>JANBXA010000651.1:20774166-22197500 GCA_030556225.1 Cricetiscus sungorus
CCCAAAACATGGGAAAAATCTGCATTTTCTGAGGGTTTAAAAAATAGAAATAATTTCTACATTCACTATCAGATCACCACTAGAGACTAGATACTTAACTTGGTTTTATATTTACAGCCTGAACACAAAAGCAATACAATCATGGAACAAATAGAATATTCATATTCACTCTTGCTATTAATTATTCACAATCGCATTACAAATGGTGAATTTAATTCTTTCACCATTAATTATTTCTTACTCTGCCTTTATATATAAATGAAAATTTTCAGGAAAAGCATTTTTCTCCAGACATATTTTTTTTTTTGGGGGGGTGAGGTGATTGTCTCAATCTGTAGTCCTGACCTGAAACTCCACATGTAGATCAGGTTGTACCCAAACTTAGGTCCTCCTGCTTCTGTCTCCCAAGTATGAAACAAAATATGTGCACCACTTCCTTCAGAAATCTTATTTTTAACTTGTAAAAAGACTCTAAGCTACACTTGAAATATTGTGACATTCGTTTCATTAATTACTCATTTGAGGCACTTACTATATCAGCCCTGAAAATATGTAAATTAATGAGACCTTATATATTTCTATGCATAAATATTTCAGAGCATACAGAATTATCTAAATCATGTATTTGTACTAATGTGGACTTGCTTAATGCATGCTCTCTAAGAGTGGGCTGATTCATACTTATAAATGGATTTAAAAGGATCATTAAATAATAGCAAACTTGGCCCATATTAACTTGGCCATCTTTTAAGTGTTCAAAGAACAGTTTCGGGTATCTCATCTAGTTCTCTAAATGCATTTATATTTGTTTTTTCAGAACTAGGTATCAGCTTTCAATGTCTCAAATTATTCAGTTTCCTCTCTGATGGACATATCTTTCCCCAAAAACTGTTCATTGAATGAAAAAATGCTACAGATTTGTGTTTCATTTATTTCATTTTTTCATTTCCACTACCAGAAGTAATTCTCTACGTTTCCACTATTGTTACTATCTTTGTAAGCATGGCTCGTTATCCCTGATGCTTACTTGAAGACTGATTGCTCTAATGAATATGGAACTGTTGTCCATCCTCAAGGAATCCCCCCAATTAGATATCTTAATTCATTATAACTGTGTTAAGTTTCCATCTCTTTAACAAAATGTCTCACTTCTCAAATGAGTCTCATTACTTCTACCAAGACTGGTTATTCTGTAATGGTTTCCTAACTATATATATTACTAATTTGCAAAGCATGGATATTTGGAGTCATTACATATTTTTAAATATAATTTCACCCTCTGTTGTGTACATTTAGAAGCTGCTGCTTTCCCCCACTACCCATTCTTGTTATTACATAGGAAACTCATTAGAAGAAGAGAATACCGAATTCCATTCAGCTCTTATTGATTCTAGAAGATATTGTTATTTTTTCATTTTGATAAAGTACATAGAAGTTTATCAAAGTGTGTTTCTTAAGGAAAACTCATACTTCCCTAAAAACCATGGTGAACATGTTTATGCTATAAACATGTTAAAATATTAGAGAAAGCTCTAACACAATCTAAATACTAATGAAAGGAGGATTAAGTTCTGAGTTATTTGTATTATTAATAATTTTGAAACTTTAGAGAACCACTTTAACATTCATACTTATTTACTTTTCTTTTAAATTAAGGAATTTTAATCAGGTTTTCTTTCCTTCATAGTTTGGATGGCTATTGAAACCCAACAAAAGCTAGGTACAGGAAACAAAAAGTCATCTTTAAGATTCTGATTAAAATTATCACCAGGATGCTGTAAAACCTGGGGTTTACATCCACTTTTAGAGAGTCTCTGTTGATCACTCCAAGCAAAGCCTACAAGTCCTGTCACAGCACAATGGCTAATAATTCTCCCTTTCACTCTCAAAAAACCACTCAACAGTATATTACTTCTCATCTTACCTCAAAAATACTGTCTTAGCTGAAATGTGTTATACTATCATACTATCTGTGCTAATTAATCTGATCAGAGAGATGTGTCATAGTAATTGGCACTTAAGGTCTGAAACTTGGGGTTTCAGAAAGAGGGGGATCAGAAAAAAAGCTGACCCAAAGGTAGCAATGTTTTCCATCAGAGAGAATGTATAAAGGTGTACTCACTGTGTTTAGGTAAAGTACATATTTGTTTACTTTGTCATAACAGAGTTCAAGATAAATGTAGAAGTCAAAAAAGAAGCACATTCCCCATAAGATTTTTACAATGTCTAGTTTATCCAAAAACTGAAGTCAAACACATACAGTGAATGGTTCATCCCTCTAAATTATGCATATATATTCAGATATGTGTAAGTCTTGTACACACATGTGTATCTAAATATGTGTTTAATCTACACAAGTGCATGTATACTGACACATAGAATTTGTCTTGATGTGATTAATGAACTGATAATTAGTAATCTTAAACAGGGTCAAAATTATGATCTTATTCATCAGTGAATTTTTTTTTGTTAGAACTAAGATCCTGGAATAATTTTGTTTGTCCTGTGAAATATTCTTGCTGATTATCACTGTGATATTTAGCCAAGCCATTTTTAATTAGTGATGTAAGTAATAGAAGTACATGCTATGATTTCTCATCAAGTTTGGCTTGCTTTTAAACAGCAGCTTCCTTGTATGCCACATTTCAGGAAAAGTCAAGATCTTTCTCAAATATATCGTAATAGAATTGAAAGTGCAATCTTGATGAATAGGTCCCCTAATGCCTGTTCGATATTTAGACATACTAGCCTAAATTTGATCTCTAGCTCTAACATGTGAAATCTCAAATCAAATCCATCTTTATTGTATGAAGTATCGTATTACCTATGAACAGTGTATTTCAGATATGAGTCACCAAATGTTTTCTACAATGGCATAATAAAATATGTTACTATGAAATCACAGAGTTGAATTTTTAATTTGGGGCTGCTATATTAAACAATGGAAACAAGAAATTAGATGGCTCATGGAGTAGCAAGTGGTTTAACTTTCTTCATTAAAAGCCATTGTCCATTACTTATTATACCTTAGATACACTTCTTGGCAATAAAAGCACAGAAATATGAAGGTGTGCTTATGATTACAAAAAGATCACCAACTTGCTCATCACTCCTCCCTCTCTACAACTGGATTCCAGGAGTTCGGCTTAGGAATTAGCTGTGAATCTCTGCTTCTGCTTCTACCAGCTACTGGATAAAGGCTCTATGATGGTATTTAAGATAGTCACCAATCTCATTATAAGGGAAGGGCTTTTAAGGTAGCCTTTCCACTATTGTTTAGATTCTTAGCTGGAGTCATTCTTGTGGATTCCTGGACATTTCTCTAGTGCCAAGTTTCTTGTTAAGCCCATTAAGACTCCCTCTATTAAGGTATCTCTTTCCTTCTTCCCCTCTGTTCTTCCACAGAAACAGCTGACCTGACAAGTAGGAGTTCACAGACACCACACTGACAGCTGAGGAGCCAGTATAAGACAAAACCAGGCACTCTGCATATGGGTGTCAATTGGGGGACTTGGGAAGTCTACTGGGCAATGGAACCAGTATTTATCTCTAGTGCATGAATGGGATTTTGGAGCCTATTGCCTGTGAAAACAGTATTTATCCCTAGTGTATTAATGGGTTTTGGGAGCCCATTTCCTGTAGAGGGATACTCTCTCAGCCTAGATACACATGGGAGGGCCTAGGTCCTGCCCCAAATGATGTGACAGACTTTGATGATTCCCCATGCAATGGTGGGATGGTGGGATGGTGGGGGATATGAGAGGATGGGAGGGAGAAGGAACTGGGATTGGCATGTAAAATAAGAATGTTTTTAATTTAAATAATAAATAATTTAAAAAACAAAAAGATCACCAACTACAGCACAAAACAAATTTAGACTATTTAACAAATGTGTATGCACAATTATATGTCTATTTTTTATATTGTTATCTGACTGTACACTTTTAGCCTTAGCTTTGTCTTGTGGTCAATGGATAGTGAGCATAGAATGAGCTGCCATGGGAATAAAGAAAGAGAAATTAATTGTGCACAGAGAAAAGTCAGGAGCTGATCAGATGTGGCTTGAAAGAGATTACACATGAGCCTTGTAATATTAGAAGGGATGATCAAGTCAGTGAAGGAGATTGTAAGGTAAAATAAAATAAACAAATCCATGTATAGGATACAGTTTTGAAAGCAGCTTTTATTTAATCAGTTTTACTTAATTAATCTCCACTGTGTGTTATAATTACCATTATTTCGAGACAGAATCTCATATATCCCAAGCTGGTCATGAACTAAGAATGAAGGTGAATGAGACTTTGAACTTCTGAAACCTGACTGTATCTCTTGAGTGCTGAGATTTCAAGTAGACACTGTATAACCTAGTTTTATGTAGTGTGGAGATTAATCCTATGGCTTAGTGAACACTAGACAAATACTCTATCTGCTGAACTGTGTCCAGCCACCTCTGCTGACTTCCAGATGGAATCTTTAATATGTGGCAAGGTTCAAGTAGCTATCAAATGACCAGGATGAGTACTTTATTGCAAATCTGTACCTTAAACATGTTCTAGAAATCCTGCAAGTCAAGGTCCATCAGGAAAATCCAAAAGTAAAGTAGGATAACATCTCCAACACTGGTGGATATTACTTGTGGAGATGTGTAGACAAAGATTGAGGAAAGAGGATGACAATTTACATAAATGCATGAACAATGTCAGCAAAATAAAACAGAGTTAAAATAAAAATTAAAGAATATATGAAAAATAGTGTATGAAAATGTTTGCTTTATGAAAGAAAAGCAAACAAACAAAAACAGTAGTGCTAGAAAGAGACAAGATTAGAAGTCAATGAACATGCTGTTTATGAGGCCAAGTTAGCCATGGAAGACAACTCAATTTTCTTTCTCTTAACAGTGCCAATGGTTGACATATTTACACATTTGATAAACTAAAGCTTTAAGAGAAAAGGTAAACATTGCCTGAAAGCAGTACCTTAGTATTACAAAGCAACAAAAAAGTAATAACCAGCTAGCTTCCCTTGGAGTATAGGAAGAAAGCAAAAACTATTCAGCAAAAATACTGAAATTTATAGAGAGTATTCACTGAGTTTTCATCTTTGTAGTTTGGCAAGCATGTTTATAAGGGATGTTGCAAAGAAAGACAATTTAAAGCAAGATGAAGCATTTAATTTAAATGTTGTGGTTTCTGGTGCTTTACTCTTTTTGTCATCTGATCAAAAAAGTCAGGGAAAATGCTCAGTCAGCACTCTTATCAATTTCTCAATATTCTATGCATAAGTGAACCCATCACAGAGCTTGGGCATTTCTAGGTGATGGCAAATGTAAATGAGATGTCAGAATTGGTGATCCAGGGATCTGTGTCTTGCTGGTTAGTGGGTTTTTGCTCAAAGGAATATAAATGCTTGGATACGAATAAATTCACCTCATGCCTTCATAGGTTATATACATTCAACAAAATTAGAAAGATACCCTCCACAGTGTTCTTACCAATACCTGTTTGCTGATCTTCTCCCTGCTTAAGGACCAAATCTTAGTACTACCAGTGCTGAGCTGAAGTCTCTAGTATTGTCCACTTCTGATATTGTCCCTCTTTGAGCTATCTTAATATCTTGCTTGGCTTTATTGCATGGTTTTAAAAATGTTTTCTATAGTGAGTTTTATAGAATTTCATTTATCTTATATTTTTCATATCTCTAAATACCTCCTACTTCCTCTTCTTTTCACTATTCACCCTCAATCCTGCATTATTCCTTAGTTGGATCTTTGAAACACTCTCCACATTGTCTTCAACACTCTGCTGTGGAATAATACTTCTGTTCATTTTGTGAATATATGTCACTCTGATTGGTTTAAAAACAAGCTGACTGGCCAATCGCTGACAAGATAAAGTTAGGTGGGAAAGCCAAACTAAGAATGGTGGGACGAGGAAAGAAAGAATCAGAGGAGATGCCACCCAGATGTCAAAGAGCAGTACATGTAGAAAATGAGGTAGCAAGCCATGGGCCAAGGGGCAAAACATAGATAAGAAATGCAGGTTAATTTATATATGAGTTAAGAAATAGCAAGCCTGATCTATTCGCCAAGCATCTATAATTTATATTAAGTCTCAGATTCAGTTATTTGGGCAGGCAGTCAGGTCTGAAAATTCTGCCTACAAGTGTCTACTGCCCCTCTGATCTATTGTTCATGACAAAGACAGATATCTAAATGATCATCCCACTTTAATCTTATTATTGCTCAATAGAGTGCTTCAATTGATCCTCATTATTCTAATTTATAAAATTAAGATTTTTTTTTCTCCAACTTATTTGTCTATTTCAGTAGCCTCATTCTAAAACATTTCCTGCCTACTTTTACCTCGGTCTTAACTTCCATCTCCTTTGCAATGTTGCTATATGGAATGTCTTTCATGTCTTCCACTGGGTGTTTTCTTTTTTCTTTTAACAGATTTTATAAGCCTTCCTTTGCTGTACTCAACCACATATTTGTATTCTTAGCTCAAAAGTCTTGCCCTGTGGGAAGCTTTCCCTAGCCCACCAGTTCTCTTGGTTAAGTATCTCAATTATTTCCAACAAGGTCTAAGGAATATATATGCATTATGCTCCACAAGACTGCCAACACCATGGGACAGTGACACAGATATTAGCCTTGAGTACAGTAGCTAGGACACATATGTTCTTTGTACATGAATGATCTCTATGCCAACATAGTAATCAAAATCTGCCTGCTCTCTAAGTTAAAGATCTTTTCCAGGTTATACTTTTTTGTTCTAGAAATTAATTTGCTTAGAACAAATTATTTAAATTAGAAGTAGTTACAAGCCCCGAACTTCATCTCTCTTCAGCACAAAGTCCTGAAATTCTTCAAATATTTGCAAATGATGAGTCAATTTTGTTAAACTACTTTACAAATAGAAGCAAAGCACTAAGTCTGAGGACTTAACAACAAGAGAGAGTTTCTGTCATTTGCAATCATTTCATAAATATTTCTTTATTTATTTATACCTTTCTCAAAGGAAATTCACTGAGAAGTTACTTACATGTGCATTTTAATATATCATATTCATTGAACATTTATTATGTAGGCAGGTATGGTCCCATGTTACATGAGGGGAATTGTGGACCTTGGGATAATATTGCATCATTATAATGCTGTATTATATTTTTATTATATATTTTGTATATACAGATTACAATTCTTTCCTTTGTTTTCTGCACTAAAAAATCTTATTTAAAAATCTTGCATCATAATTACACCACTGATATAAAAAGCTGTTTGGAAGATACTCAGTTCTGGACTGGAAGTCATCACATAAAAGTCATCCTGAGGAAAAAATTCAACATACTATATAAAGCATTCAAGTAGAAGGCAAAATTCATAACAAGTTTGCAAATGTATGCCCAAGGCAAAGGAATTTCAGGCCTTTTCTCAAGTCATGTAAGTAAATGGTGCTGGAGTTCACCTAGATCCTGTCACTCTAATCATGGAGGACAAATATAACTACCAAATGCACATAAGAAATGTGCCTTTATCATTAATCTTCAACTATATCAATTTAATGAGAATTTTACCGAGATTATATTTTCAGGGCTGGAGAGATTGCTCAGTAGTTAAGAGCACCAGCTACTCTTCCAGAGAACCAGGATTCAATTTCCAGGACTCATGTTACAGCTCAGGACTGTCTGTAACTCCAGTTCTAGGGGATCTGGCATCCTAATACAGATATACATGCAGGCATAAAATAAAACAATGCACATAAAAATGAATACATCTTTCAAAAATATATAATTTCTTCCTGTCATTTGTGAAACAAAAGACAAGCACCCATTTCTTTCCTGGTGGTATGTTAACAATGGGTACCACATTAGTGAGCAAGACATGCAAAAGTTCTTGTCCTCAAAAAGAAAAAGACAACCATAGAAACAGTAATCAATTAGTTTATGAATGGAGAAAGTTATCAAAGGTTATTGTGTGTGTGTATGTGTGTGTTTGGTTTAAGATAGATAGATAGATAGATAGATAGATAGATAGATAGATAGATAGATAGATAGATAGATAGATGCAGGCAGACAGACAGATAAAGATAGATAGTAAGAGGGAGGAATGCTTGCATTTTAGATAAAAAATACAGATTAAAAGAATAGCAAATGAAAATTGAAAAGCCAAGAGCTTTCCTGGAAAATTCAAATGTCAACAAGATGTTCAATATGGCTATAGTGTAGAGAGCAGTGGTGGAAAGAGGGGAGAAGGTCAAAGACAGAAGGGATTGAAGGCTATAGAGATTTACAGGTCTGCTAAGAACAACACCCTGTTAAGACTTTTACACCTAATCTGAAATAAAGAACAATTGATGGTATTTGAAAAGGGCAATGGCATATATATCTTGTATTTTCAAAGAACTACCTGGCATGTCTTTTAATATACAGAAAGACAGGAAGGAGACAATGGAGAGTATGTTGTAAGAATATCACAGTGACTGTGGCTTGGACAAACTGATAGCAGTTTACACTGCTGTTACTAGAAGAAATTATTCTAGATTTGTTTATATGATTCCATTATGGATGTGGTGTGGAAGATGGCAGAAAGATGAACCCAGCTATGTGGATATTAGTAACTCCTTTAGATCCCCATAATGGCAATAGAGAAACCAACAAGAAAAGATGAGAGACAAAGATTGAAGGTTGTTTGTTAGGTATAGAAAGTTTGATGTCCCTGTTAGACTCAGGTGGAAGATGTTGAGGAGACCAATGGATAAACAAATTTAGAACAAGTATTGAGAAAGGTTAAATAGAATGTCAGAGTCTACATGAGCTGAAAGTGTTCACTTTCCTCTTCTTTTTATGATGCACAATCCACTGGCTTCCCAGGATAGATATATAGAATCTCTTATGAAGCTATGCTTAAGTAACAAATACAGTCATTTCTAAAATGCATGGGCATGTCAGAATGAAGGAGTAGGAAATTAGATGCCATCATACCTCATAAAAAGTGGTGTGCACTGAATGAAGAACCCATCAAGAAGACAGCATTTGAAGGGGCATTGCCTGAAGCATGTATTATATTTGAGAAGTGATGAAGGAGTGAGAAATCCAAAGCATGGAAGATGCTGAATGAGAAAAATAAAACAAAACAAAAGTCTTAAAATGCAGATTGGATCTTCTCACCTGTCTAAAAATGAAGTACAGGAACATCAAATTAGATCACAGACACACACATGCACACCACACACACCACACACCACACACACACACACACACACACACACACACACACACACACACACACACACACACACACACACAGCAAAAGAAACCACACAAAACAACAACAAAAAACCAAAACGAGAGTTTTATTTGAAAAAAGATGTCTCTTTTCTCTAGCAAATGTTCAGTTAGTGAAACACATACTTAGTATTTTTGAGTAGATACCATAACTTACACCTTGTTTTGCACACCCAAACTTAACTCTTTCTATAAAATTTTTGGCACTGAATTAGCCTAAGAAATAATGAAAACCTTGAGGTTAATAGGGCTTGAGATGCTTTCACTCTTTTCAAACAGTAGTAGACATAGGTAAAGTAGTAACTACCTTGAATATTAAGTTATTATTATGCCCTTAAGTTCATGCTTATGACTACTTTGAAGCAGTTATAATCATGTTATTGATTTGATAAGCAGTATATGTGCTTTTGCACTAGCCAGGCTGTCTTTAAACCTTATAAGCAAATAAGCCATTTCCCCTTCACTTGTAAAATCGTCTTCTAGAAGGAGAAAGCAATAATAGCAAGTAAAGAGCTTGAAAATACTTTAAAAAAATCAAAGCATGTTCCTCTTCCATGGAGCGGCTGTACTTCTACTGTTTCTAGGCATACCTTGGTTTTCCAAGCAGACTGTATAATCCAAGTCTTTCTCTAGAGATAATGCTGGGTGCAAGCCTCTTCAAAGAAGGGATTTGTGCTAGCTGGCAGTTCCAAGAGCCCTGCTCTGTCTAGTAGTTAAGATCTCTAGAGTGGCTTATGGGCTTTGTGTAATTTCTATCTGCACCCAGACAGCTGGACTTCATTTCATTTTATTTGCATTTAATAATAAGCCGTCTTTCTTTGGCTGTTAAATTGTGAATTATCAAACATTATCAAATACTCACTTCCCATATTCCTGCTACACTTACTTTGAAATAGACCCTTTCATGACATGCGGGTTCCAGGGAAGAGCTGGCCTCTGTGCCATGCATTTTCAGGGTGGGAACTACTCGGATATATCTCTTTGGGGGCTACAAACGCCATTTCTGATCTAATACAAACACTGGAGATGGCAGAGTTAGCTTTGTGGTGGATTAATCTTTAATTATTAAAACAGGAAAGAACATTTATGCCTCTTTGAAGTTCTTTATTTTGGGTAAAGGAAATGAATATACAATCTTGCACATTTAATGTGAAGGAAAATGGAAAAGGAATGTAGTAAAATGAAAGAAGGAATGGGAAAAGGAAGGGGAATGGTGATTGCGAGGAGGAAAAGAACTGTACAAGTGAGAAAAACAGATTTCCTTCCTGGTGGAAAGCCGGTGCCCAGTTCTTCATAGTATTTGGAAATGAGGGGACTTGAGGTCTCTTTAGAAAATCATTGTCAGTGCATGTATGCTGGCACACATACTGCTTTATTAAAAGTTAATGGTCAAAGGATGAATAAGGAATGAGCTGGGAATATTACATATTAAAACTTACTGAGAGATTGTGTCCTCTTGTAATAGCTTTGTAAATAAAAGCACATTAGTGTAATACATTGGAGGTGCTGAGGTGGAGAGCTGGGAGGAAGAAAGTATTGGTCAAAACAAAAAGTCACTTGATATCAAGCATCAGCAATCCCAATGTGTGTTTTTCCTTTCTGTCTAAAATTGTCCACTACTGGTAATTAGGAAGTGAGCAAATGAGGGGGCTGCTCTGAGTCATACCTTAATGAGTCAAAATTACAGCTGCCTAGAATCTGTTATGCAGAAGCACTTGTGTGTTAGGAATTGGGGTTACAATATGGCATCTCTTAAGCAAAAGTATATGTGTGTTAGGAGTTGGGGTACAAGGTGTAACTTTTTAGGCTACAACATTACCAATTTATTCCTGGAATTCTTCACGGCCTGGGATCAGAATAACAAAGGCCATTTTGAAGCCTTAATGGCGTCTATGGATGATGTTCTTGATATTATGCTCATAGCTAATGTTAGTTACTCACATAAAAATAGTCGTTCCTTGCCTTGCTCTTATGAGGAAGATAAGATTTCTAACTTGCACTTGTGTTGAGAGTCAGGGTACTGCTGCTACACAGATTCTGGATGCTTGCCAATATAACAAGGTCCCCATTATTTGATTGTCCTTTGGCCTAATGTATGTGGGGTTAAAATACACTTCCTCAATAGAAAGGGAAATATGGGAAGAAAACAGACATTTGCATAGCAGGTGCCTTTAAATATGTGAATGGAGTATTAAGCACTAGAGAAGGCCAGATTCATGAGTCAGTGTGTCACAATAAAATCAATTGCAAACCAGTATGCATTCATAAAACAGTAGACAAATGCAAACGATGAGCAGGAGCCTTCCTTCCTTACCGCCTCACACAAATGTACAGATGTATAATCTCATCTATTCTTAATGCCACAAGCATTGCAATATACCAAAAGCTAATTAGAAACAGTCAGTTTCATCTAGGCTTTATATTTAGTCTATAAATAAAACATTACCTCTGCAGGCTCACTTTAATAGTTCACAAATATAAGTAAAAAGGATATCTTGACCTGGACACTCCTCAAATTATGGCTCCAAGTGATGAAATGTGTCAAAGTGATTTATCAAGAATAATTTTAGTAACTAGTAGTTGTGTAGGAAAATAGCTATAGGAAGGGAAGAAACCCAAGTGAAAGTCTATATTATGCAAAATTCCTCTATGTGTAATTTGGGCTCAATTCCATATAAGGATTCCAAGGGTGATTAAATCCTAAGATCTTCAAGAGTTCCACATTTTAGGCAATAGTATTTAGCCAAGAGTGAATGATGGACTCATGCTATTAGAATTGCAGGTGCCAATTCTAAACAACACTGGGATGGTAACATAGATAATAATAAATCTTAGGCCCTCTGAATAGACCATAAACAGATAAACTGCAGAGGTATTACACTTCACAGACTCCCTACTGCATGACGTGTGTGTGTGTGTGTGTGTGTGTGTGTGTGTGTGTGTGTGTGTGTGTGTCTTAGCATTTCCATTGCCCATCCTTCATTTGTTTCCATCTTTACAGAGATACCCCCTTATCCAGTGTCCTATACAGTTAAGTATTTCTTGCCATCATGCATGTTAATCTCTTTCTAGAGTATAACTGTAATTTTTACTTTTGTCTTGACTAATTTGCAAACTTGCTTTATCCTTGCAATCTAACTGACATTGTACTTTCTGTATGAGGTCTTCCCAAAACTGAACCAAAGCAATATGGTGACATTTCATTACAAAATAATACCAATCTTCAGTCTTTGTATCAAATTGTTTCCATGAGCTATAAAATGTTATTTGTATCACTTCTTACTCATGATATCTAGATTTATATTAATGCTGACAAATCTAAAACCTTCACACTTTGTCTGATACATGATTGATTTCAGTGACTGCTGCTGAATGTAAACTAAATGTATATTTGAAAACATTTAGATGTAGGATAGGCATTGATTTCCTTTTTTCTTTATTCTTAGAGCCCCTTTGAGGTAATTAAATCCAAGATCCTGGAAAGTGTAGAAAATTCTATACATTCAAAAATTAGTATTTTTAATAAAAATGTCCCATAATAAGTAACACTTTTATTGACAGTCAGAATGGTCTATCTTGAGTCATTAGAGAATATCAGCACATAAAATATATTAATTTAGGTTGAAAGCTAACATTAGCTACCAGTGGACAGCTCAGAGGCATCCTACTGAAATACTTGTTTCCCCTTTGATTTATGTCTAGAAATGAATTTCTTCCTGTTAAATCTTTTTCTGCAATCCTCTCATACATTGGTATTCATGCGACCAATTTTAGCATATAGTTCCTTGCTTTCAAGTAGTCCAATGCAAAGAAGAAACAGGAAATGCCCAACTACCACAGCATTTTGTTACCACCAGAGGAACAAAGTCTATGTAATTTGGACAAGGTACAGAGATCTTCTTTATAAGGAGCACTCAGGTGTTCTGAGAGACTAAAAATATATAACATACAAAAGTGACAACTATGTTAATTTATCCAGCAATGCTGGCCAGAGAGTGATCTGCTTATTGGGTTGCCATTCTAATAGACAGTGTCCTCTGTGTTCTTAACCCAACTTTCTCACACTGATTAGAATCTGTACCATATCTTCTCTATCCTACCACAGCTGGATATTGGCTAGTTTTGGAAGGGACACTAAATGGTCTAGGTTTTCATTTTTTCCTCTATGCCATCTGTTCATAGAATGGATTACAGTTGCCTCAAGTTTAAAGCAGATTGTCTTGGCCTGAGGTCAGGGAGTTTCAATATTCTGTGTGACTGCTAAAAAAAAGCCCTTTCATATCCCTCCAAGACACAAATGCAACATCCTCAGTAGAAACCTGAGTCGTTTTCTTGGTTCTTTTGCTCTTGTTGGTAGGTCTCTGCCAGAAATTTTCAGGTGTTCCTCCTATGTTTGTCTCCTATGTCTTCATTGTAACAAGTTTTCTGTTGATTAAAACCAACAATAGAGAAGGAGTAGAAGAAGAGGAAGAACAAACCACTGTAACTGCTACCATTCCCTGCAGTTATCCTTGACTTACTTTAAAAAAAAAGTTTGTTCTTAGAACGTAAGAGCTATAGTCCCAATGTATACTATGAACAGTAAAAGCAAGTAAAAGCAGCCATAGCTGTCTTTTGCCAGATTACTTTGCCATCACCTTAAAGATTTTGATTATTGTAATCCCTTCATTTTGTTTATTGACGGGGATTGAGGATCTGAGAAAGAAATTGAACAGTCATTTTAGAGGAGAGCTAAAGAAACATTTTGCACATTCTATCTGGAAAGCTCCAGTGATGCCTGTATATGTTTCCCAGAACATGTTCTTATTTAGAAGATGGAATTAAAGCATATAGTGCATTGTTTGAAACCAGCCAATGAAAAAGCAGTGCACCTACCTTTGAAAAGCAGATAAAGCTGTGAGTATAAAGTGTTAAAGGCTGGAAAAGGCAAGAGGTAGTTGAGTAATAAGATATGGAGACATTCAGCCTCTTTCTTCACCTTTATTTCCAGGTGAATTAACCACAAGGTCTCCTAAAATCTTGAAAACCAGTATCAATGAATGCATCTTCTTAATGAATTCCAAATTTCTTTCTTATTTTAGGATGTTTTTCTTTTTTATATAATATATTTTTTATTTTATATATCGATCCCAGTTCTCCCTCCCTCCCTCTTTCCCTCTTTCTCTCTCATCTTCTCATGCCCCCGACCACCCTCTCTCCCATCCCCCCCCACTCCACATGTAGGGTGATGCCCTCCAGGAGGGGCATCTAAATCTGTTAAGTCATTTGGAGTAGGGACTAGGCCTTCTCTCCTGTCTCTAGGTTAAGGGAGTATCCCTCCATGGGGGATGTGCCCCCAAAGTCCTTTTGTGCACCAGAAATACATTCTGGTTTCATTGTCCGAGGTCCCTTAGACTGCTCAGGCCTTCTAGATGAGACCCATGTTCAGGGGGTCTGAGTCAGTCCCATGCTGTATTCTCAGCTATCACTTGATTCCAAATTTCTCTCAAGGCTCCTTCAGTATTTACTTCTGTGCTACAGCCCTCTTGTCTTATCTATTCCTTCTTTGCCTACAATGCTCCATGTCCCTACATGCCCCTTGCAAATCCATTGGGGCTTATTACCCTTCTTCTATTAGTCCAATGGAGGGTTTGTCCTGTGATTGGTTTCTACTTTTTATTTTCATTTCATAAAATGCTCAGACATATCACATCTGTAGCTGTTTCTGCATCTACACTTATAGCTATATATAATGTGTCAGTATTCAGTCTCAGTTGCTGTGTTATTTTTATATTTCCATTGGGAAATCCCAGTGTTGTTTACCTACTCATTTAGATGCTCACATATTTAAAACCTTGCTCTTCATACTTTCCACAGGGATTAGCAAAATACTCTTCTCTGTTGAATTTTTTTTTACATTTTATATATAGAACTATTTGTCATTCATCTATGGAAAGAACAAAGTTTGGAAGCTCTGAGGAGATGGCACAGTTGGTAAAGTGCTTGCCATGTAAATATGAGGACCTGATTTGAACCCCAGAACCCATGTACAAGAGCCAAAGCATGGCATCACATGTTTGCAGTCTTAGAGTTAAGAGGTGGAGACATGTGTAGCTCCAGTGTCTGCTGACCCATCAACCTAACTGAATTGGGAATTACCAGAGCCCAGTAAAAGGAAAAACCATTCTCAGAATGGTATCTGAGAATAACACCCTATGTTGACCTCTGGCTTCTACCACACACACACACACACACACACACACACACACACACACACACACACACACAAACACACACACGAGAGAGAGAGAGAGAGAGAGAGAGAGAGAGAGAGAGAGAGAGAGAGAGAGAGAGAGAGAGGGATCTGCTGTGATGGTATAAATGACCATAAAGAATAATAAATGAAATTAACTAAGTATAATAGTTTCACTCGTACTGTGAAGTCTAAATTTTTGCTCACATACAAGTAATGAACGTAATGTTTAGCAAGAGTTAATATGGTTGAATGTGGGATAGTTGAAGGATATTGAGTTGAAGGCTACAAAATTTCAGTAGGATAGGAGATCTATTGTACAACTTAATAGCTATAGTTAACAATACATTGGAAAGTTTTGTTTTTTAATTCTCTGTTTTAGGTTAGGATAAAAAGAAATAGGTTTTATCATATCACCATCATACACAGATTTTATGCTTTGTTTCTACTCATAGGTTTCCTCACTTCTATCCTTCATATATCCCTTTAGATAATTCACATTCCTTCCCCATTTAATTTCCCATTCTTTCTTATTACACATACTTCATTACACTATTATTATTTCTTGTAAGATCACTTGCATTCCTTTCATCATCTACTATGCTTCTTTTTGTTTTTAGTGTGGCACAAGACAGGGTCATCTCTGAAGGCATTGAACCAATGAGAAAAATACATTACCTGTATCTGTGAAGCATTTTCTTGACTAATGAGTAGTGTTGGAAGGCACAACCTACTGAAGGTGCTGTCATACTTGGGCAGGTGGACCTGGAATGTTAAAGCAATCTGAGCAAGCCAGGAAGAGCAAAGCTGTAAACCATAATCTTTAATTGTCTCTGCTTCAGTTTTTATTTCCTCATTCCTCTCCTGCCTCTCCTTGATTTCCTTTCAGTGTGGACTATAAAATCTATAAGGTAAAATACACACCCTCCCAACACACACAAGTTGCTTTTGGTTATGGTGATTTTAATGAAAAAGAAAGTAAGCTAAATCCTTTTCCTTTGTATACACACACACACCTGCCCATATGAAAGAAAAATGCCATCTTAGTTTTCTTAATGAGAGCCATCCTGACTAGGATGAGATACTGTCGAATCAGTTTTAATTTATATTTAGCTGATAATTAAGAATACTGAAAATGTTTCAGTTATGTATTAGAAACTTGTATTTCTTCTTTTGAAAACTGTCTGCTCCATTCATCAGCCCATTTGCTAATTGGGTGACTTCAGCCTTTGTGCATTTTTGCTCAACTTCTACCATTCTTATTTAACCTCTGTATTTATCCCAAGCTAGTATGCATTTGAAAACCATTTCCTATTATGTAGGAGGTATCTATACATGGAACTTTTGGAGTCTAGTTCTAAAGTGCTTAGACAACCAACATTTGCTCAGCCTTCTGTATAAGGCATACTGTGGATATACCCTGCCTAAGCTTAGTAACTTAAATATCAATTAGCAACCACATTGTAATGATTCAATATTCATAGTGTGACCTATTTTAGTCACTTCCTGTCTATAGTCTTCTATTCCTTCAGTCACTATTCCCAGCTTCTTATACTCCATCCATTCTTCTTGCCCTGTGAGTTTTGTGCCGAATGCTGCTTTTGTCAATACTTTTGTTTTTATAAACCATTAATTAAACAAGCTTACAATGGGAACTGAGACTACTTAGCCTGATGCACACATTCTCTATCATGTGGTTGATCTTAGCTCTTCTTTCTAGATGCCTGTGAGCTGTTTCCCTTCTATATTCTGTATGTTATTTAAGTGTTTTGTCAAAAAAAACAAACAAAAACAAACAAACAAACAAACAACAACAACAACAAAACTCCTCCAGTTCTTCTCTGTCTTGCTCCAAGTCTTTCAAAAAAACAAATCTTAGGCTATCACGATTCCTTTTCCAGAATTCAAACTCTCAATCTTTATGATGTCACTTCTTTGGTTTCGATTCTCCTGGAATTAGCTGGAAAATCTTTCCTTAGTACTTGTACAGGAAGAGGGCACTAAATGCAAGAAGAATTAGTGTCATATGAATGTTCTGAGGAAATGCAATGATTACTGAATGATATGATGGGGTTAATTTGGATATCTACCTATGATAGTTTAATATAAAGTGTGAAGTTTTTGCTTGCTTGTTTTTACCTTTTAATATCAGAACTGCAATTCAGAAAAATTAGTCTGTAGCTGAGTATAATATTTATTAGAGAAAGAATTTTTCATAAAAATCTTTTTAGTTTTGTTTTATGAGTATGTGTGTTCATTTGCATGTGTGTGAGAGACTCACAGAGGGGGAGAAAGACAGAGAGAGAGAGAGAGAGAGAGAGAGAGAGAGAGAGAGAGAGAGAGAGAGAGAGAGAGAGAGAGAGAGAGAGAGAGAGAGAGAGAGAGAGAGAGAGAGAGAATATTTCAGTGTTTAAGAAGCTCATAAAATGGTAGATGTCCATATGGATATTTCAGGCAACCTTGGTGTTCATTATTCTGCCTCTTGTAAAGTCCCCTAACTTTTCTGAGCTTAATCTATCAGCCACAATATCTACTGTGCTGCTGGCACTTAACTTTTTACTACAAGATTAGGGGTTTCAAGCTTCAGTGGTTACTTTTCTGTTTTGACTTGCTTCATTACCATGTGATCTTGGATCTTTGACAGAGTATGTTCCCTCATCTATGAAGTGAGGTAGATAATAACAAAATGCTTCCCAAATTTCTTGTAATTTCAATAAGACAATATATGTAAATCCACTAGCACAGCTTCTGTCCCATGTTAAGATGTTAAAAATGGTAGGTATTTGCAGGAGTACTTTAATTAATATCAATAATAATAATGATTCAGAGACTAATTTTTTATATTTTCAACTTACTTATATTTAGGAAAACATCAAACCTAGTCTCCCTTTGCTTATTTTTATATAAAAAGTGACATTTTTTTTTTGATTTGTTTAGTTTTGTTTATGTGTTTGTTTGCTTGCTTGTTTCATTTTACTTTGACTTTAATTTTTTTTCTTTTTGGAGGGTGCTGCATGGGTAAGAGAAAGATATGGGGCCACTTGGAAGTTGAGTGATGTGAAATTCCTAAAGAATATGTGATTTTTAAAAAATTACAATTACCTGGATCCAAGGCATTCATTCATTAAAAAATACTTGCTCCACCTGGTTCCCCACATGAAACCACACATTTTGATAATTAAATGTAGACATCAACCATATTAAGGGTATCATAAAATGTAGAGACAATAACAAGTGTCACTGAATAATGTGAGAAACATAACTTGAACCTTTTAAGAGTCTTTAAATTTGCAGAGGAAGGCAGAGTGGAAGCATTCCTCCAGAGCTGGATAGCATAACAGTTCCCTACACTGCTACTTGTTTTTACTTTAGATTCAATGTGGCCCTGGTGAAGTTATATTTTCTAAATTTCTTGCACTTCTATGAGTGTTCTGAAATAGTGGTAATGATTAAAAATAATAGTGAAAGGCAAGGCTCCACATTACACCCTGGCATTAGTTCCTGCATACCTTACTCTTTGTTTTCTATTGAGTTGCTTCATAGAGTAACAACACTTGAAGCTTGAAAATTAAAAGGAATCCCCAACTTTTTCATGTGTTGAATGGAATACATGAGATGGAAAATATCTTGGCCAAGTTTGCATTGCTTATTTCAATTGTAGACTCTTTGGAATATTATATAAACAAGCTATTTCACAATATTGTCTGCTTCCTTGGCTTTGTATTTTCATTATTCCTTCTTGAGTTTTCTCTGGCAATAAAAGAGCTGGTTTCTGACTTACACATACCCTGCTTGTTGTAAAAGCACCTCAATAATTCACTTCACATATTCTAGCTGGTTGTGTTTTGACATATGCCTTTTGGAAATAAACATGAGAAAATGGAAGGTAAGGTTGAGCTCTGGAGTTTACTCTGGACTTTATTACCTTATTAGTTTAGGGAAATTAATCACTCATAAAACATTGTGAAAGAATTATACCATAAAATATGTGACTCAAAACCATTTGTGTTTGCTGTGTGGGTGGACAGGTGGGGATATGTGAAAAAGGAGAAAAGAAGTCACTAAACACCCCCTCAGTTACCTTCTCCCTGCTTAGGATTTTGAGACTGTTCACATGTATTGAGAAAAATACACCATCTGTCTGTCATCAATATTGAGCATAACCCAACTGCTGTGTTAACTTTGCCACTCTTTGTAGATCACCTCACTATACTGTATGTTAATGAACTTAAAATACATGTTTGAGAATGCAATATTGCCAACATCATTAGGCACCAGAATCCCCTGTGAGATTAACGTAAACTGATGCTCCAGGTTTGCTTTAAAAAGCTCTGTGTCAGTTTGGTTGGGTGTGGGCAATAGGTCTGTGTATATTTGGGGTATACCTTTGGAATGTTTATGTGCTTCTACTTTATAAACAATTGAGCTTGTATGCCTATAAGGCAAGGGATTATAGATCAATATAGATAAAATATAAGTGTGTTTCTCAGAATAATGGCAACAATGTGAGTGGTAACAGCATCCTAAATTGACCTGTGAGGTAGGAGAAGACAAGAAGTGGCTGAAAATACTCTGCTAGATATGGCTGTGATCTTTCCTTCAATAGAATACTGGACATGCTACTGTAACCAGAGGAAGATTACAGAGGTGAGTCAGGTGATTCTCTTTTTGTTTTAAAGAATTCCTTCCTTAAATTGTGAAATATTTGGGTACCTTATTTAAATTAACAAAATCACTGTTATGTGGTTTGTGCAAGGTTAACAGGTCTAGAGCTCATCTTAAGAAGAAAAGTGCTAGTTGGAATACTGCTATTAGCTACCAATGATCCAACCATGGCATCTAATCAATGGGTAAAAAATGGGTAATTCTCACTAATGCCCTGCTAATGTGCTTATAATGATCTGTCAAAGTACTAGAGCTAATTACTGCCATGGCTATTTGGCTCAAGTTCACTGGAATAATCTTGGTATTGGTAAATGAGAACTTGCTTTGCCAGTGTGATACCTACTGGCTTTCCTGTGTTTCCCCATACTGGCAGATTGGACATATCATTTGTACACTCTTAAGTATGTGCTTACATTCTTCTCCTCTGTTGTCTTCTTATCTTCCTTGTTCTCCATGCTCATGCTATGTCTTTCTTCTCTGTGTTGGACTTAGTTTTATTTCAAAGGTAACCTTCAGAGTACTAGAAGGGGAACTCACCCCAGTTCTGATATAACAAATCATTTTCTGTGTGTCCATTTGCTTGTGTGAATAAAGAACCTGGATAACTTAAAAATTCTCTTTGCTCCAAAATAATGGAATTACACAATTTTTTCGTGGCTGTTCCATGTTTCTGTTCAGTGCACCATTTTCTTTGTACAGAGCTACATATTTGTGACATCTATTTATGAATACATGGGATATACAACTTTGTAATGACAACAGCAACTAACTTAGATTTGGGAAGAGAAAACAGTTCTAAGAGTCCTTAGAAATGAACTTATACTTCCATGTTAAAGACAACACAACAAAACCACCTGCAAACTTTTTCTTAATTTGGTTATTCTTGCAGATGAGTTATTCTTTATAATACTTAATAAATTATCATTGCAGTATTCGGGATCAATATGCCACCTAAAAAAGAGATAATACCTCATTTTAAAATCACCATTTGTAGCACCCTTGTGTGAAAGCCAGGGCAATAATACTGATACCTTCATTGTTGATGGGAAACAAAGAAAAACTAATGTCTAGGTAGTGGGGATTTCCAGACAGGATTCTTCTTGTTTTGTTTAGCAAGATCCTTCCCTTAAGACTGTTCTTCGGCCTGTGTTTATCTTTCAAAGCAAATGTGACTCAACATCAATTTACTAAATCCAAATTAAATCCAAATCATTCATTCAAATTTCATGGAAACAAAGGATGGCAAAGAAAGATTGAATAAATTTTCTCTTTTGAAAAATAAAACTAGTGTCTCTTTCCATGTGAGATGCAGTGAAGAGAGAAAGCTTAGCTCTCTAGTTCACCTTATTTGCTATTTCACGTTTCATGGATTCATTTCCTAATGATCAACATTATGACTTTATAGATACTGGACAGAGAATAAATCTTAGATTTATGAGAATGAATCCATTTCTATCTCTCTCCTCTACTTTTGTCTCCATATAAGTTTATTCTGTGAAGATAGTGCATTTAGTTTTCCATGGTTTTAAGAATGTCTTTTTTTATTATACTGATTCATGCCTTATTTTACCTCATGTCAGATGCATACACACACACACACACAAACACACACACACAGACAATATGTATATGTAATATAAATATATATATATGTACATATATATATATATATATATCCCTCTGTGTCCACTTTTTCTTTATAAAAGAAAACAGTATTATGTTCAGTTAGCTCAACACCTCCACACTTACGACTCTTCAGAGTTTTCTCATGACTTAAATTCTGACCTCTACTTACAAATGACATCATTTTCTAACTTTTACTCACATATTCTCTCCTCTCTGTGCTTCAAGCTAATTATATTCCTGTTGACATGCCCATTCTGGATCTTTTAGTCCTGGTCTTTCTCCATCTTTCTCATCTCTGTAGAAGACTGCTCTAAGCCACTTTCTCCTCCAGTGGCTTGTTTTTTTGTTTGTTTGTTTGTTTGTTTGTTTTGAGGCTAAAAGCATATAAAGATATATAGTTGGTGCATGTAAAATTTATCATCCTTATTCATTTATAATTAACATAGTAATAAAATCCATAGTAAAATTTTTGACTGATAGTGACTATTTAGTTTCTTTAAAGTGACCCCCATAGGAGAGGAAAAAATACACACAAACTCTTATATGTACTATCACTTATTTTTTATTATTCTGTGTGTTTATTACAGAATAGTGAACAAAGTAGACATACCATTTTACTTTATACTTGTATCCTTGACTAATGTCAGTTAACATGATAAGATTCAATTAAAAAAGGTGAAAATCAAATTCATACTATTTAAGCCACAAATGGATTAGATGCGTGGTTTAATGAGTAAGATGCTTTTCCACTTTAGCCATATTGTAATGGTAGCTAATTGGCATTTATTTACATAATTATTTTAGTTTTTATTTTTACCTTAAGCTGTTTCATGATATAGAAGGTAGCAACTGTTTTGAAAGTCAATGAATCATTAGCATATAATTTATTGACACACATAAAATGTAATTAAAATTTAATTAAAGTATATTATTATATACATATATATAATATTGACTATATTCAATTATTGCTTATTCTTGTGAAGATTAAATAAGATGCTAGCTACTTATGGATTCTCAAATATGCAAAGAATTTACAAACTCCCTCTTTCTGTTCTTTTCTCCAAATGAAATCAGTGCTAATTTAATAATTTAACTGGGTAACTTACACATGAAAAACATGAAATTGAGTTCACTATAACTTAGAAAAAATGTAAGATATTTTATGCAAAATAAGTTCAATAGAAAAGTTATATGACTAATGAAAATAATATTGAATCAGAATAACAAAAAATGAAATTTTATAAAAGTTGATATTTTATTTCAATCTTAGTACATAGACAGGTGAGATAAAATATGATGATGATGAAGTTAAAATAAATGCAGAATATATTTTACTTAAAACCTAAGAAGAACTTATTGACAAGGAACTGATTTGCAAAAATAAAAGTGGTAGAAATATCAACTTGGCATTAAGTGACAGCCAATATAAATATTTATAGGATCTAATTGACCACACAGGGGTGTCTTGGAAATGTATTCTCTTTCATTAGCTTTCTTTAGGTTTTGTTTTGGCATCAGTAAAAATACCTAATCTACAGGTAACCAGCTACTAAAAATAATACTCTTGTTAAATGTAAAAATTAAACTAAGCAATAAATGCTTAAAGACAGATTGGCTGTATGCAGAAATAATTTTTTAGGGGTGAGCTAATGCTAAACTCCTCTTTCTTAGAGTATTATGAGATTTTACAGATGAATTTCTATGCGGCTATCATTCCAGGTGTTAAAGGAATAATTATTTGTCCATTTGCTTTGACTTTTGGCTTTTCAAACATTTTATTATGATTTAATGGGCCATGGTAATAATAAAAATAACCTCTTTCCATATACAAAATAAAAGATGGAAAGTTTTATATTTCAGAAATAGGTAATTAGATTTGAAAGAAACACTCATTGTCAGTATTTAAAATTAATTCATCCAGTGGGTGTTTTAACTTATTATGGTTGTAGTTCTTAGAATTCATAGATTATACCTTATAAGGGATTGAGAAGATACATAACATTTATATACAGTACTTTTCCAACTTGCAAATAGATTGTGTTCTGAGCATTTTTTGGCAGGTATTATTCTAACTAATTATTTTAAAGTTCTAAAGAGTCAATCATGTTATATTAGTAACAAAACTCCCTGAATATTAATGAACTTACTGCATTGTTGAAGTCAAATAAAATTATAAAAAGTTAATTATATACATAGTAAAAATATGCACAATAATTATTTTCTTACAAAGAAAGTTGTCATAAATGATAAGCAGCTCCTATAAAAGTCTAAATCTGCATAGCATTTTTATACAAAAGAGACTGGTATATAAAAAAATATTTTAGGATTTTAATCTTGAAAATGCTAACATGAATTCAATGACTAATGTAATAATCTAGAACATTCAAAATAAGTTTATTGATTATGTTATTTCTTTTCAGCACTTAAATTCAGGATGGTTTCTTTTTAAAATGTTCAATTTATATATACAGGTGTAAGGAATAAAATGTAAGCCGTAGCACAAATTTATAATAAAATACATCATTCAGAATTGATTTGCTTATCAATAACAAAAAGTTGCTAAAAATGAAAAGAAAACAATGGCTGCAATATTGCATATATAGTATGGTATAAACAGCATAACATTGTACCAAAATTATTCAGGATTAAAATATCTTAGAAATAAAGTAAAATTTAGTTATGATGTTGCATTAGTCAATAAAACTAAGAATTTTTTCTTTATTCATGTCCTATTTATTTCCTATATTCAACAAAAAAATATTTACTTCAAAAGAATTTTTTGCTTGTTTTGATGATACATGTTAATGTTGTCTTTGGGAGGCTGAGACGGGAAGATAACAAATTTGACACCGGCCTAGGCTACAAAAAAGTCACTATCTCATCAAATAAAAAACATCAAAATGGGATTTGAAACTCATATTTTTGAGTGTGATGACTTAGAAAGAAAAGCACTATCCCAACAACCAGTAATAACATAAACATTGAGCAAGGAACTAAGTGTAGACTACTTTTCCACATAGTGGTTGAAATGGCATCACCTTTTTCTATAAGTAATTTCATAACTATGATGATTATCATAATAGGGATACTAGACTAAGGACACAAAGTAGTTGGAGCTTGAAAATCATTGTGTGCATTCTAAAGCAATTTACACATGCATTTCCTCATTCCTAACAATAACAGCTTGGTGAAGACCATGACATATTTACAGAAGGTAGACAACTACTTTTTGTAGTTGGGATGAAAGGGACTATGCAGGCAGGAGACACTTTGGAACTTAACTGAACTCTTGCTTGCCTACTAGGGAGTGCATCAATCACTTTCATTTCCAGGACCTCTGCTGGTAGAAATTTAGGCCCTTGTGTATCAGGAGTGTTCAGTTTGTTACCTTTAAGTTGTTGATTGTAGAATCAGTTGAGAAGCCTATAGGAATTTTTTTTTTAAGATGGTTACATAATTTGAACAACACGAAAATATAACAGTCATAGTAGCTTTTATTCCTCTCCCAGACTATAGGTAAGTGGTTTTAAAAAGGATTTGCTGGTCATTTCCTGTTGTATTTTGTTAAGTGAAATTCTGTAAAAAGCAGGGATAATTAGGCAAAAATAAACCAAAATTTTATAGCTAAGCTACTTATAACCAGACTTTTATTACACCTCTATGGTTAACTTGAGGTCAAACACTGAACATGTTGTTCCTTAACTCCTACCTGGTCAATTCTTTTAATGTTGGAGCACAACTAATCAAGCTTACTGAAACTCAGCAGTAGAGGGCAAGGTGCTAAATGGCATTATATACACACCATGCAAGTGCACACTAATTTTTAAAAGCAGTTAATAAGAACTGAGTGTACCATACAAACACATAACTATGCAATAGAATCATGGCTACCTGGACAAAAGCAAGGCATGTATTCTCAGGGAGAAAGGAAGAATGGAACTAACAATGGTTATAATGATTTTTCTGATAAGTATCTTCCAATTTGTAATATGAGAGAGATGGGGAAAGGCAGAACTGTTGGGAAAGAGAAAAGGGATCAGGAAGAAGGAAAAGGAAGAAATAAAGCAATTGGGGAAATATGCTAAAATTCATTATGCACAGTTAATATATGATTGTGAAAACTCCAGCTTCTTCGGAGCATTATAATTGAATATAACTTTATTGAAATCACTACAGCAACACTGATATTTTTAGCAGAATAGAGAAGTGGTCAGTGTGCTGAAAAAGCATTAATCATTTTTCTCTCAAAAGCGATTGTACATGAATTCCAGTTTAATCTCTTTTGACCTTTTTAGCTGTGAAATCTGAACACTGTATAGATGGCATTTTCCTTCACTTTGGATACTAACATTAAAATACTGAACTGGGCATTAAATGGAGGACATTGAAGAGTTTGTTTTAATAAAATAGATTTTGTTTTGGTTTGTGTCTGAGATTGAGATTGTTAGCAGACATTGCCTTTCACCATCTTGTTCTATTCAACCTATAATGTTCCCCTCCATTGCAATGATATATGATAAATACACCCAGATGTCACCTACCTCACAGAACCAAAACATTGAGTATGGAATCTCAGTTTAGAATCTTTGCTAACCAAAATTCTCCTAGCTGTCCTAGACTGATGAATTTTCTGTTTCTTAAAATTACTTAAGAGCAACTAAACCAGAGTTTTATGTGATAGAAGGCATTCGGTATCTTCATTACTACTTCTGAAAGTACCTAGGATATATTTTGGGGTAGCTAAGGTTGGAGTAGGAGAGGATTTCCCAGTTTTATTTCTTACTGTGGTAAAACACCTATCACATTAAGTTTTAATTTATACCATTTTAATTCATGTGTTCTACAACCATCACCACTGCTCATCTGCATTAACTTTTTTATGCTCCAAAAGATAAAGGGCATTATCAATTAAATGGTAACTTTACTTTCCTCCTTGCTTCTCCCTCTGCTTCCTAGGAACTATTGTACTGTTTCTGTTTCATTGAGGACCCCACATAAGTGGGTCAGATATATTCTGTTTTTCTGTGACTAGTTTATTCCACTTCACATAATACCCTGAAAGTTAACAATGTTGTAGCATATATCAGAATTCCTTGCTTCCTTAAAGAAGAATATTATTATTTTGTATGTGTATCATAATGTGCTTATCTCTTCATGTGTCCATGACCACTTGGGTTATGACCACACTTTAACTAGTTAAGTAATACTGCTATGTACATGGATGTACCATCATTTTTGTGAGACCACACTTTCAAATCATTTTGAGTATGTATCTGGAAATAGGTTTGTTGTTTCTTTTGGTAATTCTGTTTTAAGTTTTGATGAATTATATTATTTTCTACAGTAGCTGTATCATTTTCGTTATGCACTAATAGTCACAGTTTGTCATATTTTTACCAAAAATTTTTCTTTTCCCTTGATAAATAGTAGGCATAATCACAAGTAAGAGTTGTATTTTAATGAAGTTTTTGCTTGCTTTTCTTTTATCATTTGTAGTATTTTATGTTTTCATGAGCTTATCAGCCACTCAGATACCATTGGAGACATTTCTACACAAGTTCTTTTTTTGAATTGTTACCACTTTTGTTTTTACTCTTTAGATGTTTTCTGTATTCTGGATATTAGTTCTTTGTGTAATTCGAAATTTCTTAAATCAGTGGCTCCTCACTGCCTATATGCCATTGGCTCCCATAACACAGGGACAGTAGCAAGCCAATGGGTCAGAGATTGGTTTGGGGAGCTTCTACTCTACAGGTTGGGAAATTGAAAGAAATTAGCTACAACTTAGCTTCAAAGTTTCCCTTTGCTTCTGAAATCCTTCTGTTAATTTCAGGTCAGACATACTCAAGCAGATAAGTATTGCTATTACAATTGTTAGCCAACACAGTAAAGGATCATATTTCTGTAACTCCTCTACCCTTTCCCCAGCATATTTGGATGTTTTGAGGACTTCCATAGAACATTCTTAGTGAACTATTTTAATTAACAAAGTACACAATTGTATAAAATAATGAACTTCATTGTAATAGTTATGTATTTGCATGCAAGAGCTTTGGAATTATATTTCCTTCTATACTTACTCCCTAGTCCCTTTTTCATTAACTTAGTTTTTAAACAAGATCTCATTTGCCTAATTTGGCCTTAAAGTAGCTAATACAGTTAAGAACAACTTTGACCATATATACCTTCCAAGTTCTTTGATAAATGATCTACACCATAATGCCCCGCTATTCCCTAAAAATTTGTCATATGCCTTTCTATCCCTCTACCACTTCCCTACTGATTTTCCCCTAATTTCTACATATGAATGAAGTGTATGATACTTACCATTCTCAGTCCAGCTACCTTTAACTAACAAAATGTTCTCTCCCTCCATTTTTCTTTAAGCACTTGCTTACACTCTTTACTTAAACCTAACATCCCAATGTTTTGTGCTTTTGTTTTTATATCTTGGGTCACTTTTATTCTCAGAGACACATTACCACTACATTGTTATATGTGCAGAGCTTATAAAGGCTTGATGATAATAAATAAATATACATAAATGTATATACATGTATTTTATATATGTTACATTGTTATATATGAGTATATATTAGAAAATATATATTAATATATATTAGAACATATTCATGGTATATTTTATTTGTAGTAGGAAAACTAAAACAAATGTTTTATATTAGTACAACAGGTTAAGTGTATCAATTTCCTAGGATTATTGTTACAAAATACCATAGATTTAATGGTGTGAAGAACATTTTATTTTTGCACAGTTTGGAGGATTGTGGCATCTACAGCGAAGGTGCCAGAAGCATACAGGTTATGGGAGAACTCCCTGCTTGATGAGTTTCACATAACTACTTCCTGTTGTGTCTGACTCTGATGCTCTGTGTCTATGCACCCTGCTCTGTGTGTTGCTTTTCTGATAAGGATATCAGTCTTGTTGGAATAGGGCCCAATTTTAGGCCTTGTTCTAATTTTACCATTTCTTTAAAGAAGACCTTTGCTAATTAAAATATAATTCAAAAAGTGAAGCCCTCCCTTCCAAATATGAATAAGAAATGAGACTTTACCTTATGGATTTGATGTGAGCAAATCAAATCAGTTTGAAATCTTCCTTTTCACCTAAGACCTCAATTTCTCCTTCATTTCTGATTCTCAGTGACATTTATCTTTCCTCCAAATCCCTCTGCCACCTCCTAAACATCATAGTTTTCTCTACCAGTTCTAAAAAGTAACCTAATGCTCCTCTACTTTCTAGCTTGTGGACTTGTTTCTCTTTAGTGAACCTACCAGGCTTCCACAAACAGAAAGGACAAGTAATGTTTTCCACCTTGCCAATGCGGTCATTGTGGCAAAAGTTGCAGCCATTATTGTAAATGTTTTTCTTCTTATTGCTCAATACTGTCCCTTATTAAACAATTTACTGCATCTTTAGCCTAGTCTGCTCTGGTAGGTTGTAGTGTCATTGCAGGCAGAGGCTATGTCTCATCTATCATAACTCTCTCACACACACATACACATCACACACACACACACACACACACACACACACACACACACACACACACACACATTTGCCTTGTTTTTATGTTTCTGGAAAACCTATCAATTTTATCCGGTGCATGTAGTTATTTCTTTCAGGTTAAATGTTTACATTTTTGTCTTAAACTTTATCCTTGACTTGTAATTTACCTGTGCATTTCATATGGCACAAAGTTCCTCATCTTTGTTTAATACTTCAGTTCCACAGAGCTCATTTTCCTAGTAATGGCTTTTTGTTGTTGTTGCTGTTTTTAAAAGAGTGAAAACTTATAACGCATCCTAGATGAGTGTTGTTCTTGTTGTTGCTATTGTGCAAACACATGATGTTATGCAGCCTATTAGTCTAGCATCCAGGCATACTCACCTCATCATCATCTCACACTTTAAAAGGACACACATCACCAAAATGTCTGAAGTGCCTACATAAATTTTCTTCTTTGGTCTGAGTCTGGGCAGCCCATTTGCCTGATGCAGCCCCATCCAACCCACTGGCACCCCAAAGAAGCTTGTCAAGTTGATTGATATCCAGGTTTCTGCAACCAAGAACTATCCAGGCAAAGCAGTGGCTATTTTCCTAAAGAAATCCAAATATGGTTTCTTCAGCTAGCCCTTTACTTTACCAGTCCCTATTTAGTAGAGATTTATTAACAAATACCCATTCACTCATTCTGTGTATAAAAAGATCACATGTCCACAGAGTTGTAGGTGGGTTATCATGACAGTACTGTTTGGCTGGGCTTATTGACAAGTCTGGGTACCTTCTGTCCTTCTTTTGGTAATTGCTTCCCTTATAGTTACCAGTGGAAGGTTCTCTTCAGTCTGAACTCACTCTATTTCAGCCCTCTTTCCCCTTATATGGGAACATTCACCTCCTCTATGCAGACTATGCAGGTTCTCTGTGGGCATCCCTCTCCCTTACCAATGTTCTTATCACACTATTAATTAAATGAGAAATATTATTACAGTGGTTTTAAAAACTTATCAGGCAGCTAATATTTTCCACCCACCGACATTTAGCAGAAGCAGTTTTGTTCCCACTCACCCAACTGCCACTCATTCCCTGAGGTTAAGAGAATGCTCATTTGTGCTAGTAGACCAGTATAGTCAGAGATGGCACCTAGTCACAGTCATTAGATTTGAAAGGCATGTGCAGGGAGATGATGACAAGAGAAGCTGTGAATAATTAATCTTACCCATAGGTTTAGGAATTTTTGGAGAATTACAGAAAGGGAAAGAAAAGAATCGATGTAAAGAAAAGAAGGCAACACATCGTACTGAGAACTGAAGCAACAAATGTGAGAAAGAAGCATACTTAATGGGAAACAGTAATAAAATCCATGGTGTGTGTGTGTATGTGTGTGTGTGTGTGTGTGTGTGTGTGTGTGTGTGTGTGTGTATGTACACGATGACTCTGATTCAATATACTATATAATATACTATAGAAACAGTGTTTTGAAGATGATCATGAATGTGATTTCTTAAACTGGTCTTCATATGCATAAATCCAGCAAATACATAATCTTATTGTTTAAAATATAATTTTAATATTTCCAATGAAAGAATTTAATTATCATAGCAATCTGATTAATAACTATTGAGAGCAACAATCTTATTAATAACTATTGAGTAGGTTATTTATCTATTCAGCAAGATGCAATATTCAGATTGGATGTTTTTAAGTGAAGCACAAGCAATAATTGTTTCAGAGATAAAATAAAACAGCTGTAGAGTTCAGACACTCTTGGCAAGCCAAATAAATCCATTTCTCCCTACTCACAATAATTTTGCAAAGGTTAAGTAGTGCAGAAGTCTAGAAAGTAGCTCAGCAAAATGTGGGAGTAGTGTGTGTAGGGAGGTGGTCTACCTGTCTGTCCTTGATAAAGGATATATCCCTGGTTCACAAAAGGACTTTGGGGGCACATTCCCCATGGGGGGATACTCCCTTAACCTAGAGGCAGGAGGGAGGGTGTAGTCCCTATTCCAAATGACTTGACAGATTTAGATGACCCCATTCAGGAAGGCATCACCCTACATGTGGAGTGTGGGGGGGGCAGTTAGATGGGATGGGAGGGTGATAGGGGTGCATGGGAGGGTGGAAGAGAGGGAAGGAGGAAGGGACAGAGAGGGAACTGGGATCCATATGTAAAATAAGAAAAATAAATAAATAAGTTTCAGGAAAGTGGGGAAATCAATAGGTCTTATATATTTGTGGGTAGTTGTACCTAGAAGCATCCTTTATATAGGCTGTTGTGTTTAAAGACAGTGAGCAACGCAATCTTAGGAACAGACACTTTCTCTACCACTTTGGGTTTCCTAGTTCCTGGTCTAGCCACTTTTTTAAACCAGTAAGTAGGGAAAGGCCTTACTTCTCATGAACTCTCTCCCTATCCCCACTGAAATGCCTATGGCAATAGGTCTTTGATTCTTTAAAGTGTTCGCTATGATTGTTTGAGATCTTTCATCCACTTAAAAATAAGCATAAGGATGATGCTGACCTACAGTCCTATCACCAAAGGCATAGACCATTGATCATTTAAAAAAAAATGAAGTGTTACTAATCACTTTCAAGAGACTATGGGTGAAAAACCGAAGACTCATACTGATTCTTCCAATTTATCGTTTGTTGTCATTAGCTACATGGGAACTTGTTGAGTTGTAGAAAGAGATGCTTATGATGGAAGTAGTCTCTCTGTTTCTACCTCACTAGGAAATAAAATCCTGTTTATTTCCAGGATAGCATGGGTCAGAAAACTGCTTGCTGGCATAGGCAAGCAGCATTTGTACCTAGCTGCCAAACTTCTGACATGTGTTCTGCTTACCCAGGATGAAAGTTATATATGTATAGTTCTCTGTATTGACCTGCGAAGTGAGGCTAGTATACTATGCATGCTCACCATTTGAAAGTTTTCAACATTGTGATTCTGTCTGGATGTTTTCCAAGTATGTGTTGCACACAAAGTCTGGCTTTTCAGTACTTGCTAATTGATAAGAATATAATCTTTCTATGATAATTAGTGGGTTGCTTAATGAAGTGACGTGCTATAAGCATAGGAACGGGCAGGTAGCTTTGTGGAGAAGTACTAGCATGAACAAGGTCTTGGGTCTATCTACAACCATGAAAAAAAATATATATAGTATAAATTTATCTCAGTCTATAAGGCAGTTCACCTCCAAAGTAATATTTGTTTTAGTTTCTTTTCTCAGTACATTTAATATTCATTATTCAATATGTTGTTTATACCAATAATACTTAGAAAGTAAAAAATAAATCAGGCTTCCTTTCAGAAAAAGAATATTTTCCCTCCTTTATTTTAATATGAAAATACCCAAGAAATTTTATATGTGGCAAAGACATAAAATTTTCAAAGCCTGATCTTAAAACACAATCAAATATCTATATTAGAAATAATTTTATTTTCCTCAAATATTGATCCACAAATACTTTTTAATGGAGATTGGCTAAATATATTATGCATATCTGTAATTACTTTCTCAACTTTCTCTTCTTCTCTCTCTCTCTCTCTCTATATATATATATATGTATATATATATATAACTACTTTTAAAGTTTCATAACATTGTCAATGCCTAACATTAATATATCATAACCCTCCACAAGGACTTTAACTTAGAGAATACTTTTTTTGTATAGAAAAATTTATGTACAACAGTAGCATGCCTTTCACCTAATATATCACTGATATCATTGTTAAGAAAGTATTCCAACTGGAAAATCTATTAAATTCTAAAAATGAGAACATCTATTGAGCTTTAGGTGTTTTAAAAATTCTCTCATCATATGTCATTTGAAGTTACAAAGCTTCCATTCCTAGGAAATGTGAGAGGAGTTGACATGCATGCCAGTCCATCTCACACTCTTGTAAGGTGAGGCCAATGCTTAGACCCACAAGACATTTTGATAATTGTTGCATAACCATTTCTTGTGTCTTGGGAACTGACTTCATGAATCCAGCAATTGCCAGCACAAGGGAAATTGAGGATATATTATTGTGCTGTGTTGTACTTTTAAAGTATTTTATTACTTATTTGATAATGTTGATATGTTTTAATATTCATCTCTCCTATGCCCATCTATTTAATGATCCAACCCGATTCCTAACTCTGTCTCAATTTATCTTGTTGTTATTTTAAAAACCATTAAATGCAATAGGAACTACCAGAATACACTTAGTCATGTTGTCTTCCAGTGTGTTGTATTTTTAAGAAGAGTCTTGTGCTTTTGTTTGCTCGATTTCTTTCTCTTATTCTTTAAAAAACAAGAATCTTTGCCTTTGGGAAAACAACTATTGCCATCAGACTGACAACTAGGAAGTTTTCTTTACATTGCCACCTCCCCCATCCCATGATTATAGAAAGGAGATTAAGCAACTCTCCCCAAGCAGTTTGAACTCCACCCACTCTCATGGAAAGTGATAGGTGACTGGAGCTCACACAACCTAAAGGACTTTTGGGAGACCTTTGAACATTCTTGCCTCTATGCTCTTGGACTTTCTGGTGTTTTGCATGAATAGGCAACCTTTTGTTGCTTATAAACTTACTAATTTGCGATTCTATATCTTATAAAACTAGTCATCTACGCTATTTTCCTCATCTGGACCCAGGAAGAAATTTTTTCTTCCTTCCTTCCTTCCTTCCTTCCTTCCTTCCTTCCTTCCTTCCTCCCTTTCTTCCTTCCTCTTTTTTGTTTTCACTTTTTGTTGTTGTTGTTGTTCTAGACAGGGTTTCTCTGTGTAGCCTCAGCTTTCCTGGAACTCACTTTGTAGACAACGCTGACCTTAAACTCAGAGATTTGCTTGCCTCTGCCTCCAGAGCGCTGGGATTAAAGTCGTGCTCCCCTCACTGTCTGTCTTTCTGTTGCTTTCTATGATGACTAAACCTAGACACATATAAATACTTTATAGATTATTTATTCAAGGTTTATTGATTATTTACTTTTATTGGTTTTATATAAGAACAAAATAATTGAACTCAATGTAGTAAACTTTACATAAACTCTATGCAACCTATACAAAAGATTTGTCAGGCTGTATACTAGTGCATCATTCTGAGGTGAGGTTAGCATATGGCCGGTTTGGGATTAAGTATTCTTTAGTTATTGTTACACATACACCTTCTACCTATTGTCAGTATTTGGACCTATCTTCTCAAGATGCCTATTTTCTGTTTTGATAAACAGAATTCTGTTTCATAAACAGAATGATTCAATGAAGTCTTCAGTAATTTCACAAAAGATTGATATGTACCACAGAAAATTTTGTAATTTAATTTACAGTATATGTTCCAAAAATAATTATTTGCAATAGCTAATGGTTTTCATTTAATTACATACAGATTAATAAAGTAAACTATTTTCTCTTATTATAGAATTATACTCCTCAAAACTTGTTCTGAAGCATATTAGTGGGATTGTCACACTTGCCAGTCAAATGCAGTAATTTGGTAAATGTGCTTTAAAATAAAATGACTTTCTGGGGCTTAATTAATATTTCTTTATTAATTAATTATTTATGTCTTTGTGTGTTTGTACATGTGTGTTTGTTTATATGTGTATATTGTGTGTGTGTGTGTGTGTGTGTGTGTGTATTTTAAATATTACCTAGAATGAATTCTCTACACCGTATAGGTTCTGGGAACTGACTGAGGTCATCAGACTCAGTAGCAAGCACCTTTATTCACTGTATAATCATGTCAGCCCTCCGGTTTTGCTAGATCTTAAATTGGTTTCTTTGGAAAAAATGTAAATGAGATATTTTATATGGTAATAATTTATAATTACCAGGAGTGCTTATTTTTTAAAAATTGAATTATCTTAAATGAAAATGCAAAGCAAACTATATATATATATATATATATATATATATATATATATATATATAGTTACTGGCTTTTCCTTACTGAGGATATTACTCAAAAATTACTCAAAACTGAAGTTTCAAAGTATTTACACACATAAAAATAACAAATATGTATTCGGAAGACTGAATTTCATGTTGTTTATTTTACTTTATAGAATCAATACCTAATAAAATCAGATGCTTAATTGAATTTGTATCAAAGACAATTGTTTTATTATATGAAAAATGAACATCATCAGTGTGTCATACTAAAGAATCAGTCATTCATATTGTCGTGTTTGATATCTACCCAGAATCCCCTCTTTCTCTGGGCAATGTAATGAGAAGCATGCACAAACACACAGGCACACACACACACACATAGACAAACACGCACACACACACCTTTTTCTGACCCCTAAAATTAACCATTTCTTCCACATTTATTTCTGGAATTAGTGTACTAATGATGATAATATCTCCAACATCTATTTTCATTCTATAGCTCCATTTAAAAACACACAGGGAAGGACCTGGGAATCTAGTTCAGTCTATTGATTACTTTCCTGGCATACATAAAGTTCTGGCTTCTTTCCCCAGCACTACATAACCTGGGGTATTCTCGGCCCAGTTAGAAGCAGCAGAATCAGAAGTTCACTGTGATCCTCCACTTATACATAGAGTTCTAACTCATCCAGGGATACATGAGACCTTAACTCAAAATGCAAAACAAGTCAAAACAAAACAACCAGACAAATTAGAGAGACACAAAAATGAAAGATCTAAAAGAGGTAGGAAAAATATAGATTTGATATTTTGGGGCCAACTTTATGGTGGCATGCAGTCGTAATACACTGCATTTACAAGCAGTGTCCAAGCCTGCTTTAAACTCAAAGGATGTCTTCCTCAAGAGCTCTAAAAGTTTATGATTCTGCAAATTTTATGTTCCTAAGAACAAGGAAATATTACATCTCCCTTACTGCCCAAGGACAACCACTATCGTTATGATTCTGCTCATGGAGCAAACAACAGTTCTTAGTAATTGTGGTGCTTGGCTCAAACAGTGCTGGAAACAGCCAAAGTTGACATGGCTTGGCTTGGTTATCAGCATTTCTAAGAAGGCAGTTATGAGTGGGCACATGGGCAAAAAGGCAGCAGAATCAGCAAGATCTGGTGTCTGTGTGGAAGTGACTGTTGTCTTTGGAAATGCCTGCTTGGGCTTTAATCCAGTGGTGATACATCCCCCAAAAGAATCAGGGGTGTATGTCTGAGGCATACAAGGGGCAGGACAATCAGTTCAGATCAAGATTCAGAGGAAAGGCAGCACAACTAAGCCACTAACCTCCAGTTCTCAAAATACTTCCCTGATGAGGATAAAGAAAAACTTCAGCAATAAATGATCCAAGCTTCAGTGATGTGGACATTCTTGTAAGTCCTGTCCATTCCTTTTCAGAACCTGGCTTAGAATAAAAGTTTTAAAAGAATTAATGAGTGTGCAGTTGAGAAATCTTAGAATTCCTATAATTATTATCATAAGCATTCCCTTAACTGAAACATTAATATAATACATTTAATTTTATTATGCCCCAAAGGGGATCTCCTAAAGTATAATATTTGTATGCATAAACTAATATGTGCACACATATAGAGGGAAGGTTTATGACCCCTGCATAGTGGAATGGAAAGGATTACATGACAGTCTACATGGTGTCCCTATATCCACACTTAACACACTTTGTCTCCTTTCTATACTTCTGTATCTCTACCCCTATGGTTTCAGTTTAATTTAAAGATTTATTTGTAAAAATTCAATTAATGTGTCTTCTTCATGGAGTGGAGTAAGTGGAGATATCTGAAGGAATCTGTTAGGTGAGAAGACATAATCTCTGTCTTCAAAGAGAGGAGAGTCCCACTAAGAAATCAAACCTCTGTGCATGAAGAAGTTAAGTAGTGATACGAAAGGAAGATGCTCAATTAAATATTGTCAAGTATCATAATTATAAATTTCAAATGCTGACACCTGTTCATAGAACTAGCCAGTGTTAATTGGTCACTTTGAATAATTTACTGGAAGAGTAGATGAATATAATTTATCTTTGTCTGAATTTTCTCAGGTAGGTCACAGAACACCTTTCATCACTTAAAAATATTTCTAGGCATGCAGCATTATTAACCCCCACTTCCTCTTCGCTTGCCTTCAACTGTATCTGTTTTGTGATCCCTATATTCTAGCTTAGGTATAACACCATGATTAACCAGAAGTCAAACTACAGCTGATCACTATTATTCTGAATTTATCTTGGAACACAAGAAAAAATCAAGAAAGCTGAGGTACACAGTACAGCTGGACGACTCTAGCAAGAGGCCAACTATATTTGGACCCTCAACCAGACTGGGTATAAAATTCCAAACCATGTAAAAAGAAGCCATTATCTCTGTGTACAGGAGCTAATGACAAAATTAACAGCTCAAGTGTTTCAGACTTACCACATTGAGGCACTAGTTCTATACACAATTACCATGAGGCACTAAGAGAGTCATTTTTAGAGAATGCAGTAAAACAATTCATGCTCATGATTAAACATGATAATTGATACACTTTATCATTTGTTTTAAGAACAACTTAAAATGAAAGCATGTTTTAGCGATTAAAGACAACACTTCCAGTTATCTGAATGTTTTACTTCAAGGCATAACCCTTTCTCTGCAGCTATTCCAGGATCTGTACCAGACTCTATTTCCATATTAGAGCACTGAACTTCAGGGAAGATTTATTTAATGGTCTGTTATCAATATGAGTGCTGTCCCTGGCAGACACAGGCTCGGTCTGCCTTTCCAATTCTTCCATCTCTTCTTGCAAATCCTGCTTCCACTATTGAGTTTCTCTGCACTTCTCTCCAGTTGGGAGTGTGCTGGCAATTCCATGTGCTCACTCAGGATCTGTGTTACCTTCTTTAATCCAGCTTTTTCATTATATCATAAACTAACCTAATGTTGCCCTGATATTAAAAATTGATGTGTAGATATTAACAGTTCTCAGTGTGTTGGCAATTTGCCTTAATACTAGGGTGTCATGTAAGGGCGTGCTTCTCAGACAAGAAGAAGTCTCAGTTCTGATATTTAGTATTGGTTTATGCTTCTTTGACTAACACAATTGAAAATTAAAATGGTGAATCTTATAACCACACTGCAAACATGCCACAGTATCTGAAAGGTTAGCTGAAATTCTGTTGGACATTTTGTGATCATTGGGACTGATGATGGAAGTTACTTCACTCTGTTACCCAAGAGAGGAAGATTTACCTGGGTTGCTGCCCTTCTGCTATTTAAACAAAGGAGTCAGTTGGTGTTCACCTCTAGTGGGCTTCTAGATAGACATTTTACAAATTGCCTGGAAAATTTTAAGAGCTTAATATGTATTCTCTCAAAGTATGTGTGAACCACAATAAGGAATTTTTTACTGGAAAGTAGATATCTTTTGCCATTCAGTTGCAATCCAGCTAAATACTCATCAGCTCCTGGGGCAATGGTTGTATTTATTTAATTAGTTTGGTATTGGCATTCCTTCTGCCATTTTTGTAGCATATTTTTGTAATAATTAGCATGAGTCTGTCTGGTGTACGCAGGTGAATTCTGGCTTTGTTTGCAAGAGAAGGAACATAATTGCATATAATGTGAGAGCTAAGGTGGAGCAGTATGTATCTGATTCTGCTGACTATAGAAAATTCTTCAGAATGTTTTTCATACCACAGCCTTGGCCAGCCTTCTCTGTATTCCCTTGGCAGATGCCGAAGCCTTCTTTCCATTATTCAGGAACTGATATGCCCTCATTCTGTTTCTTCTCTCTTCAGATGTCTGGCTTTTGATCATTTCTGTGTTTAACTGTATCTCCACTGAAAGGTGGTGTCTAGGAAGAAAAAGTTAAAATTCTAACTGCTTATTGGTACAGAGGAAGGGATGGGTGCAGTGTTCTCACACTAGTGATGCCAGGCAACGTTTTATCTCAAATCTCCTTACTAATTTAGACCCCCAAATTTCTCCTTTGACACAGATTGTTACAACAAGCCTTATGCATTCTTCAGAAGCAAAAATTTCCCCCCAGATACTGGGGTTGTTCTCTAATTAATCCCCTGACATAGATTGTTGAATCCCCAACATGTAAGTAATCTAAAATAATTCCACTTAATATACATAGCAGCTTGGTCTATGCTTTTTATTCTAGGTTCCTCATATGAAATTTGAAAACATGTACTCATGGTCAAAAAAACATATAAATAGAGTTCACTTCTTCATACCTTTCAGGATAATAGGTCTCTCTCCCTCCATTCCTCTCTCTCTCTCTCTCTCTCTCTCTCTCTCTCTCTCTCTCTCTCTCTGTGTGTGTGTGTGTGTGTGTGTGTGTGTGTGTGTGTGTTTGTGTATGTGTGTGTGTGTGTGTGTGTGTGTGCTCACACACATGGGTGGGCAGTACTGGAGACAAGAACAATGGGTCTTGAGCTCTCTAAGCCGATGGTAAGCTACTCTTTTGCCCTTGCCCAAATGTTTCTCCCCACAAGCCCTTTCTTTACCCTAATCAAAGTTAGGGTCAACAAGCCTCCTATAACTTACTTGGTATTCAATATTTATAGCTGATACAACTACCTGCTTTTTTCTTTAGTGTTCATAAAATGTCTAATGATATGTATATTTAGAGATCCTACTCATTAATTATTTGGTGTGTATGGATGTGTCTGTACCTCCTATAATGTACATTTTATGAAGGGTTAGGTCATAAATTTTTCCCATTTCATGTAGTACAATAACTCAATGCTCTTAATAGTACATGACAATTAAATTTATGCTAATTAATCTAACAAAAGGGATAGTCCCCTATCTGACTCATCTCAAAATTCATCATATATGAGTCCTGATGTACAGCTCAGTGGAAAATGATGCATATTATAAAGAAAAAACTTGTTTTGGATCCCTAGAGCCAAGGAAAAGGTGGAAGAAAAGAAAAAGTAAGGTACAATAGATTCTATAGGAAGGATTCCTTGTTAAATATAATAATTATTGTGGTATTAGCACATACTTTTAATTGAGAAATACATAAAGATTTCAAACATTGTCATCATGTGCTGGTGTGTTTATAAAATATAGTAATATCATCCATATTATAGGTTATGTTTAACCCACACCTTTTTAAGTGTTTAATTTTCCCAAAAGTTCTATGCAGTAGTCATATTTTGTAATCAGTGGGATAAAGCAAACAAAGCAGAAGCAAAGGAGATCTGAATAACTTTTGAGTTATTTTCCCTGAGTTATGTCTCCTAAGATGCTAATACAAGATCTATACATCTAGAGTTTTCTCAGAGTGGGACTGGCTTTTCAAAGGAAATATACAATTTGAAATATAATTGCTATTTACTGTTAATTAATTTCCAAAAACATTTTGCAACTTATATTGTTATGATTAGCTTATAAGATTTTTCTATTACTCTTTTTCCATTTCTGGGAATGTTGGATGATTTTCTGTTCTTTTCTTAATACTTAAAAATTTCAGGAGTCATGGGATAAAAGCTAGCTTCTTTTGAATACAGTGTCTATGGCCATGGTTAGGAATTTCTCCCAGAAAAATAAAATACTTATTACAATGCACCCCCATAAAATGGAAATGTAGGCTAGTTCCTAGTGATTGTACAACCATGCACTTCTAATTTACCAAAAAGTCTACAAAGTTTAAAACTTGTGACCTGGCATGATGGTATATGTTTGTAAACTCACCATTTGGGAGAGGAGGCAGGAGGATCATTAATTAGAAGCCGACCTGTGCTTCCTAGTGGAAACTTTTCTCAAAACAAAACAAAACAAAACAAAACAAGAAACAAAGCAAATTTCAACTAAAACATAAATGTTAACAATAAAGAAAAATTAGACCTGTTTATTTTTAAATAAAGACCCAAAATAATGTATTTCATCATAGCATTCTCATGTATGTTTTATGTGAATGCTCTTCCTCCTTTGCCCTCCCCTTCCCCATCCATCCTCCTACTAACACCCTTCTCCTTTGGGTTAACCCCTAATCTACCTTCATGTGACTTTTTTTTTTCTTTTACCGTCTTTTACCCCATGCCCTTTAAAACATCTTACTTCCCATTGTCCCAGTTCCATGATCCCTATTTTCCAGATATACAAATACATAAAAACTGAAGTATTTGTAGCCTGGATTCTAGGTGACTCTATCTAATATAATAATTCCCAGTCCTATCAGCGTCCTTCTTTTTATCTATTCATCTGTTGATGGTCATATTACTTTATTATTTCCATGACTTTCGTAGAAAGAGTAGCAAGAGACAAGTATCTCTGAGGGTAGAATTTGAAATCCTTTGCATACATGCCCAGGAATGGTAGAGTTGGACTATATAATAGCTCTATTTTTGTTTGATGATTGTTTTTGAGAAATTTCCACACTGATTTCCACAGAGGTTGTACCAGAGTTTATACCACCCTCCAGCAGTGAATAAGAATTCCTATTTCTCCATATCTTCACCAACTTTGTTGCCATTTGTTTTCTTTAAGTTACAGCTTCTGACTAAGATGGAATGGAATCTGAAAGCAGCATCCATGACTAATGATGTTAAATGGTCTCCAAAATATTAAAGGTCTTATTCTTTTAGATCTATCTGTTCAGTTCCTTAGATCAGTTACTGATTGGAAAATTCTGTTTGTTTTGCAGTCCTTTACATGTTCTATATTCTAACCTGTAAGCAGTATTTTATGTCCCACCAGCCAGCTCCCAAATAACTACACCGAGAATCATTATTCATTATATATGCTTGGTCTATAGCTTAAGCTTATTACTAACTAGCTCTTACAACATAAATTAATTTATTTTTTTAATCTACATTCTACCATGTGCTTAGTACCTTTCCTGAGCATAACATGATCTTTTTGCTTCTCCTGGTAATTCTGCCCTTCCTCATCCCAGGGCTTTCTCCCTGTTTGCACATCCTACCTAAGCCTAACTGTTGGTCATTTAGTTCTTTATTAAACCAATGAGAAGAGCACATTTTCAAAGCCTACAAAAAGATTGTTCTACAGCATTAGCACCATTTCTGAAGTATAGCTATCAGAGATGATTATTTTTTATTTTAAAATTTTTATTTCTTTTATATACCAACCATAATTTCCCTCCCACTTCTCCTCCTGCTCACCCAACCATGCCTACCTTCATCCATTCCTCAGAAAGGGTAAGGCTTCCCATGGAAGTCAACAAAGCTTGGGGCATCAAGTTAAGGCAGGACCAAACCTCTCCCCCTGCATCAGGTTTGAGCATGGCATCCTACCATAGGGAATGAGCTCTAAAAGCCAGCTCATGCACCAGGAATACAGGGATGATTTTTTTAAAGAGTTATTTCTATTTATCTTACTGCTTTTCTTTATATGGTATATTGGATAATTTAATCTCTAAATGCTAGTTGGCTTGTTAGGAAGGAAAAGAAGAATTCATGAAGGTAAAATCATGCTGCTCCCAAGTTTGGTGGTGTACACCTTTGACCTCAGCACTGGGGAGGATTTCTGTGAGCTCAAGGTCTGCCTAATCTATTTAGAGAGTTTTAGGATAGCCAGGGCTACACAGGGAAACCTTGCCTAGAAAAAAATAGATAAAGGAAGAATCATACTGCCAAGGATACATGTGGTTCAGTGTATGGTGCTAAGTTAAAAATTTGTGTAACGAACATTATGAGAATTTGAAACTGAAATTGTAGCTGTTTATTCTAACACAGATAAAATTGTAGTAACACAGGAAAATTTATGGGATTTTAACAAACAGATCAGCATAGCAAACTCCAAATTTTGAGAAATGACACAAACTTTATCTCTTGTAGAATGGTCAAAAGTGTTCTCTGAAATGTTTTTATTTTTTTCAACTTTAATTTTTAATTTGTTTCCATGTGTGTCTTTGCATTGTGTGTGCCTTGTGCAAGCAAAGGCCAGAAAAGGACGAAGGACAAATGCCCTGAAACTTGTATTCAGGCAGTTGTGAGCCATCATATAGGAGCTAGGAGTTGAACCTATGTCCCATGGCAGATCAACCAGTGCTCTTATCACCCATAAAAACAAATATGTTTAAAATTATTTAAAATATTAGAATAAGACACACACACACACGAGAGAGAATATGACTCTGAACCAGATGGAAAATAAAGTATTTCTGATACAAATGGTAACATTCTTCAGGCACTAGACATCAATTCTCAATTCTCCATGTACACATTAAGTTGCTGCCTGACCATGGTAAATGAGACTGAAATTAATTTGCCCATAATCCTGAAGAGAACCCATATTTGTTTTCCAAATCAATTACTTAAGTGAACTACCAACTGTGCAAATTCTTCTTGATGTTGTGTCTGAAGATAGAAAGGAAGAGCCAAGTTCTCTACCATAGCAAAAGACTGACTTCATCACCATAGCCTATTTCACAATGACTCAGTAGACACAGAGACTAATATTGTTATATATTTGTTTTACTTTGTTTGTTATAAGCACATTTGACTTCAGAATGTAACAATAAGTATGTCATCAGAATATTTGCATTTCTGAATTCTTGTCCAGTGACCCCACTCACCTCTGTTTTTGCAGAAATTTGTCTTATGCATCATCATTTCACTATGTCAAGGGTTTCACTTGATATTTTTCAGAACATAATTAAATCACAAAAATGATGTTAAGGGTAGAGAGATGAGTTCTGTTATTTCATCTTTCTCTTCTATATAAATAAAAGTGGTTTTAAACATGTTAAGTGAGGGACAAAGACTCATCATTCAAATATTGTAGCATCAAAAGTGGCATACAGGGAACTGATTCTGGAAAAGTGATGAGACACTGAGCTTGACAAGCTCTCTCTTTTTTGTATCCAGTGAACTTTAACTTGGGAGACAGGGTGCCAACTGCTCACAATCACTGGGAGCTCGCAAAGTCAGTTCCTTTTGAGGCTTAAGTATTAAAATAATAAAATTCACCATTAGTGGGAAGATAAACTTATAATGAAGCTTTATTACAGATGTAAAGAAGTGAGGTTTAGAAGAAGAAGGCAGAGCTCCTGAATAGAGGATGTGGGTCTTCAGAGGCGGGATATTATCCATCTGATTGCCCTTTATAGACGTTATGGCATGAACTGGAATGAGAGACATCAGGGAATGAGGGATGAACTTGTCAGCCCAGTGGGAAAGAACACAAGGTGTCCTAGTAGGTCCTCTCAGTTTTGATGGAGGACTTTGACATAGCCTTCTAAAGTGTAACAACAAGCATACCTGTTTTGTCATCTTCAAATACAAAGCTTGAGACAAAGGTCTCCAAGTTCTAAATGTCATACAGCAGTCATAAACAAGACAGAATTGAAGAAATAAGTTAAGAATTATTTTTCCAAGGACTCACAGAACTTCCAATAAGCCAAATTCGAATCTGGTAAAACTAGCCTTTAGGAAGTCAATCTTATATTCTCTATTTAAGGCAGTAAAACAAAACTTAGTGGGCATATGTGTGTATAAAATTTAAAAATCTTATTAACAGGCACATATAACAATGTAAGGGAACATCCATTTTCTTGGCATGCTCATCTGTGAAAATATGGTTATTTGCTATCAAAAGCATTTGTATTTTTCATAACTTTTGAGTAGGAAGAAACTGATCCTTCTAGGCTATATATCCATTTAAATTATTTATAGCTAGATCTTGTAAGTAATATAGTATTTTTTGAATTTTTTTCTTCTCATTAAAAAATGCATTCTTGCTTTAATTGAGTGCTGGCTCGCCATGTTTGCCAATGTTTGCCTCACCTGTATGGCATTTACAGTAAAGTTACAGGATTGAAGCAAACCAGTTCTCCTCTTGCTTTTCTGTGTTAGATTATTTGAAGGGAGCTGTAGATAGGTGAAATGTGGGAAGAAAGAGAGGCCTGGTCTGTCCTTAGGCAGGGCAGAACCTTGTTTATTCACAGCCAGGGGCATATAGTCACCCAAGTGTGCAGATGGCCAAAACAAACAAACAAACAACACAGACACAGACATACACACACACACACACACACACACACACACACTACAGGGGAAGATGGGATGAGGCCTCTTATAACAGCAAAAGAAAAACAACTTCCTTATTCAAATAGACTGCAGAGAATGTTGGGAAATACAGTCTTTAGACAATAAACTACCACTCTGGTAATTAGAAATGTGGTGGTGGGAATTTGGAAAAGTAGTTGACACAAAACTACTCTTTAGGAATGAATTTTATTAGGAGAGTAGGCATTCCCATCCAAGCAGCTATGATCAGGCCTTGAGGTCAGAAAGCATAAAAAGAGCCAGTACACTGAATCAGAGACAATGAATAGGACCTTAAAGGAAGGAGAGGCCTCCCTTTAAATCTTTAAGAGGAGCTTCAGTAAGAGTGATCTCTGCAATTAAGAGTAAGAAAGATAGTCATTATGGACAGGATGACAGATAAGTGAAGGGCTTTCAAGAAATCTCCAGAACAAAGGAAAATAAGTGATTTTTAATTCTTTTATGAGGTGGAAGGAAGTTCCACCCCATGTAATTTAGTCTCAGGAACTAGGGGTTGGGAAATAGTCAATGTGCAGATGGCTTCTTAACTCTCTGCTATGAGAGAGAGAGAGAGAGAGAGAGAGAGAGAGAGAGAGAGAGAGAGAGAGAGAGAGAGAGAGAAGACAGACAGACAGACATATAGACAGAAAGAATGCACAAATGAGCTGCGTGGTTGTGGCCTGATTACTATTGTCTATAGAATGTGGGATCTGGCCATGTAGAGTGCAGAGTGTCTTATAGAAGAGACCCATGATTAATTCGAGGTTTTTTTTTTTTTTTTGTCACATAGGCATGACAATTTTCTTGATTTAGTCACTGACATTAGCAGACAATAATGATGAGCCTAATTTTAGAGAACACTTGGTCTCTCTGGGCTAGATATTAGCACAATTTAAATAAAAATTTCTTGAATTACGAAGTGACAGATGCACAAAACACAATGAAAACAGGCTTTCTGGAAAACATCATTGCAGTATTTGGAAATCATAAGAAGAAAATGATGTGAGTCAATAAGACTGTGAATACTGCTTTGTTAATGAATGTAACTAAATATCCACACACTTTGCAGTTATTTGGCCTCTCTGAAGGCAGGCCACTCCTATGATTGTCATACAAATTTGGTAGTACTTCTCTGTTCCTTTTCGGAAAGGAAGATTGACTAACTTTAAGTCTTGAACCTGGGAGCAGGTGTCAAACCTCTCTCATTTCTCTAGGTAACCTTGACTCTCAAGGGGGTGGGAGGAACAACCAACTCAAATTATAATTACTCAGTTTTTTTTTCTTGTTTTAAAACTACTGTAACAACAGATTCAGTGAAAACTGTTGTAATTGGAGCAGGAGGTGGATTTCACATGGATTCCTCCTTTATCCAACTACACATTTTCTTTTATAAACCACTAGAAATTAAACTGCTTCCATACTTAAATAGATTAGGTGCTATTTGATTGTAAATTATCAGGCAGATAATTTCCATGAGTGGCAAGACCATGGGTACTACTCATTCCACAGTACTTGATATAATAGACACTGTAAAAGTGTATCTCAAAAATATTTATCCATATTTAAAATGTGGATAGAAATCACAACCCCTTTGGTGTAACCTAAGAGAAACTAAATTGAAAGAATGCCTGTAGTAGAGCCTAAATGAAATTATGAAAAATTACTTGCGTGGAGTTGGGCAGATTTAGCTCGGAATTTGTGTGCTAAACTGTGCATATATTACCTTGTAGTTTCTTCTTTGTCCTAGGGGTATGTGGCATTTCCAGGTTGTTGTAGTTACTTGCTATACACAGGATATTCTTCACACATACTGTGTCTGCATAAATGGTTGTAGTAGAGCTCACATGACATCAGAACTGAGGACGGTGAAGTGAGCTGGCTATGTGTTGGTACCAGGTGTTTTTCAGATGAGGCAGTTAGAAGAGGCAAAGTGGTAGCAGCCAGGGGCAAGGGAGATCAAATATTTGAGTTAAGGCATGAATGCCATAAAACCCAGCCCTGGTGGAGGATTCTAGAAATGTCTTTGAATGTGCCTTGACTGCTGGTGTAATATTGCTCTGACTTCCCTAATTTCCGCTTCTCATCTTTGGCTAAACATCAGTTATTGTATTGCCTGATTAGTTGCATTTATTTTTGTTTGACCCTGTCTGCAAGCCATTAATGACTAGTGAAATTTTGTGTTATTTACTTTTGCAAAATTTTGTTATATTTTTCTGTGTATCCTGTGTGTGTGTGTGTGTGAGAGTGTGTGTGTTGTATGTGTGTGTTGTGTGTGTGTGTGTGTGTGTGCGTGTGTGTATGTGCAGGTGTGTGTCTGTGTGTATGATCAGAGCTGAGTTTCAGTTTTTACACAAATGTACCCTGACTTGAGACCTAAAATATGTAGCTTATTCATGTGACATACTTACTTAGCTTTGAATAAGAAAATGCTATCAAAGAGACAGTCAACTTTAGCAACCATGCTTTTAGCAAGCATGTGAAGAACTTATCCCTCTGTTGTCAGTGGCTATTACCTTAAACTTGTTGAAAAGAAAATGTGTTATCTTCCCCTTTATTCTTCAATAGAATATTTAATTCCATAGTATACATGGCTTCTACACAATATATTATAATTTAATGACTACAAAGCACCCATGTAATTTGAAGAAGTTCAAGTGGGATCCAGAATATCTATGTACAGGTAGTTGAGCAGACAGCAGCATAAGCATGCTGAAAGCTTCTGTGTGCCCATGCATTTCTGAGAAGGCTAAATTTTTGACTTCAGCTAAGGTTGTGTTGACCCCGAGTGTGCTTCTTTAGAGCTGAAGAAATTTATAAGTCATGGTTAAGATGGTTCTTATGCTAGGCCACTAATAACAAACACAGAGAGCCCAACTATCAGTAAACCTGTGTGACCTGAAACTATCATAAAGACTGCCTATAGCCAACAGTACAGGCCATTTTTCTACATGCTATGATGCATTTGACTGGCCATGTTTGGCTAAACTGGCTGCCGCAGGTGGGTATCTTGTTTCCATTAAAGTACTTGTACTAGGAAATTACCTGAGACATAAGAAGCTATTTCTTTTACTATTAGAATATAAATAACAAGTGGATACTGGTGATTATTATACTGTGTTTCCATTTCCCACTTGTCCCTCCAGGCCAGGCCAGACTAAGCAGATCTACTGTGAGGATTTTCCTCTATTTCCAGTACCTATTTTCAGGGCCACAAACCTGTCCTTTCTGTAACTTAGGGGCTCTTTGGTGACCTATGTTTCACTGTGTCTGCACTACAGCAGATGTCTGACTCTTTAAAGGTCCCCTGAGCAAGATACCCTGCCTTTTCAAATACATCATCACTAGGTTCAGGGATCTCATGTCTGTGCTCCTTTCCACTCCAGGGATCAGTGATGGATGCTCTGTGCATTCTCAGTTTGTTTGTTTGTTTTGTTTTATTTTAAACCTTACCCATTCTGTTTACGTAGCTTTCATATTTTGTCACTTGTTCTGCTCCCAAACCACACCTGCCTGGTATTACAAATACTTAATTCATTATAAGGACAACTTTTCATTTCCCTTTCCCTTTCTCTTTCACATTTTGCACTTTGGAAGGAATCCATCAGTATTGACTCTTGAATCATGAAAATGCTCCTCCAGTCACTGAGTTATAGAGTCATAGAATACTAGAGCTAGGAAAGAAGGAAGTTATATTTCTCCTGCATTCATGCTTCTTCTATTGGAGCATGTCCTGGCTCACTGTAACTGCACAAAACAATTTCTCTTGCAAAGCTTCATATATCATAAAGCATGTCACTTGCTTTTAATGTAAAACACCAAACATCTATTAAATTGAGCCTGCTCAGTTTGTAAGAATATTCTAGAGCTGTTTTGGCAGCTCCAAATAGTGCAGAAGTCATTTCTAAATATAAGTCTTTCTTCTACCTGAAAGCTTAAAGAATGTAAATTGAGGGCCACAGGGATGATCCATATCAAAACATATTTCTATGCTACTGAGAAAGGGCCTTTTCAAAGAGAACACCCCTCTTAAGTTTCCTTATGCATATGTACGAGAAATTCATTTAACTACCCCATGAGCATCTTAGGAAACACTGGTTTGCATCATCTATGATCTTCTGTTTTACTTAAAAGTACAACATTCCTAGAGATAGATAATGAAATAAGATTCCACACAAGTTCTGAAAACAGGATTGAAGAAATTAAAAGAAGACTGAAGACTGGGGTAACATAGATAAATTTAATGAATTGACAGTGACCAAATTTGCTTATTTCCATGGCTACTCTCAACTGCTCAGTTTTCTCTATGTGGTACTTTCTTTCCAGCAACATAATGAGGAATGCCTGGTATGCCTGAAGTAGGAAGTTATTTAAACTCTATGCACTGGTCCATTCAGTCCTGGGTTAGATGCATACTGTTGCTATTATTTACATTTATATAGCCTTTTCCTCAGAGGAAAATTATACCCAACAGTTTTTGACTTAGTGTTGCCATGGCCCTATTTGTCATCACCAACCCTGTCACCAAATAGTTAGTTCTGATAATCTTTCCTCATAAATGTATCATCTTCTTCCCTTTATCATTTTAGCTCCATTCTCTGCATTCTGTCCAGGTTTTCAACACATTTTGAGATTCAGGGGCCTGATGCTACATTTTAGTTTAACCAGAATCAATATAAAGAGTCATCTCTCTGTGTTTTGCTCTGTGTCAATGTAATAGATCTTTGTATTTAGTTCAATAAAACATCAGCCCTTTTGGTAGCCATATCACATTGAAAACTCATATCTAATTTTTCCTCTGTCAGCTCTGGGTCTCTTCTAGCTATCTGCTAGAGTCTTTTCTTCATTGAATTATGCAAGATGTATTGTTTTTCACATTTAAAACAGATCTCTTTTTATTATTTTCAACTTACATCACAGCAATGAACCTCTCTGGGTCCATTTATGTGACATCATCAGAGCTTCACTGGGGTCCTGCCATCACCACCTGCAACTTCACTCATGAATTATTTCCTGTTTTCTTATCTAATAGATCATTAAAATACTGAAAATAAAATATCCATGTCACAATTTAAAGAGAATTCATAGAATTTAAACTAAAACTCTATAGCACTGTTTTCATACATGACAAGGGTATTCATTTACCCCTTTATGCCTTTAATTTCCTGAATTAATTGAAATGACTTTCTTGGGATTTATTTGAATGTTTGATAATATTTATATATTTTCATAGAAAATTCATTCTACTTATGCATGACTTCATGTTGTTAAAATAAATTTGGACTGAAAGTGGTTAAGTGCCATTATCTTAGTTACCTAAGGCCATCTGGATTCCTGAAAGGTTCATTTACTGTCTCATTCCTCCAGATGCCACACAAGAAATCACATCAACTACTATTGCAGGGGCCTGATAATGATGCATGTAGAGTTTATCAGGAATCTTTTCTCTCCTCTAAGTTGAATGAGCTGCAGACAATTACAGAGTCTATCTAATTGGGTGAGTTGGTGCACTGTCACTTTTCGAGAGCCTGAATACAGAGACTTGGAGGACACTGACTTGGCCTAGTGACTCCTGGATTCCAAGGTTTGCTGAACAAAACAAAAGTATTTATCATAATAGATCCTTGCATTTGCACTTGTATGGAGAGTTGGCTATAGACTATAAGATAGATGGTTGCAAATATTTTACATATAGATAGAAACTATGGTTAAAAACAACATGTGTATTTTTATCACATTAATTCTACTATTAGGAGAGAATACTTATCTCAGTGCATGTTGGGTTCACTGATAGAAATACATATTTAAATAAGAAGCATCACCTCTGTGTAAAAGAAAAGATGTTGAAAAAAAATCAGATTCCAAGGGGTTTTTCTTCCAGCATAAGATTTCCTGGACATTATCTGGATGCGTTATGTTGATTTTCCTCAGGCATAAAGTATCATAGCTTTAATTTCCACTGAGATGTTTTAGGAATTTTTAAATACATTTTTAGAATAGCATCAATAACAACATTAAAGAAAATAGCAATGAAGTCCTCAGTATGTTACAGGCATATTCTTAGCCACTCCTCTTACAATCTTCACTCTAACCTTGAGATACACACTTTTTAGTTACTTTTATGTCAGAAACCCAGTTTCTGAAATAAGAGCATTAAATTACCCAAAACCACCAGGTTTTAATTGAATGACAGGAATAATTAAGTAACCAAGCCAGAACTGTCAGATTCTATAATTCTTGCATAGACACCAAAGCCTTGTAGGCTTCCTGGCCTTATTGCATGCTCCATTCTATAACTTGGAGCTGTAAAATAGCCATATTATTATGATGTAGTTTCTGGGCCAAGGACTTGTTTCTTCTCTGTGTCTAGGATGCTATCAGAGAGGACTTGAGCCTGGAAGGAAAGTGAGGCTCAGAGTGATTCAACAGGTAGGAACTGGTAGTAACTACAGACATCCTCACTTAAATGTATAGCATTTGATGCTGCTTATTGCTGGCAGCATTGGAGGCAGATGTCAGCTGGGAGATTCCTGTGACGTATACTATCCTCAGACTACTTCCCAGGTACCTCAAAAACCTGAAGGCAAGTACCTCCTGAATCAGCCAAAAACTGTTTCCTTTTATTACCTAGCCTTTGAAATTATATATTGTCACTTCCTCTGAACTCTATTGGTCAGCTGCTCAACCATCATTTTGTTTGACCTATGTTTCAAGGGAGGAAATAGAAAAGCACATTGCTCCATAGGAAAGTGTCAAACAATATTCAGACAGTTTCAAAGGGCTTCATGGTTATAAAATCCTTTTTAGCACCACAATGATTGTTCAGTAGTGCTTCTTTTTACATTTTGGTGTGTATTTTGAATAACTATTTTTTGTTTGTTTGTTTTCTATTATGATTGAATCACTCCTTGTGATTTTCAACCATGGTAGCAGAATAGCAAATCATCTGGCTAGCACAACAATTGTACCCAATATAACATACAGAAAAAAGGTAGCACATTCTCTATAGTTTTATCAAGCTCTCTGTAAAGTGCACACCAATCACCTCCAAGTGCCCTTAGGCCTGACTGGTACTTCTAAAAGGGCCTCACGCCTGTTGAGAGTCTGTTTAGTAGACTTACTGGTCCATGATGTTAAAGTTGCTTGGAGGGGCATGTGGTTCTTCTTACCTGCCTTTTCTAAGAAACTTCTAGAAGGAATACCTGACACTTTAAAAGATGTCACCTCTTCATTTGCAAAAGGAATCTTGAGAGATTCCCTCCCCATCTCATCAAGAATGGATGACAGGGTTTTAAGCAAAGTCTACTGAAGCTGTCACAACAGGAGGCATGCCAGTTTAAAGCCCTCAGTTGATTATCACTCCACTGTAAATGGTTGGGCCAGTAGCACCCAGTGATTCAATTTGCATATTTATAATTTGATGCGTTCACAGAACTGCCTCTTTAGGGTGCCACTGCAGCAGCTCCACAGTAGAGAAAACATCATCAAAGAGCTTTTTCAGCTCCCTTCAGCATTTTTCTCAGGTTGAGGACCAGAGGAGGGTGGCAATCACAGCTCTGGAGAAGCCTTGATAAAATCTATTAACTCTTTCTGGAGCTCCAACAACCACCAGTCTCCTCTAAAGAAAGTGGGCTCTGCTAAAATTGGAACTCAAAAGGAAAGAAACTTCTCTTGTTTCTGCCATGTTTCTGGTCTTCATGTGGAGGATTCCACACCACTTCAGGTCCTAGGAAGATGTGAAGCATCCACACATTGTGTGGAGGGAAGACAGTATCCTTATGTTCCAAGTGGGAAGAAATAAGACACTTTTGGATGAGGAATTTACTGGGACAGGTTTCTGTAGCTTTGGGGTTAGGAGGGTTCTTGGTAGGTATTTTAAGCAATGAGTTTGGCATGAACTTAAAAATTGATGCCATGGTATGAGCCCTTCTGTATATCATCCACAGGGTAGGATATTGAAATGTGCTCACAGGCCAGCAGCTCTCCTAAATCTCAGCAGTTCATCATTAGTTCTGAACAAGGATCAGAGATGATCTTAGTGAATTTGAGTGTCTTTTAGTAACTATAATGAGACTAACTAAACTAGAGAAAGCCAAGTTCTGTCATGTATAGGCCAATGTAAGATGATGGAGTTCCAGAAATACCTAGATAGTCTTTTCTTCTTCCTTTCTTTCCTCTTTGGTGGTTTTAGACTGAGCCCAGTGATCTAGATCTTCAGAATTTTAATTTTTATATAATATATATGAGCTTTATAAAAACTGAAGATGGCTGACATACAACCCATATCTACTGAATCAGTTCAAAAAAATATTGTTCAATAAGAAACTCACACTCAAACTGAAGTTGTGTTCTTCCTAATCCTGTTTCTGTTTGTGTGGTGGAAACTAGAAAGGATATTACTAAAGATTTCTTTTTCTTATCAACATTCACACACTTTCCCCTTACCTTCTTCTATAAGATCTAGGGGCAAAGAGAGAATCCTTTGATATGAGGTAATATTAAATATTTGACTTTTATGAAGTGGCTAGTGTCTTCTTTGATATTAATTACTCATTAGATCAGCAAGGGCTTTAAAGCACAGATCTATGTAGAGTTTAAGACACAGTAAGAATAAACTTTCTATGGTGTTAAATGTGAATGACTTTACACTATGTTCATCAAAATAAAACTGTTTTCAAATAACTGTTACATTTGGCTTGGACTAGAGAGGCAATGGGGACTGTGTAACTTTCTAACCAAAAGCAACTCCCAAAAAATATCAGTTGACTATTTGATTTTCCCTAATTTTTCATGTTGCATAAAATATTTATAACACCAAAGTTACTACATTGCCCATTTTGTGTGTATCTCTGTGTGTGTCTGTGTGTGTGTGTGTGTGTGTGTGTGTGTGTGTGTGAGAGAGAGAGAGAGAGAGAGAGAGAGAGAGATTTCCAACATTTTTTATTGATATTTTAACTTGATTTACACCTTTCCCTGAGTGTCTTCACATCTTCCTTTATTGGTTTCTCACCTTTCACATATTCTATTATTTTCACTTAGTAGATTTGCTTCCTGGGTTTTCCTGGAGAATATTTCTGGAGACTTTATTGTTCCTTTGAATGTACTTACTTCAGTTTCCTTGTACAACTTGTCCTTCATTTGTCTTTATTCAGGACATAAATGCATAAAATGCAGTACGTTAACGTATCAGGTTTCCTGCCTTCCCTGGGTTTTATGGACTTCTTGTTGGTGACAGTATTATTTTGTCTATCACTTTTGGCTTTATGATTTCTGTGCAGTGTCCCCATGTCAAGAATCATGCTGAGATTATACTTAGGGTTTTCTCAAAACCTTTGCCTTTTGGCATGTGTGGTTCCTTTCTATTTCTCCATGTATATTGAGTATTCTAGTTCATAATGGTAGGCTCTAGAAAGTGAGCAAGAGAAACATGAAGAGATAGAATAAAAATACACAGTGACCTCTTAGAGCTCCTATAGTTCTTTTTAGCCCAGCAAGGAAGGCAGGGACAATCTACACCTCTGTGATGAACAGCATCACTCACACTAGTCACAAGTCCCTATATCTATGGAAAAGAATCTTTTCAACACACTCTAGATCTGCAGTTGTATGTAATCACCTCCATGAGTGGCTTCACATCTGGCTGTCACTAGATTCCTGTTTTATTAACAGCTAAGACTGAAAGAAATCAACCATATGTTATAATCAAAATCTACCTCTTTAAGATACAATTCTTCAAAAATCTCCAGAGATCCAAATATTACCATGGGCACGTTGCCGATGTGATTGTTACCCAGGTGTGGAAACATTTTCTAGATGCTTCATAGTGTGCCAGTCTCCCCAAATCCTCAGTGTGACTGATATGCCTCAGGTCAAACATTTCAAGGTACATGTGAATGGCTGCATTTTAGGTTAAAGTTCCTGGAAGGTTTATAAGGAGCCTAGAAATGCAAAGTGGTAATTATTCAGGAATTGGTATTTTCCAACTGCTGTGATAGGGTGTAAAAGCTGAAACTTCTTTTAAATTGGTATGAGTATGTTTATTATTTGTATTCATTTGATGTAATAATTTTAACAGGGACTAGAGATGGGTCACACTTGGTTAAGGGCTTGTCTAGCATGCATAAAGCCCCAAGAATAGCCCAGTACTGGATATGCTGGCTACATTGTGATATGCCTGAAATCCTGTGAGGAAGAAGAACTAGAAGTTCAAGATCATCTTTAGCTTTATACTAAGTGAATTCTAGGCCATCATAGGTTGGATGAGACTTTATCAGTAAGGCACACACATACACAAACACACAGGCAACAACACATGGAGGGAGAGAGAATAAATATCAAAACCAAAGAACTTTCATAAAAAATTCTAAGTTTGAATAGATATTTTAAGTGAATTTTATGTTAATGTCTCATCTTAGAGAGGAACTGCCTTAGGTGACTCTGATTTAGTTACTGTAACCCTAAAGCAAGGACAAGAGATGAATGAAGTTCAGTGGGTTGTTGTAGAAATGGAATTAGAAAACTCGGAGCTTAGCACGGTGCTCGTTAATCTCAACACATGTTTCCAATTACTGCTTAAGTAGATGGGTTTATAAGATGTATTAAATTCAATCTACAAATTTAGCATATTTTTTAAAACTAACCTGTGGGTCATTGTATTTTACTAAACAAGAGTACCTCATTCTGCAATATTACAAGGTGCAACATTTTACATTATTAATGGTCATTAAATTATTTTGATAACAATGCAGTTCTGAAGGTAAAGATTTGAAAATGCAGAATCATTTGATTTTATTTCCATACATTTCAAGTAAGAGTGTTGTATTGTGAAATAATGGCAGGTTGTTATGTATCAAGTCTAAACATGATCTATTAACTTGTGTGTGTTTGCACACATACAAGCCCCCATGAGCATGTATGTGTAGAATAGAAATCAACACTCGGTGCCTTCCTTAGTTGCTCTCTGTGTTATTTTCTAAGACAGAGCCAGTCAGTGAATCTGGAGGTTGCCAATTCAGCTAGGCTGGCTGACTATTAAGCTTCAAGGAGCACCCAGTCTCTGTTTCTTTAGAGCCAGGATTATAAGTGTAAATCTCTGTGGCCAGCTTTTTTTGTGGTTTCTGAAACTCTCACCCCAGTCCTCATGCTTCCACAGCTAGCACTTTCCTGACTGAACCATTTCCCCATCTCGAATTTTAGAAGGAAAATTTTTTCTTTTAACTTTTTTTTTCTGGCATGGGAATTGAACTCAGACCTATGCAGTTCTGAGGTAAGCACTGTGCCACTGAGCCATAGTCACAGTCCTCAAGAACAAAAACAACAACAACAACAACAACAACAACAAAAAACAAAAAAACAAAAACAAAACAAAAAAAGAAAGAATCTTAATATAAAAACTGAGCATCTTTGATGAAAAACAGCCATCTTTCTTCAAAGCAGTGGTTATGCAAAATAGTGCTAGCCTTTCCGATTTTATACTGGTGTGGTAAAGTGCTGCCTGGGCTTTTTGTTGAAAAAGCAGTAAGAATGAGGTACTGTCACCTTTCAAATCTTCTCACTATAGCTATCCATCTTTATTTATTGTGACTGATTCTCCTTTGTTCAATATATTAAATGCTAACTAAGGATTCTGATTTTACATGACAATTCTAATGATTAAGCATATGTGTATAATGCCAAAATGCATTATCTGTAATGCTAATCTCTAATTTGAGTTTCCTTTGTATGTTGAGATTAGAATATGTTATTTAGAAATCACAGTAAGAAGAGACTTGTCATTTCTGTGTTTCTACTCCAGTCATATGCCTACTAATTTAAATCAGTAGAAAAATTTGAATCCAATTTTCTGTCTTCAATTTCAGGCTTATAGGATAGATCTCTGTGACCCAGGGAATAATAGTTTAATTTGGATTGTTAACATAGAGGGAGAGAGGATATTGAGGACAAATATTCTTTTCCTGACAACTCTTGAAGACTGTAGTGACTATGGAGGAGGGGAGAATCACTTAGTGTGGATGATGGATTACCACTTTTCCTTCCCTGGATTTGGGAAAAGAGGGTGTGTAGAGATGCGAGTTTCAATCCTTAGGTTCTTAGCCAATGAGCATTAGAAAGACCAAAACCCTGGGAAGAAAAGCGAAAATGAAGGAGCAGTAAGGGATTCATTGCCTCAGACATAAGAACAAACAAAGGAGAAAACTGAAGATCTGGTAAAACTTGATCAGAAGCAATTAATCATGAGTCTTCCCTGCTGTCCTCAAGGCATTTCAAACAAACTTCTTCTGAATTCTCTAACATTGATAAGAACTCATTTTCTGGGTTTTTTTTTGTTTGTTTTGTTTTTGTTTTATTTTATATTCTTCTTCCTCCCTCTTGATTACCCTACATTAGTGATCACAATAAAAGGTGTCATTCCTGTTCTTTCTCAGTGAAAAGCCCATGTTGATGTTAGAGATTTGCATTTTGATTGATGTTCAACATATCAGTAAGACTGAGCCCTAAACTACAAAGTATTTATCTGACTACTGTTAAACACATATTTTAAAAATACTTTAATGTGCCGTGGGGCTGGAGAAATAGCTTGACAATCAAGGAATTTTACTGCCAGAGGTCCTGAATTTGGTTCCCAGCACCCATATTGGGTAGCTGACAACATCCTATAACCCTAGAACCAGGTTTTACAACCTATTCTGTTCTCTTTAGGTACCTGTATTCACTTGCACATAGTCATAAACAAATATACACAATTAAAACTAAAATGACTAGAAAAATATGCCTCAAAGAAACAGGAACCTAGAGAAGAATCCAATGCATTATTATTTTCAGATTTTACTGTACTAAAGTTACAGTATAATGTTAAAATTTGATAAGAAAGTATCATAGAATAAAAGAATAGCACCAATAAAAAAAGTTAAGAAGAGAAAATATTGGTGCAGATGATATTTTGATGAATGAAACAAAGTTAAGTATGGAATATTCTTAACAGCTGTGAATATTTTGGTATATCTAGCAGATAATCTGCCTTGAATTCAGCAACCAGAAAGAACAGAGGAAAAAACAAAACTGTTCCATAGCTGTTTGCCCTTATTATATATATAATTAGCATTCAGATTTGAGTTTCACCTCTTGCTGGAAATAAGAAAAACATCCTCTTTATCTCAAGGTTTGAGAGATCTTGATGGCCATATTGATTTGAAGGATGCTGACTTTTAAGAGGAATATGCAACTTTCCCTGTTTACCTTGCCATCTACTTTATAATCACAGGGACATCTGTAAGACAGAAAGTAAGATGAGACTGGAACACAGTAGAAGACTGCAGCAAGGGAGAAATGGGAACTCTCTGTAATTGAGATGTATAAACCGCTGAGCTATGTGACAACAGAATGATCTGTGTAGTATTTAGGTCAGATTTTCCAAAAAAGGCTAAGTTTTACAACACAAAAATTTCAAAAGTTACCACCTAAGACAATGTCAGCAAGTAGGGTTAGCAATACTCTGCAAGCATGAAAGACGTAGAAGGAGGGCACTGGAAGACTTCAGTGGGCTAATAAGAGTCTGAGTCTACCCTAGCAAGGTCTAAAAATGATTTAACAATCATTACAGCTTATTTAAAGAGAGAATTGAAAGGAAAGTAGTTAGTTGTAAAATGCTAAATGGTATAGGTGCTGTTATCGTTCATCTAATGTAGTTAGAAAACAAGCTACGGAAGGAAAAAAAAATCTCTCACTTTATGGGAAAATGAGAGCCTGTTGACCCTTTACCAAAGAACACCCATTGGAAACCAATTGTTCTCTACCATTCTTTTGTGTAATGGTATAGAACAGACTATACGACTGGTTGGAAAGCCTGAATATATATATATATATATATATATATATATATATATATATATATATCAGGAGTAGGACAGTGACATTCTGAGTCTTCCTTAGTCTATGATTTCAGTCTTTTAGAAGTAGGTGCCCAGGCGGTTCTTTATAGTTATGCAAGTGAGTGAATATTGTACCTAATTATGTGGGGTATAATCAGAGATGAGAAATAGTATTATCTCATCTTTTAAATAATCAGGAACATACTGAACTTGGAAGAGTATGAGGACTCTATTACATTTTATGACATCCTTATATTTGTTATTGCCTTCATGAAAAACACGTTTGAATCATTTCTGCAAAGGAAATTGTTTTATTCATAATGAACAGATGAAAAAGTAAAGCATAATAGCATATATCCATAATTCCAGAAATCAATCAGGACAGTGGAATTACAAGATTAAGGCTATCTAGAGATATATGGCAAGATCTTGTCTCAAAATAAATAAACAAATGAATATATAAGAAATAGTTTTTAAAAAGAAACTTGAGGAAGAAGCATTCGTTGTATTCCTTTCTCACTTCAAGTCCTGAATAGAAGGTCGAGGGAAGGATGGTTACCAAGGAGGAACAACAGCCATATGGATATGGAGATATGGGAGTCAGATAATCCAAAGACTGGGAACGGTGGAAAAGCTATTGCTTTCTTCCTTCAGTTGATTGGCAATATTTCAATTAGACATTTCTACCTTATTAATGTGCAATAGACACAGAATATTTTGAGGAAAATTGGTCCAACCTACCTCTACAAGCTTTTCCTGAAGAAGTATATCAATTAAGAACATTTTTCCCTCTATCTCCTTCTGTCCAAACTACTCTCACTCCAATCTTACCACACTAGAGTGAACATCTACTAACAGAACCCAACCTATAAACTCATCCAGGTATAACTAACATAACATGACAGACTGGGCAAAGGGCATTTGCTCTGGTGTTTTACCAGGGATATTGCTACAAAATGTTTTAGTCATTAAAGAACATTTAAATCAGAATCATGTAGAGAACCTGGTATTAAAGCTCATAAGAAGCTACATTTGAGAACAACAAAACAACAAAGCTGGAATTATCCAAAAGCTATGAAGCTGAAGATAAAAAAGGTGGGAATTTTGTCTCAGCAACCAGAAAAATAACTGATGCTGGGATCGTGATAGCTGCCAAAACAGAAGGAAGAAGATCCCATGGTCCAGTTGGAATTAAGAAGAGATATAGACATTCCGGATTGGCAACTCATGGAAAATAGCTGTCACAATAATGGCAGATGGACACTAATTATTGCTCTTCTTGCAATCTGCTCTGAAATAATTTTTAATCTTTCAAACAGAATATGAAATGCAATAGAAAATTGTGTATGTGGGTATACCAGTGTGATTCCTGCAGTCAAGAAGCTAAAGTAGAAAGATTATGTGTTCCAGTCTACCTAGTTAGTTGCAGGCCAGCGTTAGATACATAAAAGGACCCTGTGTCAAACCTCAATGACCAAGGATATATGTTAGCAGTAGAACTTTCACATACCATTTGGGAAGGCTTTGTTTTTAATCCCCACCACTGCAAAAGAAGGATAGAGACAAGAAAACTCACTGCAAAATCATATCCATATGAAAGGTCTTGTTTTTTCTGATAAAGGTACGCCAAACACAAAGTATGCAGGCTACAACTTGTACATCAAGTAAGAGTGCTGCTTAGCACATTTTCAACCTCAGGTTGATGAGTAATGCCATTTACACAGCACTAATAAATCTGGTTATGTTTGTGGTTTTGGAGAAATATCTATGTTATGCTCTTATCTAACTCAATACAGTTTTCACAGAGTGAGAAGAGAACAGAGAAATACAGGAAGAACATTAGCAGAGGAGTGATAAAGGGATGAAAGGATAAAGGAAGAAAAATATTGGGAGTGTCCGGATAGGAAGATATGACCTAGTAAGTAGTTCACAAGTTCCTCATTATACATCTTTGTGAAATTATTATGTGTCAAAACACTGTTAGTCAAGTTCAAGTAATATTCACATGCAAATATATTTTCTGGCTAAATAATATGTTTTCAAGAATAACACAGTAACTTTATTTGAGTAATGATGAGAAAAGGGTAAAATTGCATGTAACTTGTATCCATGTATATAAGAATGCATATCCTATTAATATTTTCTTTTTAAATAAAAGAATGAATATACTTGCCTATAGTACCAAATTGCATCAAGGAACAATGTTTTCACGTTCCTGGGTTAGTTCATGTAAAAGAGGTAGGCTTATTCCCACATAATGACTCACTGGGCTAGTTATATCCATTTCAATGATATGACATAATATAATATAATAAGATGTATTTTTATATTAGCTCATAAAATCACGATGCCAGAATCACCAACAGTTTATTCAGTTCTGAATGGGTCATATAAAACATTACTAAGAAAGGTGTAAAACCTCTTGAATGTATCTAATTATTCAAAGTTGTAAGCCCAAGGAAAATATTCTCATGACCCTTTCTGTTGATTAGCTTATGCTATAAACTGAATGGGTTGAGACCTCTGCAACATAGCTCTGCTTCAGTGGATAATGTAACTACAGATCTCTTTTATTGTCCAATAAAACTAGTTCCCTTGAACTAGTATTATGTTTTTAATATGTCCTATTGGAGTTATTTTCTAGTGTCATTATAATGTTTCATATATCAATTGAACATTACTAAATTGTACTTTAATGAATGAATTATGAAGTACATACCTGAGGACAAAGAAATATGTTGACAGTAACTAGGACTAGTCTCAAAATCCCAAATCTTATCTCAACACTGGCCCACATTCTATCCACTTAGTTATAACTGGGAAACTATGAGGAATCTAGAGTGTTTCTTTCCCTCTTGGCCCAAAGAAAGAGTGAACAAATTTTATGTGTTTGTGTGAGAGAGAGGGGTTACAGGTGAGAGGCAGTTACTTTCCCCAAAGCAATATTGACTATCCTTTAGGTCCTGAAGTGATAGACCATTTTCTTCCAAGAATTTCTGTCTTAAAATATCTCCTTTGCAAAGACACAGATACAAAGAAGCTAATGAAAATAGGTAAGAAGTTCATTGCAGAAAAGTTTTTGCTCCCAAGCATGCTGGCATGAAAACACATGGCCTTGATGCTCATCAAGATGCTAAAGCCCAGAAAAGGAACTGGAAGCAGAAGAAAAAGGAATGAGGTTAGATGTTAGGTTCATCAACAGCTTGTGTTGTGCTGAACACTTTTTAATGCTGCTTCTGTGAGGACCAAGGAATTCCTCATATAAAGAGAAACAAGATGATAATAAAGCCCTCAGAGAGACAGATAATGAATGAAACAGCAATAGGTGGAGAGGAGAAGTCAAAATGTGATAAATGGTATTTGGTTTCCTATCTTTCCTGATCACAATTTCTGAGCAACACATCCAACCATATGGCAAGGCAATGCGTTGGACTTTGCTGGTTGTAAAAATGTAATCATATGAAAAGAAAAATCACTAGGAACTTCAACTGGTGTTACGGATTAATGCCTCACTGATGCTGCTAATTAATGCCATTATTTCCCAGAGCTGGGACAGTAGAAACACAGTAGCAGTGGTTATTATATGAATACCTTGAAGACTGATGCCTCAGCATTTTGAGGGGTGAAGGTGATGTTTGTGTGTGGGGGGGGGAGAGGGGTGGATACATAGGTATTGTTTTACCAACACATGCAAATGCATAGAAATTTCTTAAATTTAAAGGAGCAAACTAAAAGTAGTGTATTGTCGTCAAAGGAAAACAAAACCAAAAACATACATACTATTGTTTGGTTTTCCATCTTCCCTGGGAGCAGCTGCTGATGTCTCTCTAATTTTAGCTGCAATTGCTTTGAGCTAAACTTTCCATTTTTATTTAAAAAATTCAACTTTGAGTCTAGAGGATTACAAGAGCCTGTGCTTTTGATTTTTAATAAAAAGCGAGCATTTACCTCTGAACAGTAGCAGCAAGAAAGGAATTAAACCCAAGGCTAGTGAGCTGACCTTTAGAAGTGTGCAGATCCAGAGGGAGATGAGGAATTTAACACACATGCCTTTTCTTTCTCAATACACACTCTCCTGCTAGTATTATGTTTAATGTATTTATTTAAATGGAAATTATTTGATTATTTTTCATTTTAATCACTAGCTAGTTGGATATAAGACCTTCAGCATGGCATGCAGGCTTGCATGTTTGAGTTTCATATGGCCTCTTCATTGTAATGGAGTAGAATAGCAAATGACATCACATAATGAGCTCTACAACAGGTCTATTGCTTGGGGGATCTGAGTTGATGCTACTGAAAGTGATCACACCGACATGACTGACAAAGCACTGTTTGCATCTTAGAATACGTATTCTCCAATGACAGGAAATTCTCAGGCTATCATCTACTGTGAAAAGAAACACAGTAAACTTGGCTTAGTTTGCATATGAATTTCCTTTAAACCAACTATGCTTCCATGGTATAAAACAAATGCTTTGATTTAATAAAGATGGTCTGTAACCCATAAATTCTGCTGGCTAATTACTATTTGCATAAGTTCCCTACCCAACATATTCTGCATAAGTGTACCTTGAGTCAGAGTCAGCAAAAGGATTTCTCTGAAATTTACCTTTTTCTTTTCCCACTCTTTGCTCTTGTTCCTCGGATGTGTCAGGCTGATAGAATTAAGGTTGAGAGTCCAGGCTTCTATTTTTAAAATCATTCATAATTTTACTTCCCTCTGCTAAATGGATCACTACACTTCCAGTATATAATTTTCCCTGTCATCCAAATGCCCTGCCTTCAGAGACAGCATTTAAGGAAACCCATCAGAGTATCTGAATATAACACATTTCATAGAGTTCTATTTTCATGAAGTTTGCCTTCACATGGGTATTGGCATTTATTACATGTGTACAGTAAATATTAACTACATTGTGTTTAATTACTTTTGCTATTTAACTTTTCTTGTAATTTTGAGTAGAAGTCTTTTGTGGAGGCAATTATATTAAGAGTGGTCAGTCAGTAAAGACCAGACTGACAGTTGGCCTGGGAGAAGCACAAAGCTTCCTGGGGAAGGAATGGCAATGTGGAAACAGACGGTGTGGACTTGGAGAAGGTCAGCTTGGAAGAACATAGGAGATCATCTAAACCCTTTCTTCTGGTTGGGAGACTCCATGGAGCACAGGCTTTGTCATCTGTGTATAGCTATGGACTCTTCAGATGAATAATTTCATTTCTGATTGCCTGATGCACACAATCTCCTACTAAAACACTGAATTTCCATTAGTGTGCCAGATGCTATCCAAAGGCCTTGCAGAGTTTGGTATCCTTTGCTCTATCAGGGATGAGAGTGAATGCTTTATTGCTAACTTCATGAAGGACATTTGAATTGGCAGATTAAATACAGAGGTCAATGAACTTGTAAGAGGAATGAATTCTCAATCTAGTCACCTACGTGAAAATTTCTTTCTCTGCTGATTACAATTAGAATGCACAGGCTGTATATATCACCTCTTTTTCTCACATTTGTACCAACCACTCAGGATGTAATGGGCTCCTATAGTGTCAATCATATTCTTAAAAGACATGCAAATATCCTGTGGCCATTGTGAATGACATCTTCTCAGATTTTGTTGTCCTTTCCTCCATTTGTGGTATTATGTCCACTTTTCATAAAAACAATTGTTTTTTGTTTTGTTTTGTTTGACATTTAAACACTGCTCCATCCTATTTTTTTCTCAACATTCTTTGCGTATATACATTCATTCAACATCCATTTATTATTATCACATACTCTTTACCAGGCACTTTTGTAAATATACAGAAAACCCTCTTGAATAATAAATGACTCCTAAAACAACCTAAAAAAGCATACCAAGATGAGAACCTTGTGAAGAATATAAGGTTATATGATTGACCTGAAATCGTACCCAGCAGTAATCATTGATGGTAACTGGTCTCAATTCTGTGTCTACTATTTCAGTAAGACATATGATGGACCTTGGTTATATAAACATTCTCAACCCAACTCCTCAATGCAAACTCAAGACTCAATGTCATTTGCTTTCCTATTGGTAATTTCTCAATAGGTCTCTCCATATAAATGGTCACTGTTCTCAACACTGGAACTTAGTTGAAATTTTATCTTCTATCACCAGTTTCATCCTTGATCATCCCTAGATGCCGAGGTGTGGCTCAAGATTTGCTCTGAGCAGTAGGGTTCTTATGTGAATTAACGCATTTCTTTTCTTGTGAAATGAGATCAATTTCTAAACATGTATTTGGGATTTCAAACTTTAATTATCTATTATGTACTAAAGACATTGTATTTGCAGTGCAATTATGGTCATCGTTTTCCATGGAGTGATAGCTCCATGATTCTATTTTCTTCTTTTAAAATGAAAACAAACAAACAAAAAAAAACCCAGTATATTCTACCTGCTAACATAATTAAGAGGAAAACATTGAGAGACTAGGTAAATAGGTAGATAATAGATAAAGATCTCTTTTAAAACATACCAAATATTCAGCATACTTCATAAAATAGTATTAATTCAGATTTACATTTATAAGTAGCTAGTTTCTGTGTGTATGTGTCCTTGCTTGAAGCACAGATTTTTTAAAAATATTTTATTCATTTTACATACTAACCACAGTTACCCCTCCCTCCCCTTCTACTGTTCTCTTCAATTCCTTCCCTATCCATTCCTCAGAAAGGGTAAGACCTTCCACAGGAAGTCAACAGAGCCTGACATATCAAATTTATGCAGCACCAAGATTCTCTCCCACTGCTTTAACGCTGAGCAAGGCAACCCACCCATCACAGGAAATGGGCTCCAAATGGGCGAGCCCATTTACCAGGAGTAGATCCTGGTCCCACTGCCAAGGGGCACACAAACCAGACCAAGCCACACAACCATCACCCACATGTACAGGGCCTAGTTCAGTTCCATGCAGACTCCCCAGATGTAGGTCCAGATTCCACAAACTCCCACCAACTCGGGTCAGCTGTATCTGGATTTCCCTATCATCATCTTTATCCCCCCACTCCCACCCAGCATGGCCCTTGCTCATATAATCCCACCTCCTTCTCTTCCACTGAACCCCCGAAGCACGCATTCTTTAAAGGCAATGCATTATATTTCATTCTCTGTTGCCGATGAAGAACTACAGTATCTGTAACAGACAATAAAGATACTAAACTGACAGTGATATGCTTAACATCTATTTCCTCTCCAACTGATTCCACTCCCATTTATAACACTGATATGTCGACTTCATGTACTTAAAAAAAACATTGCTACAGCAAGGTGGTGGTGGTGCAAACCTTTAACCTCAGCAGTCAGAAGGCAGAGGCAGGAGGGTCTCTGTTAGTTCGAGGCCAGCCTGGGCTTCAGAGTTAGTTCCAGGACAGGTTCCAAAGCTAGCCAGAGAAACCCCGTCTTGAAAATCAAACAAACAAACTATTGTTTCATATCCTGTGAAGCTAAATTAAGAATCAATGGGCTTTCAGAAAGGAGATTGTGAATGAGAGTGGGGATCTTGTACATTTGAGGAAATCTTTCATTCTTTAAAGAGGCTTCAGGAAGGAATAAGAGCCTTCTGGCATACTGCAAGCTAAGTGGGGAGAATCAAAGTGAAGGGAAAGATTGGGGTATGAACAGGAGCAATACCAGTGTTGGAGAACTGCATTACCAATGTAGAAGAGGTACATTGAACATAATTCTGGAGGCTAGATGTCTCAAAGACTGTTTAGGGAGATTGAAAAAAAAATGCAGTTAGCAGGTAGATAATGATCCCTATAGCACAGTATTAGAGAAAACCCTAGAAAATTAGGGAGAATGGTTCAAGGGCATTCTAATTGGAAACTGAGAGTCATTCTGTTTGAGGATCAATTACATTTTTACCCAGTAGTATTATTTAAACAGCACCATTTCTTGTTAAATAACAACATGAGCCACAGAAATTGATAATTCACTTTGATTTCTGAGAATTGTAGGTACCCTCTTCCCTTTTTTCTTAAAAAAATGATTTATTCATGGGCACTATACATGGCATTTTTAGATGAGTTAAGTTTTATAGAAATGCTGACAGTTCTGAAACCAGCAGTACTAATAGTCAAGCTTAACACTTGGTTCAGAACCCTAGAGGGCTTCTGAAAGCATGCACGAGAGTGAAAAAAAAATGGCTGCTCAAACCAACAGGTTTGCTTTTCCCAGTTAAACCCATAACTATGTACTGCTACAGCGTGTTTCCACAGACACCATCTTGCATTTTACTCTCCTTTCATTAAGGGAGACTTTCATCCAGTCTTATACGAGAGAAATCGTGTCATTCTCTGAGTTTACACCCCATTTTCCTTTTATTCTCATTTTAATATGTATCAAGCCATGTTATGACTGATCTGTTTTTGGATCTGCATCTCCCTGCCTTTAATGACCTCAACTGGGAGCTTCTGGAAGTGGTTGCCATATTTCTGACATTGTGCAAAAAAGTTTTTCTCCTTTTCTGGTGGTCCTTTGCCTTATGAGTTCTGTGACCCAACCTTGACTTTTGCAAGCCATGTGACATCCTGCCTTAATCTGTGCCCTGGCCCCATGGGCCAAAAGGAGCTTGCCCTCACTTTAAGGAGGGAACACATGGCAGCACCAGATGATTACCGAGGGGACAGAATGGAAGAGGTTTATTGTAGCTGCCACTTTAGTGACCCATGGTGTCAAGAGGTCATCACATCAGTGCAGAGTTCCCTGTGGCCATGCAGGGTGCTCAGCCACAAACACTCTCTATATTGCTAATGCAAGTTACACGTGTAATTATCTAGGCAGTAGGTTGAAATATCTCCACAGACTGCAAAGTTTCGCCAGCAGAAGGATGCACTGTGGATCATGTGACTCCAGCACAGGACTGCTGAGTGTTACAAAGTGATGTGATTAACTAAAGGACAAGTTACAAAGTCATGCAAATACACTGTTTCTAAAGACCAGGCCACTATAGGTGAAGGTGGAGAAAGGCATCCACTATTCTCAGAAAACAAAACAAAAAACAAAAAACAACCTTAAGCAAACGCAGAGATATCTGGAGCTGTGGTGTCCTCATCAAAATGTACTTTTCTTCCAAAGAGTTATAGGCCTGCTTTTGTTATTGAGCCTTTAGTCTTGACTAAGACCCATTGCTGCTAAATAATATGGGAGATGATATTTTAGATGTAAAGTTTGCTTGGAACTAATGCCATGAGTGAACTACATGCTTGCTGTAATTAGTTGTGTGTCTGTAGATGAGTACACACACAAAGGTGCACCTACTTCTAAGGATACATTATACTTGTTTTTTTTTTAAAGATAATAGTAATATAAACCTTAGTAACAGTTTATTACTGGAGTATTGTGGATTCCTTTCCACCTGGATAGCTTCCCGTTACAATAAAACATCGAGATAATTTTTAACATCCATTTATTTTATTGTGTTTTGATTTTGAGACAGGGTCTCACTATGTAACCCTGGCTGTCTGGAACTCACTATATAGATTAGGCTGGCCTCAAACTCAGATCTATCTGCCTCTGCCTCCAGATTGCTGGCATTAAAGAAGTGTGTCACCTTACCTGCTACCTGGCTAACACTTATTTTAAAAATTCAATAAATTAATGTTTTACCTACCTACCTACCTACCTACATTATCATCATCATCATTCTCTCTTCTCTCTCTCTCTCTCTCTCTCTCTCTCTCTCTCTCTCTCTCTCTCTCTCTCTCTCTCTCTCTCTCTCTCTCTCTGTGTGTGTGTGTGTGTGTGTGTGCGCATGTGTTGATCTATAGCCACAGGTGTATGTTACCTGCGTGCATATTACTCATGGAGGCTGGAGGCTGAAAGATGGCATCACCCTCTGGACCTGGAGCTATGACCTATTCTGAGTGGCCAAGTGAATGCTTGGAATAAAACCCAGCACTGTGCAAGAGCAGTGCATGCTGTTAACCTCTGAACCATTTATCCAGAGCTCTGAGGGCAAACTTGAGTAGGGAGATTCATCGGCATGTAATGAAGTTCTGGGATGGGTGATGGACTATGCTATGTTTTAACTAGAGATCATGTGGAGCTAGGGCTCACATTTGAAGACAACAGGCAGACACACAGAGCACAGGTGAGATTGAACTTCCCATTCAAGGACTTGGCATATGACCCAAAGACCTTACTTCTTAGAGATTTGCACCACCTTCCAGAATTACCACCCTGAAAACAGTTATTAACCATGTAGATATTTGAAGGAATTCAGTATCTCACCTCATGGCTGACCTACACTAAATTTTGGTTTCCAGAGGTTTACCTGAGCTGTGAGCCATATCACCTTTTGAGGGCAGTGTAGGGATTTGCTAAGTAGAAACTGTTTATGAGAATTCAGAGTAGGCAAACTGGAAATTGAAAAAAAGAGACAACATTAAATAGATAATTAAAAATACAAAAAAAAAGGAGATAGGAAAAGCCCAGGATAAAGAACAGGAGAATAGGAGCAAGGGCAGCATGGGGCCCATAGCCATCTCTAGCACTACATAGGTTGCTGACTCAGGGTTTCAAGACTGGCTTTTAGGATATACAAATGGTCAAATTTTATGTCACAGACTCTATATAGATCCAAGTAATCTTCAGAGATACTCACACTCCCAAACCTACAACTCTAAACAAAACTTTAAAATTGGACTTATTTTTTCTTACCTCCTATCTGTCCCCAGCCTATGTTCAAACACATCCTGTAGGAACAATCTGAATTTTGCCTTGTTGTTTTGGGTTTGTTGTTGTTGTTGTTGTTGTTTAAAATGTGGTGGAGAATTAAAGAGATGAATCACAAGGGTTTAATTCTACAGGTCTCTATTACTTTTTAGAATTTATTGATATGAATGACAAATAGAACTAAAAGAGTATTATTGATTAATAGATTGCAGTTGTTGCTTTCTACTGTTTGGAATAGCTTGTTTCTCTGAGATGGAAATTAAATGAAGGTTTTCCTCATGCAGGCAAACATTATTTTTCAGTTTCTTATTTCTCATGAATTATTAAAAAAGATTATTTTAATGATTGTTTTTGAGTCTTAGTAAAAGAAAAGGTATTCATAGTATGGGCACTGCTAACACTATTGCTGATGCCCTTACTGTCAACACTGTTGTCTTTTGTACTGCAAACATTAGTTAAGATTTTCCAAAAACTCATAGTGTTTTGGGCTGTCTGCTTGGTGCATCAGCTTATTTATATTTCATAACAAATCTTTGAAAGATACACAATTATATGTGTGCTGGGCTCAACAAGTTTTAGAATCTCCTCCAGGTCACAAAGCTTGTAGTGGCAGGGCTAGACTTCAAACTGAGATATGTCTGGTTGTTTGGTTCTAAAACTCCACAAAGATCATTGTGAAGGAATAGGGAGGGAGCCTAAACAATGAAAGACAAAAATGAATAAAATTAAATTGCATCCCGTGTTTAATTTTTAGTGGATTGAGAGCTAAATGTATAAAAAGCTTACTTAATTTTGTGAATTGGTATTGAATAATCTGAACATTGATTTTCAAATATTGCATCAGCAACACTTGGGGAAATTCATGTAAACCACAGAGTCATGTAAACCCTTGCTGTAAGAAGAAACCCTAATATGGGACCAGGAAATCTATCATTTTAAAGAAATTGAAATTCCCTATTGATTCTGAAGTTCAGCCAACTTCAAGAAGTGATGTTAATCCGTAAGAGCACAGTGATATACATAGTTTCAATCAGAGAGAGAAAAATCTGGGGACTGTTGTTTGACTTCCAAGTTAAACTGATCTTGGAAATTACATATAATAAAAATAATTGTCAGTTCTTTTAGAATTATGTTCATGAATTCTATAAATGATGCTCTTAAAACTTGCTAATTACAGTGGTTTTTTATGTTTTAATGTATATACAAGTTGACAGCATATGCTGATTTCCTTGCCTGCCAAGTACATCATTCTGGTTATATAGTTACTATATCCAGGGAAAGAAAAATGGCTTATCATAATCATTTTAGCTACAGTAATTGTTACTATTTTGTTTAGAAGCTATTTCAAGAGTGTCTAAGTGAAACTCTTTTCATTTGTCTGGACTCAAATTTTCCCATGTATGTAATGAGATATTTGGGCCAAATGACCTCAACATTGTGAAGACATTACATTTAAGGTATTTGGGTACTGTCCATTAGCTACACAATTGTCTGGAGATATATTTTTGTTTAATTGAGACCATTCATAATTCAGTAAATACTGAATCATAACATTAAAGGCCAGTTTTAGAATAACTGTAATCTTGCAGGGCAGCTTTAAGGCTTGCATCTGAAAAGTTATATATACAGAAAGCCTAAAGGATCAAAATAGCCCAAAGTATTTCAGAATTGGACAGCTGATGAGTGGGTAAAGGTTGCCTATGCCTCACTGTCAGCTTACCATTTTTATAAATATCAAAACCATCCATATACCAAACTGGCACACAGACAAACATATCTTGATCGTGGAGCCTGAGTCCCTCTAAGGAGTTGACTTGGGTTCCCAGAGTAGTATCATTAGTTTTAGTAGCTAAAATCTTCACTCGCACTTGTTATCACAAAGGCTTGTATTGCCAGAATACTGTGACTTCTCCTGTCCTTGATTATAATATAGTTTGAAAAAAACTGCCTTGAAAAGATAAAGATAGTTTATACGATTTATAGTCTGACCTTAAGATGTTCTTGACGGGTTGTCTGAAGAGCAAAATGAAATGTCTGTTGCCAGGTTGAGTTCATTCCTTATCAGGATGGTTAAAATACATATTCTTTCCTTTTCTATCATTTCTCTGGCTGATATAAGGTAACTATTTTGAGACAGAGTTACAGAGGAGCAAATCCCAAGACACAAGATTAAGTATTGTCTTTGCTAGTACACAACCTTGTGAGTTTGGAGATTAAAGGAAGAAATGATTTTACAATTAGGGAGCAGATGAAGGTCACCACTTCAAAGGCAGCAATGCTTGCCAAAGTAATATCCTAGGAAAATATCTAGGAGTACCAGTACACGAAATTTTATTTCTCCAATTACTTCCTGATGATGTGCCCTCTTTTCTAAATTAACCTTGGATGGCAGTATTCTTCACAAAGCAACAGACACTGGCCATGCTAGCAGCCACTGGAACATTTTTTTTTTAACAATCATGAAGTAATAAGGTACCATTAAGTATTCATTTGACTTAGGAGGGAAATACAGCTTACATTTGGATTGAATGTGGAAGAAGATTCATGTTAAATACAGTGAGTGGTTACAAATGTAGCTATTTAAATGCACTTAACTTAAACTACATTAACATTAAGCTTTTCAATATCAAATGCTAAAACGCCACACACAGTAAATGTGACATATACTGAACAATGTAGGTTACGCAGAACCATGTGGGTTATTGGATATTTCTGTTATTACAGAAAGTTCTCTGAGATAGCAAGTAGTTTTCCTTTCTTTACAAGATCTTTCTTGGTAATCTGTAGTAACTTCACTTAGCTTTGGCTCAGTGCATCTATAAAATGGAAGAAAGTTGTCAAGAAAATTGGAATTGTGTGGGCATTTTAATGTAATTGCTAATTGATGCTTTAAAAATGGAAAAGAAAAGTGTTTGTGTGCTTAAATATTAATGTGAATCATACTTTCATTTTCAGTGTCTCCCACAGGAACTATAACAATCTCAAACCCATCCGTCTTTCAAAAAGTTCATCCACACACTGAGGCAAAGGGAATGATGGGAGGGATGCCCCTAGTTTTGACAAAGAATTATAGGCAACTGTAGATTTGTACAGTGTCTGTTACTAAATGTGCAATTCAGAGAAAAGATAGCTTCATAAGCATAAGAATGAATGATTCTATCTCTCATTTGAAGCTGCTTTTAAAAATACCGTCACATACATCCTCTAATTTGATGCCTAAAATAACCCTGTGGGGCAGAAGGAGGTGGTTTGTGTATTGTTAGCCCCTATTTGTTCCAAGAGGCAAGGAAGTCACTGTTGAGGTCAGAGGGGTAGAGTCAGCAGTAAAAACTCAGCTTTACAACAGCAGCTGTCAGGATATACACAGTGTTCTTGGAAAGACAAACAAAAACAAAAACAAAAACACATAGGAATCTGGAGAATTTAAAGTCTTCCCACTGAACCTATTCCTTTTCTGTCTCAAGAAAACAAAGTAGTTTCTATGGGAAATTATAAAATATAAGACAAAATAAGAACTAACACATCAGTATTGGACATGACTGATGGGAGATGTTATTCTGTATATATATGTTTCTCATACTGGTTAATAAAGCACTGTGGCCAATAGAAAACTAGATAGGTGGGGCTAGGAGACTAGGAGGAGGAAAAAAGAAGTAGTGGGGAGGAGTCAAGATGTAGAGCATGGAGGAAGACGCCAGCCACGGCTCCCGGATAAGATGAGCCACGTGGAAATACTTAGATAAGTAGAAATGGGTTAATAATTAAGAAAGAGCTAGCCCATAAACAATAATGGTGACTGGCCAACAGGATTGTATCAAATACAGAGTCTCTGAGTGTTATTTGGGGCTCACATGGCGGCGGACCATAGCGGGACCATAGTGGCAGGACCGGCTGCAGCCGGCGGGGAGGAAAATCCTGCTGTAACACATGACAAACAGAAGGAAAAGAGCCTAAGACAAGGCATAAGTACAAGAAACCCACTTGTTCGCACATTCAGGAATCCCATAAAACTCAGAACTGGGAGCTATAATATATATGTAAAGACTTTGTAAGATAAAAAGAGAGACAAAGAAAAAAATTCAAAAATTATATAAAAATGAAATAAAATTTTAATAAAGGAAGGAATAGCCTGACATCATTTTATGAGACAGGAAGAACCCAAAGATTCCATTGAGTTTATTTTCTGTTGACTATCCACCACTGAGGCCTACACTTAGAAGTGGTTGGTTTCCCAGTGAGACTCACTTGGAGGAAACTAAATTTTCATTGCTGTATAACCATCAATCGGAGATGTGAATCACATTCCTTATGGGGATGGAGATGGACATTGTTTCACATCCTACAGCATATTAATATCATAAAACAAGCAACAGCAACAAAAACGGGATAATTCATTTTGTCTGGAGTGTGTTTCATATTTGGTGTAGGTATCATATGAAACTCAGAGGGCCTCTCAAAGTTCATGGGTGAATTTTTAAGGAAGAAATTTTAGGGAACTTGTATTTATTAGGGATTTTTATTATTTGAGACAAAAACAGATGATGTCATTTATTGTGTTCACTGCATCTCAGGAATTTTACAAATATATTAGACATCCCCATGATAACAGTATTTGAGAGATGTCATGATATGTGCTTCACAAATAGAGAAATGGAGGTACTCAACTGCGAAGTTATTTTTTTCTAGATAAAATACCCAATAATAGACATAATCGCTATTCAACTGTTCAGGGCCAGTGTCTGGCAACTGTACTCTTAAGAATGCAGAAGTGATGATATGAAGACCATTTTACAACATTTGTTTTCCTTCTTATGCTATGTCTTTAGCTGTTCCCAACTCATTAAAATTTTTTCTTAAACATTGATTTTATTGTACAAGAACCCATTTTATCAATGTATTATTATTTGTTTAACTAGTCTTTTATCTTTATGGTTGGATAATGTCTCCGTATTTCCTTTTATTTTTCTTTCTTTTTTCTGTTTAATAACAATGACCATTGTGTGTGTGTGTGTGTGTGTGTGTGTGTGTGTGTGTGTGTCTGTATGTAGCAGGGCTTTTTTTTACGAGCCTAGAAGGGAAATCCCCTGAGATGTTCTTGTTGCTGTCATGGAGTTCAAGAGCGGACATAGCAGGCAGGAACAAGTACTAACTGCATTCTATTTTAGATTGTTCCCTCTGAGAATTACTCTACATACTGAGCTACTCAGACTTGTTAGTTATGAAAGGCTATGCCTCTAGGTAGTATATTCTGAAGGATTGCAATTTATTGTAATAGTAATTAAGATATTAAAAGAGGTGAAAATGTTATCAAGTCTAAATCAAGGAAATATTTGGATTTACCATTTACATTGCTTTGTTTGGTTAAGAAAATAGCACCAGTTTTGATTACTTTGCTTCAAGTCAAACTTGGCAGAAACAAATAGGAAGGCTTGAGTAAAGATATGAAAACTCTTTTCTTCACTAAACAAATGGCAATTAAAATTATTAAGCTCCAATTGACCTATAATAATTGTCTGTCTTCTTCTGCTCTTGGGGATCATGTCCATCTTAAAGGAAAATCCTAGAAATGCTGAGAGCAAAGAATACACACCCTTCTCTTCTGAAAGGTTCACTTCCCACTCCCACTTTGGAGTGATGAGGAGTTGCAGTTCAAGCTGCCCCGCAGGGAGGCTCATATACCCTGTAATTTAAAGGGCCGTGGATGCCTCTTGAGAGACTTGGTAAAACATTCTATTTAGAGACATGCCTGCTGATATGACATATATTTTTATAGTTATACCTCTTTATAGCTGGGGTATAAAAACCTGTTTTCATTCGAAATGTGCCTGCTTTCAGAAAATAGAATAAGAGACATGCTGAAAGTGGTGATCTTATTATTGTATATTAGGACTTCTGTTTTACCATTCTCTTTTCAGCTCATCTCTTTCCCCTATAGCCACAGAGTCTGGGCAGCACAATAATCTGGATGCTTCTTCCACTAAGGTGGGAATGACTCTGAGCTAACAGATCCAGCTTCTGGAGCTCTCTGTTGCTATCACAAGTACTGGACTATCTAAGACCCCACCTCTGAACATCCTTCATTCAGTCCCACACTAGACATCCTCTATTTCAGTGACAATTTCAGAAGCATTCAATATATACTCAGAATTATGTTGGCAGGTAGACAACTCTACACACATGTAGAGCTAACTAAGTAGCTCAGTTAAAAACTATCCCCAGAGGAATGTTGAGTTCCTTCTCTAGAGCCGCCCATTCCTACTCTCATACTCATTCTCCTTCATTTGAACTGCAAAAATCTGGCTCACTTGTTTCTTCAGGAGCACTGTGCTGCCCCCCACCACAGCCCTTGTAGTTTCTTTTTCTGAAGAACAGCTTCTTTGCTTCTTCGGGCCTGATGTCCAGCTGGCTCTCAGATGCAGACTTCCCTTTTCATCTAAGGACCACATCATTATGTCTGCCTTCCTCAGGCTCTCCCATGTTTTACCCAGTTCTCCAGTCTTGAAAGCATATTGGATTAAGCCCTTTTCATGTCTGTCTTTTCCTCAGTGGACTCTTACCTCCCTTAGGGTCCAGCTTATCATATTAATCCACAGAATGTGGCACAGAAAAGGAAGAAATTACCCAGTGTCTGTGTTGAGCTTCATAGAATGTTCTCCCAAATAAGCAGGTAAGTTGAGCCAGAACACCCAAACACACTTAGTATTACATTAATAGCTTGGATTTACTAGGGTGAGAATCATTTGTGACCTCTTCATGATCATTGTAGGGAGGTGTTATACCCACTCACATCTTTTATACATTTCCACAGGCATTACCCTTGCCATGCCACTTAATTACCCACCCACCCCCATGTCATTTAAGTGGTGCCATCATCCTCTTGATTCCTTTGGCTATATCAACAGTTCACACTTACACTTCACTGTTATATGAGGTATAATATCACAGACATCACACACCATTAAAAGTGTTGTGTGCATCCAGTTGTTAAATCCTCTGTGCTTTGGGTCTTCCTGTGCTAATATGTTCACACCGATTTCTTGCTCTAAGTGTTAATGACAAACATGCTTTTTAGTGACCTTTCTATATACTTCACAACTATTTAGTATAGGCTAAATTAGGATCAAGAGGATGCCCTCAAATGAATGTTGCTTGATATCTTCAGATGGTTATGTTTTTTCCAGTCCTCAAACTCAAGGGAAGTTAAACAACATTCTTTGCCTAAATGTTCCTAGATGTTTTTCTAGATGTTCCTGTCTAGAAAATAATGGACATTGAACAAAAAGATGAGAGAGAGAGAGAGAGAGAGAGAGAGAGAGAGAGAGAGAGAGAGAGAGAAAATCATTTGAGACTACTTACCTTAAATCTATCTGCCACAATTGTGAATCCACAGCCATGTATTCTGTTCTATAGGGCCATGTTATCCCATCTTCTTATAGTTCCTACCTCACAGTTTGTATTGAAATGAACAAGATGAGACACATCTTCAACTTATTTTCTATACTTTAGTGGCATAAGGCAATTTCTCACAAATCTTAATATCTTCCAAATATCTTCTGCAGGAGGCAAGGCTTCTGTGTTTTGCTTAATTCAAGTGAGAGACTACTTGACATTTCAGCTACTATTTACCTTCATTCAGGATGAAGCTAGGCATTTGGGTAAGACTGAGAAGACCTCTGAAGTTCTTCATTTCTCGGTGTTCATTAACATATATGGATTCCCAAGTTCATTAAACATAAAAACAAACTAAGGACACATGTGGTTTAGAACATAGCATAACCGATAAAAACCGAACAAAACAAAATGTGTCTTGCTTAACATTCTAGATACTCTGAATTAAAGGAGGGAGGGTAATGTGGATGTCAGCAGATTTCTGTTAGTTCAAGACCAGTGTGATATACAAAAGAAGCTTCAGGACAGGCTCCAAAGCTACAAAAAGAAACCCTGTCCTTTCTTGGAGGAGGAGTGTATTGGGGTGGGAATGTGGGCAGGGGGCAAGACTGGGAAGAGAAATTGAAACTGGGATATAGAAAAAATTTACTAAAAAAATAAAAAAGAACATGTTGATTTGAAAATCTGACAAAACTATGACTAACCTCACTGGTCCTTCATAATGAGAACATTGCTTGATTGGCGTTCTGGAAATGAAAGCCTTAACCTACAGTATAACTGAGTCTCCATCAGATTATCTATCAGTTCAGATATTCTTTAATCCAGAACTATCCACTGACCTTTTCCTATATCTGTGTTTAAATAGTATCCCCAAATGGTTTTAAAATAAGAATAACTTAGAATGACTAGTATGTCTTACTAGAGGAAACATGTTAAACTACCATGGTTCCTACAACAAAATAAAATACCTCATAATATTTTTAATGGAAAAGCCTTATTTATTATTCTCAGAAAAGGAAGTATTTCCTGCATGTCAGTTACTGCAATAAGCTTCAATGTGCTAGATATTGTTTTTGTGTCTTGGAAAGTGAGCAGAATGGGACAAGCCTTATATAAGATGGGCTATATGGGAAAGAGTTCGCACACACACAAAAAACTATGACTGCTATTATAAATAACAACGGGAAAAATTATTTTAGGGGCACAGAATGATGAAGATTGAAAACCAAGAAATAGAAGGGTAGCAGGTGAAATTATTGTGCACACAAAGTGACTGTGAATTGCAGGGGAAAATGGTACTTGTATACAGTGTTGCCTAGGGCTACCCTAGGCAGTCTTATTTGGAAAGCAAGTTTTCTGAAAATGATCCACAGTAAACAATATGAACAGGTTTTTTAGAATTCCACTGGTGATAACCACAGAAAGTGGACTTTTTCTGCTACACATTGGGTCATAATTATCAGGACCTTCAGTTCAGAATGCACTTTCTCTCTTCTTGATAGATTGCCATAATCTCCACACCAAATGAGTATTGATTTAATATTTGGATTCCTTAAACAGTATCTGTTACAAAGTTGGCACCTGAGCTGTGGTGTCCACCAACCCTTGAGCAACAGGGGGAAATTAACTTTCTGCCATCTACACAGTCTTGAAAATAGCTGTCAGTTTTCTTATTTTCTTTCTTTCCTTCTTTCTTTCTTTCTCTCTTTCTTTCTTTCTTTCTTTCTTTCTTTCTTTCTTTCTTCCTTCCTTCCTTTCTTTCTTTCTTTCTTTCTTATTATTGGCTTTTAAAAACCACTGTATTCCATTTGAGAGTTCTTTTCTTCTAGAAAAATATTTGTAAGCATTTTGAATCCCCTTAAGCCATACATAGATGATTAATACCATGTTATTTAAAGTATTACGTTTGTTCAAAAATGCTTCATAGCATTTTTTCAATTTGGTTGCATTTTACAAATAAAGTATATTTTGAAGTGATTCATAGCCACTTGCTCTCACATGTGCATGAGCATGTATGTAGAGGCTGGAGGTTTACTTTGCATGCCTTCCATCATTGTCCAACTTTCTTCTTAACACAGCAATTTTTTTCTGAACCACTAACTAATTGACTAGCTAGGCTGGTCTGCCAGTAAGCCGCTGGAATTTTCTCCTCTCTATCCTCCCAAAGCTAGGGTAATAGCTTCGTGCCACTGGTATCTGACTTTGATTAAGGTGCTAGTGAACACAGGTCTTCAGGCTTGTGCAGAGGACTTTATCCATGAGCAATTTCACTAGGTCTTCCTGTAACATGATTCTGATTTACAATCCTTCACTGTAGTAATTCTAAATGTGATTGAGATAATATGGCTGCTTGTTTTTTTAGCACAAAAAGAAAGGCAAGCGCTTTTCCTAAACAAAGGACATTGCTTCAGTGTTTAACTATGTGACAACCATTTGTGTTTAAGGGATTGTTCAGTGCATAGGAAGGAATGATAACCAACTACAGTCAGAATGGCAGTTCAATCAGACAGGATTTGTATCAAAGACATTTCTTTCTTGATATCTGTCTTTATGAATCATCATTTTATATTTTTATTCTAAGTTTTTCATTTGTCTTCTGAAGCTTTAACTTTATGGTTTTATGAATAAATGTATGAGCAATGGGGCCCAGTTACATATCCACCAAGTCATCCAATGTGGTATATGATTCTCAGGGCATTCTTAAAAGGTTTATTTCAGATTATACTTCCACATCAAAGTTCACAATCAAAGAAAGTTAAGTCAGAACCTGAAAGCAGGATTTGAAACAAAAGCCACTGAGGCATGCTGCTTACCAGCTTGCTCCTCGTGCCTAGCTCAGCCTGCTTTCTCTCTCTCCCTCCTCCTTTTCCTTCTTCTTCACCTCCCCCATCCTCTCTCTCTTCCTCTCTCTCTCTCCCTCCCTCCCTCCCTCTCTCCCTTCCTTCCTTCTTTCCTTCCTTCTTTTACTTGTTGGTGCTTTGTCCTACCTGTATGTATGGGTAAAGATGTTGGGTCTCCTGGAACTGAAGTCACAGCTATGAACTGCATAAGGGTGCTGAAAATTGAACCCGGGTCCTCTGGAAGAGCAGTGAGTGAGTGAAATTACGCCATCTCTCCAGCACCTTCCACCCCCCCCCCCCCAGGGATATTTCTTAATACACCTCCTGTTTCCATAAAGATTAACAGCTTTCTCAAGAAACTGAGGAGAAGTGATCTTGGAAATTAATAAGAAAAATACCCTTCTCAATGATAAAAAGACATTTAAAGTGCTACAACTACAGACTCTAGTGTCCTCTAGTTTTGCTTCAGTGTTTTGTAACTATGTGCTAAGTCTCCATTATTGGTTTTACGCTGCTTTTTTCCCCTTTAATTTGAAGGACATAGTATTGGATAAATCTTTCTTAAGTTCAATATCAGTTAGCATTAGTAACAAGTCTGGTTGCCTTGCAAGTAGTTTGATGATTCAGCTTTCAGCCTTAGAAAAATTTTTCTCTGGGTTTTATTCATTTAGTGATGTATTTTGTTTTAATATGTATTTATACTGAAGTGATCCTGATTATAGATGTTATCAATTTCCTTTGTCAATTTCTAGCTATTAAAGATTTTAATCTTCAAATATGTGAAATATGACCATTAAGTTAAATTCCAACAGTTTAAGATAAGCTAAATAATTGATTTAGCACACCAGTATTAAAATATATTATTTACTCTTTTCTTTGTTGTATACAGGTAGCCTGAAAAGAATTGTTTTTCTAGATGTTTCTGTCTAGGAAATAATGGACATTGAACAAGAAGATGAGAGAGAGAGAGAAAGAGAGAGAGAGAGAGAGAGAGAGAGAGAGATTCATTTGAGACCACTTATCTTAAATCTCTCTGCCACAATTGTGTATCCACAGCCATATATTCTGTTTTTTAAGGCAATGTTATCCAGATTTGTCCTTTTGTCTTTAGAATATCACAGATAAACTTAAGTAATAAAAAAAGGTATACCAATCCTGTAATTTGAAATGACTCGTCAAGTGAGTGAGAGAGCCAAACATAAATCCTAAACCCTCAGTGACCTCCATGAGGTTAAATAGTTTCTCATGTGTTGCAGGTTTAAAGCCCTTGGGGAAAGTATCTGACCCTCCTCTCTCTCTCTCTCTCTCTCTCTCTCTCTCTCTCTCTCTCTCTCTCTCTCTCTCTCTCTCTCCCCACTCCCTCCCTCCCTCCTTCCCTTCCTCTCTCCTTCCTTCTCTCTCTCTCTCTCTCTCTCTCTCTCTCTCTCTCTCTCTCTCTCTCTCTCTCTCTCTCTCTCTCTGTATGATGTCTTTGCCAAAGCAGGGGAATGGCAGACCAATGCCACTGCTCAGCTGCTTGTTCTCTTTACCTCTCTGCTAAATGGATGCAATCAGAATGTGCCTTGAACACAGGAGCCTAAATAATGGGGCTACGTTTTCTCTTCCAGCTCTGTAATATTTACTAAGACCAACAGCTTCATTTCCCTCTTTTCCTGCTGCCTTAATGGCTAGCTTCAGGCTTGGAGGTGGGAAGGGAAGGAAAGAGGGATCACTGAGAGAGACTCAGGCGACACAGTTAACAGATGACCTTATTAGAGACACTTTCCCTGGGCCTAAGTGAAGCCTTTTCATCTGAGTCGGCAAGAAGTGGGTCATTTTCCTGGTCTGTCATGCTCTGTGCTTTCTTGACTGGTGGCTGCAGATACAGCAAGATCTTGGTTTCCCTACTGGCTTGGGTTCCCTGAGGTATGCTAACTGAGCAGTCTCTGTGAGCTAGATGGGCTTTTTCAAAGATCATTTGTTTCTCACCTGGCTATTCCTAATCATACATGCTTAAAGCACATCTAGCCACCATTGGGGCAGAGGGCAGAGAGTGTGTGTCACTAAATCCCTGCTTTTAGCCTGGGCCCAACTCTGTTCTAGCCCAGTAATCGAGCACTTTTGAGTACTGGAGGGCCAGAGAGTCTACAGTACCTCCAAATTAATACACACAAAAAACATTTATGGACACTAAATAACCAGCTAAAATAGGTGCACTGGCATTATTTATCAGTTGTATGGTGAATAAGGAGGTTCAAATTCCTGTAAGCACTTTCTGAGTTTAGAGTAACTCCCTGTCAGTACAGACACTTCAACCACAGGGTATGGCAAGAATGACCATGGACCTGTGTGCTTCTACAGAGTCCTTTGACAGTGTTTTCAAAGTTTGCCAAGAAATTGTTCCCTGTCAATCCTGTTTCCAGTAGGTGGCTTGCTGTCTCCTGTAGGCTTTACCTGCCACAGATTATACATCAGTGACCTTTTTATGTGTCAGAGAAAAGCTCCTCCACTCTAGGCATTGTGCTTCTATTTCTCCTGGTGCTCAATTCAAGAACATATGGGTGGTCCTCTCCTGGGGATACTGAGTGGGTGGCATCACTTGATGCTGAAGACAAAAGGTGTCACTGCAGTCTGTTACTGAGTAAGACTGCTCTGAGCTATTTCCATGGCACAGCTTCCACTGCTCTCTTATAAACTAAAAATAAAGTTTTGGCTCCATTCTCCTCCATGTTCAATACTCTTTTCTGTAAACGTCTTGAAGTCACTGCAAGATATCTATATATAAGGGTAGACATCGCTTAATGTTGGAAAGCTCCACGAATACAGACAGCTTCTTGATGTTACTGGACCCCAGTCCATCTGCTCACTGTGTGAATGCCAATACTCAAGAGAACTGGTGTGATAGGAAACATGTTTATTCAAAGGCTAACATCCAGAGAAGACAGAAGGCAATTGACCTCTAATAATGATCATTTGGGGGAAAATGTAGATTCCTCAAATTGTTCTATTGAAGATGAAGGGGACTCAGGAAACAGTGTTCAGAAATGAGTATATATCATTTCATCATCCAGGACTTGTGCTTAATTCCTTCTCTTTTGCTAGAACATCACAGTCAACCTTGACCTCCTGGAGGGTGTTTCTATAAGTCTTTATTCATACATTACTTTTGTAATAAGCCCTGAAGCAGTTGAGGTGGTTCATAGGGCAGAGGAAGAGAGGTTCTGTGCATTCTGATATGATCTGTGGGTCACCAGATGTTCTGAGATTTGCAAATCTGAAGAAAAATTATTAAACACTTAACATCTTAGTCTTTTAGGGTAGAGCTATTCTTTAGAATTTAGAATGTCTGGCAAGGGGAGGGAAGTCAAATGACACCTCAATAAAGTGTCGCATTGCTTTGAAATCCTGGAATAGGAAACTCTAACTCATCACAAATAAACTGCTATCTCTCAATGAGTTGTGGTGGATTTAAAAAATTGTAACGACTTAATTAAGCCTGACTTAAAGGTTACTTTCATCCCAACATTGAAGAAAATAGAAGATAAAATGAAATTGCCTTGAAATTAGTCCTTAAAAATGCATATAGCATACTTTCCATTGATAGATAAGAAAGTAATTTTACGGAGTTATTTTTCTCCTAATTCCACAAATTGACAACTGCACTTTTACAGACTGGAAAGAGTGTAGTAAACATAAACATTTTCTACTGACAGACTATGTTCAAAGTCCTTTGTGTTTTCTGCCTTTGCCATCCATTTTCCAGCAAAAAGCAGCAATCAGGGGAGAGTCATCTAACTCCTTTTCTTTCACTTTTTAACATGTAACACTTACACATATTAAGTCGTGTTGGAACCAGAAATGTAAGGCTTCTTGTTTTAAGCCCTTGGTTTATTTGCTAAAACTGGGCATGATTTTGGGCAGACTACCAAAGCAAGAAGCAGAAGGAGGGTCCCTCCCTTCTGCCCAGTGGCTCTGCAGGGATTTCTGTTGGAACCAGAAAAGAAAAATCAGGCAGAAGGCTTCTGTAGCGTCCAAGAGATAGCAAGTCAATAGTTGTATTATATTTGAGGTATCTGTGTCTGCAACAAAAGCACAATGGATAGCTAGATGGATTTATAGATAGATACCTAGGTAGGTGATAAAGAGAAATGAACATTCAGTGGATCATTGTTGAAGAAGCATGCCGTTTGGAAGATTATTTGCTGCCAGACATGACACACATAAGGAAGATAAAGAAGAGTGGGCCAAGGAAGAATAAAACTATTATGAGTATGGAATCGTGGATGCTGGAAGGGAAGCTGGGTGCTGGTCAGCACAGGATCACTGAAGAAAAATAATGAATTTGAAATAAGGAAGCTTGAGTAAAGCAGAAAAACTGTGCTGCTTCCCACTCCTCTCCAGACTCAAAGGATACATGCCCCCAAAGTGTTAATTTTCTGCTATTTTATTCTTCTATGCAGGGAAATCTACTTTCACAGAGAAGTGTTTGATTGTCCATTGTAGAATTACATTGTACTGTGTTCCTTTCTTTCTTTTTCACCAATTTTACTTAATGTATCTACTTTTTTTTCTGGATGAAATGAATCATAAGATAAAGGCCTGAAATATAGTTTTTTTATGATCAGATCTATTGTTAGCATGTAGGAAAATATAAAATATCATATCAACTACTTGGTCCTGTATGAGAAAGTTGTCACTTTGTCCTAAAGACATAAGATAAAAGCTTCATGTATCAAACTCAATTTGTTGCTTAAAATATTCATGCAGGGTTTTCTTTACCAGTCTTATGCCTGCTGAGGATTTTGCTTTCATTTATTACCTATACAAATTCCAATGACCATTGCAATGATATCTTCAGCTATAGAAGCTGAACGATATACTGAATATTTTCATTCCTTTTGTTTGATAACTTATAATTCTTTCTGGCCTCCTTCCTGCTCCTTATTGTCTTACAGATTGATTACTTTTGCAATCTTAAACTTTTACAGTTTTCTTTTCCTTGGCATCTTTCATCCAATACATTTCTTTTTTCTCTTTACTGATTTTCTTTTTTATAAATTTTATTTAAATTAGAAACAATCTTATTTTGCATATCAATCCTTGTTCTCTCTCCTGCCCATGCCTCCCACTCCCATCCCCCATTTACTCCTCAAGGAGGGTGAGGCCTTCCATGAGGAATCATCAAAATCTGTCAAGTCATTTGGGGTAGGGCCTAGGCCTTCCCCTGTATACATAGGCTAGAGTAACCCTCCTTGGGAAATGGGCTCCCAAAATCCATTTGTGCACTAGAGATACATCCTAGTTCCATTGCCAGAGGCCCCATAGACTGCCTTAGCTGACACCTATGTGCCTGATATGGTCCTATGTTGGTTCCCCAGCTTTCAAACTGGGGTCCGCAAGTCCCCACTTGTTCAGGTCAACTGTTTCTGTGGGTTTTCCCAGCGTGGTCTTGACCCTTTGTTAGCTAGCCACTCCTCTCTCTCTGAAACTAGCTTCCAGGAGTTTGGCTCTGTGCTTAGCTGTGGATCTCTTTTTCAGCTTACATCAGCTACTGAATGAAGGCTCTAGGATGGCATTTAAGGCAGTCATCATTCTCATTATAGAGGAAGAGCATTTAAGGTAGTCTCTCCACTATTGCTTAGATTCCTAGTTGGGGTCATCCTTGTGGATCTCTGTACAATTCCCTAGTACCAGGTTTCTCTTTAAACCTATAATGACTCCCTCTATTGATGTGTCTCTTTTCTTGCTCTCCTCTATTCATCTCCCCACTCAGTCTTCCTGATTCCTCATGTTATCCTCCCACTCCTCTTCTATTTTCAATTTAGGGCTAGTGGGCAGTCTCCTCACTAAATTCACACACACACACACACACACACACACACACACACACACACACACACAGTCTATTTACAACCTTTGTTTCATAAACTTGGCAGAAAATAAGGAGAGACAATATTTCATGATATTAAAAAACCCACTAACTTTCTTACTATACGTTCTACTCCTAGATAGAGAAGTAAAAGTAAAACCAAATAACCCCATGAAGGTGTTGAGGATGCATGCTTTTCAGTTAACATCTCCCCCAGACTGGTCAAAACTTGTCACTTGAGTTCTCTAAGACTCTGTGTGTGTGTGTTTGTGTGTGTGTGTGTGTGGGGGAGTTAGATTGTTAGATTTCATTGTTTTGGTGGTAGTTTTACAGTGACTTGGGAAGGTGTTGAAAGATTTACATGGTGACAGATTTCAGTGTTATTCCTGGAAGAAAAAAGATTTTTTAAATTTTGAATTTTCCACAATGCTGTGTCTAAAGTATTGTCTGCAAGGATTCAACCTACATTTATGCTTATGGATTCATTAAAAATTCTCATTTCTGGTTGTACTTGACATCTAAAGAATTCTCTAGACAGTACCTGGTTCAGTCAAAGACAAAACTATTGTGTTTGGCTATTCATCTCAGATTTGTATGTGTGGGATTTTTACATTTAAAATTCCATAGCCTCACAGGAAGTTAGATGAGATAGCACTCTCATTTCTGGCCCTTTATAATTTGACCTGGTTCTTTCATGCATGGTTTGGACCCAGTGATAATAAGCATGGTCACATTGTATTCAGTGGCCTGACCAGCTGTTTCCTCCTGAATACACAGGCATAGGTTCTGTGAGCTTACTAGGAATGAAAAATTTATACTAAACTGCATATTCAACTGTGATCCATGTTTATTTAAGCAAATATGCATGTAAGTTTCCTAAAGTGCTACTTTGATGACACAATTAATACTGTGGCCTGAATGAGCTTAGGTCTAAAACTTTGGAAGTCCAGTACATGTCTTTTCATGTTATTTCATAAATGTACCAAAGTACATTTTTTAAAAATTACCTCCTTTTAGGGCTTTAGAAGGTGATTCCAAAATATCCTTTTGTTATCCCAATTCCTGTTGTAATTAGGAAATCAGATAAGTAGATAGATCTGTCCTTCTATAAGGCATAGTGATAATTTCTTTATAACTCATAGAGTGAAAATTGTGACTAATAGACATGTTAAAAATTTCTGTTTGTTTCCTTCCTCTCATCAGCTTTTGTTATCACTAGTGTCTAAATTTGGAATCTGGTCTTATTTTTTAAGGTAAATAGAATGCGTGTGCTTAGGTAGCCAATTGTAGCTTCATGCTTTTCAAGATGAGTACAATACATAGACTATCTTCATTTTATTCCATAGAGAAGTATCTGTCTGCAAATGTCACCTGCTGTTAGAATAGCCATCTCAGAGAAAGACAAGGGTGTCACTCCACTGGCAATTCTTCTGGGTATAAAAGGGTAGGCAGAAAAAAGTATGCTCCCCTCTACTTCATTTTTATTCAGTAATAAATCCCCATAGTGTTAGACAGATGCAGGTCTCTCTGAGAGGAACAGACAACTAATGTCAATTCTTGTCAATTTTTCTTTTTCCTACAACAATAAAGACTTGATTTCATCACAAACACACTCACACACACACACACACACACACACACACACACCATTAAATAAATTAATATGGACTACAGGAAGTACATATGGAGGTCAGTAGAGCACGTGCACTTATGGTAGTCAAGTGTGTCCTCCTACCATGTGGATTCCAGGGATCTAATTCAGGTCATTAGTGTTGATGGCCAGAGCCTTTACCGTCTGAGCAGTCTTGCTGTACTTCATGTCCTATTTTATTATTCTCACTATTCAAGCATTCTATCACCTGCTTTTCTTTGCCTTAAAAGTCATCCATAAAGCCCTAAGGGCAGGAGGCAAAGCTGATTTTATTCGTTCATTATTTTCTACCCTCCTACCAATGACTTTGCATGTTGCCTTGGGAGAAGACTCTAAGAAGACTTATGCAAATCTAATAACCTCTGATATGGTCTGTAATCATTGTAAATGCTAAAAGTTGCACTGGCCACAAATAGAAGTTTTACACCTCTCAAGACCCTTCCTCCCTGTTCCCCAATCATTACAGGCTCAAAAGTCAAGCACTGGTTGCCTGTGTTATTTGATATTAATGGGGAATGGCGGCCCCTATAATATCTCACATCAGATATTATCCACAGGAACTTACAAATTAACCTTTGATTCATAACATTTCTTAATATTTAAATTTAAATGGCAATCTAAGCTTGTAACATTGTGTGTTGCTTTTAATACCTTGAAGCACAATAGGAAACCCTGATTACTATAATGCTAAAATCTGTATGAATAGCATTTAAAACCACTGCCGCTATGGTAACCAAGAAAAAAAATGTCCTTATTCTTTATTATCAGAGTCTGTTAAAGGATTTCTCCTTCCCACAGATTGATTTTCACATGCATTTTATTCATTTCCTATAAAATGACTTTTCTGAAATAGAAGTGATTATTTCTTGGCGTCTCTTTTCTGAATCCTAGGATATTCAAATGCTTTAGTAAACTGTAGTAAGACTCGAAATCAACATTTGAAATAATTATAGTAAAAATCAAGATCCAAAATTACACAGAGTGATGTTATTCCCAGAACAAGTGATTTTGTGAAATTCAACCATTAGGAGTTGGCATTCATTACATGAATGGCCCATGTGATTTGTGTAGATTGATAATAGCCTGTGTTCAAAGTCTACTGGTTGCACCTCAACTCTCAACTCATGATCTGAATTCTCATATTTTGTTAGGTATCTTTGCAAGAGGTACAGATTCAAAAGGTGATCATAATTTTTCATTATTCTGTCATTGAATAAACATTATCTAATTCATTCAGTTCTTCACTCATGAAGTTACTAACCTATATATTCTGAGGATATCTAGTTCAAACATTATGTGTGTCTCCTAGTGTGTATATGTGTATATTTACAAAAAATATGCACATAACTGAAATCATTATGGAACACTACCTTCTTAATCTTACAATCTCACTTTCCAGTTTCAAAACTTTATTACTCAAATTAGCCTAGTATATACCATTATTATACTCCTTCTATTGACATGGGCAGATTTACAGACTTTAGAAATGTTATTTATTGATTTTCTAATATAATGGATAACATTGTAGATGTTCACCTATTTTTCTCAGCCCAACACATTATAAATCTCTTTACTATTTTCTTGCTAGTCATTTCTGTACCAAACACTTGTAGACAAATTTAAAGGTCATATTTTTATTATAATTTTATTTGTTATTATTATTTATCTGTGTGTGTGTGTGTGTGTGTGTGTGTGTGTGTGTGTGAGAGAGAGAGAGAGAGAGAGAGAGAGAGAGAGAGAGAGAGAGAGAGAGGTGCCAAACTAGAGTGCATGTGTGCTAGTATAAGTATGTGGTGGTTAGAGGACATTTAAGAATCAGTTTCCTTCTTCCATCACAAATTCTGGAGATAGAACCCAGGTTATAAGGGACAGTTCCTATCTCTCTGAGCTATGATACTGGGCTAACTCCATTTTGTTATTGCTGTTCCATGAACCATAAACATAATTTTTCAACTATATCTTTTGAATTAAAATCTTTGAATTTTTCCTGTCTCTCTCACTTGTTTTTTACCTTAAAGTTTAATGAAAAAAGAAAATAAAAAATTATTATCATAGTGTAGCTCAAATTGGAACATTATTTTCGAACTACTGATAACCTCCATTATAAGTAAAAATGAAGGAGTACTCATATACAGGTATTAGATACAGCTTTCAACAATTTCCCTGATGTTGTTTTAATCTGAAGACAGTGTGTAGTCCTTTGGAAGAAGAAATAAACTGACAGCAGACCCAGTAGCAATAGACAACTAAAGAAGGTGTTGTGGGTTCACACAATATGAGACAAAAAGATGGAAATGCACACTCTGTGAAGAAAATGATAGTGAGTTTAGGAGAGTGATAATACTGTAAGTGGGGACCTCAAGGGTGATACTCATTTTGACACAAAAGGAGAAATAAAGACTTCATATTCCCTTTATTAAGATGGGCATAATAGACTGCAAGAAGTCAACCTCTCATAGGACCATTCTTAGAAAGGCTTGTTGATGTCACTCTGGGCTCCATCCTTAAGGTCACTGCATTTGGAGCAGCATAGAGATGATGCCATTTACCCTGGACAATGAAAGTATGGAGCAAGGTCATCTGTGGATTCATTATATTGTGTTCAGCTTTATACTATGAATCAAAACCTATAAAGTTAAGCTTTAGGTACAAAATCTTCCATTTCTAAAAGTTGCTATAGATTATAAACTCCAATTATTCCCCACCACACACCCAGTAGGTATCACAGTCCCCATAGGGAAGTAAGCCATGAAGAGGTGAGAATGAAAACTTGATACAGCCAGACTTGATTCATCAAACTCTATCAAAATTTCTATGTCTGATCCTATAAATTAATTTTCTCCCACATTTAAACAAAGTAGAACTTTGGAAAAGACTTGCCATGTGACAATTATCACAACAAAGCTTTGTGCATAGCTACGTAGACACTCCCTAGCGAGGTAGCAAAACACCTGAGGCCATTACAATAAGAATGTGTTCTATTGGCAGATAGTATGCTCCGGACATGGACCAAAGAAGGAGGAATTAGTAATAAGCATAAAAGTAGTCTCTATTGGTGTAAAATGCAAAGTACATAGGACCTCTTCCATAAGGATTGGTTCTATTCACTGAGAGACAAAATTCAGGATTAGGGCCTAAACAATGCTCAGGTATTGGGGGGTTTCAGGTGGAGACTGGCTCCTAATGGGATATCAAAGGATCACTAGGTCATTTGACCATGTCACTCTAACATTCCAGGTGATCAGGCTTATTTCTTTCTAATAAAGAAAATGGGCCCATGTGATTGACAATCCTGGTTTCTCCACTGCTTACTTTGAGCTGTGCTTCCTAAACCTATGTCTTTTTGATATCTTTGAACAACTCAAAGAGGCTATGGGTACATTTATCTAAGAGTTTATGCTTAAATAATAACAGGTCTGAGATGAGGGATCTGACATATTTCTTCCTAGTAGGGGTTGCTTTTCTTGCTTTCTGAGGTAGGGAGTACTTCTGTACATCATGACTTTACCTGTACTGGTTATTTATTTATACCATGTAAACACAGGTGTTGGCCTGTAGTCACCATTGAGGAGTTATGGTTAACATCATCTTATTTTCATTTTCATAGGCTGCTGTTGCATAGTGAGATCCAGGATTAAAGATGAATTGACTTGATGCACTGACTATTAATAACTTGAGGAGATTAGGAGCTTTTGTCAGTGTGATATTATTTCCTATTTATATTTAATTAGAAAGTGTACATCCATCTAAACTGAAGAAATGAAATCAGTAAAGTAAGTAGGGGAGATTATCAAAGATACATTTTAAATTAACTCTCTGCTTCACAGGTCAGTAGAGAAAAATGCCTTCTCTTGTGTATCTTTTGTGAGTGGTGTCACTTTACAAGGATGGTGCTTCCAGAAATGGCAGTTTTAAGATGCTGACAAACTATGAGTCTCTCCAGGAATGTATTTATCCATTTAAGAAAATAAATGACTAGAGTTCCCATTACTGGATTCTCTCTGAAAATGACTGCTGAGTGGTGAACTTGAAGCTTTTAAACTTGTGGGGAGTAGGAAGAGAATAAGAAGAATGATAATGAGCAGAAGTCCAGAGTTGTTGCCTGGCAGATGTTGTGTGACAATTTATGCTCTACTAGGAGCACTCTGTGTGAGTCAAGGACAACATTTCCCAGAGAAGCTAGGTTCCTGCAACTTTAGAAGAGAGGTCTGTAAATCAGTGTGTTGAGATGGCAACTAAGCAGCTCTGTCAATTATTTCCTAGACCTCAGAGTCTGCAGTAAACCATGGTGGGTGCAGGAGGTCCCAGGCTTGTATTAGAAACTCCAAGGCCATCAAGTTAATCAGAAAGAAACATTACATTCTTTAAGTGAGCCATTGGGGTAAGATACATAACTTCTGGGTTTAAGACAGGTCATTTCTCAACCAATTTTGGTGGTAGCAAACTGGTTGAAGCCAACTCAAAATTACAAAATTAAGAGAATATATGAGGATATATATATATATATATATATATATATATATATGTATATATATAAAGAAAAGAAAGAAAGAAAGACAGAAATAAAGAAAGAGAAAGAGATTCTTAGATAAAGATTTTGAGAACTAATGAGGCTAAATTTTATGCTCAAGGTCAGTTTGTAAATAGCATATGTAGAATCAATGCCCATGATTTCTAGGCTAGTACTCTTGATCAAATTCAATGTAGTCTGTCTGCATGGCCAAACCATGTGGCAAAACACTAAAACACCTAGTTCTGTCTTCAGAAAATACAAAGTGGTCACTGCTTTCTTTTCTACTCTATTTTTAATTCATTTCCTCCTATTTACTAACAGTAATTAGCACAGATCTGTAATTTAGATTGTTTGTGCATGAGACTAAATATATATGATTAGGGTAAAAAAAAAAGGAAAAAAGAGAAAAGAAAACTAAACATGAACACACTTAGCACTGAGCATGACATAAAAAGAACTAAACAGGAGGGGTGACTTTGAATAGTCTCCTTCCCCATCAGGTTTGAGTCTAACAGTTGCTTGTTGGACAAAAGGGACACATGAAGGAGGAGAATAGCTCAGAGTAAGAATAAGAGATGTCTTCAGTGAAATTTCAGAGTATTCATGGGTCCAAAGAGCAAGATGAGCCTTTGAAAGGAGACCTGGCTACTCCTACATTCTGCTAATTAGACCAGTGCAATAGCACAAAATGGGGACTACCACATCCCATAGAGTTTGAGCACAAAAAACAGGCCAAAAGAGGCAGTGTATAAAATAATGTCTGTTATGAATTAAAATGCCTTTACAATTCCTTATATTAAAATCATTAAGGTTGTTTGAATAAATAGCCTTAGCCTTATAGCTTTTTTTTTTTTTTTTTTTTTTTTTATAGACAGTGTTTCTCTCTGACTTTCCAGGAACTCACAGAGAGCCACCTGCCTGTGCCTCCCAAAGTGCTGTTATTAATGGTGTGTGCAACCACTGCCATGTGATACCTTTTGACTAGAAGAGGAAGTTGTACTGCCAACCTAAAAGAGACATTGTAGATAGTAAGATCAATTGATATATTAACCCACATTATATGGCGATCGCTCTTTTGTTAATCAATAAAAGTGGATACCCATTGTATCTATTGTAAGAACTATAAAAGGATAGTTTTGAGGGTAGGTTATGGAAACAAAAGATGAGAGAGACAGGGAGATGAGGAGAGAAAAGGAGAGGAGAGGAGAGGAGAGGAGAGGAGAGGAGAGGAGAGGAGAGGAGAGGAGAGGAGAGGAGAGGAGAGGAGAGGAGAGGAGAGGAGAGGAGAGGAGAGGAGAGGAAGAGGAACTGGTTCATACAGCTGGCCTTTAACTTTATTAGCTTGGGTTCACACTTGGCTTCTATCAAGTAGTTTCTTTACAATGTACATTAATATCTTTTAAAAATTTAACCTGAGTGATTTTCACTTCCCTTTAGCAAACTGATTAATATGTTGAGTTCTTTTAGATTTTTTTTTTTAGTATAATCACTTATTTTTCTTTTAAAGGAGATTTGACTTAGAGGCAACAAACTAGAATGCTGTATTTCATGTGTACAATTTTTGTCATTGAGCTACTTTGACTTGAATAGGATTTTTTTTTTTTTACTTACAGTTAGTAGTGCATTTAGAAAGGCAGAGAAAACCAATCATGATATTGAAATATCCTCATATGGGTATCCCATAAATGCTAGTAGACAACCTATTCTCTTGAAAAATAATATCTATCTGAAGCTAAGCATAGAAGTGGTTATTTCATTAACTAAGTTGAATGGATTTTATGCTAGGAGAACTGTTATAGCATGTTGAAACATGCTATAAATAGCTAGAAACAGATAATGGGTATTAGTTTCAAAATAGTTGACAACTGAAGCTCTTAGCATCTCTTTTGAGATGGTCATTCATATCAAAAGGAGATATCAGTTTTGAGATTTATCCCCTTTCATAAAGTGATATGTTCATTTTTGTGTAGCCCTTCTCTTGCTGCTATTAGATACTACAAATGCCTTCCCTCCTAGATTACTACAAGGCTGATGTATAAGTCTTATGGCACTGGATATCTTGTTTCCATTCCTAAGTATACACTGTATTTTAAAGTAAGTTGTTTTAAGCCAGTCTAATAAACCCCTGGGACTTTAAGCTGAGAAAGCACAGATCTGGTTTTACTACTTGTGAAATGGTTTAATGTTTACAGAAAATTGCATTTCATTTTGTATATTCTCAAGTGGCCTGGATCACTGTTTGGTTTCGTCTTCTTGGTCTTGACATGTTCAGGCACTGGGAAACTTAATGGAAGGCTACAGCTATTGTCCAAGGTCCTCTCATTAGCTATATTTTACCAGGTGTATTGGGAGCAAAAGAGATTTCTCATTGCTTTATGCCAGGAAAATGAATGCTGCTGTGCTGATCACCAAGAGATCACAGCAGCTTGGGGAAACACTTAGCAGCTTCATCTCAGAGAACTCTTAGATTTTAGGACTTTGTCACAGTAAACCCTCTAACTTCAAGCAGTTGAGATCAATATCGTAGAAGGAAGTTCTCTATCAGCTTCATAGAATTGCAAGTGAGATTTAGAAATGTGTTATGTTTTGCCCCTACAAGTCCCCAAAGAAGAAACAGCTGTATGAGAATGGCAGCATGAGGCACAGCAAATATGCATATCAACCTACCACTTATCGTAGGCATGGTTGGAGAATGGTCACTGTCTACCAAGTAAGCTTACCATATCATCCACTATGAATCATGCCTCCTCCCTTCTCTCCTTTCCATTGAGAAATCTTTGTAGAGAGGAAAACAGAATAAGCGAAAAATATGAAAGAGTGGGAAGTTTCCAATGATAGCATGTACCAGATTCAAGGAGACTTCCTTTGTCTCCCCCTCCCCCATCACTGCCCTTCTACTCTCAGATAGTCAGCACAGAAACTTCCAGGACCTCAGACTGTCAGACTCTATATTTCTGCCCCTTGAAATAAACATATCTGTTCCACGTATGTAGCCATAGTATCCTGCATGTTTTCTTTCTATCATTCTTTTAGGAAGGCACAAGTATCTCTGCTCTCTTTCAAGGTCAAAATTATTAGGAAAGGAGAGGAAATACCTCACTGCCTGAGTCTAAGCCAGAAGATTTGGTGTTACATAAAGTCTGAGGTTTTTTTGAAGTTTGCATAGCCTGAGAAGGTGCCCATTGACATTTGTGGCTGAGAGCAAACTAAGAGCTCTGAAAGAGCAGACAGAGAAATCTGCATTGTGGGGGTAGAGGCTGGAGCATGAAATGATCTGACTGGAGATGGGACATCTGGATAAGCTGCTAGTGAGAATGCCACAGTCAGATAAATAGCCAGTGCTTTCAATTTCTATCTGTTTTATCTGATATGGAAGTCACACTCTAAAATGTATTCCTTATGCAACATTCATTTTTATTTCAGGTTTATTTTTATAGTGGATCTTGCTTTCAGTGTGCTTAATATTTCAGGTCTTTACCTTTTTGTCTCTGGAATGTGTGAAATCTATCAATCAAGAGAGCCAGATAGAGAACACACACAAAGGAATAAAGAGTTCACAACTAGCTAACCTTCACCAATCCATAAAAATTCAGAGTTACTGTAAGAAGGCTTTCTTATTATTATGTCCTGGACCCATTTTGTTAGAGAGATTTGTGTGGATTAGAGGAGTGCTAAGCAACACTGACCATACCTTCAAATTACCCTGTTATGTGTTGTAGTGGTTTGACTAGGAATCCTCCCCCTCTCCCCCGCCAGACTCATATATATATGACTTTTATCTTATAGGGAGTGTCACTATTAGGGGATGTGGCATTGTTGGAGGAAGTAGTCACTGTGAGGGTCAGCTTTGAGGTCTCATATACTCAAGTCTTACCTGTGGGACACACTGTTTCCTTCTACTACCTTACTGCCTGCTTAACAAGATGTAGAGCTCTCAGGTCCTCCAGTACCGTGTTTGCAAGCCACCATGTCCTGCTATGATAATAGTGGACTAATCCTCTGAAACTGTAAGCCAGGTCTTATTAAAAGCTTTCCTTTATTAGAATTGTTGTGGTCATAGTGTCTCTTTACAGCAACAGTAAGGCTAACTAAGGTATCTTGGAACAGGAATCTACAACTCTCTGAGAGTAACACACAACACACATACCCCCTTTTAAATACACTCATATACATATATCATAAACAGTTTCTTTTTAAAAAGACACATATAAAAGTGTTGAAAGTTCATCCAGTGTTTGGAGTGGTTATAACAAATGAAAAAAGTGACTGACTGGAGTCTTTCCAGATAAACAAACATAGACCCAGATGAGGGGGACATGGATGGTAGCAACTTTTTAATAAACATTGTAAGCCTGGTTACTATTTTTGTGTTTTGTTTCTTTTTTCATGTCAGTACTAATAGATGTAGTACAGAGTTAGAAACTGTATAATCAGGGAAGCCGGTGGCTCTCGTATTTCACAGTAGGTTCTTGTGCTAATCCAATCTAGCTAGATGCTAAACGTGGTATCATCTTTAATTCCAATTTCTGTTTTTACATGTACAGGTGATTTATGTAGCTTTTGTTCTACATATGTTTAAAAATCACTAGTCTTAACAGAAAAATGTGTTACCAATTCCTCTGCTAATCAAGGTAAATGAGCCATAGTCTGATAGATGGAAATATAGATGAAAAAATATCAAAGAAAAGAGAGAGAGGCTAGAGGAAATGATGAGTTAGAGGACAGAAAGTGATTAAAACCATAGAAGCCTCATGCGAGGACATGAGCCTGAAAGGGAACAACATATCTCTGAGTCTGAATTACTGTGAGCAGTGGGCCTTTCCGTCATTTTTAATGGAATGTTATTAAAGACAAATCTGGAGTAGTCAACCCTTCAGCGCTTTCTCTTAATTTATTTATTTCTGCAAGAAGGGAACCCTGTTAACCCCAGCAGATAATATATTCAACAGCTTGTATCCATGGCAAGGTTGTTTCCTAAAAATTTTATGGGGTAAATTTAGTTCAACATTTGCACATATTTACACATGAGGTCTCCATTTAAAGGTCTTTGGCTTAAGAAAGTCATTCCCAAGGCAGGATGTCTGCCAGAACTGCAGACATCTATATCCATCTATATCTATATCTATATCTATATCCACTGTAAAGCACTTGTTTCCCAGGACATGGAAAGGACATTGCCTGGAATGTGGCTTTCTCCTCTTGGAATTTCACTTAGTTCAGGACTGCTGAGAACCACAGGGAGCTTTCTGCAGCTAAGCCCTCTGGCTGAAACCTCAGACCCATGCTGGCTTCCCCATAAGCTTTGCCCTCTTTTGTGTAAAATCTGGAGATGAAGCCTGCTTCCTTTCTTCTTTAAGAGCACTCCTCCTTTCTAACCCTTTCCTCTAATGGAGCTACTCTGGAATGACACAGAACCTCCTCATTCTCCCGGGTCCTATATATAGACTCACACAAATGCCTTCACTAGCTTTTTCTTTTTATGGGGTATGCAGCTATTGCTTGTGTTTGATGGGGTGAGTGAAATAAAGAGAAGGGTAATAATAATAGCTAGGTTTCACAGTCTGTTGCTGTCTAAATACTTACTGTGCATGTGACCTGATGCTAGATCCAGGAAATATCATGTGCAGTTATATGCTAATAACAGAAAATTATAAAAGTTACCATGCAGCTCTTTACATACATATTCAAAGAATAAAAGTGACCCAGTGTAATAGCTCAAGAAACTTGTATTAGAGAAGAGTCCTGAAGGAAGGGAGAGTGAGTCATGCAAAAGCTGGGGCAGAGGGGAGAGTGGAACAAGAATTCCAGGGAGAAGACACAATAACTACAAAGCTCCACCTCAGCACTTGGTGTGGGTTGTCAGTGGGCTGACACTGAAATCCAGTGAAAGTCACTGAAAGAAAATGATGTGAGCAGGTTTAAGAAAGTTAACATGATTCTGAGTGGCCATAAAAGCATGATAGGAAGTTCTCCAAACCATTCAATTTAAGGCTGACCCAAAATCAAAACTCAAACTTCAAAGAGGCTCTACTTCTAACTTAGCTGTCTTTATACCTGGGATTTAGAAAGGAAGTAGATTACTGGGCTGTCCTCTAAGCAAGGAGTACTTGAATTTCTCATTGAAGTTGTTTATTATGCTTTTATAATTGCATACTATTTACATTTCTTCAGATAGTACTGATAATCAGATAACTAGATGTTGACTAAATGGTCAGTTTTTTAAGGCAAATATTTTAATTCCAGGTAGAATTGATTGCTCTGGGGTGATGTTCAAATGCTAAAGAGCAAATCCTCTTAGGTTCTTTGCATTAGAATTTCTAGAGTTAGAAGTGTTGTGCTGATAAACTGATTGTCTGATGCTCATCAAGAGGACAGAAAATTAACTGCAGAGGTTTGCTTACCTGCCTTCCCACCTACCCTGCCTCCCTCCTTCCTTTCTTCATTCCTTTATTTCTTCAGTACCAAGGTGCTAATTCCTCATGCTAGAGCCAAGAATGGAATACAGGCACACAAGATTTTACTGGTGGGAAAAGTTTGAATTTCTCAGAAGCAGCCCTCAGTTTCTACAATGTGGTAGCCTTGGAGAAGATAATGTTTAATTTTAAATTATCGAATGAAAATCATATTGACAGCCTACTAAAGTCCTGCTGACTTTGCCCCAAATTCATCTATTACATCCTAGAAAACTGTCTTAAAAGAACAAGAGAATTAATGTAAACTGTTAGAGATTTGAAATCAGACATGTTTTTAAAAAGCACCTTTAAAAATTACTACAGAAAACTCTGAATTAAAGAACTCAGGTGGAAGATTATACCAGAAAATGAAACACCAATACAGAAGCAATTTGGGGCATGAAACTACTAATTTTCAGGGTTGAGGTGCCTCCAGTCAGTTTTCCACTTTGATTTGGGAATGCTCATATGGTGAAAATGTTTTAAAGTACTTGTCCCTTTCTTCTGACCTTTTTTCCTCATAAAACAAAACAAAACAACAACAAAAGACAACAACAAAAAACAAATACAAAAATCTCTATTTCCATCCCAATGAGCAAACTATAACAACAGTCAAGAAAAACAAAACACTAAAGAGGACAGAAAAAACTTCCAGTTTCTAGAACATTCCATTTAAACTTTATATTTTGGACAAATGACAGTAATTTTTAATTTTTAAACAAACCATTCATAATTATTTTTTGTTCTAAATATCTCCTTTAAAGTTTACTCATCAGCTAGGGAAAGCCCCATCTCTTCCTGACCAGAAAGTTCCTGCTCATTCTTAAATGATGTGCATTCTTATGGAAAGTGTAAGCACAAAGAACAGACTTGATTTTAAAAAAAGTCAACTGTAAGCATTATTAATTAATTGTATTCTATATTTTTCAAAGGCTCCTCTCCTAGTCAAGCCAAAGATATATTTCAAACAGGGAAAATAATATACTCACATTTCTTCTCTTTTTTTATTCCTATCATTATTATCAATAGCTGAGCATTGTTATTCTACACCTAAATTCTTCTGACATTTGTACTTCTTTCTCTCTCCCCACCTTCTTCTACATTCTTAGCTTTAACTCAAGAGAAGAGCCTGGAGATGAAGAGGGAAAGGAGAAACAAAATTGGACTACCTCATGTCATTGGCATCACCATAAAAGAATATATATATTCGTTAACTAGATTTTGATAGGTTAATAGATAGGTAATAAATGATAGATAGGTAGATAGATGACAGAGAAACAGATACAGAAAATAGATAGTACCCAATGTTATCTTACTTACACTCTATAAGGTATATTTTATAATATATTTTTACTGAGATTGTTATACAAATATCTTAAGACAAAAAGAAATGTCGTAGTGACAAACCTATTGATTCAAGGACATTTAAAGAAGACTTTGCCTGTTAATGGTTATGATAATTAGATTTATTTTTTTCTTTATAGAAAGTATCTCATAAAACCTAGCTGGTTATATAGCTGAGGAACTGGCATTGGCATTCTCTGGCCTGTTCTCCAAGTCCTGGGATTACAGGCATGAGCCGTTACACAGGACTGGCTTTAGTTTTTTCTCATACCTCCAAACTAAAGTCTATATTGAGAAGCTAAGTCCCCAAGGTAGACTGTGTAGATTCCTAACCTTGGCAGCAGAGTCTGGGAGAAACTGGCTTTGACCTGTGTCTCTCACCCCTCCTGCTGCATCTGCTCTGCTCTTCATTTCCTAGTAATATCAGATCACATTGTCAGTATGTCAACTAATCTGCCCAGTGTGAGCCCTGCCTATTTTCTGAACAGGAAAACTGATGAAAATTATCTTTGCTTTTGACACATACTGAGGAGGTTTGTGAAAGGCATGTTGATTTCCTTACAGAAGATAAACAAAGGAGCAGCAGCACATGCATCAATGCTTAGCCAGTGTCCTTCCTATAAGAACAGCAAAACTTCATAGTACTGATGTTGGGGAAGTGTGAAATCGGCTGAAGGGGAGGGGCATGCATTCAAATCAGATGGGCATTCCTCCAGACATACACGTAACTATCATATATTGATTAGCTCTACATGATTTTAAAGATAATGTTGAGAACTAATAGTCCACTCAAATTTCAACTTTAAGTGTGAGAAGCATGGTGTTCATGAGAACAAATCATTGACACTAACCAAATCCACCTGCTTAAAAGACACATTAGGTAGCCTTAAAATATTTTGATTTTTTGTTTGTTTGTTTGTTTTTTGATAATTTTTTATTTTAATTAGAAACAAGCTTGTTTTACATGTCAATCCCAGATCCCACACCTTCCTGTTCTTCCCTGTTTCCCCCCATAATTCCCCACGTATCCCATTTCTGCTCCCCAGGGAGGGTGAGGCCTTCCATGTATAGTCTTCAAAGTCTATCATGTCATTTGGAGCAGGGCCTATGCACTCCCCAATGTGTCTAGGATGAGAAAGTATTCTTTTGTGTGGAATGGGCTCCCAGTGTCCATTTGTATACTAGGGATAAATACTGATCCATTACCAGAGGTCCCATAGACTGCCTAGACCTCCTAACTAACACACACATTCAGGGTGTCTGGTTTGTTCTAGGTCCTCTGCTGGTTTCCCAGCCCTTGCTCAGGTCAGCAGTTTCTATGGGTTTCTCCAGCCTGGTCTTGACACATTTACTCATCACTCCCCTTCTCTTCATTGAGATTCTAGGAGTTTGGCTCAGTGTTTAGCTGTGGGTGTCTGCTTCTGCTTCCATAAGTTACTGGATGAAGGCTCTGGGATGGTATATAAGGTAGTCATCAATCTCATTATCATAAAAGGACATTTAAGGTAGCCTCTCCACTATTGCTTAGATTGTTAGTTGGGGTCATACTTTTAGACCTCTGGACATTTTTCTAGTGCCAGATTTCTCTTAAAGCCTCTAATGGCTCCCTCTATTATGATATCTCTTTTCTTGCTATCCTCTATTTTTTCCCTGACTCACTCTTCCTGATCCTTCATGCCCATGTTTCCCCTTCTCTTCCTCCTAACTCCCTCTCCCCTCCCTGCATGCTCCCAATTTGCTTGAAATTTCTCGTCCCTTTCCTCTTCTCCAGGGGATCATGTATGTCTCTCTTAGGGTCCTCCTTGTATCCTAGCTTTTCTGGAGGCATGGATTGTATGCTGGTACTCCTTTGCTCTAAGTCTAAAAACCATATATGAGTGAATACATACTGAGATTGGTTTTTTTTTTTTTTTTTTATGGTGACTGGGTTACCTTACTCAGGATGGTTTCTTTTAGTTACATCCATTTGCCTGTGAATTTCAAGATTCCATTTTTTTTCTACTAAAAAAATTAAATTTGTATATATGTATGTAACAGATTAAGGGAAATTTGCTAGAAGAGGATGTCAGATTCTCTAGAGAAGGAGATATAGGAGGTTGTGAATCAGCCAACATGGGCACTAGGAACAAAGGGTTCTCTGGAAGAAAAACAAACTCGAAATCATCTCTTCAGCTTTACAGTAAGTGACCTTTGATTCAAGAGAGTATCTCAACAAGAAAAATAAGGATCTTGTAATTGCATTCATATCAGGAGTAAAACTGGTATTATTTTATTAATTGTATAACACTCAATATTTCAAATATGTTATTATGTTCACTTTTATTCACACAAGATTATTGTAAGAAAATATTGTCATGATTTTTTTAGATAACCTTTTAAGGCTCACTCCTACTGCAATATCTGATTCTGACATTCAAAAGAAATAAACATAACCCTTCAGTTTGCATTCTTCAGTTATGATATCTGCCTGTTCTTTCTCATCTAATTAATAATCATCATTACCAAGGTAATGTCTTGTCTCATCATTTTTCATAAAGATTTCTCTTGAAAGGCAAGTTGTCTGGCCATGTGAGAATTGAAAAGTGGATTGTAAAAGTTTCAAAGGAGACAGAATTTTCTCCTATCTGCCTCTATTTTACTCAGTTTCTAGGCATCTTTAATGTCCTTTTTACTCACTTCAAACCTCTTCAGATTTCTCCTCCACAAAGTACTATGGGTTTAATTTCCCATATTTCCCTTCTTTCAGAAATCCCACAGATTACAAGCCTAGATGTTCTGAAAGTTCTGAAAGTACTGATTTTTCTTTTATAATCATTTTAAGCATTCCATTCTCCTTCTTTTTCTCTTTCTTCTTTTCCATTCCCCTCTCTTTCCCCCTCTACTACTCTTCCCATCTTTTGTTCATTAGATATAGTCTTTATCAGGAACAAAAAGAAAAGGAAAGAATACTTTCTTTCCTGGAAGGTTATAGGTCTTCCAGGGTTTATAGGAAAAACCATATCCTTCACTCTGACTTCACTACTTAAATTCATCATGATGAATCATGGTCACTTCCACAGTTTAGAGAACAAATGAAGAATTATGAAGAAAAAGAAACAATACTATAGACAAAACAAAATCGCCACTGAGCAACAACCAGTGACCTCCAAATGCTATCAGTTGCCCTCTTCTCTAAGTGGACCACAATCTCAATGTATGTTTTCTTCCAAGTCCATGTCATTTGTTTAGAAGACTGACCTCCCAAGTATCGTCCAGTGACATAGATAGAACTTTAAAGCCATCCTGGCCAGGACCATTCAACTGGAAGATAACAACGGATTTCTTTCCAGCCAATTGAATCCTAACACACAGCCAAGTTCCTTTAGGGTGGTACATATTAATTGAAAGCTATGATCAAAATGTCCTTGACAAAGCCCCTTCTCACTTGAGTATGGAAGACAGGGCATAGGACGAGTTCTTATAAACCAGGGTCTACTTCCTATTAAATCCATTATTGGGCTGTTTATTATTGATATGCTTAGTTTCTCAGAAGCCAACATTTTTGTAAAGTGGTAATAGTAGCCCTTCATCCTAGACACAGTTGTCACAGAGGGAGACAGAGTGATTTAGGTGAAATACATCATGGTTAAAATGATATCACATGTTCATCCTCCTCATTATACTTCCTATCCTTTAGTTCTTTGTGAAGCAACTGATTCTTGTCAAAACAATTTATAAGGATCATCGGGATTTGATGCCACCAGTTGTTCTTTCTTAAAAAAAAAAACCTGAAGGATTACACACATTACGAGCTTTATACTAGGTTCTAACTCACATTTCTGAGTAATTATTTCCTAACCAGGACTGGCTTTAAGTAGTGGCAAATATTTAGAATGCATTTCTCATATTCATTGCCACAGATGACATTAGAAAATAGCTAAATGCAGCTAATCTATCACAGTACATGCAGAAATCATTTACAGTGGAGTCCAATAACCATTTAGGGAAAATGCTTACCACTTTAAATTAAATGTTCATGTACCATATAAAAACAGATTTCCAAAATCCAGTAGATAATATAGACTCTGCAGTCAGCGATCTACACATAACAGTATTATTGAGCATAATTTTATTTCTACAATAATTACAAGCAATAAAATACAATAACCAAGAATATCATTTCTTGAGGCAAGCACATAATTCTTTATAAAAATATGAAAAATTTATAACACTTTCCAAGATCTGAGCCTTGCAAAAGCAATCATGGAGGTGAATCTTAAGCTGGTAACAGGCAACTACAGAGCAGTTCAAGCTCTTCTATAACTGTTTTTATTCAGAGTCTACAGTTAAACTAAAGACATGATATAATGTGAGGAAAGTAGACTGGGCAGCCTCTGTCTGTGAAAGCAATAGGTGGAAGTCAGTCCTTTTGATAATAAAGAGGTCAATCCATTTTAGTATACTTCTCTCATTCTTATTTTGACTCTGGAACAGACATAGCCTATGACAAGGTAAGGACTGTCATGTGGCTAATTAAGGGTTAGAATATGATATGCATTCTTGAGGGATGAGGAAGAATGTTCTCTCACTCTCTCTTGTTCCTTCCTTCCTTCCTTCTTTCCTTCCTTCTCTTCCTTCCTTCCTTCCTTCCTTCCTTCCTTCCTTCCTTCCTTCCTTCATTCCTTTCTTCCTTGCTCTGTTTCTCCTTCCCAGGAACATATAACATTCAATATAATTGAAAACCATAGGTTATATAATTAGTGAATGCTTCCTTCATTCCATTGACTAGTGGCCATAGGCTATTTAGGAAGCATGTAGAAGCAACAAGAGCTCTAAGGACAACTTCCCTTCTACCAAAGCAAAACCTGGTATAAAAGCACATTAAAATTTTTATAGAATGCATTTTACAACTATCAATGCTAGTTCATATTCCTTGCCTGCCCCTAGAGCTAGTATTAGCTGACTAAAAGAACCATACATCTTCCTTGAGGCTAATGAGTAAGTATAAATGTATTAACAAAACATGGACACATACCCTTTCCAATAATGTAATCACATTTATCAACTATCCATTAAACAAAATAACATCTGTCGAGTAGAACATCTCTGCACTAGGCTTGTTTTTGGATACTGAGGCTTTTGCCTCTCATCATTCCATGGCATGCATGTAGAGGTTAGAGAGCTGCTTGTGGGAGTCAGCTTTCTCCTTCCAGCATGTGAGACCCCAAGATTTTTCTCAAGTATTCAGGCTTACAGGCAAGCACCTTTACCTGCTAACCCATCGTAAGAGTTCCAGACACTGAGGATTTTTGTTGTCCCTTTTTCCTCTCTAGAAATAATTGCTTTTGAGTTATATTTTGTGGGAGACAATATGAAATGATTTAGATTTCATCCAGTTTAACTTTTGTTCTTTGAACATTGTCTGATCTCTGGAAAAATATTTTCTGTTGGTGTGGGGTTTTATTTCTTTCTTTATTTTTTATTTTGAGATAGAATCTCACTATGTAGTCCAGGCCAGCCTTGAACTTGAAATCCTGCTAACCCACTCTTTTGACTGCTAGATTTCACCTAGCTTCACAAGTTAACTTTTAATTTGATTCAACTCAAGTACTCATAACTGTGTCACTGAAAGAGCAAAATTTTGTTGGTTATTTGTGCAACTGAAAAAAGGCTCTTTTCTTTTTTTTTTTTAAATCTATGGCTAACATGATTTCATAATGGAAAGAACTGGTAGCTAATTCGAACCCCAATAGAGTTAAATCTGCATCTTAGAGGTGAAAACAACCATAAGTGTGCCCAGGTCTCTCCAGAGAGACTTCTCTTCCTCTTCACTTGGTTTCCCATTCCCTCTATTCTTCTTGTTTATTTTTGCCAAGTGAATCTATGTTCCTGTTTGGTTATTTTGCAGATGAGTATGATATTATGAATTGAAGATAATAACTTCAGGTGGAGAATAAGTGTTAAAAAAAAAACTAATAGTTTCATTTAAATGTCCTTAGCAGAGAGCAGAGAAGAGGAAGCATAGACAATGTGTAATCTAGATGCTGAATTATTTTCAAATGGAATAATTTGCGGAGTTCTACAGACTTACAATAGCTCTCAAATCACACAAAAGGAAAAGCTTATTTCAGCTTCTGAGTGTTTGTGACTTTTTTTTTGGTTCCCAAAGCTAGAATTGCTCTGGTAATCAGCACACAGAAGGGTCGTCCTGCTGGGACAAAATTATAAATAAGAGAAACATTCAGCACTCTCCAAGGAATTTACCTGTGGTAATAGTGCTTTCCATCTTTAATATACTCCACTTTTATTATAGGATTATTACTCTCAGCCCCTCTCTCTAAATGTGCAGTTTTGTCAGCACAATATTTCTTATAGATAAATAACATTAAACAGGATTACAGTGATTATTAAGACTTGCAATTATATCATGTACATAAAAGAATATCATGCACCTGTCCAAAATGTAAGACCTTGTCAGTTATTTAATAACAAATATAAATCTTGATAAATTTTTATCAAGTTACAGGACAAAATCAGCCTGGGAAATTCATGTGGCTAAGGTAATGCCACATACATGAGATGTGTATTATATTTCCTGAGTCAGGATATAGCTCCTAATCAGTAATATTAATCTATAATGTCATAGAATACTCTTCAGCAGAGCGTGATCCCATTTGTAGATCTACTTACATATTTTCTTTCTTTTTCTTTCTTTCTTTCTTTCTTTCTTCCTTCCTTCCTTCCTTCCTTCCTTCCTTCCTTCCTTCCTTCCTTCCTTTTGTGAGTCAGGGTTTCTCTGCATGGCTTTGGCTTTATGGGAACTTGCTTGGTAGACCAGGTTGGCCTCAAACACACAAAGATCTGCCTGCCTCTGCCCCCCAAACCACAAGTGCTGGGATTAAATAAATGTGCCACCACCATTTGGTTCAGATAAACTCTTAACGTAATATTTACACTCTATATATTTACAAACTACAGAAAATATCTTTATTCAAAATATCTTTTTAAAGGTTTTAGGAGGTGCACTCAACCTTAACATAACAAATCACTTATACACATCTGTATTTTTACTTTATTGACCATAGTCTCTCAAGAAAATATCTATAAAATAAGTATCTTGAAAAAGAAATATTTTGTTTAGGACATCCAAATCACTCATTGATCTCATAGAAACAGTTAGTACTAGTATTAAAATAGGCCATTGAAAATCCTCCTACTGTTATACCCTTCTTCAGTGTTTTCTTCTACAACTTCATATATGCTATCAAAAACTATTTAAGAACTTAAAGTCTATGTAACTTCACCTAGTATCTTTCTGGTTTGTTTTATCAGTAAATAATTGTATCACTTGTTAACGCTTCCATCAGTTTTCCCATTGTGACTGTAAAATTAATTTGTGAATTGAGGCCTAAATTGGAGAGACAAAGGAGATGGAAAAGCAGAGAATGGAAGACAAGGAAGGCTGACAGTCTCATTATTGTCAATGATAATTCACTCATCCTCTCCTTATCATCAGAAACAGATTTTGTTTTGTTTTTGTGTTTTTTTTTTTTCAATTCCATCCCCAAAAGTCTGGAAAGATTTCTTTCTCTGTTATGATGGTTTTTCTGCTTTGGTCCGTGAAGCCGGAAAAATTAGATTCTTTAAGAACTGGAAAATCCAATAGCAAGCTTAGCTTCATTTTCATATGTAATTGCCATGCTTAATAATTAGTAAAATAACATTTCTTCTATAAATTCATCCCCAACAAACACACACATTGAATTTTTTCTTTAAAAATGACCAAGGAGGTTATTATATATATATATATATATATTTCAAATATCAATTTAAAGAAGGAAGGAAAATTAAAATGCCTTTGTCATCTTGTTTCTAAGACAACCGAGAAATATTTTAAGTGAAAGGAAGTGTCTATGTTCTCAGAAGAGTTTGTTGATTTTTCTCTAGTTTATATAATTCCTATGAATTATATAAGTTTACCTTTTTTTAGGCTATGTCAGTGTACTGTGAGTTACCTGAGTTTTACACATTTAATTTATCGATAATGAGAACACTACAGGATACAAGATAAATGCCCCCCCTTAATTTTATTTTCAACTGCATTCAACCAACAATATTTGATTTGACAATTGTTTAAAAGAACAAGAGCACTCGAAGATATTTCACCTCAAACCTTTCTTCCTGAGTCCAGTGATGTTTTCTGCTTTTCTGTGCCAACATTTTAAGCTTCCTACAAGTTGTAGCTTAAGGTTGCCTGTCACCTCAGCACCTCAGGACATTGTATCTATCCATTAACCAATGGACATCATGTGAACACAGATCAAGGATCTCCTGAGGGCATTAAGATTACCCAAGATCATTTTTCTATCAATGAGAATTACCTTGTTCAACGGTAGACTATCAACTGATATTATTGACATTGACATTGTTCCTACTTTTCTTTCTTTCTCCAAAAATTATGGACCTCAGATTCTTCACTGAACAGAGGGCTAGGTACACAGAACAGGTTCATTTGCTTTTCTTATGGACATAGGTATCTCCTCAGTGAGACATATATAACTGAGTGATCAATGTTTGCAAAGTCAGGGAGAGCAAAGAGGTTTATATATCTCCTGGTTCTACACTCCCTCATCCATCTCCTTTCCCACTGGGCTCACTCTTCTAAAATCTAGTCTCCACTTCATCACTTATTTTTTTTTTTACTTTCACAGTTACTAATTAGGTGGTGTTTTTCTGCATTCAAGTCCGATAGACTGCATAAACATTCCATAATACTTTCCTAATCTCTACACTTAGCTTCTAGCTTTCCTGCTCTAGAAGACTGTAAATGAAAGTAATAGAAAGGGCCAGAGAAAATTTACATGTCATTAGATTTCCTTCCCATAGAACAGTGATAAAATCTCAGCTTCCCTTTTAGATTCTCAGCAACTTGCCACATTATCCCTCAGTAAATGGCATGTGTATGCTCTTCCTAGACACTAATGGACAAAGTACCTTTTTTTTTTTTACTTCTGTTAGTGGAGTACAGTTTTCTTCATAATGTTTGAAGCATCTAGGTCCAAGAGTCTACTAAGATATATCAGCTTTTGTGGTAAAGTAAACCTGAAGAAATATAGTGCTTGGAAGTAACTAATAAGGGAATCTAAATTATTTAGAGTTCTATCAGTCTTTATTTTTATTAATTAAAATAGCTTTTGTGACAATTTAATAATGTAATGTACATAAGGCATTCTGATTAGGCTCACTCCCATTGTCTCTTACCATCCTCTCACAACTGTCAATCCCCATCTTCCCCTTGACAGGTGCCTTTCCTGTGTTCATAACTTGCACTTTTCTTGTAACCCACTGTAGCTTCACTGTCTGTGTGGCCATTGGTATGGAACTATAATCTTGGTAGAGGCTGTTGTCCTAAGAAACTTCACTTTTTGTAGAACAATGAGGAAGCCACACAGCTAATTCATACGTTAGAGGTTAATTTTAAGTTGAAGATAGTTTATGAGAACAATAGCATGTTAATTTATGTTTATATGTTAAAATTAAGCTCTGACTATATAAAAATGATCAATCCTTTGTCTTACTATTTTAAGTCACACAATAATTCCTTTCTTGGCCATTATGGGATCACGGCAGCCTCATTATCTATTAAAGCTACTTGTTCCCTACATTTCTTCCTGTTTAAGAATTTCAGTAAACATCCCAAGAATGTTAGCTATGTAAAGAAAGTGCATATGTGATCCAATCCTGTAGTTTTATGTTTTGTGTAATTAAAATCTAGAAAAGTGAGCATGCTGTTTTCAGGTATCCAAACTTGTGATTAATGAAGCCTGAACTGCATTTATAAAATCATACTGATTTTAAATTTTTGTATTTTTACTGCTCATTATATATCCTGATTCAAGGGTGATGTCTGACTGCATACAGAAGTGCTAGGTTTGTCATTAGCATCATGTGAAAAGTGACATTCTGTGTTTACAGCTTGACCATGATAAGCAGGGAGCCCTCATAAAAGCCACAGCTGAAAGATTCCATGAACTTTCCAACATGTGTTAAAGATTAAAGCCCCCACAGCAAGTCACATTTGTGTTGGGTCAGGCAATTACAGTGCCCTGGTACCTCCCAGAATACATTATCTTGTACCTAATTGCAACAACTTAACCGATATTAACTCCAGTTGTTCAGGAACCAATCTATTGCATACTGTAATGTGTACTTGTTTAATGATTGAGCAGGTCCCTCAGCTTCAAATGTGAGAGAATTGAACCTGAATATTTTACTATAGTAATTAATAGTTGCTAATTAATTACACTACTTCTCTCTAAAGAGTGTTCTCCTTTAGATGATTCATCATAAGATCACCTTGTTGATGTGGTAGCCGTACAATGAAGTAAACCCAACATTAGCTTACATGGAGTTAAACATAAATTTCTTCCAGCATGCACAGAAGAATCATTAGGGTTATTCATTATAGTACATCAGGCAATATATTGAGCATTCAAGACATGACTGGGAGAATATTTCTAAGTTCTTATAAAGAAGGATAGACTATAAATGTGATATATGCTACAAACTGCATTTAACATTTAAAAAGAGCCCAGTGTCAGTAAGGTATAAATGAAAGGGGTTTTAGCTATTTTGTATCTTGCTGGTTACCACACAGTTTGTACATAGCCATGCTGAAATCTATTTCATGTATAAAATAGTACACATCCCTCTATCATTTCATCTTTAGTCATTTTTAGGAAACATATTAAAGTGCCTTGTGCTTTGTATGATGTGAAGATGAACAGAGGTAAAAATATGTCAAAAAGTAAGGTGGAGAGAAACTGAGCAATACACTCAATGTGGACCTCTGGCCTCCATGAACTTGCACACATATGCACGTGAACACACACACATGCACAAGCACCCACATATTTGGAACACACACACACACATATAGGACCCAACCCACAGGTATACACAAACACACATACACAAAACCACAAACAGAGAACCACTAAATCATGTGTTCATTTTTTTTGCCTAAATTTTTGATTATAACAATGGAAGAGACATTTGATTGGCCAAGTAAGAGATGAACTCACAGATGTTGAGGCTATTCTGCTTCATACATGGATTCTCACAAAATCAATAAAAGTAAAAATAGATGACTGTCTTTTACCTACTACCCAGTATACACATATATATGAAATGATCACACCTGGTGGCAAGGAATTAGTGTGTGGACAGTAACAGAAGATGACTTAGTTGAATGAGACACATGTTATGAGATGTACAGCACAATTTACATAACTAAGGCCTTTTATTTTTTGAAAGTTATAGGATGAGAATAAAACTGAAATTATTTGGGTTAACTGGAGAGGTAGCTCAGTGGTTTAGAACACATAATTTCTAGGCTCCATGGACCCGCCCGCACACAAACACACATCCACAATGATTAAACAATTATGATGATGATGATAAAAAATGCAAAAAAAAAAAAACACCCAGAATTTTTTTGTCTAATGAGTAGTTGTTGACAGAGTGACTATTCTTGTGCTATTACCTTTTCTAGGAATTCCTAGAAAGATAGAAGACAACTAACAGTGTATTTTTCCCTACAAAATCCAACTGCTGCTTTTTCATGTGTTAGTTCTACCTAAGGCTTAAGAGGAAAGAGAATGTGATTCTTCCTGACTTAAGGTTAACCACAGGAGACACACACCAGTAAGCATTGTACACATACACTTGGGAATAGTAACACAAAATTCCTTGCAATGTTAAGTGATTTGTTTCAAAATGCATCACTTATAAGCTCAGTAAAAGTTCCAAACTGTGTGGTGTCAATTTGTGAAAATAATTGCTATTTCTTCCCCATCCACTGCTACCAAGGGTGGTAGATCTTAAAAGTTCAAATTTATGGATAAAATTCAGTTGCTTCAAACAATTCTTTAACAATCATCCATTTTATTCTTTATGGAATAGGTAGGTACCAGCCTCACATTCCTGCTCAGGTAATGTACTGGTGTTTACACTTTGCTATTTAACCAATTCTTAGTTTTGACTCCCTACTACAAAGGAGCTATTAGCCACAAGTTTTGTTTGTTGGTTGGTTTTTAGTTGGTATTTGTTTATCTATTACATTGTTGGCAATTGAAATGAAGGCCTTGGTCATGCTTTTGTAAGCCAATAACTTGTTTTCACAATGTATCTTAATTTTATTGTAGTCCCCTTTAGAGTCAGGTGCCACTAAGAGACAACCAAACCAACTAGAAGACAAAAGTAAAAAGTAAGAATAAGTTATTTAGTAAACATGTGTTGCACAGAACAGAAGCACTTGGTGATGTCACGGTTAGCATTATACTGCAGTCCCCTTGGTTCCTGCTAACCTTCCTGTTTACTGTCTATCATCTACTCATAAAACAGATAGCTGTAATTATATATGCTTATCTATATATATAAAACTTCCTTTCATGTATCATCTTTCCTCCCTGAATGTTTTGTGTGTGTGTGTGTGTGTGTGTGTGTGTGTGTGTGTGTGTGTGTGTGTGTGTTTGTGTGTTTGAGACCTTTACACTACCTTTGCATATTGTGCCAGTCTTGGGGCTGTCTTAGAGGACTTATAAACTACTATACTGAAATTTAGCCAGTGCACACATAAAAAGTTGATCAATAATTCACTTCCAATATCTCAACCTCCCATCACCAGGGCTCAATGAAACAATAGTTATAATTCTTTTTTGAATGTCTTTTGTTGTGTCCTCATATCTGATGGCTGCCTGTAAATAGAACACTGTTATTTTGTCTGTTTCAGCTCAGATGATGTTTCCTCAGAGAAATTTTCTTTTGTGGCCTCTCTGCCCTCTCTCAAAGTTCTTGCCTCATAAGAAGAATAATAAATTCCTACATCATCATCATTAGCTGTCAACTGAATATATATAACCAGGATAGGATAGGAACTTTTGCCTTGTCACCAAAGTCTCGTAGATCTCTGATACCTCATTAGCATAGCAAACTCAAGTTTTGTATTCCATTAGTTACTGGTGTGCTAATTAAGTAGTAATTCTCTGCAGACTCCCTTTATAGATGGGAAAAGATGTGTTTTTGGTGGCTAGAGAGCAAAAGCACTGTTGAAGCTAAGTAGAATGTTTGAGTAATTGTGGCCCTGGGGACAAAATGGTTAACAAACTCTGAAGAGTAGAACAGAGCATAGTTTGTTTATGTTAAAGCAACAAAGAAGAGGGGAAAAAAAACAAAAACATGAAACAAACAAACAAAAACCAGCTCTGCTCTTTATTCTTACTAGTACTTAAGAAAATAGTTTTTTATATTTTAGTCTCCAAAGACAAAAAAGACCTAATAAATATATATTTGCCTTTCTGCCTTATATCTTGGAATAGTATATTATTTATGGTACCTAATCAGTTTAGGACAAAAAGGTTAGGGAAAGAAAATAGACAGCCTTAAAAATTGATACCTCTTGTCATCTTCAGAGAGTGAAGAGGAGGATAGGACATTAAGGCTCATGTTTCTTCTCATCTGTGGGAAACTATTCACGGTTTCTGAGCAGGCATCATCTATGAGTGTGAGGCAGGCCATCACCCCAGCACACGTATTTTGGTTTCTATGGCTTGAACAGCAGGGCATATGAAGCCAAGTCATGTTCTGGCAGAGTGTTGGCTTTTTAGGTTTCTTGTGCTGAAGGAGCAGATGGTGGGGTATGAGCTTCCTGTATGCAGCTTTGAAAAGTTACTACATCATCAAAAGGACAGATGTAAACCCATTATGGCATAAAGCACCAAATGCAGTCCCATATTGAGCTCTGATAGTGACAAATCATCTGCTCTCCCAGAAACCATATCCACTTCAAACAAGTGCCAAATTTCTAATTTAAAAATTTCAACCTTGACCTTGCTGGAAAAGAACCTTTCTCAGAAAAGTGGCTGACCATTTTGGAGTTCTTCAGCATATACTCACTCATATTGTGAAAGTGTGAGAAAGATATTTGGAATCTGGGATGGTTCTCTGTTAATAAAAGTGATTGCTATGCTAGTATGAGGACATGAGTTCAATTCCCAGAACCCACATATAAAAGTCAGGTATGGTGACTTCATGTTCTTATATTTTCAGTATGGTAAAGACAGAGACACTCAGATCCCTGGGCTCACTGAATAATCTGCCAGATTAGTTGAGCACAATCTAGTGAGAAACACTGTCTGAAAAAGAAAAAAAGCATAAAGGTGGAAAACTCCTGTACAGGCACATGCATAAGTACATGTGCACGCATGCACACATGCACACACACACACAGAACAAGTGTTTGGTCTCAACCCCATCCCCCCCAATCCTAGAACAGAACTAAAATCTTGGGAATCTGTTGGAAAATGGTAATGATATGCTTTGTTCATCATGAGCCCTTTTCATCACACCCAAGGTGATGCCAAGAAGATAACTTAAAACTCAGCTCCCTAATAGTTTCTTAAAGTGACTGCCGACTATCTGATCATACCTGGTAGACCAACCTCAGGGCATGGGGCTGGAGAGCATCTTGAACTCCTAGATCCGAGGAGTTTCTAGGTTGAGGTTGGCAAGCACACTGAGCAGTTTGTAACACCTAGGGTGGGCAGGGGGGCTCTGTCAACATAGAGAGTGCATGGGATTTCTGTGTATATGCAGAGGATTTGGGTGCTTTGTGCATTGGAATTCACAGACTGTAGGGGTATTGTCACCTAGAAAGGCATCAAAACTTGGTGTACTTCTTCCCTTTGCACTGTCTTCTTCTTCTGCATCTCCCTTCTTAGGTTGCTTCTCTGTTAAACCCTATTTCAGGATAATCTGGTCTTTGAGTGTATAGAATTTTTCTTATTTGTGTGAGGCATTCTACCACACTGTCATATCTGAATGGAGATTCTAAGACTTGGAATTGGCATGTAGGTGGAGCCTGTCTTGTGTGATTAAGTTATTACTGTGTAGCCTCTAAATGAACTTCAGGGAAATAATGGCACACTATATTATAAGACATGAAGGGCATACAGTTAGAGAATTTTTTGACAAAACAAAAGAAAAAAAAACAAACAACAAAAAAATCAAGCAAATAAAAAAGTGCAAGCCCAGCATCAATTGTATTGCATCAATGTAGAGGATATACAATAAATGTCATCAGAGAGTTCACAGCTGAGGCTTAATAAGATGTGCTCAGCTTTATAAACCTCTTTAAAATAGTAAGCTGCTCTCAAGACAACCATCTTCAACTGAAAATCAATACACAGAGAAACAACAAAGAACCTATACATATGGATATTACAGAATTTTTCTCAAACCCCTAAAACTAATGCAAAAGAAAAAAATTCTAAACCTAGAAAGTGAATGGATTGAAAATGGAGTTAGGCTGGTAAGCCTAGAGTTTGCCATTTTCTCTAACTCTCCATTCTTTTCCTCTCTGGCTTTTTTGGCCTTCATAGCACAGGGTAAATGTTGATCAATCCCCTTCAGCTCTGGTAAGTGTCCCAGAGTGTCTGATCTAGCATGTAAGCTATGTGGTTTCTTTGCTAATTTTGTTAAAAAATCAAATTCAGGAAATTCCCTACTTTGAGCTAAAGAATGCCTGTATTAATAATGTAAAGTAAAATGGGATAGATAATTGTCTATGCAAGCACTTAGCAGGAAAAGAGCAGAGTGTAGAGATGATTGGAGTTCTGACCACTAAGAGCCAGGAAAATGGGAGGTAGGTGAGGAATTCTTCCTGTAATTCCAGCCTTTGATCAAGGAGAGGGGAATCCTGGATCAAGCTGCCTAGAAAGACTATCTGGGTTTGCTTAAGTAACCATGTTTTAACAAAATAAAGTAGATCTTTGTGTACATTTGAGATCTTATCAGACTGAGCAGGTTGTATAAATGTATGCAGGAATTTATAAGTGTATAAGTATACATATGTGCATGTAAAAAAGTAATTAAAAAAGAAGCCATGAACTTGTAAAAGAGAGAGGAGGAGTATGTGGGAGGGTTTGAAGGAGGAAAATTATATAATTATAATATAATTTCAAAAAATAAAACAGAAGAGTAATGGAGATCATCAAACATTCTAACATTAAACACAAGCCTCACACATGTACTTACTCTCCCGCAAAAACATGTGTGCTCCCATGAATGCAAATACACATAAGCACAAAAAAGTAAAAAGGAGAAAAGAATGCACTAAAAGAAGAATGTGGAGAAAAAAAAAAGTTCTTATCTACCTAATCTAGACAAGTGAACCTTGAGGATTCTCACTTTGATAGAGGAAGAGACTAGGGAGAAAATAGGGTATGCTTACCATATTTCACTTTAGTCTATGGAGCATATGCACTTAATTAATGTTGTGCTGAATTATCAGACAGCCCTCTATTAAAAGGTAATGCTTCCCTTCAACCTTTAATGGGACAGGTAGGGAGTACGAGCCAAATCCAGGTGCTTCATTGCCAGCCAGCCTGGCACAGACACATTTAACTGCACCATGATTATCTCAACTAGGTCGTCTTTGTTTGTTTGTTTGTTTGTTTGTTTTTCTTATCCTGAGAAGCAATTGAGTGTCAGTCTTTCCTCTTTCAGTAAAGAAGCTAAAAGTGACTCAATAAATTTTAGTAAAAATCCATGCCTCAAAACCGCCATATTAATCTTAGAAGCCAAAGGATACAAAAAAGTTTATTTTCTGTGCATCTTAATAATATTGGGGACAATCATTGAGTAACTTAAGTCTTACAAATGGAGGTCATATTTCTAGATCTATACATTAAAAAGTAAAAACTGTGTTTTAATGAAAAACACAATAAAAGAATGATTGTTGGGATAACCTCAAAACATTCTTTATACTAGAACAATTAAAGATGATATGTAAATATTTTGCTAACTGCATAAATTTTGCTGTTTCTACCAAATATAGTGGTCATAGGAAAGGTCATCTTAATTTAGAGTAGTTTAATAAGTTCTTAAAATTCAGAATATACATACTTTGTAATGACCACATCTCTATTTCTATAGTAAATGCATTATTTATTGATATTGCCCTTCATAATTTAAACAAATATCCCTAAGTAAACATGTAGTTTTTTCCTCTATCTTTCCCTTGATCATTGCAGAGTCAACAGGATTCCCAATTAGGTTGTGAAGAGTGACAGAACTAACCATAGAACCTCTTCTTTTAAAAACCTCTGTTTTATGAACCTATAAAATATCATTGAGCCCTCTCAACTCTCACACACAAAAAAACCCAGTTTTCATGAATCACTCTGAAGCCTTCAACCCTTGTCCCTTCCTCAGCAGGGGCAGAAAAGTTAAAACGTGGAAAGTTGCAAGTTATATGCTTGCTGTGACTTTGATGATCTCAGCTTCCCTTTCAAATATCCCCTTCTTCCTTCTTGGACCTCTGAAACACATGATAACCTTTAGGTCTCTTTCTCTGCTTTCCTTGCAAAAACTGAATGATTTATGATGTAAACTGTATTGTATTATTTACTTTGCAATAGTAGACTTTCAGAGGCAAGAGTCTAAACAAGTTTAGTGAGTACATTTTGCACATATCAAAAGGTGCTTGTTATCTATTTAGTGTCCATACCAGAAACCAGAGTCAATGGAGAGTCACATGTCTTCAATTCCAAAGTTCAGAAACCTAGATAGGGGCCTGAACATCTTGTAAAACAGAAGTGGGCAAAGCATCAATGCTGAAAGATGCTTTTATGAGGGGACTTAAGACTGCACCATGAACTCAGGGGATATATCATCAGTGTTTTGGGTCATACATTCTTTAAAACCTGCAGCTTACAGAAGACTATAGGATTGCTTAGAAGGCTGAACTCCAGGATATGTAGTTTTACTAAATATAGTTCCTCAATATTTAAATTATGCACCTGATGAGGACTAGCATAATAATAACTGCAACAAGCACAACACATGGCAACTACTGATTCTGTGTCTAAAGGAAATGGGAGAGATCCTGTGATTTCCTTTGCTCTAAAACAATAGCCCTTACTTGTAAAATGAGTACTTCTTTCTGACTCTATATGAAAGACATGTAAAAATTTTAATATTAATTAAATTAATTAATTTAATTATTAATTAATAATAAAATTATTAATAAAAATAAAATAAAAACAAACAAACAAAAAAGAAATAATAAATAAAATAGTAAGGAGAAGACACATTGTAGAAAATGTCCAGTATTCATTACTTAAAATGTGTTTGTAGCTAAAGATCAACTACATAGAGTTTTTAAAACGTTTTTTTGGTATCTTAATCCTTAGAAAAATATTTATATACACACATATATAAAATTTAATGTATACAAGTTTAGTGAAATAAGGGAAAATCATTTTACATGTGGTTTAGTCTAAATAGTTATTTTTATTTTTTTATTTAATTTTTTATTTTACATATTGATCCCAGTTCCCTCTCCCCCCCCACATCCTTCCATGCCCTCCAAAGACCCCCCCCATCCTATCCCCCATTCATTCCCGAAGGAGGATGAGGCCTTCCATGAGGGATAACCAAAGTCTGTCAAATTATTTGGGGTAGGGCCTAGGCCCTCCCCTGTGTCTCTAGGCTAAGGGAGTAACCCTCCATGGAGAATGGCCTCCTGAAGTCCATTCCTGCACTAGGGATACATCCTGGTTCCATTGTCAGAAGTACCACACACTTCTAGGCCTCCTAACTGAGACCCAAGTTCAGGGGGTCTGGGTTGGTTCTATGCTGGTTTCCTAGCTATCAGCTTGGTGTCCATGAGCTACCCCTTGCTCAGGTCAGCAGTTTTTGTGGATTTCTTCAGCCTGGTCTTGACCCCTTTACTGATCACTTCTCCCTCTCTGCAACTGGATTCCAGGAGTTTGGCTCAGTGTTTAACTATGGGTGTCTGCTTCTGTTTCCATCAGCTACTGGATAAGGCCTCTAAGATGGCATATAAGGTATTCATCTATCTCATTATCAGGGAAGGGCAGTTAAGGTAGCCTCTCCACTATTGCTTAGATTGATAGTTCGGTCATCCTTGTATGTCACTGGACATTTCCCTAGTGTGAGATTTCTCTTTAAACCTATAATGGCTCATTCTATCATGGTATCTCTTTCTTTGTTTTTTTTTCCTATTCTCTCCCCAACCCAATTTTCCTGCTCCCTCATGTTCTCCTCTCCCCTCCTCCCCTTCTCTTTCTCCTACATGCCCTCATTTTTCTCAGAAGATCTTGTCCCTTTTCCCTTCTGTGAGGGCCATGTGTGTCTGTCCTGAGGTCCTCCTTGTTTCCTAGCTTCTCTAGTAGTGTGGAATGTGTAGTTATTAATGGAAAGCCTGTCCCACCTATAGGGGAAAAACTCGTGAACTTGTCCATAGCTGGTTACAAATTTCCTGGAGAACAGAACAACACTACTTTAATTTCCTAGATAAATAATTGTTCTTAAATAGAAAGTGGTATAGGCCACAGATAAGTTTCAGCAAAATAAACCTAGAAAGCAACAGGATCCAAAGAGTGAGATAAATTAGAAAGATTTCACAAAGGAATGACATTAAATGATAACTTTTCACATAACAAGATGTCATGCTTATAATTCATTGTGATGCTAAATAACAATAATAAATTATAATAAAAATGCTTAAGAGCAGTGACCTTATAAACAGATTTGCTATCACAAAACATGGAAGCCATAGACTATCGCTAATAGTAACCTAAGACACTATCTGGGATACCCTTTCTAGGCCTGAGTGCCAGAGAATTAGAAACACATGAATAACTGGAATTGAATGGTGAAACCAACAACACAAATATTAAATAACATCATTAGTACACATGATTCGAAGGATGAAACATCCCTAGTTTTGTAATGCTGACTAGTCAAGGAATATGTGTAATCACAATCTAAAATTGCAATATCACAAAGTTGTAAACACTGAGGAGGCAAAAGAACAATTGATGAGGGAAAATGTGAAAGGCTTTAGGATAGATATATGCTTTACACAATATAATTTTGAAGCTTTGGAACATGTTTCATCAGAGGTAAGTGTGCAAACACCTTTTAACATGTCCAGCATCTCCACTACCTATTTGTAGTGAGTTCTCTGCTTCTTCCAAAGCTCCCATGTGACATGATGCCTCGAACATCAGGTCTTAGTCCCAAGGTGCTTTATCTCCCTCCCTCCCTCCCTCCCTCCCTCCCTCCCTCCCTCCCTCCCTCCCTCCCTCCCTCCCTACCTTCCTCCCTCCCTTCCTCTTTCTTTCTCTCTCTCTCTCTCTCTCTCTCTCTCTCTCTCTCTCTCTCTCTCTCTCTCTCTCTCTCTCTCTCTTCCCTCTCTCCAAGATATCAATGGAGACTGATGTGCTTTCATTCTAGTAAACATCACATATGTTGATAGCATTTAAGCCAGCAGAAAAGGCAGAGTAGGAACTTAGGACTTCAATTACTATTCAATTAAAATTTTACATCTCACCTATACCCTCAGGACACCCAACCACCTAGCCTCTCATGTGACGAAGTCTTTTGTGGGAGGCCACATACAATGATCATGATTTGCAAAGTCATACAGGGATCTCAAAGAGACTCCCTATACCATGCATTATATATATATATATATATATATATATATATATATATATATAATTTCTCTGTAGCTTATTTACATGTGTGATATATTAGCCTATAACTGTAAAACTACTGTTATAGAATGTCATTTCCATCATTTTAAATTATGTGGTCATATGTTCCATATGGTTAAATTCATGTAAGTGTTACCATACAGGAGGGAACACTTTGGGATGCTGAAGAGTCCTCCCCACCACTAGGTGGTCTCAATAGATACCAAATGAGAGTAAATGTATTTGTTTAAAGCCTTTTGAAAAGCTGAATATGCTATTCAAGGTAAAGAATGATCCTTATTGAAAGCCTTTGAAGGAGGGTGATTTATTAGTAATTTACACAGAGCAAGGGTCACCTAAGACCCATCTTTCTGAGTGCAAATTGTGAGAACTGACCTATATGCATGGAAACACACAAGTATAAAACAGGCAGGACTGAGTCTTGAAAATGCAAAATTTAAGTCAGGTTTCCTACCTAGAAAATTGCTAGCATAAAAATGAGAAAGAAAGAAAAAAATAAAACTAAGGTTGCATTGCAAGGGAGTTAAAAAACCAAAACCAAACCAAAACAAAACAAAACAAAAAAACTTTGAGATAGAATCTTTAAGATTCTATTTGTTTTGTAAAGTCACAATGTCAATTTTTGTATCAACTTGAATAATCCACATAACTTAAAAAGTGTACCTGTGCACACATATGTATGTATTTCTGACATAATAGTTCCCACTAAAGAATCTGATAGAAAAAAAACAACTTGAAATTCTGGGAAAATATCCAGAGAGAGCGCAAATAGGGATGGTGCTACAGAAGCTAAAGCTCATCCTGGTAGCTGGAAGCTAAAACCCAGAACCTTGGAATTTCCATTTTTATTAAGGTGTTTGTTACAGAAGGAACTCTTCACTTTCCTGTATTCTCAACAAAGGGGGTGTGTGCTGTGCCAAGAAAATTTACTGTGTTCCATCATACAGAGCCACAACTACACGTATGTGTTGTACTTTTAAAGTAACCAGGTGTGTGCATGTGCACATCATTATTATATAGACTTCTGCTTCTGAAAAGCAATGAAGAGACCCATGTCAGAGGTATGGTGTTTAACACAGCAAAGCACACTTGTAATTCAAAGGACCAATTGTATGTATAGGTCTTGGTAAAATGTCAGGCTTTAATTTGTGGACTATCGGGCAGGAGATAGCTAAGCTAGTGGCTGAGCATTTGAGTGTTTGTCAAGAGCCCAGGGGTGCTAAGTCTCAGGTTCAACTTTAGTACCATCATCAATACCATCACATACCAATAAAGACTATCATGGGACTGAAACCTTAACCAGTCTTAAAGTCTCCATCATTTAGAAATAAAATAGTGCCATTGAATACTGCCCAGTACTGGCTGAACAATGCTAGAACAAGAATCATATTTCTTTTGGTATTTTTAACTACTAACTCTGATCCATTTTCTTATAAATGAAATCATTTTCATTGGTTGATTGAGGAAGGTGTACATTAGAAAAAATATTGTTGGTATTTTAACTTTTTGTATAAATACCTGTATTTTGTGATAGTTATCAGCTCATTGAAGAGAAAATGCACAATGTGCCTAATTTCTCTTGTCCTAATTGCTAAATATGTGAGAAAGTACCCTGGGGTCAATAAACTGATAGATATTCATTAAAATAACATTTTAATAGACGAAAAAGATAGCCATTAGGAAGAAAAAGGCCAAATTCTAACACAAAGAGTTGGTGAAATTTAAACAGAATGGATTAATTTTATTTGAAATTTCTTTAGGAAAATTAGGGTATCTGGTTTTCTTATTTTATATTTCCTTGTGCATCATTCATGCATGTGTGTGTATATGTGTATGCATGTGTGTGTATGTATGTATGTATGTATGTATGTATGTATGTATGTAAGTATGTATGTATATGTACAAACTAATGGGATCAGGACTTTCCTTTGACCTGTGATTCCCTAGGATTGAGCTCCAGTATTGGTTTTGGTAGCCAGCAGTTTTACTTGCTGACTATCTTACTAAAGCAAGAATTCTTTTAGTAGAAATTCTTTTTTTTAATTGTTCAAAAACTGGCAACACATATTATGGCCAATACAACTAAGAAAACAAATTTATTTAAGAGAAATATCTTTGTCTGTTTTTTGTATACATTCACAAACCTGTGGCAGAGGGGAGTACAAGTTTCTACAGAAATCCAATTCTGGTTCTCCTATTAGGTACATATGAGTGTACCCTTTGTACTTTCATATTTATAATAAGAGATCAGAATTGATATATGTGCTATGCTAAGAAATAAAAATTCCATTTATAATTAGGCAACTCTTGTGCTCACCTTCAGAAAACAGGACTTACATTTTCTTATAATTTTCTTATTGAAGCCCATCATATTATTGATTCTGAATATATATAATTCACTTCTTCCTGCCACCTAGAACTTTCAAGATTATAGTTCTGAAATATACTAGTCCATTACTAATGGTTGAAAACTTTCTGTGTATGATTCATATTTGTATAGGTATGCTCTTCAATGCCTGCTTGAGTGGAAGCCAGATATTGAAATTTGGTATCTTCCTCTATCATTGTATAGCTTTTTTTGTTTTTATTTATTTGTTCTTTTTGGAGACAAGGCTGACCCTGGGGTTCACTGGTTTAGAGAAGCTGTGTGGACCTAAACTCCTGTTCTTGTTCACAGCCCCAACACTGAAGTGAATATACATAATGCCTGGCATTTTCATGATAACTGGGGATTTGAACTCATGTCCTCATGGTGGCACAGCAAAAATTGCATCACCAGATGACTATTAATATATTTAACTTGTTATACTTATCCAACTTAAAATTAAATGCCAAGTGGGAGAAGTGTCCATATTTAAATATTTAAATGTTGTTGGTGGAGCTGAGATAAAGATAGCTTGAAAGCTAGTAAAAATTCAAAGAAGACATATACAGGTGACTAAAACAGAATTATTATGAGCTAGGAAACAATTTGGGAGAAGATAGAGTCTTCTTTAGTCACTTTCATTAATTTTGTAGAAAGGCAACCATTTTACTTTTAATTTAGAGTACCACAGAATTCCATATTGTTAACCCTTTGATGAGAATGAGATAAAGGGGGAAAAAAACAAAAAACAAAACTACCAAGCTGAAATCAGAGAATCAGTCAAAAGCAAGTAGGGTGACAACTTAGGGGCAACGAGGCTCACTTTCAGTTACTCCCACTTTACCTGATAATTGTCAGGTTATTAACTTCAGCATTTTAATTGATATTACTCATACTTAATGAGGCATAGCAAAATTCTGACTCATTAAAGGAAGTCAAAGTATATTTCCATTTTTCCTGATGAGGCAATGAAAATCAATAGAGTAGGTGAAAGAAAAGTTATACAAATAATAACTAATGTTGACTTATTTACTGACTTAACATATATACCAGAGATTTTGTGACTAATGAAACTATAGGAAATAAAATACAAGAGATTAGAATGTCATCTGGTAAATTTTTAAGTTTAAATAAAAGCAACTAAAAAAATACATTGCTGGTTGTACGTACATAGATACATACACACACATGCATACATAATATGTACTAATTTTAGTTTTGTATTAGTGGATAATATTGCAAACAAATCTATAATTTTTACGTTAAAGCAATAATACCATCGCTCTATGTGGTTAAAATTTTGTTACATAAAAATGTCACACTTCTATCATGCTTTGACTCCTTCTGGGAAACAAAGCCCCTGTGCATTTACAGAAAAGCAGAAAGACGAAATAAAGAAGGTGAAGGAAAGGAAACAAGTAAATAATAGATCTGAGTAAGCATGGGCTATGGAAAAATTGTTCTCTGTGGTGTTTTATGAGCCTTCCATTTATTCTTTGAAATCTCTGGGTTTTCAGGGATAAGGTCCACATGAACAGACTGGGCATGCTCCAATTATAAGAACACACTAGTTCCAATATTCTGTAATAGCTCCCTGCTGCATCAATGCTTGGCTCTCAATTGAAAAGGGAGAGGACAGCAAAGCACTGGAGACTTTAATTTGAGGATAATAGATAATTTCTAAACTTTTCTCAGTGTACAGTTTGGTCCCCACCCAAAATATACTTTCTTTGAAGAATACCAACCTTCTTCTGGAAACCATGAGTGGGGCCCTGCACAGTAGTATTCCCAACAAAGTACCACTGAACCCATGTAATCAACAGACAGGGCTTGCTGCTCCCAAGAGCAATGCCTAGAAAACTACCATAAGGCTTCATCCCTGCTCTGAGGAAAAGAGGCATGCATCTCCTGTGAAATGACTCTGCCATATGCAAACTCAGACCCTCTACTTTCCGCCAGTATCCCTCTTCTTCCTTGACACTGAGAAAATCATGGGAGGAAAATAGATGGAATCATTCCCCTTTACAAAAAGATGAGGAGATAAGGGCGTATGGGGAAAAAAGGGCAAAGAATAAGACAAGGAGAAGGGGCAAACTATCTGAGAGATTAAGAGAGGGGTTGGAGGAGGCCTCGAACATTACTGTCTAGGCTTTCTGTGCTACTCTTTGTGGTTTGCGATGTAAAATTACATGCAATATATATCGTGTAGTGTATTAGTTATGCCTCCATTGCACCTCTCTGCTATTCCCTGCAACCAATTCTTCTACTTCACTCAAGCTGTAAGTGATACTATTAAAAATTAAAGATGTAAAACACCTGTGAGGTCAGCATGTCTCTCACTTGAGCAGAGCAAAGAAACGCGGTGAATTCCTCAGTCTTTTGTCAAAGCGCTATTCTGCCTTTCCATGGAGGTGTGCACAAAGGTCTGCCCCAATATTCCTACCTTACTGGTTGGTTTTGCAAGGAGGCAGGTTTTTAAATGCACCAGGGGAAAGCAGCTTTTACTAAATGTTTTATAACGTGTCAGAAAACCTTTATCGAACATTTAATCCAAAACCTGGCTTTGAACCAGGGAGGCATACAATTCAGTAATTAATTTTTTTTTACCTTCTTTTGCTAATCGCTGATAAAAAGCTTAATTCTATTAACAACTCGACTTGACAAATTGCACCGCTCAACGGAAGCATTTAGAAATTAATTACGCATTTTATTGCATTAGATCGGATAAACAGGGAAAAAACAGCAAGAAAAAATAAAGGAGGTTGGGGGGGGTGAGGAAAAATGGTCAAATATACACAACCCATTGAGTCCATTATGAGTCAATGTGTCACCTAAAATATAAATCAAATAAACACAGCATACCTTCAGATAATACCCCTCCCCTATCAGGTGCAGTTTTGCTTCTGGGTTATGTTACTAATGCCTCCCCTCCCCTTTCCTGGAAGAATACATTTTTCCCCTAAAGCCCAAGCTTATTTGGATTCCTAGAAGGTTTCTTTTCTAATTGTCACAGAGGCTCAGCTTCTCTTTCTCTCATTCTCCAGGGTCTTCCAGTTTTAGGAATCCTAGTGCATAGCCTTTGGGGATTTAACTAAGGGAAGCAAATTGCATAGTGGGTGGAATATTATGTCATCAAAGTATTAAAAAATGAGAAAAAGATATTAAATTGGCTTTCACTTTACTTCTTTAGTTAAATTTAAGGGCTCAATTGGTCAAAAGACCATATGCATTTCGAAATGGCTGTTGAAGATCCAGGGCACCCATCAAACCTAGTTCCTGGACTTTTTCACTGTGCCTGCTTCCTCTGCGTTTATTCTGAGGCAAAGTCACTGTCAAATTTGGGATCACAGTAACCTGCACTCACATCCTTGTATCCCTACAGCCAATATCATCTTTCTGAAGTTATTTGTTAAAGTATAATGACATTTTTTCAACTTTCTTTTTAGTTAATAGTATTCAATTGTTGGTTTCTTTTCCACTGTGATAGTTTACATGTGAGCACATAAGCATAATATTGAAACAAATGTCAGGAAGAGGGAAGGCATTTCCTTCAAAAGTCAGGAATAGAGAAATGTTATGAGATGACATGGACATGAAAGAAAGTGAAGCCTCATGTCTCATGAAGTACTGTAGACAAATGGGCACTTGAAGACCAAAGAATAAAAGAGAAAAGACATGTGTTTTCCTGATATTCAAACTGCATCATCCCCCCCAGTCAGAGGAAGCATAGAAATGATTTTCCTTCCAGAAACACTCCAGAAATACCATAAACATCAATGTTCTTGGAAGTATCACGTGTCTTTGTATGGGGCAGGATGGTAGAATATATCACAAGCTACTTAGGTTCTGGAATTTTGACCAAAAAATTAAAGGAGGCACAATTAGTAAATAAATTGTAGTCAGAGATTTGGTTAAAGCCACAGGTGGAAGCTTGCTCTTTCTACTTTTGAAAGAAAATTAAGGGAGTGAGTTGGTTCTGATTACTCAGGAGAGGAAATGGCACGTGTAATAAACTAACAGTCATCAATACCTTGTCATTAGGAGGTGACTTCTCTGTATATCTCTTATCCATCTTCTTCCTTTACTTCTTCCTTCTCTTTCTCTACTTCCTTCTTTTTCCTCCCTCCCCCTCCTTCTTCCACAGTATTTTCCCAATCTTATTTTGGTTGCATTTTATGTCATAGTTATTGTTTGTTCCTCCTTCAAAACCAAGTAAGGAGGGGTGAATTCAGTACAGATTTACATGTTATAAAAATGAATGCATGAATTATGAGCTAATCTCTGTCTTATGAATAGATTGTAGATTATAAAAAAGATGCAGTTTTGTTTTGCTTTGTTTTATTCATTTAATCAAATAACTTTCCTCTCCTCTACATACAAGGCATTAAGTATACATTCTGATACACCATGGTTCCATTTTGAAGGAATATTTCATAGATGTTCAGGGTATGTGAAAAATAGTTACTGTGAAGGTTGTTACTTGAAAGATTTTTTTTTCCATGAGGAATGTGCAATTGGCATTGTTAAGTTTTATAAAGTGAAGGGCTATTGGAGAATTGCAGGAAAAGGAAGCAATGTAAAGAAGCACAGAGTCTCTAAAGAGAACACACAGATCTGAAAATACAAGTGCACTTCATAGAAGAGCATTGCAGACTGTGGGTTATCTCATTGGACACTTAAGAAATAAAAACAAGTTCTCTGACACCCCCTCTTAAATCATGTACAGCTCTCCACGGTTTTCCTATCATTGTCCTTTGCATTTCACTGTGTTCCAGTTTTCTTTGTTTTTCTTCCTTTTCTAAAGTTGCTAACATAACTGGAGAAGATCCGCTGCCAGTTTCCATTGCAAGACACCAAATGAGAAGCCTGTAAATATGCAATAAAAACAGAGGTTGGCTGTCTTGCAAACTTGCTTACCCTATGTGAACAAGTGAGAGAGAATTATTACATTTCATTATTCTTAATTAACTAGTTCTATTTTTGATTGCAGAAGCAGTCTTCCTTTGGGTTGCTAAGAACTGTCATCTGCAAAAAAGTTTGAAAGACAAATAAAAGACAAATAACAGTAATAAAACCATGCACTATGCATCACTTATATGCAATGTTCTAGAAAAAATGGGTTTCTCCAGAGAATTTAGCTGATGTTTCCAACCACCACAGAATTGTTTATTCATTGATAGGTGTCACTAATTGAAAAATACCACTTGTGATTTGCAGTATTTCCATGGCTGACAGCTGACTACTGCAAATTACTTTGTGTGGCTGGTCACCACTTACAGGTGGTGAAGGGTGTTTTATTTTTGTATTCATTCAATTTTTAAAAAGTATCAAATTCTTAGACCCCTTGCCTTTGAAAATGTATACACCCACATGCACATGCATGTGAGTGTGTGTGTGTGTGTGTGTGTGTGTGTGTGTGTGTGTGTGTGTGTGTGCATTCAAGAGATCCTTAGTTCTCCCTTTATTTAGAAAGACCTTGGGGTGCAAGCTGTGCTCATAGCTCTGGGAATTCTTTGCAGCTGCAACAGCTTTGTGACTGCTAGTTTGCCCCATGGCCATTGTACCAAAAACTTCTAGAAAGAAACAGACTGATTCAATATTTGAGGTCTTTTCCTTAAGATGGTTAGTACGTAAACCAAACAGGTTTCTCTCTTTGCTGAGAAGGACCTATGCATTACATATCCTCTGGACTGACCCTAATTTCTTGACATTAGTCTTAAAACAGTTTCCCTGGCAGTTGCTGCAAAGCAGGAAAATTATCCCAAATATCCAATAACATTAAGTTTGTTTTGATATTTATAGAGATAGCTGAAAACACACCGTTGTAATATAGAGCCCTAGGCCTATTAAGTTCACACCTCTTGCAGTTAACTTTTTGTCAAGTTACTCTCATCTATGATGCTAAACTATCTTCGCTGAAAGCATACAGGTTGCTCATGAAAAGTATTTAGCCATTTAGCATCAGAGGAAAACACATGATTATATAACTCTTTAGGTATGTTCAAGAGGAGTGACTATCCCCACCTTTGTAATTTGTCTTCTGATTATTTTTCTCATAAATCACCAAGGGAGGCATCATGAGAGAAAATGACAATGAAAATCTTTATTTTATAGTCTGGATAAGCATCCATCTTGCAAATCACCAGCAACCTAAAACAATGCCCTTTGGTCAGGATTGAAATGATTGTCCACGTAATTGATTTCATAACCTTTCTCCTTAGTGTGTGCTATCTAGAATATCTGAATGGTGCCCAGTGGTGCAATTTCACTGCCTCCCAGTCTGTACCATTGATGTAGCCATCACATTTGAGTCTTTGTGCTGGTGGACTGGGTATGCATTTGTAGACATGCAACAGAGAACTGGCTGTGTATACAGGGCCCCCAAAGCCCCTGTGTGTTTAAGAACAATGAATGTTAATGTTACTTCTAGCTAGCGGCAAGAAGAGCAGGGACATTCCTAACGAGAGCTGACACAAGGAGAAATACTGGCTTTTTGTCTTTCTCGTATGCTAAAGAATTCATGAGGTTTGGGGTTGAGTGAGACATTTAATAAACATTGGCTGCCTGGGCAGCCTAAAGCTGGTGATTTGTCACTATTGGTCCAATGTAGGAGAAGGAGAAGGAGTTTCCCAGCCTCGGGGATTTAAGGCTTAACAAATAACAGTCTTTATCATCTATTTAAATGAGAAGGTAGAATATGTGCAAATGATTCATAATTTTGGTAGATGTAAAGAGGCAAGGTTCCCATAGGATGAAAGTAAGATCACTGCAAATGTTGAAATCTAATTAGAGCTGAGATTGTCCTAAAAATGTTATTCAGCCTCAAGTCCAAATGCCTTGGCTGAGCCCCTAACACAAAATATATCAATTTCCCACTGGTGCTTGGACAGTTTGATGTGCTACCTTCAGTGCTTTGAAAGAGCTCCCTCTACTGAGCTGAGTAAAAGCAAAAACCCAGCTGATATGATCCTGTGTGGTTTGAGTGCTGTTGACATACCCGTTATGAAGTATGAGACAGTGGAATTTAATCCCACAGTCATGTTTAGAGACAAGATACTTTCAATGTGGTTAAGATTAAATAGAGTTGTCAGAGTAGAACCATTGCCCCCAAGGTGAATTGATGGTGGCTTTTTGAGAATTAAACTAGAAGTAGGACATACATACATAAACCTATCCCCTGTCTCTTGGCTTGTGAGATGTTCTGTGTGACCTAGCTCTCTCACAGTGAGAGCATTGTCACCAAAGTATAGTTTCTGAAAGTATAGTTACTCAAAGTATAATTTCTCAAAGTGCATCTCAAGAATCACAAGCCACAAATAAACAGTTATCCATTTAGTCTATCCTCAGTTATTACTTACTGTAATGAAAAGTAGTCTAACTTATCACCAAAGCTACACTAACTTTTATTTGCCTATACCTGCATTTGTGACCTCTCCTTTGCTAAGTAATCCGTGTTAAACATGCTACATTTTGTGTAACTAAACTCACAGGGAAAATAATCATATTAGCTAGGTGCCTTTGGCCTCAGGACCAGTTTACATTAGAGATATTTTCTTGGTATTGACATGTACTCTCTGTCTTCAAATTAACCATGACCACCTTAAAATATCAGCACTAATCTTTGCAGATGAATTTGCAGTTCTGATGCCAGAGTTTATGAAATTTGGATGAGGATTTCATCAAAGAAAAGTCATAAGTTAAATTGTTGTTCAAGTCAGATGTTTCTCCCTTAAATTAAAAATAATTTATTCCAATCATTTATTGTTTTAGCTAATCTGTTGTAAACAGCAGGGACATGTTTTGTAAAATGAAAAAAGTTGCTTGAAGCCCCATGTCTTAGCAAAGGATCACTATGCTTGGGCAAGAAGGAAATTGAACACATGGTAACATGAAGACACATGTACACTTAACTTTTAATCCCTTTCATGGATTCTCAGCTAAGGAATGAATAAGCCAACAAGTCAGTCTCCAAACATTTTATTACACCAAATTTGGCTTCTTTTTTTCCCTTGTTTTATTTTTCCATGTAGCACTATATTCTTCCCCTTTCTTCCCTGCTCTTTCTTTCTCCTCATTTTCCTCATTTTTTTCAGAATAAGTAAAAAATAGTTGCTTTTGTATTGGTAATTAATTTATACTTAAATTCTACACAAAATTATTGTATCTTAGGCAGTTTGCATAGAGAGATGAATTAAAAAGAGACTGTAGATCATGGTACAGAGTACAAACCTCTGAAAAGGGAAATCTAAACAGGTGCATAGTCATTGTTAGAATTTTTCCTTTTAGTGCAAACAGAAAGCCCCATTAAATGTTTGGTAACCTGGATTTGACATGATATCACAGGTCATCAAGAGATGACCTTGAACAAAGTTCACAGCATGGTTTTCTTGCTTAGCTCTCTGTTACTCACATTACTAAATTGCATTCTGTACCATACAATTCATCATTCCATCATTCTGCAATAACAACAGTCATGGCATTTCTAAGACCATCTAGGTGTTTTCTGTGTACTACCAATGGGTAAGTTAGTTACAATTCTGTATCATAGGATTCTTTTCTACAAGTTGGTATTTATAGAAATGCTTGGTCTTGTGATTATGAGAGAAGTTAATGAGATACATATATATCTTATTTAATTATATAGATAAATCTATATATCTCATTAAATTATATATAATGACTATAAGTAATGTAATCATATATAATTATAAATAATCATTATAGTAGTAAAGGTCATCAATATTGTGATGATATGGGTGATGTCTATGAGATTAGCTGTATGCCCATGCTGTAGAGTCATGTTGGTTTATAACTTTCATTAACTACAATCCAAAGTGTTTAATTACTGATTGCCTTACTAGGTGTATAATCTGCTAAAGAGTGCCCAGAGGCCTGATAATTAATGGATCTGTTGGATTCAAAAGGTTACAGACTTACATGATAAGGTGTAAAGTGTGTCTCCTCGTGTGGATACCATAGTAAAAAAGAATGCCAGATACATGGGCACAAGACAGTTGATCCTGATATCGTGGAGTATAATCCAGTTTGTCAAGTTCAAGACAACGAATATTATATAGGTTGAAGAATAAACAAGAGCACAAAAACACATGGGTGTTGTGACCCTTGCTTGCAGGCACAAGCATTTTCCCCTTGCTTCTTGTTCAAGGAGCCACAGTGGAGCATTAGTGGCTCAGGGAAAAGCTAGAGGCCAAAAGTGATTGTCAAGAAGAAAGGGCAGTTTTGTTAGTACATAGAATTCAATTGTGTCTTCTTTGTCCAACTTTATGGTAAGTCAAGGTGATGTTTAGAATAGAGTATATGGACTAAGAGGCTTTTTCTGTCCCATTACTCTTCTCCAATACTATTCTACTTGGAGTGGTACCTTTTCATTTCCCTGCAAGTGACCACCCACCCACCCTTCAAGGCTATGGTACCTAACATCCTATTTTCGTTCTGAAGCCATTCAGAAAGAATGGCTTTGGCAGGCTTCTCCTGGAGGAAGACATCTCATGTGAAATGATTGCATGTGTATAAATCACTCCATTTCATATTTGAACTGTCAATGGAAGGACATCTGTTGTATCATCTTTGTTTCTGTGCAACATAGTACAAGACCAGGAACAGAATTAGATAACTTCTACCACCCAAATGATCAAAAATTTACTTGAGAACAAGTCCTCAAAGTGACTGTCATCCCTTATTCTCCTATAATTTTCTGCTGACCTATGTGGGCTAAATGCATCCTGTGCAGTAGACTACTATGAGTGTAGAATCTTCCTTCACAACTTGAGAGAGGGAGTCTGTCATACATGATTATCTTACATGGGTCTCTTAGAGATAAAAGGGTTTTACTCTCATTTGAATTTAACAATATAATTTAGCTATACTTCAAAGAACAACATAAAAAACCCTAGAGATTAGTTTTAATTAGTAAAAATTCAGTGAGTGTCATCCTAATTTCCAGGAAAACTTTGGCCCTGTTATTTCTTTTTTGGTTCTACACACAGAAACTTGTTCTTCCAAGAGTGCACATAAGCATATGCTATTGATCAATCAATTTTGGTTCTAATATATAATCTACTTTGCACATTTTTCTCCAAGTATCTCTAAACATCTTAATGTATCCTTCACTGTCACATTTGTAAGATTTACATATTGTATTAATAACATGTTTCTTGATATATGAACAGCATTGATATTTCTTCAACCTGTTTTTTAATGTCTTAGGTGACAAAATTGGTGCTATATAAAAATCACTTTATTATTATATAGTTTTTTGTTATGTAGACTAAGAAATTTTGTAAGAGACAGACACTGCAAAAGCCCTGGACTAATAGAGTATGATTCTAAGTTTCTTGTTGGTGTGGACAAACCAAAGCAATGAGCTCAACACAAAGCAGGGGGACATTGACAGAAGCAATTTAAATATTATAAAATGGTCACTCCAGACATATAATTGTCTCAACACTCTTACATTCTCATCACACCAGAGTTTCATGACCTCACTTTTATGTCCCACTGAAAATGGATGTAAGCCCTGAAAAAATTATTAACACCATTCTGTTCTCTATAACTCTTACCACTTTATTTTGTTATCATATGTCCATCTTTTGAACAAATACTAATGAGCAGATGACCACTATCATGAAAGATGAGACTTGTCATCCCCATCTTTGTCTCCTATGCATTCTTCTTGACAATCACTCCTACCAAGACATTTGCAAATTATGAGAAAATATTTCTGCCCTGTGGTTGTTTTGAGTGTTTAGAGCGGCCTTTCTATTCATCACTGGCCCAAATGTTCAAGAACTGCCTTTCTCATGCCCGCCCAGCCATATGCATCATTTTAGATGTGGCATGGGGGGAATGCATCCCCTCCTCTCTTGCCCCGAGGTGCTTGTGAAGCTCAGAGAATGACGTGCATTTGGATTGTTTATCACGGAGCTGAGAAATGAAAGGATGGCATCGCTACAGGACCAGATGGCACTGCACGCTTGGCATAATTTTCTCAGACAAACTAGGACTAGGACTGTGAATACTGGCATTTGCCTGCTATAGTCATTCACATTAAAACATAACAATGAAAGTAAGATTGTTCTGCAAGGAAGGTATAGAGGTTTTAAATTACATGCATTTAGGCATTGTAGGATCCTGTTAGGTACAGGCAAAACTATTATGCTCCTTATATTTTAAATCAAACACCATTTTATAGGTGCAGACTCTATTTTTAATATCTATGTATGCCCCTATGCTTTCCTATAAGTGTTCTGAGTGAGTGATATGTCAGACAATTGCATTTAAGCATATATAGACTATTTGGAAAAAGTGAAAGAAAAATGAAGGTAGAAAGCATAAGAATGTGTTTTAAGTCTGGGAACTAATGAAAATGTCAAAGATAACTAAGGTAGCTGAAGGAGCACTGGCCTGCATTTATTTACAAAACTTTAATTGAAATTCTGTTTATTAACTATTCAGTTGCAGGCAAGTCAAGCCTATTTAATGCATGGCTTTCTTAATAGGCAAGTGAACAGTTTGGAGTACTACTGACATTTCTTTTTAATTTTAATGTTCTTTGATTTGCTTTTTTCCATGAGAACCTGTGAAGTTACAATTCAGGCTCCTAAATTTGGCCTACTTTTCTCCTATTCCTCACCTCATTTAAAGAATCATGGGGTGAGGAGAGGAGAACTATAATGAAAATGCCAGAGGACTCACTATGCAGATCATTTGTGAAGTATATTCTATTTTCTTCCTTTGCTTCAGTCTTTCTTCTTTTAAAATCAATACTCACAGTTTTGATTTCCTTTAAGAAAGTGGGACAACAAATGACAAAAGGGTTATAGCTTCTTAAGTGTGTGTGAATTAGCTAATCCATTTTTCCATTCATTTTATGAATGCAGGCATTATGCTAAGAAATACAGTGATAGATAGGGTCTGTTCCCTTCCCTACAGGAGTTGATAGTCCAATGGGAGACATAGAGCTTACACATGTAAGAAAAGTGATATGGTAGTGCTGAGGAGTATCTTTTAGTTATGCAAATATATGTTGCATTTGCATAACTATGTAAGGATGTGTTACATTTGTTTATATTGCAGAATATTTGTTTAACTATGTAAAAATGTGTGGCTGTTTTACCTTGCCTGCCTAATTGATTGTTCTAATTAAAAAGCTGATTTAATTAAAATCTCAATAGTGGAGAAGGATGTGTGGGGGACTTAAAGATAGGAGGAGTAAATAGGAGGAAGAATTTAGGCTCCAGAAGGAAGAAAAACAAAAGAGATGCCAGGCACAAGAAAGGGGCCAGCTAGCCGGACATGAAGAAAGCAGCAAATTAGGACATACAGATGAAAGAAAGTAAAAAGTCCAGAGGCAAAACATAGATTAATAAAAACTGGTTAAATTAAGTTAAAACAACTAGTGGGACAAACTTATGCTATGACTGAGCATTCATTCATAGTTAGTAGTAAGTCTTCATGTCTTTATTTGGGAACTGATGGGAACTGATTGTTGGCTCCCACAAAATTTTTAACTACATGGTAGCGTTATGAGCAAACATAGGAGGCAGATAAATTTCATTAAGAGGATATGGGAAAATTGTCACAATGGGTGCATTAGACTTGATTTGGGAAGAATCATTATAATTTCTCCAATGATGTCAAGAAAAACACTTTTTGCAGATAGAGTGGTACACACTAAAAATTAAGATCATGGGGAAGGTCTAGTATGTTGTGACAAATGTAAGAATGTTATGTCCTGGATATATGATATAGAAGAAAAGGAAAGAAATTAAACAGTGATAGTGAAATAGGGCCTCCATCTTGAGAACATTTGTATTCTTGAGGCATTTGTTCATCACCTGTTGGGTACCAAGGAAACAACAGATATTTTTATGATTAAAATGACATGACCCTATGATTTGTTTTTATATGTATGAAGGTACCAAGCCAGTTATAACCATAGCAACACAGACTGTACCTCTTAATACAAATACTTTTATCCAGTTCTGGAGAATAAATTATAAGGATAATGGCATAGCTAGATTGATTTCTTCTGAGGCATCTTTCCCTGACTAATAGATACGATGCTAATATGAAAAGGTGCTTTATCTGGAAGGAGGCTGTAGGCTCAGAACATTCAAAGTAACTCAGGGAAAATCATGCTAAGAGTCTCAAGCAAAACAGAGACAAACATTGACTAAAGGCTAGATATAGATCCATAAGATGAAACCGTCAGCAAAATTCAGCTAGCACATTTAATATCTAAGGCATTAAGAGGGTTACTGTCTATTCATTTATCCAAAATCATTAATTAAATAGTCAGTGTTTGTCAGCAGAAAATGAGAATGAGTCCTTCTTTTCTTGGAGTTTATTTTCTAATAAAGAGAGGAGAGAAAAATAAATGTGTGAATAATAAGAGGTGGTGATGGCACTGGGTGGATTGTTGGCTACTAGTGCTCAGTCAGCGCCATTGGTGATCACTTGTGAGTGAATTTAATTGGAAGGTTCTCACTAAGGCAAAGGGGAGAGTGATAAGGGTCCAAGTTCCATTCCTGAATTGCAAGATTGTAGCTCTTCCAACAAAATCCGTTGGACTGAATCATGCTTGTAAAATAAAAATAGGAATAATGGAATATTAGAATATTTAATTAGCCATGGTGGAGTAACAACATATGACAAAGACGTGAAGTAAAAGCCAAGTGAAACAGTCTGCTTCATTTCTTTTATCTGTTTTCCTTTATTGAAAATGGATTTTTTTCTCACATAATATAGTCCAATTATTGTTTTCTCCCTTTACTCCTCACAGGTTCTCCACAATCCCTTTCCATCCAGATTCACCGATTTTGTCTCTCATTAGAAAATAGACTGGCTTCTAATGATAAAATAAAATATAATAAGACAATACAAAAACTAACACATTGCAATTGGACAAAACAAACAGAAGGAAAAGAAGCCCAAGAGAAGACACTAGAAACAGACCCACTTGTTTACATTCTCAGGAATCCCATAAACACACCAAACTAGAAGCTATATTATACTCAGAGGACCTATAAAATAAAGAGAGAGAAGAAAATTCATCAAATAAAATAAAATAATAAGATATTTTTTAATGGAAAGCCATACACAACATTGTAAGGCAAAGAACTTCCAAAGATGCTGTTGATTTCATTTTCTGTTGGCCATCTACTGCAGGGCATGAGCCCTACACTTACAGAGTAGTTTGTTTCCTCAGTGAGACTCTCTTGGAGGAAGCTAATCTTTTATTTGCAAGTGGTTATCAATTGAAGATGGCTTCTAGGTTAGAAACAGGCGTGTTTGTGTCCACTTCTCCTTTTCAGCTTTAGACCCCTACCTGATGCAGACCTAGCTTCAGTCTCTGTGAGTTCTTATATGTGTCATTTTTTTTTTTTTTGATTTAGGGTCTTGTTTTCATGAACCTACTGCCTTTCAAAGTCAGACTGCTGGCAGGGGGAACTAGGTCCTCTCATTCTTTGTTTATGTCCCTGCCCCTCTTTGTGGCATGAGCATGACCTCCAGAAGTTTTGGTTCTCAGGTTCCCTGTTCTACTGACCTGTTGTGAAGGCTTGTGAGAGGAAGGAACTGTAAATAGGTAGCAGGCTGGAGGAAAGAAACAGCTAGAGCAGACCTTCCTCCAAGTGCCCACAGAGGCTTCAGCTTTTTGCCAATGGATTTCCTGTGTCTCACACAAAAAAGGGGAATTGCTTCTGATTGGAATATTTCCATTATCATTTTAGCATCACTTGGTTGATTTCATTTCTTCCTTCCTCTACTTTCCATTTACCATGTTCTGATATTAATTTCATTTTATCTTGATGACTCACAAATAATTCTGTTTTCTTAACCTTGAGAAACTGAGTAAAATCAAGAGCTCACTTCACAGTATGAGATCTTGATTTTTTTTAAATTCACATTGGAATAGAATTCAATAAGCATTCAGGAGAGTTTTTCTATGATACAAGATGGAATGAAACTACTAGAAATACTCTCTAGAAACTATCCATAAGATATTTTCTTTTACCATGTTAAAATTCAACTTAGATAAGTTGAACATGTTTGTGCTATAGAGAGCAGTTGACAAAGAAAGCATATTTATCACAGGAAATAAAGTAGAGCTAAATGGCTTGAAACAAAAACTACGAAGAGAAAAAGGTATTTGGGGGAAAAACATGTTGGAAATGGTAGGGGAATATATTCAGAAAGAAGGAAGGAATGATGGGGGAGCAGGAGATCTGGAAAGGATCTCAGTCTTTTGTGCAAGAAGAGATGAAACTGCCACAAAGCGTGCCCATGAGGAAGCTGCCCAGCTTCTTCAGGACCACTGGGCCTACCTACAGCATCCAGAAAGCTTTTTAATTTCAGTTCATGCCCAGCCTTTTTCTTCCTCCACCATCAACCTGCTAATGCTTTTCTAATAATTACCATTTTTTGAAACTATTTTGGCTGTTAAAAATGTTTCCTTTTAATAAGCTGATTAAAAGAGCCTGCTTATTAGCATAAGCCTTTTGCTGTTCAGCCTCTTCCTAATTAAAAGCACTCATCTGTGGAGACCTGGATTTCTCCCTTCAGTCTGTGATAGGTTTTTGGATATTTTTTTTTTCCTTGACAATCTCTTTTCTCTTTTACTCTTGTTTCTTTTGGTAGCTAGCTGTTCCTATATTCCACAGAAAGATAAACAACTGAGCAAAATTACACCTGGGGGGAATATACATTTGTGTATTTGAGTGAGGAATGGAAGACTTACCCAGGTGGTTATGTTGAGGCTAAAGATAAAGCCCTTCTTTTATGATAGTCATGTAGAGTTTCCAAGATTACAAGGTATCTAAAGTGGTACGTAATGATGAAAAGCAAGGAATCCCGTCTTCCTGGTCTTAGTGGGATCTTTCTAATTTCCACACATGTCCTTGGAAGCAACTCTTCTCTGAGAGCAACATTGACCACACATAATAGGAAACTTCTCTATGAGGACCTAGAACAGAGGATGCACAGAATGGCATTGATTGATTATAGATGCATCCACAACTCAGCAAATCTTATTATTAATATGGATAGACAATCTGAATAATAATTAGATTCATGATGATGCTGTTAGTAACTTCATTTATATCAATGCTTACAAACTTTTGATAGAAAGATTATACACTAAGACATTTTCAGTATAAAGTAAGTGAAAACTGAATGAAACTGGAACAAAAGTGGGGGATAAAAAACAAAATATGGCTGAGGATTTAACTCCATGGTGAAGCATTTTCAGAACATGAGCAAGGCCCTGAATTCAAATCTTAGTACTGCAGAGGAAAGAGGGAGGGGGAAAGAGAGAAGGAGAGAATGGAGGGAGAAAGGAATAGAGGGATGCCTGAAAGAAAGAGTAATAGAAGGGAGGAAGAGAAGTAGAGAAGAGCTGAGTGTCTCTCCATTAGTAAAGTGTTTTGTTTTGTTTTCTTTATTTTTGTGTGTATGAGCTGGAAATAATAATTTCAACCCTAAAAATCCCAAATTAGAAAAATAAAAAAGGCAGGCATAGTGTTTCGTGTTTGCAAACTCAGAGATAAGGCAATATAGACAAGCAGATTTTTGGATCTCACTGGCCAGCCTAGATGCCTGGCAAGTTCCAAGCCTGTGAGGGACTTGTCTCAACATGAACCCTGAAATAGAAAGGTGCCAGACCTGAGGAGCATCCCCAGAGCAGTTTCCTGACTTGCACACGCCCATCCACACACTTGTATATGTACCCCTCCACACAGGTGCACACACTGAGGAGAGGAAACTGTTTATGTCTGCAGATTGTTTGAAGAAAGTACATTTCAGAAAGATGACATAAGGTTTCCTGTTCAGTTGGCATCGCATAATACTTAACAGTATTTGCTTTATGGGCCCCCATGAGAATCTGATGAAACCATTGCCTTCTCACTTCTGAGAAATAAATATTTGCCTAAAACCATATTTTAATTACAATAACTCTAGTTTCACAGATGCCTTGAAGCTCAAATATTTATGGGCATGAGGCTGAGCATACACAATGTAGCATCAGTGACTGACTGGGCCTACTGACTCTGCTGTCATTGTTTTTCCCCTTTGGATTCATTATAATCCCATAATCATCAAATGGACTTCTGATACAGACTTCTATTCTCTCGAGAGGAAAAAAAAAGAGTGAGATTGCTTCAACCAGAGCTAGTATGAATATTTAGGTTTGCTTACCCTGTATGTATCTCTACATCATCAATAATGTATTATATTTACTGAACAGACCCCTGTTAGAATATTTCTAAGGTATATTGCACCCTTGATGCTTTGAGCACTGCCCTAACAGCTAAGGTTTCCTTTGTTCTCTATAAAGAATCTTCCATAGGAAATCTTCAAAATCTGTCATATAATTTGGAATAGGTCTCAGGCCTTTCCCCCATGTGTGTAGGCTGAGAGAGAATCCCACTATGTGGGATGGGCTCCCAAAGTCCATTCGTATATTAAAGATAAATACTGATCCACTACCAGAGGCTCCATAGACTGCCCAGTCCTCCTAACACCCACATTCAAGGGTTCTGGGTCAGGCCTATACTGGTTTCCCAGCTATCAGCCTGGGGTCCATGAGCTCCCCCTTGTTCAGGTCATGAGTTTCTATATGTCTCTTCAGCCTGGTCTTTGCCCCTTTGCTCACCACTCCTCCCTCAATGCAACTGGATTCCAGGATTTCAGCTAGTGTTTAGCTGTGGGTATCTGCTTCTGCTTCCATCAGCTACTTGATGAAGGCTCTAGGAGTGTTTTAAGGAGCTTTGCTTCTCTTAAACATTTTGACCTGTTTTCAGAAACATAGTTCCTTACAAAACCCACCAACCACACAACTGAAAATTATGTTCATGGATGAAGATTTTATAGGAACATGAAGAATTGTTATTGTATGATGCTAAATGGTTCATATACAATTTAGTGTATGCACATTGTGGTTACAGAACAGGAAAAAATAGAAAGGAGCAATTAAAGCTAGAGCACCTGTGAGAGTCTGCGGCTCATAAACTTCTTCATAGAATGAACTATAGAATATAGTTTAACAGTTTTCACTTTGCAAAAAGAATACAGATACAATTTCCAGATACAAAAAGACACATCCAACAGAGCAACATTGTCCCTAGTATAGTTCAGCCAAAGTTTGCATGATGCATGTTTTATTTTTAAGCAAGATAAGCAAAATAAAAGTTAGAGTTAAAAGTTATTGTCTTATCCAGGCATGGTTATATGTGTATCCCATCAATCTGAAAATGTAGGACCTAGAGGAAGGCAGATTTCTGTGAGTTTGAGACTAATTTAGTCAACAAAGCAGTTCTAGGCCAGCTGTGGCTTCATAGTATGATACCATGTCAAAAAATATTATTGTATACCCAAGAGGAGTTTTTGTGTGATTATTGCATGTCTAGTATTTCATCATAAATTTAATATGTGTAGTTAATTTTTTCTTGTTTCCTTCTATGTTTCTACAAAATTATGTTATACTTTATCAATTAAAATTATAAAATAATTGTGTATATTTGTGTTGATTAGTATGATAAAGGTTCCCATAGGCTCAACTATTTGAATCTTAGTTAACAGGGCATAGAACTGTTTGTTAAGGATTAGCAAAGTGTGGCCTTTTTGGTGTAAGTATGTCACTGGGGGTGGGTTTTGAGGTTTCAAAAGCCCAAGAATTTTTCTCTTCATGTGTTCCTGTAGGTCAGTGTGCAATACTCTCAGCTGCTTGTTCAGCAACATGCCTGCCTGCTTCCCACCTTGATGATAATGGACTAAACTTTTAAATGTGTAAAGAAGTTCCCAATTAATTTCTTTCTTTTCATAATAGTTGTATTGGTCATGTGTCTCTTAATAGTAATACAACATTAAACAATGTTGCCACACATTAGGTTGCTTAACAAATCAAATAAAATATTCCCTAATATTATGTAGTATCTTGTGTTTATTCAGTAATTTGAGAGAGACCATGTGCCAAAGAAAAGAGTTTCAGAAAAACTTTCATAGTTTTCATCAGATCTCCTTAAAATCACTACTCTTTTATTTTTCTTTATGTTTTTTCTTTTTGGAAAAAATGTTCTGGATAGTATAATCTAGGATTTATTCGGGCTCAAATTGTTGTTTCAAAACTTTGTGATCCATGAAATTGCTGTAGTTTTCTACAGTTTAGAACACACTCTTTATGGACACAGAGATATAGGATTCTGTGTATGGGCATGGACACTCAGAAACATGTGCTGACTGGGACTCCAAGTCATCTACTTTGCTTAACAGATTAAGGACTATATATACTTCCCTGTCCTATAGTGGGGCAGCAACTTACACAGAAGGTAACATATTCCCTTTATGCTATACCTGGACTATTACAGGTGCTGTGATACATATATAGGCCTAATTTGCTGAGCTCCTAAAAGAAAAGCTATATTAAACCACATAGGGAGAACTGTGCTTGATCCACTCATAACTTTCAAAATCACCAAAGCAGTATCATGTATATTGGTTATTAGGTTGTGGAATGGATGATGCACAGTGTGGTGAAACAAAAGCACATCGTCTAGTCCCTTTCAGGCGTTTTCAGACATCTGATATGGTGATGTAGTACTAGAACTTAAAAATACATGAATAAAATGTGGTCATGTTGTCATTTCACTTGTATATTGAGCACATTTCCTGTTAAAGTCAGAAAATATCAGAACATAAAGAGTACATTTGAAAGCTTACATTTTCTTAATGAAGATTAGAGGAAGGCCAAGTGATTTGAATCTCATGGGCTGATCTCATTAGGCACAGACAATATAGTTAATGAAGTGCTATTAGTCATAGGTAAGAGGTTCTGCTCCATCTGCATGACCAAGAGAGAGGAGCTTTGCCTCCATGTCCATGACTATGCATGAGGAGTTCTGCTTCCATCTTCAATATGTTTTCTGTAAAGATGTCAGATCAGAAGCTTCTTTCTTTTCTTTGTATTCTTAATCTCACAGATATAATATAGTCAAGTAGTGAGACACAAGGCAGATTATCCAGGCATATGGGATGACTAAGCCTTAATGCCCAGTCTAAGAGCATGTGTACTAAATACTCCCTGAAAGGCAACCTGGGTCTGTCTGAGGGCCTTGGTAATAGCAGCTGAACTATGGCAAGAGATGAAGCAGAACAAGGAAGGAACCACATTACATCAGCAGATTTCAGCACAACAGATTCCCCACAGCCCACTGGCAGGGTAGGAAGTATATAATGCTTGCCCCTTCTCTAATAAACTGAGCTTGTTGCTTTGGCATGCTCCCAGTGTTGGCTATGTTGACTGTGTCTTCTTTCCCCCTCCCCCAAGGGAGACCCTTGGGACCCTGTAATATAGGCAGGTAACTCGGGAACCCCTGCCTCCTTACTTGTAGTCATATCTAAATAATTCTCTGCTAGAGTTAGGATTAATATTTCAGTGAATTTCAATTATGCAGGAATATTTTAAAAGGTCACATTTTTTAAAAAAAATTACAGATGCTTTGTACTTTTGTTCTCGAATCTCAACCACTTTTTAAAACTGTCAAGCAGAATCAAAATAATGATGAAAAATTTAATCAACTGTGGAAAGCTCAAATGTTTGGTGCCTTTTTGAGAGAGCAAGCACTTGGGAGGAGAAAATCAAAATGGTAAAAATATGACCTGGTGATGAAAATTAGGATTGTTTGCTGGAACAGTCATAGCAGGCAGGTTCTTAATTCCCATATTACAAAGTGTCCCATAGAATATAGTTGAAATGGTATATTGACATTGGTGTTCTTACTATTTGTTTGGGGAATGTCTAGATATCCTGTTCATGTAGGTAGTAGAAACCTAGAGATGTCTTACATTGTATAAGATTATCCCACACAGTGAATAGTTGTTCAGCCTCACATATTTATAGTTCCTTGCAATGTTGAAAAGTACTGCTTGGCTTGAGGGATGATGTGTTTACACTAGTCTTTGGAAATCTCATCATTGCAATGCAACACCTCTTTCCTATAGTTTGGTTTACTCAGTAGTATGTTAAATAGGAAGATTAGGGAAAAGATTTTACAGTTGTTTAACTTGGGTTTACATTTTAATGTACAAGATATGTGATGTCAGTTCATTTCTCTAGCTCTCAGTGGCTTTTGTTCCATTTTTGTTTTTTGTTTCTTTGTTTTGGCTTTTTGATTTTTTTTACATACAATATGGTTAACACTGCCTCTAAATTTTGTGCGGAAGACAAAAATGTTGGTGAAAATAAAGTAACAGAATACAATATCTTAGATCATATTTCCTGTGTATTTTGGGGTTAGAAGACAGGCATGAGGTTCATATAGTTTGTTGAGTAGCAGGTGTTCCATTCCACACTTTATTACTTGTGTGCATCCATACATTTCAGCTTAAGGATGAAAGAAATGGGTCGGACTTACCTCCAAATATAAGTGCCTGTTGTGCATTAGAAGATAGAATTCTGGACATTGTTGTTGTTCATAGGTGTTATCCCTGGATAGGACTACGTACTGGACTCTTTTCTCTCCTGGATACTTGCATGGCTCCTTCCAGTCTTGTAAGAGCTAGACATCAGGGATGACATTTCCATGTCAGTTTCAGCTTGATTATTCTAAGTTCTCCATCTGAAATGTATGGTGTCTTAATTTTAATTTCTGTTAGGCAACCAAGGGTGGGGGCAAAAACCTAGAAGTCTCTTGAACTTCCTGACTAACAACTTGAAAGGAGATTTCCCCATGTCTGACACAGGGCTTTGTAAGGCCTGCTCAAGGAAGTAATTTGTGTCTGGTACTGTAAACACAGTTCTACTCATGACTGGTAAGGCCAAGGATAATAGAGGAGAACCTACTAGTGCCACTTCATTCAACCAGCATACTTTCCATCTCCATTCTTTTGTTCAAGCATTAACCAGGCCCTACCCTGCTTAGCTTCTGAGATCAGGCACTTTCAGTGTGGTGTGGCTATAGACTCCAACTCCATTATAATTTCTTGTCTTTCTGTAGTCAGATAAATTTAACTATCACTCCTCACCAAAGAAGCTTCCTTTCGTAGCAGAGAGAGACCATCATAGAAAGTCATAACTGGTCAAATTGCAAAGAACAACTGACTGTGGCAGCCAGTCCCAGGTGATTTAACTATAAGGTAACCCTTTCCCCAAAGGTTCATGAAACATTGCAGAAGAAGAGGCAGAAAGGTCACAAGAACCAAAAGACCAGAAAGGGGCATCTGTTTCCACACAATGTGGTTTGTGTAAAAAAAAAAAAAAAAAAGCTGTGCCAAAGATATCATAATAATATGGCTGCCTAAGTGAAAACTAGAATTTAACAACACCAGTTGACAGACAGAATGAATTGGAGAATTTACCCTAGAAGAAGAAAAGCTATAGGAAAAAAATGGTTGCTAGAAGAGGGACTATCAGTCTTCTCAAGGTTTGAGCTCCAGATGGGCTAGCCTATCCTAAGTTGTCAGTCCTAAAAGTGACAATTACTAAATTATCTCATCTTGTTGCATTTATAAAATATGTATTTATAAATTATATATAATTATATGATTAGAGGTCAGTACTTGATGAAAAAATTGAAGGGATACAGAAAGAATAGAAGAAATTACAGGAAGGGGAAGAATGAATTGAATACAGTACTCACAGGTGATTTTTAAAAAACAAATAAAAAGAAAAAAAAAACAAAGCTAACATTCACCACACATTACTATTGATTTGAATGTTGGTTTGTTTTTTCCCATTACTTTACAAATGCTAAAATAAAAGGAAGGTCAAATTTATACTTTGTATACACTGTTAGTATTGATGTGAGGGTCACATTTGTCTTGTTTGAGTCTCCATAGTGAAGAATATAGATCTTGCATTTTATTAGCCTGTCAAAGTAACTGGGCTTTAAACTGTAACCAAAATTATTTGCAAAAGTTTGTAACACCATCACTAGAAAGTTAACTCAGTGTATCTAGTTTTATTTTCATAAATTTCTTATATATATATATATCCATATCTGTGCATGTATGTATATTTATGAATGTACATGAGTATTTGAAACCATTCCAATAGACTTGTACTTGTGTAAAACTGCCTCATGTGTTATCTAGTATAGAGTTTTGTTTGTTTGCATGCTTTTGCTTTAAATATAAAGCAAATATAAAGAACCCAAGGCCAATTCAAGTGGACATATATCATATATCCAAAAACTAACTCAAAAGAATATTTTTCTGAGCAATTCTAAATTTTATTAGGTTCATTACACACCTGTGATCTCAGCAGAAAAATTCAAGGCCAAGCTGGGCAATACAGAATGACTCTGTCTCAAAATGAAAAGCTATGGAAGTATCTTTTTCCAAATACTGAATTTTGAGAGTTACACAAAGGATATAAAACTGTGTAAACATTATATGACATGCAATAATTTGTTCAGTCATGTAGTCTGTTTATCTTCTGTTAATAACCATGGAGGAAAAGTGTGTGTGTGTGTGTGTGTGTGTGTGTGTGTGTGTGTGTATACCCATGAATGTGTATAAGTATGTGTAGGGGTCAGAGGTTTGAAACAGTTATCTCCCTCAATCACTCTCTATTTTTTAATTACTTTTTATATTTGTTCTTTAATTTACATTGTAAAAATCTCATACATTTATATAAACATCTTGATTATACCCCTTATTGTTTTCTTCAGAACATTATCATCACAATCTCTCTCCAAAACTCATAAAACATTTTTAATATTTACATTTTTCATACAATATAACTTGATCATATTTTCTGCTTCATCAACTCGTACCAGATACCTACCCAACTTCATGTTCTCTCTCCTATCTATTTATATCTACTTACTTATCTACCTACCTATCTATCATCTATCTGTCTGTCTATCATCATCTATCTATCTATCTATCTATCTATCTATCTATCTATCTATGTATCATCTCTGTTTCTCCATCAAGAAAACATACAAATACATATGTTATGAGCATGTTTTCCCACTGGCTTGGCCCCAGAGCTGCACTAACCACAAATAACACACACACAGACTCTGTATTAGATATAATTCTGTTAGCCAGTTACTAGTTTCTTATCGGCTAGCTCTGTCTCAAATATTAACCCATTTCTATTAATCTAAGTATTTCCACGTGGTCTCATCTTACTAGAGAGAGGGCCTGGTATTCTACTCTCTCTGTCATCCATGTTGAATCTCCTATTACCTATCCCTGAATCTTCCATGTCTCCTAGTCCTGCCTATCCTGCTCTCCTATTGGCCAACAGGGCTTTATTCATTAACCAATACAAATGTCATCTCCCATCATCTCCTCTTTTCTGTCTAAAATAAAAAGAAGAGTTTTAACCTTAACATATAAAAGTATATAACAAAACAGTTATAAGAACCATAGTTAACAATGTTCAGTCCATTAACATTTAGCAAGACTTAAAGAAAATTTTGTTTGCAGTAATTATTATGGTGATCACTGTTACATGAAATGGCATAAATCCACCTAAAAGAATCAAGTGACCTGGTATATATCTAAGAGACATTTTATTTTCTCCTAATATATTTGGCATAATTTCATTAAGAAGCAAAGATTTCTCATTCTCTCATGTAACCCCACTCTCTCATTCCCTTTGTCCTACTCATTTCCCAATTTCTTTTTTGTACAAGTGTAATTTTTTTTAAAAAAATTCTATTTGTGGGTCTTTATTAATGTGCAAAGCAACAAGTTTTACTATAGTATGCTTGTGTAGTTTGTGTTGATCTCCTTTCCCCATGTGTCACTTCCAGTCAATTCCTCATGCTTGAAGCCTTTTACCCCTAGTAATGCCCTTTCTACTTCCGTGTCTTGAATACTCTGTACTTCTCTATATCTAAACCTATTTTCTTTCTCTAAAGATCTCTTTGGAAGTACATCTATGATTTGCATATGAACACAGTAGTATTTGTCTTTCTGGGTTCAAATTATCTTGTTGTAATTATTTTTTGATCCATTCACATTCCTACAATTTTTATAATTTTATTTTTTCTTATAGCTGAATACACTCCTCTGTTGATGGACAAAAGTTTCATGTGTAATTTTTAAAGTCAGTATGGGAACACTTCAGCAAAATGCCTAAGAATTTAAAAGTTGGACAATTTGAATGTCATTCAGTTATTCTGCATAGTAAGTAGAAAGGCGTGTCTCAAATTGTGTTTTAGAATATTTGTTGAGTACACATTTATAAGTCTCTGTTAAAATTTATTTCTTTACACACAACTTGATGGTACACAATCATAACTTTGGAACATACATTGCATTTCAGAATTTAAAATAATGGGGAACATTCTGAGGAAAGAAGAGCAACAACAATGATAACAAAATAGAACTTTCCAAATATCAATAAATTCAGGTACTTGTATTTCTGTTAAATAGCAGAGAACTACAGCTGAAATGAGAAAGGATAACTTTTATGACCTGCAGAGTTTTGTTTTTAATGCTCAGTGCTTTCTGATGAAGATTTCTTTCTCTTCTTGTTAGACTTCTCTAAGGCAGTTAACTGAGATGTTAGTTTTATAGATGAATTTAAATACAAATTATTTTCCCATGTCAATACACATATTTCTTGTTTAAGTAAATAAATAAAGAAGTAAACAAATAGATAGATGAAGTCTCCAAGTCTCCTGTGTCCTTCAGCACAGATCTGTTTTGCCAAGTTCTTGTTCTTATCTCATAGGTAGCATTTGGTCACTTCATGAATTATTCTCTCTGTATGTTCTTTTATTCTTTCTTCTTTCTCCTAACATTCACATCCCAAGAGAAGTTAAAATGAAAAATGAATGAGTCTGTATTCTCCAATCCTTGGAATCTTTGAACACATTTATAAAGGCACCAGAAAAGGCTCCTATTCAATACCCACAACAGAAAGAAACTGAACTGTGGCAGGCAGAGTGCTTGAACAGATGTGCTGGGTCTTAGTGGTGCAACTCCAAGGTGTCTGTTTCTGTGTTTGTTTCTTTAGCCAAGCCCAGTGTGAGAGCCAGGAGCTGTGCAGGTGCCAGCGGCCAGTCAGCACTTCCTTGCCTGCACCAGATTGTAAGCCCAGTCCTTTAAGGGGAATGTCTTTGAGCTAGCCAGTAGGAATATGTATATATTTTTTGCTGTGCACAGAGCATGGTGTTCTGCCTTCTGGAGCAAGGAGGGAAGGATCACATAAACTATGTGGCCGTTAACATTGTTCTGCAATTTCAGATTCATAGAGGTCACAGGATATCTGCAAGTCACCTGAAGCTGGTAATTTACTATCCGTCTATTCTGGCTCATTTTTCTCCACACTGCTCCATTACTTCAACTGCCTTTTCCTATGTGATAGGTATAATCTAGTCAATCATTTCTTAATTAAAATCTGGCTGTACAGTTTCACTACAAGTTCTTAGATGTTTTTTAATGGCAGTTTCCTTTGCTATAAGCTTTTGAGAAATGATTAAAGGCAATGGGAGAAAGAATCGACTGGGTACTTTAGCTTTGTCAGCACTACAAAACATGCCTGTCTGTAGGCACACAGCAAGAAATCATGTGTACATTTTGGGGGTAATTTTACAAATTCCTTTGCTTGCTAATTTCTCACTAAAGTTGCCAGAATGTTTCCAGTTGGGATGAGGGGAAGTTCTCTCTAGTTTTGAGTTCAGGAACCATTCACAAGCATATGTAACTTTCATCAAAACCAGCTAGGTTCATGTACCCCATTTGCTCTATTGTTTTCCTTGTTGAAGACCTGTGCTCAACTGATGTGAGGCCATTCCTTGCCTCTGGCAGCAAATCTATCCCAGGGCTTAAAAAGGTGAAAAAGAAAAACAAATGTTTTCCAAACTATCCCCTTCTCAGGCTGAAGCAACAGAAACTAAGATTCATTTTCCTGACTTGAAAATAACAGGTGCTACACAACCAAACCAAGATATTTCTAAGTCAAGTGGGACAGCTCTACAGAGCTGAACTGAATGCCATGGACTTATCATCTGGAGAGGGTATGGAACAGGTGATCATTTGTGCCTATAACTTTTAGGTAAGGGGGATTTTGCAAATTTCCCTAGTACAAAAATATCATCTCTATATTCACAGAATGTATCATGGATACTTGAAACCGCAGGTATATTGAATGCTGGCATTACTGCATTTTCTCCTATACATTGTGATAACATAAGTAACACCAGAATTTTAATAATAGAGTGTAATACAAGTTAATTAAATGTTAAGGTCTCAAAATGTTTTGTACTGTGATGATGTGGAATGACACAGTGCCTGAGTGAGGTGAGATGGGGTGTAGAATGAGGGCACCATGATGTAGCATTGGACTACTATGTAAAGGTTATTCGAAAAGGAAATTCTCAGCACTGCAACAGTACGTCTAAATAGTGTGGGGACTCCTGGGTAATTATTGAGTGAGGGTGTATGTTGTCTGGGTGTACTACGGTTGACTACTTGTAATTGAAACCACAGGAAGTGAAACTACAGATAAGTGGAGACTGTGATACAGATGGTTCTTCTAAAAGAGTGCCAACTTAGTGGTTAAATCTAGGGAATCTAATTTTGCAATCTGTGGGACTCAGAACAGAAGGGGAAAAAAGCATCATATGGTCACACTCACTACTGACTTCTTGGAAAACAGCTACCTGGTGACGCTAGTGAAATGGCCCCCCAAATATGGAAGAGCTGTAGAATTTGGAAGTCTAATTTTAGCTCTTCAGCGATCCTTTGAAGCTCCCCTCCTCTCTTCTACTACAATCAAAATCCCAAAAGGAAACTGTTACTTTGGTGTGTGTTTCCCCAGATTTGCTGAGTTCAATCACCAAGAACAGATCTCTAACTTTGAACTGTGAAACATATAATGGTTCCTGTCCCTGTCAGCTGTTGGGATATTTTACTGGTTGAAAATGTAATGGAGGGAAAATATATATTATAAAAAAAAAATGTAATGGAGGAATATCTGAGCCTTGTGGCTTAACAAAGTAGGCTTTCTATTGTATGAACTCCATAGAATAACAAATAGGGTGTTTTATAGATATTGTTAAAATTCAAGAGTGCTGGAGAAATGATATAATTATCTACCTGCATATTGTACTTTCAACCTCCATGTGCAGTATATTCTAAAAAATAGTGAAAATTATTTTGTATTTAGCTGTGTCCTTTTCTCTGACCCCGCCTTTCATTCATTCTTCCCATGAAGCCATTTCTGACTTCTCCACCCTGGAATGTCTCCCTAACATGATCCACTTTTCTTTTGGAGCACCAAGCCCGTTAGTCTCTAACTGCTTGCTTCTAAGTGCTTTTATGTGGTGTAGCATTTGCTTTTCTAATGCATGCACCAGCTATCTGAAGGTAATGGGCTTTGTGTTATTTTCTGTGGCCTTTCAAATCACATGAATCCAAAGCTGCCTACAGGAAGATCCAGATCGTTATGTTGGTTGACTGCTGCTTATGAGATGGAGGATGTCATATAGTCCAAATGAAGCAGGGGCCTTCAGGTAGAAACTGCAACCTAACTTTAGAAAAATCAGTACACAGCAAAACGAACTTGCATCTTGTAGCCTCTGCTTTAAACTGGAAGGAACAAAAGGTCCAAATGTCTCACTCTAGCTCTGTCATGACCAGTGATTGAATTTTTCAGGACCTTATAGGGAATCAGACTATCAGAAATGTTTAGTTGATTTAATTAATAATAATAATATAAAAGCCAATTTCACAGCTCATTACCTCAACCATACGAGTACATGGAAATTGGAAGGGTGGCTTAAACAAACTTGAGTACTGCTTTTTGTAGTCTTCATGGTGACCCATAACCAAACAGATGAGAAGTGTCCCTTTGTGTATGTCTTAAGCAACTATTCATTTATGTCTACATTAACCCAGGATGGACAACACAACACAGAGAGAATGAGAAGAAACAGAAGCCCAGCCCCATGCTTTACTTCCTCAATAAGGATAGAGACTCATCTGGCCCCTCCTCCCTCTCCCCTCCCAGTCACTTTCTGTTTCCTTTAACCGAAGGCAATTCATCTCATTTTAATTAATTTTTACTTGCAGCATTATCACCCTGAGTATAAAGACCAAAAAAAAGTTTCTTTTTTTTTAATTACAAAGCTAACGGCATTAATTACTAGTACAGTAAATGCATTGGCACACGAAAGCCGTACACTATCCAAGGAGCTGAAGCAGCAATTGTTGAACATTTCAACAACTGGAAAAGACTTGGTCACAAAGAAGAAAGCTTTTGGAGTAACAATATGAAGGCTGTCTCCACACTGATTGAGCCAATGTTTAATTGAAGGTGACATAGTCGACAGACAAGAGACGGAACTATAGAGTTACAGAAGAAAGGTTAGTTATAGAGAATCTCTCTGGACTTCCTGTGGAAGCCACTGTCAAACAAGAACCAGAAATCCAACAGGTTTTGAAATACATGAAAACAGTCACAATAGCTTACCACTACCTTATATTAAAGGTGTTAAATGTCCTTCTTTTTATTATCCATGAAGTTTTTGCCATGATAATTAAGAAGCAGTCTCAGAACACAAAGCTACAAGCAAACACATGGCCAACATTGAGTGTCTTCAGAATCAATAATTATGCCAAATGGAGCTGAAGAGATGGCTCGGAGGATAAGAGCACTGACTGTTCTTTCAGAGGCCCTAAGTTCAATTCCCAGCAACCATATGATGGCTTATAATCATCTGTAATGGAATCTGGAGCCCTCTCCTAATCTGCAGGGATACATGCAGACAGAACACTATACCCTAAATAAATAAATAAATCTTTAAAAATGCAAGGGCATAGTGATGTGGCTCTATGTTGGTAAGATTGACAGTGAATTCTTCACTACATGATCAAGGACAGGGAACAGAAGAGGGAACCAGAAAAGGGGCTGGACTAGAGCATTCAAATGTCTATCTTTGATGATATGCCTGATTGGTATGGATCTTAACATATAAAAACACCACTACTGAGAACTGAGTGTTAGCTTCACAGGCTTTGGTGAGACATTTCAAACTCAAATATAATGCCCACTATACTCTCAACAGTACCAACATTGCTTAAAAGTCCAAACCCACAAGGATATGATAGTATGGAGTAAACATACTATCTGTCCTTCCAAAAGGAAGGATTGCAAAACACAGGGTTACATCAAAAAAGACTGAAACACGGGAGGATAAACTCAAATGCTGTATCTCCATACCTTACATCCAGAGCACATGATGATGTGACATGACCACCAAAGGATTTGGGAATGCATCCAGCTATAGTTCTATAACTTTTGGCTCACATGGACTCTCTGTCGAGCTAGCTTCTCATGCCCACAGCTGTCCTCAGCTCCTGGGCTCTCTATCTTCCTGGCATCTCCATTGCTACTTTGGCTTCATCTTCACAGCTTCACGTATCACTGACTCAGGATCCCGACTCTAGTTCTTCCTTTTAAGACTGGCAGGAAGTTCTTGCGTGGTCTCATACTTATATTTTTCACTATTGCCATAAACTGTGTCAGGAGGAGGACACTAAAGTTAGGTGGCAATTCAAGAAGTGTGCACAACCCCAAAGACCATGGCCTAGGCAATCCTTGAGTGTGTAGGCATCTAAGTATGGTATAAAGTTGTTTCCTGGATACACTTTGGCGAAAGGATTACCCTGGAATTCTCTTTAAAAAAAATAAGTGTCTCAAATAAATTCACTTCTTTGTAACCTTCAACATTAGATAGGTGAATGGGGCCAATTGCCGAGACACCCAGTATGACAGTTCTACTATTTCACAGCCAATGTTTTAAATGGTATTGATCTCATGTAGCAATATGTGATCCCAAAAATTGCTCTAGAAAAGTTGAATGCTTATAGGCTTTGTTCCTGATTCTCTCTGTACATCTAAATAAAAGCAGCTAGTAACAGACATATTGTATGTGAATGTTATACTGCATTGAGTTTTCCTCTGCCAGATTAATTTCTGTCACTTTTATATTCACACAAAGTCTCATGGTATATAAAAATTGTATCCAAGTTCTTCACCAGATATTCACATGGTATCATCAACTCACAGATTCTTCAACTCCATTTGAAAGCTCAGAAGCACAGCCTTTACTACATATATTGTATCAGCAGTTGTGTTTTCTGACTAAACAGCAAAATTGCCTGTCACTCTGCTTATACAATTTTTGATATATTCTAGGTTACATCTGCATTTTCTGATACTTGCTAAAATCATATCAAATGTTTGCGAAACACATAGTCCATTATTCACAATAGTTGTGTTCCCAATACTTCTTCCTCCTTCTCTCCCTACCACCCAGTGTTTGTGTGTGTGTGTGTGTGTGTGTGTGTGTGTGTGTGTGTGTGTGTGTGTGTGTGTTTGTGTGTTTATGGTGTGCATGTGTGTGACTTAGTTTTGTTACTGTTAAAATGCTAGAGAAAATAACTTGAAAAGTTTGGCTCATGGTTTCAGAACTCAGGGGTAACTTGGTTCTGTCATTTTGATCTTATGCATAGGGAGGTAAAATATCCTAATGAGGAACATGTGGGTAACAAAATTGCTTAATTCTTATTAAAGCTATCAGAGAGAATGGGAGAATAAGAGGCCAAAAGTAAGATAGTGCCTTTATGAATATGCTCCTATTTATCTACTTTCCCCAACTATGCTTTATCTCCAAAAATGTCTGCTAGTCCAACAATGCCCCACATTTGTGAAACTGTCAGTGGGTAACAAATGTACTGATGAATTCAGACAACTCATGATACTATCACTTACCTAAAATCAACTTCTGAGTACCTTGGCAGCCAAACCTTCTATGCATGAATCATTTTATAAAGATAACTACTGTAGAGCTAAAATGTGTTCAAGAGATTTTATATAACAGAAATATGTGTACACTAACCAATGAGCTTAACTAAAAATTATAAATATATTCTAAGGAAAAGTTTGTTATCAATTCCAAGTGTCTGATTATACATAATGATTGGGAATTTATGCTTTATAATTGGCAATTATTTGTTGATATTTAGCTTAGTAGATTCAACTTAGTGATATCCACTAGTCAAAATAGCTTTAGTCTTAACAGTGTAAAATCAGCATGACTTTCCAGCTGCTAGCTGCATGGTTCTTACAACAAACCGAAGTTGAGTTTTTTTTTTTTAAAGTACATTATAACTTCGAGATTTCCTCTGTTTTCTCTAAACAAGTAAATTTATCTTACATTTCTGTTTCAGGGATTTGAAAGAAAGGCAAGTGCTTCTGTTCATTGTTCCTTGAATATCTTAATTTGGAGGGATGAGACTACAATTCTCCCCAAAGCAACACTTACAAGAGAAGTCTTAGTGTCTTTTGTTATCTGAAATTCCCATGCATAAAAGATCACAAAGCGTAATGAAAAACAATCAGAGAAAATTAATTGCTGAATTTATTTAAATTTTTATTAAATATGGTAATTATTTAGATTGGAATTTTTCTAATGCTATTACACTGAGCTTTTTTTATTTTGGTTTTTTTTTTTGTTTTGTTTTGTTTTTTTTTCTTTCAAATCCAGTGATTTAAAAGGGGAAAGTGGGAGGGTGGATGTTTCCCAACACATTTCTCAAGTTATCATTTGAAAGAGCCTAGGGAAAATATTGGAAGAAATATTGAATATACCACCTACTTTCTCTAATGCCTCCAGATCCCTTCCTGAGTCAATAGGGGATTAATGCTGATGTGTCTTTAAAAGTTCAAACTAGTTTTTGATGTTACCCACATTTGATTTATTTGATATTTTTCCACATAATAATATTTAGAATTAGCCTACTTCTCTGGCTAAATAATGTTCACATTTAATAAGAACAACATCACCATTGTAGTCATCAAGTCAACAGCATAGCAATGCTGGATGAGATTATAGAAATCCATACTTACTTGATTAGAGTGATCAAGTTCAAGTCCATTTAGTTTTCTTATTATACAGATAGCCATCGTTTTACATATAAGGGAGAAGGTACAAAAAATTGAATACTTGTCAAAAGACAAATGGCTAGTAGTAGAAATCTGTACATAACACCTATCTCTCAGTTTCTAGAACTAGCACTGTATTGATTCTAATGATACTGGTAATGAATTTTACATTTGAGTTATCTCCAGCGTTGACATACCCTTGAATAATAATGAGTTTGAAATTATTGACTTATCATTAGGCAAAATTTCAGAAGACTCTATACAGGCACATCTTTTCTACAATCTCATCAAGAAAGGTTTCATTGAATTTAAGAAAAGCAATCGAGTTTGTACAGTAAGGAGGAGTTTTGTTTTAGTTAGATTATATTCCTCACCTTCAAGTAACACAGTTTTTCAAATCTCTTCTCTCTAGTTTAGCTTGTATTATCTTTTGATAAAGAAGAAAATCAATACTGTATGTACTTTGAACAATCTGATTTAAGTAACATATTTAAATGGGTACAGCCCCATGTATGACTGATACACTAGTCAAATGCATAGTTAGTTTTTATTAAATTTATTTTTGTTAAGTTTGATTTTACATTGCAACCAAAGTTCTCCCTCCCTGCCTCTTTTCTTCCTACCTCCCCCCAACCCACCTCCCATCCACCCCTCCCAACAGGGAAGGATTCCCATGGGATGTCAACAAAGATATGGAGTCCATTCCCTATGAGGGGATGTCATGCTCAGCATTAACATGGAGGATGAGTGTGTATGTGTGTAGGGGGAATTGGTCCTGCTCCAAATGCATAGTTTTTATTGACAGCAAACAGAGATATCTCTTCTATATATTAGCTGTTTTCTGTGAATCGAACAAATACAGTAGTAGAAGACAGAACATTAAATATTGAATGTATAAAAAAGAGGTGCATGGGAGGAAAAATAGGCTGGGCTGTCAGTAGGACAAAGTAAATCTTGACTTCTGATATATCCCATCATTGTTTATTTTTGAATATTTCTTTTTTATTTGTTTTATTTATCCATTTTACATATGAACTGTTGCTGGGTTCTAATGGCTTGCTTGGGGGAGGTTGTGAAAACACTTGAAGTCAACAACTCAGACCTCTGCAGACAGGTGAGAGGAAAAAGCACACTGTTACAGCAGGTTTCCCCGCCGGCTGCCGCTGGTTCTGCCGCCATGGTCCCACAACCACGTGTGCCCCAAATAACACTCAGAGACTCTGTATTTGATACAATCCTGTTGGCCAATTACCATTATTGTTAATGGGCTAGCTCTGCCATAATTATTAACCCATTTCTACTTATCTAAGTATTTCCACGTGGTCGTCTTATCGGGGAGCCGCGCGGCAGGCGTCCTGCTTCTTCCCAGGCTACATCTCGACCCCTCCTTTCCACTTCCTCTTTCCTCCTTGTTTCCTAGCCCCACCTATCTTGCTATCTCATTGGCCCAATGGTGCTTTATTAACAAGTATGAGAAACATATTTACAGGATAACATCTCCCATCATCTCCTCTTTTCTGTCTAAAATAAGAGAAGGGGTTTAACCTTAACATAGCAAAATACAACATACAACAGTTAACAAATAAGAATCACAGTTAACAATATTTAGTCCATAAACATTTTGTAAGACTTAAACAAAATATCATCTATTCTATCTTTGTGAGTCTAAAGTCCTACATGTAACTTATCTTTAATCCTAACTAAGGAAAACTATAACCATAACTATCTGTCTTCAACTCCTTCAAAGACCACAGAAGGATAAATATATAAACTCTAGAAATGACAGAGACAACTACTGCCTGGTCAGTCACCCGAAGTTCTTCTTAATGTTCCATCTTCAGCCCATAGGCCATAGTGTGTCTCCAGACTCCTCAGCCAAGCAGGAAACTTTAAACTGTCCACCTGTATTGGCAGTTTGTCCATCAATTTTTCTCTGTGTCCTGTAGACTGTCTGGCTGCCTTTTCCATGAAGCAGGAATCCTGTTGCAATGTCCATCTTGTATCAGCAGTCACCTTTTTGTGGGTCCTGCATGTCCAGTTTCTACAACATAAAGTCAAACAATCCAGAAGAGCAGTACCTTGCTGAAATGGCTAGTCTTGCCATATTAGAAGCAAACTCCATAACACGTTTCTTCAATGTCCATCTTCCTTTTTGACGCAGGTGGTGTTACCAGGAGCAGTTGTGCCTCACTGTCAAGAAAAACCCTAAACCATTTTAAATGCCATATTTTGTAGGTCTTTGAAAGGTTTGAAGAATGCCTATTCATCTCAAATACATCTCTGCATATCTTGAAATCCAAACTAACTTAACTCTAAGTTTTAACTATCATAGGTAACTCTATAATCTGTACTAAATTATACATTACATTTTCCAATGAGCTATATAAACACAATACCTAAACAAGAGGAGAAATATACATATCACAAAATTGACCTTAAATTGTATCAATAAAAGAAATTCCATTCCAAAGCAAAGTATTCATATCTATACCATAATTCCATTTTTACCTTTAAAAAGATTGCTTGTGGTTATAGCCATTTATAACCAAGCCCATTTAAATTAAAACAAACATTTATAAGCAATATTTGGGAATTTGGGCGTCGTTCTTTCCAAACTACTTCCTGCTGGTAGAGGGCGCTGTCATGGGGGTCCAAAGAAGATGCAGAAATCTTGGCAGTAGTCTGCAAGGCTTTGTCTCAACTGCTTTGAATGTTGGATCATCTGGGACACTGTTTCAGGGGGTCTGGCTTGATCAAACCATATAAGTCTGGAAAGAATCCATAGCTTTTCATTTTATGTGGAAACAAAAATAGAAATCCTTTTCCCCAGTAACTTGTCCTTAGGCTTAAATTTTGGAGTCAAAGCATTTTTAAAATATATAAATTGAATTAATCTAGCAGCATTTCTTTTATTAGTAGTTGTTATTTTCTCAGCAAGCAAATAATTTAAAGACAACAGAATCGCGTATAGTATCCAAAATTTCTCTGTGCTTTCCATTTTTACGTGGCTTTTTTATTACTCTATTTATTTTTATTTTCTATTTTTACATATTTTGAGATAGGGTTTCTCTGTGTAACTTTTATCTGTCCTGGAATTCATTGCATACCAGGTTTGCTTAGAAATCACAGAGATCTGCTTGCCTCTGTTTCCCAAGTGCTGGGATCAATGGCGTGCGCCACCACAACCATTCATTTTAATTTCTTTTTGCTTTTTAAACCATTGTATCCTGTTTCCTTTTCTCTCCCAAGCCAGCGTATTTTTTAAAATACAGTGTAAACCTTCATTGCAGCTCTCATACACATCAATGAATTGCTAGCAGAGCTCTTTAAAAGCAAGGTGGTTTTTTGCCGCTTATGCTAATTTTGGAAACCTCCCTTAAAGGAGCCCCGCAATTCTCTGTCTACAGCAAAACAAATCCAAGCGAGAAAATGCTGCTACTAAGAAGTCTTGCTAGTCTCTGTTCCTTTGTTTCTAAAAATTATTTTTTAAGCTTTTGTTAAGTTTTAAGTGAAAGTTCTCAATCCCGCTTCTGACACCATTATGTTACGGCAGGTTTCCCTGCCGGCTGCCGCTGGTTCTGCTGCTATGGTCCCACAACCACGTGTGCCCCAAATAACACTCAGAGACTCTGTATTTGATACAATCCTGTTGGCCAATTACCATTACTGTTTATGGGCTAGCTCTGTCTTAATTATTAACCCATTTCTACTTATCTAAGTATTTCCACGTGGTCGTCTTATGGGGAGCCGCGCGGCAGGCGTCCTGCTTCTTCCCCGGGCTACATCTTGACTCCACCTTCCCATTTCCTCTTTCCTTCTCCTAGTCTCCTAGCCCTGCCTATCTAGTTTTCTATTGGCCACAGAGCTTTATTAACCAGTATGAGACACATATATACAGGATAACATCTCCCATCAGCACACTCCTTTATTTAGCAACGGTTACAACCATATATACTCTCCCAGCACCCTTGACATTGCATGGACTTCCTTCATTGGCTAGGCATGATCAGGACCACTGATAGCAATTGTCAAACTCCTGGTTAGTTCATCTCTGGGCCTGGTAGGCCTTAACTTCCTATAACCAACCACAGTTCTCCCTCTCTTCCCTCCCCATGTTCCCATTCCACCTCTCCCCAACCCATTCCCATTTACTCCTCAGAAAGGGTAAGGCCTCTTATGGGGAGTCAACAAAGCCTGGCACATTAAGTTGAGCCCTCCCCTCCCCCCATCAAGGCTGAGCAAAGCTGAGCAAGGCATTCCACCTCAAAAAAGGGCTCCAAAAAGCCAACTCATTAATCAGGGATGGATCCTGGTCCCAAAAACAGACCAAGATACATTAGTGTATCCTACATGCAGAGGGCTAGTTCAGTCCCATGCAGGTCTCCCCAGAGGTTGGTCTAGAGTCTCTGCACTCCCATGAGCTCAGGTTTTCCTTGTCCATCCACTGCAGCCACTTGCTTATTTAATTTCCCTCTGAGTTGACTCCCAGGGCTGGCCTGATCTCTGCATCTGCTTCCATCAGTTTCTTGGTGAAGATTTTATGAGGATAATTAGGGTAGTCACCAATACGAGTACAGGGGAAGAACAGTTCAGGCACCCTCTCCACTATTGCTATAAGTCTTAGCTGATGTGGTTGTTGCTTTTGTGGTACATTGCAGTGGTGAGAAAAGAAAATTATGTGATAAAACAGAACTCACTCTGAGGTTTATGGTGGGGGAGAGTTCATATGGAGCATACCCACACACAAGCTTGATGTATTCTGTCTGGACCCTTAGAGCCGAACAGTGTAAGTGCCTGAGTACTGACAAGCTCATGCACACATGTACACAATGGGTGCTCTTAGTGGCTGCAGTTGAAAACTTCCTCTCCGCTTTACCACTCCTCCGCACACCCAGTCACCCAGCTTACCTAGGAGATCTCATCTATTTTCCCTTCCCAGGGCAATCCTTGTGTCCCCTTAGGGTCCTCCTTGTTGAAGTGGTTTCTGAATCAGCTGGAATGTTTCTGGCACTTGGCTGTGTAAATAGCAATGAAAATAATGAGCAGTAAATTTGGGTTCACGGAGATTATGAAAACATACATTCATATTCTAGCTAGTACTATGATACAAATGTGGTTGGAAGATATCCCTGAGATAGGGTAACTGTGTATAATATCTCTAAAAAGTTGTGAGAAGGATGTGACCCTCTTTAAACATTGGTATACAGAAAACCAGTTAAGTACAATTTACAAGCACATATCTAGGCTACATTTGAAAATATTTATATCAGTCACTTTGGGAATGCCAAATAATTAACTCTGTTAATTGAATTATAAAGAGGGTTGCTTTGGGAGGAGCGTGGATGATTGAGGCAAAACCAAGAGCCAACCTCAAGAGATCCTTAATTTCATTATATAATAGTGATAGAAACAAAACAAACGACTGGTTACATATTCCTGCCCAAACAAAATGTCTGGCTTTCAGTGTGTTACAGAATGGAGGGGGATAGAATACTGGAAAGTGCAATTTAGTGGTTTTCTGTGTTGACAAAGTTAGTCTGGAAGACCTGGTTCTTCATAATCCACTGCAGGAAAGACTAAAAATAGAGTCCTCCCAAATAACAGTGTCATCCATATCCCCTTTCAACACCATCTGTGACATCTTCATGAATGGAAAGACAAAACAATAACTCTTGGAGAAATTAAACAACTGCCTGATTCTGTGAATATATGGTGCACCTAAATATAATGGCAAACTGATAACAATTGCTATTGACTCTAGACATGAGTTTCCATGTTCCTGTGAACTACAGTGATATAGTAGTGATGAACAGACAAGTTTTACAGGCTGGAGAAATGGGGTTGTATAGACACATTGTGAGAAAATCTTTTGTTATTGGAATAGAAAGAATGAGTAGCTCTGTTTGTTCCTCCTGTGGAGTGAAGGAAGCCAGGTGTAACAGAAAAAAATTTTGTTTGATGGTGCAGTTTTCAATTAAACAAGGAATAAATGCTAACTCATCAGATATTGGTCTGTGCCCCCTGGGATAGGCAATCTATTACTTTTGGAGATGGGGGAACAAGCTGTCACCTGAGGACTTGAGCATAAAGCATAAGAAGGATGCAGCCTCACACCTAACTCCAGGACCATAAAAGTAGATTGAGGTTTGGAGTGGAGATTGCATGGCTTCTGTTCTGAACAGAAGTTTGCCCAATTTGGTGAGAATTAGAAACCAAATTACTGAGAAGCCTATTGATTAGTCACAGATTAAATCAATGATTTTTACCTGAGATGATGATAAACTTGAGGAGAAACTTTTAAGGGCTTTCAAATGCATTTTGAAAAGCAAACCAAGAAAACCCATGGAACATTCTTGTGATGAGATTATATTAACCACCCAATTATAAAGGTCAGAAAATTTTTTTTGAACACTGGAAGATAGTTTGTGCAATTTCGTGTCCACTTTGAAAACTAATTTTAGTGAAAGGATCAAGTGTTGTAAACTAAGTGAGTTAAGAGCAATGTTTACTTCTAGAATTTAATTTTTCTTAGCATTTAGCACATAAAATTATACTAAGAGTCCAAACAACTAATTCTTAGGTTCAACAGGTATTATCATTCTCCATAAAATCTCTAATTTTGATGATATATTCTAGAAGAAATTTAAGACAGTACAAATAGTTCTATAATTTAAAAAATTCTATATAGTTTCAATATCAAACACAAATAGGACTGAATCCAACATTTCTTGATGTTATCTACTGTTAAGTGCCTATTATTTCCCAAAGCCCTTATAAAAAATTACCACACCAAAGGAATTAAAGTCACAATCTCCATCACAGACATGAAAAAAAAATCAAGGTATGCCAATCTCCATGTTACTTTGAAGGTTGTAGAGAAGGATGCTTACATTTTTTATCACCTCATTAGGCTTCCCTGTGTTCCTTTGATATTGCCAGAATAATCCTCACTTAGGCCTTAACTTTGCATTGGTTTTATTGGTTAACCATGGCTTTGTAGACACTGTCTCCTGGATACCAATGACTGAAGTTCAAAATCACCTTAAACTCAGGATATTTCCATCTAGAAAATCACAAATATTTTTGCAAAAAACTTTGTTCCAAATAAGGCATATTCACATTTGTGGAAAATTAAGCCTTCGCATTGATATCTAATCTGCTTCTTAGTCTGTTTTTCAATTTCTCTCAAATATTGCTCCCAAATATCTGTGTGAGCTGATTTGCTCAAAATTTTGCCAAGTGACAGTTTTGGTGATATCATCTAGTTCTAGTCTGAGAAATTTTGGTTCTGATTTTAAACAGTATTGATTCCAGTATATATATATGGTAAGCATTTATTATAGGTAAGAAGATATACTACTAAAAGTCTTGGGTAGGCAAAGCTAAATGAAATAATCAAGGGAAGAAACAGAAATTGGCTTAGTGGGTACATTGTTTGCTAGAAAAGCATGATAACCTGAGTTAATACTCTCTCAACCAGCATAAAAGCTACATATAATGGCCCCCACCAATAATCTCAGCATGGAGAGGTAAAGCCAGATGGCAAATGGGTCCCAAGGACTCACTGGCTGGATGAATTGGTGAGATCTAGGTTCAGTGTGAGAAACCCAACACAGAAGATAAAGTGGAAATCAGTAGTGAAAGACATTCCAATGTCTCTACCTGCCACATATGACTTCAGAGTCAAGTATACCTGCACAAACAGGGACACACACACACACACACACACACACACACACACACACACACACACACAAAAGCACAGATGTGTATGTAGAGCAGGCACACACCACACATGTCACTGGAAAGATAATTATGAAGGTGGAGACTCTATGTAACCTTGAAAGTGTCATTGCAATCTCCATGAGGATTATGGCTACAGGCACACATATAAGAGTGCCTGTCCCATTGTTCTCATTGGCTTATCAAAAGTTAAGAAACTCTTATCTCTGGCCTAATGTTTTCTTTACAGTTTCCTTCCTTGGTTTTATGTTTGTAGGTACAGCTCACACTAATCAAAAATAAGCTAGAAAGTGAATGAACTACACAAGACTTTAGTGCCCAGAAACTGCAGAAATTTCCAGGAAAAGAACACTTTCACTAACTTAAAAATATGTCACTTTATCTGCTTCCCCTTGTTTGTTTTGATGGTATTGTCTATTATATTATCTAACCTTGGATTCCTCTAACAGTCTCCACTGGACTCTGCAATGAGCTGAAAAGTTGCTATAAGGTAAGGAACTGAGGCCTACTCTATGGCCTTTTGAAAAGTAAGAAACCCTCTGAAGAAAGACTTTTAATATTCCTTCCCTGTTTCTTAGACATGTTATGCAAATGACTGAGTGAGGAAATTTTGTAAAACGCTTGTGGATCCTTGGGTGAAGGGTCTAATTAAATGAGCATTACTATTTTTATTATTTTCTGGGGCTGGTGTAACATAATTATGACTGGGCAATATGAATAGTTGTCCCTTAAAATAACTACCTCTGCAGCCTACTCGGGAGGTTATGATCTTGGTCTTGTAAGCCTGGTTGAGTCATTAAGTAACAGAAAGCACAATCTAATTAAATTTGACATACTCACATGGGTAAATCATACCCATAGGTACTTCTACAGATATATATATATATATATATATATATATATATATATATATATATATATTTTTTTTTTTTCAAAAAGAAAGTTCATTAGAAATAGGCTGAGGGCAAAAGTTTGAAAATGAAAATTTATGAAACCAGAAAAGGAGCTCCTTCCCTTGAGGAAGAATTAGAGCTGTGAAATATCCAGAATTTTAGAAAGGTAATATAATCTTCTATCTAGTTTATATGCACAAAAAGCCAGGCCTCAGGCTGCAGTATTGTGAGCCTGGATTCAGCATCAACCTTAAGAAGAACCGTCTGTCCTCAATGACTGTCACATGGAAACAGGGTGCTATAAAGGAACTTGGGTCTTTTTACTACCAATCAAATTGCACTATATTGTCAACATTAACCATTGTCCTCCAAAGTATTATGCCTAGAGTCATGTTTTTAATAAAAATGGTGTTTTGCTTTCTCACACATCTTTCAAATCCTGCTCTACATGAATACACATTTTACATATTTGAGATAGTAAAGCATACACTGCAGTCTGTTTCTACACATAAAGTGGCAATAGAAATATTTTCAACCCTTTTTTCATATTCTTTGCTATTTTAATTTTAAATGAATGCATAGTTTGTGAATGATTTGATAAGCTATGTCAGATGAATCTCTTATTTTTAGGTATATAGATTGGTTCTAAATTTGATTACAGTAGATAATTTGAAATTACCCTTGGATTGTTTCACACAGCTCTTCCTACAATGCTCACTGAGTACGTGGTGCAGAAACAGATGCTACTCTCTCCTTACTTGGCCAGTATAGCCAAGAATGTCATTTTGATTTTAGAATTGCTACTATTTTAGCCAAGGGGTCTACCTTTTCACAGCATCATCTCACCTTGGGATTTGTTTTACTGGACTATTTGTAAAACATTTAAAATGGCCCCATGCTAATTCTTTCTTTAGTTTACTATTCACTCTGGTTTGTGTCTTCTATCCCAAATAAGAATATTTTGCCCTTTGTGTGCTTGACGTATTTGAAAAAGGATTTTTCTGGAAAACTCACACATGTCTAAGAACTATTTTAAAATTTGGAGTTGCATAGTGAGAAGAAAAAAAAGAGCATCTGTGGGAAGAGACCTTCAGTGCCTCTGCTGAGCCTATCCCCAAGCCTGTCTTCTGGGATGTGGTGTTCTCTGGCCTTTCCGTTCTTCTCTTTTCATATCCTGCTGCATATCTCTTAACTGTACAAAATTTTCAAGCATAGTTCTTATTAATGATATTGCACCCAGACCAACAAAATGGAAAACTGTATTTAAGGCTTCCACCACATCACATTTAAATAGATAGATACAGAAATGCATGTATGCCTTGAAGGGAAAACTTAATATTTTAAATGAGCACAAAATACGTAGTTATTAAAAAGCAATTTCATCCATGGCAGGTGGCTATCAGCCCATACAATGCCAAAACTATGGAAATATAAGAATATATAATTGTTTTTCTTACTTGAAATTGTAATGTACAAGTAGCATCCCACAGTGTCAAAGCAGAAAGAATACTCAAAGGGGGAGCTAAGTCTAGAGAAGAAATCTAATTCCTTACTTCACACAGTCTGGTAGATTCATGTCAGGGTAAGGACTCAAGGAAATGGGTCTGTATCATCCTCTATAGCATCTTGGAAAGAGAAACAGTTCCCAAACAAAGTGATGAGGTCAGTCCAGTAAAGGGAGCCTGTCCTTACAGACCAAGTGCAAAAGAGATTTTCTTTTGAATGCCTCTCTATACCATGGAACTGTGACAAAGAAATCTTTCAGGAGAGTCACTAGAATAAAAGCAGTGTTTGCCATCACTTATCTACACTAGACACACACACACACACACACACACACACACACACACACACACACACACATACACACACACACGCGCTCTCAATATTATAGACCACTACTCACAGTGTTTTTTGAATTCTTCTTTGCAAAGTTCTTTGTTTCCTGGCATGATTCCAGTGTTAGAATGGGGACAGAGGCAGTGAAACACTGGAACCTTCAGGAAAGCCTCTGTAGCAAGGCTCTGGTATGTGTGTCACTTATAAAAGATTTGCAAAAGACGTGTATCTTTTCCACCTCACACCGAGGTATGACAAATGCATGAATGCCTGGAAATTATCGATGTAAACAGGCTATTACATCTTGCATTCGAACATGTGGCTGTTCAGGCAGGTGGAATAGCTGAGGCACCTGCATAGCTAGTGAGTGTGTTAGCTGGGAGAATGGGAAGGCTTGCAATTTAGGACCCCTCTGGGTTTGTTCTAAAACCTGCTCCCATCGGTTTATCATGTCTGTTAACAAGGGAAAGGCTTACTTGCAGAGTGTCAGTCTCCTTGCTTATAAAATAGAATTGATTACATTTTTTTTTGTACAGGGAAGTAATGCAATGAAACAAAGCAGCCCAGCAAAACAAGTAGTCCATGTGCTGAGAGTAAGCACTTGGACCATTTTCATCATTTCCCCTTTCTCAGTATCACACCCTGGACTGGATGGAGCCATGCTTCTCGAATCCCATTTAATGCTGCTTTGACCACAGAATGGCTGCTTATTCTGACTATGTCAGAATTGTTTTCCCATCCATCCAGCTTGATTACAGCAGGAGATAAGTGGCCCCCAAATCCCTTATCTCATTCCTTGGTTCCAGTTTGATAAATACAAATCCTGAAACTCCTAAAGGTATGGTGCTTGGGAATCTGTAATGGCTGTTCCATAATACAACAAATCCAGAAACTGATAGGAATGAGAAATAGTGTCCCACCCTGCCTACCTCCTTAATGCTTGGCAACACAAAATGCCCCCAGGACCCGATACCCACTTTTCCAATGGCTGACACATTGTTCTTCATTGCACATTTTCCTCTCTAAGCTTCTGTTCCAGTCCTAGCTCTCTCAGTTGCTTGTCACTATTTCTTTGGAGTTTTGGTCCGTTTAGAAGTATCATTTCTGTGTGAATATTCAGAGCATACATAGACAACACACTATTACATATATGTATATAATATACATATGTTATTACATTATGTTTATATGTGTACCTATCTATAAACAAGCAGATGATGAGGAACAATGAAAAGGCACTTCCTTGAAATAAATGCAGTTCTTTTCTCCTTATGTTCATGGCTTGTGTCTTGCTGCATGTAATACATGGTCAGGGCTCTTTAAAGGTCAGAAACGAGCTCATCATCCTTATATCTTCTTAAGGCTTCTATGGAGAAATGACTATTTAAATTTTTAGCATATATAAATACAAGGGAACTATGGTTTTCTATCTAATTGTTTGTTCCTTATGTGCTTTGGAGATTAACCCTTTCTCATGTGTGGCAGCAGTAATCACTCCCTCCCATTTCATAGGCTACTCTGGGGAGGGTTTCCCTTCTGAGCAGAAGCCACTTAATTTGATGTAGTTTTCCTTGCTTACTTTTAATCTGTTGCCCAGACACCTTATACACTGCTCTGTAGGTGAAAAGAAAGATGTGGCCACAATAGAAATCAGTATAAAGGTTTCTCAAACATTTAAAGCTCTAGTTATCATATGATCTAGGCCGTGTATTTCTGCAAAATATGTAAAATAATTGACTCCTAGATGAAAAAGAGATTTTTATATCCATGTATTCATTTCAGCATTAATGGTAATGGCCAAGGTATTGAAATATGAATTCGGTAACATAAGAGGACATGGATGGAACTTGAGAACATCAGGAAATAAGACAGTTATAGAAAGGAAAGTACTGTGTGATGATATGAAGTATCTGAAATACTCAAATCCATAGGATGAGAATTCAGCAGTGGTCTGGAGACAGTGTTGAAGAGAGTTACACTCAGTGCACATTAAGGGCCAGTTGAACAAAATGAGTGAGAACTGAAACTATTCCATCAGTCTTGTACAGAAAGCTGACAACCATGCACTTCATGGTTGAGAAATTGGCAAAGGAAGATCTGTCACCTGCTGGAACAATAACTTAAACCTTGAAAACTTTGATAGTTTTGCTTTTTTTCCCTCTCTCTCTTTTGTTTGTTGTGTTTTGTTTGATGATAGAGTTCAAAGGCAGAGCATGAATTTTTTGTATTTTTGTTACTGGAAAATGTGAAGCCCTCCAAAAGAGTTGAATAGTTATAGGCTGGCTACATAGCACTAAAAAATGAGCAGAGAGGAGACAATGCATACTTAGAATAGAAGAACATGGCCAGAGAGACCCCTAGTAGAGGGTTTCTAGGCATACAGACTGCTTATTAGCAACTCCTCGTGTTGAAAAGGCTTAAATATAAGCAGACTTCTGTCCTTTCACTGAGCCAGTATTGAACTGGGATCCTGTGAAGAACCTCTAGGCTATAGTCTGACATAGGAGTACTGTTGAGGTCCTCTGCAGCCCCTACTCAAGAAATTCTTCAGGTGTAGACTATGTGGTAAAGAGGCTGGGGAAACAAGTACCAGGGTTGAAATACCAAATTTCAAGGAATCTAAACATTTTAGGCAACAGCAGTTACAACAGAAAATACTCATATTATCATAATACTTGCCTATGAAATAAGTAATCCAATGCCATATGAAGTATTTGCACATGGCAGATTTTTAAGAAAAGGGACAACTGGAGTCCAGTCTACATCTCCATGGACTGCAAACTGCTAAAGTCAGGGACTATGGGTTCATGACTATGCAGAACATAATAGGCATTGGTAAGAAATAAATTCAAGTTATGTGCATGGGTGTGTGTGTGTGTGTGTGTGTGTGTGTGTGTGTGTGTGTGTGTTTGTGCAAATAAATTAAAGTCAAGCTCATAAACTAAAAATGTGGTCCTAAGTCAGACAGGCAGCCTAAAAGTTGAGGTTACATCTATTTTATTAATCATGGCCAGTTGATCTTTTATAATGTGAAAACTTAAGTTTCTTTATTTTGTGAGCAGTCAGCTTTTGTTTTATCAACCACGGTTCTTTTGCGCTCTACAGACTTTGTGAGAAATACAATCATAAATCCTTGGGACTTGATATTAAAGTGTTTTGGCTCAATTACTTGCATGAATTTATCTGTTTGGTGAAGGTGCAGGCTTATACCACAACAGCCACCAGCAGTGAGAATTAATCTCCCGAGTCTTAATTAAAACAGTCTTTGGAGACTACAAGTGCCTCAGGAAGTGCCAAAAATCTCATTTGAAAGCTTCCTGATTGTGATATTTCCAATGTCTTATTGCAGATTCAAAAAACTTGGGTGTTTGGAATAAGCTTCAGCATAAGAACAGCCTCACGTTAAGCGCTTATCTTAACCACCAAACCATCTGTTCTTCCTCCATCATGACTGTGAACAGTACATAAGACCCAGCATCCTTCTTCCTGTCCCATATTGCTTCTAAGCAAGGTCTATTCCCAAAGTCATTTTTCTCCTTTTCCCATCAAGCAAAGCAGAAACTAGCTGGGAATATTTCAGCAGAAATGAAATAATTTCCATCCTTTCTAATACCTTGTCTCCCACACGTCTGAAATTTCCTGTTTTAAACTCATAGTTATTTTAGTCAAGTGTTTTTCTTTTTACTATTCACATCCAATTCGTTGCCTTGCTTGCTAATTTATCTAAACAGCTTCTTGAATCTCTACCTTCCTCTGCCACTTGTATAATATTATGCCCTTTCAAAAACTTGCATTTTTTTTTAAATTTTAGGACTCTACATTTTTTTATCATCTTAAAAGGTGTAAGAGTAATTGATTCTACATACTAAAGCATTATGGCAAAAGAATATTAATGAGCTCATTACAATCTGTGCTTTCTTTTTAGTGTAGAGTGTCACTATTATTCTCTGCCCTCTTCAGAGTAGACCTAGAGTAGAAGATTTAGTAACACTAAACAAGATCCAACAAAAAACAGTTCAGATGGAGATGAGCCTGCAAATTGCAGGAGGATGAGGTTAAAAAAAAATCCCCCAAGGGTATTCATTTGAAAATTAAAAGGGCCAAAGGAAGGATGATGAACATGTATGTAAGAGATGTCACATTATAGGATATGAATCTTATTTCTTTGCTATTTTCATGAATTAAACTTGAAAAACTGGTGAGAGACTATGGGTATGGATTTCAGATTCATCCCAGGAAAAATCTTCCAGTGCTTAGAATGATTTTAGGAGTAACTGGGCCTTATGGAGTAGTGATTTTTTTCTTCTTAAGTGGCTGTTCTTTGGTTACTTATTCTAAAGGCTGTGGTTAACATTCATGTAATGGGAAGGAATGCAAGCCCCAAAGACCACTGGAACACTTAGCAATGGTGAGTAACTATGAGTATTGCTCTTCCCTGCCTTCTTAGTAATATCTGCTAGGATTCGGATATAATGTGTCCCCTTCCCCAACTCATATGTTGAAAGATGGGTTCCAGTTAGTGGATCCTATTATCCAGGAGTGATTGAACCATCAGGATTATAACTTAATCAATAGGTATAAGCAATTCATGGATTCATAAAGTGATGGCCTTCAAGAAATAGTGGAAACAAGGACTGTCTGTCTCAAGGTTGTATGTCACTAATGGTGTACATTGGGAGAGAATCAGTTGTCCATGGAGATAGCTGTAGATGGACATTACCAACTAAAACAATGAGTAAATGAGTAACTTTCTTCCCTTTGGATATTTATCTTAGGATCCTTGTGATGACAATGGAGATAAAAGCAAACCCTTTTGTGAAGTAATCCACTCACTTTTCCCCACTCTGATCTTTAATCTGACTACTGCACATTACTGTTCATCTTTGGGAGAATTCTTGCTTATTGTGTTTCCCACGTCTACTCCAGGACCACCTCTGAGCACACAGGCCTGCTTGTTAACAGAATTAGAATTCAGGATAGGAGTCAGCAACAATGTACCTGGGGAAAAAAAAAAAAAAAAAAAAAAAAAAAAAGAATCATAGTAGAGGCTGAAGTGCAATAGAAGTCCATTTCTCTCTAGGGCAATGTTCAAAAGTAGGCAGACTTCATCAAAGTGTGTTTGATCTTTGGTCAATGGCTTCAGTCCCTGGGAACAGTGATCCTTTATCTTCTGGCTATGAGAGTGGCCAGCTATGAGAAAGGCACCAAGGCAAACAGAAGCACAACACTTTTCTGAGCAAGCTTAGACCCATGACTATCATTTGCACACATGTTAAATCCTCTGGGTTCCATCTCATTTAGACTCATCATAAGTGAGATACAGTAGTCTTCAAGTGACCAGTGTCCAACTACGATCTGTTACAAATCTAGAGAAGAGTGAATATTAGAGAATGTCTCAACAGTTAACCAGAGTTAACCCTCAACAGTTTGTCCACTAGTTCTTTTATTAATCATTCTTTTCTAAATAAATTTCATAAACTTCTTGAAGACAAAATAATGCTCCCAATCCTGTCCATCTCTTATGAATATTCTATAATGTCTTGTATGTACCAAATTCTCTTAAAAACATACACTGAGTGAAGGGATGAACAAACAAATAAATAAATAAATAAATAAATATGACAGAGACTCATTTTAAAGTTCTATTTTATCAATATTTCCTGAGAATTTTGTTATTTTATTACTGTCTATTTTTCTTAAGACTCTGAAAATATTTAGTCACAGTCTGCTGAGATTCAGTTTGTCTCCTCTTTCTGTTACTCTCCCTTCTACATTGGGATGACTCTGTGGTACTTCCTCTGTGCATGTTCCTTCATCTCTTCTGAAGGCACATCCTTATTCTTTAAAGGGGAGAATATGTTCTACATAGAAAAATTTAGGCCTTGTGACACAACATATAACTGGACTCCTGGGTTCTCAATCAAGGCATAGGCTCTCATGGAGGAATCAATGTTCCTCTTTCCCAGTAGCTGGAGTTGAGTTATTGTTATATATTAAATTGTGATGAGCTGATTGAATAGGCCCTCTCATACAAACTTAAACTAGCTGGTGATAATTGTGTCTAGTACACAATTTGATTTTATAATTTCCCATTAAGTTTCATAGGAAGTTAAATGATAATTTCTATGCTCATGATCTTTGTCCTTCATTTATCAATAATTTTATCTATAGATTTTAATGTTTTGCTGTCATTTTTAAAACAAATTATTTTATTTGTGCTAAGAACACAATCTTATAAGCAAATTGATAAACATAAACTGAAGTAACCTAAATAAAGGACAATGCAACAGATAACTACAGCTTATCTACCTTGCTTTAGTGATGTTTATGTCATTTTATTAGTAACTCCCCATACCACCATAGTGCCAGCCCATGATACCATTGTCTGTCTCTCTGATTATGTAAATGTAATTATGTAAATGTGATTATTTTAGATTTCTTTCATGATGGCAATGTAGTTGTTGTACTTTGTGACTGTCACTTACCAAAATATCCTTCAAGCCCATCCATGCTGTGGAATATTGTGGCATCTCTTTCTTAAATCTCAATGAGAGATCTGAAGACATGGTTCAGTGAATAAGAGCATACTCTGCTCTTTCAGGGGACCTGAGTTAGTATCCAGTTTCCACTTGGGATAGCTCACAACAGACTGTAACGCCAACTAGAGGATCTAACATCTTCTGCTCTTTGCAAGTGCCTTCACTCATAAGTGCACACACACAATAAATAAATACATGAATAAATAATTATTTTTTAAATGTGATTCCATTGTATTTATTCCATTTTCACTGTCCGTTTGTTCATTGTTGAGTATTCTATTTATTTCTACATCTTGGCTAGTGGTGCTATCTCTGGTAGATTGAAAATAATTCACCTGCTATAAAAACAGCATAGAGTTTCACACACACACACTCACACACACACACACACAGAGAGAGAGAGAGAGAGAGAGAGAGAGAGAGAGAGACAGAGAGACAGAGAGAGAGAGAGGGAGAGAGAGAGGGAGAGAGAGAGGGAGAGAGAGAGAGAGAGAGAGAGAGAGAGAGAGAGAGAGAGAGAGAGAGAGAGAGAGAGAGAGAGAGAGAGAGAGAACAAAACAACCATCAGATCTTGCAATTTCACTTCTGGGTATTTATCCACAGTCTTGTACACGTAAAATTTTCAGTGGACAGTGAGGCTTCAGAATGTTTGAATAAAATTATACCATACACAAAATACAAAGTTCTTCAATACAAAATTGCACATGACTAGTACTTCTTTAATGAAAAGAGGAACAATGTATGTATTGTACATGTAGGATGGACTATTATTACAGTAACATCACTGAGTGTAGGAGGAAAAGAGGTAAGAAATCACTTTCTTGAAGTCCCCTGTACACTCTACCCATCTCCCTGGCCCAAGGAAATATCTTTGTGCTCATTCTGTGGACAGAAGGATGTTGCAAGGAACAATACATTCATTTGCAACTTTGAAATCTGTGTTTATATTTGTTTTTACAAGCTTTAATCATTAGTTAGATGGTCATTAAATGCTTACATATGTGTTTGTAGGAGTTAATCAACCCGGAAGGGTACCTTTGAAGCTCATTTCACTTCTCTTGTTTCTTTGAAGTTTTACTGTGGCTCTCTAAACAAGATTCTGTAAATTAAATCTCTGTCTTAATAGAGTAAATGGAGAAAGTGAAATTGCAAATTGAATGCTTTCAGAAGAATGTCAGACTGCACAGCCTCTTTTCTCAATTAATCCCATCTCTATTTTGTTTGGAATTGTAGATTTCCTTCTACTTTGATCTCTATCAAACAATGTGATAGTATTGCCATAAATGAAAACAAACAAACAACATCTACCTGTGGCATCTTTACAGTGGGTCCAGAAACTAACTCTTATCACTTTCAACTCATTTTGCACTTAGGACTGAACTTTGTGCCTCTTTCCAATTGGCTGATCATAAGCATTCTCTCAATTTATTTATTCTAACTCCATTTATTTGATATCACAGCACACATGGATCATTATTTTCCAGAAGTACTAGATTGTGAATTGTCTCATGGCTGCTCAACAAACTGTGTCAAGCAATAAAATCCTGTGTCACTGGATTGGGGGGAAGCCTCTTCCCTTAGCATTCTTTTCATAGCATTCTTTTCATAGTCTATATCTCCGCAAGAAGCTGATAGTAACTGGACTCCTCTCTTCTATTACCTGTAAGGAGGCAGACTCAGAACACTCACAGTTTGAGCTTATGGAGTCTGTGTTTCCTATTATTTTGCTGCTTCTCGTCCTTCATGTTTTATTTCTGAAAATACAGACAAGATCGAACAGCTATCTTTAAAGTAGTATGAATTCTGACCCAATAATACTTCTCTTTAATGTATATGTAAGAATTATATGGATTTAGGGAACACAAGGGGATCATTATACAGATGCATATGAAGTATCATGATCAAATCTGAGTGATTAGCATTTCCCTCTTAAATATGTAGCAACCTTTATGTTATAAATCTTTGAATTCTTCTTTTCAAATTCCTTATAAAATAAATATTTGATTGTTGTAACATTGTTGTTTCATGCTATATAATACATAATTATACGTCTTTCATGTAATTCTATTTTAGAGACTTCTTTATATTTTGGATCTCTACTATTACATTACCCAGACTTATGGGGATCCCTATTTTACTCTTTCTCTGAAATGACAACAAAATAAAACAAACAAACAAAACAAACTTAAAAGCCCTCCTCATGTAACTGAGAACATGAGATATTGGTGGTTTATGCATGGCTTAGTTTTCCCTTAAGGTTGACTGGTATTCCATTATGTATATATGACACTTTTAAAACAATTCTTTTGTTGATGGGCACTTGGACTAATGTTATATTTTGACAGTTGAAATTAATATGGCAATGAAAGTACAAGTTTGGCTACCTTTGGACAAATTGATTTCATTTCCTTTATGATATTACTTTTTGATATCAAATTCTGATTCTGTTTAATCATTTACCTATAGAAGTAATGCTTACTTCTCATTTGTTTTTCAGTTATATTTAAAAATCTCAAAACAAATAAAACCAACTCCAAGATGTACATGCTCACTTTGAAACTAACAACAAAACTCCAGCAAGCCTACTAACAGCTTCCTGTTTGTTGTTCTTGTTCGGTACTGTAACTTGACCTTTGTTCTTCAGAATTAAAGCCTCTCCTATTTGTCATACACATAAACATATGGGATATACTAATGTCATGTGTCCATAGCAGACACAAGCCTTCAAAATGATTGGAATACTGTGTGTGAAAACACACTAGAAATCTGAAATTAGTACATGCTTTAAAATAGAGAAATTTGGGAAGATATTTCAAATAAACAATTGAGACATCTTACAAAATGTTGTAGCCATTTGTTATTTTGAAACATTTTGTAAATCAAGATTGAATGGAATTTCTTCACCTCGTAAAAGAAAATCTTCTGAAAAACAAAAAAGAAAACAATGAATGATGGCTTTCAAAGAGAAAAGAGACTCCATGTCTTAACATCCCATTGAAAGTCTCATGATAGGGCAGCAAAGTAGGAAAGAAAGAGAATCTGAACACTGCGAAGCAAGATATAACGTTCTTGTTACTTTTAGAAAATGTGATGTTTTACATGAAATTACAGAATTTATAGATTATTAGAATCTATAAAATACTCTAGGAAAGCACTGGACACAAAAATCAATGCACAAAAAATCAATTGTGTTTGTGTATATCAGCAACAATCAAAGCAAGTGTCTTCTTGGATCACTTGCATGGTACTTATCCAGGATGGAGTCTCCAACACTCTTGAAAGGAAAAAGTAATGAGAACACAGCACAGTATAGGAAAGGCTTTCTGGAGTAGACATCTCTGCAGTGAGTATAAGATAAATAAATGGAAGGGCACATAATGAGGGACAAGATCAGTCCTAGCTCAACTGATATATAAGTTGCAAAGATGATTTCCAGGGCAAGCACAGAATTGCAAGTGTCTTGAGACAAGCTGAAGTCTGGGAGGAGGAGGTGAGTTTCTTAGCATGCCAGTCCGTGCCACTAAGTAGAACAGTGATTATTTTCTAATATTGAACAGAAAGTGGCTTTGGTATTTACAGCAAGTAATTAAAGGCTAGCAGCGAGCACTCGGGGTATCTTGTACCCCCACTAATTTGGTTAAAAGAAGTCCCACTTTCAAGAGAAGTCTTCATGTAGGAGAGTGTAGATTTAGTGTTGGAGAAAAGAGTCAGTAGATGGATGTTGACAGTTTTCTTTGCTAAGATGGGAGGCAACAACACATATCATTCACTACTCCCTCTTAGATGAGTGTTTTAGCAAACAGTATTCCTTTTTACAGTAATAAGGCACAGCGACAGCATCTTGTTCTGAATCCCTGTAACAGATCCGTTAAAGCAGTGGTTCTCGACCTTTCTAATTCTGTGACCCTATAATACTGTTCCTCATGTTGTAGTGACCCCAACCAAAGAATTATTTTGTTTGTACAGCATAACTGTAACTTTCCTGCTCTTATAAATCACCATGTAAATATGCAGGATAGCTGATACGCAACTGATCACAAAGGGATAGCCACTCACAGGTTGAGAACCATTACAGTTTAGAGACAGGGAGCAACTGATGTACCCAAGAGACTGGCCCTGGCACATTTCAGTTTGGGTGCCTAGGGAGACCTCTGACAGACAAGTGGAGGAAGGCTCTGTTGGGAATCACAGGAAGGAGGTGGCTGCCCATGATTCTTTCAAAGAGAAAATAATTTGGTTTTGTGAAAAAACACTAAAAACACCACAAAGAAGAGCAAAACAGCGCCCCGCCTTCTTCAGAAGCGCTAACTTCCCCGGTGTTTGGACTCACTCTGTGGAAAGAGGAAAGGCTGTTTTTAAATCTCTACTGTCTGGTGCTGCCTGAGCTGTACCAGGGCCACAGAAAGAATCTGTGCTAGGAATGGCAATTAGCAGTCAGGGCACAAGCAGGAGCCAATGCATGCAAATGAAAAACAAACAAACCTGAAGGTGGGATGGAGAGAGGGAGGGATCGAAGGAGGGTCTGAGAGCAGATTGAACAGGGAACCCACCCATCCGATGAATTCTTCCCTGCTCTCATTTTCAAACTGTACAGGGCTGGCTGAGCTTGCACCTCACTTGTTAATCTCTTTTTTGCATCCCTGTTTTGTGGCTGTCAGAACTCCATATTATGCAAATTGGGCTTAAGCAATTAAGGCAATAATGTTTCCCTTGAAGAGTCTGACAAGGTGGTAGGAGTTTGGGCTGCATTTCTCAGACAGGAGTTTGAATGCTTATTTACCTACAAATAGAAGAGAACAAGAAAAAGAAAACACAGTTGCATTCCACTCACCTGGGCTGTGCTGTGGCTTTCTCTAGCATTTCCTCTGCTGTCACAGAGAACAAGGGGTCACTCTCCAGCATTAGTGGGTGGTAAATTTAGAATAAATGAACACTTTCCACAAGATGTAGTTTTAACCTGTTGAGTTCACAGCTGCAGAAGGCCACCGAATCAATTCCTTTGACAGGATTTTAAAGGAGACTGGGTGACTTCATGAGGAATAACATTTGAAGCTGCTGTGGCTGTGTGTCTTCTGTTTGGGGTCATGAGCTGATTGTCTGAAAGCGAGAGGGGGCAAGGCTAGGAAACTAGTCTCTGTCTGTTATAAAACTAAATTGCACAGTTCATGAGACTGTCACAGCACCTTCCTCTAAAATATTCCCAGACATCAAGAAATCCAAAAGAAAGCCATGGACTCTGAATTTGTAAGGCCACATTCTATATTGCTGTACTTTGGGAGCAACATAGAAATGATGATGTCCTCAGTTTAAGCACATGATCAAAAACCACCTTTCATAATTACCAGGTTTAATCCTCCAATCCAAATCCTAAAGCTGATAATTCTTCAGATGTAGCCTGTTGTTAGCAAATGCTGTTTTCTCTCCTGCCTAGGCATTTACGGTCCATCGTTCTATGCCTCATCATTTGAGCATGTAATGAGGAAATATCTGCCATGCATGTAGCAGGTAACATGTAGCTGTGTGTTTGCATGGTTGGGTATATAATGGAAAGCAAGACTGAACAAGCCTAAGCAGTATGAAGTGTAGCCTGATTCTTAATTATCGATCACCATAGCCTTCACCCCTAGCTCCTTCAGCATGCTTTGCTGTTGCCCCCACAGGCAAATCTTTATGTCAAGCATAAAGCCCCTCTCTTTTAAATCACCCTGTGTGGATCAGAGCAACCAAAATCTTCCAAACTTTGCTGAACGTTGCCAGTGGTTTTCCTAAAACTTCTTTTTCTATCCATAAATCCACCAAGGAACCATTCTGACCAAAGTCCTTTGAGATTTTCTTTAAAAATGTTTCCAGTTAAAATATGATTTGTCAAATCTAGCACAATCCTTTTGATCTCACTCAAGTAGAGCATAGCATTTTATACTATTAATCTTTTTGTCATTTTATCTTTCTTTCAGTATGTTTCTAGTAGATGTATATCAGACTTCCACTGTGTGTCAAGAACTATGGGATATTTTTTCTACAATTTTTATAGGCTAGGACCTCCCTTTAGGTACACCATGCTACCTTCATAGTTGCCTCCCTTATGCTTCAGCCTCCTAAGTACTAGAATTAGATAGGTGTGCACCACTATACTCATCTCTGCAATGTGTTTTGAGTCCATACAACTGTCTTTATAACACACAATTCACTTTTAAAGATGGTTTGCTTCTTCAGAGATAAAATAATTATAAATGGATTGACATACAATAGTGGGTAAGTAAAATATATGAAAGGAATACCATTAAATAAAGATGGAAATTGTTGGTAGAATTGAGCATCAGGGAAGACATCAGAAAGAAGTGACAGCAGAGCTGAATTAGGAAGCTTGAGAGAAATTAACTGTGTAGTACTAAGAGCACCCATGGTCTAGTCTTTCTGGTCAACTTCCTTCCCACTCAGCTCTGCATTTGCTACAAAGCTTAATAAATAAGGACTGAAGAGTCAAACACTGATTTTTCTGGGGTTCTAGTTTTTCTAATTTGCAGAAAGATGTCTAACATCCTAAGACAAAAATCTCTTGATTTTTTTTTTCTCTAACCACACACCTCAATGTTAACCTTTACTAAAACTCGTGTATATTGGGCTTCCCTGTAGCAAGGATTCTCAAATGTAGTAGGACTCGCCTTTGTGGAACTACCAGCTCCCAGTAATGAAAGGGAGACTTGATATTAATTATGAAAGCTTGGCTTTTAGTTTAGGCTTGTCCCTAACTAGCTCTTATAAAGAAAATTAACCTGCTTCTATCAATCTGCAAACTACCTCTCCTCTGTACCATATGTCCAACTTGCATTGCATCTCACTGGTGCCCAATGGCCTCTCTTCTTCCTAGAGTTCTCTATTTCCCAAGAAATCCTGTCTATTGTTGCCGTTTAACTAATAAGCATTCAGCTCTTTATTAAAACAATCACAGTGACACATCTTCACACAGTGTAAGCAAATACCCCACAAAACTTCTCAGTCTTAATTATCAGTAAACTCTCTTGTTTAGTCAGTGTCACCTGAAGCCATGCAGCCATTTGAGGTTCTCATCCTTTTAACTTTGTCACCACCTTCAGGAGAGAATCAAGATCCTATTCCCCAAATGAACACCAAATCTATTTTACTTTCCTTATGTCTCCACAGTCACAAATGAAAGATAGCATTTTCTATTTGTATTCCTTGAACCCAGCCTCACAGAAATGCTTGTATAGAAAGTCAATATATATTTTTATCATTGCATTTCCACCTTTATCATTAGCTTTATTTGTCCTCATTCTTTTATTTCTGCCCTTTACTTCATCCACCCTGGATGACTCCTGCTTACTTGAACAGAGAATGTTTCTTTGTGTGGCCATGCCATTTCTAAATGTTTCTTCTTGTGCAATGATCATCCTCCTTTTTGCACTGGACCTAACTGTAATTACCATTAAAGCTTGTGCATCTATATGTATATGAAAATGTAGTGTCTCATTGTATAATACAGTTTGCTTTGGGTTTGTCCTCTAGACTGAGTATTTGGCCAGTATGAAAGCACATTTGTAAAGTGATCATATTGAAATTTTGGTGCTAATGTTTCCAGTGTTCTTCCAAAGAACTTGATTACATTGCTATTTCAAATTCTTCAAAAGGGATGGTCTGATATTAAAATAAAGGGATTAAGTTAAATGCCCGAGAGACAAAAGTGACTGTCCTGCTCATATAGTATAATCAAGAAGACAGTGCAAGAGATTCCAGGAAGCTTTCAGCAATCCCTAACTTAATATGCTGAGTCTGCTGACTTGTAACTTATCTGATACAGCTGAGTAAGGTGAGTTTGTATACTTCAAACTAGTTTGTAAGCTATGATTGCCTGGCACTGTAGTTTTAGAAAAATGATGTTGTCTGCATCTTGAAGCAGCTGGCTCTGTTTGAGTTTTGGAGGTGAGATGTGTCATGTTGAAGGAGAAGTGACAAGGACAAAGTTATAAATTCTATGCCTAGTCTGCATTCACACAGTTCTCTAGCTTCCCTGCCAAATCCATCCAGAGAAGACAGAGGACAGAAAGAAGAGTAGCAACAGGGAGTGATGGTAGAACCTGAATGGTCCATGAAAGTGTGTGGCTGGGTGGGAGTTAGGGAAGGGAGGTGTCTTTGTTTTAAGACTGGCATCTGACTCCAGTTCATTAGAAATTGCTGCTCAACAGTATTTGACATTTAGAAAAAAAAATTAGGCTGGCTTTTAGTTTCCCTTTTCCTTTAAAGGACCATTTGGAAAGTGCATATGGGATGGCACTAAGGTGAGAACAAGAGCAGAGTGTGAGTATGTAAAATGCAGTGGATGTTTCTACAAGTTAAAACACAGAACGGGAATCTATCCAGATAGTGTCCACATGTTCAAGAGAGAATAAGAGACTTTGAATAAGGGAGTGCCTCATACTGGATGGTAGAAGGAACAAAACTTATACAGGTAGATAAACCTGTCTTAGTTTTTCTATTGCTGTGTAGAGACACCATTACCATGGAAAATCTTACAAATGAAAACATTTGATTGAGGTTAGCTTACAGTTTCAGAGGTTTAGTTTGTTATCCACAAGGTAGGATATATGACAATGTGAAGGCAGCCATGTGCTGGAGAAGGAGGTGAGACTTCTACATCTAGGTCAGCAAAGACCAGCCCTAGTGACACACTTCCTCCAACAAGGCTACAACTACTCCCACAAGGACCCTCCTAATAATACACCACCCTATGAGCATGTGTGGTCAATTTTCTCTCAAAATACTTCAAAGCCCAAAGGGATAACAAGGCTAGACCAAGCTTTACACAAGGTTAGATCAAGATTTACCCAGAATAAGCAGGAACTTTGCATTTTGATGACAAATACTAAGATGCATTTCCAAAGAGAAAATACATTTCTGCTATTTTTCCTGAGTTTTTCTCCTTCCTCCCTATACACTTTTCATTATTTTACTTTCCCCTAAGCTCCAAATAGCTCAAATAAAAATCTCTTGAAAGGAAAATTGTACTTTAATACTTTATTGGAAATAAATAGAATCAATATGTTCCTTATCATGATGTACTTTGAAGAAGGGTACTGGAATGTTTCCATCTGATTGCTGGTAAATTTGCATGAAATGATGGGTTTAGCAGAATTCTCATCAATTCAATTGTTGTCAATAAATATATATTAGGCACTCTGTTAGATTCTGCATATAAAGAGATGAATAAGATAATTAATACTATTTACAGAGGACTCACCAGAGGCTAGTTGCTAGATGACGAAGCTTAAAGATCATATTATCAATAAAAGCATTGAAATGGCTCCCCTGGAGCATTTACTAGTAATTTACTCAAAATCTCACCAAAATTTAGCCAAAGATCTCTGGATATGAAAAAAAAAATCCACAACTGCATATCTGACAATTTGTGGCGCATCTTCCTTGGAATGTTTTTTTTGTGGGGGGGACGATGGGGATGGCACAGAGACTGGCCTTTATGGGTCTAGGATGATACAATACATAAACATTTCTTGGCTCCATTGTTCTTAATGACCAGTGATATGCTATATTCCTGTTTAGCACAATGGCCCTCAAAATTTAATGCACATAAATAATAGAGTGTGCTTAGAAAATAGATTCTTGAGAATAACATCACAGAGATTCTAATTAATCAGATTCAGATTAGCAAGGAACATCATTGTGACAAGCCGAGTGATTCGGACACAATCAATCTATGAATATTACTTTGAGAAACACTGCTTTACAGAAAGAGTTTTCCTTAGAACTGTCAAATTTTATTTATTTACAAAAAATCATGTAATTTGTTTTGATCAAATTATTTCCCTTCCCTATGGTCATCTTTAAAATTGCCCCTTCCCACCCAATATAAGCAAGCAAGCAAGCAAACAAACAAACAAACAAAACACCTATTTTTCTACAACATTTTGCTCCTAGAATATTGTTCTTTCAAAGTACATTGATTTATTTTAGAGATTTCATCTTTTCTGAGAGATAAATAGGCACCATAAGATGGTTCATTATTTTAACCATCTTCCTGAGAATTTATTTAGCTACTTGTTCTTATTCCAGACAGGAGTTATTTTGGTAAACTATGCAGATGTTGATATATTGTCACATCCATTTTGGAAAAAAATATTTAATAAAACTATTTAGAGACAGTAGTCTGTATGTACTACCCACTTAATCTAATCAAAGCTGTGGTAAAATGATAATGTTATTATTGTAACAAATGTTTAACCATAAACACTAAACTAGATTTAAATAGTAAAATCCATGAAATAAGAAAGCAAAATTCACTCTGAATTTTTAAGTAGATAGAATTAAAAAAAAACAATTTATTAAGCTATTAAGCAGGCTGTTTTAAGAAACCAGTCTTGTCAGAGGGCATCAAGGCAACTCAGTGATGAGCCTCAGCTGGTGAGACCATGGAAAGAGTGGTTGGAGCAGACAACAATCTGTGGAACACATGTGTCTATGACAGAGACAATGATAGCTGAGGAAAAGAGAGATTGTCCTCTATCCTTAAGAAAGGACGTTTCACAGAATGAATCCAGTTTGTGGTAGGGAAGCTGGGAGGAGACCTGTTCCATCTTGCTTTGCTAGGGTTTGGAAGGGGATGGGAGGAAGGGGACATGGCATCTCAGAATAATGGATGAGGGACCAGTGCATAGCCCCTTGGATCTATTTAATGACCTCAAGAAGTTACTTTAATTCTGATAACTAAATCCCCTGGGATATTTTACAACAACCTAGTCACTGTCCCAAACCTGTATCTTGAGGAATAATAACAATATTATAGAAGCCCAAGGTGAGCATGATGTCCTATGGGGAAGTAGAAAGCACAGCTCTCATCTGTTTGTCTCTCCCAAATCCTGCCCTTGAATTAGACTTTTCTCTACATTTTCTTCTAGGTCCTCCCATTCATGTTTTGCCATCTTCAGTTTCTGTCTATACTAGTTCTTGCAGAATGCTCTTCTATTCCTTTCCAATGAGTACTATTTTCTTACCCTTCAGCTCTTGCTTTTACTACTTCTGTGCATCGTGCTTTACCCAGCTCCTTTTGTCCTCTTGGCATGGTGGGGGTTTAATTCCTTAAGTTTTAAAATAATATGTTCCAATTAACCTTGTATCTGGTTGAAGAAGTTCAGCCTCTGTCTGAAACTGCATGATTTTAAAAAGCATTAAGCAAGACTGGGGTTGAATGACACAATAAAAAGAACAGAGTACCATGGAGCCTTGGGGCTGTGGCATCTCATTCAGTTTGCAAGGTGAATTCACCTCATTTCTGTGTTTGCTTTGGTGATATGGGAGCAGGAGTGAAAAGGGTTAAGTATCTTTTCCTATATTCTAGGGACATATTTTTTTTTTATTTTTCTCCAGCTTCTGTTTGCAATTAGCTTGAGTGGGTCCCAAATCTCAGTTAAGTCAAAATGTTTTCTAGTATAGTAACTGACTCACAAGTAGACACCATATTTTTGCTTGTTTGTGAATATACCTTTGTTAAAAAGTTTTACCATGTCTGTAGAACATTTCATTTGAATCTAGCAAATTTGAAAATAAAGCAAAACACACACACACAAACCCTGCTACTATAGTTTTTCTAAAGTAAATGATTTAATAAGTATCTCCACCAGGACTCAATGCCAATGACAATATGTCATGTCTATTTTGCCAAGTAACCCCACAGATGGGAACTTTGAGGAAGGGGCTTCCCAAAGTTCCTATCTGGGAAACAGAGAAGGAACTGAGATAATCAGGAATTGTTTTGTTTTATTGTTTTACCTTTTTTTTTTTTTAAACAGAAAGGTCTCACTGTCTCTGTTTAACCTTAAACAGAGCTAATAATTGCAAATTCAGAACTCTTGTTTGAAAAATGTGACAAATGTGCCTATTTACCTCACTGTTTTATCAGATGAGCATAAGTGTTTCTTAAACAATGAAACACTACAGTAATGAAGAACTTACCACCTTTGTCCTCATTTTTAATTTCATGAGAAACTCTGCATCTGTCATGTGATTGCTCTATCAAAGTGTAGTGTTTAGCATATTATAGAAAAGTTATCTAATTAAGTTTTGGTTGAAACAGCTCCGGTACCAGTGTAATCCAATTACATTTACCAAGTAAAGGAAATTAGCCTGGAATTTTACTCTTTAGCCTGGCCAGTTTCCTGTTCATTAACCAGCCTTGTAGAGCTGATAAGGTCCTCAGAGATCATCCAATCTAATACCCTGATTGCTTCATAAGAAAAGTCACCAGATGCCAAGAGAGGGTAGCATAACACTAACCACCACTAAGGGTGCATCAGAAACGGAATGGAGGACTGAATACATTATCCATTTGTCTCCCTTAGTTGACTTGTCTCCCCTAGGACTTCCCTCAATTTCCTGTCATTCTAGTGTCATTTAATAAGACTATTTTCATAGGCTTTCACTTCGTCCAACTCATTTTCATTAATTGCATCCCTTCACCCCTTTGAGAGAAAAGCTTGGAAGTAGGAATGGAAAGAAAGGGTGGCTTCCTGAGCTGATAGAGATTTAGGGACTAAAGCTGATAGAGTTTGGGGTTATAAAGCTGGTGGTTGCTGATGGCTTCTTATATGCCTGCTTTTGTTCAGCTTCTGTTTAAAATCTTGGGACACTCTACAGCCTGAAGTGGGTCTCAAGCCACCTCTCAGGAAGAGGGACAGTAAAGTATGCATGTAAGCCCTTGTTTGCCTCATGAAATCACTGTACTAATTTTCAGCGCAATGGCATGCACTCACATGGATTAATGATCACCAAGACGTGTTAATGTTTTATTTACAAAAACAGCACCTTGTTATAATAGAGTGCTTTAAATTACTTTTAAGATTTGCTCCTGCCATGTTATCTCATTTTCTCCTGCTTAGTTCTGAAATTTAGGCAGATGTTTCTGTCCTTAAAACAGAGACAAAGAAACTGAGGCCTTTGCTACTTTATAATTTGCTGGGGATTATATATCAGGTTAATAATGTTTATGTAATTAATACAGAAGTTGAATCTAGTCCTTGACCCCAATAATAAGGATATGGATGAAAAGAGTACTAGGATATCATTTCTATATATTTAACAGTCATTATTCAATCATCATAAGGGTTTTAAAGTTCAGAAAATATAGAGATGTAGAAAACCAATTTTTATTTTACATTTGTTAATATGTAGTAATAGTGAGTGTGAATGTGTTTTAGGTGTTATTTCTGAATGAGCATATAACATGGAATGAACCAATCTAATTCTCCTTTATAACAGCCTTGCTTCTACTTATAGTAATCAATACTTATATTTAAGACATTATTTCTTTTTAATCTACGTGTAGAAGAGGTAATATAATATTTATCATATTGGTCAGTCTGAGCTCACTTAAAAAATGTCTGCAAATTTCAAGATGTCCTTGTTTCTTACAAATAAGTAGTAAATGTACTACATTTTCTTTATCTATTCTTTGGTTGAGGGGCATCTGGGGAGGGCTGTAGGGCTTGGTCCTACCTTAACAACATTATGAAACAGACTTAGGAGACTTACTAGGGAATGTCTTACCCTCTCCAAGGAGCAGTTGGGAGGTGAGGGAAGCTGGAGGAGAGGAGGGAGGGGAAACTGGTATTCGAAAATAAAATTAAATAAATAAATAAATTTTTAAAATGTCCTCAGGATCCATCTATTTCACTGCAAATAACAGGATTCCATCCTTCTATCTGGATAATATTCATTGCATATATTTTACTTCTTTCTTTTATTTATTTTTTGGTATGTGTTCTAGTTGTTTGATTGTGCAACATGACCATTGTGACTAGTTTCACAGTGAACACATATGTACTTATGTGTTTTCTTATGCCAATTTTATTCCTTTTCATTATCATCCCATAGTGGCATTCCAAGTAAGATTCTGGTTCTACTCTGAGCTTTTGAGAAGTCTCCCTGGCATTCTTTACTGTGGTTGTACAGATGTCTCTTTAAGTTCTTAGCATACATCATTGGTTAATTGCAGGGTGTGGGAGGAAGAGAACAGATTTAAGAATAAAGAATCCATGCCAGAAAATCAACAAATTGGATTCCTATTTTCCAGGGTTCATTTCTGAATTGATACAGAAGCTGTGAGATCTGAAGGATGAGTAGAGTTTTCAGCCAACCACACTGTCTTATCTCTCCTTTCTCATCTGGGAATCCCAGGAACAATATCAATCCATCTACACCATCCAACAAATCCTTCAACATCAAGAACTGATTGGCTTATACATTTACTTTTGTATTCCCTTATCACTTTTTCTCAATGGTTACCCCTGGTTAAATTTCATCAAAATTCCTAGACTGCTTGAAAATTTGTTTCCAGAAGTTTTAATCATCTTGTTTATTTATTATTATTTGTGTGCATGCATACATGTGATCTGTATACATTGCAGACAGAATGTAGAGGTCAGAGGACAATTTGATAGATTCTCCTTCTGCCATGTGAGTCCTGACTTTAAACTCAGGTTACAGGCATAGTAACAAGTAATTATTGGTCTGTCTCAAACAAAGGAAAGTCTCTGTGTATGGACGCTTTTGACTTGCCTTTTCAAATAAACAATATAGCTAGCTCTTACATGGTCTAGCATTTTAAGTATTTTTTAAGCATCATTTGAAAGAAAATTTTAAACTCTTAGGAAGTCCTGTTAGCAAATTAATATAACCCCATGAATCTCCACCCAGAGGAGTAGATAATGTTACTTTTCCTGTAGTTGTCAGCTACCCATGATGCCTACCATTTTCACTGTATCCCACTGGTTAGGAAACAAGCAAGCAGAGCTGCAGAGAGTGAACAAGCCAGTTGTGTTTATTTCCATTAAAAAGCAGGTACACACAGTTTGTTTATGTCCCTCTGAGAACAAGGGGGGAAACTCTTAATGTTGGAGAAAACGATAATAAAGAAAGTCTTAAGTGTTGACTCTACATTGCCAGGGCTTGATAAGTCCTTAAGAGGATAGTACTCCATCACTCTCCTCAGTAGGGTATAATTACTTATAACTTGAATGTTTTATCTCCATGCCACCTACAATTAAAAGAAAGACAAAAAGAAGAGAGACAGAGAGAGAAAGAGAGAGAGGAAGAGAGAGAAAGAGAGAAAGGAGGAGAGGAAGATAAGTTGCTCTTTCTCTACATGTATAGAATCTTAAATATCACATACAGTGACTGAATCTCTTTGTGTCACCCAGAATTTGGAGTTGAAGTGGGAAGAACTACTGGTACAGGGATTCACTGTGTATCTATGTGTGTTTTCTTCAAATCTGTGCCTGAGGCTCTTATCATGTTTGGTGTGTGTGTGTGTGTGTGTGTGTGTGTGTGTGTGTGTGTTTGTATAAATCCAATTGGTATTTTATTCCCATACTACCTTTTAGAAAATAATAACATTCTATAATATACAAGCAAAGGACCAATAAGATGAAAAATGCCCAAACAAATTAATATGAGGTGAAAGTCAACAAAAATATAGCTTTCATTTTGTATTTGCCACCTATTGCTGTGCTTGGAGCCTACCATTAAATGTGATTAATACATCCAGTGAGACATATTTTTCTTCTCTTCTCTCTCTCTTCTCTCTCTCTCTCTCTCTCTCTCTCTCTCTCTCTCTCTCTCTCTCCCTCTCTCTCTCCCTCTCTCTCTCTCTCTCTCCCTCTCTCTCCATCTCTCTCTCTCCCTCTCTCTCTTGCTCTCTTTCGCTCTCTCTCTCTCTCTCTCTCTCTCTCTCTCTCTCTCTCTCCATGTATGTGTGTTTCCTGTGCTCTTTCCTCCTTCCTTCTTTCCTTCCTTCCTTCCTCTTCCTCTCCTTCCTTTCCTCCTATAAATTTTATTTTAATTTGTTGAGGTTTTTGCCTGTTTTTTTTCTTGAGAGAGAGAGAGAGATGAGAGAGAGAGAGAGAGAGAGAGAGAGAGAGAGAGAGAGAGAGAGAGAGAGAGAGAGAGAGAGAGAGAGAGAGAGAAATTTGTGGAGGAGTGGGTGAGTGGTGACTTGGAGAGATTATGGGATGATAGGTATGGGGAAACCTTGATCACAATACATTATACTAAAATATTTTATTTAAAAATATTCCTCAGTATTTTCAAGTTATAAAATTATAATTTCAGGTCTTTGTCTAGCTTTTCTTAGTCATCTGTCTGTATAGGTCAGGCTCTTTACTTAACATTGGCACAGTGCAAGCAATATGCAAAATAGCAAAGGGAAGGTGGAATTGTGCATTGATTATAATATTAATGGCCAGGTATTGGTGGTCCCAATGCTTTAGTCCCAGCATTGAGGAGGCAGAGGCAGGCCGATCCCTTGAGTTTAAAGCCGTCCTGGTCTACAGAGTGAATCCAGGACAGCAAGGACTACATAGAGAAAGCGTGTCTCAAAACAAACAAAGAAAAACAAAGAAAGAAAAGAAACAAGGAAATGATGACTTTAGAGAATAACCTGTGATATTTTGCTCCTCTTCATAAATGACAACATTTCTTCACCTTATGAAAAGGTACTTTCTTTCTTTTCTCTCAATGAATTAATTATGCAGCTATTTACATCCAAATACTTTTGATCCTGTAGTTTTACTCTTCCTGTGGTTGGTTTATATCCATCTAATTGTAATTTTTCTATTCAATTATTCAAAAAGAAAACTTGGAGGAAGGAAGGGAGCAAGGCAGGGAGGGAGGGGCAGAGAAATATAGGGACAGAGGGAGGGAAGAAGGAAGGAAGAATAATGACTCACTTTAAAACAACTTATATCATTAAAATCCTGTATCAAAATGCATTTCCTCTAAGTGTGCTGCCTATTCTGGACCCATATAGCATCTAAAGCTTCAGGACATTGTAGCCCTATGGCTAAGCTTCTGTGTGGCTCTCCATTTTCTATTATTTTCTATTTTTGTTGAAGACCTTCTCTGGAACTAAGGTGCTTATGGTTTTAGAAGCCCAAATGATAGGCTTTTTGTCTGGGACGTATGGCATTGCTTATACAGTATTTCCTGAATGTCACCCCGATCTGAGAAAGAAGCCCAGGCTTACAGAATGTTTCAATTCCATGGTATAAATACTCCCACTGTGGTTAATTGAGAGGATTGATTATGTGTACACAGCAGATCGTAAGGATGACAACATAGTTCTCATCTCAGGAATGTTGCTTCTGCTCCTCCATATGCTTGGGAAATTCTGAAGTTAGGCTACCTTTTAGCTCTCTTGCCTGACTTCACTTTGACTTCAGCTAAAACGCTACCTTCGAGAAACCCCTCCACTGGTCATGTATTACCTTCATGTTTCTATTCATAGCACTTCCCGTGATCTTCAAGTATGTTTGCCCACTAATTTGCCATTTACACACTAGGATAGAAACCAAAGTCTTTGGTGGTGGTCATTTTATATATCCAGCAGCTAAGTTAAAATTGACACATGGTAGACATAGGTACTTAGAAATAGTCATAGAAATAATGAATAAAATATACAATTAGTTAATGACCATGAAATGAAGAATTAACAAAAAATTGTGACACAACTCTAGAAAAATTTGAACTTCAAATATTACAAAAAGAATTCCAGTTCTCCATACCTTTTTCATTCTTCACTCACTATTCTATCACAGCATCTGTTGAGTACATACTTTTTATTTAAGAATGGAAACCTCTAAAGAGAAGGCATTGTTTCTTATTACCATTAAGTTCCCTATATACAAAATATACTGGAAGCTTGGGAAATACCTGCTGACTGAGTGAATGAGTGAATTAATCACATTATCCTATTTTTAACCCCGTGTTTCCCAGGAAGATTTGCAACATATCCCAAAATTGTAATAAAAGGAGTTTATGCACATCTAACAGGCTTAAAAATGAACTCAGCAACCAATAGAGAGACAGGATTCCAGACCATAGACAAACTAGAGCAGACTTTTAAAGTCAGGGGATAGGAAGATTTGGATGCTGCTGTGAAAATCAGTTTCAATCCCTGGGGTCTTTTAAACCAAGGAAGAAAAAGTGTTGGCAAATTAACAGAGTAATGGCTCCCCTGTGGATTCGTCTTGAAATCACATTGATTCTAAACTTCCCCAAAATGTTGCTGGGTATCATATTAAAGTGCTAATCAACTGAGATGTCCATGATAGTTTTTCTATTTAACTGTTCCTGAAGAGTTTGCCAGGAAAGGTATAAACCAGAGAGGTAGCCAGTCATTCCGCGTCAAGAGCGTTTCCATGTCTGCTCTTCATCATGCCATAATGTCAAGCAAAATGAAGCAGGGTTCTACTCACAAGTGCTCAGAGAGAGAGGGCACTTGAGGACAGGAAGCCATTATACTTGATTGAGATCAGTAAGGGATGCCAAAAAAACTTTTTATGTCAGGGTGATTTGCATGGAAACTGCATGCCAAGTTATGAGTCTGCCTTTGAGAACTGTGTCAAATCATCTGGCTAGCTACCATGCATTTTCTGTGTGGGCATTAGAAAGAACTGTGTTACCAGGAAGGAGCAAGTTAAAGCAGTGGTTCTCAAACTTCCTAAAACAGTGACCCTTTAATACAGTTCCCAATGTTGTGGTGAGCCTCCCCACTATAAAATTATTTTGTTGCTAGTTCATTACTATAAACAGCTTATATGCAGGTTATCTGTTATAAGATCTCCAAAGAGGTTGTGACACACAGATTGAGAATTGCTGAGTTCAAGGGATGTCACTTGAACAGTGACCCTTTAATACAATTCCCTATGTTGTGGTGAGCCTCCCCACTACAAAATTATTTTGTTGCTAGTTCATTACTATAAAGAGCTGATATGCAGGTTATCTGTTATAAGACCTCCAAAGAGGTCTTATAACACACAGATTGAGAATTGCTGAGTTCAAGGGATGTAACTTGATAGTTGAATGTGTAATACGTATCAGGATGTTTTTCTCACAGAAGGTAAGGAAAGGGGAGAATTCTGCTCCTTCATGTTCCTGGAGGTTTTGATACTTTGAGAAAGTCACTGCTGACATTTTAAACTGCAGAATGACAACTGCAATGGAGGAAGAGTGTGGGAAGAGTATACCAGGCAAAGGCGGAAGGAAAGGTCCTGGTTTTGTTCTCCTTTTCTTTTCTCTTCTTACTTCCTTACTAAGGCAGTTCCAAAGTCACAGAGTCTAGACAAAGTCACATTGTCTAGTTCTGAGAGGCCAAACCTTTATCTGTAATCAGTTTGACATTACAGAAGACTAAACTGACAGTTGGGGCTCAAATCCCAGACATCTGTGGGTTCCTCTTCATCCAGTCTAACTTGCTTTGTATTCCCCTATGCTGCTCCAGTAAATTTGCTTGTTACAACTTCCATACCCAGTGCACCATGCAAAGGTAAAGTGAGAAAAGCAGTTGATGCAAACCTACAGGACCAAAATAACCCACAATCATTTGAGAAAGGCCATGAACAGATGTCAGGCCATAGTATGAGCACGATAATCCCTCTGGTGTGGCTTCTGTTTTCCCAGAAGACATATTAATTATTATTCACACCTCATATTTTCCTTACTTTGCTTCTTCTATTACTAGTAGGCTGCTCTTGCAGATCATTCTCTATTGTTCAGAGATGTGGGTGTGCATGCTCTAAGAGTCATACAGCCAATACAAACTCTTTTGGCCAAATACGTTTTACAGATAGAAGGATGAGCTGAAATGACAAGGAAAGGGAATAATAAGTAGAGATGGTAATTTAGGTCTTGAGTAAGTAAAGGGAAAGATTACATAGTTCAAGAAACAGAGTGGAAAAATGGATCACAGGCCTCTAATTTCATTGAACTAATTGTGAGCCCTTGAAGCTTACTCTCCTCATTATAAAATGAGAGGATTTGTCATGATGCCCTAATGGTGCCAATGTGAGGTAATTAAGTCTATTCAAGAAATAATCCTTATCTTGATTGGGTAAATAGGAGTTGATTAATTTTACTCTGATTAACCACTGCCTCTCAAAATGTCCTAGAGATTTTTACCAATTCTACCCAGAAACACCCATCTTTTTTTCTACAGCAGAAAGTAAAAATGCCCTAGTATCTCTCAGGATCAAGATCAGGCCAAGATCCAAGTGCCCTAAAACATAAAACATTTCTGCAGATGGTTGTGGTAAGTGGGATGGCATTGGTTAGGACAAGATGATGGAGTAAAAAAGGGAGGGGGCATAAAAGGGAAGTTTCTTTGAAACATCAAAAAGACTTTATACCTCTTTTCTGCCCTTTTGTAAAGACTTCATCTGGCAGCCAGATTGCCTTAATGGCCTGCCTAAAAAGGGCCACCCTGGCCTGACATAGCCAGACACACATTCCCCAGCTTTGCTTGGTTTCTTTGATGCTGTCACATGTCCTTCATTTTTCACATTTCATTCATTCCTTGCCTTTAAGCTACAAGGATAAAAGTGTCTAGCATTAAAAAAATCAGCTTCCATTTGTTAAAGGGGCAGACATTCATGCAGCCTTTGATTTCCTTCTAGGAGAAAAATCATTACTTTGTTTAAAAGGAGAAACTCTTCTTCGCTCTTCCCTGTCCTCATTCCAACTCCCCCAATTTTCAACAGTATGTGATGGCCCTGGGTATGAAATAAGAAAGGACTTGGAAATAATTGTCTCCTAGACCACTTTTTCTGCCACTACAGTGCATAAAAACTCTTGAACATTCGTTTACTGCTAAACAATGACAACAGATAATTAGAATGCTTTAAAGCACTGTGCCACATTCAACATCTGTTAAGCATTGGTTGAAATAGCTGTTTTTAAAAGTAGGTGGTATTAAGGAGGAAAGGCACTAGATAGAGTGTAATTTGTAGAGTTAGCAGAATACATAAACATGTATAACAGGATTTGAAGCCAAGTATACAGAGTATAAGTGAAAACAGAGCGAACACCTCTCAGAGAACATAGAAAACTCTCAACGTGTCTATGCGTAAATGTTCATGGAGAAAAATGTGGCCTTGAGGATGCAATTTATATCACCTCCCCAAAGCAATGACTAGATTCTGAAACATAAAGGCGACAGTGTCTGTGTGATTAAAAGGCAATGTGTCCCCTACATGAAGTATCTAAATGTGAAAATAGGGAGAAAAAAAAGACTTGATGAGATTTCCATGGAGGACTGGTGGCTACATTCTAAGCAGGAGTTTAGGACTAAAGTGAAAAGGAAATGTCTGGAAATGGTCCTTGGCTTCCAACCAGAGCTGATGCCAGAGTTATGTGTAAATGTGTTAGAAGAAAAAAAAACAAGTAGCAGAATTAAAAATAAGAGGGTGGGAAGGAAGTAAAGAAACCTCTCACCCAGATAGTGAACTCCAGGGATGGAAATTGTGCCAAAAGGTGGGAACTGAGAAAAATAAAAGGGAAAATATACAAAATGAAATAGACCTCAAAAATCTGAGAATATTTAAAATATCTCATTGGAAATTCAAGATAAATGTATTCTGAGAATGAAACAGAATAAAAGCTAATGAAAGTAAGACAAAACTGACTAAATAAACTTCAAAGTCAAAGAATCTTTTGTCAGAAAGATGGGAAAATATTAGCCAGAACCAGTCAAGCCAAATTTCTGTAAAATCTCCAAACCGCAGGGATTCATAAATAGTTCACAAATGTACTGCTGGGCATGCTTATTGGTTGGGGTGCTCAAGCTGGTAGAAACCAACAGAAGCTCCACATATCAAAGGGCAAAATTCTCCAAAGAATTTAAAGAGCCATTTGATGAACAGTGTTTTTAGGAGGAAAATGAAAAATCACAGAGGTTAAACAAGTACTGACTTCCTTAATTGAAAACATTTTAAATCTTAGAAGAGCATTGTCACACTCAACATAATAAAGCGAAGAATGCCAAAGTCACTGGCCATCCATATACATGCTGGCATTAATGCTGGTATCAAAAATTGAAGGGCATTCTGTAAATGCTTACAAACTTACCTTATTCTGGGTTTAAAAGCACCAGCACGTCAGCTATATGGGAATAATTTAAAAAATATTTATCATTCCTCAATATTTACCATGTTCTCAGATTTCCCCGATAATCCAGATCCAATTCACCCCAAAACTCAAGGTGTTGATGAAGTCAAGGCCCACCAGATAGGCAAAATATGTCCATACCTTATGTGAGAAACTTAGGAAGACACTGTCTCAAAATAAGAAATGCATAAGAAAGAGGCTTAAGAGACAGCTAAGAGGTAGAGATTGTTTGCCTGGTATGCAGGGAAGTCTAGATTTTTATCCTATTACTGATGAGTTAATAAATTCAAAACATTCTAATTTTTTTTAATCTTTAGAAAAAGTGACTGATTCATATTTTAATGTTTCATTCTAAAAGTGATAATTAACAATAGGAGCATAAACATAATGGTAGGAACAACAAAAAGATTGGTTAAATGCAAATGTTTATGCTTTGTGCTTTTAGGAGACAAAAAAATCTAAGCGTGAGAAGAACTAATAAAATGTTCCCAATGTTGTCATCATTTTCTGGATCATAGACTGATAACTCAGTAGGAGTAAATAGAAGGAAAAGTCAGAGACAAGTTATCCTTGCTTGTGAAGGGACAGGGAAGACACATTATGGGCTAATATAAAGGAATCAGCACAAGTGTTAAAGGGGAACATGAAGTAATTGAATATTGTTTTCTAGTGATAGTAGCTGAGTTTGATTTCAGTACACTGTATTTATATTGGGCACAGTCACAATGGAACTGAGCAATATACACAAGGTAGCTCAGATCTTGTTTACATGGACAAACTAGAGTTGCAGAAAGTGGAGAATAATATTAAGGACAGAGACCCATCAAATGACCCCATGGGAACCATGGGACTCTCATTTGAGTGGTAGAAAGCTGAGCAGGGAGCCAACAATGATTGATGTCTTGTGTGGTATACCACTTGCTAACAGAGAATTTTCATAGAACATTTTAAGGACTCTCAGATAACTTGAAAAAGGTCATTATTTTTGGACAGAGTTTAAACTATCCACTATGCACAGTATATTTTCAATTTGTGGTGCTTTTTAATCTAAAGTAGATTAATCTTCATATATATATATATATATGAAGATTATAATGCAATATGTATGTGTGTCTGAAGAAGATGTTGAGTGGTAAGAAATATAATGAATGCCCAAACTTTAGTGTGAGGTTGAAAACCACATCCTCTAACATTGATTCTTTGATATGTTGACAAACAGAAGAATATCATCTACTGGCTAAGGGCTTCACATTTGTTGCTAGGAAAACCCAAACTCCCTAGGCTGCAGGGGAAAATATCAGGAGATCAGATAATATGCTCTGGAAACCTTCTAACATACTATTTAGTGGATGTAATGAAGATTTAATTAACAAATGAGAATGCATACGTCTTCACATACCATGACTTCTTTGCCATTCTTCACCTTTTAATTATGCTACACAATGTAAATCAGGCAGTGATTTCTATTGCACTTTACTTAGTTAAGTAAAAGGATAGCATAACAAATAGTAAATGGTTTAATAAATGTAGAATATATGCCATTGTAATAGATATTGATAGTCTAAGGATAGATAAACTGATGAGATTGCTCAGTTGATTAAGCCACTTTCTGATAAACCTGACAATTGTAATTCAATCCCCAGAACCCACATGGTAGAAGGAAAGCGCTGACTCTGGCAAACTATCTTCTGATCTCCAGGCATATTGTGGCACATGCATTCACACACACGCAAATCCACACTACTCATGAATAATAAATAAAGAAATAAAATAAAATTAAAAACTAAAATTTTTAATGGAATAAAATTATGAGATAAAGAATATAAAGATAAGTTATAAATTAGTCTATTACAAAGTTATATGATTAAAAGTTAACATCCTTGTTAATATCAATAAATAGAGAGCTGAAAAACAGGAGTCTATTGGTTTAACTAAACAAGGTCCTATCTCTGTCTTTGCTCCCCTTCCAACCCTTCTAAATATTCTATATTTTTAACTGTATTATTCACCTGCAGATACTTACAACACAGTATCCCACAAATATTAAAATGATAGAATATAATAAAGAAACAAACATATTTACTTCTTATTTGGTATTTTTAATATTTTTATTTTATTAATTGTTTTGTGCAAGAGAGAAAGAGACAGACAGACAGACAGACACACACACACACAGAGAGAGAGAGAGAGAGAGAGAGAGAGAGAGAGAGAGAGAGAGAGAGAGAGAGAGAGAGAGAGAGACAGAATTTGTGGGAATACATGCCACAGTATGTATGTAGAGGTGTATAGGTCAGAGGATAACCTTGTGGGTCAATTCCACATCTATGTGGGTTCTGAGCATATAATTCAGGTCCACGTGGCTTGGAGAGCAAGTGCCTTTACTCCTGGAACAATCTAGTTGGTCCCAAATATGTTATTTTTAAAAGTCCTCCCTAGTTATTTCAATTCTGGATTATTACAGAACACTTCTTTTTTTTCCTACTCTGTCCAGTTTCATAGTTACACCATTTTTATCCTGAAACTACACTCTTCCATTTTCTGCCAGGATGAGATTCAGTTTAACACAGCTATCAAGAATATAAGCCCAGTGGTTGACTCTCAGGGTTCATACCCTTGCTTTCCATTCACTTAGATATATCGATTTTACTAATCTCTGTGCGTTAGTATTCTCATCTGTGAGCTGAAAGTAATGGTTGTAAATAAAATACTTTGGTAAAATTTAAGTTACTTGAAAGACATTCAGTAAAGGTAGTTGCTCTTGCTACTGTTAATAGAATTAGGACAATGATTTTTAGGAAGAAGAGATTTTTTTTCAGAGGCTTACAATCATTCATGAAACCTAGTTTCATAATACCTTTCAGATTCTATTTCATATTTTTGTCAAAAATGACATCCTACAACTGCATACAGAATGGCTCCCATGCATACTACAAGAACACTGATGTAGCTCAATGGTGGAGTTATTGCCTAGCATTCTCGGGACCTCTGGCCCTACTTGTTCTTCTTCAAATGTGACCTAGATTTCATTGTTTACTTTTCTTGTTGTTTTTTTTTTTACTGGTGATGCTTTCCCTTGTGGTCTCTGTCAATCCCTTCTAAGTCTTCTGTGCAGAAAGGTGGGCTGTGTACTAGGTTATAAAGATGGTAGTGACAATTAAATTATGTAACTGCTGCCATCATTTATCATTTGAAATAATAATAATAATAATAATAATAATAATAGTACACCAAGAACTTTATCTTATGAAAAGAAACTGCCAATATCACTAATTTTAAAATAAGAAATCTTAAATTTTAAAATCTCCAATCAGAAAGTTAGGAGACACTGCACACACTCATTCATCAACCCAGTTCTGTGTCCCAATACCTTCTCTGGTGTTCATTTTTCTTCAAATATTCTTCTCAGTCCCTACAATTTAAATTTTTCTTCAGAGTCATCTATTTACTTATACATTATATGTTGAAAAATCTCAGTCTATGCTTCCATGCACTAAGAATGCAATCATCTTAACTAAACACACTTTCCACCAATAGTTGCTCCCAAAGATGTGTGATGTAATCATATTTTGTTTCTTCAACCTTAATATTGTGACATTTCCTTAAAGACAAAATGGAATTATTCTGCTTTTTATTTTATTGTTGCAATTTAAACATCCTAATACCAGAAGTTGCATACATAGTTTCCTATGTCAATTGTCAAAGGCTATCATGATTTTAGCCACAGGTGCCTCAGTGTAATTTGGAGTATAACCAGTATCTCAAAGGAGACATTGCTCCATATACATTCATGATACATTTTATGCAGCTGTAGATATGTACAATCTAATCCTCCACTCGACTTTACCATATTAATTATACTTACAGACATCTCTTACTATGTCTACAATAGTCATTGTGATGAAAAGTTCTGAAGTTGTTATCTCTGAATTATCAGTAAATGTACTGTGCCTAGTATAAAACATAAATCCATTAAAAGCAATTTAATGTTAAAGAATACAAAGTAGACATCAATAGGGCAGTATGTATGGTACCTCAGGCATTTCTACTAAAAGAAGATAACAGCAACAGAAAGCCACACCACTCCTGACTGATTCTCATTCTGTTGAAAATATGGCATTGCAAACATAGGCCTTTATTTACAACGTTAGTAACTCAAGGACATAAGGGGGCAGGATAACTTGACAGTAGGATTTTGGAGCTAGCTTGGGAAGCATAGTGAGACCCAATTTCAAAATTTAAAAATAAATAAGTAAATAGATAAAAAGAAGATAGATAGAAGGATAGATGGATGGATAGATGGATAAATAGATGATAGGAGAAATATTTTATCTAGATAGTTTTCTTATACTATTGAATATTTCTCCTATTTCTTCTTTCCCACATATACACAATGCCCTACCAAATTTTGCTATCAAGTGTCCCCCTAACATCCCAGCATACATTACTTCATGAAAGTTAGTCTCCTTCTGCCTTATTCAGTACTAGATTATTTATGCCTGTACAAAACAGAGTCCAACATCTTTAATAAAGTATAATGTTCTATTAATCAATAGAATGAAACACTTAATTTCTATGGGTCTACTCACCCATAGAGAATATTTTATGCAAACAGCCTTAACAGAAACTAAGGCTGTATTGCTTATTTGGTGCATTGTTTGTTATGTGGGTTTTCATGGATGTTCTTAGACTCAAAGTTATTTCCATGGGAGGATGATTTCCAGTTTTTTTAATTTAAAATAACTTCTCAAACGTAACACTTTAGGGGCCTACCTGCACAGATCAGGTTAGTTAAATCCCCAATGACGCTGAAACATAACATGTTCTATTCATTTTTAATAAAACACATATCTTCTCATATCGCAATTTGCCTTCAAGATTGTTCCACAACAGTGATTTCTAAATGCAATCATCTGTAGATTGAAATGCAGTCACCTGGGGGAACTTACGAAAACACAGATCCCAAAGAAGGAGATATATGACATAGATTTTTGTTCAAAAAATCTGTGGTAGGATCATAAATAGAATCTTAAAGCTCCTTTCTCAGGAAACCAGATACACACCTGTCAGTTGAGGAAAGGCAGTGTAGGGCTAGAGCAATTATGAAGGAGGAAGTCAAGTGGTGGAATGTGAGTTGCAGTTTTCTCTATTGTATTGTAACATTTATAGAAGTAATATACCTATTCGTACATTATAAAAACATAAGGGCCAATAGATGCTGAATGTGATGGAGGGTTTTCATGCTTCAGCATCAGTTGTACCAATGTCCTCCTCACCATGCAAGAGTTCCTAATGCTCACTTTGGGGAAAGTCAAGTGTCATTCGCAACCCTAACTCATCAGTGACATAAATTTCCATGAAGACGTGAAAGAGATACTTTAAAAAATTATAAATACCATATCTTGATGGGGCTCTTGGTTGCCTTTGTACATTGGAAGCTTGCCTGGTGTTTTCTGGTACCATAGGCCATACTGATCTACAGAGGGAGTGCCAGATTAAGCTCCAAAGCTGCACGGAAAAATTCTGTCTTGAAAATCATAAAACAACAACAAAAAAGTGCTTCTTATATGGGATTTAGTGTTTTTGTTAGTGGATTACGTGGTTTAGTGATTATTTTTTTGCTTTTGAGGTAGCACTGTCAGGAAAGATGACAAAAGGTCAGGCAAGGTGACAAAAGTTTCTAAAAACTGTGTATGTATGTTTACACAAATAAATTGCATATGTTGTGTGGTTGATATTTAAGAATTCAAAGCAGAGAAGTAGTCTCCATTTGGTGATGTGTACTAGGGGTTATGTATCAAATATCACTGTTCATTTGAGCATAGAAATTTGCATTTGTTATTATATTAGCACAGTTCAAGCAAATAAAGGGTCAAAAACGCTTGAATATTATGGCTTAAGTCAGAGCACTTGCACTATTATTGGATGTTTTCTATTGATAAGCTATACCTGGAAAAAGCAGAGGGACTCGAAAATTTTTACAAAAATAGACAGCATGAAAAAAATAAGATTGGGGAATCTGGCTAGAAGAGAAGATGAATAAAATAGAGGAAGAGCTATTGATGTTTAATAAGGATCAGGAGAAACAAATAGGCTGAATAGATGTTCATTCAGGGAGAAATAACTCACAACATAGAAAGATGAACACCAGCAGGTTTCTGGTTCCAAGGATTCCTCCGGATGTCCTCCTGTCCCCATGCTGCAAGCAAGAGAACTCTTCGAGCCCCCTCCTCTGCCTTAGTCTCCCAGGTCATGTTCTGCCCTGTCTCCATGCACAATGGGCGTGGTCTATGCCACAGGTGTGGACAAGGTTACTATCTCACTACAATTCCTCTTTTAGTCTAAAGAAAAGATTTGGGCTAGACTAGATACAAAAACTATGTACAAAACAGTGAAAAACAAGTGTGCTCTAAGAAAGGGAAAATTGAGAACATACAAACTTAATACCTAACTATCTAGTCCTAGGATGAAGTCAAAATGGGGTTATAATAGAGTTATCCGAAGCTGGAAAGCTGAAGTGTCAAAACGGGGTTATAATAATAGAATTGTCCTAAGCTGGAAAGCTGAAGTCTAGTACCTAATATATCCAACTAGGAAGAGAGAATAGTTGTGATAATTTAATCTTCAACCTCATCAAAGACCTGAGAAGGAAAATAATAATACTAGGGTAGGCAGGAAGTGCAGATGGGCAACTTCCAAAAGGTACAGCAAGGACAGAAACAGCATGCTACCTGGACAGTCACTCAAGTTCTCACAGCAGGTTTGGCTAAAGCCTAGAGTACCTGACAGACAACAACAAGACAGTGAGGTAAAAGGGCTGTCTTACCCTGACTTGGCAGGGTTCAGCAGTCTTCTATGATTGTCTCCTGCAAGCACATAGGACTGCACGTCCAAATCAGTGGTCGAGGTGGGACCAGTTTTTTGCCCAAGAAGCCTTAGTTGAAGCAAGGATGGACTCCAGAAGGAGCTTCAATAGTGTCCAACATTTTCTCGGGAAATGCACGGTGTTGTCAGGAGCAATAGTGTCTCATGTCAACAGAGTACTGATATTAAAACATTTAAATGCCATGTTATGCAGGTCTATGAAGTCTTTGAAGATTAACCACCTATTTTTGACTAATCCCATAGGTATAGGAAAGATGGGTGAAGATAATCTGTAATACTCAGGAACCTAGCTATAACACTGATTGAAATTTCCCTGAGTAAAGCAGGGAATAATACCTAATCAATATGTATACAACTATGTAAGTATATGTACATGTAATTCCCTAAAGCAGAGGTAGAGTAGAAATATCTAGACCAGAGGTAGAACTATAAAGTGCAGCATGATAAAATTATCCTAAATTGTATCAATATACAAAATTGTCTTGAACATAAGTAAAAATATACATACATAAAATATGGTAAGGATATTGTGCAAAAACATCATAACTGAAGAGATTTTCACAATATGATAAAATATACAGTTTATATACAATTCTTGGAAGAAATAACCTTAATTTTACATAGGTTACCATGTATAAGAATCTATAACCATGTAAGCTGTGTGATACTAATATCTCACTATTTCTAAAATAATTCACAAGAAGATAGGCTAATCTACCCATATCCCATCTAAACCATACCTTTCCTAACCATACCCTATCCTTGTCTAAAAGTGATACTCTAGTCTAAGCATCACCTTCCATACCCAACCCTAAGAAGACGAATATTATCCCTAAATGCCTAGAGTAGGGAAAGGGGGTGTTGTTATCTTAAGATTACTTCCTGCTGAACTGGGACAATAATTGTTCCATGGGATCCTGTAGGAAGAAAAATTTTAACAACAAAATTTTGACAGGACTGGCTGTGACATGAGTAGCTAGTCACTTTGTGTCAGGAAATGCTTGACTGGAGTTCTCCACAACAATGACTAGAAAGACAAGGCATTCTGAAAAATGCAACAATGACACTGATAATCTTGTGAGCAATCACAACTATCTAATTGGACTTAGTGCCCTCTCAATAAGAGAAAATTCAAGGCCGATACGCTAAATCTGTTTCACATCCTATGGTTGGTGAGGCCAATGATCCTAGAGAATTACCTAATACTGTAGTTTCCCTAAATCAGTTTCATTTTAAACTTCATTCTAAACAGATACACTTATGCCCACACATTGTTTATTTCTTCCCTCATCATAGAAGAGTCCGTGTAGCAGACAGAGACCATTACAAAAAGCCACAAGTTAAAATGCAAAGAACAACTGACTATGAAGAACTCATCCTTAGTTGATTCATTCATACACAATGTTCCCAAAAGCTCAGGAGACATTGAGAAGGAGAGAACAAAAATTTACAAGCACCAGAGGGCCAGGGTATCAGCTTCAAAATTTTGTTACTATATATATATGATGAGCATGGTATACATTTGAATCTCAACAATATATTTGTCTAGACAAGACCTAAGAAATGGCAACATCAATAGGGCAAATCTCAAAAAGCCCCATCCATAGACAAGGGATAATTAAAGGTTGCTGAGAGAAGGAAAATCAATGTATTTGAAGGAGCAGTCTGCTTACAAGTGATCCAGTCCCATGTTCAGCTCTGCACAGGGGCACTCGTGTACACACACACACACACACACACACACACACACACACACACACACGTATATACGTGTGTGTGTGTGTGTGTGTGTGTGTGTGTATACGTGTGTGTGTGTGTGTGTGTGTGTGTGTGTAAAGGTCACGTATTTTTTAGGAGTAGAGGAGGACATGGGGGAATTGGAAAGAGGTGATGTGGGAGAATGATGTAAATAAAGTGTTTATATATGAAATTTTAAAAAAATTAAATAATATAAAAACATTTAAATAATGGGAAATGTAAGTATTAGAAGTACTTACAGTACAAATCTCTGTGAACATTATCTTGAACTATCTATGCTGACGCTTACCAGTGCTTATGTGGTGACTCATATAAACAAATCTCCTAAGTTTCTATGAAGCATATCAGCGGATCTTTGAGGATCTTAAGGAGGCAACTATTGGGGGCAAAATGTAGTAGCTGTAAAGTGTGACACTTGGCAAATAGCCCTGAGGTCATACTGAAACTATCACTTTCTTTTTAAATCTTTAAAGCAATTTTATAATAGCAGTTACAAAATGGTGTCTTTAATTATGCTGGTAGTTTGTAGTATATATAGATCAAAAGTATTAATCAGAAAAACTGTAGTTTTTGTGTGCAAAAATAATTATCCCATAAAACTATTTGTTGCCAGATGTGCTTACATCTTTACCACAATGACAAGAAATTTAGTGCATCATAAAATCACCCATGTAACCTTTTCTTACACTTTATTATTTTCAGTAGGTTTTAATTTTTTTCTTTTTCTTTTTGGAAACAGCAAGTAAATGTTATATATTTTCATGGATACTGCATTTCTAATAAATATGTACAATAAGAGTGGTTAAATCTAGATGATTAATGAATGAATAGCTCATTTATTTGTCATTTCTGTGGTAAAAGCATTTAGTAACCTTTCTTAGTATGTTTTTCTAGGATAAAATAATTCATGACTAGCTATAGTTACTATGTTATGGAATAGAATTCTTGAATTTATTCATCCTAAATATAATTCTGGCAGCTAACTCCTTAAATTCCACAGCCTTTTGTTCCCATTATTCTACTGTTTGCTTCTGTAAAATAAACATTTTGGATTTCACATACCAACCATACTATGCGATAATATTCTTTGCATTTTTGGCCTATTCACTTAACATAATGTTTCCATAAATGACAGGGTTTCAGTCTTTTTATGGCTGAACAATATTCCTTTAAAGAACAATATTTCCTTACCCATTTATTCATTTATATTCAGTCAGGTTAATTCTTAGCTATGTTGAACAGTCAGAAGATTAAGCTACAAATTAAGATTACAAATCTTTTTGACATATGGATTTAATTTAATTTAATTTTCAAATTATTTGAATCATAATGTTACTTTATCCTGCATAATTACATACAGGTAAGCAGTGAAATACCATCATAATCACAAACTCAAGAGTGTTCTCCAACTTACTTCACGTGCCCAGCAACATTAACCTGCAAACTCTAATTAATTTTACTCATCTATGAATGGGTGTGTAGCTAGCCATTCACTGGAATATGGAAAACTTGCCAGTTAGAACACCTTCAAAAACAAACAAAAAAATCAACTATTCCTCTTCCAGAGACTATCAACCATCAATAGTTCGCCCATAAAAGGTGGAGCCTGTAGACCATCTTCTGCATCTATGCTAGAACTGGCTTTTGGATCCTGTACAGGTAACTTACTATAGGAGATGTGAAGTCCCAATTTGCAATAGCCATGTCATGTCCAAAACCCAGCATTCCATAGAACTCTTACCCATTCTTCAGCTCTTACATACATCCTTTCTCCCAACTCTTAAGAGATGTTCTCTGAGAGTTGGGGAGGGGGAAGTTTGAAAAAAATATACATTATAGTATTGGGTATTTAGTTTCCTATTCCCCAAAATTTCACAGATTATGTGCCTCTGCAGTGACTGTTGTCTACTGTAAAAAGAACCTTCTATGACCAAAGCTAGGGGCAACACAATTCTTTAGGTACAAACGTAGATATTTAGAATGCAGTTTGACCACATGACCATTGAACAAAATAACAATAGCAGATTCTATCCTAGAGCCCATGACCTCCATAACCATGAGTTTTTGACCAAGAATATAATTTCAAGAATAAAATTCTTACCTGCTAAGCAGGCCTGGAATCCAATATAAAGTAAACTATCCATAGCAATTGTGCCATTATTGAACTAACAGATACACCTTTCCTGACAGGTTGGTATTCTAGCATGCAGAGTTAAGCCTCGGGTAAGATCATTGATGCTTTTTCTATCCCAGATGTCTACATAAGACCTTCCAGCACTGTGAAAGCTAATGAGAAGGGATGATGTCTTCGTGTCAATTTGAAATCAGTTTCTCTGATTTTAGTTAATTTGAATATAATGAATACTGGATCAAAAGGTGGTAACACTTAACTTCTTGACAAATCTTTATAAATTTCCATAATTTATATATTAACTTATGGTTTCACCAACAGTGTACAAGAATGATACTCCCCCAATTCTCTCTAATATTGTTTCCTTTGGCATTTTTAATGAAAGCCACCTATACATAAATGATTTGATAGCTCTTTGTGGTCTTGAGTCTCATTGGCTTGATGATTTTTAATATGCAGATGTTTCATATAACTCTAATCATATTTATGCCTTCTTTTGGTAATGCATATTCATGACGTTTACCAATTTGTGTTATTGCTACTGAGTTATTTTAACTTTCACATATATTTTGGATGTCAACTTTTTTTTCAAATATTTTCTCTCATCTATAGCTTCTCTGTTTAAGTTACTTTCCCCTTAGGAGGATAGAAGCATTTTTAAGTTACCGGAATCTTATCTGTGTTTCTTTGGCTGACTGTGTTTTGAGGTCATATTAAAATAAATCTTCAATCTATAACAAAGAGCAGCTTAAAATATATTGCCCTTGTGCTTTGCCCTTTGTAAAATGTTTCATGTGGAGGAGCTCTTCTTTTAACTCTAATACATTTTAAAACTGGTCAACATATTTTCTACCTTTTAAGAGGGAAAGAGAATGACATCTATAAGATGGAGAAGAAATTTAAACCTTCAGAACTTCAATACCTAAAAATATACCTTCACTTATCTCATAATTTGTATGTCTTTGTGTTTGTAATAATCATGTGTTTATTTGAGCTGTCATTTAAATGATGACTATTCCTTTGTAACCTCTGACTTCCCTAAGAGTAGGGCCTTGTGTTTCACAAATCATACCACCTGACACATCATCATAGTGTGCACATCCTCACATGTATTGAAGAATGAGAATAGTCATTCGATCTTAAGAATTTTAAAGATAATATTGACTGGAATTTAACAAGAATTTCCAGCTCAAAATGTTGCAATAATACAAATATGTACTATTTTCTTAATTACTTAGGAGGCCATATTGAATTATTAGGTGTGGTTTCCTGATATTTTCCTTATACTAATATTGTTGCTGCCAAAAAAAATTCCCTCTCTAACCACTTCTTTCTATTCAAATATGTCTTTGGATGCTTATATATGGAGCACAGATTTTCTATAAGAGAGTGCTTATGAGCAGTGTTTGGCTTAATGTTTGTTTTCTATGTGTGGGAATCGTTTGAGGAAGTAGTGTTCGGGATCCTTTCCCTGGAGAGTCTACAAAGATTTTAAGGATTGTGATGATTAAATCAAGGAACAGAATGAGCAAAAGAAAGAAGGCATTCTCTGGAAGTCCATCTTTTCATTGCCTGAGGGCATTTAAACTGAAACAAGATCTAGGAGTCATTCAACAGGACATACAAAACTTTTGCTGTCTGTCATCAAGCATGATTTAAGTAACAATAGCAAGATCTCTTGCAGAGTGGTTCTGAGAAGGAATATCTCATAACATATTAGGTGGGTAACTGTGTCTTTGGTAAAATTCTACAGCCTGAGACTTGTAAAGAAAGGAATAATAGAAACAAAATATGAGGAAGTGAATTGACTTTTAAAGGAGCTGTTTTGTCCTGAAGCAAACAGCCCCTTACACCTTCTATTTTACCTTGCTGTTCTTGGTTTGAACATTCTGAGTCTCAAACCCAGGCCAATAAGTGCTCTATCACTGAGCTATATTGTTGGCTTTTATTTTTTTCTTCATTTATTTTCTTATTTATTTGTAAATCAGGACTTCAATAAGTAGCCCAGGCTAGCCTGAAACCCTCGCTGTAACAAAAGCAGGCTTTGAACTCATGGTGCTCAGGCCTCAGAATTGAGAATCAGAGGACATGTAGGCTGTGTCATCAAGCCTTCCAACTTATTTAACTTAAAATGTATCTATTTTTTCTCATCCATTTTGAAAGTTAGGGCAAAGAAGCTGGTAATAAAATGATTTTGCTTGACTTGTGCCCCCAAGTGATAAATACATGTTTCCCTCTGATAGCCATCTTCAGGAAAGCAAAATATATTGTGGTTTGAATGAGAATGCTTCCCTCTCTAGATTCATTTATTTGAATATGTGATTCCCATTGGGTGGATTTTTGGAAGAATTAATGGCCGTGGCCTTGTTGGACAAGGGTATTTCTTGGGCTTTTGAGTGAAACTCTCTGGCTGCAACTTGCAGATCAGATGTGAGCTCTCAGCTACTGCTCCAGTACCACTCCTGCCTTCTTCTCATCATGTTCCAAATTGTGATGGCTGTGGAATAACACTCTGAAACTATGAGCAACACCCTATTAATTGCTTTCTTCTGCAAGTTGCTTTAACTATGGTGTCTCTTCACAGGGATCAGTGACTTAAGACACATCTATCACCTACCTATCATCTATCTTTACCCACATTCTCATTCATCGTTTCCTGCCTCTGATTCATGCTTGTCTTTTCTATTTCTAGAACTTCCCTGGCTTAGAGGATTAGTCCTTAATTTATACTCTCCCCTCCCCCTAGATCTGACTGCTTTAAATCTCTTCCTTTTCTGAATGTATATACATATTTGTAAGCATATAAGATAAAAAATATCCATACTTATGCACATTTCATACATTTGTATATCCATGCATGTTTATACATACATGCATGCATGCATGCTTATACCAAGGACTGCCAAAAAGATCACTCTCAAATAAGATCATATACTTAATTTTAAATTCAGTACTCCTGAGTTTCTCATTTAAACTCTACTTTCAAGACTGCCACTGGTTTACATGTAGCATCTCTTATAGAACTCGCTCCATCCTGCCATATATCCTCAAATGGTTATAAAAGTATGCTTATCCTACCTTATTTATATAACTTCACAAACCAGAACCAATATTTTATTGATTAACTTATTCTCCAAGTAAATATGGCACACATAAATCATACAGTAGTTACTAATTAAGAACTTTCTAAGTAGTTTAGAATTTTCTATATTTTAATGGCAATCCTTTCTATACCATGAGAAAAAATATGGTTTAAAAAAATCACATCCTATGATTCCTCATGAAGCAATATCATTGCAAACAAAAACAAAAACAAACAAAAAATAAAAATTCCAGAAGATTGAGCATATTTCTCATTCCTGGGTAATTTCATGGTGCCTGTTTTATTTTGTTTTAGAATTTTACTCCCTCACATCTCATATATATCGCAGTGCTTCAAGTTCTAAAATGCAGAAAATACCTGAAACACCCTGTTGGCTACAATGGAGAAAGATCAGATATATTTTGGATATAATAAAATCAGGCAATATATATCATGCTTGACTTCTGAGAGATTTCTCAGGTGCATAATTCAGAACTCATGTCTTCTATTCTACATAGGTCAAATTCTCTTCCCTAACAGTCACATGCCTCTGCCTTGATTTTTGAGCTTCTCATGTTTGCTTATACAATATGGAATCCAAATATATATTATTCTAAATATTTTCTATAGTACATGTATAACTTTGGAATTACTGTTACTTTTTCCAATCAGTATTTTTTTGCAAAGCTTCACCATAGAAATTTAAACATAATATCCTTCACACTGCACTTGAGTCCTGTAACACCTACAGACACTCTTAGGACAATGATTTTAAATTCTGACTCAAGAGCTGCAGACTCTTAGGAGGCTTCAGAGGATGTTATCTGTGAGTGAAGTTACACTTTTGTCAACTGTTCTGTTCGTTATAAAACGTGGGCTCCAAATAAGATTTTAAATGTGAAAATATTCACAACAAAATTTCTAAGATTTTTTTGTATAAAGTCATTTATATTAGAGTTTAACTGTAAACATGGAAATTTGATATGAGCCTTAACCTATCAATGGGATATTGAAAGATTTTTACTAATTTTTCATTTCTTCAGTGCCCACATTATCTTAAATGGATCATGAACATAAAATGATATCTTTCTGTTCCTAGGAACATAAGTATACTAATTTCTCCTCAGAAAACAGTACTAATAATAAAAGAAAATGGGGCTCTCAATGGGAAAGTAGTGAGAACTGGAGGTAGTATGAATTCTAAGTCCCTAGACTGGAAGAGGAAAAGGAAGGGGGGGGGAATAATGCCATTTTATTTTAATTTAAATAGAAGGAATAAAATAGCTAAGGATTTATTTTTCTTCTGAGTTCCTCTGTATGCTAGAAAGATATTTTGCATTAACTATGTGTTAAATAAACAACATTGTATGTGATCCAAGCAACAATGTAGCTTACTGTGTTTCAGAAACTGCTAAGTGATACTATTTAGATATTAATAGACAACTTTAGGTGGCTTGGCTAATTGATTGACTGATCTTTTTCTTATTTTGTTGGCCATATCATCTTTTCATTATGACTTTGATAAATTATTGCAATAATGGAACCTGAAAAATATAGAAAATATTGGCAATTGTTCTTTGATATATGATATTATGTTAATTATTTGTTACATTGCAGTTTTAAAATTTAATGATCTTTATAGTATTATACATGGTATTCCTATTTCAACTTTTTCTCTTGTATATTTTTTCCTAGAAATCAGCCCCTCCTACTTATTTTGAGGGCATGGTTTATTTATTATTCTTCAGTAAGTTGCACCATTCCCTACTGGTGCTAATGCAATTCTTGATCATGTAGAGTGTTTAATAAGGTGTCTGGAAATGCTGTCTAGTCATTATATGTCTGTGTTTTGGCTCTATTGGTAAGGGTGATGACTGACTTATCTCAGGTAAGTTTGAGACTCATACGAAGCTGTATCTAGGGGGAGTATTGTTCTTACCAGGAATATGATATCAGGAATGTTTACATTGAGTAACTTTTTAAATTGATTGACTTTCAAATATTTTAATTGATATGATTCTGTGCTATTAAAATGCTTAAAACAGAAACATAAGTTTTCACATCCTTCAGTGGGACTTACAGTGATCATTGGTACAATATTCTCTGCATTGTACTGAAAGTACTAGCTTTTTTCCCATCACACAAGATAAATACCTTTTCTCTGAGTCATCCTTGAAATATGTCTACTTGAACTAATATGGCCCTTACCTTGATTCAGCATTTCTTTGTGTTATATTTCACAAAATCGCTCTAAGGTGTGAGCTTCTGTGTGAGTTTGTGATATGTGCTGCAGATCAGACTCCTTTAGATTTGCTGTGAGAACACAGCAGTCCTAGCATCATTTGATCATTGTCTACTAACTCTTCTGTCTAGCATCCCAGAACTGCTCTGGATCTTTTTGTAAAGTCAAGGGCAAGAGCAGTTATGTCTTAGAATTAGGAAAATAGCCTAAATGAGGGAACTGAAGGAAGACAAACAGGACCTCAGCTATTTTGGATCTAGTTTAATATAATTTGAGTAAAGGTAGACCATGAAGGAGAAATAATACAGCCAGTGGAGAATGTTTTTTATCAAGAACACGTTCTTAAACTTTAGGGTTTGCTCTTACATTAATGGAGTGACTATTCAAGAATATTGGTGGTAGAGAGTTTGTTATATCTGCATGTGGGAAGATTTTGAAGTTTAAACTCCTATGCTATTTTTCACAATTATTGTATTAATCACAGAGGTTATGAATTAGAACCAGCCTAGCTCACCATCAACAGCTAAATGAATAAATAAGTGGACATGTGCATAGTGAAACTTTATTAATTTATAAAATAAAACAAACTTGAAATTTTTAGGAAAAGGCATGGTCCTGGCAGTTATTATGTTAAGCAAATTACATCAGATTCAGAAAGACAAACACCTATATATTCTTTCACATGTTGTTCCACACCTTTAATTATTAAATATAGGTTTATATTGTGTACAAATGCATGTATATATGTGAGGAGCATGTGGCTGTAGGTAATGGAACTAGAATGGTACATTGAGAGGGGCAGGGGTGGACTTAAATAGGGATAGAAAGAGAGAGGTGGTAGTAGACTTTATTCCACAGGGAAGCAGAAGAGGATTTGTGGATGGGGAGAAGGGGATGAGTGGGGGGGAAGACAAGGGAGGACATTGTAGAGAAGTGAAATAAGAACATGTTATGTTGTGTGTTAATTAAAATAACTAGTAATTATTTTTAAATAATAAGAACAGAAAATGGGAAATGACTTGAAATGAAGAGTAAGACAACCACAGTCAACCACAAATCAAACAGGGAAATTTCTGGTAGATAAATTAGTAATAAAAAGATCATTTTGAAAATCGCTGGCAAAATTTGTTTATGATTTGAGTACCATTGCTTATGACATTGATTGTGTAAGTACTGCTCTAAGCTATATAGAGGTATCTATAGATCAGGAAGGAATACACAATCAAGTGTCTTACCTTAAAAACCTTATAATGTAACGTTTTACTCTTGATGGTAATTGTAAATGTTAAATAGGGAGGGGACATATGGCATATGACTGAACTTGATAGCTCATAGTTGTAAAGGCTAATTCCTTGGATGCTCTGTAGAAAATTTTCTGTGCTGAATAATTGGGTCTATAAGCCCAAAAAAAATCTCAGTAAGGACAAGATTATTGCAACTACTACTATTATAAAGACTCTTCTTGGGGCTTGAAGAATAATAGGACCTGAGTGACATTTTCTGGGTCAGGATTATGTTGAATAGTTGTTGCTCTTTGTCCCAAGGGTAAAGTGATATCTACAGATATTCCTTGTAGAATATTGAGGCTCACATCAAATAAAAGACACAATATGAAAGCAACATGTCATTATGAATAGCTATGTTAGTGTTGGTTGTTTTTGTTGTCTTTGGATATTTAGAAAAACTGCCTATGGTAGTAGTTCATACTTTTGAAACATAATAGTAAAAGTGTGTTAAGTGTTAAGACCTAAAGAGTCTTTGGAAATAAATGAGACTTCTTTGATTATCACCTGCGACAATGCACAAATCTGTCATTTTCTGATTTGAAAAGTTCTGAGACTGGAAATTAAACTGTCGCAGCTGAAAAGTATGGGAATATGAGGATCAAAGTATTTAATCAAAGCCCCAGAGAGTTTTTGAAAAGGGGTAGGAAATAGGTGGTGCAATAATAATGTAACTGTGTGAAATGCCTCTTCTGAAGGAGAGCTGGAATAAGATGAACAGAGGAAGGGAGTAGGAGATTGTCTGCCCAGTTGAAATCTACATGAGAAGTAAACACCTCTCTTGATTTCATCTACTCTGCTAGACATGACACCCACTGTTAGTCTGTCTTTACTCTCAGCTGAAGGACCTGCCATGAGATCCTTCTACAAGCCACAGATCCAGCTCTCTGAGGTTTCAAAGCACTTTATTCTAAACATGAACATCAAATTAATCTGGCATGAGTTGGTGGGTGTGCACCAGTGGGTTTTCTGTCCTAGAATTTAAACAGCTCCATCCACAATAATATGAACAGTGGTAATACAATGGAAACAAACAATTCACATAGCTTTGAGTTTCCTAATTTTAATGAACATTTGGCACTGGGCTATCAATTCTAGCTGCTATAGTTTTACTAATATATCTTTGTGATCCCCAGGACTGCCAGTGAAAGTTAATGCACTGCAATAGGCCATGGTGCTTCATTAAAGTTTGGAATAAGCAATTAGTATAAAGATGGTGAGATTTTTCTACTTTCCTTCTGTTGTAAGAGATCCAATCTTGAGTCACAAATGACCAAACTGGCTCTCTCCTGCATTTTGTCTGTTTTTCTTTTATTCTGTCAATATTCACGAATTACCTTTTTCTTTACCTGAGTCTAACTTTTATCTAGGCCTGTACATTAATTAAGCTACTCTTACCCTTGTCAAGTTTGACCACATAAAGAGCTCTCATCTGGCATTTGAGGCTGTATATGATTCATGCACTTTGGAAGAAGAAACCCGAAGTCTTTTAAGAAGTTGTAGGCAGCATTCTTTGCCTTCTGCTGACTCTGTCTTATTGGAGGTACCCTATTTTCTTTCCTTGAAACCATTTTCCTCCCAGTGGGCACTGTGGGCTTCGAATATTTGTACTGCTTTCTGCCTAGAAGAGGAAAAAGAAACACTCCACTGTGCAGTGCAAATGAAATCCTTCCTCTATTGAGGTTATTGAGCAAAGCCCAAATCATGTCATGGGACATCGATAACACTAATGACTCTGGAAGTGATCTTTCTTGAGAGCAACAAGTTGGTTACATTTCTGTCCCAGATCCTCTCAACAATCTTGCAGCCATTTTCATGGAAAGCTTTCAAATGCTCCTAAGCCTTGATTTGATGTTGCCTTTATCCTTAAAGCATTTTCTATTTTCTACCTCAAATTAAAAAAATAATGATTGTTTGGGAAGTCAGAGTAACAGATTTCAAGTAAATGTATATTTAGTACCTATGGATAGTCTTAAATTTGGGATATATCAGAGACATTGACTGTTAACCAGAAAATCAAAGAAGCAAATTTGAAGTTCTTTTTAGCTAGGTAATAGAATGAAAATGGAAAGCCTTTAGGTAATAACATTTGCTAAATATCAGTTTCACGTCTTACAATTTACCTGGATATAATTGTATCCTTTAGTCTGTCAAAATCTAGAAGACTGTGAACTTATTGACATTCAGCTTTAATCATTGCATAGCTAGAAAGACATGCCTTTCTCAGTCACAAACCTGTACCCAAGCATTTGGCCCAGAATTGACATTTTGTAGCATCACAAGTGATGCTCATTGAATAAGGACAAGGAAGAATGTGACAAAATAATTATCTTCATTGTGTTGTTGGCTACATGACTGTGCATAAGTCAAAACTAATGGGGCTGGGTGGTAAAATAATTAATTTAATAATTTATTGAAGTATTTATGCATTCCAATTCCCTCTATCCTTTATCCATCCATCAGTTTTTGAAAAAGTATAATCTACTGTGTTGAATTCTGGAGAGACACTGAGAAAAACATTAAATACACAAGATTATTTTTTCTTTCTTCTCCAATTGTTCCATATAGTTCCATCTACCCTACTAAATTTTTTTGTAACCTCACCTTACAAGAGACCCCTGGGAAATGGTTCCTTGGAGGATAGGAAGATCCCATAGGTGGTGTATTAGGAGTCAGAGTTTACTCTGAAAGTAATGGAAAGTCATTTCATTGACATCCAGGATCACAAACTGATGTGCAATAATAATAGTAATATTAGTTCATACTGACAAAAATATTTTCTATTCAAACTCATAAATAAAAAATAAAAAACATCAGGCAAGAGTTATCTAATGTTCAGTCAATTGATATTTATTTATGGAAAAACAATGAGGTCTTATTAGTGACATAAGAGAAATAATAAATATTGGACTGTGATGACCAGACTGGTGTATCTTTCTAACTCAGAAACTTGTAGTTTCTCTAAATGGTCAATTAAATATGATTTTACATCTGGTTGAAATTTTCTGATCAGTATAAATCAGGGCAATTTATCTGTAGTATTTTGAATTCTCTGCTCCATTTCTTTATATATATATATGTATGTATGTATGTATGTATGTATGTATGTATGTATATATATATATATATTGGATAACATTCTAAATTGAATCTTAGGTCTTAGTTATACCTATATTTAAGTACACAGTGGTTTCTGTTGTTCTTATTAATTCATAGTGTTTTCGATATCTTAACACTATTGCACAGTACACAGACATAACAAGTGAATTAAAAATTAACAAGAGAGATGGCCTCCTGACTGTGATTTAAGATATAATCACCTTAATGATCAGTAAATATGGTTTGGGATTTAGTATGAATTGGTCAATGTTCATAGCCCAAGACAAGAAACACAAGCTCTTCTTATACTCACATTAGTTTGCTTTGAAAGTTTACTGAATGGTTGGTATTTAAAATGGATGAGTGTAGTTTCACGAAACCCATTGTCAGTGATCAATGTCTTGCATGGGGAGAAAAGTAAATTAGATTTTAAAAATCTGTTGAGATGAAAACTTCAATGGGCCGACTACTCCTACAGAGAGAAAAACAGCTTTTAGAGTTGTTTGGGAGATGTGTCTTAACATGATAAGAATGTTTATACAAAATGAGCTTATGTTTTGGAAGGCCTTCCTTGTAAACATCAATGGCTTTCTCTTTCAGGAATGGGAATTATCTTGGTATTTTGGAGCCCCATGCTTCCTGGGCATAGTCATAAGAGCTGAAGTCTGTCTCTTGACCTAGTCTTCATACTGGGAGACAGGCCAAGAAGATGTGAAAGAAACAGAACATGATTTAAAACTTATTTTAATATAGCCGTTGGTTCAGCCCTCGCCAAAGCTTGTCATCCCATCTTGTTTTCTGTTTATGACATAAACTGAAAAATTGAAGCAGGTCTTTAAAAATAATAGTTCTATGGCTACATTCACTAGAGTTTAGGGAAAATTAATTTAGGTTTTAGTGTTTCTTGCTTTTTTAAAAATCTTTTTCTCATCTGCTTATTCAAAATCTAAGAAAAAGAAATAAAGCTATTTCATCAGTGAATTAGTTTAAAGGTCCTCTCCCTGGGTTCTCAAAATAATGTTCACTTTTATAAAAAAAAATAACAGTGTGTAAAGCTTCTTAATGGATCATGCTCTACCATGGGTCAATTAAATTAAGAAACTGTACCTACTAATGTCTTATCTAATCCACAGTGGCTCCTTGACATCCCCTAAGCATTAGTCACTAATGGGGGAAACATGGGCATCAGTGAAGGAGATGTCCAGGGCATTGAAGCTGCCCTGCCCCTGTCAACACACACCATGGAGCAAGCAAAGGGTGCAAAGCCCAGGGGTATTCCGATCAATCTGAGCCAGAACTCAGTAAGTTAAATGTTCAGGGATCAGATGTGTGCAGAGCACAGCAGAAGGAAATGTTTTTCTCCACAAGATTTTTTGGGGGACATTCTTAGAGGTTGTAAACATCAAAATAATCTCATTAAAATTTCACATCTTATCTCTGCAATGAATTTCTATCAAAGAACATCTTGGCAGTGATGGTAAGGGGGTGGATTGATTGGAACATAACTGACAATGAAATGATGGTGTTTTTTTCTCTCTCGTTTCAAATGTAAATGAAGGTTCTTTGATTCTCAGGAAATGCAGCCACAGTACTGCCTCCCACCATGGCACTGGGGAATGATCCTCCAGGGATATTGTCTCATGCCTGGCAGACTCATAGGCCAATAAAGAAATGAAAGCTTTCAGGGAGTCTCCCCCAAAACAAACATGGTAGTGATGAGCTGGTAGAGGAGTTCTTTGTAGTTCTTTGAAAAAAGGAGCAATCAGAACAACTTATGTCAGACAATGTATGTGAAATGCTTTTTCAAAGGGCTTGCAGGTGATAAGTCCTTCATCTCTGAGGAATGTGGACTCAGTATGGTGGGGCGATTGAGGTAATCTTGCTACTCCTTTGATTTTACATCCTGAGCAGCCAGGCCTCCATCTTCTGGTTTTATGTTAGCTTCATTTTCTCTCACTCATCCATCATCCACAGCCTAATGTTCTTGGGCCTGATGGCTATTTCTGTTTTCCTGCTCTGTTTTTGGTCTACACCTTCACACATAGATTTCTCTCTCCCATTTTCAAGAATTGCCCTTGACTAACTACTTCATAGGCAGAGATACAGGCTAGTGAATACTAAACACATAACATTCTGGGCTATGTCTACATAGGGCAAAGCAATGCACAGGTTCTGTGTTGGTCACCAACTATATCCTCTACTTATGTCACTTTAAAATGTTGAGTCAAAAGCAGGCTTTCACTGGATGGTTAGATAAGGAAATGGATATATAGACAAATAAAGAAGCATGGAGATAAAGTGCACAAACTAAACATACTTTTTAAGATCCTGGATTCTTTCTCATCTCTATTTACCTTCATATGTTTACATAAGCACACAGGTTTTTCTCAGATCCTTTTTAATAGTAGATTCATCCAGTCAGTTTTAATCTAAGTCAAAATATGGAGAACTATGTGTGCATTCATGAGCAATGCAGTTGCATAAATTGCTTAAGTTCTGGGACTAGAATGATGGTTCAACAGTTAAGAACATTTGCTGCTTTTGCAGAGGGTTAACACATTTGGTTCACAGCACTGACATGGAAATATGGATCACAACCCTTTGTAAATCCAACTCTAGAAGAACCAAAACAATATTCTAGCTTGCATACATGTACACAAACAATCATGCATGTGAAATAAAATGAACAAATAAATCGTTTTAGAAAAATTGAAAAGCTAAGCACTGATAGACTCAGTATTAACTTTAGGGTACAGGAATTTAATGACAGACTCCAAATATTAATAATAGGTTTTGTTTATTTGTTTGCTTGCTTGCTTACTTTTTATGATATTTCTTAAAGCACTGGGTCCAGTGCAATTACAAAAGTTTATTTGTGTACACACACACACACACATACGTACACACACACACACACACACACACACACACACACACACACACGGTGATGACATCTTATTTTTACTGTATATTTTCAGCTGCTCAGGACAATCATACAACTTGTGTCACTCCAGCATCCTTCCTAAGAGTATGGGTTAGACGGGTTAGAGCTAGAGTGCCAGGTCCAATACTTAGTTCTACATTTTAAATTTTATAAACATGGATAAGTCACTCAGTGTTGATGTACCTTTGTTTCTTCATCTAAGAAATATAGATCATGCATGACTATGAATTTCAAGATGTCATTGTTTTCTTTTTCTCTATTGTGCAAATATATCATATTTTCTTTATCCATTCTTTGATTGAGGGGCATCTAGTTTGCTTCCAGGTTCTGACTATCACAAATAATGCTGCTATGAACATAGTTGAACAGATATCCTGTGGTATGAATGTGCATCCTTTGGATATATGCTTAAGAGTGGAATTGCTGGATTTTGAACCCATTTTCATGAGAAACTGCCATAGTGATTTCAAAGTGGCTGTACAAGTTCCCATTCCTGCCAGCAATGTCACATTTTTCCACATCCTCTCCAGCATAGACTGTTGTTGGAAATTTTGTTTAAGATGGTATCTCAGAGTTTTTTCTATTTGCATTTCCCTGATGGCTAAGGTTGTTGAGCAATTTCTTAAGTGCCTTTTGGCCATTTGAAATTCCTCTGTTGAGAATACTTGGACACCACCTATCCTAAGGGGAAAGGAACAAGATATTCTGAGTAAATTTGGATCACAGTGGGAAGATGGAAAGGAGGAAGAGGAGGGGAAAAGGGAAGGGTGGAGGAGAACATGAGGGATCAAGAAAGTTGAGTTGGGGAAAGAACAGTGAAGGAGAGCAAGGAAAGATATACTTTAATAGAGGGAGCTATTATGAGGCTTAATGAAAAATCTGGAGCTAGGATCTCCAGGGATCCACAAGGATGATCCCAACTAAGAATCTAAGCAATACATGCCCTTCCCCTTTAATGAGATTGATGACTACCTTAAATGCCATCCTAGAGCCTTCATCCAGTAGCTGATGGAAGCAGAAGCAGAGATTCATAGCTAAGCACTGAACCAAACTACTGGAATCCAGTTGTAGAAGAGGAGTCATGAACAAAGAAGTCAAGACTGTGCTGGGGAAACCCACTGAAACAGCTGACCTGAGCAAATGGGAGCTCATGGACCTCAGTCTGACAGCTGGGGAACCAGCAAAAGACCCAACCAGGCTTTCTGAACGTGGGTGTCAGTTGGGAGGCCTGAGTAGTGAATGGGGCCTTTACCAGTGGAACCAGTATTTATGCCTAGTACATGAATGCATTTGGGAGCCTATTCCCTATGTAGGGATACTCTCTCATCCCAGATACACAGGGGAGGGCCTAGGTCCTGCCCCAAATGATGTGACAGTCTTTGATGATCCCCCACGGGAAACCACATCCTCCCAGAAGAGTGGATGGGAGTGGAATAGGAGGTCGCTGGAGGTGTATGGGGGGAAATTGGAGGACAGGAGGGAGAGGGAACTGAGATTGGTATGTAAAATAAGATTATTTTTAATTTGAATGAAAATTAATTTTAAAGAAGTATGGATCATGACAATACTTGCTTTCCAAATCTTTGAAGAGTTAAAGTTTGTCAGTAGGCAAACATTGAGAAAGGTCTTAGCATGTAGTAAGTCCTACGTAGAGGGCAGTTGTAACAAGATAAATTGGAATATTTTCCCAACAGTATAGGCTGCTGAACATTCATTTGTTTGTTTATAACTGAGGGTTTATTACCAGCTCAATACAGTGTTCATTCATTCCTTCACACATTTAACATGCCATTAAGTGATGGCATGTGATTGTCTATGGAGTGAGACAGAGTATAAAGATGATTTCCTGCCTTTACCAAATTCCATTTCAATAGGGAAACATAAATAACAAACAAGAAAATGTATATGTACACATACTAAACATGCAAGTACATTCTCACAAAATAGCTTGAAGTGATAATAGAAGTTAGACTGATGAAATAATAGAGATAAATGAACAAGGAGAGAGCCTGGTTCAGTTAAGAAAGGAGCTGAATACTCGAAAATGAAAAGAAACCAGTCATGCTTAGGGCATGAAAAAGATAGTCCATAGATTAACAATTTGAGCCCTTAGTGCCAAAATCTTGGCATATTCATAACATAGAAGCAAGGGGAGGCATATGAGCTCATGAGACACCTGGGGTAGAATACTGCCAGTCCAATATGACCTGCCTGCAATGTTTATACTTCCATTAAAATTAAACAAAACTTATGTAAACTACTTTTAATTTGATAAGTGCATATAAAGACCCCCCCTTTTCAATTATCATCTCTTTTTGGCCTATTTCTAGAAGAATAAAATACCTATATAAAAGGCATATGCCTTTCTTTAGTGGAGCTTCTGATTAATATAGTTTTAATCCATCTATCTAATTCTGCCTTGCTATTTTCTTTCTTTATTCTTCAATTGCTCCACTGAGTGGGGGGTCTGGAGGGCAAACACATTCATTATGTTGCCAGAAAACAAGATAGGAATTGCACTGCAGGGGACAAAATTAAATTTACAGCTTTCCCTTGTACATGTCATAAACTATTGATTTAACACAAGGAGTGCAAGCTGTAATGATGGGGCACAACTGCAATGCGGAGCTGAGCTCTAGCTGGGGAGAGGCCAGGAGTGAATGCAGATGAACCTGGCCAGCAGCTGAGACCAGCACCTGCCCCAGGCTGAGGGAGAAGGAGGCTAGACTTGGTTTCCATGCTATGCATGCAGAGTTTCAAACAAGGACTGTTACCTGCATGTCATGCTGACATGGTGTCTAAATGAAGCATTTGGTGATCAGTCGCTGGAATAGAGGGCAGAGTAAGTTGGAGTTTGTATGTAATGTATATAATTACATATAGTATAAGAGAAAATTGACCTACATGGGATCTTTTACAAAGTGACACAGGCTCAGAGAGGCAGATAGGCTGATAAAGGGTTGATCAATGTCTTACAGGACCTGATACCTCAGGCAGCTGCTGCATGGGCCTCATATCCTGACACAATTGCTGTTTCATGGTTATCGTTCCCTATAGAACAGACTTGAGAACATAAAATTCTTCACATTCACTCAATTTTCTGAGGCGGCAAGGGGAAAGACATGATACAAAGACATACTTACTCTGTGTATATTTGTTGAGTAAGTGATCCCATATCAATTTTAAAAGGGATGAGGTTACTCACAAAAATATCTTCTCCATACTCAGTCTTCAACTTCAAGCTTGTTATTGGTCATCTATGGCAGCTTAATCTGCAAGAAGGAAAGGGAAGGGAGTCAGGAATCAAAGGAAAGGAGAATGAACAAATGCTCTGTTGCTATCAATGATGATAGAGTAGAAATGAGTGCTATATAACCTGACTCTGGAAACCAGATGCTATTCATTAACTATATTTTCAGTATGTAAACATTATAGGTATTTAAGAATCATGATGTGTAGTTGGGTCAGACCATTACCTAACATTCATGCAAATATTGGCACACCAATTATTTAAAACATACAGCTTCAGATGACAATTTAGCAAAAACAATTCTAAAATATGAAACAAAACTTGCAAACCTTTCCTAACAAACTTTAACCTCAGCTATAAATCTGTTTACTGCCCAGATTCTCTCTAAATGTGAATTCTCCTTGAATACTGAGGAAGCCTAATTGACTTTAGTCTTCACATTTTCATTTGCCCAGCACCTTTTCTCAAATATTCATCTGTTTTTATTGTTATTATTCTTCCTTCAGGGACACAGAAACTTCTAGCCATCTATTGTTTCTAAAGGGTCCAGAGAGTCCAGGGATAGAAAACGATGGAGAGTGACAAATAGTCCAGAACAGACCTAGTTGCTTCTTTCTGGGAAACACCAGAAAGTAACTAAGCCTTGACTTTCTATCAGAATCAGAGGTCATATGACTTTATCCAAATGGCACACCCAGTAGAATTACAACCTTGAAGAATAGATATCCCTCGTGAGTGCACATGCAGAGGCAGAGCAATGAAGCTGTATGTGCAAAAGTAGCCACAGAAGTCAGAAGATGCCAATCATTTTATTTCCTTTGAATTAATTTGGTAAATCCCTCTTAAGAAATATTCTAAAAACATGGCATTAAGATTTTGAGTAGTGTGGTATTGTCAAGTGCGCCTGGGATTAGGCATTAGAAAAGCTAAGGTTTAAATACCAAATATCTCAATGACCTCTTACAAGACTTCAGGGGTATGAGCTCCCATGTTTTAATCAAGAAAACTCTGTCCACCCAAAAATTGGAGGCTACAAAAGGTTTATAAACTGAGGTATGTTACATAAATGATCCTATTATTCAACTTCCTAATAGGGAATCGTTTTTCAATTCTGATTATAAAGAACTTTTTAAAGAACAAATCTCTGAACCCACTGAACCAAATCTCTTTCGTAACATTGTCAGAGATAGATTTAAACTTGTTGGCTCCAGAATCCCTCCATCTTTTTTTCTTTTTCCCCTAGTCAGGGCCTGTGTTCCAGGGAGGTTCTCCAAGGACAGGACTCAGGCAACTCCAAGCTGCATAGGTCATGGAGCATTGCCAGTACCAACCCATGCGCAAGACATGTGCAGAGCCAGTCATAGAATGTCTAAAACGATTCTCTAAGACCACTTATTACCAGCCACATGAGGTTGTCTAAGATGTTAGTTGGGAGAGCTGTAATTTATTGTAGACTGCACTTGAATTCATTTTCATATGCCAAAATGCTAATGTGCAGAGAGAACCTTTGTCTCTATGGGCAAAGGAGGCGGCAGATCCATTAACATTCTTTCTTTTCTGCCCTACTTCCCCTTCATTTTCTTTTCTGACATGATTATGCACACTCACTCCTCTATCCAAATCCACCATCCCCAACCTTCGCCTGCCAATCTCCATTTATTTAATCTGTCTATATGTGCCTTTGTGTGTGTGTACATTTTCTATTTTTGCCATCTAAATGCCTCTCAAAACAAGTCCAATAGACATAAGACTTCACATTATTACTCACTGTGACCACGAGAATCCTACTACAATTTGAAAAGGATCTGCTGTGTCATATCTTTTTGATGAACGAACACTCCATGTTTCTGTGCTTTGCCTTAGAATTTTTTCATTTATTTATTAATTTATTTCGCCATTTAGCTCTGACTATGAGACAATTTGGCAACATATTTTCTTCTGTTGGGAGTTTCTTGGCAGGGAATAAACAAATGTTTATTAAATGGAATCGTTTGCAGAAAATGTTCCCTTCTATTCTTACTGAGATATTTACGGTAGTCCTTCTTTCTTCATTATAATGATGCAGTGCAAAAACAAACGCAGGCCTTCTGCTTCACCTCCATGGGAAAAGTGTATTCTTCAGTGAACTCTCTGGCAGGACATTTGCCACATGTGACTACTCAGAGCAACTGAAATGAAATGATAAGGCAAACTCCAGTCTGTTTGTAAAGGTGCTGCATCTGAAGAACTCCATGGACAGATGTAGTTAGTGACTGCTGTATTGAGAAGAACTACACACAGCATTTTCATCAGCACAGAACATGCTACTGTAGAGCATGGTGCAGATATTTTTCTCGGTTGTAGATCTGGTCCTTCTTATTAAGCATGCAGATCCTTTAAGACCTAAAACATCAGAATCTCTAGGGTGTGGCCTTCAAATAATCATGATAACGAATCCCTCAAATGGTCTTTATATGCAAAGAAGCTCCAGGATATCTCATAGCACACAGCTTTATAGCCATTTCTCATCTACACACCCATCACCAACATGAGGTCAGATGTATTTTACTTAAAACAGTTCTTCCCTTTTTCATTTCTCTTTATTATTGCTTCTTCCTTCTACATTTTTTCAACACAAGTTTGAGAATAAATTAATGTAAGTATTACTTAAAGACTGAGCAGTTTTATTGAGGTGATTGGGAGTGGCAGCAACACTGGTAAAACCCAGAGAATATAGTACCTAACCCAGGAGTGTCTGAGGGAATAGGTTTCACTGTTGGTTGTCTGTATCAATAAGATTTTCAATAAAAAATCTCATGAATCATGAAGCCCTTCAAATCTTCAGCGAAGCCCTTTAGTTATAATGAATGGTAGACTCACAGTTTTGGGAATAAAGAAAGACTTTGAAATTAACATCACCTTGCTGTACACATTTGCCCTATACCACGGAGCGGTCACTCTCCACTGTTTCCACACATTGTCCTGTCACAGGATCAACTTGTCTCTTGTGCCTGGGAATAGTTAGTTTCCCAAGTTACTGTAGGGAACTGAAAGACTTGGGAATCAATAAACTGGGTATGATTGGGAACCTGCATTGGCTGACATTTTCCTGTCTCTGAGGGAGACTGACTGTCCAATCATCAGAGACTGAAAAATCCTGCTTCTTTACCCAATGAGCCTCCCATATGGAGCATCTTTGCACAGGTCCCAGCACTGCTCCTTTAAGCCTCCTGGGGATACCTAAGTTTTCTATTTGTTTGTCTTTCACACAGCACACTTGTCTGCCTGAGATAACAAAACACATTCTTCCTTTTCCCAGGTTACATCCTTAATATGGTTTGTGGTATCACATTACTCTCTCCTTCAAAAATGCCTAGTTTTCTTATATAGCTTTCCCATTTACTACCATGTGTGATTTGTCTTATACCTGAAAATCCTGACCTAATTCATAATCTTTGGTAGCAATAGACCTATGACATCATACATCAGGCATCCACTTATGTGTGCTGCTGAGCATCATGATGTCCTTCTTGCATCCCAAGTGGGCTTTTTATATTTTCATTATTGATTGTGTGTATCAGTAAGTTTCAAAGAGGAATGCTTCCTTCAATCCCAGCTCAAATCCACAGCATTTTTTTGTCAGTTTGTACATTCTTTTATTCAGCTCTCAAGATTTTCGTGCTGACAGCTGTTCCTTTCCGTGACAAGTGCTACACATCGAGCTGATCAGCTTGGATACAACTCAGTTGTGAAGTTCTCTTTTCCCTTCTGAAATGTTCTTTCCTGTGGTGTGGGATTATAGCTTTTCCATCCCCTGCCTAGGGATTCTGAATGAGACCTAAAGAGACTGGAATTTTCACCAGTGTCCTAAATCACCATTATTAAGTCCAAAGAGCACATCCTGTACTGGAAAATCGCAGCAGCATATGGGCAGCCCTCTGTACTTCATATGTTATCCATCACATTACGGAGCCCTGCCACATGTTCCTGACGCGACCAGGGAGGAACTTGGCTCAATGCTTGCTGAGTAGGGCCTCTTAATCTGTTTTACAGCAAACAGTTTTGCAATTACTTTGGATATCATGGGCCCAGCTGATGCTTGAGCTCTGTCCTGACAAGTCTGTAGAAAATAGACATATGACATAAAGACAATTAACAAACAATCGGTGGATAAGGAGCTGTAAAAATGGGCAAAGTATTGGGGTTAAAAATACAAGTCTCCATTTAGACAGGTTTTTAATCTTGAATTGTGTGCGTTTGTGTGTGTGTGTGTGTGTGTGTGTGTGTGTGTGTGTGTGTATACATATGATTCAAAAGATTAGATATACATATATGCACTTCTATAGTAATCAAGTATTTATGAAGAATTTATTATAAGTTAGGTAACATATTAGGCGTTATGAGAAAAAGGGGAGATAAAAATAGAATTTCAGTGTCTGTCCTCATGAGAGTCTAGTGATTGTGAATATGTCAATCAATGTGCTTCAGATATAAATGTGAAATTATAACTTCCATAATGCTTCACAGACATGTATGGTACTCTGAAGGTCAACAGTGTGTTTATGTCTTCTTCTGATTGAAAAAGAAAGACATTTATTAAAAAGTGACAGTTAAGCTAAGATTGGAAGCAATGAGCTGCAAACATTTCTGTATAACAGACTCTAACTGTGCATATATTTGTATATAAATTGGTTGCATATAGTCATACTAAAGGATATTTAAATATTTTTTAAAGCATGATTTACTTTGAAGTTCACATAAGTAATCAGAAATCAAAGTCCTTTTTTTTTTCCTGTTCACAGTCCTTAAGGACTGTCTTGCATTTCTGCTATGGGTGTTCTTTGAAGAATGTGTTGAGGATGTGTATAACTAAGTAAAAAGTGAAGAAGTGGGGAGAATATGTGCCAGTACCTTGTGGAGGAGGCAATCAATTATGTCTAAAAGTGAGAGGACCTATTTGGGCTGAGTATGGATGGGAGTGAGGACCCCTAGTATGGAAGAGCAACTTAGGTCCCAGAACAGTCAGGGCATTGTAGATCTCAGTACATTGATTAACATGAACAAACAGGAAGCTATGAGAAGTATAATTGATGAAAACATTTTTTCTGAGTTTTGATAGGATATTTTTAATTGTTATTGTTGGAAAATAAGGTATTAAGGATATATATTCAAAGATAGCAACTGATTTAGCAGTGAGGAGTTTCCTTAAGATACAGAATTTAAGAATGACTTATATATTTTAGTCATTGTTATTAAAATGCATTGCTAATTGGACAAGGTAAAGTGTATCACATAGCATAATTGTCAGAACTGAATCTCCAAGATAAGGCAGTATTGGAATATGGTTGACAATTATTCTGACAATGCCCATCATTCTGTATCCTTGCACTTGCATACTACTTTATGAAGACTAACTAGAAAGAAATCAATGAATCCTCAGGTATATCATTGGGTGGCTCCTGTTTCAGGTATCCTATGAGGTAATGTGGCTCAAGTAACCTCATAAGCTGCTTACATTGTAGGTTATCAGTACAAGTTTTCCTAATTCATATACTTTTATAACTTTATTATTTTTGATTGTGAGGAAAATATAGACTCAGAATGTTTAGTCCAGCAGAGTGCTAGTTGCCTAGATGGAGTCTATTATACTGCAATTTCAAATTTTATAACGATCTGAAATGAAATTTATCTTGATTTTGATTTTCTCTTATTAACATAGCAATTATACCAGATACCATTAGATAACCTGTTGTTTTTGTAGTTGTTAATTGTTTTAGATATTGTCATTGATGCTTGGTTTTAGAAGCAGAATTAAAATTCATATTGAAATGCATTTAAGAAGACTAAATAAAGAAATTTCTAGATGAGAAGCTGTTATGTTCCAGAAACAAGTCTTGAGTGCCAAACAGATAATCTAAAACTCACTTCTGATATTACTTTAAATAATACAATGGCACACACAGTTTTCCATTAAGTTGTTATCCTCTAAAAGTAACATTATTCTGAATTAAATTCACCACCAGTTTCGTATATAATCTTAAATATATGCAAGACTCACAGTGTAATAGCTCATACTACTGCATTGAAGTTGAAAATGCACTCTAGTGTTCAGGGAAATTGGACAATTGGGGATTCCAGGTTGATCTAATTTTTTTTCCTCTAATCACTGGAACCACTCCTGGGGATGTGCATGTTCTTTTCCAACACCAAAGCTATTTTCATCCTTGTTGCATTCTTCTGTCTAGTCAATTTAGTAAAGAGGTAGCACAGTTTGATAAGTCATCTTTTCTGAGAAGAAGAAAAAAAAACCAAGCTCTCCATAGCATGTGGCATAATTTAGAGCCATTATTCGGGAGAACCCCTGTCGTGCTGCACTCCTAAGAATGGAATCTTTTTCATTTTCCTATGGCTGGATTGAGTCGTTAGCTAAGCCATGTATGCATGATATGAACATCCCTAAGATGGGCTAGTGTTGCTAAAAGTTAACAGGTGGCCTTCAGCTTTACAAGTACTTGAGCAGAACAAGAAGGTAAACCGCCAAAGATTTTAAAATGGTGCTCTCATACAGTAATTCCAGATTTTGAAATTTTGTTTGGTTTATTCTAATTAATTGATTGTTTGTGACACACCACCCAGGCATGTTAGGCAAGTCCTATGCCCTTGTTCCCATGCCCTTCTTTAGTTTTTGAAAGAATATTTGATTTTCAGTTCAAACATTTGTTTCTGTTCAGTAATGCCTTGTTAATACAGATCCTTTATAAAATATAAATACAGGGTTTTTTTTTTTTTACAAAATAGTATCAGTATTATTAAGAGTTGCTTTTTAAATGATATATTTTTAGCTTTGAATAAGTTGAGCAAAATTTTAAATGAATTTTATTTTGGTTCCTCATTTTCTTGTTTTGTAAATGAGTATATTGGACTTGATAGGCCCCTACTCTCCTGTCAGTTTTAATTATCACATAAGACCCTCAGCCCTGTGATTTCTCCCCTGTATATGCAGACACTAAAATAATAAGCCTGAGATATATATGTGGCTCATTAAATATTTGCTGAGCAACTCATAGTTACAAAGAAGGATCTGAGCATTGACCCAGTCCACATCCAGTCTAAATAATATCAGGTCAAATGTATACAACTGAAGTATAATATAGTAGCATGGTTGAGGCTGAGTTGAAGTAGTGGCAAAATGAAAAGGATAGATTGAAGCCAGAATGCTTGGGATGCGTACCAGTTCCACCAGTTATTAATGATAGGACTATTTAACATACAAAACATATAAAAGGGTGCCTGGTACACAGTAAGCTATCAAATTGTATTTCCTGCTCACCCAATGTTTACTGTGAATCTAGAAAATGAAAACAATGCCCAAATACCTAGGCATTTGGAATTTTTATTAATAGTCAAATAATGTTTGGCCCAAGAGTTTATGTTAGACCGGATTTAAGGCTAAATCTAATGCTTGGAAAGGAAGAAATAACTAAAGTTGTGCTGTAAAGGGAACAGTGTGGGTAAGGTAGACAGGCCTGAAGCCAGGCCATATAGTTAAATAAACTGAAAGAATAGAAGAAACTGACAAATACATATTATTTTATGTCATTTTCTAGTGGCTAACTTGCAAGGCAAGATGCAGCTGTTACCCTCCCTTCCCATGTATCTAGTAGCAAGTAAAAGGCAGTAGGTGGTACCAGAAGGCAAATGAAGTCCTGTTTTCATTCATCAGCAATGAGAGGAAGTTGAAAGATCTTTCGTTCCCAAACAGTTGAAGGTTTGATCTTCACAGGGAAATTCTGGGATATGTCAAGAATTACATGTTTCCTAGAAAATTCAGATTTACTTATCTCTTCCCTATTCCCACCCCTCTGCAAATTCAAGTAACTTGAGTGGAGAGAGTTAAGATACAGATTAAGCATAATAAGTACTTTTATATTTAAGAAATATTTTTTTAAAGATGACAATGGGCTTTCTTATTTAGTTTTGTAATGGACAACACCTTGACCCTAACTACAACAATTCTCTCAGCTCTCTAGCCCTTGGAATGTATTATTGTGTTAACTTGAAATACCGATAATCCTATACATTCACAAAAACTGAGTTTACCTTTTTTACTCAGTTCACACTCCCCTCCCCGAAACCCCCTTCTACTCTACTCTCCCATCTACCTAGGTGGAGATAAGTGAACATGTTCCTTTGTAAACATAGTAGCTGCTGATACTCTACCCCACTAAACCATTAAAAAGTTTGCTATGATAATGATTTGAGGCTTTATTCTTTGAGCCTCCCTTTGCTTACAGTAAGAGAGAATTTGGGAATCCTAAGCCTGAAAATTGACTGTGGTAAATCTTCCTAAAAATAATAATTGAAGGCAGAAAATAGGGAGTGGCTGAGCCCCCTCTATGATTGAGATTCTCACCCTGTCCCTAAAACAGACCCAGTTGAATTCTACCTACAAAATATGTTACTGGCCCAAGGTAGTTTGCTTTCTGTATGCCTAAAAAGTAAAATTACTTTTCTTTATATACTTTGTAATTTTGATTTTTAACCATTCAGCAAGTTTCTCTTCTCCTCAAATGAGTTTTTATTATACTATTACATATTTTTCTTTTATGCCTTGAAACTTGACTCAGCCATTCTTGTGTCAAATTAAAATCGCCTCTCTGAGTATACGTCCCAGCCCTTTAGATAGAGAACTGTATATATTGTTCCTTTCCATTTCCAGTACTTGTGAGTTCTGTTATTACCCATCACTTATTATCAAACTCCTTTCCCGGGCTCTTAGTCCATGAAGTGTTCAACTCCTCTTTTCCATCTGTAGACATTCTTTCGCCAACAGTTTTTTTATTGGTAATAGGAACACAATTCTCAAGTTTCATTTTGCTACTATGTATTGCTCTTTGAGGGGTTCATCTAAAATGCTCATTCATATTAAAAACACTCTGATATTCACTCTCAGAGTGGCTTCCTACTCAAGCTGTAAAGGGTTTTGTCAAATCAAATGTCTAGGATTAGTTAAAGCAACAGGTGCAGACATTAAAGCCAAAGCTTTAACAATAGTTAGGCTCTATTATGAGGAAGCATTATTAGCAATTTTATGAATTAAATATGTTTATACTCTAGGAATTAAAACAAAAATGTTTTGTTTACTTAAATAAACTGGAAGCCCTGATCCGTGTGCTAGTTTAAATGAAAGTGATGTGTAAACTCAGGTCCCTGCTGTGAAAAGCAAATGTGTGAAAATCTCACACACTCATGAGGTCAGAAGAGTGTAATTTAATAATTAGAACATACTAAATGGCTTTGATGAAGTCTGTATACTTTTGAATCAGCCTTGTACATTTTCAGTATTTTATCAGTCATCTAATTAATTGCAATCAAGTTAATGAATGTAGTTATTGCTTTTTCCTTGCCTGATAAATAACAATGCTAGATTTAGGGAGATATTTGCCATTACAACAACATATACATATATATTTATACACCTACATGTCTGTGTATGGATATATGTATGCATATATATATGTATATATATGTACACACACACGTGTTTGTGTGTGTGTGTGTGTGAGAGAGAGAGAGAGAGACAGAGAGAGAGAGAGAGAGAGAGAGAGAGAGAGAATATGCAGGGCATGTCCTTACATCTCTTAGCTGTTCAGGTTTGTATATATAGAAAAAATGCTCCCAGACATTCTGAGCTCAGAGCACTCTTTTTTTAAAGGACATTTATTCAAGAATCCCATCAGAGAAGAAGTGCATTGCCATTACAACAAAGTCTCCTTCCAGAGATCTTGCCAAGTAACAGTATATATACAGATAAATGAACATCGAATGCTGTCTGCAATGACAACAGCTGGCACCTCTCAGATAACGCTGCACCACCCATCCCCCTCTCCCAGATCGAAAAACAGGCAACAACTTGGTAGAATTTTTTCACATCTGAAATCTGCTGAATACCCATTGAAAGGGAGCAAAATGTGCATTAGGCCTCTTTGCCCAAAGTTCAATCTCTCAAACGGTTTTGCAGACCAATAAAAAAAGGAGGAGTGAAAGGGATTATCTCCATCCTCAAATTTTCAGCGTGGTCAAAGGAACTGTAAAATCCTTCTGGTGAGCAAGCCAGGTTTAATGGTTGGGAACAAATGCTCCTTTAGTCACAGGGCAAGCCTTCTGGTTTTGTTGTAATTTCCTTTTAGGGACAGCAAAGGCAGAAGGCAGGCCCCACTCCTAACCCACTCTGCTCTCCAGTTCTCTTCCCCTTGTCGTTTTCTTTTCCTTTCATTTGCTCTGAAAATCTGTCTCTACTTCAGGATCTCATGGATTCTGTACATGGAGAGCATGAACCTAATGCTGTAATGTGTTTGCCACAGTTCTGCAAATGAGCCCACTCTCTCAACCAACAAACAGTACCCAGACTGCTGGCTGTACATATAATTGGTGCCTAGTGGGAGCCTGGATTGAGAGTATTAACAGCAGCTCCTTAAGGGCTGAATAGATGATCTTATGTAACCACTTGCTCTGTGGCTGTGCCCCAGCATGGCCATGGACCCTCATAATAATTAGTCTTTTCATAGCCTTGCCATTTTCTCTATTGACTGCGGAGATTTCAGATAGCAGAATAGGTGCTGTTGTCCAAAATCAGTAGTTTGCTGTACGTTCTTTGGAAACAGAGCGGGAACTATTGTCCATGGCTGTTACTCATGTTTTTTCTGAGGCTGGTATAGGACCCCTCTCTGTTTACCAATCACATGTTAAATTGCTCTGACAGATGCATTTTAAAAATGAAAGTAAATTTAGTCTTTGAGATTACATGGAACAATGGTGCTGGATGGCTTGCCATTAGCTTCTGGTGTCATTAACTCTCTAGGACTTACATATCCATGAATATCCCACAGGGTTAGAAACAGCCTGGCATTTATTAAGGGCTCGTTATCTGTTTGCTTGATCATTGGTTTGTATCCCCAAACAAGTCCTTCTGTTTGGAATTGGATGTAGCTCCTGAGGTCATGTGACCAGTGACCATTAAAGGTAGCAGTGTGTAGGATTTTGCTTAAATAACAAAAGAACTTTTTTTTTTTTTAAATTCCAGAACACTTCCCTTACTTGCTCATTTTGTTAGTAATGATCCATAGAAAGTTAATAGGAGTCAGGTTGGGGAGAAAGCACATTTGCTGAGCAACTGTGGAGACTGGAGTTCAGATCCCCAGCATCCATGTAAATGTCAGAAAGGCTGACAGACCACTTCTTACCCCAGCACATGGTAAGAAAAGACAGGAGACTTCAGAAGAAAGTTGTTATGGCAGGTTGTTCCCGCAAGCGCCAGCCTGCTATCCCGCCCCCTCCTGCCACCAGTCTGGGCCCACAGCCGCGCCAGCCCCAAATAATACTCAGAGACTCTGTATTTGATATAATCCTGTTGGCCAATTACCATTATTGTTAATGGGCTAGCTCTGTCTTAATTATTAACCCATTTCTATTTATCTAAGTATTTCCACGTGGTCGTCTTATCAGGGAGGCCGTGGCAGGCGTCCTGCTTCTTCCCCGGGCTACATCTAGACTCCTCCTTCCCACTTCCTCTTTCCGCCTCCTGGTCTCCTAGCCCCACCTATCTAGTTTTCTATTGGCCACAGGGCTTTATTAACCAGTATGAGAAACATATATACAGAATAACATCTCCCATCACAAAGTGATTAGTTTGAGTAGCTGAACTGGTTAAGTTCCAGGTTTAAGTGCATGCCTCACAAGTGTAAGGTAGAGTGATTGAAGATACTCAACATTTTCCTCTGGATGTTAAATGCACACCAATGCACTCACCCTCCCCAAACATGGACCCACATACTTGTGAACATTCCTATTCACATGTGCCTATCATATACATCACATGCAGAAACATGGAAATTTACCTAAAATGTGATTTTTCTGTTCCCCCCAAAAGATATAAATGATTTGTGTGAATACTCTGTGAATAAAATACAATTTTATTAGTGCTTTAAAAAAATTAAGTAGGACCAGAGGGGACAGATTCTAAATGGGTACCATCCCTGATAAGTACAAAAAAAAAATGTAGAAAATATCTAGAAATCTAGAATTAGATATGATAAAACAAATGTACTTAAAAATAAAAGAATACCCCAGTATAGAAAATTTGGAAGCTTTGAAAACCAAAATTAGATAATCTCTGTGAAAAGTTTTTTCTGAAAACAGAAAATTATATGTTGATTGGTTTCAGTCAAACAAAAAAGGTTAAGAATGCCGAGCTAGAATTGCCTTTTTCCAAATTTGAAGTTATTTTTGAGTTAAAGAAAAAATATACTGATTGGAAATGATGATGTTCAAAATATATAGGAGTAGTGAAATCACCTGCCCTTAGTGAATTTGATTATCTGCATGTGGAGAGGATAAATATGGCTCAGAGCCTAATAAAATTTATAGACTTATATGAAGTTTTTGAAAATTCAAGGTTAATTGATTAGAAGAGTTACGATGGGAAGAATGAGGATTTTTTTTTTTGAAGAATAGGGAAATAAATACCCCATTCCATCAGATAGAAGCTGTCAAAAAATCTTGAAAATATTATGGGCAGATTGATAAATATTGAGAGAATATGATAATCAATGTGACCGTAGTCAGTGTCTCTATACGTTTAAACAGTTCAGAGTGAACTCATACTTCTCTGCATCTATAAAGGAGTTGATTAGAAGAACTATTTATGCACAGTGTACTAACTTTGTACAAAGATAATTGTGATTTTTGCATTGTTGAAATTTGTCTTTTGATCTACAAATATAATTTAAATGCAACTCTGTTGTACATTATTATAGTACAATTTTTATTCCATTTTTGCTAATAATGTTTTATTACATAACATTGATTTTATACTATAGAAATTATTTTAGACATATATCGAGTTGAAGCAATTTTCTTCTTCAAGTTTAAAATGGGTAGTAAAGTAGTAGAAAAAACTTCCAGACAAAGCTAAGACTCAAACAGTCTGCCTCCTATGAAAGTGACTCTGCCTAACCAGATTGAAAAATAATAATAATGCCCCAGGTGAATAGATATTTACTTTGTGAAAATTAGAATAAAAAAACAGACGAAATTAAATTGATAGTAAAAATTAGAGACAATAAAGCAACAAAAAAGAAGTTTTAATGTTTATGATAATACAAGAGACATTGAGTTAGTAATAAAAGTTTTATAAAGTAGCTATTACAATTTCTTAAAATAAAAATGATAATACATTTTTGAAAAGCAATGCATAGACTATGTTATAACTTACATAAAAAAAGTTGAAGGTAAAAATAATGAACTGGAATGTATATCTGAGAAAATCATTCAGAATTCAGGAAAACACAAGGAATATATTAAATGTTAAATATTGTTTACTTACTAATTCAGTGTATTCTGGTATGTTATAAAAGAGAACACCTATGATTACTAGTTTCATGGTGTCTCCATAATGTATAGAACCCATGATTGTTGATTTTATGGTATCAATTTGGCTAATTTATTACACTAAACTTTTTTTTTAAGTTGTTGTTTATTTAAATAACATGTTTTTCACTTATTTTACATACCAACCAGTTTCCCCTCCCTCCTCTCTTCTTGCCCATTCCTCTTTTCCATCTACCAGCCACCCTCACTCCACACGGCCCCCCTCCATGTCTACTTCTTCATTTCCATTCTAGGCAGAGCCAAGTAATTCAAGACAAGGAACAGGTTACAAAGCCAGCTAAGCACTGAGGAGAGGTCCTGCTCTCACTGTTAGAAGCTTAACTAAGAAACCACATGCATGCAGACTCCCTGACTGTTGGTTCAGTGTCCATGAGCTCATGCCAGCTTCAGTTAGCTGTCTCTGTGGGCTTCACCATTATGACTACCACCCATCCCCGGCTAGTACAATCCCTTCTTTCTGCAAGAATCTAGGAGCTCAGTGCAGTGTTTGTCTTACACCTGACTTCTTTATTAAGTAACTATGTGTGTTCTGCCTTAAGGTGTTTTTCAGATATAACTAACATCAAAATCACTGGATTTTACTAAGACAAGTGAATTACATTCAGAGATGTGTTTTGGCCTTTTCCAATTAATTTAGGCCTTAAACAAATGAAGGGGTTAATCCATAGATGGAAGAATTTAGTTTTTTCCTCCAGTTTGCTCTTGGATTCATGGCTATAATACAAGTACCAATTGAAATGTCTAGCTGGTGGTCTTCTTTGCAAATTTCACACTTTCCAGGATCTTTATGAGTATAAATAAACTTCTAAAATCCTGTGTGTGTGTGTATCCATTCTATATCCATCTCCTTCAATCTTCCAATGGATAGTCTTGACTAAAGAATAGCAAAACTAATCTAATAGGAGTTTCTACACCCCTCCCATTTTAAAAAAGAAGGAAAAGATGAGAAAATATTGAAATGGATAATACAAAAAAAATCTTCACTTTTTTATTATCCAAAGTCCATGCAGAATCAGTGAAATTAAGATTGTACCAAGCTACCTTGTGCTGGAACTGAAGGACACTCAAGAAAAGGACATTATCTGAAAAGCAACTAGTCCAAAGAAGAAACTATATAATAAGAAACATCAATGTAACGGAAGGAGACTTAGCAGCAATATAGACTAAAAGACTGGATCTCTCACTATCTTCAATTTGATGGCATAATAACTATTTTTGTTTTTACCTATATTCCTAACTGCACCATTACCACACAAACTTAGTTCCACTGGATTTCTGAATTTGAGTGCATAAATAGATATAGGTAACTTTCAATCATGTAAACATAATATAAAAAATTTCAAAAGAAAACAACAACCAATAAAAAGCAAAAACAACAAAAACAAAAAAGCAAGCCAAAGCAAAATAGTAACCTGACAAAATAGAGTTGCCTAAAGAATATCACAAGCACCCACTTGTATATAGCCAAAAGAAAACTTGAAGTTCTTTAAAACAAATTTGACAAAATAGCTAAAAATTATTGACAAATACAAACATAGTAGGATATTTAATATACTCTTCCTTAATGCTTATTTATGAAAAAGAGACAAACACTGATGATGTACAAAATGTAAATGACAAGACGAGTTTAAAGACAGGCATACATAGAGCCCCACACAGAAAAAAATTTGGAAATGTATATACTCTTTTGAAGCATGGAAAATTCATTTTAAATACTGGTCACATATAAAAGCATCAAAAGTATTTCTGATAACAATGCAGTGACTTCTCCACTTCCAAATTTGGTATTCAAGGAAGCTAGAAAATACATTATTTAATAAGCACTGCAGCAGAGCAGAAAAAGTTATAATAAAAATTCCAAGAAATTTAGAACTTCAATAGAATACTACATACCAAATGTTTTAAGATTCAACTAAAGTGATTTTTATAGAAAGTTTGCCATGTATTATGAATACATATGCTTTAAGAAAGTAAGAGTGAAAATTGATTAGCTACATATTAAATCCTAAAAGTTCTGTTAATTAATCAACTTTGTAAAATGTATGAGGATGTTATAGACAAGATCAGCCAAGTTCAGAGGCAGTTCTTTTCCACAGCAAATAAAATAGAAAAATCCATGCAGGTGTTGATCAAATAGAAAAGATAAATAAAAAAGAAAGATAACCCTGAAACATAAAAAAAGGGAGCAGTCATTAAAACAGAGTTGAAAGCTAGAACTATGAAAGCATGAAATAAATAACTTTATTTCAGTGCACTTGAAAACTGACTTAAGGGAAAAATAACAAAATTTTGACAAAACAAGGAATTATTTCTGTGCTACTTAAAAATATAATCAGGTAAGGGCCAGCCCTGCTCAGAGTTGGCAGATTATTGAAGGAGATACAAAAGATTCTGGGAGCATGAGTATTCACTCTGGTCTCCATCCCTAAATACCATTCTACAAGCAATAAGTTGTATGCGCCTGACTCTCACCAGCAAGGAAGACGCAACTCCAGGAAGATCTTCTTTATGCAGTTTTAATCAGGATCCTTGAAACATGTTCTTCTGACCCGCAAGAGACCAGGGGGACCCCTGCACAGGCTTAAATACCCTTGCGCTAACCAACCCCAGTGAGCTATGTGGACCCTGCAGATAGGTTACTCTAACACAGAAGCAGACAGACTGAACAAACTTAACCAAATCAGGGCTTGTTTATGGCAGAGAGTGCTCACCCTTAGGGAGGTGGAAGGCAGAAGCCAGTGCCATCTTTAAGGTGCGGCACTTCGCAGCTCTCTACAGTAAGTGAGCCTTAGGAATTGTAATTATATAACGTTAACCTTTGGAATTAAATGGAAGGATTGCCTCATCAGACAACTCCTCTCCAGAGATAACTTCTGAATTGTGGAATGGGGATACACACCATAAAATTATGAATTGATCATCGTGAGGTAGCAGCACATAAGCTGTGTTGTTTTCAAGTTGCTTTGATCAAAGAACAACATTTGAATTGAGTGCCATTTAATAGAACATTGCCGTTTTATTCTATTTTGTTTCTGGCCAGTATGGTCCTTGTCAGGCTGGAATATAAACTGAAGGAAGTAACTAACTCTATCAAAAACAGGGAGTCTAGCAGTTGACTCTACCAGGGCATGGGATAGATTTTTGTTGACTAGCTTAACCTTCATGGTTTTAGAGGTACAATGCACAGGCTGATGTCATTTAGAATGTGACAAAGAGGACAAAAACATCAGGTCAAAGGCCCCCAAAATGTTTTTTGTTAAGCTAAAGTCTACATCTATTTTCTGTATCTGCCAAAGTAGAACCTCCCTGGGATGGTATTTACTTATTGCATGCTAATGATCATTTGTATAAATATATTTAAAGTGAATCTTTAGTTTCATGCTGAGATCAGCAGTGTTTAAACCCTTGGAATAGATGTACAGAACTCCTATAATTATTAATATCCATGCTCTGAGTATTTAAATCACACCAAAACAGAAACAGCTATTACAAGGCCACGTGATACCATGGCAGTGAAAGTATTTGCCTTGCTGAGAATATCCAGGTCACCGTACTGGGTGTTGTAACCATTGCCCATTCCTTTTAGGATAAGATACACATTACCAAGTTTTTGAGAATATTCATGACTTGTTACTTTCAAGTGACTTGTCTGAGAATTACTTACCTCAAAAGACAGCCACTTGTAATGTTATATCCTTTTCCATGGTAGTGAAGTCTACTCCAAATGACTGATGAGAGGGTATTAAAAGTCTCTCTGACCTAAAGTTTGTACAATTCAGAAAGGCCACTCTAATTCTAGATCTTTTACAAGCCAATTTTCGTGTCTCAGACATTGTGTGCAGGAAAGTCAGACAGAAGTGCAGTGATGGGAGTCTTGAGTGCTTGTATCAACTGGGCTGACCTCCATAGAAGCACTCCCAAGCACAAGGGCTGAACTGCCTCAGTCAGCCAGTGATACTAGGACTCTCCTTTCCTCAACATGAGCTCTGAGAGGGTCATAGAAAGGAAGAGGGTCCAATGAGATAGAAATTGGGGAGGGGGAGAAAACCGAAGCAGAAAGCTGAAGCTAGGTTGCTTCATTTACTTTCTCTAATTACATTGTCATCTTTTATTAGCTAATGTGCACCCCCTGCCTCTGTGTGAGTATGTGTGTGTGTGTGTGTGTTGTCAACTTTCTCAACCCCCTTCAAAGCATCTCTCTTCCATCTGCCCCAAAATAGAGGCAAGAAAACATAGCAGAATTGTTTATAATGGGAACACTCTGATTATAATCAGGGTATCTAAATTTCAGCTCTACCACGGACTCTAAATAGCATTTCATATAATATAATAAAGTCTTTTTCACCTCAGTAGTCAACACAGATGAGATACTTTGAGTGGAAATGAATAGAACTTGAGCCATTTGATGACAGCTACATGGAGGTTCTGTTACCTTCCTTTTAGCCATCAAACCCTGAGCCTATGGAGAAAAACACTAGTCATGTTTCCTTTACTCTATCCTTTGCTTCCGATGCTCCTTTGAAATAATCAGAATTTCCTTCCAGTTTACAACTTTCCCTTCTGTAGTATTACTTAATTAAATTTTCAACTACCCTTGCATGTAGTCTCAAATATTTATGTCATCTATATTGTTTAACATATGCCTTTGCAATTTGTTATGATTTCATCCAAACCTAAACATTGTTTCTTGTGATCTTTTGGCAGTAGTTATTGTGTTTCCACCTAGACCTGATTCCACATAGTTGATCCAGAATTTCAGAGGGGTTTCTAACAAACTGCTTAGGCACTTTCCTATGATGGTCTATCTAGTAATTCCAGCTGATTCAGAATGTCATTAACCTTCCTCCTCTGGTACTTAGGTATGTGTTCTCATCACTTCTGGATAATTGTAATCATGAGAAGGAATGGAGCTGATCGTTTGATTTACTGTTTAACAGCAATCTTGTGATTGTCCTTTCACCTTTCTTTGCAAATGTGGTCCCAAATACAAAAACAAGTCAGACTCCTATAGAATCAAGTTAATTTTAGAAACACTGTCACCTGGTGGTGTGTTAGAGTTATTGCACTTGGCTTTTCTTCAGGTTGATGGAAGTCCATGTCAGAAGAATCTATCTCTAAAATATTAAACATCAAGCATTTACTCGCCGAATATAGTTTAGAAGGAGAGCCACAAAGCCCTTTCCTCTATCCTATGAGATTTTAAGATTTTGTAACCTGAGATCAGCTCTCATTCCGAGAATTCCAACCTGACGCTTACAAATCCATTGCCTTCTTTCCTCCAGTCTTTCTTCCTATACATTTGTGACTGGCAGGAAGTTGACGGAATTTTGGTGATATTTCAGACTGCTAAAAGAATCTCTCTGATACTATATCCTTTTGCTTTGCGATAAAAGACTATTAAACAAAACAAAACAAACAAACAAAAAACAGGCTAAATGATTTATCCCCATAGAAACTGTCTTTGGAGATGATGTCCTCCCCGACCCCACTCCCCCACCATGCTTATGGAATTGAGTCAGAGCAAGCCAGACTATGAGAACTGAAAACTATTTTGTTGTCTCTTGCCCCATCTTTTCCATTCTCCAAGGTGGGAACCATGAGAAGTGTTATGAGTCTACAAATAGATCCTGTATGCGTTGTGAACATTGATTTTAATGTCCTTTAGCGAAGAGAACAAAGGCCTGTGCAATGGCGATGAATCACACATGCAAGACAGTAATGTATTAAAACCCTGCAGCATCTGTTTGGCAAGCACCAGGCTCATTTGATCAGTGACAATATACAAATCCAAACATTTCAGCACACTGCTATGGGAAGAAGAATTTTCAAACAGTACTTTATGCCATAAGATTTGGTTTGGGAAGATTTGGTTTGGGAACTGAAAAAATAGTCATCTTTTTTGGTTTTATGAAATAAAGACTCCACCTGTGTTGACCTCATAATCCCAGGTCTTCTAATTCATGGCAAAATATCCATGCCTATACCAGCTTGGACATTTTGTGGCTTTAGATGCTTCCAGTCTGTGAGTATGTACTAGGTAAAAGTTATTTTAACTCACAGAAACAAAAAACACAACTCAAAAAAAAAAAAACCAAACAATCAAACAAACAAACAAAATCCTGCTGTTCATCTTCAGGTCTGGAAAACACCAAGAAGCCACTGTTATCATCCAAATTCAATGATGTATAACAGACTCATCACTTTACAGCACTTTGAAGAGTTCACTAATAATGGATATAATATATACATGCTGTATATAATGTTCAATATGCTTTTCAAGTAACTGCAAACATCTGGATCACTGTCATAATAATCTGTGCAGTCTCCAGCAGAACTCATTGAATATGACTCAGCAACAATCATGAATAAATTACCTTGGCTACCATCTGCCTCAGAATTCCTCAAATTTAACCCAAGACTAAATTAAAGAAATTGAAGGAGAGCAGAGAAGAAGGAGCTATAAGACAAATAGAGGGAGGAGGTACAAGAATGGAGATGAATAAGTAAAACTTTATCATTTAAAGTCATTATTACATAAAATAACTGTGTCAATGCATGAAATTAAATAAATTAAATAACATAAGCCTATGGATTTATTTCTAAATCAACTATGTTTTCTTAGAGTATTTTGCTTTCCTTTTGTGAACAAACTTGGTTCATCACTCTATCTACTAAAAGTCAGGATGATGTTCTGATTGTTGGCCCTAAAATTCCAGCAAGAGTTGAATAGCAATGGCACTTCTGAAGGAATAGGTCTTGAGGAGAATGGTACTCTGCCTTATGAGAAATTTTACAGTACTCCCCATTTATAGAAAATGGTGAAAGGCGGATTATTGATTTACTTATTATTTGTAGATATCGATGCTTTTTCTATTCATAAAATATCACATTAATATGATTTCCCAACTACTCTTTGAAACAGAAGATTGATGCTAAATGCTAAATGCTATAACAACAAATGCACAAGTGACTAAGAGCAACCTGGAGGAAGCCTATGTTTGTATTTGCCACCACGAGTGGTACAGTGGGAGCTCAGTGAATGCTGAATAACTAAAAGCCATGAAATCTTTAACCTGTCTGACATAATAATTATTTTCCAGCCCTGCTGATCCCCTACATTTTTGCTACTCAAAGTGTGGTCCTTGTCACCACTTGAAGGCTTGTTAAAGTTATGGCATCTCAGGACCTACTACTGAACTACTGCAGTGAATCTGCTTTTTAACAAGATCCCTGGGTAATTCCTGTGCGAAGCCCTGCTCTCTACAGCCAATTCCTTCATTAAAATGGTCAGACTCTGTTTCTACTCCTTCTGCTCTGAGAATACTTTCCCTAGTTTTATCTTGGTTCCTCTAAGATCCTTATTTGAAAATGGCTGAGAGAATCTGTTTACATTCACAGCAAACAGAAAAATAATATTAGACCCCTGCTTTTATGGATTTTCATTCTCCTTTGATAAGGGCATCCTTATTTAGGGCAATGTCAGCCTGATCATCCCTAACACAAAGCACAACGGTCTCTCCTGTAGAATATAGATTATTACATGCTTAGTTAAAGTTTCTGATTCACTGTCTAATAAAATCAAGTCAATAATATTACAATAAATTTAGTTAAAGCTGTTATGAAAATCACTTTAAAATTTGTGGGTTTTTTTGTCAGCATAGAAGATGATTTTTGACTATATCTCAATAGCCTATTGCATCATATATAACATCTTTGGAAGGGAAAATTTCCTCTCATGTGTATTTCTTTGGATTTCATGTAACTAAAGGTTACATGACAACTATAATATCAACATCGTTGTACCCTTTTTTTATAGAACTCCCTTAATGCATTTGAGTTGATTACATTGAACATCTATAAAAAGAGTATGGTGATTTGACAACAACTTCCCTCTCCTTTCCAAAATGGAATCAACTACTTGGACTCTCAGAGTGTAACCTTTACAAAAAACATTTTTATTATCCTGTAATTAAAATAGGATTAATTAGGGAACAGCCTAAATACAATGTTCCACAATGTTTCTGTAAGGGACAGAGAAGAAAGAGGAGCAGAAAGAAGGAAAAGCAGAGAAAGAGGAGGAGGAGAAGGAGAAGAAGGGCTATAATACTGATGATGATGATGACAGGCAGACACTTAGGGGGAAAAGAAGAAGTAGGAATTTGAGGAATGTATCTATCTGGATCCAAAGGAACACCAAAGATTATCAGTTACTACTAGAATTTGGTAGATACAGGAAAGGTTCTTCCTAGGAAGTTTAGAGCCTTGTTAATAACTTTAATTTTGTATTTTTGTCATCAAGATCTTTGTCAAATTTCTGTTGATTAAATAACCAAGTTTGTGGTTATTTTTTTATGAATTCTCCCAAGAAACTAACAAGCTAGTAAATCTGTCTTGATCATAAAAGCTTGATCATACTTCACAGGAAGTCTTCCACTATGAAGGACACACACACACGTGCGCACGCGCACGCACACACACACACACACACACACACACACACACACACACACACACAAACACCCCAATTGAAAAATATAATAAAAGCAAGTAAGTGAACAAAAATGAAATTATCCACCTAAAATTTAAAATTGTCAGAAAAAAGAAATAAATGCAAAGTAAGATATTGAAATGCAAAGTAAGATAAGATAGTGAAGCAACCTTTGAAACTGCAAGGGCATAAGTTTAAGAGAATCAAATATCTACTATTCTGCTTCTCAGGTGCCATAACGTTTGGTTTATAACATTTTTGATGCTTAAAGGTGATAGGCTTAAATAAAGAATCACAATCTAAACCAGGTTCTTTGCAGTTTTAGAGTTCTTACACTTTGTTATCTTACTTGAAGTAAGATACTTTCACCTTCTAAGAAGAATATATACTATTCTGCTACAGCCAAAGTGGGAGTAAGGAAATATTTGTAGGTTTGCTTTTACCAGTGACTGTAAATTGTTCTTCACAAAGCTTTGTGTCCATAGGTACAAAACTGATAGATTAGATGTATGAAAGAAATGGGTAGTTTTAAAATAGTTTTCTCCATCCCTGTCATTAATGTGAGTCTGGCCATCATGTAACCCCACAAATCAGTAACCAAATTCAATGACAAACTTTTTCAAAAATATAAATCATGAAACTTTAGTGATCTGCAAGACAAGGACCTTGCTTGTGTTAGCTATCAAACACTAATATTGACTCTCTAGGACATTTTTAAGGCTATTCATATCACAATAAAGGCCCTTTATTAGTCTCATCAATCAAGAGAGTGCAAATTTCACCCTGAAATAAGTCTGCCTGAGCCTGTAGAACAGGGAAGGATGAGAAATTATAGGCTGTGTTATCTTCAATCTCATCTGAAACTTCCTAAATGAAACACCAGACAAGCACAGTTTATTGCTTATAAAATAAATGAAGGAGGTGCTGCTAATGTAATAATGAAAGCCCAGGCTTCTGGTTGTTTTTCCTTTCCTGACAGAGAGTTGGTGGTCAGCCAAAATAGTTATTCCTGGCTTCCATAGTTAAAGACACAATACATCTGTCATTTGACCAAGATGAATGTAGTGGCCATTCAGGAGGATTGCACCCAGCTTGTAGCAGAGACCCAGACTGCTGGTTTCTGTCATCTGTGCCTTAGCATGTGACCCCATCAATCACTGGGTGAGGAAAATACTATCCCACCATCATTAAACAGTTCAACTCCAAGTCAGACCAAGTTAGGTTCAAATCCCACCTGACTTTGAGCTGAAATTTCTCATCTGTACAACAAAAGGCTGACATGTCTTCACTAATTTGAAAAATTAGCACAGACAATGCCTTAGATACAATACAAACTCTGTGACTGCTCTCTTAATGATATTATTGTAAAGGAGTCTTCACTTCTACTTGCATGCATATGACTGACTGACATGAGAATGTAAGTAGATAATGAAGCATATCAAATTAAATGCATAGGTTGTAGCATTGGTTAGATTGGAAACTTCCCTCAGCCACTAGAAGATGAGTTCTTCAGTAATAAATTTAGTTTCTCTGAGTTTCAGTTCTCTAAGCTATAAGTGGTTATTAACATAAAAACACCACACTCTCAAGGTTGTCATATAGACCAAATGGAAAATTCACATTTGTAATGTTAGTCTAAGTGCTTTCCACATGGCTATAGTGCCTCAGGGCCATTAACAGTATATCAACAGTACTCTTACACCATTATTGAGAACACAGCCAATTTTCAGCAATAAATATCAATAGGTATGTCCAGAAAATTATTAATTTCATAGAGTTTGTATGTTTACTCAGCAAATTTCTGTTGATTGCCTTCTGTTTTCTCCTAAACATGCAGTCAAGAACAAGGTCAATAAGTTCCCTGTTCAATCCCCTAAGGAACAAGATGAGGAAGGCACACCCAACTCCCTCTTTTAAATAATAAAAGAACTAAAGCAAGGCAATATGGGAATGGTTATGGATAAGCAAGAGTCTGAAGTTGTCTAACCCAAGATAGATCAAGATATGTAAATTTAATGACAGTGGATGGCAAACCTTTGTGGCTAATGGATCTTCTGTGCCAATGCTCAGAGTGGGAAGGGTGGAGTAGTCCCATGAAATGGCCAGTATGTAATGTCTGGAGGCTGATAGGGAAGGGATGGATGGTCAGAATATGAGGTTTGAGAGTCAATCAGAAACAAGATCACACAAGGATTTTGTGGATGATGTTAAGGGCTCCGATTTCATATTAAACACATTGCATAGTTCTTGGATGATGTTCAGACTTGGTAGTTAAGGGGGTTTTATGCTATGATTTTCCTTTCCTAAATGATGATTCTGGTCTCTGGACAGGAATGGCTAGTTTTAGTTTATAGTGAGTTACATTAACTGTGTACCAGAGACATCAAGGGAAATGAGAGCATTGAGTAGGGGAGGGATATATTTTAGACTACAGTATGCTGATGGGTTTTGCAAAATGAATAGTTTTAAAAAAGAAGTCAAGGCTGTCTTGAAGTAGTTTCTTAAAATATGCTAGTCTTCCATAATACAATCTCACCTTCAAATTCTTAGAGACAATCAAGGGCAATGACAATTATTATTTTGGCAGTCTCTAGGACTCATCTGACCAAACACTCAAATTTAGGTTTTCTGTGTTTGACATTTGGGTTTTTGTCAAATAATCTATGGCTGTTGGGGTGAGCATTGTCACTCTTGTAGCATAAATCTGCTTCAATTATGTTTGTCTAACTAGGTTCTGGTACACACACACACACACTTTTAAGTCAGCTGATGAAATAAAATATTTCTCTATGGTCTTCTAAAATATCCTTAGAGTTATTTCTCTTTCCTCCAACATGCCGTATATTACCATCCCCTGCAATGTAATGATTATCTAAAAGACTCTTCACTGGAAATTAGGGCTCATGGTATTGGAATGTATTATGCAATCTGCTAAGGGAGAAAAGCAATGAATCTATAGTCCTACAATCTGTAAAGCCTGTGAATCACAATAATACCAGGCCAGCAAGATATCCCCTACGGTGTAGTAGTGGCATTTTTTACCTTGGGGGTAACCAATACTTCCTAATTGGACCTAAGCCCTGGTCAATAAGAGGTAATTCATTCTTAATGCTGTAAACTTTGCCAACTACCTCTCCTGGAGGGATCATAGACCCGAGAACAGAACTTGATACTGCTAGTTTCATAAACCAAAATAGTTTCTGTCTTCTAAATGCTTATTCTTATACCCACAGTAAGTGTAGCTTTCACTGCTCATCAAAGAAACTTCTTTTTATAGCAATTGCAGAATATTGCAGAGATCCCACACTGGTCAAAATACAAAGAATAAGTAGCTATGTGATGCCCAAACCTAATTGCTATACCCATGATTCAATCCCCATACCTCATGCTCAGTGAAAGTAGCTGGAAAAAGGTAGGGGCAGAATGTTTGTAAGAGCCAGAAGCCAGGTCATCTTATGTGAAATGGTGTCCTATAGATATGATGGGAATGAAAAACTGAGACAATTACATTTGAAAAAAAATACTAATTTCTTTATTTACCATGAAATAAAACTATTCGAATTAGTCCCAGCATTTTATTCTGGGTAGTGTTCTGGCTCATTTCAAAGCTTAGTCATCCTACTGACATTTTTCAAAAGTCTCTAAGAAACATGAACAATTTATAAGAGAATAAAAAGGAAATGAATGCCCCAATTGGGCAGAGAACTCACCTTGGATACCATGTGTTGGAGTTCATCATTTGCTAGAAAAAGGCTCTGAATTCATTCAACAATGCTCTTGTAAGTAAAACATTAATTCCAAGAAAAATGGGTTTTTGACTATTCTAATGAAGTATATAATGGACACCTAAAATAACTTTAGCTTTGTTTTTTAAAACATGTACTTAATTAGTATGTAGTTATAGTTTCCTGAATTTCAATAAGGAAGCAGTCTCACTGAGTTTGAGTTAGTTATTCAGTCTAATGCAGTCATTCTCAACCCTCGTAACTGTTACAATTTAATACAGCTCCTCATGTTGTGGTGACCCCAACCATAAAATTATTTTTGCTGCTATTCCATAACTGTAATTTTTCTATTGTTCTGAATCATAATATAAATAGTTTTAAAGATAGAGATTTTCCAGAGAGGTTACTACCTATCATAGGCCTCAGAAAAGGAGACACAGCTACATACTTCTATACATATTTAGAACTTCATGTGATGTTTTATAGTTAGTATTGGAAGGATCTCTAACTATAAATAAAACTACTCTATAATTAATTACATTTATATTCAGAATTCTTTATAAGGACAAGAACAACATGTAAGAATAAGTATGAATTTCTTTTGAGTCCCAACAGTATTACTAAAGAGATGTCTCCATTCAAATTATATTCTTACATAGTAACTGCAGAACAATCACAGGGCTCTCTCCTGTGTCTCTGGGACCATTATATTTAAAATGACATGCTTTTGGTCTATGTTTTCCTATTGAGAGTTTATTAAATTCAACCTTTTATTGAGAATCTGAGCTCTATTTTAAATGACAGTAAGATGGTACAAAAAATGTTGCATTCAATAGCTTTACAGATCCAGTTGAGATTTAATCATATTAAACTTTCCATTAATGTGCTTATACTCTTTGCCCTGTTATTCTGAGTCCTCTACCAGCTACTAATACTCTTACACAAGTTGTATGGCCTTACAAAGAATACCATGGAACATATAAGGGAGAAGAGTGATGATGGATAAGGGAAAGTATTGGCAGATACATGAAGTGAAAGAAGAGAGAAAGTTAGCTAGGTAGAGCAGTCAGGAAATGGGCTAGAAAGCAGTTTTCAGCACAATTACCCAGAGCATTTGTCTCCTTAAAATATTGTCCTCAAAACTACTGAACATGGTCCCTGTATGCTTCGGAAAGCTTTCGGTCTTTCTGTTCGGCCTCTGCTATAAAAGAATATTGGGCTGGTGTTTCTGGAATTGGTATCTAGAATACGATGACTATTGAAAGTAGGATTGATAGCATAGTCCACCTGGTCACTCTCCAGAGAAACACAAAATAGTCCTGTGTAATTTCTAAGCCTTTAGTTTCTGCTAGCTGATCTTCAGATATAGATGGCATGTCCCAGAAGGGTTGAACACATCACAAGGTCATCCAGGAAAGATAAGTAGCATTTCCATGGAAATATTTTGTTCACTATTGTGCACATACCCACCTGCCATTCATCTTTCCAGTGAGCATGCAAAATGATGTAACTTGTGTAAAGATGCTGAAAGCAATCTCTGTCCCACCAACAGCATATCTTGCTAACAGGATTAAAGGGAAAGGGATGCTGGTTCCTTTAGGGAAATTACTTTTCTCCTGAGTCCTTGCCAAAGGTCACACTGACAATGCTTTGCAGCATTCTGGGCCAAACCCTTCACATACTGCTGTGTGCTTTGTGACCAGAGTTCTTTTTTGTAAATAAAATCTAATATATCAAAACCCTACCTACTTACTTTGGGAGAGGAGGATGCTATTTACCCAAGGTAGAGAATTGGCAGTATATTATCAGAGGGTATTTTCTGAGCAAATATTTAATCAGAACCCCTCATATTTGTCTTCTTCGGGCTGAAGATGTTCTATGAAGTTCACTGCAATACTACTCTTGTATGCATAATTTACAATGAGATTTAGCTCAGGTTGTTATGCATGTAAAAGAAAGTTCTGTGTGTCTAATTGTATTGTGTACTGGTCCTGTTATCTAGTAGTCCTCAAGCATAGTGCTGGATATATTTTTATCAACACTCCTTACTGCCAAATATTAAGATCCACGAATTCACATCTCCTTATACTTTTAAGAATAGTGTGGATCAACACAAGTATAGTAACATGGCTCTACCAGCTTTTGCTCTAGCATGTAATCAAGGAACCTACCAAATCCAATCTACTTCTCACCACATTTTTCAGTAGCCTGAATATTTATATTTGATAAATACCCAGCATGTTGTCATATTACTCAAAAGTCTTTAGTGAACTCAGATGACATATGAATGGCCTCAAGTAGAAATATTAGTGGCATGTTGTTTTAATGCTCTATTTCCTTACAGAAGTCGTTTGAAAACGAGAAGTAAAGATCTCCCTCTGTGTTGTCTGTTACATTTTTGTCTTAGTTGGAAAATCATGTTTTCTGCTTTCTTGATGTTTATATATAAACAATGGGAAAAGTGTGTCGAATGATTCCAATGATGGAGAAGACAAAAATTATGGCAATGATAATTAATAATTAATATTCATAATTAATAACTTTTTTATTGTATCATGTAATACCAATACCTATCATAATGCAATCATTGATTCATGGACATAAGAACTTCTGCTCAAAGACTGAATAATACGAAAAAGTGGAGTTAACCTCTGACCTGTTAATTGAGATGGGGGATGTCTATGTAAACTGGTGTGTGGATTAGGGTGGGGATTATCTATCTACAATTGACCTGTGGATTAAGATGGGGTGTGTCTTTACTCTTTACTAAGAGTAAAGGGAGGAAAAGATCTACCATTTTCAGGAATACCATGGATTGAAGAAAATGGATGGTTGTTAGAGTCAGAAATATGGGTATTTTAATTCTACTTCTATGTACCTATGTGAAACTTGTCACATTCTCCATACCTCTTCATTGTTTTTACCAAAGAAATAAACCTGGGTCTTTAAAAGGAATTGAACTTTAGATCTATTCAATCAGTAACATACTTTTAACCATACCTTGAGATCTTTCAATAATTATTTCCTCACTCAGAAACATAGAAACCTTCCTGATAAGTTAGTTGGAAAAATGAGAGAATGATGACAGTCAACTGCACCAGAAATTCAAACAGAAATGAGACCACATCAAACTGGAGTCACCATGGTGACTACTCCCAAGCTAGAGTCAACTTTGTGACTACCTCCACACTGGCATCACCTTGGTTAGCCAGCCTGACACAGTGAGATAAAACTAAGGTTTGAAGAACATGATATCTAGCAGTAAAGGCTAGAAAATCAGAGATATCAGTATTATATATGCAGCTTATTTTTAAAAAAATGTTTTACAATAAGTATATGTTGCTTACAACTAAATAAATTTTTATAAATGCAAAAATATAGTAATGTTTTCTTAAAGAACACATCTCCATCATTAAAGAAGAAAATCAAAAATTCATACTAATCTTTGATCATGAACCAATCTTTTTGTAAGAAAAAATCTATAAATACAAAAAAAGGAAGGAAGGAAGGAAGGAAGGAAGGAAGGAAGGAAGGAAGGAAGGAAGGAAGAAAAAAGGAAGCATTTGCTGGTTCAGTGTTTTGCTTCTGGAGACACTTATTTCCCCTGAAAGAGATGGTATATTTAAAAGGTATTTTCTTTCTCAGCTTTTATTTTTAACAGTGAGTTTTTGTACCTGTGAATTTACACATCTTGGAAATGATTAAAAACTTGTAAATGTAACCTGATAGTATTAATTTGAATATGTGTTTTCTTCTTTTCTCCTGCCTTCCTCCTCACATGTTGGGCATTCCTTTACTTGACTCCACATCTTTACTCCATGAGAAAAGGGAGCTAGTAGGATCTTACTGTTTGATTAAAGTGACACTCACCACTGCAAAGTGCTGGGAAGAGTGAATGTACTTCTCTCCAACAAGGCAGGCATGCACATGCCACCTGAAGAAGCTAACCACAGAAAAAAATTCAAAAATGATGAGCCACCATGTTTGTTAATATATAAACCAAATTTGTTCAATGTCCAAATAAGGTATTTTGTGTGCCAAATTAGACAATAAAGCTAATACATTTCAGCAATGGATATTATACCATTTGAGATTCTTGTCATAAGTAAAACACAGTTAATAAATCCAGACATCTGAGAAACTAATTTAAATAAATGATTAAGACCAAACCAGAATTCCTATTCTAACTAGGTCCCTATTTTGCAAACTGCTTTAAATACTTGAGCAAAAAAGCAATTTAGAAACCAGACAAATATCATGTACATATACTATGCATATAGGAATGTCTACTTCATTTCCCCAGCTGAATTATTAACCCCTTATAGGACAAAACTTCAATTTGTATCTGTAATTACCAAGAATGGATTTCTGACTCTGGGTATTAAACAAACATATATAAACAAAATAACCAATGGAGCTGTTTTCTATCACCCATTGGATCAGGACTCAGTCTCTCTTTGGCAGGTGACATATTTAGGCATGCCAAACTGATAGTGCTTTAGAAAAGAACTTATCTTATTACATACCATCAACTCTTCCTACCAAACTACATTCTGAATGGTATAGTTTTCCTTGCTTCATACATAAGTAGCTGAGATTCAAGCTAGGTTTACGCATTGTTGAACAAGTCTGAATTCCAGAAGTGGATGACAAATGTTTGAACTTTACCATTTTTGTCCTGGTATTTTTTTCTTGTAAACAAAAGTTTAGAAATGTTGGATCAATATAGTTGAAGGCCAAAATGCATGCTATAAACTCCCAAAGAAAAAAATAGCTCTTGCTTCATGGTTGAGAACTGTAGTAGAATCCTGCCTGCAAAAGGATATGAAATGTAACAGGAATGAAATAAAGACACAAAATTTGGATTACAATGCCCAATTTTTCTCTATACCTATATATCCATTACTTTAAGAGTGCAGACTGTTTACCATGAAAAGAAATCAATGAACTCAGGTATAATCATAGATCTAATTTCCTGATCATACTATCTTTTCTAGTTAGTAATTGTAAGCATTTCCTGGTTTTTATTATTTAAAAAAATACCATCAAATACAGCCAGACAATCAGTTTCTTTTCTCTGTTTATTGAATTGCCCTCGTTTATAAAGTACATTGTAGGTAGTCGTTGGAAACTGAGTTCAGAATAAAATTGGAAGCTAGTGTATAAAGTGCTCTTCCATTGTTTCATTGTTTCTTTAGCTGAAATGGAGGACAATCAAAGGTGAGCCACAGAAAACTAATTTATGTTGGGCTTCTAGCAGTTACGTTGGCAGACATCAAAGGGTGGGGATGAAAGAAAAGAGGTAGGAAAGACTAGAAAGAAAGGAGAACACTTAACTATGAAGGACGGTGTATAAAAAATAAATATAGACACCAAGGGGAAAAAGAAGCTGTAAAGAGAAAAGGAAAAGTGGTATAAATAAAAATAGAAAAAGAAGAGAAGAGAAGAAAAGAAAAGAGAAGAGAGAAAAGGCAAATACATATAATACAATATACTCACATATTACTAATGTGGTGGGAAAGAAAACAATAATATCCAACCCCTTATATTCTTTTTGTTAAAACTTCATTAGGTGGTGATAGTCTAGAGATGATTTTATATATAAAAATGAGTATGCATCTGTCTTACAACCTATAACAAAGTGGGGTACATCAAACCAACTCAGGTCACTGTGAAGTTATAGACCCAGAAATGAAGCCAGGAAGGAAGGAACTCTTGCCTAACCCACCTTTCTTCCAAATCTCAGGTTTTTGCATTCATTTAGACATTGCTGTTTGATTTGTCAGTCCTAGATCAAAAGCCAGTTGGTTCTCTGATAACCAAGATTAGGGGGTAGAGTTTTCAAAGAAAAACAATAACTTGAAAAGTATAGAATGATTGTTTCTTATCAGTCTAATTCTAACCCCAACTGTGTTTTGTTCATTAGATATACATGTATGACAAAATTTATTCCTATCAGGTCAATGACTGCTATAAACAGTTTCATTTATCCAATTAAATAAAATTGGATCTTATCCCCCATGTTCTCAGAAATATTAAAATGTACTAACTCATGTTTTCCCATATCTTTTCATTTTCATCTTGTTCCTTTAAATCACTAATGGACAAACATGTGTTCTCAATTGCAATTTACTTATATAAATATTGTGGGTGGTAAAATCAGTCTGTAAAATATCTCCAAAGTTATTTATATTTTAATGAATTTAAAATTCTTAAATGCTAAGGAAACATATTTAGATCTAATTTAATGCAAGTAAGCACTGCATGATTTAAAACAAAGACCACATGTTCCATAATTTCCCAAAGGCTGGAACATTCAAAACCAAATGTAATGGCATAGCATGTGTCTTGAACAACTCAGAAATCTTCACAGCATGCAAACATTTTCATGAGATGCATCAGTTTTTTGGTTCTATGAAGTTACGGATGAAAGTTGCAATGAATAAAGTTTTATAACTTTTGAGGATCTTTCTCCATTGAGCTTAGATATATATTTCACAGATTTTTGCATAGATGGACAGTGATAAGGAGTCCACTGTTTCTAGTAGAAAAGAAAAATGGGTTTATTTGATTTTATTTGTGAGATTATAATTACATAATCCATTTGCTCCCTCCAAATCCTACTTGCTCTCTTTCAAATTCATGGCCTCTGTTGTCATAATTGTTAGTTCACACATTTATGTATTGACTTTAACTAGACATATAAAAACCCTCATATTTGTTATCTTATGCCTAGCAGGTCTATCTCATAAAACTGTGAGAAAGACCTTTCTTCAACACCGTATTTTTGTAACTTATTATTAAGTAAACTTTTATTTTAATCTTATTGTGTATTAGTGGTGAGGAAAGCATACAGTATTCTGTTACAAAACTATTTTCTTATATTTCTCTAGAGAATTTCTGTAAATCACACCTTATTTCATCTGGAATCCAATGAATGCAGGCATCTGAGCATTTATAATAATGTTGCACAGTACCAAAGGCACAGGTTGTAGGCTTCATTCAAAGGATGAGTTGCATAAACTCAATTTCTATCTATTATATTAACAAAACCTTAAAGTAGACAGTGATTGTTTTTAAAAGGTTTTTCTTTGTTACCTGACTTTATTGATAATTTCACACATTCATATAGCATTTTTTAAATAAAATTTACATGCACTATTTGCCATAGACCACCCAAGATTTACAGGCTATGGCCAGTGCTCATGGTTGCTCTCTAGATCTTGATGACTCTTTTGCTGAAAACACCACATACCTGAATCATAGCATATAGAGAAATAAAGATAATACAGACCTGGAAAATTAGCTAGTAGCTAGCTAATGCAGTACAAGAAGGTTCTATTTATGCTACTGGGAAAGAAAAATATTTAACAATTCTACCAAACTGTGAGCCCTTCAGGCTACAGTAAGGACAGGACTGGCAAGATGAGCTAATCAATATACTAGTAAAAAAGATTTCCCCCCCCCTCTAACATTTAACTATAAATGACTTACTATAAATACAGACTTAACACAGAGAACAATAGTTTGTTTTAAACAAAAAATATAATTCAATGGCTTTAGAGTGCTTGCCTGTGTACAAAGCCCTGGCTTCAATTTTTCAAAATTTTGATAAAATCATAATCTAAAAGAACAGGGGGAATAAATGAATGAAGATATCAGTTCCTGACTCCACCACCATGCACTCTGACCCTATAAAACTGTAAACCAAATTAAATGCTTTATTGTATAAGTTGCCTTGGTTTATAACAGCAAACGAAAATAAGTAATATAGAAGTTGGTACCAGGCAGTAAACTATTTCAGTGAAAGACCAGATCATACTGTGTTTTAAAAGTTATGTAGAACACTTTTAGACTTTGGACTATGAAAGCAGTTGAATACTGTGAGACTTAATGGACAATGTTATTAGTAGGTTGAAAACAGTAGGACTAATAGCAATGTGAACTGTGGAGCTCCAAGTCAAGAGGTCTAAGATGGGAACAATATTAGCAACTGGGCTAGAGACCATTCTTGTCATATTTTGACAAAGTATGTGGCTGCTTTTTTGCCCTTGTCCCAGGAATCCACCTGAAACTAAATTTAAGAATGATGGGATGATTTCCTTGGTAGAGAAAATTTCAAGGCAGTCTAATGTTGACTCTCTTGGGTGGTTGATAGCAGTTGTTCTTATATAGGTCTACAATGAAAAAAAAAGAGAATGTGGGAGAAATAGAAATACAAATTACACAGTTAAAAATTAAAAAAATGAATGCCAGGAAATTTAATGTTAGAGCTAAGGTTTTGCTGAAAAAGATGATAAGATTAAAGAGAGGAAAGATCTGAAAAAGAACTAAAGAGAGCGGAGAGGGAGTCCCACAGGACAAGACCCCACCTAGCTAAGCTTCCAACTTGTAAAAAGGAAAAGTCTATGGAATTTTCTGTCCCTAAAGGGCAACAACAACAACATCTAAGTTGCTATGAATATAGTTCAAAGGTGCTAGGACTCACCCAAAATTGGTAAACAAACTTGGTAGTATCATCCAAAGCCAGTAGTTCTGACTTTTAGAGTCATAAAGGATACATGAGTAAAATCCATCACCCCCCACACACACACACACATGATTAAGGAGAACCACTGAGGCCTGGTGTATAGCAGAAGAGTCCTTGTATAGAGGCATGGAGAGGCAATTATATGAGGCTTGACTGTGTTGGAGACTACAAGATGTTGAAAATACCAGAGCTATGAGACATCTGACAAGGACAGCTGTAAACATGGAATGAAACCAGTTCAAGAGAGAAACTGGTTTGTTGAAGGGAGCAATGCCAGCAGAGTGTGGACACATAAGACCACTGACGTCAGACACAGAGCTACAGGATTTAGAGTTTTCCCTGCTGTGTTTTAGTCTTGCTTTAATCCACTGAATCCTCACTAGACATTGTATAATGGAAGTAGATGATTTGCTTTTTTACTTAAATGTGTTTACAATTAATAGATTAACTTGAGTCTAGGAATAAACTTTGAACTATGGATTTTTAAACTATATTGAGACTGTGTAAGATTATGGAAAATTTTGAAGTTGGGTTAAATGCATTTTGTGTTATAATATGGCCATGAGCTATTGAACAGAGAGTGGAATGTGATTGTCTGAATGAGAATCTCCCCTTTGCCATTATATATTTGAATGGTTGGTCTCCAACTAGTAGATCTTCTTGGAAAAAATTAGGGAGTGTGGCCTTGTTGGAGAAGATGTGTTACTAGGAGCAGCCTTTGAAGTTTTTGAAATCCCATGGGGATTCTCAGAGTTCTTACTCTTCCTGTGGTTGTAGATTAAGGTATGAGCTCTAGGTTGTCCATTGGCTGTGCCATCATGGATGCTAAACCTCTTAATCTGGGAACCAAATTAAATTATTTATTTTATAATTTCCTGGTGTTTTTATCACAGCAATAGAAAGATAACTTGGGCAGTTTTATTTTGTTTGTTTTTCAAGACAGTGTTTCTCTGTGTGTAGCCCTGGCTGTCCTATAACTAACTCTGTAGACCATGTTGGCCTCAAACTCACAGAGACCCACCTGTCTCTACATCGCACATGCTGGAATTAAAGATGTGATACACCACCCCACAGCTACTACACACCTTACCCTTCTCCCACCTCCCTGCCTCCCCACTTCTCACTCCCATCCACTTCTCAGAGAGAGTAGGGCCATCCTTGAGGAGTCCACAAAGTCTGGCATACCAAGTTGAGGCTAGACCAATTACCCACCTCCTTTCCCATATCAAGGCTGAACAAGGTATCCCACCAGTTTATGCCCCTGGGTTATGCCCTGATGCCACTGCAAGCCCCCCCCAATCACAACAGATCAAGTCATGTACCTGTCACCCACATTCAAAGGTCTTCTTCACTTCAGTCACATGCAGGTTCCCCGGCTGTCAGTCCCTAGTCCTTGAGTTTCTACTAACTCAGGTTAGTTGTCTCTGTGGTTTTCCCCATCATGTTTTTGACCACTCCTTCTCTTCAACTAAGCTCCAGGAGCTCAGCCTGTATCACTGCATCAGTTACTGGATATAGGTTCTATGATGACAATTAGGGCAGTCAGTAATTTTATTAAAGGGGAAGGTCCATTCTGACATACTCTCCATCCACAAGGATGATCTCAGTTAAGACTTATCAATAATGGAGAGGATGTCTGAATGAGACTTTCTATAACATTTGAAAATAAACTAAATGAACCATTTAGGCTTTATGAAATTGGAAAGAACCTCAGAAAAAGTCGGTCTTTCTTATTTGTCTTCAGTACATGTCACCTTTTGTTTATCTCTTTTACTATTTCACATGCTTATGTTAGACTCTCTCAAGTCCACTCAACATAACTTAATAATGGCAGTGAACAGCCCCTGCTTTTCTTCAATGTTGGCATCCCATGGCTCACAATTGTATTGCACATGCTAAGTTAAATATAGGAGTACACAGACATGAAGGCTTGGCAGAGACAGAACTGCCTTGCTTCCTTTGGTTTCTTGTGCTTGAGGCTCACTGTTGCAAAACCACAAGTTTTACATGTATATTACATCATAGGGATATTATTCATTTATCACTCATCTGCCAGTTTTATTCAGTAAGTATTTATCTGCTGTCCATATCACATTCTGTCCTGGAAATTGAGATGTACCGTATTGGATTGAATTATCACAATCAGAGAGCTCATGTTCCTACAAAACTAAAATGCACTCATGATGTACTCACAAATGATTATGATAATGATGATAAATATTGAGATGTGATAAGTAACATGCAAGAAGATAAAACGAGTAAAAAGAGTTGCTGAGTGTCGATTTCAGACAGGAGGTCAGAAAAGACCTTCTTGCTAAGGTGACATTTAGACTGAGATCTGGAAAAGACAGAAAAGCAGCTGTGTAAAGATCAGAGGAGTGCTGAGAAAATAAATGCAAAGTACCTACTTAAACAGGACTTGGTAATTACCAGGATCATTAACATTTGGATGTATATCCTTTATTTGTGTGTATGTGTGTAATTCTCTGTGTATGTATGAATAAATGGCTTTTACTAGAGTGTATTTGGTTTTTTTCTTATTTGGCAATATATTTTGAGTATTTTACCAGCTCACTAAATTTATTTTTACAATCTGCATTTCAATGATGGAATAGTATTCTATTCAATGCAATGCTATTTGTCCTCATTCCATAGTTGCACCCACATTTATCTGTTTCCAATATTTTAATATCCTACTTCTGTTTTCAGACTGTATCTGGGAAGGAGCATGGTGAAAGACTGAGTAGTACATACAGCCTGCGGAGTTAGTCTGTCAGCCTTGGCTTTAACTTTTGCCAGCTTTGTCATTGTAAACGAATGGCTTAACGTATCTGCGCTGCATTTTTTCATCCTTATGACAGGCTTCACTGCATTTTGTTGGTAATTATACCGCCTAAAGAATCATGACCGTGACATCTAACTAAATGTGAGCTGCAGTTTTTAAATTCTACAGAGTTCTGTGATAGATGAAATCCCTTTGCCAATTTTTTCTTCCAAATGTGGAAGAAATTAATATTTCTTTTAAAAACTCTTTAAGAAAATTTAGATAAAGCAAAAAGTACATTGGCTAATAAATAAATAAATAAATAAATAAATAAATAAATAAATAAATAAATAAATAAATAATGAACTATTCACCCCTAGGAGACAGCTCGGGAATGAAAACATTTTTTTGACCTTAGAGGTTCATGGTTGCATGTTTTCAGAGAATCAGGAAAGCCACATTGCAAGTCACGGTGTGTGCACATTGATCTATGCTTGTTTGCATGCACTGAGACTTCAATACTGAGCAACATTTCACTATTTCAGACTCTAGCTTTAGGTCTTGCAGTAGGCAAGTACTATTGGGTTAAAGGGTCCATGAAAATGCCACAGAGTTCAACTAATGAGAAGAGTGCACACAAATAAAACATGGTTGGGGTAAACAAAATTGAAAATATTGTAACCTCCTCAGCTCTAGTCTAGTGTACTGCTCTGGTAGATTGTTGTTATCCCGAGGTTCCAGAAATGGGGTTTATGATGTCTCTCATCCACCTTAAACTATAGTGATTCCATAATGGCAAGGTCATTAGAGGAACATAGAATTAGCAAGAATATCTAAATGGCTCCCTGCCCTGGTTTATGGCGATAGCTTAATGCATTCATTAAACATATTCTGTTTGTTTTAGGCAGGGTTTATGGAGAAGTTTTAAAGTTCTTTGATAGTCAGAAGATGCTGAACACCAGCTTTGCACATCCATAAAACAGAGTGTTTTCTATTCATAAGGTAAACATTATTAGTCATAATGCCAAAGATATCTGGGAACTAAAACATATGTACTGCCCTTTAAAACCTGGGGCTAGACTTCTTTGCATTTTTTCTTATAGGCTGCCCTTCCATCAGTTTGGCATGCTTGTTTCTCTAATGCAGTGGTTCTCAACCTGAAGATCATGACCCCTTTGGGAGGGTCAGATTACCCTTTCACAAGGGTCACCTAAGACCATTGGGATACACAGATATTCATAACAGTAGCAAAATTACACTTATGAATTAACAATGAAAATAGTGCTGTGGTTGGGGTCACCCCAACATGATGAACTAGACTAGAGTTGTAGCACTGGAAGACTGAGAACCACTGCTCTAATACTTATTGTAAGGAGAGAACCCAGAAGTCCAAATGCTGCTGCTGTGATTTATCTTCAGTTCATAATTTTGTTATCCCAGAGATTGAGTTCCACACAGCTCTGAGAACTTCCTAGTCCTCCCCTCTACCCTCCCTTCCTTCTCTTCCTCTTTCTTCCTTCCACTGCTTCCTTCTTTTTCCCCCCACTATCAGCCACAAACTTCAACCCACTGAGATTGAGATGTGTATTACTTCTACCAATACAGAGTTCTTGGTGAGTTACAAGTTTACTTCTTGCTTCAGAAAGCAACCTGTGCCCCCACCTCACCCCTCAATCATTCTCCTTTGGCTGAATGACTTCTTCCTCGTGGGGTCTCCTCAAAATTCTTTACATTACCTTTTTAACCTTTCTTCTTTGATATTCTTTCACAACATATGTCTATCTGTAGGACTCTGAGCTCAATGAGAAAATGTATGTGTCTATCTCTCCATCAGCAGCAGCTACATTTATGGCTGAATAAATTTACATTATCTGAATTGCCTGATAAGACTATTACTGTAAGACTGTCCTTGAAAATATCATATGGAGCATTGTATGGCTTCCTTTTTGTAAACTAAAGAAATTGTCTTTTTAGCCTCAGTGACTTATGTAAATGAGTATGCCTTTATCTCTGCGCTGACTGCTCAGAGCTATGTTTATAAAATCTTTGCCATTAGCTGCAGAAATCACGCCATATAGTTTATATACTAATCTCAATATTTGCCCCATTTTATCTTAGGATGACTTTCCATATTCTTGGCTCCTTTACATCTTTTAATAAATATTAATTGCATGCATAATTAAACCATCTTAAATAAGTTTGGCATAAGTGACTTATAGTTTATATATAGTGTATATAAATATATACATACATGCATATCATCGTGTAATACTTCCTTAGCCAGCCATCTTCTACATAGATACTCTCTTTTTCCTTTTATTGAAAAACATTTTTTTCTCACATAATGTGTACTGATTATGGTTTCCCCTACCCTTCTCCTCCCAGTTCCTCACCTCCACCCCCAAATCATGATCCACTCCCTTTTTCTTTTTCATTAGAAAATAAGCAGACTCCTAAAGAATTTTATATAACACGATAAGATAAAACAAAACTAATATATTGGAATTGGAAAAGACAAACCAATAGAAGTGGAAGTGTCCAAGAGAGGCACAAACATCAGAGATCTACTCATTTGCACACTCAGGAATCCCATAAAAATACTAAACTGGAAGCCACAATATATATGCAGAGGACATGGGTGTTGATCTGTGCAGGCCCTGTGCATGCTCCTCAGTCGTGTGACTTCATATAAGCTTGGCTCATGAGGATTTAGAGAGCCCTGTTCTCCTGGTGTCCTCTGTCCCATCTGGATATTACACTCTTTCTTCTTCTCTTCCATGGGTTTCTCTGAACCCAGAGGGTAGGCATTTGATAGAGACATCCCACTTAGGACTAAAACACAGATAGTCTTATAACTTATCAGAATATAGATAAAACTGGAAATATGAATTAAAATACGATTAAGATTCTATCTCACTCCAGTTATAACAGCTATTATCAAGGGGGGGACAGGTTAATGAGTATGCAGGGAAAAGAAACCTTATATGTTGGTAGGAATGTTAATCAGTTTAGTCACCATAGAGAGCAGCATGTTCTAAGGGAAGGAAGGAGGGAGGCAAAAGGGAAGGAGAGAGAGAAGGAGAGAGGGAGGGAGACAGGGAGAGAGAGAGGGAGGGCAAGCAAGAAAGAATGAAGAATGTCCCATTCGGTTCAAGTGCATCACATTCGAGTGCATACACAAAAGGATGGAAATCAGCATATATATACATATACATATATATATAGATGTATATATGTGTATATATACTTATATATACTTATATATACTTGCATACTCATCTTTTTTTAGCGTTATTCACAATGGCTAAGTCATGTAATGAGCCTAGTTATTCTTCAGTGAATGAATGGATAAAGAAATATGAATGTATACACAATGAGTTTGTTTTTTCAACTACAAAGCAGAACAATGCAGAAAATGAATGAAACCAGAGGTGAGCATGTTATACAAAATAAAAGAAACACAAGCAATTATCACATGTTTATTTTAATATGTAGAACATTGGAGGAAAAAGACTAGTGAGGATGAAATAGCCTGGGGAAGAGAAATTAAACTAAAAGAAGATAATTGGAGCTAGGTGAGTATTATCAAAGTATGTTATATGTACATATGAACTATCATAATTATTATTAGATACAATACATGATAGAAATGTTTTAAACATAATTTTTGATATTTTGTGATTTCAAAGATTTTCCATAAATATTTATTTTAACATTAAATACCATGAGGCAATAAAATAGAAACATATATTTGATATAATTAGTAATTACTCTTCATTAAACCATCATGATTAACTTTTTCCATGAAGGAAATGTTTTCTTCTTTTTTTAACAATTAAACTGATTCAATGTTTATATTTTTTAAAAAAAAATTTAACTCCCATTATGGTTATTACAGTTATTTTCTATTGCTGTCAAGAACAACATGACCTCATGAATGTATGAGAGAAGCAGTAATCTGGGGGATGCTTACATTTCAGCAGGCAAGTCCATAACCATAATGGTAGTGGGGAGCATGGCAACAGGCAGGCATAGTACTTGAACAGTAGCTGAGAGCTAACATTTTATGAAAGTTGGAGACAGACAGAGTGACAAGGAGGAAGACAGACAGAAAGAAGAGACAGAGAGACAGAAACTGCACCTATGGGATATTGAAATCTTAAACCGACCCACAAGTGACACACCTCCTCTGATAAGACCACACCTTCTTCAACAAGGCCATGACTCCGAATCCTCCCCCAAACACTTCCACCAACAATGCACCAAGAGCTCAAGTTATGAGCCTATGTTTATGTATGGGGGTGTCATTCTTATTCAAAGTAGCACAATAGGGATATACACACACATGTACACATATGGGTATTTTTTTATAAATGTTGTAAACTAACATTTCATCCCATATCTTTATGACATATTACTTGGACAATCTAGCCCTTCCCTTATGTATAACAACTCAGTCTCTGGCAATCCACATCTGATTTTTGAATTTTTTTAATGCAAACAGTACCTCTGAAACAGAGATACTATATGTTCTATAAATCCATGACTAAACAGCTCAGTGTCTACAACCTCAAGCAAATATTAGAAGTCTGATCTCCATCTCAGACCCACCCAGAGTTACTGAATAAGAACCTGTATGTTAAGAGGTCTCCAAGATAATTGAATGCACATGAAAGTTTTGAAAAGCACCAATCAATGATGCTCTGGATAATAAATCCAGTCTTAATGCTGAAAATACAAAATTTTATAATTTATGATGTGTGGAATTTGACTATAATGTAAAAATAAATAACAGTTAAATTGAATTTGCAGTATTATTTGAGTTCTGACTGGATTTCCCAGTTTTATTGGTATGACACCCAACAAGCACTCACCAGTCCCTCCTTATAGGTGTGCCTAGGGTGGGTTAAAGATGAGGAAGACCAAGCCTCCGGTGATGACTGAAATTTTGCTCCCCACAAACTTTGCTCTAACTTCAATAAAAGGACCCTGTTTCATCTAAAGTGAGCAAGCATGAAGAACACAGAGAAGGACAGAGCATAACATAGTTTTGAAAACTGTAAACAGGTGAAAGAGTGAAACACGCTGGACATATGTAAAAATGTGGAAATCCAAATCAGTAATGGAGATGCAGAGGAACAATGTGACCATTCAATCTACTCACCTCACTCTTCTGGAAAGTGGGGGTTGTCAGAGAACACTCCTTACATAAGCTACCATGACAAGGAAATCTGATAGCTCATACAAATGTATGTTAGTGATGTCTGTAGTGGAAAGAACCCAATAAATACTGAGATTTATAAAAATAAATATTCATGTTATGCAATCAATCTGAAGGTATTCTAGGAAGTCACTATGGTTCCTAAATTTAAGGCACATTTACTTTACATCTCATCATTTTATGTCTGAGCTAGATTAAAGAATTCCATATAAAATGTTTTCCAAATCCTACAAAACCTTCAAACAGTTACAAAGAGATGAATAATAAGCAAAACAGTTCCTTCCAGTCCATAAAATACTATTGAAAAGCATCTATATTTGCAAGTTATCCTAGATACCGCGAGCTGAAGCACTTGACTGTTAACCCAGTGGCATAAAATAAAATGAAAACATAATAAAACGTAGGGGACTCTGTATCCTGCTGACATAATAACTAAACTGAATAGACAAGGAATGCGAATCTCCCAACTTTATGACCCACGCAGAAGAACGATCCACAGTGTAGGCAAGCTTATTACAGTCTAAAATCTACCCAAGGGGTCCACTTTCAGGATTTTCATTGTGTGATTTATTTGGTGGGTACCATAAGATTATAAATGTTAAGAGAATTATTTTTAGTGTTTTATAAAAGCAAAGTTACTATTTCTCTTTACTATGCGAGTGTAAAATGTGGTCCTATTGCTTTTGTTAAGTATCTGATTTTATTTCATCTCACGATTTTATTACCTCCAAGGATCTCTGGTTTTCTAATAGCAGTCCCTAAGGCACCAGAAAAAAAAGGGGGGGCTTTTCTGGAGTGCATATATTTTATGAAATAAGAGATAATATAATGAACAAACCCTTGCACAAGAGAAATGAATATTTTCTTCTCTCTTCTTTCTTACAAAGGCACTGCCCTGGACAATTCTGGGCATTGCTCCCAGCTCCTGCTTCCCAAAAGTAAACTGGCTCAGAGGGCTTAGTGATACATGCTGTTAAAAGACAAAGGGCACCAGACAGTTATACAAATGGTAATATCCAGGCCACAGCAATGAAAGAATGTTCAGGACTGAGCAATGCTTCAAAGGGGAGGAAGGGAGGAATCTGAGAAACTAAGAGGGGCAGGGAAGCTTGGAGCAAGGGGTGGAAAGGGCTTGTTCTACTATGGGTAGATACTGTGGTCATTCTCATATGCTCTGTTGCTCAGATCTGCACTTCTTTTATCTTCACTGACCTGTTAATGACCATAAATCCTGAATCCTTACACAGAGGTTACAAGTGTACCTTGTAGTAGTCAAGGTAGTAGTCAAGTAGTAGTCAAGCAGGAAAGATTAGTTTTGAGCCAGTTATGAATCCAGAGAGTCATGATAAAAGGGAATCAGCTGAGAATGCTTCAGCTGAGGTTTGAATGTAAGTAGATATGGAAGTCAATCCTCAACCATAACACACTAAACTTACTGACATTTGCGTGGACTGTTTTTTTTTTTGTTTGTTTGTTTTGTTTTGTTTTGTTTTGTTTTTTGTTTGTTTGTTTTGTTTTTAATTTGTCATATGTAGTAGGAGAATTTCTTTCTTTTTTTCATTTAAATTTTAAACAATCTTGTTTTACATGTGAATCCCAGTTTCCTCTCCCTCCCCTCCTCCCCTGTCCCCACCAGGAAGGGTGAGGCCTTTCATGGGGTATCTTCAAAGTCTGCCATATCATTTGGAGCAGGGCCCAGGCTCTCCCCATGTTTCTATGCTGAGAGAGTATCCCACTTATGTGGAATGGGCTTCCAAAGTCTGTATGGATTATTCTAAATTGCTATTTTTATGGGATTCCTTTCCCAGTGAATGGTAAATAGGTAGGAGAGAATATATATATTATTTTGTAATTATAGCATTCCTTAAATATAGTCACTTTAAAAGCAAAGTTCAAGAAGCAGAGGAGTTTAAATGCTGCTATAATTCCAATGAAATCACTTGACTGTGAATAGTTCAAACAGGAGTCACCAGAGAGTCACTATACATACTATGGTGGAGTTTGTCCATATTTTTCTAAATTTCTTGATCCAGAGGAAATGTTTTATTACAATAATGAAAAAATGGTAGCAAAACTCCTATGTAGAGGGTGGGAGGAAGGTTGGTTTAGGTGAAAGGAGACAGCTTGATTTCTGAACATGGGCACCTGTGTTCTTCTATTGTATAAACGTTCTAGATGTGCATCACAGATCTTTACATATCATATCAGTTTTTTGTTTGTTTTTTTCTTTCTGTTTTGTTTTGTTTTTCCAGACAGGGTTTCTCCGTGGCCCTGTGACTAGCTCTTGTAGACCAGGCTGTTCTTGAACTCAAAGAGATCCACCTGCCTCTGTCTCCCAAGGAGTGCTAGGATCAAAGGTGTGTGCCACCGCCAGGCTCGTATAAGCTTTTTAAAAAACCTGATTCTCTAATATCTCTCCCCTGCTCCTCTTGGTCTGTAAATGAATCTGTCTACACAGTTTTATTTCTCTTTGTTATATGTTCTTCTCTCCTACTGTCTGTATATACTGTATACACTAGATTGCTGTGAGAGTGCCTCAAGAAAAATTTATGGAGTAACTTAAAGTATTCCAAAGCATTTGGAGGGACTTTTTATTGTTTTGATCTGTTTTTGTTTTCTTTTTTGCTGCATTTTTCTCCAAAGTGAATGTCATAGCTGACAACATTGTGTCACAATACCAAATCTGCACACATGCCTGTGAGGCACCAGTGACGTTTTCTCTATTTGTTTTGTGTTTGACTATATTTGATGGGGAATGGATTTTAGAATTCCAGAAATGTGAACTCACTGATACTTAAGAGAATTCCCTCCGAACCACAGAAATTTTAATGACACATCAATAATATTGAGACTAATTTCATATGTCAAGGCTAAAAGTCATTTCAACTATAGGTATCCATGGATTTGAGAACTTCCCCTGAGGAGATAGGTCATTAATTCCCCTAATTGTTCTCTTTCTATACAAAACTTTCCTTCCTTCCTTGATTAATTACTACAAATTCTCAGGAGATCCTAATTCTCCCTAAAGGCTTCTAGAAGATCCTGCCTCCCTCATTACAAATGTGTTGGTCTGCTCCTCTGCAACAACAAAAAAAAAAAAAAAAAAAAAAAAAAACCTTTTGGTTAAGGTTAAATCATGGGTTGTAAACGCCATCTATTAAAGCATATAAATTATACAGTTTTTAACACTCAGTTGTTAAACAAAGGCTTCTTCAGATTGACTCATTTTGATTCCTAGGTATGTTTTCAGTTTTGTTAGAGTAATGAGGAAGCTCATTGCTCTTGTTCACACCCCTCTTGAGTTCTAAGGGTAGGGAGTGTGAACTTCCTATGGGTACTGCCAATATATACAGCTAAACATCCCGTGTGCTGACTGCGTACATTAGCTGAAGTCTGTTCTCTCCCATCCTAACCACCATCATACATGCATTCCCATCAGGTTAGGCATGACTGCAAGTCATGATTAAAGAAGTAATTGGTTCTGTTCAGCTGGGTCACCAAGATCCACACTTCTAAGAGAAATCCCCCTGCTGGGTTTGACTCTTCTAATCAAAAATGCTTCTTGTTTGTTTGTACCTTTAAAAGAACACCAACTTCTCTGCCACAGCTATTCAGCATTCAAGGTAGGACGTAACTTGGTTCAATTATTCAGCTAAGTCTTACCTTTAAAGAGGGCATGGCTCATCCAAAACCTATGACTTTTATCCAGGTAAATACCACCAAGTAATTATTGCTCCCATCTTGGAGGAGGAGGAGAGGGAGGAGGAGGAGGACGAGATGCCTTGTGCTACATGAACCCTCATGTGCGTCTCTGTATCTCTACTTCTGTAAATTCAGTCTAGGGATCTGGTTTTCATATGCAAGCTAAATCCACTGATTTTGTGCCAACATGCATTAGAGGGGCTACTGTAACTCTGCAGGGGACAGTTTTTATAACAGCCAATCAACACAGTGCTTTCCTTAGGAAACTTTTATCAGAGGAACAGTGCAAAGGGAGTGAATGTCATTAGCCGAATTAATTGATAAATTAGCAAGATTAATGAAATAGAAAAGGAACAGCCTTCAAATGTATCCAATATAATGAGCTAATTTTTTCTTGACCTATGACAAAAAATGAGCATTAACAGATGAAGAAGGGAGGTACAACCAGAAAAAGAGAGGTGGTAAAATTACAAAGGCTATCCTATTGCAAAGGTTTGAGGGTTCTCAAATAAGGATATTTTGAAACTACTATTTAGTTATATTTAGTTAGTGATGCTAAGCAAACCTTTGAAACATTATATAGGCATCGATGAAAATGAAGAATTAGTTTGTGAGTCAGTGGAAATCCCTAAAGCTGTAAGTATTAGGAACAATCTCCTGTCAGGTACCTGTCAATGGGAATAAAACTTCCTATTGATCACAGCACAAGTCATTAGTTACCTGTGCTCCCACTTTGAAATGGCAATGCTTGTGTGGCTACAGAGCAGTTCAGAGCCAGTATTCTGTAGTTGAGTACAAAACTGTTTCTATTGACAGTGATGGTGTCTGGCAGCAAACAGACTTGCGGGGCCTGGAAGGACTTTGTAACAGTCAGTCCTTTGCATCACACTGTACTGTGCCTGGAACCTTCTCAAATGATTCATTGGCAATACTTGTTCCTTTATCCTGGACTGCCTATAAACATCTGTGGTCCAATTCTTGTTTTTTTTTTTCAAGAGGTTGAAAAAAAGTCCATCTTCCAGGAGACCTACAAACGCCTTCATCACACTAAGTATCTCACATGCTAATCAAACTTTCAGAAGGTGTTTAGTACATAGCTGGTTCTTATGTGCCAAGCATGCCTATGGCCTGTTCGTAATGTTGGCTTCAACTGTAAGCATACCTGGCACAGTCCTAGCAGACATCCCCCTCTTGATCTGTGATCCCACTGTGGCTGAATGGAGATTTTAGGAGGATGGCAAGCAAAAAATGGCATTGAATAAGTTAGGGATGACTCAGACATATATTTGTCTTTCCTTGTCATCTTACATTGAATGAGAATAGTATTGCTGTGAGAACCTTTAAAAGATTTTTGGCACAGATGCATACTAGCACTACAGACTTTGGAATAATGTAATAGAGCTAATTCTATTTCCCCATTTCTATGAAACGTGGGAGAGTTCACTCATGAGCGATTTGCAAAGGGTCACAATTGAGTAAACATACTGTTTTCTCTACAATAACTTTGTTCTGCTCAGCTCCTTTGTGTTATTCAAAAATTGGTGTTTAAGGGGTGAAATAATATGATAGAAGGAGTTAGTATCTAATGAAAAGTTGTTAATCTCCTCTGAGCATCTTGGCATAATATTAGATTTTTCTCCTCATGGACAAAGACTGTGAGCAGCTGAGAAGAACATAAAATGAATGTCTGTTCTGCTTTTGTTATTGGCTTGCTGGGTGTTGTTTTTTTTAGCATAGCCTTAAGCAGATTTTCATCTAACAACACCAGGCTCCCAGAAACATCCTTTACTATACAATAGAGACTGTTCTGCACTATTTGTTGCTTGGGGCTAATAGGATGAGCTATTTTGCATTGAGTATGTATCTTTTTATCTTGCTTGATGTTTCTCTGACCATTTTGTTGCTAAGAGCTGATAATTAGAAGAAATCAGTAAGTAAAAATAGCCAAGAGAGTCTGAAACTTAAAGACAAGACTCTCTTGTCAGTGATCACACTGAGTTCCAGGGAGACTAAAATAGAGGCTTCTTTGGAACACAGTGATGGAGAAAAAACATCAACTGGGGATCCTTAAGAGAAGAATAATATCTAGTGCACAAATATATTCGCTGATCCCTTGTGCCCTGGTTCTGACTTCCTAGGGTAAATTTCTCAAGACTGCTCCCAAGATTTGAGCTGGTCTGAGATAGACTGATCCATAGGAAATAGTAGTTTTGAAGTTACTTTTATTTTTAGACACTAGTCTTCTGAAAACCTACTGGGTTTTCAACTCGGTGTGTGTGTGTGTGTGTGTGTGTGTGTGTGTGCATGAGCGTTATGTGTATGAAGTATGTATGCCTGCTCTCTGCAGCATTTGTAGAGGTGAGGGGCAATTCTATGGTTGTGATTCTCTAATTCACCTCTCTCTGCCTCTCTCTGTGTGTAAGTTCTGTAGATTAAACTCAGGTTGGCAGGCATGCAAAGTAAGTGCCTTTACCCATTAAGTTATCTTGCTGTTCCATTTGTAGGATTTTTTTAGCACTCAAATCACTCTTACTTGAGTACACTAGATTTGGACCAGGAACTTAACTTTTAGTATCATAGAGATTTGATTTCAATATGGAATACATGGCACCATATGTGGTTTTCCAGGTAGGAGACTTTTTCTAAGAACAGGGATGGAAAGTCACAAAAAGAAGACATCTTCTTACCCTGATTATGCCCTGAAACAAAGAACTGTGCAAAAGAATAATATGGAGAGGAATACAGAAGAATATATGATGCTAGGCTGGATAGATGACTCAGCAGTTAAGAGTACTTGCTTCTCTTACAGAGGATCCAAGTTCAGATCCCAGTTTATAGTTCCCAACTGCTAAAACTCCAGCTCCAGAGGACCTGATGCCTGAGGCCACCACAGGGAGCTACACACTCAGTCATACCTGAATATATGCACACATACACGCATACACATATAGTTAAAACAAGCCACATCTTTTAAAACATGTATTTGACATATACATTATTAGGTTACTGTATCTTAGTTTTTTGGGTTTTTTTTTACAGTTAGGAGGGGCAAACAATTATTGTTAATTTTATTGTCATGAATATGTCTGTCAATAGTAAAATTTTATTAAACAAAAATTATTCATTTTACAAGTAAGTACAATCATTAAAGTTCTCAGAACACACACACACACACACACACACACACACACACACACACACACACACAAGCACATTTCAATGTCATACCATTCTTAAGTTGGGCCACTAAAATCTTTAAAGGAGTGTTACGATAAAAATATAAACTATCAGGGTCTGGGAATATGGCTCAATAAAAGTACTTTCTAAACAACCATGAGAACCTATGTTTGATCCATAAAAGAACCAGGTGTGGAAGTGTGGTCTTGGAATTTTAGTGATATGAAGGCAAGGACAGAAGGAACCCTGGTGTTTATCAACTAGCCAGGGTAGCCACATATGGAAGCTCCATGTTTTATGGGAGACTTTGCCTGAAAAAGATAAGGTAGAGACCAACAGAGAAAGACACCTGATGCTGAACTGACTTCCACAAATATGTGCTCATGTGTGTATATGTACCTAATATCATTAATTTACTAAAATAAAATTTCATCCATGATTTAATAGCTCAAGTATTAAAGTAAGGATATACCACTAGACCAGGAATACAAACTGATATCTAAAATAAGACATAATTTTAGAACTGGTATCATATTAAAAACTACTGAGTTTTAAAACAATATATATATATATATATATTCTCCCTTCTTAAATAAAGTGTATTTTTGTTGTTGTTGTTGTTGTTTGTTTTTTTTTCTAGACAATGTTTCTCCGTGTAGCGGTGGAGCCTGGAACTTACTCTGTAGACTAGGCTGGCCTCTGCCTCTGGAGTGCTTGGATTAAAGACATGTGCTACCATCTCCTGACCCTATTTACATAGAGTTTGTAACCTAATTTTCAAGCTATATGGCTCAATTGGCACATGGAAAAGTAATTAAGTGGAAAGAACTAGGACCATTTTGATACACTGTTGTTCTATAGTTCAGTAGTCTATAGAAGAAGAAGCAGGAGGGTATTGGACCTTTTAGTGGTTACAATGGTAAGAGGAACAGCCAGAATTTAGTGGTTGGTGCCTGTGATACTAGGTATCTCATAATCATTCCTACACAAAAGGTGAATGGTATTGTTTTTCACTCTTACACTCTTGGGGGCCTGCCACTCAGATCCCAAATAAACACATGGTGTCTTATTATTACTTACAAATGTGTTATAGCTTGGCTTGTTTCTAGCTAGCTTTTCTTAAATTATCCTGTCTATCTTTTGCCTTTGGACTTTTACCTGTCTTAACTTCTTATTCCATAGCTTGCTGTGTAGCTAGATGGCTGAGTCCTGGAGTCTTCTCCTCTCCCTTTCTTGCTCCTCTATCCTCTTTCCAAATATCTCTTCCTGTTTATTCTCTCTGCCTGCCAGCCCCACCTATCCTTTCTCCTGCCTATCTATTGGTAGTTCAGCTCTTTATTAGACCAATCACATGTTTTAGACAGGCAAAGTAACACAGTTTCACGGAGTTAAACACATGCAACATAAAAAATTAAACACACCTGTTCATCACTAAACAAATATTTCACAGCATAAATAATTGGAATACATTTTAAAATAATATTCCACAGCAGTATTGTCATAAAAAAATACTATACCTTTTTATAATGGTCATGAGGGAGAGATCAGTGATTACAAAATGGATGGGAAGGGCAATGAGAGATAAAATTTCCCAAGACTGGGAAGTCTGGAAAGTCTGGTACACTGGTAGCTTGACTTCTGAGGAGCAATGAAGTTAAGGATCAATCTGCAACTTACAGAGCTTTAGCATCACATTAAACCTAGGAAGCAAGAACAATCTACACCGTATCTTAGTTTTGAGAAGAATAAATAGAGTAACTAGTACAAGTAAAAACACTAAGTGACACCTCAGGGAAGAAGTGCATGTAATCCCATTAAAATTCATTGGTTCACTCGTCAGTTGCTGTTGATGACATCAAAAAACCAAGAAAGAGTTTGGTGGAAACAATTAGATATAGCTGGTTTTGTGTAGCAAGGTATTCAACTGAGGCTCAACCATCTGTTAGTGGTGCATCCATAAGAGAACTTTACATATGTGGTATATGGCTATATGACTTTTTGCTACAGTGTTGGTGTATGGGCTTTCTTTTTTTTATACTTTATAATTTCTTTTCACAATGGGGAAAATGTATGTTATTTGCAAAATGTAGCACAGTGTGGTTTTTTTTTTTGTTTTTGTTTTTTACATTTTTTAAAAATGAAAACAAACATTTATAAACAATATTTGGGAATTTGGGCATCATTCTGTCCAAACTGCTTCCTGCTGGTAGGGGGTGCTGTCATGGAGGAATCCTAAGAAGATGCAGAAATCCTGGCTGTAGTGGTCTGCAAGGCTGCATTGTCCCATTGACATTTCTTCAGGGGGTCTTGCTCGATCAAACCACATTACTCTGGAAGGAATCCACAGCTTTTCATTTTCTGTGGAAACAAAATTAGAAATCCTTTCCCCCAGTAATTGTCTTTAGGCTTAAATTTTGAAATCAAAGCTCTCTCTATATATATGTATATACATATATGTATATATGTGTGTGTATGTATGTATGTATGTATATATATATATGTATTGAATTAATCCAGCAGCATTTGTTTTTTCCTTCATTTTTTATTAATAATATAATTTAAAAATTTTACATGTGGATTCCAGTTTCCTCTCCCTTCCTCCCTACAACCCTCCCTCCCTCCCTCCCTCCCTCTTGCACTCTTTCCCTTGTGACATGCACCCTCACCACCCTCCCCTCCCCTCCCATCCTCCCACCCCCATTCCACTTGTAGGACTATGCTATCCAGGTTGGGTCATATAAATCTGTCAAGTCATTTGAAGTAGGGACTAGGACTTCTCTCCTATCTCTAGGTTAAGGGGGTATCCCTCCATGGGGGATGTGTCCGCAAGGTTCTTTTGTGCACCAGGAATAGATCCTGTTTTTACTGTCTGAGGTCCCCCAGACTGCTTAGTCCTTCTAGCTGAGACCCATATTCAGGGGTTCTGAGTCAGTTCCATGCTGGGTCCCTCAGTCTGGGGGGGGCATTAGCTCCTCCTTGTTCAGGTCAGCTGTCTTTGTGTGTTTGGGTGATAAACCATATTAATTAAGGTTGATCCCCCTGCAGGTAGAGTGTCCATCTACGGAATCTTAGGGTGGCTGTTTTCTTCTGTGTGGTGTGCAGTGCCATAACTACTTGATAAGTAATCTCCCATGGTTGAGTCCTTACCTGCTGGAAAGTGGTTGAAGGCCTGGAGGAGACAAGATCATGTTTAAGTCATTGAAGTGATTGAATGGTCAATAAACCATTAAACTGAATCCAAGATAGCTACCCAAAAGGAATTTGAGTTTGTACAGGAGGAATTAGAATAAGAAAAGTTCCTGTGAATGTGCCTTTCATTTTAGCTTCTGCATTTGGCTGATAAACTAAGAACAACAACAATAGTACACACAAGAAATATTTTACAACAATCTTTACTTTTGTAAATATATACTATCAGGGAACATAGTCATATGACTATGGAATCTAAGAAGTTCATCATATGTAGGCTGTTTCTCGGAACTACTCCTGAGGCTCGAAGACCAAAAGAGTCAAAGTGTAGATGCTGGCAAAAGTCCAAATTGGAATGAAAACCAAATCTGTTTCCTGTAAGGTTCAAAGACAGTAAAATAGAGAACTCTGTTTTTTTCACCCTTGAATTCCATTGAGACTGTACACAAATTGGATAAGGCACATCTATACTGTTGAAGGCAATCTACCTTAGACAGTTCACCAATTCACTTCTTCATCTCATACTCACAGACTACTCAGGAATGATATGCAACCGAGTATCCGGGAACTGCTTAGCCCAGTCAAGCTAACATATAAAGTGAATCTTATGCTAAGCTTCAGAAAGTGTTGGTCAATCATGATTGCAGATTCAGACAATGACATCCAGACAGTTGTGACTACTTAATCATAAAAAAGAAAATTAAAAAAAATACCAATATTAGATAACTAAGTTGTCTTATTTAAGGTGAGTACAGTACCTCCTACTGTTTAGAAAACAATAAAATGTCTGATTCCACGGGCTTCCTGGACAAGAAAGAATCAATAAAGAAATTCTCAACCTATGCACCTTTTGTCATACTTTCCGGGTTTTTTCTTGGCTCTGATATTATCTTGAAGGAAAAAAATAATAATTGCTAATTTCACAGTGAAATGAAGTGGAGGAAGAAAAATTGTGTATGTTGTACGAGGCCAAATTAACCTATTTCACTAGAGATGAGCAGTGATAAAATTGATTACAACCCAGCCTTAAAGACCCTGTAAACTCAAAAAGTGGGTTATGTTGTGAAAGGTGTTTAGTTCTTAAAAGGCTTTTGCATGGGTTAAAACATGATTACTTGAAGCCTTAAAGAGAAGCCATTGGGATAAGAAACAACAAAAAGAAAGTATGGAGGTTCCTAGTGAAGTCTACCTAACTCAAGATCAGGCACTGGTGTGTGAAAACTTGTTTTCATTCTGTACTATAATTTCAGCAGTTCCTTCATTCCAAAGTTCTCATTGGGAACACTTTAACCTTCACAACTTTACTTTCAGATGCCAGGCAGAAAAATACATACCAATAATCCCAGCAGTTGGGGGATAGTAGCAAGTGGGTCATGAGTTTGAAGCTGGTCTGAGCAACATAGTGAGATCCATTCTCTAAGAACAAAACAAAATAAAACGCATCTATCTTGTGAAAATATTGTTGCATATCATTTATGCATCATAGAAAAAATATCAGTTTTTATTTCTTGAAGCAAACATAAGTAAAAGATGCTAAGAGCATATAATTGGAAATGAGATATGAATTCAGATTTTAAAATGTGTCATCATTGTATCCTCACTTTTAAAATCAAAGGGAATAGTAAGTTTCTTCCATTTTCAAGATTGAATCAGGAATGAGCATCACTCACAATGTAAGGTAAGAAGTAAAAGATTCTTGGTGTGTTTATTAACTCACTAGATAAATGTCCAGTGACTTTTTGTGCAGACATTTTGTTATGTAGTAGAGATATAAAGGAATGAGGAGACAGTGTGCTCACATATTAAAATCATTACAAAAGGTAAACAAACAAAAAGATCCAAAGTATGAAAATGCATGCATAAGCTGGAAGCAGTTAAAGGAAGGGGTGGCACAAGGATGAGAACTTCTGAAAAGGATTTTGTATAGTAAGCAGGACTTGTGGAAGAGTGTAACAAATGCTTCACAGAAAATTACAAACTATGGCTAGATTGGAGCCTGGGTAAGTAAAGAAGTTCCAAAGGACTAGCCTTAAATAAATGCAAATAAAGAAAATGCTGATTGGAAACAGTAAGTAGTGTGTGTGTGTGTGTGTGTGTGTGTGTGTGTGTGTGTGTGTGTGCGTGTGCATGTGCGTGTGTGTGTGTGTGTGTGTATACAAAATAAATATAGAAGAAGGGGTCATGAATTTCAAAGGGAGTATCTAGGAGTATCATGGGAGAAGCTGAAGAGGAGAGATGGGAGAAAGAAAAAGATGGCAAATATTCATATATGTAAACCACAATATAAATAAGTAATGAAAGAATAAAGTTCAAATCAAGTCTAGAGTATAATGCTGAGGTCTCCGGCTAATGTGACAGGCAGATTGATGTTTGACTGAGTTATTTTAACTTTAATAGATAAAAAGTATGGGAAGTCTTGAAACAAGGGGATTATATGATCAATCTTGTGTATGGCTGTTCCTTACAAAAGATGGATACAGTAGCTGTGAGTTGAGGATGCTGCTGTGCAACAGACTAGAATGCCATCAGGAAAAGCTCTTTAGTGGTGTTTGAGAAAAAATGGGAAGGGCCTCATCAACATTAAGAGGGATGATGGAAAGCAGAGATAGGTGTTAGGATCAAAACTATTGAATAACATTTGATGTGATACGGCAGAGAATAAGGTAGTATAAACCACTCCACACCTATGAAAATAGGGTCAGAGATGGACCCTGGCTCTGTTAACTGAAGGTTCACAATTTAGAAGGAGTGGGGAGAAGAAAGGAAGCTTCAGCTCGGGCAGTCAACATCGAGGTGCCTTCAGCTATCAGCTGGAAGCAGCTGATGGTGATGTTTTATATTATAATCAGATGAAGTGTGGTGGAAGCCTCATTACCAATATGAGGCCTGTAAGAAGAAAAGTACAACCCTTAGACAAGAGCATCATGCAGGTGGATAGAGAAAGAGGAGTTAAGGTTGGTAACTGAAAGGTGCGAAAAGAGTCAAGAGGAGGAACAAAAAATTAAGGACATGTGGTAAAAGCTTCGGAGGCATACGGTGGGGTAGATACTTCAGGCTACTGGATTTGGTGAATAGTGTATTACCACATCCTTCAGAGAGTGGTCTTCAGGGAGCTAAGTAAGTAGATGTGCTTTGTTCTTAAAGAAGAATGGATTTTATTGATTAGTCAAAACTAACTTACGCAGCTGAGTATATACTACAAGTCTAAGGAGTTCCTGGTGCCAGGTGAAAGAGGTGTTGACTACAGTGGTATTAATCCAGAAGAAAGAGAAGAAAGTTAGCAAACAATGCTACACCGATTTCCACTTGCTTCTATCTTCTCATATAAGGGCCTCATTAGGAACTCACTGGAAGATAAGATGCCCTTCTGACAGCATGGAACAACAGAGTAAGAGTTGACATATAAGTGCCCTCAGGCTTAAAAGATAGTTCTTTTGAGTCATAGGGCTTCTTTGTGCACCATCACCTTGAACACCCACAGCTCTCTCTTGAACTCAGACTGCTCTGATATCCCAGAGTTAGATTATTTGGTGGATGTAATGCCAGAGGCATTGGCCTCTGACTTCCTCTCACTGTCAAATCCAGACATGAGGAGTCTCTTCACCTCCATCACCCTGCCAGGTCAGTGCTTTATGCTCTTGGACACTGGAGTTGTGCCTATTATGCTGCCCCTTAAGCAGGATGAGTTCATTACTAGAGTTCTCTCAAATGGACTTTCATTCAGACTCACCTGTCCTTGCTTTTATCCCAATTCTTTCAGTAACTTCTAAAGCTCCTTTTGATCACCTGGCTCCAACTCCTATTCTTGACCCTGCTTGTTGATCTGTTCAGGAGTGACAAGCTTTCCGCAAAAGGTTTAGATGAGGGGAAAAAGCATGATGGGGAGAAAAAACATGATGAAAGGAGAAAACACACACAGAGAAACAGATTGTTGCTCCAGGGTGAAGACCTTTTCACATCACTGTCCTTTGCAAAATAATACTGAGAAAAACTAAGTAATCTGGACACAGGAAATGCAGAACTTGAGGTGGAGTGGAAAGTAGATGATACGGAATCAACACAGAAATCAGACCAATGCTTATGATTACTATTCTCCATGTGAGAGGTGTCTTTGTGATTTATATGCATTCGTCAGTGATCTATCAGCTTCCTGACAGCTGGGGGAGGGGAGTGCTACATTTCCTTCACCTATGATGGATCTGTTTGATAATATCTCCACCAGTTTGCAGCAGCTGGAGTTCCCTATTTCACCCATGTATCCACAAAATAAATTTTTAAAAGTAAATAAAGACTTCTTTGTTTCTTTAAGTTTCCTGCCCTTATTTTCTTTTATTTTTTACTCTCTTTTGCCACTATGTGTGAAGGCATAGGAGAGAGACGAACTCTTTCCTAACTGTAGCCTTGATAGACTGTCTCATTCCTAAGTCATTTATTTGCATATTTATTTTCTATGTGCTAACTCTGTAATGGCATGCATGCTGTATCTATTAATTGTCATGTCTTGCCACAATTTGATCTGAATTATATCTAAATGCATGTAATGCAATGATGACTCATATTATAATGTGGTTCTGCTCCAATGGCAGTATTTGCATAATGCTGGGTATGATAAGACTATAAAGTAAGGGGCTGGGTTTTCATGTGAGACTTATGGAGAACCGTCTTCTGACTTTCCAGCCATGCCTCATATTTCAGAATGTTCATTCAAAGTGCTTCATAATTTATTGCAAGTACTTTTCTTTCTCCTTACTGCTGCAATGAGATAAAGAGTAAGCCTACATGGTATAGACCTCATTATTTTTCCTTTTAGAACTTAGCATATTTTTTGATATTTATTTTGTAGTGACTCATAAGGTAACACAATTTTCTTCAAATAGCTGTGGAATTATTTTTAATTGCACAGTTCATGAAGATTTTAGGTACATATCAAAGGCAGATACCAAGATTAGTTTTATTCTTTCTAAGACATAACATTGGTTAAGTTTGATATTTCTCATTCTAGGTGAAAGATTTTTTTTTAATGGGAAACAGAGATATGTAGAGAGAATCAAAATAAAGGCAAGGTTTGACTATTTTGCTTGTATTCTTTAAACTGTGTGGGTCAAGAAGAAGAATATGTAATTCAAACTCGTGGAAAGGGTTGGAGACCCTTGTTTGTTAACAGAATAACCCACACTCCCTGGGAAGGCAGGGACTTGTTCATACAACACATACAACACACAGGGTAAGCCTCATCTAAACCAGGAGAAGCCCAGCTGTGGCAGCAGATCTCTCTGGCCCACAAACCACAGTATGAGCTAGCTGTCATCCTAGAGGAAAGCTATATGTTAAGTTTGTCATTTATGGAACACATTGGACTGGACAGAGACTGAGAAACATTTAATGAGCTAACCCAGTCAAAAACACTCAAAAGGATCCTTTACACTATGATAATCTGAACGAGATGCCACTTATAGTCCCTAGCATTGGAATGCTTGATTCCTAGTTGGTAGCCCTACATGGAGAAGCTTAGGAGGCATGGCCTTGCTGGAGGAAGAATGTCACCTGGGGCCTGTTTGGAGAGCTTAAAGGCTTGTGAAGTTTGCCCAATCTGCTTCATAGCTGGGGTATGAGATGTGAGCTTCAGCTGTTACTGTTATTACAATGCTTGGTTCTTGGTGTTTGCTCCTTGACAAACACTGACCTCTCCAAGCCTCTATTTTTCTATCAGAGAGAAAAAAATCTGCTTCATTTTATTGCAGTCTTATCACAATATGGTATTTTTGAAAATGTCTTGATTTTGAAACTTTATAGGTCCACTAAATGTTATAAGAGGCAAATCTCAGAGACTCAGAAGTTTGAGTCCAACCACAGGAAATAAAACAATCATTAATCACAACAATAATCTGGATTTGTGGATGTGTTTAGTTTCCCAGTGCCTGGGAAAGTATGCTTGCCTGATACTGTTACCCACTATGTATGTAATAGCATTGTGTGTGTAAAAAGCAATTAATACTCCTATCTTAAGTAAGAGTTATATTAGTGTTAAACTCCAACATCCTTTTCCACCATCACCACCACCATGAAGCAAATCTGGAAGCAAGCAAGCTGGCAAGATGAAGGTTCATGTCATAAAGTTCAGTAAGGGCTACAAAGGGTCAACACTCAAACCCAGAGTTCCTTTTTTAATTTTTCAATTTGATGTTATAAAATGGTAATGAGGCCAAACCAAAATGATAAATAATTATAAATTTCTTGAATTTCATGGTTATCTAACTGGATATTTTTAAAATGTGTTTGCATATTTCTTAGAATTCATTATTCTTAAAATAATGTTGAAAAGCCAGACTAAGGACTTCTGAGTCAGAATAGTCTGAGATATTTTCATGGTAGTTTATTCCATCTTCTGCTTGAAATCTTCCTGATTCTACACTTTTAATGTTGGTAATATATAGCATCACTTCCCAGACCAATTATCTTTGCTTTTAGAGTGAAATGATTCTATGATAGTTCTGCTGATTCATTAAGGGTTTTATTTGTAGGATTGAAGACACAACATGAACAGCATCAAAATAAAGGGCGAACACACTCTTAAAGAGTTCTTTCCAATTCATGTATTGCATCTTTCCACAATATATGTATATATGATATGTTACATAAATCATATATACATATATAATATTAATTATATATATTTGAGTTATACATAATCTGTGATATGTAACATATAGATATATGTGTGAAAATTATATACAATAAATATGTATTATACATATACATATATATCACAAAAATGTTTCATTAATGAATAATAAAATGAAGAAAAGAGGAAATTCTTAAACACTGCAATTAAGAATGTTTAAGAATGTTGCAAGAGGTATGGACTTTGAGAGTTTATAGCCCTCCCCCCTATAGTTTACTCTCTTTGTTATCTGTATCTGGTTGAAATTCCTACAGCTTACTCTCTCTGCTATCTGTATCTGGTTGAAATGTGTTTTTTCAGCCTCCTGCTCTAAGTCACCTATTGCCATGTCTCCCATGACATTATATAGGCTCGCTCTATGGACTCGGCCTAAATAAATACTTTCTTTCACAGGGCACTTTTGGTCATGCAGTTTCATAATGGGAACAAAAATATCTAATATAAAATAATAAATAAGTAATTTGATTTTATATGCTTTCCTTGTAAACTTTAAAATAATTTAATTTTGTGTGTGTGTATTGTGTATGTGTTTGCAATGTATATGATGTAAGGTTTTAAATGCTGCTATACGTATGTGGAAGTCTGAGAACAATATTTGTGGAATTTGTTTTCTCTTTTTTCATGTACCTAGTGTCAGAGGATTGAACTCAGGCCATCAGGCTTGAAACACAAGTTTCTTTATCCTGGAAGCCATCTATCTCAGTGATCTTTCCTCAATTTTATTTAAAATAATGTTTAATAATTTTTAATGTTACCTTGAAAATTTTAATAATTTCATACTAATGTTAATAACTTTTTCTTCATGTATTATATAACCAATACATATTTAATAGTTGGTTTAATAGTAAGTTAAATAATAAATTAAATTTAGAGTATTCTATAATTCTGAAAGTGTCTACCTAGTAAATGATGTTTACTATGCTAAATCACTGAGGAATTTTAAGATCACTGTCTTTAGTAAACATGAGTTCAAATTACTGGAGTCCAATGTTGGGTATGAGGATGTAAATAGGACCCAAGGGAAAGGGCTGGATACTGACTTGAAAAGCTTTTCTAGAGAGAGAATATCCTATGGCTTCAGCTTCCAGACACTAATTACACCTAGTCTGTAAGGGCACTCCACTCTCTAACCCTCTCTCTACTCATTCTCTGATTTTTTTTTGATACATTCTTTCTCAACCCCAAAATTACTTGCAATATCATGAGATCATTGATAAAACATCTCATTAAATTAATAAATACATAAAACAGATTTTTTTAAAAGAATGTTTCCACACTTTCTGTTTTAATCTGAGCTGATTTGGAAGATAAAGTTATTGTGTATATATTCTGAATTACAACATTGTCCTGTATTCAAAGAGCATTTAAATGGCACTAATTTATTGTAATCACAATATGATGGTACAGCCCCAAAGTCTTAATTCACTCCGTATCCCTGCCTAACATAAGATAAGCCAACTTAACTATGCAAAATCATGATGATTGTTGTCAAGTCGGTGAATGATGGATACACATTTGTACCAGCATTCTTATTTCTGCATAGCCAGGTGGTATGTGATTACTCGGTGGCTGGTTCCTTTAATAGACATAGTTATGCAAATTACAATTAATACTTGAGTTTTTAGCATCAGTACAGTTTATAATTTAAATTAGATCTAGAAGAACATTGGCTCAGTTTTGACTAGAAAAATTGAATCTACATTGTGTAAGGATTGATTTCTCATCTATAAAGAATGCATTTACTTGGAAACTTTAAAGATTCAGCAAGGCAACACACACACACACACACACACACACACACACACACACACACACACACACACACACACACCATTTTGTTCTCTTGTGTTTTTGTTCGAATTATCTGGTGAATCAATGAAATATGTGACAGGATTTTAAAACACCTTTCACTTATTTGCAAGCAAAAGATAAATTTGAAAAGTAAAGAAAGATGAAGTCCAAACTAAAAGTAAGATGTTATGTGGATTGTAATGACAAAGCTTTGCACAATGCACTGTTGCAGTCAGTGCATTTTTATGAGTCTGGCAGTTATGCTGAACTAATCAACTGCTTCTTTAGGTAAGATAGATAGGAATACTTTCCAAAGGTAATTTGGAATAATGATGTGCGTGATTTTTAACTTATCCATGGAGATAAATTGCTAAAATGCAAAAAATATCCTAAAGACCTGACATAGCATTTCTATATTTTGCTGTAACGAAAACTGGCCCAATTTATATGTGAATTTTGTAGGGCTTGGAATGGGGGCTAGGAACACAGCAGCCATATGACTTTCATTTACCTTTGTGAACATGTTAATTGATATGAAAAACATTTCCAAAATGCTTATTGTATTCTAGACTTGCTTTTGGGAAATGTCTACATGAATAATCCAAAAATTGTATTTATCAAGTTGAAAAATAATATACATACATACATATAAAATGAACAGGTTAAGGTCCATTTGATTTTTATTTATTATAAATTTTTAAATTGAAATATAATTATCACTTCTACCCTTCCTTTCCTCCCTCTAACTCATCCCAAATCTCCTCCTTCCAACACTTCATAAACCTCTAACTCCATTGCATATTGACACTTTTTTGTTTATTATTATTCCATATATATAATATTGAATACAACTTGCTGAGTTCTTTCAGTGAGACCTGGGTCATATCAATTTTTTAACAGACAACACTTAACTGGATAACCAATCAGAGGTTCATCTCTAGAAAAATCTAATTGGTCCTATATCAACCATCATTAGTTCTTTGTCACTGTGTGAGACACAGTGAAATTCCTCACTTCTGTGTTAGCCTATCTATTGGTATTTTCATTGTTTACATTCTGCTTAGGAAGCAATATGTTGAGGAATTATGGTTAGGCTGTCATATTGTTGAAGTATTATGGGGTGACTTCCTTCTTATTACTAGGAGACATGATCTCATAGCAGATTTCCTGGTCTTCTGGCTCTTACCATATTTCTACTGTCTCTTCAACAATGTTGTAGATGTATCCACTGTGGCTGGGCTCACCCCATTCTATTCATCTTTGCAATATTATAAACATATCAGGGCCATTTGGGGGACTAAAGGACACTTAGAGTACTTTTCTAGGATATAGTATCTTTGTTTCTTGCTGCTTTGAGTTATACATATGACAAAAGTACGAGGGAAATGTGCTTAGAGATTTAAAATACATTTACACAGGTTCATATTCATCCTCTCAAATAGCAAAGAATACAAAAATCAATGTTTACATTCTATAATTCTATTAATGGTGCAGACAACACACTATTATTTAATTATAAATCCCAGTGAATTGAAAAGTACTTTTCATGATGGTCAGAGTAGAGATGTGATGCCCAAAGACAAGGAAAATAAAAACAAAGTCTGAAAATAAGCAGCAGTCATGTGCATAAAATAAGAGTCATACTTCTTGCAGAGTTGCCATAATTATAACACATGTGTAATCATCCCCAATAGTATCTGTTTGGCAGAGAGGACACATCCTGGGAAATAGAAATAACACCTAGTACCTTAAACAATCTGTATTTATAGAAACAAACAAGGAAATAAGAAACATAAGATGTGTGCATCTTAACATACAATGTGCCAAGTTTTCACTCTTATAAAAAAACAAAAACATAATAAAAAAATGTAACATATACCTACGTGGAATAGGGCAGAGAGGGCATTTCACTATAGTTAGTGTATATGAAAGACTGAACTTTTCTTCTTTTTTGGAGAGATGTGTTTTGGCATCCAAAGCCATGTTTGGACAGCCTGTGGATTCCTCATACTTTCTCACTATGTACAGGTGTGGGCAGTCTATGTTTTCAGCCTGGAGGAAACGTATATTTGGGGAATATGATATTGTAATTGTTCTCTTGTCAAGGTCCTGGGAATTTTCTGCCCTTCTTTTGTGCCCCGGAGTGTTGAGCAGCTGGTTCTGCAGCTGTGAACAAGACTGGGGTTCCTCTTCCTGTAGGGAAGACATATATCTTGCTATAGGGATATGTAAAGAAAGTGGTTTTTTGTTTTATTTTTTTTTCTTTCATTACCCAACTTTGTAAACATAAAATTCAAGGAAAACAATTCCCCCTCCTGTCTCTCTGTCTGTCTGTCTGTCTGTCTGTCTGTCTCTCTCTCTCTCTCTCTCTCTCTCTCTCTCTCTCTACACACACACACACACACACACACACACACATCTTGCCATTTATACTAGAGCTTATAATTTATCTTCCTTGGAATATGAGTACAAATCTGTTTTCATGATGTGCTGTGAAAGATTGCTTCATTTAATATGACCAGAAGTGCTGATATCAAACTATCTTTTTTTCCATTTGTTTTCTTTTTTGTTAATTTATTTTTTACATTCCAATCCCAGTTCCCCTCACTCCTTTTCTCCCAATTCCCCTATTCCCCCCTCTCCTTCCATTTGCTCCTTGGAGAAAGTAAAGCCTCCCCTAGCTCCCATTATCTCCTTGAGACAGGACTAAGGCACCTCTCCACACCCACAACACCCCTAAACATCAAGATGCCTGTTGCTCTCAGCAGCAAGAATAGAACCTAAGCCAGATGATGTTTGCTTTGATTGTCTTCATATAACATCTGCCAGCTCACTCCTGAACACACACATTCACGACACACACACACACACACACACACACACACACACACACACACACACACCTCATCCATCACAGGGCATAAGCATCTCAAGTGCTTCAAGGTCACATGTAAATTCTGAAATCTACTCTAATTCTTCTAAATATGTAGAATAAACATGTAGTCAAGGACTGTAGGTCATATTTGTGAAAGAATAAACACAATTTGAAGTGCACCAGAAGTGCCACAGTATCAATTGCATAATTCTCAAAATACTCAAGCTGATGGCAGATGGAGTTTTGTGTGAATGACCTTTTCCTAAACATGAAGAAGATAATCTATTTGGAAGTCAATCATCATTTTTTACTGGGTTGTGTAACTCATATTCTAGTTGTTTATTGCTGAATTGAATCTAATATAGTGACATTCATACACTGGGAAGTGATTGGCTCTTAAAAGAAATGGAGAAATACTTAGCACTTTCAGAAATGTCATGATGATGATTTATTATGCCTGTAATTATTTATCTTGATTGGTGGTCTTGAGTCCAGTCATGCAGAGTATGACAACAAACAAAAATGGTGAGGCACTAACAGGATTATTCTGCTCTGTTAGATGTGTGGTAGAAGACAAAAACTCGAAAGTGGCCTGGTTGAACCGCTCTGGCATCATCTTCGCTGGACATGACAAGTGGTCTCTGGATCCTCGGGTTGAGCTGGAGAAACGCCATTCTCTGGAATACAGCCTCCGAATCCAGAAAGTGGATGTCTACGATGAGGGGTCCTACACATGCTCCGTTCAGACACAGCATGAGCCCAAGACCTCCCAAGTTTACTTGATCGTGCAAGGTAAGAGATGAATGATTCCTGGTACCCTCCTCTAGGCTCTCAGTTCAGAGGTGTGGTAAGGTGAAGAAGGACTACCGGAGGCAACTGTAGGAGGGAAGTGGTGAGAATTCCTGCTTTGAGATACTACAAATAAGAATAAGAGAGTGAGCCATGAAGAGTTGCTGTGATGAGGAAGACATTTGATTTTTCTACTAGATGATTTATTAAAAAAAATTAACTTGAAGATTCATGTGCTAATCACCAGTGGTGTTTTCTTTTTCTAGCTTTGATTAAGAAAACATCCAGGAAAGCCACAGCTATCTTACCATAAGTATACACAATGTTTAATTTCATAGGAAGTTCTTAAATACTTTGCAGAACTTAAGAAATTTTTTTTCTTTTTAATCTGTTTTGGCCCTAAAGAACACTATTATTTGTTTATGTACTAATAAAAGATTTTTAGGAAAATAAAAATCCCTTCCCACCTGGTTACCTTTTTCTGTGGCTTGTATTTTATTTAATAAGTTATTGTAAGCCAGACTAATGAATGATCAAGATCTGTGACATCATAGGGGGGAATTTGTTTCTAGATTGGAGTTTCCCTAAGGCAGAACTGAGTCATGGTTTTACAAGATTAAAAATTTTAAATAGCATATATATATATATATATACATATATATATATATATATATATGCATTGCAAGGTGACTTCCTTGGGTCCCCTATTCCTTGAAAACAAAGATGATTACTTACATAATTTCATTGCAAGCAAAGTCAAACTGCCAGCAGTTTTCATCTGTCTATCAGGACAGGTCTAAGTACTGACAAATATTAGGGCTGTAATCCTGTATTTTTTATTTATAATTTTATGCAGATAAAACATGCCTTAGTGTTTCTGTCAATATCCCAAATGTAATCAGTAGTGTGGTAAAGTTTGACTGAAGCTACTATTAGTGTATTAGGGAACTGGCTATTGCAGCTATTAAACTATTGCTCTCCCAGGTCTTCTCAATAATCAGCTGAAACTGAGATAAAATGTATCAGAGTCCATGTGGTACAAAGGTGCCTTCAGTCCTGTGACTCCCTTGGTGGTCAAGCTGCAATGGCTAACATCTTCAAATTATTCCTCAGAAAAGGCATTTATATGGTTAACAAAATTCCAAATATGAGCATGTTTCCTGGAAGATTAGTGGAGAACACTTGAGCCAGAGAACAAGACATACTAGGGTTGAGAACTCAGGAAACTCACTTGATGTATAAATATATCTAGAGTTGTGTGAATATGTCAATTTATTACTTTGATAATTTCTATAAAGTACATAAAAAGCACTCACAGACAAAACAATGCCTTTCTAGATACACAGAATTTCTATTTGATTCAGTGGCATAAGGAACACAAAATTAATTTATAAATAGTAAAGGGTCTTTAGAACAGATTTTACCTAATGGGCAATTATAGTTTAACCTACATATTTCTGTATAATACATCATTCTTCAAAAAATGTTTGATTGTAACATTACTATACAATTCATGTATTGCATATAGTTTTCAACAAAATATTATTGACAATCTGAGCATTAGAAGGCTTGGTTTCAAAATAAAGAAACAGAATCATTCAGGGCAAATTACATGTTCGAGGTCACCAGAGTGGTCATGAACTAGTTGAGTGACAAGCCACTACTAGGTACATTTCCATTGGGCTAAAATAGTTTTGTCATGACCTCAGGAATAACTATTTTAAACATTTATATTTATGCCTAAGCCTTTACTACCAAATCTTCAAATTTCTGTTCTCTTAAATTAAATTCACAAAAATACATTTTTTTAGAACCAGAACTCACTGAAAATGAAATTAAGTTTTATTTAGTATTAAGAAACAGAAAACAGCCTGTTAATGGACAAGTATTGTTTATTCACTGTCTTGTGTAATTTGAATATTACCAGTAAGTAGACATGAATAATTTTATTAGGATCAAAGGCTTAAATTCCATGTCAACAACAAACCTACTCAAGGTTTTCCGTTGCTTATAATAGAGTTTGAAGCACATTTGTGTTTGTTCCAAATATTATCATATTTCCATCCATCTTCACCATGCTGCCTTGAAAGAGGAGAGAAAAAAACAGAAGGGGACTGGGGTGGGAGTGTTCCTTTCTGGGGAATCCTAGCATCTTTTGCATTCTTCCCTACAGTTATAGAGATAATTGAGTAATGCAGTTTTCACCATTAATACTTAGGTGATTTATAAAAGTTTAGATTGTTTAAAAACTCCCCAGCATTTCTGGCAGTTATATTAGGGTAATGTCAAAAAATTAATTTATAAATCACCAGGTGGTACCCAAGTTCCAGGTGTAGAGTAAGTGTTCCCCCCAAAATTATAAGAATTTGTGGAAGCAGGGAATGATGCTGCATGGATTCAACTAATATCAGACGGCATTTTGTGACTACTAATATTCCAAAGACTTATCTTGAACATGAGACAGGCAAATCAACGCTGAGTTACTTAAATGCCATGGCCTTCTAGGATCGTGAAGGCTGCCCACATAAAACACCCTAGAGAGAGAGATAGTCTGTCTTCCCAAACTATCTGTTTTCAGGTATCAAAACGTTCAACTTTATATATGTGCTAATGTTTGCAATGCCTTATTTTTCTCCTGTATATAATTCTTACTGGAAGCTATCTATCTATCTATCTATCTATCTATCTATCTATCTATCTATCTATATATCTATCTATCATCTATTAGATTTTCACACATTCTCAGCATACTAGTGGCTTTTCAACATCCTCAGCAATTCTTTCTTAATTTGTTGCTTATTTATCACAGAAAACTTTATTAGTTTATGAAGGTCAATTCATATAAAATATACTATGTTGAAAAAGTATTCTATGACCTTCAATAAACTATCTTTGTCTAAATGACAGCTACACACACAGCTTCCTTATATGGTACACAGGATAAAATCTTGCCTCAACAAAGGCCTAAGTCAGCACTGATCTTTGAGGTCACTTGTGATTATTTGCTCATATATATTCTTTCTGAGGGACCCAAGGTTACTCAAATTTAAATGTGCATTTTGCTTAATAAATACAGGGACCCCTATATAAAGCCTAATATTTGGTTTCTGTGCCTGATGCTTTATAGCATCCAGGATTCAAGATAAAGAACACAGGATTTTTAATATCAATAAAATAAGAGGCAAATAGTAATAAAAGCCTTTCTGCTTTTATTAAGAAATGTACACATTTCTTCCCTGAAGGTTACTCTTCTGTGTTTTATTGGTCTTAAGAACATGCTGCCAATGGAAGTACATGTGCTAAGGCAACATAATTCATCTCTAGTTATGACTATTGCATAATTTGCAATAGACTCAACCCTTCAGTTTATTACATTTGTCAAAATGGCCTTGCCTGTGAGCCACACCCAGAGCAAGGGAATCAGAATCCCTAGGGTGGGTCAACGCCTACATGTTCATTATCATTGCCATTCAGTTGTCCACAAGTAAAGAACTACTATTCTATGGATTTAACCATTGATAGGGACTTACTCCTCCTGACAGTTCATTTCCTGTGTGACACATCAAATTATGTCCAAAAGTTTGCAGAATAAGTATTAGAGAATTGTAATAAAAACGACTAAAAATAAACCTAAGTACATTGATGAACTGAAGTATCTTAACTATGAGAACAGTAGTCTCAAAAATGGGATATTTGTTTAGAAATCCCATGTATATTTGGATATAAAAAATAATGATGATAATATTTCTTAAATGTGAGTGATATTTTTAGATACTAATTTACTATACATTATAACTACCATGTGGTTTTCAATTCATATATTGGCACTGCATGATTCTTATATTGATGTCAATGCCAAAGCGACTATTTCCATGTTAAGTATTTTATGTTTTTTTATGCTATTCTATCTCAGTTAACATTTAAAAATAAATAACCTACTCTGAAAATACTGAAATTGGATAATCTTAATAAAACATGTTTGCTTGTTAAAGTGTTTTCAAATAGAATAATAAATTTTACTATAATATAAATTTGAAAATTTGGAAATTTTCTTGCCAGTATGACTTAAATCACTTCAAGGCCAGGTGGGGATGTATACCTTATTATCAGGAAGTTTATTGCAAATTGCCTGTATTAAAGCAAAATAATTGTGAAAATTATTGAGAGTGAAACACATGGTAAGAACATGTTTGATTTCCTACCCCTGATAAGAAGCCACATTCTCTTTACTCAAAGTCTAGAGCACTCATATGGACTTAAGAAACTCCAAATTCGTTATGAACAAAACCCTAAGCCTCATTTCTAGGATTTGAATCTTAAGAAGCCTGTCTTACAGTTGGTTCTTTTTATTATCATTATTAATTATAAATACTCAGCCAATATTGTAGGCTTGTTAGTAACTAGCTCTTTTTTTATTTTTTTTATTATTTTACATATTGATCCCAGTTCCCTCTCCCCCCCTTTTCCCTCCCATGCCCCCAACAGTTCGTTCTTTTAACCATCCCTACTGCTGATCAACACCAGCCCAGAGTTCTGAGAAAGTGCTGCTTTTTCTCTCAGTCCCTTTCTTTTGTCATCTTTTGTTGCCTCTTTCTGCCTCCATGTCTCTTGTTCTTCTTCCTTCCAGGGTAAACATTATGCTGCACTGGTAATCTTTTCAAAATATGACCATGGCTTACTCAAATTCAAATGAGTTGCACTAATTGAATTTAGCCTGTAGCTGTTCTGAATTTTAAAGAATTTTAATAAAATAAGACTTTTTAATCTTTGTTGATTTGATTTGCTTTATAGTTGATGCTATTGATTACTGGGATTCTTAATGATTCACTGTGATCATCTTTTGTATTCTGTATGCTGAAGTTGACCAATTTTCCAACTCTTTAGCTTAACTGTCCGTGTGTGTGTGTGTGTGTGTGTGTGTGTGGCTTTTCAAGACAGGATTTCTCTGTTTTTCTCTGGCTGTCCTTGAATTTGCTCTGTAGACCAGGTAGACTCAAACTCATATAGTTCTTCCTGATTTTGCCTCTCTAGCACTGGATTAAAGGTGTATGCCACCATCACCTAAAACAATATGTGCATAATTGTGTTAGTAAGTCACTATCCAAATAAACAATCAAATAGCTAATATAAAGAAGAGAAGTGAAAAGTAGGGGGGGAGAGAAAAATTATTGGGGCTATTATTTCATGTAGTCATTGAGTATTTCCATTGTAGAAGTAGAAGGTTTTTTATTTTCTGGATTAATGTAATCTGCTTACATTTACTTAGTATCTTCAAGCCTCCTACATTTATCTGAAGCTCTCCTATTTCTTATTAAGTTAAATAAACATCTTACATCTCCATCCTAATCCAAATTATATCTGCCCTTCTTGAAAATGAGAGAAAAAAAGTTATAATAGTGGCCCAAGAGCTATCTCTACAGAATCTTAAACTTCACATGAAGAAAGAAGTTTCCTTGAAAAATAAAAATAAAACCTATATGGTCTTAATAACATTGAAGACAACAATTTGAATTAACATGTTCACATATAAAAACTAAAAATGAATGTTTGCATAGAGTTCAGTAAACATAGATGATTTCATTGAACCAGTTTATATCCAAAAGGCAGTATTTTCATTTAATGATCTTTTGAATGAAGGAAGAGGTCTTTAAAATGATTCTTTTCCTAGCTTTCCTTAAATGACAAGCAAATTAAGTATACAAAGCTCCTTTCTTTCTTTTTGGTCAAAACTTATGAAGCAGACCACAGTGTAGTCAGAAAGACACTCATCATGGGTAAGAACCATGGGAGCAGGGTCTGGAGAGGAGCAACAGCATTGAAAAGCTCAGCATCACTGTAAGAAACTATCTCAGTGTTCAGTGTGTTTAGACAGAATCTCAAGAAAAGGAAGTGAGTAAATCAACAAATATGTATAATGATAGCCAGTTTCCAGTTATGGGAAAAGAACAATGTAACATCAAGAACAGTGGAGACAGTGGTTCCTGAATGAAACTAGAGTAGTTAGTATTTATTCATGACTTTGAGATATAAATATATATAAAGAGTTAGAGACAGAGAGAAAGGGGAGATTTTAGAGCATTAACACTCTAGTACCAATGACCATTACGTAGTACCTAGCATCCACATGTTACTTTGAAAGGATCATTATCGACTACAAGGGGCATGGCTTGCTTAGAGGAAAAAATGATCAGGATAGGACATGAAGCAACAATATGAGCCTGGAACATTTTGTGAATAAGGCAGTAATAAAGTACTAAGAATAATGATGTCTGTAAGCATATCCAGAAGGCAGTTTGAATGGAGCTCCAATCAGCCAAGTCTAGGATGGTTTGAGTATCAAAATAAATGATTTTAGATATTACAATACTGATGATAATTAGATGATAGTTAATAAAGATTATAAATCACCCACTTACAATGCTGACTAATAATAAATGTAGAAATAATATTGTGATGTGATAAATATCATTTGGAAATCCATAAAGAAATAATTAATTCAGGCACAGAAATATTAAGAATTCTAAAACTGGAAAGAGAATGTTAAGAATCAAATTTTTACACAGTCTCAAAATAGCTACTCACAGAATGCTACTACAGAAGGAAAAAGGAATATAACCAAAAACTGCTCGATATATTAATCAGGTGATTAAAGTTAACAATAGCAGAAATGATGATAGAAATTGGTGTCACATGCCAGAAGACAAGAAGTAAGAGCAGAAAACAGCCTCACCTAGTGAGGATGCTTCCAAAGTGCAAGTCTAGGCAGAAAATAGTAAGCACATTGAAGCATTTATATAGCAAGAATGAAGGGCTTTCTTTGGACAGTCAGCTTGAAATAATTACACTAAAACGTCTCACTAAGCCTAAGCTAAGTGAGACCAGCTCTTTAAACTCAAATTGACCTGCTCATATTAATCCATATTCTGCCATGTGCCTTGTTACCTCTTCTCCATACTGTATGTCTAACTTGTTCTGAGTCTTACTGGAAAATCCTGTGCCTCAGATTCCTCCCAGAGTTTGTATCTCTCTCTCTAGAAGTCCTGCCTAGTTATTGAATGTTAAGCTCTTTATTAATCCAACCAGAAGGTTGTTTGGAAGTGACACATCTTCACAGTGTACAAAAAGATTTTCTCACAACAGTAGAGATATAACACATATGAAAGATAGAATAGACATTGGTGAAGAATAGACAAGAACAGAGAATGTATAAAACTTGAATGGAGTTGGGGTGTATGGTAGCTCTTTGCATTAGTCTTACAAATTTTCCATAAAATCAAATTATTGAAAAATACAAAAAATTGGTTAAGGTAAAGATTTTAAGGTTGCTAAATAAAATAAAAATTTGTAATAATATAAAGCATATTGCAATAAAGCAGTTTTACACTATATATAAATATATGAATAAAATGTATTATGTTAACAAAGGAGAAATTGAGATTAATGATTAAGTAACAAAATACATCTGATATGATTCAACTTATAATTTTGTTCTTTCTCAAAAATTTGCAGAGCTAAGTGTAGAGGACATAGACTTTCAATTGATCAAAGAACACATGGAAATCACCAAACTGAAAGCCATTCAAAATCACTAATAGTCAAGTACATGCAATGCAAAGTAAAAGAAAAATGAATCTTTTCTTCCTGGTGACACTAGGAAGGAGTTAACAAAATGAGCATAGGCAGAAATGGCAAGACAGCGGGGAAAGTGACACATTTATATCTCCCTGTAGAGAGTGTAAATTAGTGGAAACTTTCCTAGGGTAAAGCAGACATGTCTATCAAAGTTTTAAAATACATTTAAAAAACTTGACCCAGTAATTCCACTTCCACAAATACATGTATAAAAAGAAAACCATCTGACATGCTAATCAGGATTTATGTATAAACTGGTCATCACTAATATGGTCATCAAAATGCTTAAAGAATTTGTAGAAAATGGTCTAAATGTTCAGAATGATGAATTTAAGGATGCCATTAGTGTTATTTTGTAGGAAATACTATTAATATGGACATTATAAAGACTATCATCCAGACCTCTTCTTTAAATTTGAAAATGTCCAACTGGTTAATATTATTGGAATACAGAAATTCTCACACAATGTAAAATAAGAAATAAAACAGCTGTCCTTAAAACATAAGAAGGTTTGACACCCAGATCCTAGGATTTCAGAATCATTAATTGTCATGGTTGACAAGAAAAGCTCACCCTAAAAAGAATGGACTGAAATGAGCAGTGTTACCCACACTGGTGCATTTCTATGGGAATGATCTCATGCCAGAGGCTTAGCTGTGGCCTGGAGCCAAGGCCAGGTTGGTTTAGTGAGAACTAAGGCATCTCAACTTCAAACCCAGCAGAATCATGCCCTTCTGTGATGTGTGGTAATAGTTCTATGACATGGACTTCCTGTTGATGTGAGCTGAGATACTTCCTGTCTATACAAACATCACACAGTCAATAACATCTTCTTTTTCTCCTAAATAAATTAAAACTCTGAGCTCCACAGCTCAATTTTTGGGAAAAAAGTTATTAAATGATTAAAATATTTTTCATGCATGGAAAGTCATAGTTTCTTAAAAAGTACCTTAGTAAACTCAATTTTACAACTTAGGTCAGAAAGTACTAATCATATATACTCATATATCCTTAATAAGAAAGGAAAGAGAATAAATTCTAAGGTGATATTTGTATAATGACTTTTAGAATACTGTTTCTATTAAAGCTTATATATTATTCATTTTCTAATATATGTGTATTATATCTCAAAAATAGTCAAATGAAACTGTTCAAATAATAAATTCATGATTTTTGAAAGGAAAACCTTTTAGAAAAAATCATAGGTAAATTCTCTTTTTGTTTCCTTTCTTGTTTACTATCCTTTCTGTTTTTCTTCTACTGCCATGCATCCTTCTCTCACAAATGGTTGGCAGAAACAAATGTAAAATCTCCTTTTCTGAAGTGATTGAGTTAGTGATTAAAGCCTGAAATTACTAAGGCCTGCTTATTTCAAAGGTGAGATAGTGAGTTAGTGCTAAACATGCAGATGTATATATTCTTTACAAAGCTTTGGGGAAGAGGAATGAAGATAGGTTTTATGTCGTTAGAATTTTGTCAGTCTCTCCTTAAGTCAAATTACAGAGAAAAAAATCATTTCATAAAATCTTTAATTTTAATATGTCAAGATTTAAAGTAGGCAATTAGGTATGCCCCCTTCATCATGTGCTGGCTTTATCTGCCTGTCTAGAGCTCATAGTCTGTCTGTACTGATAACTAAGGTCAAGTTTATCTGTTGTTATTCTATCTGTTTTACTTCCTTATATGTTATCTGCAGTACTCTTCCTTTTCTAATCCAAAGACTATTAAATGTTAATGGTAAATGGGACCTTATAACACAACATTGATTATTCTAGTCAGTACAACCTTGGTGTCTTTAACTGTCTTCATTTGCCCCTTGATGATGTCCAGTTGCTTAACACAACTTTTATTAGTCCTCATATTCTTTACTTTCTTTTCTTTTGTATTCTTTATTTGCCATCTCTAACCATCTCCCTGTTTTATTGAGCCTGTCCTCTTGATTATTCTCTTTGACCTCTTTGAGCACAGTTAACAAGTTCCCCCTTTCTTTGGAACCTCTTTCCCCTTGGTTTCCTATAATCATTCCCTATCTTAATGTAGTTTTTACCTCTCCTAGGGGTGTGATCTTCAGCATATCCATTTCTCTTCCTGTTTTGCTCATTGATGACCTTATCATTAACTGTACCATCACTTTCCATTGCCAGACAACCTTGTTCCCGTTTTTCTGAATGCTAGATTGTACTAACTTATAAGCATGCCAAATCCATGAGCCACTTTATTATTTATTGGGTTTAAGTCAAAAGCCACTTTTGCTTTTAGGCATCCCCCTTTCTTTTTCTCTTAGATTGTTTTCTAATACTGATGTAATGATTTTTTTCTAACTTCTCCATTTCATATATGTCTTATAATCAGTGAACATATTTTAGTAAATTATGCTTTAATACATTCTATACTTCATGTTTTCATTAGTTCTTTCTCAGATTTAAAGAAAATGTTATCATTTGGTTATGCTTTTTGTTAAGGCAAGGTGTCAGATATCCCCCCCACCTGATTGTCCTCATTATTTCTGTACAGCTAAGGGTGACCTTGATCCCCAATATTCCTTCCTCTGCCTCCTGGGATCTGGAAGTACCATGCTCAGTTCATGTGGTTATATAGGCTCGGCAATCATTCTACCAAATAAACTACATTTCCAACTCATACCTTCTTAGTTTTCAGAACTATCCTGAACAGAGTTTCTAGGCATTTATGAAATATAACTATGATTATCAGGATTCTTTGTCTTTAATCTTTTGAATGGCCACATAGTGATAGAGTAATGAGACTCCTGGTGATCTCCACCCCAACAAATTATTTCTACTTTCCTTCTTACATATGTGCATACATCAGATCCCAAATAAAGAAATGCTCCCCCTGAAAGTGTGAAAGTAGAGCTAGCCAGCCATGAAGTGTGAAAAAGTAGAGCCTGGCAGAACTTGAATGTGTGGAAAGGACCTGGCAATGAACAGGCACATGAGTACAGGACAGATGAGAATAAGAGGGAAATGCCAAGCTATGCAGATCTTAGCTGCATGCTAAGGGTTTGTTTCCATTTGCTTTTATTTTTTCTAATGTGTGTGGTGATTCAAAGTATGATAAAAATTGGCTGAAGGCTTCACACAGGAAATAGCATAGGTTCCTATTGGAGCATTACATGGGTTATGATTATTTTGATTAACATGTATTCATGGTATACATTAATGAGTTTGGAGATATTTTATCATATGCATGATACATGCAGGGATACAGTTCAACCTCCCTTTGGCCAAACTCCCTTCTTTTATACCCTTCCCAACCTCCAGTAATTGTCTGCATTCATACTAACTTAATTTAGCTTCCACAAATGAAAAATCATGTGGAGAAAAAAGAAACTCTTCCATATACATTGTCTGTGGGGTTGTAAATTAGACCAGCCATTATGGAGAACAGTATGGAGGTCCTTCAAAATGCTAAAAATAGAAATGCCATATGATATACCAATTTTCCTTCTGGATATATATCCAAAAGAATTGAGGTCAGAAAAAAAGAAATGCTTTCACATCCATGATTATTGCAGCAATACTCTCAAGAGCTGAAGTTAAGAATATGCTTATGTGATGCATTGATGAGTAGGTAAAGGAACTGTGGCCACTATAAACAGTGAAATATTATTCATCCATAAAGACAGGATTCATAGGGATTTTAGACATCACCTGACATGCTTTCTGTAAATAGCATCTCCACCATGGCTTGCTTGTTCTTATTGTCTAAAACTAAGTCTTTCATTTTCTAACAATACAAGAACATTTAACTCTCTTAAAAGATGTTACTCCCTATTGTAGGAGAGCCAGTCATTTTTTTTCTTGAGAATGCAACCTCCAAGATGCCATGCCAGCAGATTGCCCTGTACCCATGCAGCACTAAGTAGACTTAGTGGGATTTAAAAAGGGCACATGGAGTTTGAAAGAGACATAGTCAAAGAGGTAGGAAAAAACTTATGACTTTGTAAATGAATAGATTTGCATAAAACACATTATATGCATGTACCAAATGTCAAACAATAAAAAAAGCCTACTTTTAAAATCTAAAGATGTTACTGGGGCTGAGGAGATTGCTCAATGGATAGAATGCTTCATGCACAAGCATAAGGACCTGAGTTTTGTTTCCTAATATCCTTAGCATGTAAAAGCCTGGCATAGTTATTAGCACCTATAATCTCAACACTGAGGTGGGAGGGGTCAGGTTCAGTGAAAGACTGTGTTTCAAAAAGTGAGATAGAGAACAATAAACAAACAAACAAACAAACAAACAAATAAATAAATAAATAAATAAATAAGTTGTCTAAGCCGGGTGGTGGTGCATGATTTTAATCCTAGAATTTGGGAGGCAGAGGCAGGTGGATCTTTGAGTCAAGGCCAGTCTAGTCTACAGAGTTACAGAACAGCTAGGTTTACTCAGAGAAACCCTGCCTCAAAGAGAGAGAGAGAGAGAGAGAGAGAGAGAGAGAGAGAGAGAGAGAGAGAGAGAGAGAGAGGAATGGAGAGAGGGAGAAGGAGATAGAAAGAGAAAGAGAAGGAGAAAGAGAAAGAAAGAGGAATATGACCTCTGGCACACACAAGAACACACAGGCAAGTGCATCTGCACATGCTCTCTTGGCATGCAAACACATGTCCACATGCACACACAAATGTATGCACACACACATGCAATATCACAGTTCATAAGTAAAATGCAAATCAAAAGATACTTGGTAATGAATGAGTATTGATACTTTGTGAGATATTATTTACACTCATCAAAAGAGGCAGGAAGGACCTCAGAAATGCTTTAGAGATCATTGGTGAAAAGTTTAGTCTTTGTTTATTAAGATTCCTTAAGCTCCTGCCTTTTTATGCACAGAACACATCACATATCTGTAATTATTCATTCATGTCATGTTCACTTTGTTTTGAAATAGTATTGTCAACTCATTTTCAAAAATGTAATGAGCATCATAAAATTAATAATCTCTGACTACTTTGAATTTTCTTAAGACAATTTGAGTGGTCTCTGCTTGAGTTTTTTATATTAAATCTGAAAGAAAATTTATTATTTTCTACCATATAGCCAGTGAGAAGAGCTGTTCCAGGCAGACCTGGGAGCTAGCAAAAATGAACACACTGCAGATTGTTGTGAGGAAGAAGAAAGGGGAGGGGGATTGTGAGAGAACTTTACTGAGTGCTGATTGGTTGCTGAGTTGATAATGATTTATGGCTCATTTTAAATCATTCTTCTGGATGGAATGGTTTATGGAGGTGGGAAATGGGACTGTTTGTTAATATCCCAAAGCATCTGAAATCCTATGCAACTTCCATTGATCTGCTCTCTGCTGGATAACACTGCTATTTAAAATCTGTGACACATTTACTTCTCTGAAAATGCCTTGATGCCTGTAAACCATCCCTTTGTTAACTGTTGAGAAGCAAAATTTCTATTCATTCTCTTGATAAACTGGTTTTGGATTAGACATTATCCTATCTTTCTCCTCTTACCAATTTCATTTCTGTTTCATACTCATGGGTGATAGCTTAAGGAACGATTGTCTTCAACAGTCTTTACAAAATAAATTAAGAAACTACTACATTCTCCACATTGCTTGTCACCCATATCTCAACGGAATCTGCACCAGGAGATCTCTAAGTGAGGACAGACAAAACATTAGCGTGATGCTTTTGTTTTATTTGGAGGTGGTGCAATTTCTTTCAAATAATGGAAAGATATAGAAATTTTATATCTAGATATGATCAATAACTCCCTAGATCAGAAACTTGGATCAAATTTTATAGCAGCTTATTTCATCCCCTTAGAGAAAGTTCTTTCCCTGAGCAAAAAGGAGGAGAACGCCTGTTCAAGAATGCTGCCCTGCCAAATGGCCCATGATTGATGGGACAGCAATAACCAGGGGGTATTTGCCAATTCACCAATGCCAAGTCCTCAGAGTGATTTTGCTGCCTGTGACAGCTGGTGTTCCCAATTGGAAGGCTGTTTCTGTATACATCTTTGATTTGCATATTTATATACCTCGGCTGCTGTATGAGGTCTACTTTCACAGCAGTGTGTATAAGCTTGCTGCTTGAGTGCCTCTGGGCATGGGATGGTAGGGATGATTTAGGTAAAATGAAAATTGTAGATTTTTTCGAAATTTTCAGGTCAGCCAATAATGCCACATTTTGTTTCCATTTTCATCAACTTCCTTAATGTTTTTGAAACTTCTGTATGCATGGGCTGGTCTACTATTTGAGACAGATGCCATGTTGCATTCTCTCTAGGAAGGTACAACATCCCATAGTTTGGCATCTCAAAAAAGATAGAAAGAATGACATTAAAGAAACAGAGTTAGCCAATTTGAAGCTTTGAAATGAGAACTGTGTTGCTGGCACAGTGAAGGCAGTACTGATTTTTGAGGAAAGGAAGTAGAAACCACTCTACTAAACCAGATATATGATTTCGGCTGCAGGGATTCATTCTAAGCCCCAGTGTCCCAGAGATCCTGGAACAGGTGAGAATTCCACAAGTTTTGGAAAGTTCACCTATGGAATATTTATTGAACAGAAAAATAGAGAGGCTTGATGAGGGAAAACATGCATGTTGAAGGAATAGGAATTTGATAGACAATGACTATATTGAAATAAAATAGTGTCAGGAAAAAAGAGAAGTACAGGTGGTTAGCAGGATTTATAATAGGACAGGTGTGCCATAGGAGGACTTTTGAGGTAACTGAGAATCTAGGTCTTCATTCCCTGTGACACAAAAAATAACAAAAATAACCTTTAAGGAAAGGTGTTAACTTTGAAAAATGGTGAGTAGGGTGATTGGTAGAAGATAATATGAAGTAGGATGTTTTCTTGTTTTTCAAAGATGTACTTATGTTATGAGTCTGAAAATGTTCAGGAATGTTGTATGCATGCATGCATGTATGTATGTATGTATGTATGTATGTATGTATGTATGTATGTGTATCACATATAAATTCAGTGCCTACAGACATCAGCAGAGGGCATCAAATCCCCACAATAGGAGTTATGGATGGTTGTGAGCCATCATGTGGGTCATGGAAACCTGAGCAGGTCCCTCTGAAAGAGCCAGGTGTGCTCCTAACAGCAGAGTCCTCTCTTGACTCCCCAGAGTAGAAAATTCTCAAAAGCAATTTTGAAAAGAGTGATAGGCCAGTGATGGGACCAGAATTCTAATGAGTGAATAGAACACAGCAGCTTCCCAGCAGGCTAACCCTAAAATAATTTGGTAAAAAAAAATATTTGCATTCTGTCTAAAGAATGGTAAGAAGTTTAGAGGGAACTGAAGTTTCTTCTGTAACAATTCCACAGTGCTATGGAGCTCTCTTCCTATAAGATGAATGTATCACAATACATTCACATCCTAGTGTCTTAGTACTTACAGATGGAGTCTGGAGAAGGTGGTCAGACTCAGGCCTCAAGAACAGAATTAGTACCACCATCAAAGAGGTACCAGACAGTTCATTATTCCTTCCATCACCAAAGGACACAGTGACAATTATCCCACTGTGAACCAGGAAGCTGTTCTCAACATATTCTAAGTGTGTCAGACTGTGATCTTAATCATATCAACCTCCAAACCAGGAAGAGGCAAGTTTCTGTTTTTTATAAACCATGGTCTATGCTATTATTTTAAACTGAGCAGACTAAAGCAGTCTTCTGTGAACCAGACATTCAATGTATTCATTATGTAAAAGCTTTGCACAAAATCTTTAAGATGAATATGATCATCCATTTTATAGAGGAAACAATGGAGATAGAGAAGTAGCTCACTCAAATTCACAAAAGTGATACATGCCAATGCATAATAATAACTCGGGTATGCTCCATTCCAAAATGTTTTCATTGTTTGCTTGGTTTACAACTTGCTACTTCCCTAGTCACAGAGGCTTAAAACTAGAGTGTAGGAAAATGGTTTTCTGGGGTATGTTTAATTAGAGTTGGTAGTGAAATAGCTATCTAAAGATGGTGCCAGACAAAATACTCCCCAGATTTGTGTTCTGAATACTCATGAGACATGTGAAATTAGGTACTAGGGTTCCTATGGTATAATTTAAAAACTTCAGAAATAGATGGATAGAAGACTTAATAATGATGAATCTAGAGTGCACTTAGAGAGCTGGCTGTGTGTAGTGGCCATGGGTAGACTATATTTATCCAACTAGAACTCAATCAACAAATGAACAGTTCTAATGACCTACACATTACAGTTCATTAGGAAGGCATTTTGTCTAGACAATCATATGACATAATAAATATTATCAATATTTATCAAATATTGAAAATAAGACTGAGTAGTATGAAAAGTTAGTGACATGCCTTCCAACATTATTCTCATCACAAAGATACATCAATCTCATCATTAGAAAGCTGCAATTATCTATTTCTTAGTTTAGTTGGTGAGGTTTTGATTCATATCTGAATTTTATCATACTTCTCATTTAGTCTGAATGATCAGTTTGCCTCAGAACCTTAAGCTGCTTTGTGTGGAGAAAACAACTGAATGACACAGTCTTCTAAGTAATAGCTGATAAAAAAAAATCTCATGCTAAAGAGATGGCTCAGAGGTTAAGAGCACTGATTGCTCTTGCAGAAGTTCCGAGTTCAATTCCCAGCAACCAGACGATGATTCACAACCATCTGTAATGAGATCTAGTGACATCTTCTGGACTGCAGGCATACGTGCAGGCAGAACACTTATACATAATAAATAAATACATCTTTTAAAAAAATATGCTCCCACTGAACCCAGTCTTTAAGTATCAGGTAAATGTCTATCAGCTGGAACAATTTGCACATGATACATCATTTAAAATATAATTATTATTTTGTATTACACAGAGTTTAGCATATCATAATCACAAACAGGTCTTTTTGTTTTCATTTAAAAATTTAATGTATATGATATAATGGCCGTAAAGTATAGGAAACTGGCTTAAGGAGCTTAGGTTGTACTATGAAAAGTATATTCAATGCTGATTTATGTACTAGCCTTGTACTTTGCTATATATATTATGCTTTTGTTCTTATGTTTTCTTTCCATAACCAGCAAATACAAGCATCACTCCCATAGTCGTGTGTGTGTTTAGAAAATAGTAACTATATCTAGAGTCCATACTACATAGCCTAGCTGGGCATTCATTTGGTATTACATATAACTTCTTTTTTTAAAAATTGCTTCTTAAAACCATGTTAATTATATCTCAGATTTGCACTGATGATTTTTTTCCACACCAAGAAACATGTATTTTGTAATTCATCATCCAAATTCTCCTTTGGGGAAAATGCCACAAAATTGTGTATTTTCAAGTTTTGACAGTTATATAGGAAACCCTATTTGAACACGGCATGAAAGAGGATGAGGTCATGCCTTAGGAATTATTAATGAGGTTTGATTTAATACGTCACTGATTTCCATTAGAACCCTCTTCTCCTGAGACTAAAGACCCTGGGGAGGGAGAGGGATGGCTAATCCACTAATCCTCTGCTCTCCTCATAACTCATTTATTACATCTAACTCATTATTATATCTAACTTAGTCAAAGGCACAGAAAAAAGAAAAGCAAATTACACTAAATTAAAAATGTTTCAAAATATATCTGGAGCAAAATAGTTTATTGCACAAAACCTAGATTATAAGTAACAGTTCCTTGAAACATCATTTTCTTTAGAGGAAAAAGTTGTTTGTACACTTTTTTTTGCAATAGACATGATTTTAAGGATTTTAAGGATAGCTAATGCTTCTTTTGCCCATAAACTGACATTAGTGTTTTACTGTTCCACTCCCTAATTAGTATTTATTTGACTGTAATTTTTAAACATTTTTTTCATTTATTTTTCAAATTGACCACATTTTTCCTTCCCTCCTCTCCTCCTCTTCCCTCCTCCCAACTCCAATCAACCCCCCCATCCCCATCCACTCCTTCTCCATCTTCATTCAAAAAGGGGTAGGCCTCCCATGGACTTAACAAAGAATGACACAAGTTGAGGTAGGACCAAGCATTTTCCCCTGCATGAAGGCTGGGCAGTGTAATCTGGCATGGGGAACAGGTTCCTAAATTCCAGCTACTAGACAGTGACAGATCCCGATCTGACACAAATTCTTAACAATCACTCTATTTTATATTGACTAAATGGTTGACAATTTTAAATATATAATGTTTTAGTTATTTTTCTATTGCTGTGATAAAACACCATGATCAAGGCAATTTATAAAAAGAAGTGTTTAATGTAGCTATAGATTAAGGGGGTTGGAGTCTATGGTGGCTGAGCAAAGAGCTGACATCTTCATCCACAACCACAAGACAGGAAGAGAGACTGGGAATCACACTAGTCTTTGGAACTACAAAGCCTGCCCCAGGAAGGTCACACCTCCAAACAACTCCCCTAGCTGAAGACCAAGCAAGCATCCAATACATAAATTTATGGGGGGGGGCACACTCAATCAGACCATCAAAAATAGAAATCCATCAGAAAATATATTTTAATTTTAGTAATTCCATTGATAAATGTGTTTCACAGTTAAATATTCTTTTGTTTGTTTGTTTCCAGATAATGATTTTCTCTAATTCATTTGTTATATTTTCATGTTTTCTAGCTTCTGGTAGACATGTATGCACAATTCTTCCACTAGTTTTCCTGCAGGGTTGATAGGACAATCTTTTAAAAACATATGAATGATATTGCCTTTGACAATGGATGAAAATATATCTTATTTTACAATTCAAAAAACTCTACTTTGTGTGTTTTACTTCTTTAGTGTGTTCCAACAGCTTAATTGCTAGAGTACCTGAAAAATTTCACTGTCTAATTCAGGAGGAGTATTAGAAACTTTGCCGCAATTTCGGGAGTAAATGCTTAATGAGGTTTGCCAAATCCAGAGATTGATACACCATAAACAGTTATCTAGATTTAGTATTTGATTAAATTAGACAGGAAAATTCAGTCTCTGAACTCAAGGTGGCTGTGTGTAGACATATGCACACACACACACACACACACATGTGAGCTCAATCATGTGCACACACATCCACAAGTTTATGGATACAAATGATGACAGCAAATAACAAAGTGAGGTCAAAAGCATTATAAAAATTGAATGTGGACTCAAATTAAATTTGATCCTTTAAGATACTTGATGCTGCTTGAATGTAATATACTTCTTTCATTGTTATCCTCTCTTCTCTCTGTGGAGACCCCTCACTTACTGATAAGTTTATGATTATCAAGAAAATAATTTAGTCTTCTGAAATGTTTGTTTTGTTTCTTTACTGAACAATGTGTTACCCAACTTAATAACATTTTTAAATTATTAATATCTGAAGACATCTTTAATAAATATTTCATTGGCACCAAGGTAAAGAAGTCTTAGATGCCAATTCTAAAAAATAAGTTTTAGAAATAATTTAGGCAATAATTAACATTGATGAAATAGGAATATATTCTGTTTGAACTGAATTTTCTGAAACACATAAAATACATTTACATAACGATACTAGGTTTAGAGGAGAGAGGGAAAACAAACTGCTTTTTCTCTGATTTGAACACCGGGTATAGATTAGTGGCCATGTACATATTTAAAAAATTAGATGAAGTCTCCCACTATTATTATGTGTAAGATTTGATGTGTGATTTAAACTTTAGTAATGTTTATTTTACAAATGTGGATGCCCTTGTATTTGGGACATAGGTGTTCAAAATTGAGACTGTCATGTGTACGCGCCTACCCCTGTCAGCAAGGAAGACGCAACTCCGGGAAGATCTTCTTCATGCAGTTTTAATCAGGATCCTTGAAACATGTTCTTCTGACCCGCGGGACCCTGGGGAAATGCCTGCACAGGCTTAAAATCCCCTTGCGCTAAACAACCCCAGTGAGCTACATGAACCCTACAGATAGGCTACTCTAACGCAGAAGCAGACAGGCTGAACAGACTTAACCAAATAAGAGCTTGTTTACGACAGAGAGCCTCACCCTTGGGGAGGTGGAAGGCAGAAGCCAGCACCATCTTTAAGACGCAGCACTTTGCAGCTCTCTACAGTTCCCCCTTTTTGTTTTAATAACGCAACAGGCAAGGGTAGTGGTCTGGTCTCCAGTAAAGCAGTGGACATTGTAATGACCCTGAATCCTGGTAGTCAGCCAAGTCAGTGTCACACCCATCCAGTATCTTTTTCCTGGAGGTGGGGCCTCGGACACCAACCCACATGCAACCAGACTTGCCCTTCTCGGAGTTGCTCACTTCCAGAGTTAACTCGGAGTGCAGTGCTAAGCCATAAAATCTGAGCATGCCTGGACAACCATAGCTGCATGCCACTTCTGAGCAAACCTCATCTTGCAAAGGCACCACAGGCCCACCAAGGAGATAAGCAATAAGAGGACAGCCATGGCTCCCATTCCCGCCCACTCTTTCAGATGATCCATGGCAACAGAAACCACGATGACAATCCGGCAGCCAGTCCCACATCCACATGTGTCAAATTAACTGCAACGATGGCTACTCACAGCTGTATCATTCCTAAAAGATAGCTAGACAACTGTTGTGACAAATTAGCAGCACATTTAAAGTTCTCATACTGAATGCTGGTAACACACAAACCTGGATATTTCATTTCACATCCCATTTGGGCCAGCTGGCACAAGGTATCTATTAACTCTTGCACCAGATCAATTCTTTGGTTTACAATCATTAAGCCTCCTTTTAGTTGAGCACCAATTGTGGATTGAGCATCCAAGGCGGTAGCCACATTCTTGGACAACTCATTTAGCTTAGAGACTGTCTGCACTGATGTGCTCATAGCCACAGCAGCAGTTACTGAATCCACAACTCAAAAATGGCTGCTGTAATGCCAAAATCTCTCCCTGCAGCCTCTACCAAATAGGCCACAAAATCTAAAAATGGTTCCATTGGGCCTTGCAGTATCTTAGTGAGGTTACCACTCACCTCTCCTTTATTGGGTAATGACTTCCATGCTTTTATGCCAATCCGATTTACTTGTTCAAAAATTTGTATTGGATATCCTGTCTGTTGATTTGTAAGTGTCTCTGTCCAAATAACATATCCCTGTCCCATTCTGCATTTCTGGCTGCCAGGTTAGTTGCAGCCTGTTCATTGACATATTCAATTAAAAAGCTTTCCAATCCAGATACTGTCTGGGGCTTAGGAATGCTCGAGCCAGCGCACTCCAATCACTAGGAGTCATGCTATGCCTATTTAGGGCTTCAACTTGAGCTACAGTAAAAGAAGCTGAAATTCCATATGTTCTCACGGACTCAGCCAAAGCCTTGATGACCTTAAAGTCTAAAGGTTCCTCATATCTATTGCCTTGGGCATCCTGGAAAACTGGATAGGCCAGGCTTAAGTCATTTCGTACAGCTTTCCAGATCTCAGGGCAAAAGGAATGCCCTGTATGTCAGGTCTGCCCTTCCTCACTCTGATAAGGAGAAGGTGCCAAAGGCATTGTTCCAGGAGGGTCCCTCCCTTCCCCACATCACCATTTCTTCTCTTTCTTCCCCCTCTTCCCCTTAAGGGATTGTTTCTGAACCTTTTCTATGAGGGCTTGCAATTCTTGCTCAGAATCTGTTTCGTCCATACCTGACTCTCCTGTGCTCTCAACCTCTTCTGATCTTTCTTCTTGCAACATTTCTAGCGCATCTTTCCCTTTTTCCATCGCCTCTTTACAGTATCCCTGGTCTTCCGTACAGCTACGCACTAACTTCCAAACAGGTCGGACTCTGGACTTTAGCATCCCTTGTTCTCAAGCAAAATCAAGATCCCTGCCTAACTTGTTCCATCATGCTACCATGAAGTCTCCCGAAACTGTGAACCAAGGTGCAATGGCACCGCATTCGCTCAGGAATCTTTCTAGTGTGCTTTTCTTTAAGTTTCTTTGACAAAAATAGCTCCTCAAAAGCCAGAAAAATTAGATGAGACTGAGAAGTCCCCATTTTTAAAATTTTACTTTCGGTTTGTTACAACTTCTCGCTCAATGCCTGAGACTTTATTGCCGCTTATTTCTGCGGCCTTTAACTTAGTCCCAACTTACCTGGGACTTTATTGCTCCTTACCAGAGACCTTATTGCCCCTTTACCGAGGGCTTTAGCTTAGTTCAAACCCAGAACTTCATTGCTCCTTACCTGAGACTTTATCGCCTCTTTCCGAGAGCCTTAATTTGGTCACAACTTACCTTGGGAACTTGCCAGCACTGCCCTGACTGCAAGATGTTCTGATCTGAAAAATTTCCCATACAGGCCGCCATTTGTACCATGCCTACCCCTTGCCAGCAAGGAAGAACCGACTCCGGGAAGATCTTCTTCATGCAGTTTTAATCAGGATCCTTGAAATATGTTCTTCTGATTATGCATTTCATGCAGGGGAAATGCCTGCACAGGCTTAGAATCCCCTTGCGCTAACCAACCACAGTGAGCTCCGTGGACCCTGCAGATAGGCTACTCTAAAGCGGAAGCAGACAGGCTGAACAGATTTAACCAAATAAGGGCTTGTTTGTGCCAGAGAGCACTCACCCTTGGGGAGGAGGAAGGTGGAAGCCAGCACCATCTTTAAGATGCAGCACTTTGCAGCTCTCTACAGTCACAATGGATTTTGCCTGTGATGAATAGGACATGTTCTTTTTCATTTCTTTTGATTAATTTTAGCTTGAAATATACTTTGTTATATATTAGACTAGCTACACCAGCTTGTTTCCTAGGTTCATTTGATTGGAATATCTTTCTCCAACCCTTTACTCTGAGGAAATATTTGACTCTGAAGTTGAGGTGTGTTTCTTTTGTGCAGCAGAAGGATGGATTCTGTCTTCATATCCATTCTGTTAGCCTGTGTCTTTTTAATGGGCAGATTGAAACCATTGATATTAAGAGATATCAATGACCAGTGATTGTTAATTCCTTTAATTTTGGATTTGGTAGTAGTGCTGGTATTGTATGTGTATGTGTTTCCATTTTTGGAGTTTTGGTAATGTGGGAATATCTATTGCCTATGTTTTTGGGGTGTTCTTAACTTCCTTTTGTTGGAGTTTTCTTTCCAGTACTTTTGTAGGGCTGGATCACTGGATATGTATTGTTTAAATCTGGCTTTGTCACTGGAATATCTTGTTTTCTCCATCTATGGTGATTGAAAGCTTTGTTGGGTATAGTAGTTTGGGCTGGTATATGTGGTCTCATGGTGTCTGTAGAGCATCCATCTAGGACCTTTTGCCTTTCAGAGTTTCCATTGAGAATCAGGTGTAATTCTGATAGTTCCCTATTAGAGGCCTCACCATCTCTTAGGAGTGGCTGGGGGATGGGAAATTGGGAGACAGTGAGGGGAATAGGAGGACTGGAGGGAGAGGGAACTGGCATTAATATGTAAAATAAGATTGTTTTAAAAATTAAAAATAATATAAACAAGTCTACTTTCTTTTCTTAAGATGTTGATTCTGAGTCTCACATAGATACAGGCACAAAGTTAGAAATGAGGCAGCCTCTTTTCTTCTAGCTCTTCCACTGAAATCAGGGAAGTGTTTTTCTATTATGGGGAATACTGTGTGGTGTATGGCAGGAACCAAAGCAACCTAGAGTCAGATCAATTATAATGTAGATTCCTATTAGCAGGCCAGAATTGAATAAGATTGGCTTTTGTCTTGGTACAAATATATTATTTTGGTTTCTTGTCATGGACTTCTATTACCATGCAAACAATATCATGCTAGCATAAGATTGCTTATCCAGAAAGAAAATACATTTTTGAAGAAATGCCATAATCAGGTGAAAATGAAACAGAAATGGCACAAGTAAGATAAATTTAAGATAAGAATGGAATAATATTATAAATATGTGAAAGACCTCAGTATAGAAGGAAAGCCACATACATGATGAGATAAGATAACACAAAAAAGGAGCACAAACTAAAAAAGAGGTAAAGAGACACAGAATGTGCCATCATGATAAAGGCTGAACTTGATGACCTTATTAACAGGATAGACACAGTTACACAGACCAAAGGAAATCAATGAACATGAAGGTAAGCTAGTACTACATATTGACTCACTAGATAGATATATAGAGAAGTGAAGAGCTGACAAATATGAAATTGAACAGCCTAGGCCTGTGTGAGATGATAGAATTGTCAGATGCCAAAAGGGAGACAGAGAGAGAAGGAGAGGGGGGGGGAGAGAGAGGAAGATGTTTATCAGGAGTTCTACATAATCAGGAACATGAACAAGTCTAGGCAGAGGGTTCTAGAATGGTTTCATGCTCAGATTTTTTTGTGCACAAGCACAAGATTTCACTTTCGAACACAATGTATGATTCACCAACACCTATGTAATACATGCACTTAAGATGAGACATCATTGACTTTGTGATTTATGGTCTATTTTAATGTATTTTATAATTCAGCTTTGAGACATCATTGACTTTGTGATTCATGATTTATTTTAATGTACTTTATAATGAAGCTTTACTGCCATATTGCTCTTTTGTTATTATTGACTAAAAAATCACCTGTTCCTTAATTGTCAGTCATATACAAAGTTTGCTGGAAGGGTCTGTGAAAATTTCATCAGAAAGAAATGAGAGCAACAACCAGATTATGAAACTAATTCACCTCATTTTCATAGTTGCATTTAATATATATATAATATATTTATATATATATATATATACATAGTTTTATATATACTTTTTCTTATTATACATATTGGTTCCAGTTCCCTCTCCCTCCCTCCCATACCCTCCAATTCCCCAACCACCCCTCCCATCCCATCTCCCCCACTCCACAGAGAGGGTGATGCCTTCCAGGCAGGACCATCAAATCTGTCAAGTCATTTGGAGTAGGGACTAGCCCTCCCTCCTGCTTCTAGTCTAAAGGAGTATCCCTCCATGGGGAATGTGCTCCAGAAGTCCTTTTGTGAACCAGGGATACATCCTGGTTCCACTGTCAGAGATCCCTGGTTACACTGCCAAGGCCTATTAACTGAGACCCACATTCATGGGGTCTGAGTGAATCCACTTCTGGTTTCCCAGCTATCAGTCTGGGGGTCCATGAGCTCCCTTCAAGTCAACTGTCTCTGTGGGTTTCTGTAGCCTGGCCTTGCCCTCTTTCTTATTATTCCTCCCTCTCTGCAACTGGATTACAGAAGTTTGGCTCAGTATTTAGCTGTGGGTGTCTGCTTCTGTTTCCATCAGCTACTAGAGGAGGGGTCTATGATGGCGTATAAGTTAGTTATCAATCTCATTATCAGGTAAGGGCATTTAAGGTATCCTTTTCATTGTTGTTCAGATTTTTAGTTTGGGTCATCTTTGTAGGTCTTTGGACATTTCTCTAGAGTCAGTTTTCTCTTAAAACCTATAATGGCTCTCTCTATTATGGTATTTCTGTTTTTGGGACGGGGGTTGTTTGGTTTTTTATTTTATTTTTTTCTGCAGTCTATTCCTCCTCCAACTCAGTCTTCCTGGGCCCACATGTTCTCCTTTCCCCCCCCCCGTTATCTTTCTCCTAACTCCTCCACTCACTGAATCCCACCTACTCTCAATATGCTCAGGAGATCTTGTTCCTTTCCCGTTCTGTGAGGGACCTTGTGTGAAACTCTTAGGTTCCTCCTTGCATGCTAGTTTCACTGGTGGTGTGAATTATAGGCAGGTGATCCTTTGTCCTATGTCTAAAATCCATATGTGAGTGAGTACCTACCATGTTCCTCTTTTTGTGACTGGGTTACCTCATTCAGGATGGTTTCTTCAAGTACATCCATTTGTCTGTGAATTTCAAGATTCCATTGTTTTTGTTTGTTTGTTTGTTGTGTTGTTTTTTTTCTTCGGCTGAGTAGTATTCCATTGTGTAAATTTACAACATCTTCTTTATTCTTCATTTGAGGGGCATCTATGTTGCTTCCATTTTCTTGCTATTACAAATATTGCTGCTATGAACATAGTTGAACAGATGTTTTTATTGCGTGGATATGGGTAATTTGGATATATGCCTACTGCATTTACTTTTAATTCTATTTTAAGGCAGGTGAATTGGAACCCTCCTTGCTATAACTTCCAGCTAAGTTTTGGCCTTGTGTTGACTCATTATGGACCATTTTACATGGGCACATCACCTCTCAAGAACAAATAAAATTAGTAATGGATGCAGTGCTTAATGTGGAACAATGTTCTTGAACTCTTTAAACTTATGCCCAGCTGCCTAAAATGTAGTAAAGATGAAAACATCCATTGATTTAGCATCTTCCATAAGCCGTAAGGCAAAACCTTGAACAGAAACAAAGAAACAAACTTGACCTTTTATGGAACTTAGACAATGTGTCTATTAATGAGGAAGACAAGCAAGATAATAATACATGTTATGTCTGATGATGAGGATGCATGGAGGAAAAACGTAGAAGGGGACAAGAGGTCCATGCATGTCTAATTGGATTGTTGTTCAACACTAATGCCATGACAGAGGATTTTCCTCTGTGATGGTGCCATTTCAGCAAAGACCTGAGAAAAGTGGAGGTGATTAAAAAAATGTACTTACCACCCCACCCAGCCTGACTATGGTCATAACAGATGAAACCATATCATAAAAGCACCAGATGTGGAGGGTAACTAACACCCAGCCATGACAGCCTATTTGTCCAATTCCTGAAGAAAATAAACTAATATGTTTTTTCATAGTGAATTATCTAACTTTTATTTTATATCTTATTCTATTAAATAACCTGAAGACAGATGATTTGTGTGGCATGCTTGGAAGAATACAGCCTTAGAGTAGAAAGGCTGGGGTTTACTCTCACTCTCCTAAATAAAAACTACACAACACAGAAGAGCTCCTGTTTGCTTGTTTGCAAAATAGAAATGTAAATATTCAAAAAGTTATTGCCAGGCATGACTTTATTCTCACAAATAAAGTTATAAGTACAAGTCTATCATGAGCTACATAGCAAGACCCTGTCTCAAAAACAACTGTTATGAAAACGTGGCAAATACTATCAAGTTAAATGTGATAAATGATGTTAAGTGTCCAGGTCTCTCCTGGTCCATGACTCTATTTCATATGTTTATATTTCCCTGGAAACTTGAGGCTGAAGAACCACACATCTCAGTCTGTATTTCTTTCTACTGAAAAATAGATTTCTCACTTGATATTTCCTCATAGATTACTGTTCTGTACCTTTTCAGCATAAAATTTTGAAAGAAATTTTTTGGTGGTGTTTTTTAATTTTCTCTTTTCTTTTTTTTTTGTTTTTTTTTTCATTTTACATACTAGACCCAGTACTGGCTCCCTAACCCCACAGCTCCCATCTCATTCCATAACCACTTCGTAGAAAGGGTAAGGCCTCCCTTGAGTAGTCAACAAAGTCTGGTATATTAAGTTGTAGCAGGACCTAGCCCCTCCCCTCTACATTCAGGTTGAGGAAGGTATTCAGCCATAGGGAATGGGCTTCAAAATGCTAGTTAATGTACCCAGGGTAAGTCCTAGTCTCACTACCAGCCCCACCACCAATAGATCATGCCACATAACAGGCAACCACATTCAAAGTGCTTAGTTGGGTTCCATGCAGGACCTTCAGCTGTCATTCCAGAGTCTGTGAGCTCCCACTAGCTCATGTCAGATCTCTCTATGGTTTTCCCAATCATGGTCTTGACCCCCCGTCCCTTGCTCTTGTGATTATTCCTCCCTTTCTTCAACTAAATTACAGGAGCTCATCCTAGTGCTTGGCTGTGGATCACTGCATTTGTTTATGACAGTTTGTTAGATGCAGGTTCTATGATCAATTAGGATAGTCACTAATCTGATTATAGAAAAAGGCTAGTTCAGGCACCCTCTCCACTATTGCTAGAAGTCTTAGCTGAGGTCACCCTTGTGAATACCTGGAGATTTCCCTAGCACCTGGCTTCTCTCTAACCTCAATAATGGCTCCTTCTATCTAGATATATCTTTCATTTCTCCTCCTCTCAATCCCTCCCAAAACTAGGCCATCTCAAGACTTCAAGTTCCTATCATAGCTTCCCCAGGAGATCTTAACTATTTCTCTTTTCTGGAACCCTCCAAGTGATTCCCTCTTAGAGTCCCTTTTTGGGGGGTTGTGGATTGTAGCCAGGTTATTCTTTGCTCTTACCTCTAATACCCACATATGGATGAGTTCATACCTTGTTTATCTTGCTAGGTCTAGATGCTTTTCTTTTTTTCTTTTTTCTTTTTTCCTAATTCCGTCCATCTGCGTGCAAATTTTAAGCTGTTCTTTTATTTCTTTTTTTTTCTTCCTTCCACTGAGTAACACTCCATTGTGTAAATAAAAGTACCACATTTTCTTCATCCATTACTAGCTTGAGTGGCTTCTATGTTGTTTCCAGGTCCTGGACATTACACATAATGTGGCTATGAACACAGTTGAGCAAATGTATTTATGGTATGATTGTGCATCCTTTGGGTATATGCCCAAGACTGTTATTGCTGGGTTTTGAGGTAGATTGATTCACAGTTTTCTAAGAAACTGCCATACTGATTTCCAAAGTGGCTGAACAAGTTTGCACTCCCAACAGTGGTAGAGGAGTGTTCCCCTTGCTCCACATCCTCTCCAGCATAAGCTGTCATCAGAGTCCTTTTGGTTTATAGTTCCCTGATGGTGAAGGATGTTGAGCCTTACTTAAATATTGTTCAGCCACTTAAGATTTTTTTGTTGAGAATTCTGTTTAGTTCTGTATCTTATTTTTTATTGGATTATTTGTTTTTTGATGTCTAGTTTCTTTAGTTCTTTTATATTGGAATCCAGTACTCTGTGAGATGTGTGGTTGGTAAAGATCTTTTTCCACTATGTAGGCTGCCATTTTGTCTTATTGACAGTGTCCTTTACCTTACAGAAGCATCTCAGTTTCAGGAGGTCTTATTGATTAATTGTTGCTCTCAGTGTCTATACTACTGGGATTATATTTAGGAAGTGATATGCCCATGAATTCAAGCCTACTCCTTTTTAAAAAGATCTCATAATTTATATTTTGAAACTATTAGCACTTAAACATAAAAGTTTGCTAATTTCTTTTGAAGTTGTATTCTCATTTATTTTTTAGATTAAACTATAATTAAACATTTCTCCCTACCCTTTCTTCCCTTCAAACTCTCCTATATAAATAACCCTCTTCAACTAGCTTTTAAATCCATGACCTCTTTTTTCAGCAATCATTATTGCATGAATATTCCTAAATATAATCTGTTTGGTTAATATAATGTTACCTGCATGTATATTTTCTTTCTTAATTTTCCACAATTTAATTTTTTTTAAAATAAAAACAAAACTCAGGGCAGACAGCTCCTGAGAAAGAACACTGTAGGCTGATTTCTGGTGGTTCATGCTTGTGTATGCATGCATATATTGCTGTTTGATTTCATCAACTAGCTGAAACTTTTGTGTATATACACACACACACATACATACATACACACATACATACATACATAACATAACATACATACACATTAATCTATACTTGGATTTCAAGGGAAACAAGGAGAAAAATCCATGGTCCACTATGGTGATAAAGTTTTCCTGAAAATCAAAACACAAAGCTAATCAAAACACAGCAATAAAGGCCAGGCAATGGTAGCACACACCTTTACTCTCATCAACCACTGTAGTCAGCCACAGAGGCTGGGCTATGGTGGTGTATGCCTTATATCCCAGCACTGGAAAGGAATAAAAGACAGAAGCTCAAGACCTCATGGGAAATTCAGTTGGTAGTGTAAAATGTCTGAGGAGCAGTGCAGTTTGGAGATGAAATCAGAAGACAGAGACACTTTTTCCCCTTCTGTCTGAGCATTGGTAGAGGTGAGAACTATGTAGTGAGTGGCTTTTTTGCTTCTCCAGTCTTCTGCTTTAACCCCAATATCTGCCTCTGTGTTTTTATTATTCGTATTCCAATCCACTTTTTATTTTTCTATCATTATAGGTCCCTTAGAAAGGAAGCACACTACTGTGTTCATGTAGGTGGAGGAGGAGAAAGGGTAAAGTAAAAGACTATAAAATATGTTAAGCATGGGGAATATAAAAGATGTTAAGGATGGGGGAAAGAAGGAGCAAAGCTGGTTTGCTTTGAAGTTCACCCAGAGTCCCCCAGATTCTCACTGAGCACAGCCAGGGTGTGCCTAATGCTGTCCAAATATGTTTACCAGTGGAAAATGCAGCCTGCTGCAGAGGACGGTGGGAAGAGGCAAAACCCTGTTTGGGTTTTACATTACTCTGCACTAGTGTTCCTACAGCAGGGCTGTATGCTGAACTGGATCAGTGGGTGCACCTTATCACCCTTCTGGGTGAGTTGCGTAAGCACCCACATGCCACGGTCAGGGATTATTTCGTTAGCAAGGGCTAGGGTGATTTTTCATAGTTAAAGCTGAGATTCAGCCAAGTCAGCTGATGTAAATCCAGACACCTCGTTAAAAGACCTCATTTACATCTGTTCAGCTAATTGCATGTACAAGACCTTGAAGTCATTTAAGCAGGATTTCAGTACAAACTGCTATGCTCACAGATACCAGCTCTGTCTGGTGAAAGAATCCAAGCTCCTGACCTCTCCAGGAGACATTACTGCAACTTTCCCCAGGTGCTGTGCTGTTTGATGTGGGAAATACTGAAGGACAAAGAGATAGCTCAAAAAATAGAACAAAGGTGATAATTATGTCATCTTCAGAATTCTCAAGAACCAGATATCTTTTTCTCTCAGTCCTTTCAATTTGATAAGCATACCAACAAGAGGGTTATTAATGGAGCAGAGTTAAAAGAACACATCTCTTTCTAATTGTATTTTTCTTGCTTTAATTCATTCAAAATTATGAATGGCTAGAGAACTGGATAAGTCAAAGGCTTCCACAGCTTATCTCTGCAGTATGCTTAAAAGGCTTTAATAAAATATAATTTACCTCTCTTATTCACCAAGAAGAAAAAAATGGATTTTAGGATGAAACTTAAACATCAACTAACCAGTTCCTAGATGACTTATTCTCTCCTTTGAATATCACCATTTTTAGATTGCTGCTGTCCTTATGTTTAAGTGTGTATCTTTTTTTTTAACTAGATATGGAACTATCATGACCTCTTTTATGTCACAAGGCACAGAAACACTGTTGGAAAATACAGCAAGAACACAAACAGACAAGAAAGGACATTGTTGGATTGTGAAAAATATTAATCTATGTTTATTGTTTTTCTGGTACCCAAGAGGAAGACTTATATCCACAATCTTTAATATGTTCTCTGCCACAATATACTCTATCCCTTAATGGTTCTGAGAAGGGGTATCTAATGAATTAACTTGAACTCCCAAAATACATTTTAGTTTTATGGAAAGAAAGTCAGAAGGACAGAGGTTCTTGACATTCAGTTGTGATCAACAACCTTGGATTAACCAAAAGAATAATAGAGAATGGTTATTTTCTATAAATTACTTTAAATCCAAAAACCAACAAACAAAAAATTTGAGTTTTAATCTCAATTTTTTTTAAAACCAGAAGGAACTCAGAAATCCTCAAGTCCAGTGATTTGAGCATGTTTCCCCCAGATTAAGCAATGCAAACTTCTTCAGTTGGAAGCTGACATCCAAGCTCAGAATCTGAAATGCATAGACTGAGAAATGTGGCTTAAGAGTACACATGAGCACGGCAGTGTACATCCAATGTAAATTCTACACATGAAGTTGCTCCACAAAATATTTAGGAACAATCAGTGTGCAAACTACTGCTCTGGTCCACTCACTTTATAAAGGAGGCAACTGAGCACTAAAAAGAAGCTATTTTGTGGCAGAATTAAAGATTGAACACAAATTTCCACCACTTCAAACTTCAAATAGAGCTTCCTTCACTCCTAATTGATTATTAAAACTATACCATGTTTGTTATACAGATTTCTGGCCCACTGTGTTCCCTTTAATGCTGTTAGATTATTCTGTACATTGAGCGACACTACCTATTTTGGTTCACTAGAATAAATGCCAATCAGTCTCAAGTACTTCTGCTACCACACACATGGAAGGCACGGGTACATCACATGTATGGTAGATGCTCTCACAAATACATTGTTTTAAATCCACCCCATATATGTATATATTTATATGTGGTGGTTTATGCTGCAGATGTACACATATACACAAAACACACACACACGGTTTGGGGCTAAAGTTTAATAGAGGAAATTCAAACCATAAGCCAATATTTCATATCTTTGAGAGCGAGTCAATTGCTTAGCACATAATGGTTTAAATAGAAGGGGAAAATACAGCTCAAGTAATTGAAAAACACAGCAATAGTTTAACTTTAGTCCTTGTTGTACTGGATGTTCAAATGATACCTTAATAATTCCATTTCTCTCTGTTTTCACCCATGCTTTTGTCTGTTAGCCTCATTCTCCATCACATCATCTGTATACAATGGGAATCGCAACCCTGGACGCTAAAGATGACATTTGTTTGTGAACTCCAAGGAAAGAGTCGTTCTTTCCTGCAGTCTTTATCCTTTGTCTTTCCCTAGCCATTTCAGTCTATTGAAAACAGAAGATTGTTTCATTTGTGTGCTGTACTGAGATATCCACTCTACCCACATCTGTAGCATTGACCACGCCCATTTGGGCATGGCCATAGGTGTGATTGTGATCGAGGGTGAGGTTAGGTCGTGGACCTCAGCACTCTCTCTTGGTTCTGGTCAAGTCACTGAGAGCAGCCTGGGTGTGGATCCTTGGAGTGGGTATTTATGGGTCATGGGTTTCTCATGTAAGTGACTTCTTCTCGAATAAAATATAATAACACCTATAATTAAACCTTGTCCCATGTATCTTAATCCATCCACCTACAATGTGCTTTTTCATTCACTGAGTTTTCTTTCTAAGGAGATCAGTTTTCTGCTTGATTACTATGTATCACATGGCAAGATGAGGTCAAACTGTATGATAGCATGATCTGGAGAAAACAATTATTTTAAAATGATAGCAGGCAGATAAACACCAAAAGTTAACTCCACAAAAAGATAAATTAAATACTTATATAAGTTACACACCAGCAAAATAAGATTCTGTTGTACCTAATTGACTGATTTGAAATTCTGTTCTATTGCAACCTTACTTTAGTGGTAAAAAGATCAATAAAATGGTTCCCAGGCATCAGGGTTTCTTCACAAGGAAGTGTTTATCCTTGGGAGTAATGCCTTTAAACCTTCAGAACTCATATTAAATATTTATTCAAGGTTAATGAGAAGTAATAGAAGAGGTTTGAGTATGCAGGTGGGTGACAAAGTCCTCACTGAAGACTTCTTCCTTGATTACCTTGATCCACCAATGGAGGACTATGAGCAAGGCCATTGGAAAAAAGGAAGAAGACCCCATAGGTGCACATACTCAGACCCTCCCCATCACCTCTGCTTCCATACTATATCTTCTCTGACATAAGTTTATCTACAGGAGCCAGAATCATTTTCCCATGCTGAAAACATGGATGAGAGAATCCCAAGAGCTTGGAAATATATTTTAGTACATGGCAAAACGTTCTTTGTATCTGTGATTTGGTAAAGACATTGGAAGTGACAGAATGTCCTGGATTATCCGTGATGCTGTACATAGCCCTTATGGTCACTGAGAAAAATCCAAATGGAAAACTAGGACCAGAGCAGAGTTTCAAGGAATGAGAGAGATTTTATGCTGGTGTGGAAAGTGACACATGACCAGAAGCTAGAAACCACAAAGAGGAATGAGTAAGTCTTACTTAAATCCTGGGAAGGGCCACAGACATGTCAACACCTTGATTTTAGCTCTGAGCAATCCATTTTGAACTTCAAATGGTCATACATTGTATATAAATGCTGCTGCCCTAAGCTGCCAAATCTGTGTTTATTTATTGTATCAACAATAAAAAATTGCACAAATGGCACCCCGAGGCCTTTGTGCCCTGGCTTTCTAACTATGTCACTCACTGGATTTTCTTATATTCTCCATCTTTGTTCATATTCACCTATTTTCTCTCAGGTTTACCATTAGCATTGAGGAATCATGACATTGCCACATTTGAACCTTTGCACAAGGTGTTTTTCAACCTGGGATTTCTGCTTCAGCCTTTCTGTAGGGCTTCTGTGAGCATTCCACTCACCCCTAAGATTTAATGTGATGATGTATCCTTGGGCTGGTTTTACCCACATCCACCCGCAGATGAACCCATATTTCATGAACCTTTGTTGTCTATTCTCCACAGAATTTATCATTTAATTGTGTTCCATTTGTCTTCTTCCCCTTTATACATTACTGAATCAAACCATGAGTAATCACACATCTGTCCTCACATTGCCATGAGCCTGGATCCTCTAATCATGATCTGACTGAATTGAAGATGACCTGGGCAGCCAGGGCTTGAGGTCTAGTACTGCAACATACAGACCTCAATACATCATAGATCAATATTTCAGGTGTAAATTGAGAATTTCTACTTTTGGTGACAATGAGACATATGACTGGCAGTGCCATGCACGTAAGAGTGGACACTTTCCTTTCTGGTTCACTAACTTGAAGCTGGGTTGACTTGTAAATAGAGATGTTTTACTCCAATTTCTCTACTGGGCCTTTTACTTCTGAGTTTCCTACTTTCTGTCAATAAAACTGAGTTGTGCTTCAGAAAGGGTTGATTCTGTGCACCAGGTTAGAATGACCAGAGAGCATGCACAATTCAATTTCATCCAGCAAAGCAATGGGATGTGAAATCGGTTTAGGAGCACATGAGCACCTTGAACAACACCACACTAACTCATTCTCATTCCCTCCTGAAATGCTTGAGCATAGACCCCTTCCTAAATAACTTTCCCAGGTAATTGAGCCCAAGTGCCTGGGAACTCACAACTAGTAAGTAAGCAGTGTCTTCTTAATCGAGGCCAAACACAAGAACATCTTGTATTTTTGTTCCACCATTTATTTTTAACTTTAAACTTCTTGGCCTCTGTGGAACACTGTCTGCCTGACAGGGACCAGCTAGGAGATCATTATATAAGACTGTGGATGGAAGAAATGTTTAAGGCATATCTATATAGAACATGACAATTTCATGAGATTTTCAGATAAATATTTATTTTTAAAAGCTGGGTAGAATAAAAGAAAATTAAAATGAAAACAGGCAATGCTTTCCTGGTTATTTTCCTTTACATTTTTTTCCTGCACTGGAGTATTTGTCTTCTTGCCCACTTTATTGTTTCTCTCTGTGGCTCTTCCTTTGCATCTTCTCATATCTTCTCTTTCTTCATCTGCTTCCTCCATCTTTGACCTTAAGTGTGGGGAATTCTGTTTATGATCACACACTGTCAGTGTGCTCGATTCATTATGGTCCTGCTCTGTATAGCATGGAAGGGCAGTACAACAGGAATCCATCAGTAACAGGCTCAGGGGCAAGAAGTCTTAAGGTCCAGACTGTGGGCTAGTCTGCCTTCTTCTAAATCTTCCTGTTTTCTATGTTCTTCATTTTCTCATCCTAGCCCATCTCTTTGCTTCACTCAACATTTAAAGAATTGTAGCAGATGCAAGGAAGTGGGTTAGTGATTTCACAGGTTTTTTTTTTCTGCCTTTATTATCCACCTTCCAGGGAAGGAGCTGACTCTTCCTCTAGTCTAACTAAGGCTGCTGGATAATCACTAATCAGGGACTGCTGGTGCCCTCCTAACACAAATGATGGCCACTCTCTGTGTGGACATCTAAACTGGAAGTTGTATTCCTGTGACTGTTTGGGCAGTAGGATCTGGTCAAGAAGCCATTGCTCGAAAAATGTTCTATGTTCTATACAGAGCTGAGCAGGCACTTTTCCATGTGAAGCCCTGGGGAAGATGTTGGAGATAAAACTATACGGACAGTATCCTTGAGTTCTTACTTCCTGGTATCACCCTAAAGAGCTTGGAGATGACAAATACAAACAAATAAAAACATATAGAAAAGGCTTTCTGAGCAAAATTCAGATATTTGCAGGGGAAAATGATGCTGCTTTTCCCAGCTAGTTGTGCATTTTCAAAGCGAGATTTATGCTGCAAGAAACAGCTTTTGGAAGTCATCTCAGGAGAAGTTCCTCTTTTTTGCCTCACTAATCATGCCTTTTGTGCTGTCCGAGTCCAGTGACAAGTCACATGGAACCTGCTGGAAAGCTATTTTAAAACCCTGTTTTGGGTGCCAAATGTATAGGAGGCTAACACCTGTCAGGGAGGTCACCATCACTCACCTTGCTGTTCTCAGGATGGCCTTGGTGATTCAGAACCCTTGGCTGTGCCAAGGTATCCACGCACTTTGGTTTCTTTATTCTTTTTAAAAAAGGTTTACTTTGCTAATTGCAGATTCCAATAACTCCAAAAAGTAGATTAGGGCTCCTTAATGTGACCAGTACTGCTACTGCCACCAATTTTCTGCTGGAGGGAAGCACCAAGACACCTTCATAATAAAAGTATTTCCATACTATTTCCCCCTGGGTTTTATTTTTTATTTTTTAACACTTTCATGGTTTGTAGAATTGTTCTTGGCAATCATAGCAGCATGCTGGATATTAGCAACTCCTACTCTATGCAATTATGAAAGAAAATTTATCTTTCACAAGATATCATTGATCACACTGCTGATACAGATGAATTTTATGATCACTGGATAGAATGCAGCATTTCGTGGCAACTCTTATTTTGGATCTTTTAAAAAAGAAGTCATTTGGAAGTAACTGGGAAATATGCCCTTGGCCTGGGGAGAGGAACGCTGACTCTAAACCTTTTATTTTGCTATTAAAACCTTGGCTGGAAAGTATGTTTTAGTAGGGGAATGTGAGCCACATCGTAACAGCCAGTCTTTGGCATAGGAAACTCATGCAGTTTCCTGGTGACTTTTTCTATGCTAAACCACTCGTTTTAGACCCTCTGACTCAGTGTTGGCCCTCCAAACTTCCTCAAGAATTTATGATAGGATTTATGATAGGGATTTATCAGTCAGAGTCCCTGACCAAAACAGATGACAAACTTAAATTGGATAATTTCAAAGGAATTTAATAGAATTTAAAAAAAAACCATTTGGATAGGAAGCAGTGGGTAAAGAAATCACAGGGGACAGTAGGGGTGTACTGGAGCTAATACCATGAAGAAGCTGTTAATACCTCTAGGTCTGAAGTGGGTAAGGGAGAGAGCAATTACCAGCAGCCAGAGAAGAAAGGAGCTGTATGTAGACATTCTCTGGTAGTATCTAGGATTTATGTCAGAAGACCACAACAAGTACATGGAGATATTGTGGAGTGGAAACTAGGGAAAATAAGCCTGGAGTTTTGAATCTACCCATGTCAGATCTTTCAGCAATGTTCTTCTCTAATTGACCTCAACTGAAAGCCAAGAGGTAAAGCTGGCACTCATAAAATTCATGTGGGTAACCAACACACAACACAGGAGGATCTGAAGATAGGTGATGCCATGTGCAAATAGAAAACATCCAGCAAAAATAATAAATAAATAACTCATGGGCGTCGTATAACTTTTCACCTTCCTTAAAGAGGCATAGCCTTTTTTTCGCTGTTAAGTAGAATAAATGAGCAAGACCCTTAGCTTTTCATCACATAGATAGTATATATGTTCATATATATATATATACATATATATATATGTATTAACAACATTACTGTGCTTCCTTCAGTAATCAGTGAAAAAATGTATGTGCAATAGAATTGTCAAGGGGAACAAATTGGAATTCATCCATTTTTGGAATGTTGGCAATAGATTGCACAAGTGAATTTTTATGCACCTAGAACTTTCCTCTCCATAAAGATATGGTTAAATTATCCTAAATGATATAAGCTAAGTCATGTATGAAACAACTAAATACCTGTCTTATCTATTTAACAGAAGAAACGTTAGGATAGCAACTTGGTGAATGGCTGTCAGTGGCTAGACTCTGTCATGTAACCACCCTACTGTAACCTATGTTACAACTTAGCAGCAGCCCTAGGCTAAAACAGAATTTAAAGGGCAGATGCATATTGTTGGTTGAAGATGTGTAAGACTGGGTAGACACTACCAAATAACTTTCTCTAAACTACTGGAAGGATCTATACTTTCCTTCACAACTGATGGTCATTGAGAAGAAAGGAATACTTGAGAATATATTGGCCACAGAAGATGGACCACCAGTTTCTCAGCTTTGCCATAGACTGGCTCTGAATCAACCTTTGCTGTCCATAAATTCTATTTACAGCCACTTAGGTAGCCAGAAGCTGTTCCCAGACACCTAACACTGACATTATGACAGGCACAAGCAGGGACACAAAAGCCTGGTCATTAATCATTAGTCATTAACCTAGCAGTAGCCTTTAACTCCAGGACAGATGGACACTCCTGGCTCAAATCTCCACAAAGGCATTTCCAGTTGTCTTTGACTCAGACACAGGACCTACCATCTCTTCATGATTGTCTGGGAATGCAAAGGAAAGTGTTCTGTACTGGACTGATTTCTAGAGTACTAATCCTTAAGAAAATAGACCCAGTAAAGACCCCACTGAATCAATCCCTGCATTACTGGTCACACATTCCTTCCAGGAAGTACCTTGGCCCAGTTTACTTTTATTTCTGTATCTTTTATACTTCAGGTGTTTCTTTTGTACATCATATGTTGCTTCATCTCACAGTGGAAAAAGTAGCATAAATTTATTATGTAACATAATGTGGTATGGCCTTGAGATTTCATTCTTCTTGCACACTGCTAAGTCTATGACCAGATTCGTTAAGTCTTGCTAAACTTAGTTGCCAACTTAAAATGGGAAGGATGACAATGCCTTGTTAAAAAAAATAATAATATGAAAGATAAGACATGACATATTTTAACATACACTAGCTGCTAAATGAATGCTTTGATTTGATACTTTTCTCTGCCTTTTCATTAAGACAGTGAAGATGCAAAAATAGCTTGTAAGTAGATTCATATTTGCTTGGTTTACTCTTAATTTAAGCCACATGGCTTTGTTTGTATCCTATTTCTTCTGTTGGTTCTATTCATAAGCTACAATTAAGTCACACTATTCATAGAGAGGTAGTGTTTTAAGCATTATGCATGATGACATTATTCACATTTAACAGTTTTCAAGGTTCCAGGTATGATTCACCATAGCTTCACCCTTAACAACTGAACTGTAAAAAAAAAAAAAACCACACACATTCCCAAGTAGATTGGTCACATTCTAGGACATTGTCTTTGTTGACTCTTTGCCAAGTTGTATAAAGAAGGAGAACAAGTGACAGAGATTTCAGGATGTATGCACTTGTCAGATGGACCAAAGGGCTGAAAGGACAATAGTCATCAGGAAGTGCTCTTACTGGTTCTTTTCTCAAACTGTTAGTCACCTCATCATCAGCTATCAAGACACTTGTATTCAGCAAGAACATTCATAAATTCACCCTTCTGTAGATATATATTAAGAGTTTTCCAAATGCCTTTGGAAACACAGAGATACCTAAATACACACCCCTGTAATCATCATTATGGATGATGATTGAAGAAAAATGGGTCACAAATCAAAAAAGTTAAAATCTTCAATAGCAATCATGAAATGTGAACAACCCCCACACACTCATTGCCTGGAATATGAGGGGTTTCGATGGGAAGGAGACATGGGCTAGATTTTACAGGATAAATCAGGCCTCCATGGCAAGGCACAAAGAACAAAAGGAAAATATTCAAGGGTACCACAATGCTTGGGGTGTTCAGGACATAGCACATGTGACTAGTTTCAAACAGAACCGAACCATAGAGATCAGGCCTGAGTAGTCAGTTGAAGACAGAATGGTGGGTTTTGAATGCCCTGGAAATGATGTTTGACTTCACCCTACAGACTAGGGGAGCTAAGATGATGAGTGGTAGGGTGAGAAGCATATTTTATAAAGGAAGCTAGGAGCCATGGTCTGCTTCTCTTATAGAAATATTTGCCTTGGTGCAGGATTTTCTAATTTGGACAAACACACAGCCTCTCCATTGCCCAAGCCATTTGCAATGCATAATACTGTATAGCTTCTGAGGAAGGATCATAATCTTCTCAATGTATTCATTGGGAGAATAGACATCATCAGTACAGACCTGCTCATGGTGGATTTCCTTGAGGGCATCAGATGATTTTTCTGACTTGCTCAGCTGAAAAACATGTCCCGAAGGACAGGAACTGCATTCCAACATTAGCTAAATATCTGAGCAGAGCTGCATAAGAGGAATAGATAAAACTGGAGTTATTTCTCAGCCATTTGTAATGGGAGATGATCTGAACAACTCTAACCTAACCAGCCATTTGATCAACTGCTTGACTGTTATGGGAGCATGGGAGCGAGTCCCTAGAACACAGCTGCATATTGCCTATAATAGAGCAAGGAATGCAATGTGGAAGAGGAGAAAATGGGGCCTTGCTAATGTTTGTCTTTATATTCCAAGTGTGTTTGGTCTCTGTTGCTATCTGGATCTCTCCCATTTTCCCCCTGCAAACTCCAGAAATACTTATTTGGATAAATGCATAAAAGAATTAGACAGTCATACACCACTGCTACAGCCCCCAACCATTACAATTTTCTTCCAGGGTTGGTCCTGCAGAAGTATTTGATGTTACTAGGAACTGGCTGCCTGTGATAGCACATCTCCACCGGCTCCAGCCTCAGCCATGGTCTTTGACCTCTGTCCCCCCACCTAATCTGTGCCTCCCCACTTAACAATACCCACTGATGTGTGCTAACACATGTCTGAGCAAAACTTAGCTACAGTGTCCAAATCAATTAGAAGGGAGTTTTGTACGAGAACAATTATTCTATAAGCTATTTGAGCTACAGTTTTTTCTGTTTCTTTTAAGCAAAGATGAAGTTGTAGAATTCAATGTGGGCTTCCTGACTCCATATTTCTTACTTTCAGGCAGTATATAGTGGAGCTTAATGTGTTATGATTGGACCAGAAGATGCAGATACTTCTATGAGGTGCATTCCCAGCAACCCAGTTAGAAAGAGGCTGCCTCATTACAAAGGCAATGCAGTTGAGAATAAAAGTTATGTCAGTTAAAAAAAAAGAAAAAAAAAACACTTGGTATGTGCTTAAGATTCTAAGGGGATTTGTGCTAACAGACTTGCTTCATATTACATTTTAGCAAAAGACAGGCAGTCACATAGCTGGAGAATGACTACAAAATACTATAGTCATGCAAAGGGCTTTGTATTCTCTATCTCCCATGTTCTACAGGAAGGTTCAAATCAAAGGCAGTGTGAAAAGGTGAAGTAAGGCATCTCCAAACTCTGAGACATGGCATTGCAAACTGTAGGCTGTGGTACTATTAATATACCCTCAACTAGAACCTGAGTCTTTGCCTTGAGGAAGTTGCTATTTACCCCAAATTATAATCTCCCTTTTAATCTTAAGGTTTTTTTGTGCAAATCAGGTATAAATAATATATGAACATCATGGTAGTAACTAAATAAAACATTTTTAAATAAACCTATTTCCACAGTACATGCTCAGTAAATGATAGCCTTATAACTTTTCCATTTGGTTTCTCAGAAATACTGGGATAATATCCACTTTGTGAAGAATTCCACCATTTTCTTCTAGGTTTTCTTACCCTCATACAAGAAAATTTTCCTGAGCTGTCTGTAGTTTGGTGCTCTTTTTTTTCTGTCGTTTTCCCCAAGTTTCCCATTTATTCTCACATTCTGACTACCATGCTGCCAAACACTATGGTAGTCCTCACTCTTTCCTCTTGTCCTCCTGCTTCATACTCTTCAAAGACACTCAGTGTGGCATCTCTGCAGCTGTCTGTTGAGGTTGTTCTACAAACGAGTCCAATACTCATAATAGAAATTAATAAAAGGATACCAGAGAGAATAAAGTGCAATATTTAGAGAGAGCTATAAAAGTTAATCTGTTTCTCATTTTGTGTGCCCATATTCACATTTTGTCTTGTTGCTTAGTGTAGAAGATGCTTTTGAACTACAAGAATAACTGTCTTTATGCTGCTCATAATCCTTCAATACCTCGCTGCTTATTTATGTATTGCATTTTACAGCTAACACCCTTCTTGAGGCCTACCTCAGGCAACCAATGTATATGGAATGATCCAATTTTCAAAAATTCAGACATTTACTATAAAGTCTTTTTAGAAATGGCAGCCTTCCCACCCTTCTTTTCATTCGGGAAATTTAATCATCACTGTAAGGCATGTAGTATTTCAGGGACAACTTCCATGGCTGGGGGGAGATAGAAGACACAGAAAAAAACAAAATGAAGGTGTCTCCACGAAGCGACTCTATATACACAGGGATGTTCCTGTTACCCTCCTGGGCAGCCTTTTAGGTCTGGCCAACTGCGACTATGACAGCTGATGACTATCATATGTGCTTCCAATCTCAAACTAGTGAGCTTTGTTTTAGCTTCCTAAGCATTGCTGGCTTGTTTAGTTTGCATTAGCTTTTTGTTGTTGTTTCTTCGTACAGTCTCATTCATATTTGAGGCTGCTAGCTAGATGAGAAATAGATAACTGTCAGGCTCCCCTCTTCAGCTTGTCCCTCTTTTAGGTATGAAGCAGTTTCCTATGAACACACAAACATCACACTCAGCTCTGTCAGATCGGCTTCATGGCCACATTTATCAAAATTATCCCAGAGTCCCTTGCAGAGACGAATATTAATAGGGTTCATTTAAAATCAAGAGTGTTACTAATGCTTTTTTCTATGTGCTAAATGGGAGGAAACAAGAATTACACAAACAAAAAAATAAGGCAGGGCTGTTAGAATAGTTAATAAGGCGAGGTGAAATCTCTGGGCAAGGAGAAGGAATGCTGAGCTTTCAAAACTCTTCCCATATCAATTTACATACTATTATCCCCATTGCTTTCCATCCAGAAAGGAAAGCAGCACTTCTCTCCACATGCAACACACCCTGGCAGGTAATCAACTCAGAACATTCTCCCTGAGTGCATTCTGTCTGTCGATCTACCTGTACATTCTCTCTTGCTAATACCTTCATTAAAAGGAGAAAATGTTACCTCTCCCTTATGCCAGTAAAGAGGGTTCAGGGAGGAAGGGCAGAAGAACTATAACATGCATAAGCACATGAAGAATGAATATTTTCTATCTTCCTCCCACACCCAAAGAGTCCTTTGAACACAACAGGCCAGGCACTGGGTCTGCTTTACATAGCAGCAAGCAGGCATAAGTCTGGTAAGTTTTGTTGGATAGCAATTCATACTATGGTGTTGCTTCTATGCTCAGGAAGTGCAATTCTGTCACCTGTGGCATGAACTCCGAGTCACATAGATAGTGCTGTTGTTGCTTCTCCAAGAAGTGACTCAGAAGCAATTTTCCTGTGGCTATTGCCATTGCTGATTTAAATAATGATTCTGGTTGCTCCTATGCCACATTCCACAACATATAATGTAAACATAAGACCTGCCTTAAAACCTGGTATAACTGCCATATGATAACATTTTCCTGGGTAGGTGCAACACACAAGTCTGATCTCTCCAGATAGGGAATCCACAACACAAAATAGTACAATGCCACTAAAGTCCAATTTGGTGAAGTTTTATTGGGGTTACCCATACAAATATGGGAGAGGGGTTACTTACAGGAGAAGAAATGATACAAAGAAAGTTGCATCAACCAATCCCAGTCCAGCACCAGTGACAGCTAACAAAGCTGGGAACCTGAACAAGCACACTGCACAGCCTGCAGGTAGTGCAATATGTTAGAGAGGGTGTCTTTTGGATAACTCCATTGATCCAAACCTCTCCCAGGTGACTCAGCTTGTTTCTGCTTCTTCCAGGAAGCTGGTCTGGTGTAAATCTTCTTTGCAACATTTCTCTTCTGAAAGTCTTCTTAGCAATGAAGATTCCTTCTTTCTGAAGGGTACTCTCAACCTTTATTGGTTACTCTGTCAGAGAGGGACCTAGTGAATCTAGTCAGCTTCATGGACTTCCTGAAACTACTTAGAGTTATTTACCTCCTGCTTAAAGATCTTCCTGAAGGATAGACTGTTTCAATCTAGGAAGACACTGTTACACAAAAGTATCTTAGAAAAGTTTTTAAAGTAATAGATTGTTTTGTCTTTCAAAAATAATGGAGTAGCCAGAGATGGAAGATTTATTTTTTTTAAGCAAGGATCTTTATCTCCTTTTCATTAAGTTAAACAGCTTTTCAAGTAAAGAGTTTTAACATTCTATTTGGAGACCTTAAAAACTTGACTCAATAGTTAATTTTATTATTGGACCAAAATCACATGCGTAATTAGACCTTAGGGTCAAAAGATTCATAGCTTCATTGTGGGAGCTGCAGCTGTGCTTGAAAAGGACAGATCAAGCCATTTCAATCTCCCTGGAGCCCAGAAGATCACAGTGTCCTTCTTTCATTGGTTAACACAACACTTTATATCAGCGATTTCTCAATAAGGACAGTTCTGGTGGTCCCCACCATGGGGATGTCAAAGGACAGGAAAACTCTCTTCACAAAGAATTATATAGTGGCAAATCAACTGACAAGATGAAGAAGGCCTACCACAATGTGAAACAGTATAAATTCTCTGATAAGACTGTGGATAGAATGATAGAAACATATAATTGAATCCAGGCCATTTAAATTTTTCTAGCAGGGGAACATAGCATTTATGTAATTTTCACTGATAACTCTATCTTGTCTTCCCCAAGCTAGTGAGATGGTTTAGTGGATAAAAGTACAGCCCATGATGGAACAGGACAATCAGCTTCCAGAAGTAGTTTTCTGATTTCCATGTGTGCACCCAGGCCTGCATCTGTGTTCATCATACATACACACTACAATAGAGACAACATTTACACATGATGCAACAATAAATAAAATTTATAAATTAAAAAGAAAGAACATCCTTCTTGTTTAGCATTGTAATCTTTGTAACCAAGCATGCCTGTTTAAGAGACACATTCAGTGGGGACAAATGAAAGATATCACATACTACATATTGTGAACTCTGTTTTAACTAGTGTATTTAGTGTGTATATATGCTTTGTGCATCAAGGCACATGTTAGAGTTCAGGGTATAAATTTGAAGAAACATGATCTCTCTTTCTATATGGGACCCAGTGTATAATCATAGATCATCAAGCCTTCATCTCTTGAGTTATCTCACTGGCATCAGGTTAGTTCATTCTGACCTCTTCATACATTGGCAAATGTTGCTAAAGAAAAGGATACCCAGCATATGTTGTCAGTTGTTTTCTTGGGCTTGACCATTCTGCCTGGAGTAAGATGAATTCCCAGAGTACTTTAGATGTGCATTTCCCTAATTGATAAGGAAACTGTTTAAGATGTATATTAACCACATTTATTTCTTCTTTTCAGAATTCTCTGTTCAAATCTCTTTTCAGATCAGATTTTTAATTGGGTGATTTGTTTTCTTAGTTCTTTGTATATACTGGTTATTAATCATTTGTCCAGCAGGTTGTGTGTGTGTGTGTGTGTGTGTGTGTGTGTGTGTGTGTGTGTGTGTGATAGGAGATGTAATTCTGTAAATATGTTTGTCATATTGGTTAATGAATAAACCACTGTTGGCAAATAGGAGGGCAAGATAGGCGGGGCTAGGAGGCAAGGAGGATTCTTGTAGGTGTAGTAGGGGAGAATCAAGATGTAGGGATTTGAGAAGAAGGTCCAGACCAACCCTCTCTCTGGTAAGATAAGACCACTTAGGTAGATAGAAATAGGTTAATATTTAAGAAACACTAGTAACAGGCCAACAGCTTTATATCTAATACAGAATCTCTGCATGTTATTTGGGGCTTACATGGCTGTGGGACCAGGCTGGCAGGAACTGCTCATAATGCGTACACACATGTGTGCGTGCATGCATGCCTACATGCGTGCATGCATGTGTGTGTGTGTGTGTGTGTGTGTAAAACAATAATAAATACAGAAGAGATCATAAATTGTAAGAGTGGGCTGTTGGAAGGGGGAAAGGAGTTGTGCAAATACTATGATTAAAGTAACAAACGAAAATTCTCTATTTTAAATAATAAAACCAAAAACAGAATAGAGGTTAAATGTAAAGCAAATTATATCAGAAGGATGTAGGAAATCTAAGGCTATAGCCCAGGATTCCTTCTTATCAATAAACTACATATATTAGTGATATATATTTCCTAGAATCATAAAGAATAATCAATGAATTAACATGAAAAACAGTAACTTTACAACAAGCATCAGATATTCTTATACACATCACATCCTATCACAGTAGGGACCAAAGAACAATGTGAGAGATTCAGAACAGCATGTGTGCTTTTCAGTAGAGGTCTTCTCCATCACTTAACATTACCTAAAAACAAAATGTGCAATTAACATCAACATAAATGCCTTCCATAATGTGGATACACATCATGTAGTGTAAGCAGTATGTTGGCTCTATATTGGGAGGAATTATGTAAGGAAAAGAAACACATAGTAATCCATCATGAATATCTCAAAGCAATAACCACAGAGAAAAATGACTGCATGCTCAAAAAGTTTCAAAACAGGCTGTGTTTAGATGGAAGCATTTTTTGATAATTTTTTATTTAAATTTGAAATAAGCTTGCTTTACATGTCAATATCAGTTCACTCACCCTTCTCTCCTCCCCTGCCAACCTCTATCCCATCCTCTTTCTGCTCCCCAGAGAGGGTGAGGCCTTCCATGGGGAGTTTTCAAAGTCTGTCATATCATTTAGAGCAGGGCATATGCCCTTCCCTCTGGGTCTAGGCTGAGAGCATATCCCTCTATGTGGAATGGGCTCCCAAAGTCCATTAGTACACTAGGGATGAATACTAATCCACTACCAAAGGCTACAGAGACATCCCAGTCCTCCTAACTTATCACACATATTCAAAGAGTCTGGGTTGTTACTATGCTGGTTTCCCAACTATCAGACTGGGGTCCATGAGCCCCCCCCCAGTTCAGGTCAGCAGTTTCTGTCGGTTTCTCCATCCTGGTCTTGACCCCATTGCTCATCGCTCCTCTCTCTCTGCAACTGGATTCCAGAAGTTTGTATTAGTGTTTAGCTGTGTGGGTGTCTGCTTCTGCCTCCATCAGCTACTAGAGTAAGGCTTGCAGATGGCCTATGGGGTAGTCATCAATCTTGTTATCAGAAAAGGCATTTAAGGTAGCCTCTCTACTATTGCTTAGATTGTTAGTTGAGTTCATCCTTGTAGATATCTGGGAATTTCCCTAGTTCCAGATTTGTCTTTAAACCTATAATGGCACCCTCTATTATGTTATATCTTTTCTCCTCTATTGTTTCCCTGAATCAAACTCCCTGCTCCCTCATGTCCTCCTCTCCCCTACTCTTCTCACCTTCTTTTTCTTATAACTCCCTCTGTTCTCCTCCCATGCTCTCACATTGCTCAGTAGATCTTGTCCCTTTCCCCTTCTCAGGGGGACCATGTATGTCTCTCTTAGGGCCCTTCCTGTTTCCTAGATTTTTCTGGAGTGTGGATTATAGGCTAGTGATCCTTTGCTCTATGTCTAAAATACACATATGAGTGAGTACATACCATGTTTGTCTTTTCCTGACTTTTACCTCACTCAAGATGGTTTCTCCTAGTTCTATCCATTTGCCTGGGAATTTCAAGATTCCATTTTTTTTTTTTTATTGAGTAGTACTCCATTGTATAAATGTACCACATAATTGTAAAATTGTTTCATCCATTCTTTAGTTGAGGGGCATTTAGGTTGCTTCCAGGTTCAAACTATTACAAATAATGTTGCTATGAGCATAGTTGAACAGATATCCTTGTTTATGAATGTGCATCTTTTGGGTATATGCCTAAGTGTGGGATTGCTGGATCTTGTGGTAGACTGATTCCCATTTCCAGAGTAACCACCATACTGATTTCCAAATATACAGAAAACCAACAGCAACATCAAAGTAAATGGATAGAAACTCAATGTCCTTGCTCTAAAATTGGGAACAAGACGAGGCTACCCATTCTCTCCATATCTCATCAATATTGGACTTGAAGTAGTAGCTAGAGCAATAAGAAAACAAAAGGAGATCAAGGGGAAAAAATTTGAAAGGAAGAAGTCACACTTTCACTATTTGCAGTTGAGATGATAATTTACATAAGTGACCCCCAAAAAACTCTACTAGGGAACTTCTACAGTTGATAAACACCTTTAGCAAAGTGACAGCATACAAGATTAACTCACCCCACCAAGAAAAAAACAAAACAAAATACTCGCCCTACTGTATATAAATGATAAAGGGGCTAAGAAAGAAATCAGAGAAACATCACCCTTTACAATAGCCACAAACCACAAAAAATATCTTGGGATAATGCTAACCAAACAAGTGAAAGACCTACATAATAAGAACTTTGAGTCTTTATAGAAAGAAATTAAAGAAAATACCAGAAAATGGAAAGATCCTATGCTCTTGGATAGGTAAGATCAACATAATAAAAATGGCAATATTTCCAAAAGCAATCTACATTTTCAATGCAATCCCCATCAAAATCTAAGCACAATTCTTCACATATCTTGAAAGAACAGCACTGAACTTTATATGGAAAAACAAAAGACCAAGGAGAGCCAAAACAACCCTGTACAATAAAGGAACTTCTGGAGACATCACCATCCCCAACTTCAGCCTCTATTATTGAGCTATAATCCAGAAAACAGTTTGTTATTGGCACAAAATTAGACAAGTAGACCAATGGAATCAAAGTGAAATCCTGATATTAACCCATACACCTATGAACACCTGATTTTTGACAGAGGAGATAAAATTATACAATGGAAAAATGAAAACATCTTCAACAAATAGTGCTGGCATGACTGGATGCTAACTTGTAGAAGACTACAGATAGATCCATATCTTTCACCATGCACAAAATTTAAATCCAAATGGATCAAAGACCTCAACATAAACCCAGTCACACTGAACCTCTTAGAATAGAAAGTGGGAGGTGCCCTTGGATGAATTAGTACAGGAGACTGCTTCCTGAACATAACAGCAGTAGCAAAGACACTGAGATCAGCAATTAATAAATGGGACTTCCTGAAATTGAAAAGCTTCTGTAACGCAAAGGACACAGTCAACAAGACAAAATCACAACCCACAGAATGGGAAAAGATGTTCACCAACCCCACATCTGACAGAGGGCTGATTTCCAAATTATACATAGAACTCAAGAAGTTAGTCACCAAAACACCAAATAATCCAATTAAAAAGTGTAGTACAGAACTAAATAGAGAATTCTCAATAGAGGAACCTTTTACAATGGCTGAAATACAGTTAAGAAAGTGCTAACCATCTGTCCATCAGGGAAATCCAAATCAAAATAACTCCAAGATACCATGTTACTCCTGTTATAATAGCTAAAATACAAAACACCAAAGAAGAGTTTATGCTGGAGAGGATATCAGAGAAAGGGGTATGCGCCTTCACTTCTGGTGGGAAGTGTTTCTTTTAAAAGCCTAGATATGTATTTATAAACTTTTGTGACACTGTGTGTGTGTGTGTGTGTGTGTGTGTGTGTGTGTGTGTGTGTGTGTGTGTGTGTGTTGCTTCCTTTAGGTGAATTAACATAAGTTGACACCAGGAGAACTATGGCTGTAGAATACTAAGTTATCAATCTTTGGGTTCTACAACAATTTCTATTGCTTAGTGCTTTGTGTATGATATGCTTTCTCTCTTGGTCTATCAATTGTCACTTCAAAACTAAAATACCTAATTTTTCTCTCACTCCACTAAGCAAGAAGGCACAAGGTGCTCCATCTTGGAAGACACTCAAAATTCCTTTGTTTACTGTCTAAATGACTGAATTTTGACTATTGATTACATTCATCTTCCTAAGCCCAGGAACCTTTGATTTCCTTTGGGGAGGGAGATTTTGCTGAGATCAGGTATGTTTCATCAATCTTTAACTGAACCTTGGACATATTTGATAAATTGACATTCATTAGCCAGGAACTATGCAATTCAGAAATCACTTATGTGTTACACACCCTCCTTTTGATTGTCTCCCAAGATCAATTTGCCATCCTGTTGGTTAGAATAAGCCTTCAAAACATGTTCCTGCTTCAATCTAGACATTTTAGAGCTCAAAATGAAGTGAACACAGGGAAACTATTATGATCAACCTTGTGTACAACAAAGATGTTTGGATTAGGCACCATTATTATTTTATTTGATGGATGTCATAACTGTATGTGTTATCGCTAAGTATAGAATAAGAAAAAAAAACACCAATGGGATAAGAGTGTTAGGTTACCAAAATAAAAATGAGTTGGCATTTGGATCATGAAGATTATATGCATCTCAGGGTTACACTATTTTGTGTAGAAAAGAAATGGCTTTTTCCTCTTTTATGTTCAGCTGAGCTGTGCCTTGCTAACAGTCATTTCTCCTTGCTTATCTGAGACAGAAAGTTGGACACCTATCACTTCCCTCCATCTCTCTTCAATGAAGATAGATTGGTCTCATCAGTCTTTCCATTCTGAATTCTTCTCCTTTGACCTATGTTTTTTCAGTTTTATCAGGATAGTGTGTCTATTGCAGGGGAAAGCTGGATTCTGTCCTATCTATAGAAATGCTGGTGTAAGGTCAGGGTCATACTGTTCTACTAAGATCTTCCTTCTTTTCAACTATGTTTATCTGGGTGGAACAAAGCCTTACATCTGTACAGCAACAACTTTTTCTTTGGGGATGCTTTCCCTTTTCTTCTTCATAATTCTACCTCCAATAATAATTTTAAAATAATGGGATTTTAAAAAGTTCCAAAAAGAATTAGGTTAGAGAGTGGCTGTTACATGGAGCATAGGGACTCAAGAGGTGATAGGACTTTGCTAATGCAAGTTGAGGGCTGAAGGGAAGACTTTGAAAGGTGAACCTTAGAAAGACAAGCTGGCCATTGAAAACTAAATTGCCAACTTGCCTCCAGTGAACAAATGCACCTGCCATTCGCATTGCAGCCAATTTGCTGTTTCTACTTTTATCTCTCTCACACAGCATGCTCCAAACTCTCAAAGGTTTTCCTATGCCTCTTTTTGTGATGCCCAAACCAGCAGGATTTGAAGATAGAGGCTTCTGCACATGCATTTTATTCCCACTCTTTTCCACTTGTGTTAAAATAAATTGAGCAATAATATTCATAAGGGGAGTGAAATTCTAAGGGGCCATAGCTCTTCCTCCAAACCCCAATATTACTGGACATGAGCCAGCTTTTCAAGATGGTACATGGCTTCTCTGTGAAACACAGCCGCTGAAGCCCAGTCACCAGGGGAGAGAACCCTCCATGCTATGTGCAGACTATGGAGGTGAAAATTCATGCATTTAGACCTACTCATTGAGAAGAACTAAAACTAACGGTTCCTGTAAGAAGTCCTTCTTTAAATTATGAAAATGTTGAAAGCCAGGTTTTAGCCCTTATACAATTTTTCCCCCTACAAGAAAAACACTCTTGTTAATGAATGATTATCATGTGACTACTTTCATTATATAAATGGAGAAGAAATATGGTCCCATAAAAAAAGAATCCCAAATGACAAATATAGATTGGCTTATATAAAAACATCTAGTTTAATCCTTTTAAAAAGATTTAATTATTTCAACACATAGCACTGTTGTGCTTTCACAATAGCTTGTGTTTCTCAGCTCCTAAAGATGCTTTCAGTTACAGACATCTGACTCTCCATGCCTGGTGTTTCTCTCAAGACACCTCTACACATGTAAATATAGGTTCTTTCAAATACTGCCTAGGAAGAAAGAAAGAACTTGAGACTGTATCACATGTAGTTCTTTCTTCCCTCTCTCTTGAAAACCTTAAGTAGTCGCTTTACAAAATATTGCAAAGCTGCTGTTAGGATGTTATTTTAACTATGCAAAAGAAAAATTACTCATTGTGGTTTCCCAATCAACTGTCTTTCTTGCCTAGTACAAGGGAAGATCTCAGGCTTTCGTCCTGTGATAGGGAAAAAAATGAAAGAGGTCTGAGCAACAGTTCTTTTCATCTATACCCTCCCTTTGCATTTCTGACTTGCATTGCTATCTTCAAGTGTAGCCAGTATTGCAGCATATATCTGAGAGAAGGAGAACCAGGCTCAACTCACAGGAGAGCAAATGAATTAAAAATAGGAAAAGAAAAACCCAACATACTCCCCCAGTGCAACACAAATAGAAATTAGAAGCTTTGAGCTACTCTACAGAGGTTTCTGAAATTAAAGCTAATAAAAGTTGGTCAGCTGTTCACCTTTTACCTCTCAAAACTTTATGTACAAAGATGATTCTTCTGACCTTCACTGACGCATTCACCTGTGGATTTTATTTCCTCCATTTGTTCTAGAGAAAAAAAAGTATTTTTAATATCCTTGTTTCACAATCCTAATCCAGAGGCACTTTTACAAGGTAGTCACAATTTGGATAATGGTTCCTATATACCCGGCATCATGTAAATGGTTTTATAGGAGGGTCTTGTTTAATACTTCTGAGATGTAATGAAGTTCATTTTTGCATTCTGAGTGTAAGAAAATCAAATCAATTTGTTACCAGGGGGCTTGTCTGGATTTGGAGGGTGGGTTCTTAGGGTCCTGATTAAAGAATGGAAAAATCACACTTAAATGGCAAAGCAGCAAATGTTTTATTTAAAAGGAAAGTTTAGGATATACTGTGAGCAACATGCCACTTGAACAAGAGTCATCCAGACAATGGTTATTGCTTATGGCCTCCTTTACTGGGGTCTAAGAGAAGGAAAATTTAGTTGCTAAAATCCATAGTGCATGTAATTTTCCAGTCTTTCTGACAGCCTTGATTTCCTGTGTATTTCTAGGTTATATCTGATTTTAAGCATATGCACATACAATTATGTATAGGCATAAGATGGTAAACAAAAATATTCCCCTAAAAGATCATGGAAAGAACAGTTTGTCTTACTTTGTATGGACCCAGGAAAAGGGGAATATACATATAGCTCAATGCAGATAAGGGTCCTACATGGCCAAGTACATTGTTAGGAAAGTGGTTTGTGTATAGCCCAAACCAAGAAGAGTCCCAGGTTACAAATCTATTTCTGTGCTTACCTACCTCAAAAGTGAATGCCTCGTGAAGTAGGAATCCAGGATACAAGACCAGTATAAAGCACAGTGTCTAGTCTAGTGTAAATTCGTATTTAAGAAGGTGGTCGCTTGCTGCACAGGTGTCATTTACCAGGAATACAGTTTTTATGCTAGGTCTTTCTTATATTTATGAACATGTGTTAGTGAACAAACCCACAAGACTCTGAGGTGTAGCTCAGGCAGAGATGCTAGTTAATTTCTTATGTTTTCTTCTCAATAGAATAAGCTTGTACTACGAGAGTTTGGTAAAATCTTATCAAGTAGGAATCTCTCTCTCTGTCTCTGTCTCTGTCTATGTCTCTGTCTCTCTCTCTCTCTGTTTAGTCTCTAAATCCCAAGTTTCTATCATGACATATGCTAAGCCAAATAGAATTAAGTACAATTAAGGGACATATTCTATGGGCCTTACATAAAAGTCAATCATATCACCATACAAGCATAATGATTTTGTTTTTCTTTTGTACCTTTGGAAAAAAAAATTACCAAAACATATATTCCTGATGATTGTTTTTCTGAATTGCAAGGGACACAATTCAAAGCTGTTTTAATTTGCATTTCCCTGATGGCTAAGGATACTAAACAGTTTTGTAGAAATTTATTGTCCATTTGGTTTTCTTATTTTAAGAACCATCTGGTCTGTTCAAGTTCAATGGCCCATTTGTGATCAAGTGATTTGGAGTAACAGTATTTAATCTGTGCAGTTCTTTATATAGTCTAAAGATTAGTCCCCCTATGTGACACATAGTGAGTGTTTTATCTAGGGCTACTATTGCTTCTACAAAATACTATGACCAAAGAGCAACTTGTGGAGGAAATTGTTTATTCCCTCCTCTCACACACCTCTAGCTTGCATGTAAAGTTGACGGAAATCTAGCCTTCATAACTGATCCCTTGCTGACTTGACAAATAAACACATCACTATTAAGCCACAACTTTTCTTTCTTATTCATCTCCAAGATCTCACATTAAAAACATAAATACATGGCAAAGTCGTAATCTTAAGCAAGCAAAAGCAAGCTCCGACAATTTAAATAACTCAATGTCCAATTATCTGGGACTCACTCATGACCTCTGGGCTCCTCCAAGGAGCTTGAATTCCTTCTCCAGCTCTGCCCTCTGCAGCACACACAGCTTGTCATCTAGGCTCCATCTCCTGATATTCCTGGTAAATGTCCTATGGTACTGGCATCTCTAACATACTGGTGCCTTTACTGGTGCCTTATGCTGCAACTGGGCTACACTTTTACCAATAGCCTCTAATGGGCTCACTTCATAGTTCCAAGCCTCAATTTCTCTGCAAGAACCCTTCAGTCCTGGCCTTCAACTGCCCACTGAGTTTACAATGTCACTAGTGTCTTCTCCCGACATCTCACAGTGCCAAGCCTCAGCTACTCTCCATGTACCCTTCATGGCTTCAAAATGAGTAGCGCCTGGGTGACTCTTAAATTCACAATCTCAGCTGTCAGTGTAAAGTACAACACTGGCCACCTCTGGAACACACCTGTATGTTGACTTTCAGGAAACACTTCCCGAAAGATTTCACCTCAATGATGATGGTCTCTTCATAAAAAACTCTGAATTTTCAGCTACTGCCAACCAAGAAGTATCCCAGTAAAGCAAAGGTTTCAATTCAGCAGTTCTGATAGCTTTTAAATCACAGCTGATTCTTCAGAACCTACTAACCAGGTTGACAATAACTTATATCAAAATAGCAAATAGCCCCGATGGTCTTGAAACTTCCCTCTGAGATTTCGAAAGCATCTCCATCCTCTCTACTACCTTTATCATTCTCATCTTCCAAAATCCCACACAACCTCACACTGAGCTCTGAACACTCAGTGATTTTCTAGCCCAAAGTAGCAAAGTCCTTCCACAATTCTCCCAAACATGGCCACATCTGTCAAAGCAATATTACATTATCTTGGTACCAACCTGTTTTGTTAAGGTTACTCTTGCTTTAACAAAACACCAAGACCAAAAAGCAAGTTGGGGAGGAAAGAGCTTATTTTGCTTTCACTTCCATATACTGTTCATCAAATGAAGTCAAAACTGGATCTCAAACAGGGCAGGATCCTGCAGGCAGGTGTCATGAGGAATGTGGCTTTCTGACTTGCTCAGTCTGCTTTCTTATAGGACCCAAGACCACCATCCCAGGGATGGCACCACCCACTAATGGGCGGAGCCTTTCCGAATTGATCACTAACTGAGAAAATGCCTTGCAGCTGGATCTCATGGAAGCATTTCTTGAAATGAGTCTCTTTCCTCTCTGATGACTTTAGTTTGTGTCAATTTGACACACAAAATCACCCATGACACAGCCATTTATTTTTAATTTCACTGATCCTTGTAAGAGAATTGTATATGCACGCACACACACACACACACACACACACACACACTTGCATCTCTATTGGAAGGAGTCGGTGTGGGTGTGTGTGGTGAACTTTGTCAATTTGACACAGCATAGAACCTCCTGGAATTATAGTATCAGTGAGTGATTGTCAACATAGAGTTGATCTGTGGGCATGTCTATGGAGGGTTGTCTTAATTAAGCACCCAGCCTACCCTGAGTGACATTATTTCTTGAGAAGAGGGCCCAGAAGTGTATAGAAGTGGAGAAATTACACTTGGCACAAGCAAGCAAGCAAATGGGCAATTATCTATTCATTTCTCTTTGATCTTGACTGTGAATGTGGTGTGACCCCATGAAGCGCCTTCTCTAACATTTCTACAATGGTGAACTGTAACCTGGAACTGCAAGCTAAAATAAACCACTTTCCTTCTCTAAATTGCCTTATTTATCTATTTATGTTTATGCTCAATTATCTCTTCTTATACACTCTGCCTACCATGTACCACCATCCACTGTGAGATGAATTTTACATTCTTACAGGAGCATATGAAAAAAGAGAGTAATGGCATACATGTGTCATGGAACCAGAAATGGAAACTGTTTGAAGGGATAAAGGGGGCAAGAGATGGTGAGGTATCGATAGAGGTCAGGAGTCAATGAATTAGGACAATGGCAGAAAGTAAAAAAGTAAAGTGAAATATTTTAACACATGTGTATGAAAGTATGGTAATGAAGTCCACTATTTACTGTGCTAACTTAATAATTACAAAGGGAAAGTTATCACACATATATAACCATTATACCTTCTCTAAATGATTTAGCCGAGATATTAAAAAGAATTCCATATCATGTTTTTGAAATGACAAATACCCTGGAGTATGGAGAGGTTTCTAACAAAAAGCAGCCCTACCAAGTCAGAGGACTCACAGGTTCAGAATCTAGGTCTTCTGATTCCTTGTACTGGGTAAATGGAGCTGCCCATCCGTAATACTGCTGTGAACTTATATGGGTCAAGTTTTATTTTCTATTCAGATACACACATTATCAGCTTGTGTCCCTCCTATTTTCCAGTTTCTCCAGTTGGCCTTAAAAATAATTCCCATACTAGAAATATGTTCCATGAACTTCCTTGCATTCTTTCTTTCTTCCTTTATTTATTTATTTATTTCTATGATGAGGTGATTACGTAATAAGGAGACATGAAGAATACCTCATAAAGAACCCTTTCACTATGGGAAAGCTGAGGATACATACAAACCAAATAGAAACATTCTACTAGAGTATAATTTTGTATCTCCATAAGGAAGAGAAGTTCAGAGGTCCTGAGGCTTTGCGTTGATTATGTAACGGACTTTCCTTAAATAATTTCTGAGGCTTTGTTCTCATCTTCTAGTAGGGACACGGAGAGAGAATTAAAATACTGCAGGTATGAAAGATGCTAAGGAAAGCCAAGACTATCATGTGGGACTCACCCCACCCTCCATCCCAAGAGCTGCACTGTTCACTAGCAAAACTGCAGAGGGAGTTGGAATTTGGTTAGAGTACTGGAAAACAAGAGGATGCTCAGTACAGTGTTCCCTCCAGCAGTTTGTTGGAATATCCCATGCAGTTTCTTAACCTCCATAGGTGCAAATATAGGTTATGACTCTCTTGATGAGAGATGCTACCTTGCTAATTTAAACAATATTGTTTTATGCTACCTTATCCTGGATTTTGCAGAGAACTTTCATTCATATTGTGATTCACATATACAATTATTAAACACAAATATGAGAAAGTCAAATTTCTAGGATACTTGACTGACATGATCAAGAAACTAAAAATGGGTCATTCAGGGTCCTTAGAAAAAGACAGATAGTCAGGACAATTGTGTGGGTGAGTAACCTATGACAAAAATCAAAGACAAAGTAACATACTTAATTAGGCCATGAGGGTAAGTTATATCTTTGCATTGTGTCTTTAGTCCTCAGAGCAGAGAATAAATACCTACAGATGATGGTCAGTATTAGCTGAGAACTATAATTCTTCAGAACATTAAAAAGTGAATAAACAGATTGGAGGCTGAATTGTATAGTTATTAGTAATTTGCCCATCAAAATCTACAATGAATGAAGAATGTTTTCATACAATCATCATTATCTCAAAACACCACATACCTTTAGAAAACATCAAATCCAGTCTCCAGTCTTTAGACAGATGTGCCTCTACATAAAAGTTGTACAGTTTGCTTTTTAATTATGCTACTGTAAGAGTCATTACTGATAGCTTTACTGCATATCCTACTGAGTTTGTCTGGCTTGTGAAGTTCAGGCCAGGTGAGCCAATCACTATAATGTAGCAGCTGCACCACCTGGAACATATATGTATCACAGTTGAGTGACAAACAAGGACAGGACTACAGTATCACAAGCACTTCCCATAATAACTTGTCTCACTTTACCCAACGTTGTCCTACACAGAACTCAAGTTTATGACCTCAAACTTATTCCAAGGAACTAGAAAATGTGGGAAAGTGCATGGATATCTCCTAGGTATAAGAGCATTTCCTAAGCCCTCAAGAACATAACAGATGATAAACTGAGAAGACCACTATGAAGTGCCTTCAAAGTTAGCAGCCCACACATTAATCCCTCCAGGAAGCAGATGGAGGGAAGGACTGGGTCCATAATTCACAGAGAGTAAACAAGACCAGTGTATGAAATATCCAAGCAGACAGCTAGCTTGGGAGCCAAGCATAAAATGTTAATGTGTTTATCTTTCCTTATGCATTGCTTTGGACAATGTGAGGCATTTGAGACATTTTAATAGAGAGTGTTGAATGAGAGAAGAAAGAACTCCATTTGGAAGATATATGCACCCATGGAAATGCTGCATCTCTTTTCTCACGCCCATTCTTTCTGTCACACATTACTATGTCTGTCAGTGGAGCTCATTAAAGTTCTTTAAGTCTAGTACAATTGAAATGGTACTCTTGTTCCCATGAGGCTCTATGAACTAAGATATATTTTGAACCACTTTAATAATCTAATTGAATGAAAGAGAGAGGTTGTAAAAGTTTTAATGTGGGAATGCTGTTTTCAAGTGTCAGGAGCAGTCTTAAAACATGACATTTACAAATGTGAATGTCTTGATCCCAAACAATGTCACCAGCAAAGCATATTCCTGTCTGGTTGATAATTTTTCTTCTTTGCAATGTTTTAAGACACTTAGAACAACATTTGTAATAATTTACTCTACTTTGTAATTAGATTTACTGATTAGAATCTTGCTTACTTAGATAGCTGTTTTCCCTAAAATGGATGGTACCAGCTGGCTAATAGCTGAAACCTGCTCTGACTCAGAAAGCTCTCAGAGGGCCCAACATAAGGTAGAACATCATGGTGTACAACCTCATGCAAAGGTACAAAGGGACTGACTGATGTTACATTCTGTAATATTTCTTTGATAATACTGTATATACATTAAATATGTTGGAGATTTTCTTTGAAACCTAAGCCTTGGCTACTCTAAGCACACATTTAATTTGCAAGGCAATAGAAAAGGCTGCTATTATTTTCTGTCAGCCTCTAATCATTAGGGCAAAGAGCAAAAAGTCTACTTTCTAGTTGAGCCACTTGGGGTATTTGACCACGAGGAGAAAGTGATGACTGTATAATTAAGAGAAGAAAGCATTAGCAAAAGGCTAGGAGAGCAAGGCAGTCACAAGAAATCCCAACGCTGGTACCATATAGTTTTACCTACAGTGCTGAAGATTCAGTAAGTTGTCCCACTCTCTTATCACACTGCTATGGAAAGACTCACCATGTTAGGGACTATCTATAGTTACTAGTACAACCAGTGTGAAGACGTTTGACTCCTGGAAGTCAAGGGCTCTCTGCAAACACATCTCTCACAGCCTGCTATTTTCCAGAGAAGTGTAGCCTCCTCCTGAGGCAACTGTATGGGGAAATTGAGTACCAGACAGATGGAGCAGATTGCCCTTTCCCCATGGGTTGTAAAGAAGGAGATATGGGCTGAAAATAAAGACTATTCTGGACAGCCACCAGGCTTGTTTCTCAGTCCATCTGGAGCTGCTGGAATGGAGAAAAGTACAAGAGTCCTGCTAACTGCTGCAGCTTGAGTCTCTTGTTCAGTCTGTGGCTTATGAAGAAGCCATTATGCCAGGCACCTTTGGTCAGATGAAATGGGAAAGACACAGAGGCTAGCGTTGCCAGTGCCTGACATCCTAGATCATCTCTTCCTGGATCCCTGTTTTTCTTCTGCCCCCCTATGCCTGTTACAGGACAGAGATTATGAAAGTGGCTGGCTCTCCACCTGTCTCAGTCCTCAAACAGAAACTCTCCTTTATGATCTGCAGATTTCAGTTGAGACCTATGGTTTAAAGGCTACTACCTGGCTCACCACTGGGGCAATACCTAATATAGAGCTGAAGCAAGGATATTCTTGCTCCTTCCCAGAGGTTTGCTGATTCTGCCTTATCCCAAGAGGCATTTGCTTTCAGGGTCCCCCTTCCCATTACCTTTCCCACAGTCAAATCTTTTTCCTATATGAGCCCAGAGCTGCAGTAGAAGTTAAAACCATCTCTCGAATGAAGGGTCAGTGCACACATCATGTTGCATAAGTGTAGCACAACGAGATGGACACAAACACGGTTGCAGAGGGTCATGCTACCTCACAAATCATTATCTGGAGTGCTCAGGCCTCACAGTGTGTTACCAGAAGGCTGCATTTTGTGAGAATTGATCAACTCTCCTAAACACAGGTGTTGTGCATGTTTATGTGTGAGCCTGGGAGCCAGGTGGGCAAGATTTTGATAGGCAGTGTTTGTTTCTTAAGGACATGATGCTTTGAATAAAACATCACGGCAGGGTGCAGAAGCAGAAGAAGAGGAATCTTTGACATTTTTTCCATAACATGCCTAAGGCTCTGAACAAGCAGGTGGGACCTGAGGCCCCTCCATGTCTAGCTTTACATTTAGCTCAAGATTAATGAGAGTTTCTTTCCATTTGATATTCCTGTGTTGAATCAGAGATGGTGTGCTCCCTCCCTCTCACACACCCCTATACCCTGCTCTGAGTTTCAAGCAGAGGATGGGGGAGGGGTGAGAACTTCTACTTCCATCATAGACAAACAGGAAAAGGAAACTTGATGCAGGCAGCAAATCAGGTTGGGTAAGAAGATCCATTTCCTACTGGAAAATTGCTTAAGCTTTTTTGACTATAGATACAACTATTGTCAGTGTTATTTAGAAAAGTGCCTCAAAATCAGAAAACTAAAATCTATATTATATAATATTGGAACTGAAAACCAAACCCCCATATTCTCTCTGTAATTGCTGGCATTTTCTACCTCTATGCTCAACACAACTGTACATATACCCAGGCTTTCTGATCCCTGGTAACTCACTGGTTACTCTCTTGGCACCTGTTTAGTTCAGTCTACAAGGCAACATCTCACATATCACTGATGATGTAGTTTGAAATATCAACGCTCTCCATAAGCCTTCCCTATGCAATCAGTGGAACTCGTTGTCCAGTTAATAATTTTACTCTTTGGCTTCATGACATTGATCTACAGAATGACCAGCCTGCCCAGCCTCAGGAACCCAACAAATGAATGAGCACAAAGGATTAGCAGCACCAGAGTTGGAGTAGGGACTGAATGAATAAGGCAAAGATATCCCTGCTCTGTAAACTGTACAGTGTGATGTTACCTAGTACAGTGTTAGTAAGAATTATTAACATTGTTATTACTGTTATCATTTCTTGTCCCTTTTAAACTACTTTTCGTCTTTCATTTATGAACAGTCATTTGCTTCACCAAAGAAAGATTCACGGAAAAAATTTTAACTCATTTATCAATTCCAGATTCTCATTTTTGATGCTTTTATTTTTTTTAAACCACAAACACTTACCAACCTCATTTACCTCTCTGGAATTCTTCAAACTATTTAGGATTTCAGAAAATGTCTACCTCCCCAAGTTATATTTAGGCTTTGCAGCAACTACTTTATATTTTTCCACTAGGAATAATTTTGGAAAAATTATAATTGGAATCTATTAATTCATGATGGTAACTGTTAGTTTAGAAGAAAATTATTTGAATGTGCCATGTTCTATCAAAAATGGCTTATGGCAAGCTTTGAATAGAAACAATGCAAAGAAAACAATGCTAAAAACGTCCCACACACACCAATTGTTTTCTAAATATTTTCTCTGCTAGACCCCTGGGTGGGGATAGGAATAAACTTTTATAACCATGATTGCATTTTAAATATTTTTTAGTTCCCCATTTTTATTGCAGTCTATCTCCTTTCCCCACACAAAGAACACCATCTACCACAAAGCAAGTAGGAAAGCTGATAGCATAGGAGGAATTGTTAAGCTTAAGAAGCTTATACAAATAACATAGTTACCTCCCATATTTCTGATTCAACAGATAAAACAAAATGAGATGACCAGTAAGTCATCTTGAAAATGTGGGGGTAAAGGGGAGGCATATCTCACCCTCCCACATCATCACATGACAGGTGACTTGTGTAGCAGGAACCAGAGGCCTCAAACCAGACCAATGATTCTTTGCAATGAACACTTGTAAGTAAACAGACAGGGACAAAGGGGTTTGTACATACTGTATGAGTCACTGTGTCACATTGCAGCTTCCATGATGAGAATGTTAATAATTTTTTCCCTTCTTTTCCTCTTAAATTTTGTTTTATTGGGGGTGGTGCATGGGACTCAGGTTGGATGCAATGGGACAGGAAAATGAATGGGGTCAAGATACATGATGTAAAAGATGCATGGAGTAAATAAAAATAAAAATAAAAGATAAAACTGAAGAAGGAAAGAAAATGTTAGAGTTGCTGTTTTAATTTCCTTTGTAACTCCCTGCTGGCGCTTCTGTAGAGTCAAAGGGACTGCTCTGCATCATTGTGTGGTTTTATTTCTCTTCACACTTCCATGCATAGTGCAAATCTTTCCCATTTTGTAGGTGTTCAATGTGACCTTGGTGTGCATGGTCATTACGCACAGTGAGCAAGACATTGTGTTCAAACCCTTGTTCTTCTACCTTCGATAAAATTAGAGATCATTTTTCTTGGCCTTAAAATATTTTCTGCTTTTTATGTCAAGAACTTCTCATTCACAACAACCACTTCATGGCTAAAATACTGAGTTAATAATATTTGGGAAATATTGTTTTACATTCATTTTTAAAAATCAATAATGCAACAGAGAATAAAAACTATTTTGGATTTCCAGGAAATAATTTGTAGCCACTACACTTGTGCCATGGTTGAAAACTAAATTTCCAAGGCTTATCTGATAGGTGCAATGGGTTTTAGTAGCTTTAATGAATACAAGGAGAATTTTTATCTACTCTGGGAATTATAACTCACAGCCCCCTCATTAGAGAAAATCATACCCTTTGGTATATAAATAGGGAAAGAAACACTTCTATTTTCTCTGACAAAGGCTTAGGGTGCAGTTCACTTCCAGTGCTTGGAATTCACCCAGTTGTTATTTGTCACCTACCCGAAGTAACCTAATATTTTTGAGCCCCCCTGTGCTCCATATTCTTCTACCTGCCAAACAGAACCATCTGCTCTAGTTGGACATTATCAAAACCCTATTTTGTAAGTATGAGAAATTAAAAGGATATTTTGAGGCTATAAAGGGAAGATAGCAGTTGCTTCCTTTCCATCAGCATCTGGAAGCTTATCCAGATTAACAAAAACAAATACCAAACAGCTGGAGAAAGGATCTGGGAATATGAGTGGTGGAAGAAGCTGCTGAGTTGCTAAGGAAATGAAGCTTCAGTGAGCAGAGTCAGAATAGTACCATTTGCACTTACTTAGCAAGGCAATGACCCATCCATAGAACCAGCCACTTGACATCCCACAGAGAGTGTATCTATTGCTGAAGCAGCAATAATGGACAGCCTCAGCTGGTCACAAATGCCCCTGCTGGCATCTGGAAAGTTTGTCCTCTTTTAAAGCAGCCCACACAGTTAGATTACAGAGTCACTCTGAACATTTAATAAAAATAGAAAAAAATCCTACCAATTAATATACCTTCTTTTTAGATAGACTTAACGTAGACTTTTGGCATTCAACTGTCAGCAGCATATGCATTTCCCTAAGAAAACATCCATCACTGAGTGGTACAGGAGTTGTGGGCTGCATAACATTTTATGTCCAGTGGCTACTGTCTTGAGTCATTTAGAAGAGTCTAACTCAAATTAACTGTCCCTTTTGATGATAGTAATTGTCTGTGTTTTTAAAAACAATTGTATTGTAATTCTGACAGCCTGGGATAGTGCCAGAGATTCAGAGGACCACTCAAGAATGTGATAGGTTAGGACTCAAAGGCTCCAAATAGTAAGTCTCGTGAACATACAAACCTTTGGCCAGTGCAGAAAAATGTCAGCCAAATCGCAGGGGACTGTGCTGAGGGAGGCTTCAGGCACTAACTTTTAGGAAGAAAAGTCTCTTGTTGAATTAAAACAAGATGAGTATTTTTATTTTTGTTCTTTGTAGTTGTATGTGTTGTTTTGGAAGGTAGCTTAGGGCAGCATAATACAAACAACACCACACTTGCTAATATTAAAACTTCTCTTACTGTATTTTATTTACTTATATGGCGATAAAGAGATACATGTGTCCCACAATACTCCTATGAGAGTCAGACAAAAAAACTTATGGAAGAGAACATGGATCCTGATAATCAAACTCAGGGCTTATGTCATGGAAGCAACTTTGCCAAAGGAGATATCTTTCTGCTCGTCAGTGTGTCATTTTTATATGCAGTCTCACTCCCAGTTTTCTGGCTTTCCAAATTTCCCACATACCTGCACTGTTTTGTGTTATATTTAGCCCTGTTTTTGGTTTTACATACATTTTATACCTGCTTTTCCAAATAACCTCATCCCTCCTCTATCATGTTGTCTGGATCACTGCATATGTAAAGAACTGCACTCATGGTTATAAGAAACGTTTTCCTGTACTCTGCTGACACTAACTCTCAAGCGACCTGTGGCTTCCAGACTTTCTCTATGCACCATGAAATGTGTGCCTGTGATAATCTTGTTCCTACAAAGCCCACTTCAGAAGCTGAACTTTCTTGTTGAATAGATTGGCTCAACAGGAGTGAAGAGCAACACCCATGGAAAGAGTCGATCCCTGCCAGTCGTTTTACTCTACAACAAGGCCTAATGCTTCAGAGACTCAATCACAGCTTCAAAACAACAGGCAACATCTGTTCCTTATAACAACAAATTAAAGAAGACCCATCACAACTATTACTAACATGTGATGATGACAAAATTTCACCTAGGGAACTTTTATTGGAAGCCCAAGAGTTAATTGTTTCTAAACATGCTGGTGAAACTTACTTAGCTCATGGCTACAAATGTCCACATCATATTCATATTTTATTATAGGCATAAAATACAAAGACATTGACTAAAGGGCATATCGGCAGAGTTCTGCCCAATGTTATAGAAAAACTCAATACCTACCTTTAGGGTGATTTATTGCTAATGTCAGAATTAAACATTAATTTTGTATGATAACAGTCACTTATGCTGTTTTGGTAATATTAGAATCTAATATCGAATATGGCATACCAAAATTTAAAAAAAAATACAAATAAAATGCTACCAACTTGAAATGCAGGGAATAATTAATCACAAAATCCTAGGAAGGGTTAAGCCAGCAATGCCTTACTAGTTTGTTTTAGCATATAATGAATAATAGGTACACTTACAGAACATGTTATAGTTTACGGGTCTAGTTCAGACACGTTCTTTTATTTGACCCTACTATCATTTCTGTAATGTTCTTAGTATCAAACTTGTCTATTACCTCCCATAGCTACCAAAGAAAACAAAGTCTCAGAGAAATTAAATAGTATGATATTAATCTGCACATTGAGATTCAGAGGCAAACATGAGAGACAAATTTGTCATGCTGTGAATGAGTTTCAGAACAGGTTAAGATGACAGTTCCTAGTGCTCAATTGAACACACATACTGGATTTTCCCATCCTTTCATCTGTCCTTGCAACTCCTACATCATGTAGTAAAACACACTTTTGTGGCATTTTCAGAAGCAAAATGCCAACTTGGATAGAAGTTTGATGTTTCCCAAGATTGCTTTTCCGTGTTGCTTGTGTATTTGTAGTCTTATTGTTGATTTTTGGGATCATAGTTACTGGAGATAGATGCTGCTCAAGAAGCATCCCAAATTCTTCTGGACCCAACTCTTTTATAGGTACCTGTACCAATGATGCAGTTCATTTTCTCTCTGTGTCTAAGGAACCTTAGACATAGGGGATCTGAAAATATGTTCTGTTTGTTGTTGTTTCGGTTTTCAAGATAGGGTCTCACTACTTCGCCAAGCTGGCTCAGCATCCATACACCTTACTGTAACTTTGATTTCATAGAAATTAGTAAGACCAGTTCCATCAGAATTGAGATCTTCAGAATTGGGATTATAGTACCGTAAGAGTACTTACCTAGTATGTACCATGGTTCTGAGTTCAATCCTTAGCACTGATTAAAAAACAAAAACAAAAACATCACCCAAAAACAAAAAAAAACAATTGTTGTGGTGTAGCCAGGAGGATTAGGAGTTCAAATTCATCTTCCTAATCATGTACTGGATTTGAGGCCAGCCTGGAATTCAGGAAACTCTACCTCAAAAACAAAGCAATAAATGTAACAATGAAAGTATAGTATTTTTTAATTTCATATGAAGTAATATAAAAAAATTATATAAGCTTGTGGAAATGGGCCAGTAGACCACTCTTGGTCCTATGCTGTAACTTATTGTTTTTACTTGGTTCATTGTTCTGTACATCAGGTATCATACAAGGGTGAGGATAAGGGGTGAATCAAGCCATTCACTGATAGACAGGTTAGATGGTTTCACAGGCCTGGAGCTATTTTAACGCAACATTTACTGACTAGAAGAATTAATGCTGATGGAAAGGCCACTGTTGAAACTTTCCTGTCATGACCACTCTTCATTTTGAAAAATTAAGATTATCTGGATTATGCAATGGAAACTGACTGGCTAATTTGATGAAAAAAGAGGGTGATTAATGGGGAGAATATGGATGTTAACTCAGAGACTCAAATAAAAGACACAAAGCTCTTAGCTTGGAAAGCAGAGGTGAAACATCTCTAGAGATCCAGAATTACAGGAACTAGTATAAACTAGTATTCTTGCAGTGATGTGTCTTAACTATTTCTGTAGAGCAAATAACTACAACATTTAAAAGCATGAGACAAGAGTTATCTTTAATTCTAATCCATATGCCATTCAGCTCATGTAGACTAGATTTTACTGAGGCTTGTCTTAGTTGGGGTTTCTATTGCTGTGAAAAGATGAGTGACCAAGGAAACTCTTAATAAGGAAGACAATTTGGATGGATTATAGTTTTAGAGGTTTAGTCCATTATCACCATGGCTTGAAGCATGGTGGTGTACACGCAGACATAGTGCTGCAGAAGGAACTAAGAGTTCTACAACCTGATCAGCAGGAAGCAGGAAGAGAGAGGAAGCCACTGGCCCTGGCTTGAGCTTCTTAGACCTCAAAGTCCACCTCCTCTGACCTACTTCCTCCAACAAAGCCATGCCTATTCCAACAAGAACACATTTCCAATAATGCCACTCCCTATGAGGCTGGGGACCACTTTCATTCAAACTACCATAAGGCTTTGCTCCCTGCATCACCAGATATATTGGATAACAAAAAAAATTACATGAAAACCAACTATTAGTATAACTATGCCACACAGAGTATTTGAAATGCAATTGTATTTTAAGGAGTATTTATTGCTTATCTAAATGCATGCTTTATTTTCAGTTCTTTCAGCTGTCCCTCTTTTCTTGGTATCCATGAAGATTTTCATCTTAATACAGTAGGAAATCCAGAAGTGCAAGTGAGTTCCAGTGAACTAGCAGCTCTTAGAACTCTCTGCTTGTGAGCTAGATATTGATATCTTATAGGCAAAAGCAATAACATGATCCAAAGATGGGGAAAATGTGTGATACCTACTATAGGAAGACATGGGCATGAAAAATGCATGGATACAGAGAGGAGTAGATTAGAACTACAATATTATTAATAGTAACCACAATTTAAACTAGTTATATCATCTCTGGAGTCATTTCTAATAAGTAGCATATTTCAAAGCTGGCAAATGTGGATGTCTCTGAAGCTATCTATGTGTTTCCGGCTCAGCCAAGGGAGAATAGGTCAATTGACTGAAATCCTAATTCAACAATGGCATTATATGAGCAGTGGTCTTCCCAAAGGGAAACCAATGTGCTTTCCCAGAAAAAAAGGAGGGCTCTGGGTATTCTCCAAATGTTACATATGCTAGGCAGATGTGGAGCACTTGGCTGGACCCCAACCATCTTGTTTTGAGACAGGGCTTTGTTAAGCTTTCCAGGGTGGCTTTGAACTCTGTAGACAAAGCAGGCCTTGGTTCTCCTGACTTAGCTTACCAAGTACCTGGGTTCCCAAGCTTGAACAACCAGGTCCATCTGAAGCACTAAACAAAATAAAACATAAAATGGAAAAGAAATGATTTTTTTTAACTGCAAAAAATTCAAGTCATCTCTGGACCCATAGAAGTTGAAAGTACACAAAGGTAGGAGGAAAAGCAGAAGAGTTTCAGTAAAATCCTGGTGGCAGAGACATACTGATTATATGATAATTTGTTACATGCCTGTTCACTGCACAGCTAAAAGAATAAGTGCATGCAAGTTTACATAAATATTAGCATTATTTAAAACCACAATTAACTTTGTAGTGAGTAGTAAAAATGTGCATTGCTTTAACACATAATATACATATCTATCATTTATTTATCTATCTATCCATCTCTCCATTTCAGGAAAATAATTTCACCAGTTAAAATACATTACATTTTTAAATTATCTCATAATAATGAGGCATATTATGAGAGCTCATAATTATGAGGTACATAAAGGATTAATGGCATGGTTTAAAATGTTTTAATAAAATTACCTGCTATGGTGAGTCAGGTTTATATTTAACATATTTCCCAGAAAAGACTAGTCTAGGTAGTTTGTAGAACTTTGTGGAACAATTCTGGAAACCAAGATAATTATTTTCATTTTGCATTGTTCACCTAATGGAATTGAGAGAATTGGTTAAAATATAACAGATGGGAACTTTTATTGCTTCTCACACCATATATACATTTTTAGATGTTTTAAGGATATCAATATAAAAATAAATAATTCAAAAAAATTTTAGTGAGAAGTATTTCAATGATCTTGTTTTGGAAAAGGTTTGTACACACACACAAAATAGAAGAGACAATAAAAAATGTATAAATATAAAGTCAAGTATTATTAAAATTCTGCAAAATATAATGGCAAACAGAATTAAGAGTCAGAGAATACATTGGGGTAAATTGCAACAAGAAACCCAAAGGTCAGTTCCTTTCAGTCTAAGTAGCTGTCATTAGTCACTAGGAAAACAAAATAATACAGACAAATTAGGGATATCACTGAAACTGAATAGGTTGAAAACATTAAACAAATGGATGATAGTGCTGCATGTTGGAAAAGATAATAAATCTCACTAATATCTTATGAAAGAGTACTGCTATGAGATGGCCCCCAAAGAAAACTAAACATTCAGACTGGTATAATGACTCAAGAACTGAGCATAAATCAATGTTCCTGTGACTTTGAAAATTAGTTTATATTTTCTAGTACAAGTAAATTTATCATGTTAAACTGTACTTCCTAGGTAGTCATACCTATTGAGGATTAAGAGAAAGTGAAATTACAATGTTTCTCTGATTTTATAGAAATACATATGGTCTATAGGAAGAATCATTTTAGAAAAGATACAAACTTTTAGTTTTTGTTTATTTTCAATTTTTGTGTGTGCTTTTTAATCTATCTCATCCGCTGTGTCCACATATGTGAAGCAGCAGTAATAATATGACATGCGTTTTACTTTCCACAATTTTTATAAAGTTTTTAGGAGTAAATACAATGAAGTCTTTAAATTGCCACCTTGTCGTTACTGGTGATGTTCTAAATTTAAACTTCATGAGCTGATATAGAAATCTAGGAATAAATTAAACATCTGAGTAGGAAATGCATCATGTATCTCATACAGAGATCTGTATACACATCTCATACAGACAGAATTCCTCCCAAGGAAAGAACAAAAGGAAAACAGCAAAGAAATTCACAGAGGAAGCTAAGACTTAGAAAAATCTATAACTGAGGAAATTAGACACCAAGTCCTTCTGATTTCCTCATTCAGAAAATACACACTGATCTGCCATGGCAAATTGGTTTTGTTCATGAATAGTCAAAGATGTCATCGAAGCATGGTGTACAGAAGTGTAAACCCAGCACTGAGAGCCTTAGAGAGAGGACATAGTGAGGTCCGTTTCAACAGGCAAAACAACTGCCCTAAATGTTAAAACCAGCAGTCAAAAAAGTTAATTGTGAAATAAATGGCTATAGATGTAGCTAGAGAAATACTTCAAAAAGCCAAATTTTTATGGGCACATAGATACTTGATCTTTTGGAGGGGGTGTGCATCAGTGGGACATGTTTAAGTGTGAAGAATAGGTATAAAACTGAAGTTCTTAGTATTTGTTTTCAAACACTGGTTCAGCACCTAGCATATTCCAAGCACAGGATTCATTGGTTAAGAAAATATGCCACCTATCTCTTAGAACTGAACAAAGTTACCACCAGGAAATTTACCTAAATGTTGTAATTCAGTGGTTTGTTGGATAAGTATTGTGGCTTTCACTGAATCTGTGACAATATAGAAGGTGGTTCTTTACCCACCAGAACTTTACAGAGTGGGGAGGTATCAATGGAAGGTGACAGTAAAGTCTTCCAGAATAAAAGTCAGAAGGCAGGCTCACCAGATGAGGCTGAAGCCCAGAGATGGGCTATCTACATTAAAAAAAAACAAAACAAAACAAAACAAAAAAAACTCAACATGTTCACTCTGTGCAGAAATAGCAGATGATAAATGTGTGAGAGTAAAGGATGCATATTTTGGGACTCATAAAATATTTTGACTTCTACTTTAGAAGATACAAAGCAAAGAGAGAAAGAGGTGTAGCTGTTGAAGCAACCAAAATGAGCTCTTAAGCAAAGTAAAACACTCAGACCTAATATTGAAGGCCACATTAATCAAAGGATAGTGTACTCACTTATAATTTACAATATTTTTGCTGTAGTATGGGAAATGTATGGTTGTGAGCACAGATAGAAGAAGGATAGAGGTACAGAGCCAGATTTATTTCACCCCCAAAAAATTTAGAAGGAAAACGGAGAAGAAAGGAAATGTTGATGTCTAAAACAAGGCAGAGTAGGGTTATGAAAGGAAGTACTTGATATAATTGAAGAGGTATTTAAAAAACCGAGTCAAGTTTATATGGAGGTTATGAAAGAAAAGTACTGTCAAAAGAAATGAATTAAGTTTTTTGGGGGAGGGTTTTGTGGGGAGGGGTTGTTGGATCTGGATGTCTCTTTTCTGCCAATATTTACCCAGGCAAAAAAAAAAAACAAAAAGCTTTTGCATAATGACAGTATTCACTAAGATAATGAAACACAACTATTTTATGAGAAAGTGGATGTAACTATGACATGTCTGTGAGGCATGCAATAGAGATACAGACTAGTCAGGCAAAACTGTGGATGTAAAAATGTTAGAAGAAATCTGGGCTAAAGATAATGATGTGAAGCCCTCAGTGATATAACTTTAGCTTCTGAAGCTAAAAACTGAGTAAGATCCCTCAAATGGGCAAAGTGAGGGGAAAAGCAGAAAATTGGCTAAACCCTTAAGTGCAGACTTTCAAGAAACAAGGTAGGATGAACCCCAAAATTAACATGACCAAAAAATATAGAAAGAAAGTCAATTTAGTTTGTTGTCCTGGGCCAGCAAGAATAGAAAGTTCTGTACAAAAGAGGCTAGGAGCAATAAATTGGATATTTCAAGAATAAAAATAGCATTACAACAAAAATTTCCAGTAGACAATGTGGGCTTTGGAGAGTTTCACTTTTTGGTGCAATAATACACATTATTTTTAAGGTTGATGTGCTAATGGGACATGTGATGATGCTGCATAATTTGATTCCTGAAGAAATTTTAGATACTGAGTTAGAAACTTAGGAAGAGTAATATTTTGAAGAATAAAATCTTATATCACATATACATTCTTATGGGAAGGCTCTGGTATAAAATAGGAAAATCAACAAGGTGAGACTCACAAGAAGTGACTGAAATTCAAGCAGAGTGCAGCAACACAGGGTGATTCATTTCTTACGTTCAGTACTAATGTTGGTCCATCCCAATCCCTTGGCATGGTAAGATGAGTTGACTCATCTTACCCATGAGAGTCACTATGATTTGATGACTAGAACATAATTACTATTACTCTAATTTTACACTTTAGCTTTACAAGTGACTTAAATAGCATGATAAGTCAGTGCAAAGTTCTTAATATAGTTTCATATGTATGTATGTATGCATGCATGCATGCATGTATGTGTGTAAATGCATGAATTAAAAATATTTTTGTTGAGTAATATTATTTGGCATACTTAGTGATAGACTTTCTGCTTTCTTATGTTTTTATTCTTCCCTACAACAGATTGGATCCCCCACATTTGGTAAAACAATGTTTATATACATGTCTTACATCCTGTTGCAACTCAGATGTATCTAGAATGGAGTTTAGCTGAATCTGTTAACAGCTACAGAGCTTCCTGTTACAAGCTTGGGATAGTTGAGAAGGTGCTTAAAACAGTTAGTTACATTGTGCTCATTTGCTTCCTATCATTGATTGTTTGCACCTTATTTGGGGACATTCAGAGCACTGGCTTCCTCGGATGAAAATAAAAACTATTCATATTAAACAAAAGAACAATAGAGCTTTTGGGAACTCTGAGATGTAAGGTCCGTTTTAGTTCTTGACGTGAACTCTGAATTGGGAGCCCAGCCAATGCTCTTGGTGAGCTCACCATTGACAAGCCCTTATTCTTCTTTGCTCCTCACATAAACTGGGTATGGCTTCCATGTTCTTGCCTCAAGTGTCTGGAAGAACATACTGCAAGTCTCTGTATGAATCCAAGAAAAAACACCTTAACCCCAGTAGCTAAAGGAGGAATAGAAACTCATGAGAGAATGCTAAAGAGGGGAATCAACTGTAGTGTACTGCCAGTGGGTTTGATTCCAAGTCACCACTTACTATACAGAAGCCCTATAACATGCCATTGTCAGAAACACTCTATCATCCATCAAGGCCCTCTATCAGCTTTCTTTCTGTGACACTCGGAGTCACTCAGATGCTGCTTCCCTAAGTACCATGGATATCTCCTCAAGGATGATATGTAGTTGTTTCTTTAAGCAGAAAGTATCCCTGCCAGGCAGGAACACAGTGTCTGTAATGGGTAGGACAAGTGACAAGGAACAAGACTCTTTCATTATTGAGCTTCTTCATCTTTTCTTGCCCTCCTCTCTCAGAAATATGCTTTCATGGCTATCTCAGAGGCAGCTGCATTTAAAAAGAGAAGAAAAAAGGAGAGTCACAGTCAACCCTAAGTCTGGCTATTTGTAATCAGTGTGTAGCCTCGGTGATGAAATTTGTGAGTAATTCACTTCCCACACTCCCAAATGAAGCCTACCAGAGTGGGATCTAATGTTGCCACCCTGAACACTAATGAAGGAAGCCAGGCAGCAGTACTGCTTGCCCTTGGGGACTCATTTTTCACATCACCAAAAAGTAATTTCTGTCATTTTCAGCCATCTGGTTGACTGAATTGTGAAGATGAAATTCTGTTCAAGAAGTGTTTAAGAGTAGACTGTGCTGAGATTCAAACGCCTTTTCTGGTTTCTTTTATTCTCATTTGGGCCTTGGTTTCTTACCTGTAGATAAAAATCTTTGTAGAAAAGCCAATCTTTATTATATGAAGTGATTGAAATGATATTTCTATAGCATACTATGCATCATGGTAGATATAATGCATGTTTAATTAAAGTTAGCTTATCATTTAATTGTTAATAGTATTATTAATGGCAGTGTTAAAATAATGCTGTAGGATGTTTATAAGGTCTATTTAATTAACACAGTGCCCATTAGCTCAGTTTACATCATCTAATCTGTTATGTACATTTAGTATATAGTATCTGTAGAAAATTGTGTGTAGATGCTTTCTATTGCATTGATTATCTTATGAATTTTATATGTGGGTACCACATCTTACTAACACAATGCTTATGACCTAACAGTAAATATTGACTATCCTTTCCTTTGCATTTGGAGGCTATACTATATTCTTTCTTATGCATAAAATAAGATATTCAAGCGATGGTAGTATAGAAATTTATTGTGAAATTGTTAACAATGTGCATACCTTCTAATATTTAAGTAAGACTGGCCTTACCAGAAAAGAGCTAACACTATATATCTATATCTATATCTATATCTATATCTATATCTATATCTATATCTATATCTATCTATATCATCTATATCTATATCTATATCATCTATATCTCAAGTACTTCCTACAGCTCTCAGATGGCAGAAGGAATTTTCACCTTATAGATGTTTTAGGAACTCTAGAGGTATTTGGAAAGGAAATAGGATGTGTGGGAATTAAAAGTATCCTGGCTACTTGGTGTGAAATTTCTAATTTAGTTATAAAGCTTGAGACTATTATAGATCACTGCTACAGTTTGCTTTTTACTGCCATGATTATATATCCCATTTCCTTCTGTCTACAGTTCCACCAAAGATCTCCAACATCTCCTCAGATGTCACTGTGAATGAGGGCAGCAATGTAACCCTGGTCTGCATGGCCAATGGCCGCCCTGAACCTGTTATCACCTGGAGACACCTTACACCAACTGGTAAGCCACTGGCTAGACTCTAAGATGCCACATCATATTTAAGATTCTACTGCATCAAAAGGGAAAACATGCATCCTTTTATTGAAACTATAGATATTGTTTAGGGTTCCATAGTTTATGCTAATGTGTTCATCCTTTTAAGTAACTTAGTAGCATTTGTACCTATATCTATCACTTATCTAACATCTACCTAATCAATGTATAAATATTGATACATAAAGTTGTCACTTCAAATAGACTAACTCTCAAAGGAACAACAATATTAAGTAATGCAGATACCAATATATGTATAACTATACATATATACATGTACATTTTGTATAAAACAGGAATAATCAAAGAAAAAGAGGCTATTAACTTGAGGGCAAGAAGGTTATAGAGAAATGAATGGAGGAATGGGAGGAAGGAAAGTGATATAATTATATTTCAACTATAACATATTCAAAAATAAACTGTAAAACATATAGCATATATCTAAAACATACAGTATTTTGGTAGTTCAATGTCTTCAGGAAGTGTTTTATATAAATTATTGTATACCACTTTTTAAAGACTTTTTCAACCAGTTTTCTACTTTGTGGTGACACCATGTGAAGAAATTGAAAACAAAAACTATCTCTGATTCCTAAATGCCTGGACTTGTCATCTAGTTCAGTGATGTTTCATGTCAGGCATGAAACATTCTTTGTAAGTATTTGGTCCAGCTGATGACAAAAATTCAGTGAAATTCCTCATATGGCTTTCTAAGAACGTCTTCTGTGCCCTTCCTTTTCTTCTTTGTACCACCTTTAACTTAACTAGGTCCCAAAGCTATTGTGGTTTGTGAACATATGTAACCATTTTACCAAATGATTAAGGATTAATATGTTGCATTATTCCCTTTTCAATGAATTATGTTTTCTTAAATGCAAAACTATGTATTTGCAATCTATGCATAATAGTACCTTCTATTTAAATATTACAAAATAAGATCTACCAAGTCAATTGGAAATCAATTATAAATAGATTATCCTTAGAAAATTACTTATGTTAATATATAATCTGAGTTTATGTATGATAGCCTCATATAATTTCTCTATAAAAGTATATAGATGCTTACTTTTTGAGGTGACTGGCTTTGGAATGAATACCAACAAACATAAGACTAGGTATACAATGTTACACATTCTGACACCAAGGTAATATTTCATAATAGTGTGCCTAAGTATTTCTTTACTTTTTTGTAAGATAAAAGGGGGCTCTATTTAACATCATAGTCCAAATTAATTTCCAGGGAAAATTTGGGTCAATTTTGCTCTTCTATTTAGGCATTTTTTTTTAATTAGAGACCTATATTCTCTTAGGAAAATGTTACTCAAAGCCCATGCTTATTTATGGATGTATCCCATCATTTATTAATATTATATAAGGGCATCATATGAGGTACTTATTTAGGGAAATCAATACCAAACGTATTTATTTACAAACTCATTTTTGTATCTCATGTGGCAGGAACACATGGATGGTCATCTGAGGCATGGCCTTGTAAATGTCACACACCTTTGTCTAGAAAAAAATTAACTCTTCACAGTAAACCCAAACCTACTCTACCTACCCTGGTCCCAAAGATAACATTGATGTTTTGCTTACTGGTGATTCAGTATTCAAATATTGTCCTGTATTTAAATATTTTGAGAAAGTGAACATCTAAAACCATTGTGTTTGCTATCATGTCATTGAAAATTTATTTAATTCCTTTCATAATTTCACTTTAAAAGGTCTCTTTCAGGAATTTCCCTCTTTATTTTCAATAAAATATTTTGTCTCTCTTTTCCAAAGCAATGGGTTTTTTTCTTGCAAGTAAACCAAGAAATCTTATATAAATTAAAAGATAAATTATCATGGTCCTTCATTGTATTGACTTTTGGTAGACTTACTGCCCAATTTATGACCAATCTGTTAAAGACATAAATTATTATATAAATACTACAAATTAATAAAATTGATTTTAAATGCTCCACTTAGGCTTTTATGATCTTAAATTCATATACCAACATACCATATTTCTGTTTCCATACCCTTATTTTTAATTTTTATCACCTATTTTAATTAAATTTAAACTTACACAAATATTTTATTTATCTTTTAATGTCATTCAAGGTACAAGGTGGCAGATTAAAAAGTGAAAAATGTAGGATTTCAGGAAGTAATTTATATTCCTGCTATGATCGATAAGGGGCCTTATTAATAAAAGACTTTCTTCAGGTTAAATTTTGAATAGTAAATAGGATTTTCTGGGGAAAATAAAATTGTTCTCTAGAGCCTCCAAATACTCCATTTTAGTCCTCAAATTTAGAAAGATTCTGAGAGAGAAGCAAATCTTCATGATCTTTGCTAGTTTGTTAGCATGTCTGGGTCTACATGACTAAACCATGTGAAGTTCTATGCAATAATAAGCATCTGTCTGGAACACTGAATAGCATGATAGTTTCTGTGATGATTCAAGTAAAGCAAAGAATGGAGGTCCAGTGATATCTCGCATAGTAAAGACATTATTTTCATGTACCCCCAGACCACTATAGACTTCCAAACCATATGATGAACTCATAATGATTCTCAGTACTCAATGCCAGGGGTCAACTGTGGGCCCAATTATATCTGCTCCATTCATGTTCACTGCCTGAAAGCCACAGTGCTTAAAAACTTCCTAAATAGTTGCAAATAATCAACAGAATTCTGAATTTAAATACAGAGCAAATGTATAAACTTCAAACTTGAGGACAGATACATAAGGTTTTGCTGAATTATTTGCATTTGATCCCTGGCTGTCTTTGATCTAAAAATCACATACCTTGATAACAGCAAGGAAAGTACTTAGCTCACAAAGCTTAAAATATGTTAATTTCCCCCTTAGGTTAAAATGTATACACCTCTGCTTAAGGCCATAGCCAGAAACATAAACAAAGATTTATTAAACTCACATATAAACCATAGGTTTGAATGTATCCTGTGTCAGATTTCTTCTTTGCTTGTTATTAGTTGTATGTGCAGACTTTCTCTCTGTACCAAATTATATGCTAACATACTCAGAACAACTCCTTGATTCATTTGCATATTCAATATCAGGCCACTCCTTCCCTTACAATGAACATCAATTTCCAAGTTCACTCTTTCATCTCCCAAAGAAAAGCAAATAATAACCAAATAACCATTTGACCAAAATAATCATCTTCCTAGTGGCAGGTAAGAGAACTTAATTTGTCTACTCTTTCATAGAACAAATTAGGCTCTGTGTGTGTGTGTGTGTGTGTGTGAAAAGGGTGATCTTTCAGCCAATCCAGTGCCACCTTTCTCAGAAACACTGAAGACTTGCTTTCTGTGTTACAGTGGAGCTGTCTGCAAATCATTGTCACGTGATGGTGAAAATCGAGATAGTTCAATTATTAATTGGGCCTTTCATAGTTCAGTGTGTGACGCCTTTCAGAGGAAACCTACCTGTGATTAGCTACACCCCACAGGGGACACAGAGATAGAAAGGGGAAGATGGCATGCAGGGAATCACAAATGTCTGATTATGTGTCATTTGATACCATGAAAAAGGAGCAATGGAGGGAAAAGAGTGAATGGTTTAATGTTTTAAAATGACATTATATGTATTCAGTTATTTTGCTTGATTTTTTTTGGTTAGATTATCTAGTTTCTCCTTTTTTTGATTCTTGAGAGGTCTTGCCCCCGCCAAGTATATTACAAAGATTTTTTTAAAGGAAACTGGAGGTATCATAAACTTTCCATATATTTAAATTCAAAATGCCTCACTTGAATTTTATAATTCCAAATTTTTTAATTGTTCTCATTTTCAGTTATTTTATATTGTCAAAATGAGTGTTACATATGTGGTTATTAAATATGATCTGGTGTTTTCCTCCTTGTTTTAAGTCAGACTTTCATAGCACTGTGGTTCCCAGAGGTTTACTGCACCATAACATGTATTCTATATGCCATGTTTGATCTTCCTTCTTGAGCAATGCTGTTTCCACCATCACATGACTCTGCTTCTGAGTCTTTCTACTGGCAATTATGGGGAATCCTTTCTCTCAAATGTGCCTCATGTAGTGTCAAGTGTGCTCAGGTTTACAGGAGGAGTTTGTGTGCATTTTGTTCCTACGAAGGTTTTCACAGCCTCGGTACCTTTTTCTCTGTAGAAAATTCAAAACCCTGTGCTGAAGATTTCACCCCTTAGACTAAGACTAGCTCAGGAGATACTATGTTATTTTCCTGACCAGCTAAAAGTAAAGTTTGTCACCAAATAATGTGGGTTTAGTTTTAGTTTCTAACTGGAATATTGGTTTCAAAATTGTAATTGTGTTCAGATTCATCATTCTCTTTCATACACAAATTGTTCATTTGGTCAGAATTATTTTTAAAGTGCTTACTCTGTAAAAAAAAAGATGCACTGAAATGTAAGACAGACATGGTCCCTGAACAAATGAAGCTTATAGTTCAACAAGAGAGCAGAGCATTAAACTAATAATTGCATGACTAACCCTTTAATTAGATTCATACATTATAAAAGAAAATTATGAAATTCAATAAGACCATAAAATAGGGACATATAGCAAAATCTGCAGAGCCAGCAAAGGTCCCCTGAGGGAATATATTGCTGAGATTTCACAAATGAATTGTACCTGTCTGAGAAAACAGAGAAAGAGTATCTTAGGCATACAATATGGCACATCCTAGGGCCTGGCATACAATACCTATAGGAATTTGGGTGAAGATCTTTATGTGAAATGTTTTGTTAATAGTATCTGATCATGCTACTTTTCATGCCTAAAACCCTCTATTTGAAGACACTCAATTTGATATTGCTTTTTAATATTCTGTTTCTGTCTCTAAAAAGGCAAAAAAAAAGAAAAATCATACAATAAATGATTTGGCCTTATCTGTAAAATATGCCTTCATGCAATACTATATAGAGAATTTATTTATTATATATTATATAGTTATGCATTGTACATAATACAATATATTATATAAATGTTTATATATGTAATATGCTGTATATTACATTACATAATAGCATATATGGTCATAAGACACACATACACACAGAAAGAGGCAGATTAATGAAATAGATTGTTAGATAGTTTTGGTTTTTATTCCTGTGGAGATACTATGACCCCAGCAACTCTTATAAAGAAAAGCATTTAATTGATGGTGGTTTGCTTATACTTTCAGAGTTTCAGTCCATTATCATCATGGTGGGGAGCATGGTGGCGTACAGGCAGATGTAGTGCTCGAGCTAAGAATCCTTACATCTTAATAGGCAACAGGAAGTTGACTGAGACACTTGGGAATAACCTGAGCATTGGAAACTTCAAAGTCTGCCCCCACAGTGACATAATTCCTTCAACATGACCATACTCACTCCAACAAAGGCATACCTTCTCATAATGCCACTCCTTATTAGATTATGGGGGCCTATTACATTCAAACTACCACAATAGAGCTTGAAAAATACATTGTTTTTATGTACTGGTATATATGTTATTGTCAGTGTCCAGGAATCAAGCACAAACCTACAGAATTCAGAAACATAAAGGCCACAGGATTAGTGGTAAGAGATGGTCACGGGGACAGTAAAATGGTTCAGTAAGTAAAGATTTGTGCTACCAAGCCTTATGACCAGAAATCATCTACGTGATAGAGGAGAGCAGATTCCCACAGGTTTTTCATCTAATTTCCATGCCCGCCAAAATAGTAAATGAATAGTGTAATCTTTTTAACATGTTCATAATGAAGAAAATGATTTCTAAGCTAAAAAGATGAGAGTGATCCTAGCTTCTTTTGTCATAACAAGGATTTATTTGCATCATATTTTGATTATTTTTATTAGTAGCTGAATCTTTCCATCTTTTCTCATGTCACTATCAAGGTATTGTACAACCAATATCTTTCTCATCTGCATTTATTATTTTTTGATTAACTCCTTAATATAAAATGGTCAAATATTTCTCCTTGACTTTCAGTATTTCAGGGCTTTTGGAATAAAGCTCAAACCACTTAGCAAGGTGTTAAAACCCTTACTCAACCAATTCTTGTGCCTCTGAATCTCAAACTGTAACACACTAACTTAGGAAGAGCATGAGACTCTTAATTTTGGGGTTGTAGGTTTAAGCCTCACATTGGGTGCCAATATGTAGCACAAATAATAAAATTCCAGAGACAGATATTGGGGTTCAAGCTGAAGATCAGAAAACAAAGCAGCCAAGTAACCAGAAAGCTCTTAACCTCTACCACGGCTGAGACAAGCCTGACCTCAATGTGGCTGCAGACTAATTGCCTAGTGAATACAGAATGAGACCCTGAGCTTCTGTCTTTTATACCTTTCTAGTGCTGGGGTTAAAGCCATGACCTTCCAAGTGCTGGGATCACCTCTATGTGAGCTCTGTTTTCCACCTTAGACTGATTCACTCTAATGTGGCTCTGGGTGGCCTTGAACTAACAGAGAGCCATTTACCTCTGCCTGCTGTGTCCTGGGATTAGAGGTGTATTCCAACATTGCCCAGCCTCTATGGGTGATTAATGTGGCTGACTTTGTATTCTGATCTTCAATGGCTTTATTAGATCATAAACGACATATAACCACATCAAACCATTAGAATTAATGCAGTATACTATATAACTTACATTTGAGAATGTTTTGTGTTTGGTCTTCAGTCTTCTATTTGAAACATGAATGCCCACTCCACATATACCATCCTTTTGCCAGCATATGTTGGAAACATTTCTACATGACTCTTTGTCTAGGAACATAGTATCATACAATTAATAAATTTTTCATCCATTAGGTTATTCATCTTTCTTTGGTTTGTGAGACATTTTAACATGTGTGTGTGTGTGTGCTTGTGCACATGTGTTTGCACACATGCATGCATTCACACACATGAATGGCATGCATATGGAAGTCAGAGGAGAGCTTGTCAAGGTTGTTTCTCTTTCCTCCAGAGTTTTGGGGCTCAAACTCAGGTCACCAGTCTTAGGAACAAGAGTCTTTCCCTGCTGGATATCTTTCCTACCTTCTTTGTAAGATCTTGAAAAGTCTATAAGCTATCTGTTACTCATGTATCTTTTCTCAAAACACTACATGTTAGTGACAAACTACTAAAGCATTGGTGGACACAAATTAAACTCCAAATGATGTTCAGGAATTACACTACTCAGACTAATAGCTTCATTAATTAAGAAATTAATGAAATAATTTTGGGAATGTCATGAAAGTTCTCTACCTATGTTCTGTCTGTATTCTTTTTACATTGAGTTTTCTACATGTGTGGATACATGCTCATCTGGCTTGTATCATTTCACTGTTGGCTGGGGGAAGTACTCTGAAATATTCATTCTTGCGTCTTACCTTTTGATATTATTTATTACTCTTTTGTGATCACTTGATTGTTATTTTCTTCCCAGCAATTATTTCATTCAGTAATTGTCTTAAGCATTTGCTTGCCTTTTCCCTTTCTGTTTTCCTCATGGAAGCAAACATTTCTGTATCCTCATTTTCCACTTTGGCTCAACAGGAATAATAAGTATGCTCAATTAGTATCTGAGGAGTAAATGAATGGAGTGCTTACTATGAGAAACAACAGACTCTGTTATTGCCAGCTTAAAGCAGCAGTAAAGGCAGCTTTTCCACACTATAGTTTTGCTGTAGCAGACAGGTCTTTAAAATACAGGATTTTTCTTCCCTTTTGGCACTTTGACATCTCTCCCCCAGGTTTTTATGCTCGAGAATAAACTTCTTCCTCTGTCAACAAAAATGTCAGCATTGTCACTCCATTGAAGTATACTATTTTGTGGGTGGGGTAGAGGAAGCTTGCAGGCCTCAAACTAGCTGATGGTCAAAATTACTTAGAGTGGAAGGAATCATGTCTCACATGGTCCTTCATCTCTTGGTGAGATCGAGAGTCCGGTGAAAATGAAGCTCCCATGAATAGGATGATCAGAATGAGGATCTAAAACATAGGAGTGCTAAAACACTGTAAGAAAAGTGTCTGTAACTTGAACGTATTTAGGAAATACCTTCAGAAAATGATTAGAATGTGGATTTGGTGCAGTGAACCTGAGCTGAGACCTGTGTTCTATAGAAAGAACACAGCAAGTGTAGACCTGCCCTACCAGCATCATTCAGAATCTCAAGACAAAGGAGGTTACAAGGTATTGGGGTATGTAAATAGACTAGTAAAGGGAACACCTAGTAAGTCTCAGGATACACATAGAACTAACTCAATATTATTACAATGTCTCTTGTTTTTAACTTTGCTTCAATTGGGATACTGGGGAGAATGATATATAAGAATATTAAAAATATAGTTTTGAAAATTAGGATTATTCCTGCCTATTAGAGTTGGCTACTGGTCATTAGAATTGGCAATAGCTTGGAGCTTTGTAGAAACACAGTAATACTGGGTCTAAGCACATACCATCTTGATCTGAAGCTGCAGTCCATGAAGACCCCCAAGTGGTTTGAATGCATATTTAACTTTGTAAAGCCCTGGGCTAAAGGAAATGAATCTTCAAATTCAGAGGAAGCCGTTTCCTTAGCGTATAAAGTGTAGAAATTAACAACCTGTCCTCACTTTCCTACTGAAGATGATCCTAACTGAATCTTTACTCCTTTCCTTCCGAATGCATGCTGACTGGAAAAAGAGAAGAAGAAAGGTTGGGGTGGCATACAACAACATGCCGTTCATTATTTGTCACTGGGACTATTGTCCTCTAATGCTCTAATGTTCTTCTTGCTACATTAGATGCTGCTGCTAAGTATTGCAGGAAAAAAAATTAAGTCTACTGAATGAGGAAAGGCAATCTGAATGACAGTAGCCACTTTTCTCATCATCTTTTATAATAGCTTTATCTGCAAAGCATAGACAATAACATGTGACCTGCCTGCCTCACACTGGTGCTTCAAGGGATCAAATGAGATAATGAATATGAAAGGGGTCTGAAAAATTGGAAGTTCTCCACAAATAGAAAAGACTGAAAAGAAACATGATTTGGTAGAGACGGTTCAGAATTTGAATTCTGAAAGAACAAGTTCAAGTCCCTGGTAACCATAATTTACTTTCACTGATAGAGGAAAGACCTTCAGAAGGCCCATGTCACATCTGCAAAATATGAATAACAGAGTTGACCTATCAGTATTCATCTGCTGACCCAAGTGTAATAATCCAAATCAAGGTGATCTGGTAATAATAAAAGCATTACTCAACTACTCTTTGCTGTTGCCACACTATAGATGCTACAGAGTACATTATAGAGCAAAATCACTGTAGTCATCTGGTTAGACAGTAAAAACTGACCTCAAAATCTTGATTCATTCAGTTGATGAAACAAGGAATGAAACCAGGGTCTCTCAATAGCTACAGCAGAATTCTTAATAGGATGGTCCCCAGACCAGCAGCATCAGCAGGATGGAGGTACACATTAGAAATGTGTGTTACTAGACCCCACTCTAGAATCACCCAAATCAGAAACTCTAGGTGTGGGGCCCGGCATTGTGGCCATTAATAAGCTTCTCTGGTTGATTTCAATGCATGATATACTTGGAAAAGAGCCTGCCTTTAAAGACAAGACATCTTTCTGATATAGACAGGGTCATGAGGTATCTCTACCAAACGCCGAGTGAGTATAGGAACATGTGTGATTCTTCTGTTTCAGTGACTGTGTGCACTCATGCACAGCACACACACACACGTGTATAAAACTACTTGCTATGTAAATTCATTGTCATATTTCTTCTATTTGGATTTCTATCACCTTAGATGAGGAGGTTTGGAAGTAACACTGCATAGCATTCCCCCCTTTGTCTTTTTCCATCGACATTCTAATGCTATTTGATGCTAACGTATCACTTAAAATGTGCACACATTTCTGAAGTCCTCATCATCCTCTTGGCACATTCATTTGCAAGTCTCCCAATACACTGAGGCTACAATTCATCGTAATAAAACTGAGAAATCTCAATAGGTAACAAGGATGGAGTCACACTGCACACAAAAGGCATGCCAATAAAGCAACCAGTGTCACCTGAGAAGAAGTGAGAAACAAACTCCCCTGCTTAAGAAAAAGAGGGGGAGAGAAAAGAGAAAAAGGAACTCCTTGCCACTTCTTGTGTGACATTAACCTTCCTTTTCTCACCCAAGATTCAAATCAGGTATTTCTCTCAGTTGGTCAACAATTCAAAAGCACAGAAGGCTGTGGGAAGTCATTGTTAAACTATGATTTTGTCTTCTGTGGATTGAAGTGTTAAAATCTAATGAAGGAAAAAAAAATTTAATAATTCAACTTGCAAATATCAATGCAAATCAGTTCTAATTCTTCAAGGTATTCTAGTAATAAAACCCGAAATGTCAGTCTTTGAATGACATCATTCTTTTTGAAACTTTTTGGTTTTTGTGGCCTGGTCACTAAGGCTTTCTGCTGTTGGTAATGAAAGGCAGAGCAAGACAGGTAAGGATATAGTGGCCCTTACTCTCCCACCCTCTTGCACCTCCTAGAACAGTAAACCTGTTTGAAACTTTAAGAATATTACATATTCCTAAATTTCATCTTGTAACAAAAAGCATTGCAATCGTGACAGATGCAGTTGAGGACCTAGTATCTTGTCACTGGAGGTCACTTGATATAGACACAGAAGTATTCAGTGGGCAGTTTAAGCTGTTTAGAATGTTGACCAGATAACATTTGGGAGTTGTCTTGGAGAAGACAGAGTTGCATTGTTTAAAAAAAAAGTAGAAATAGACACTTTGAGTTTTTGTATTAAAATAATTGTAACTATGCTTGCTTCAGTATATCATCTCTTAAAGAAATTAAGTAAGTCCACTTATTTAAGAATAAAGTCACTACGGTATATCCCATCCTGGATCTGTCTTAATAAAATATTATAGATTGGGAGTTTAAATAGCCACTGATTTCCTTTACAGTTCTGGACAGTAGAAATCCATGATCCATTGTGTACATGCTTGGGTTTTGCTTAGAGTAATTTTGCTGGCTTGTGGATGACTGCCATCTCTCAAGGAGCTTTGTGACTACTGCTTTGTACTTGCAGAGACAACAAAGGACAAAGTCTGTGATGACTCTGTTTTAAAAGGGCACTGATTCCTCCACAAGTCCCTCACCCTTGTGGACTCATTCACTCATTCACAAAAGACCTTGCCTCTTAGTGTTAGTGGGTGTTAGTCATTCAACATTTGGACTCGGTAAAAACATGTTCAGTCCATGACAGATGCCTGTTTGCATGGTAGTGACCACTTTATCTTTCTGCTCATCTGGTTCTTTATGAGCTTGGAGTCACATTTTCTTGAGACTGAATAAATATTCTGGAGATAAATCTCTAAATTCAGAGTTATCAGCCTTAATAAGGAAACTACATGGGAAGAAACTTACCACCCCACTGCTTGTAGCCTTCCCAAAGTCAGCTGCCCTATCGATAAGCCTAATCAGAAATGGCTCTTTCATCATTTCAATGAACTGAAAGCACAATGAGTTATCATTGTAACTCTCCAAGATCAAAACTAAAAGGAAAAAAATGGTTTTGCATGTGTGTAAATAGCAATAGCTTTTTTCCCCATTGGTAGTGCTGTTACTGATTACTGTAAGAGGAGATAATTCTCCTGGGAACATTTCAGCATTCTAAGCTCTCCACAGCAGGCTGACTCAGCTGCTGTGTGTCAGAGTAGATCTGAGGCTCTGCTGAGCCACTCTGTAATGTTGTTAGGCTTTGAGAAAGCCTGTGAATCTTCACTGTGCTCTGTGCCTAGTCAATAGTATGGTTCTGCCAAGGAAATGTCTGGCAGCAGGGACACTCATAATCTCATTTTATCATGCCGTGTGAGAGTGGATGACTGGTGATGGAGGAGTGATAAAGGGCAGCTACCACAGACAGCCAGTAAGTTCTACATCTCACTTCTGACCTGACCTTCATAAGGATGGAGAATAAGAAGTGTTATTTTAGCAGATCCTTGACATCTACTGTAACCTCAGATTTCTAACAAGGAACCATTCAGAATTCAAACAAATTCTCAACTTGAGACACATTGAGGACCACTTCCCCTTCTCTGGGGTTTCTTTCTTGTATGGGAGACCTATGTGAGATTTGTACAAGCCAAAATGAGTACTCTGGCCTCTCCCATCACTATAGTACCTCTCACCATTGGAACTGTTGTTACTTTTACTACTACCATTCAAATAACTATACTGTCTTCAATTGTTCTTACCATGATGGAATGGCATAGCATCAAAGGTGCTACACATGCACAATGTGTTATTTATGTAAGAGATAGAAGTCAACTACTCCAGAGATATTCTTCAAAATGTTGCTACTTAGTCCCAAGCCAAGTTCAGAATTTGAGAAACAACCAGCTATGAATCCATATCATGGTCAGAGAGCAATGTCATGGGGTAATCCCTGGATTTGATAAAGGACAGAGTAAAACCACTATGTTCCAGTAGACATTCTAAATACATTTTTCTCCTGGTTGATATTTTACAAGAAACATATACAGCCCAGCATGGTAGCACAAGCCTTTAGTTTCAGCATTTCAGAGGCAGAGGCAGGCAGATATTTGTGAGTCCCAAGACATCCAGGGGAACATAGTGAGACCCCATCTCAAAATTTAAAAAACAAATATAAAATAAATGGTATAAAGATAGGTATATAAACATATACCACACACATGTACATACATTTGCTTAGATTACATGTATAATGGAGATAATTTTGTGAGTTCAATGAAAATACATTTATCAAATCATATGAATAATGAATATATAATTATAATGCAATATTTGCTGGCTTTGGTTGGCTTTTTCTCGCTGCAATCACAGTGATGTCAAGTGTTCATTCTATTCCTAAGCTTGTAAGGAGATCATATGAAGTCATTCTTCACAGTGTATTGAAACATTGAATGTCAAATGGACATTTTCATTTTTCAAAATAAACACTGTGATGACTCATGATCCCTTTGTTTAGATCTGTGAGAAATTAAAGTACAAAATCTACATACACCCTGAGACTTAATTGCTGTGATCAATCATACATTTTTCCCTAACAATGTTCCTCAAATTATTTTGAGATCTATTCTATCAAAATAACATATGTGCAGGCATCTTAGAACTTCCACAACAAACTACCAGAGTCTTATGGATATAAACAAAGAAAATGTATTTTCTAGAGTTCAGAGGTCTATGGACCACAATTTAGAAACCCAGGTTTGAGTAGCTCATGACATTCCTTAGCATATGATGTTTTACTTCAAGTTTTTGCTCTATTGGCCTTCTTTTCTGCATCTCTGTTATTGAACATCTAAATCCCTCTTTTTATTTTATTGTACCTAAGATCTATGTAGAAACCTCCATTTCTTTTACAATATTAGTTTATTTATTTATTTATTTATTTATCATGTTTAGTGTTCTGTCTACATATATGCCTACATGCCTGAAGAGGCACCAGATCTCCTTATAGATAGATGGTTGTGAGCCACCATGTGGTTGCTGGTAATTTAACCTCTGAAAGAGCAGTCAGTTCTCTTAATCTCTGAGCCATCTCTCCAGACCAGAAACCTGAATTGTTTTCTGCTAAATCCCTCCTTATTGCATATGTTAAAAATTCTGTGGTTAAGGATATGGACAAACTGTTATAGGGTGCTCTACTGAATATACTATATATTTGCTTTGCAATCTTGTAAGTACAAACTGTTTTGGGGGGCTCTATTGAATATACTATATATTTGCCTTGCAATGTTGTAAGTGTGATGAGCGGAAAAAATCATGTGACTTTTCAAAAGGGCAGTTGGGATACAAATATTGTCTTAGGAAACCCAATCTAATTTGGTCAAGACTTTATTATACAATAACATATGGAAGACACTATATATATCATGAAATTCTTGGGGTTTATTTGTAATGACAAAAGGTATTTTTGATATGTACAGAAGAACTAGGCATTATGAATAATATTCAGAAATCATCTTGAGTGAGGTAACCCAGTCAAAAGATGACAAACATGATATGTACTCACTCACATATGGATTTTAGACATAGAGCAAGGGGTTACCAGTTCACACCAGCAGAAAAGCTAGGAAACAAGGAGGACGCTAAAAGAGACATACATGGTTCCCTGGAGAAGGGGAAAGGGACAAGATCTCCTGAGCAAATTGGGAGCATGGAGGGAAGGGAGACAGAGTTAGGAGAAAGAAGAGGAGAGAAGATGAGGGGAAAGGTGGGCATGAGAAAACAGGAAGAGTGAGACAGAGAAAGAATAGAGGAGAACAAGAAAAGAGATACAATAATAGAGGGAGGCATTATAGATTTAAGGAGAAACCCAGCACTAGGGAAATTCCCAGAGATCTACAAGGATGAACCCAACTAATAATCTAAGCAATAGTGGAGAGGCTACCTTAAATGCCCTTCCATGATAATGAGACTGACGACTACCGCATACGCCATCCTAGAACTTTCATCCAGTAGCTGATGGAAGCAGAAGCAGACATCCACACCTAAACAACAGCCAAACTCCTGGAATCCAGTTACAGAGGGGGAGGAGTGATGAGCAAAAGGGTGAAGACCAGGCTGGAGAAACCCAGAGAATCAACTGACCTGAACAAGCAGGAGCTTATGACCCCAATCTGATAGCAGGGAAACCAGCATAGGACCAACCCAGTTTCCCTGAATGTGGTATTAGTTAGGAGGACTGGGCAATCAATGGGGCCTATGGCAATGGATCAGTATTTATCCCTAGTATACCAATGGACTTTGGGAGCCCATCCTACATAGAGGGATACTTTCTCAACCTACACACATGGAGGAAGGCCTAGGCCTTGCCCCAAATGGTATGACAGACTTTAAAGACTCCCCATGGAAGTCCTCACCCTCCCTGGGGAGCAGAAATGCTATTGGCTGGGTTTTGTTGGGGTTGATAGGGAAGGAGAGAAGGGGAGGGAACTGGGATTGACATGTAAAACAACCTTGTTTCAAATTTAAATTAAAAGCGGGGAGGGGGGCAAAGTAAAAAAAGAAAGCTAACCTGGACAAATATACAGTTTGCTAGCAAGGGATGGTGGTACCCGCCTGTAATCCTAACACTCAAGAGGCTGAGGGAGAAGAATCATCAATTTAAATATAGCCTGTGCTACATAGGTAGTTGACCAACCTTAACTACCACAGTGAAAACTTACCTCAGAAAAGAATAAAATTTGATATGACTTAGTCTCTGTATGGCCCTCATGATACAGCTTCCAAATAATGTCCCATAGCAGTGTCATAATAAGACTTCCTCATTACTTCTGTGTGAATTAATGATGTAGTGTTTATGAAACATTTTCCTGTTTACCTATTCTTATAAGATCGCAATAAATGTAGTTCCCACTGTTGGTGGTACATTAAAATTTCCAAAAGAAAAATGTGCAATCTATATGTAAAAACACTAGTCTGAAAGTACCCATGCCTGTAAGAACCAAAAATCTGCACTGTTAATGATGACATTTCCATCACCTCAGGGCTTTAATTATAAGAAAATTTGTCTTTGTCATCACAAGCCGTGAAAACAGTAATTGATAGACCTTGCTGCTTCGAGTGTTGTTTGTACTATATATGCCAGGTGTCCTATTTAAATCCTAATGGTTTTTCAAATAGAAACGTATGTGCAGCCCCAAAGTATGTAATACAAGAAAAAATTTAACATAATCCAGGGGCATGCTGACAAAATGAGTAGAGGGCAAACAGTTGGCAGAAACAACATTTATTGACAGCAGAGAAACAGAACTCTGCTCTGGCTCAACCTGAAGGTACTTTCTTCCCATCTGGATGTTTTCTTCTCACAGCTGGAACCTGTACCCCTTTGGGCTGCCTTGCTCTCAGCACTTAAGTCAAACCTTTCTCTCATGCTTGCTCTCCTGCTCCTTCAACAGTGTATACAGGATATGTAAAGGAGCCTGGTGTGTCTGGGAAGGTGGCCACATTAGCACATTTGGAGACCTGTCAGATGGCCTCCAGCATTTTGTTCATCCTGGTTTACTGGCTCATTCCTTCAGCCTAACCTTCTCCTGAGTTTTCCAATGTCTGGTACCAGGAGAATATTCTCTATTATTCACTTTCCATTTATAGTGTTAGTCCACATTCTTCTAATCTGTAAGACAATCCTCTGAAAACCAGAAGTTTGACAATGCCTCACTTTGGATATAAGTGCTGTTAGCAAGCCACACAGTGTCCTACTGGGTGGTCAGGGACAAGGTGAGAATTTAATGGGGCCAAGTAGAACTTCATATGAATATGATTCCTTTGACCTTAAGGAGATGCATAATTTACATTTCAGCATCACCTATTCCACCAAGCAGAAGTAGTTTCAAAATAGTTAAAGAGAAAAGAAAGAGATGAAGAACTCTATTGAAAAGTTATTGGTAAGGAGAAAGTAATAAACAATGCAATAGTTCCTCTAGGGATATCTACCATCTAATTCCTAGCACAGGTGAATACTTATGCATATTTAGGAAGTAAATGTGTACATAGATTCTTAGTAAAATCAAAAAGATTCATTTCAGATATACACAAGAAAATCATATAAGGAAGAGATGAAAAGTAGAAGTATTGTCAACAAATAGCTTTAGAGATTCTACAGTGGTAGGGCTACAAACTGAAGACAACAGGCTGCTTTCTGAAGTTGAAAAGGATACTCTTTCTTGAAGACTTCAAAATGAGCTAAGGCCTACTGAACATTTGATCTTAGTTCAAAAAAAGTCCCATTAAACTGTTAAATCTCTAGAGTTGTAAGATAATAATTAATATTAATTTAATTCACTATGTTATGGTGACCTGTTACAGCAACACCAAACTAATACACTAATTAACTCCTTGGAGTTGATAATAACTAGATAGTCATGTAATATTGGCTTGAATTTTTTCAAAAGAAACAAAGGTCATTGAACATGACTGTAAAGAGTGGCTTATTTGTTAATAATCAAGAATAACAGAGAGTTGAGGTATCTGATCAATGATGTCAGCTCATTTTATTATTGATGTTTGATATTCACAGAATTGTATTGTGATAAAATATAATGAAAAATATACTAAAATAAGTTTTCATTTATTTCCTTTTAAAAGTTGTGTCTTTTGATTTTGATGATTTAATATGCACCCAGGAAGTCACACTGCCTTTGGGGCAATTGGGGGAGAGACATCAATTATCATCATACCATTATAACTGCTAATATTATTTTCAGGTGATGTATAGTCAAAGAGTCATCACTTTCTGTGGAGGACAGTTCAGACTTTGTCCATAAAAGTACAACTTTGGGAAAGCTGTGTAATTGCTTTAGAATTAAGATTCACCCACTTAAAGTATTCACCTTGAACAATAAAAAGGAGGACTGTTTCTGTTAAATGAGACTCCTAAATATTGAGTTGAGAAAAAACAAAAACAACAAAACAAAAAATACCACCAGGTGCCTCAACTAAAACAGGGCTAGGTAAGCTCTTGCTTTTAGAATCAGTTGGTGAGCATGTCCTTAATATTAGGGTGATAAACTTGGAAGGCATACTGGTTTTTCCAACACATGACAAAATGTGTTCCTTTAGGGAAGAGGAACCCACCCTCTACTCATTAACTAGAATAGGTCTAGAATCAGGTCTGCATCAAGAATGCAAAAGAAAAAAAGAAAGAAAGAAAAAGAAGAAAAAATGAATAGGTAGTTCATCACAGTGTCTTCACCATCAGCTTTCCATACACATGTTGCTTTGGCTAAATACCCAAACAGAATGAAAATTAGCACTGAAGAAAGCCACATGCTGATATAGAATCCTACAGTCTAGGGTAGAATCCTCACTCTAACACCACCCCATCCATACCCACACACTGCCTAGCAAGTATGTGGGAAATTTTTCTGAACCTTCACCTCTCAAGCTTCTTCATGGAGAAAATAAAAGCATTACGGATAGTTCTTTCATGAAGAAACAGCGAAAACTAAGTGGGATAGTCCTCACAATGTGGTTTTTAGCCTGGGACCTCGTGATCACCAAGGATGCTGGAGGTCACAGATTTTTGTCTTAGTAGAGAATGGAAATGAACTTCATTTTCAGAGGCAGAAAGTGACAAATCAAAAGACACTAACACCTAGTGGGGAAATGAACTAAAACCTTCCCTGCTTCCCTCTAGTCTGTATAAATATATGAGTCTGAAATTCACTATTAAGTGCCTTCTTCATTATTTGTTTTAGCTTCCCATTACACGCATAAACACACACACACACACACACACACACACAGAGAGAGAGAGAGAGAGAGAGAGAGAGAGAGAGAGAGAGAGAGAGAGAGAGAGAGAGAGTCACACACTTGCTTGGCTCCCCTTGTGAAGGAGAAGCACAAAGAAATCCACAAGTTCCTGTCAGGAACCTGCTAATGGCAGGCAACAGCTGGATAGTGACAGAAGCTGTGTGCTTCAGGGGCCAATCCCCTACTGAGTGGAGCACTTTCATATCCAGCCTTGAACAGGCATTCTGCAGCAGCTTCCTCTGTGAGCCTGTGGTGTCTCTGCCTGCAAATCACTGGGCTCATAACAGTGCATGGTTTATCTGTCCTTTTTCAATCTGTTTAGACCACAAAATTGGGAGCACCTTTTGGCAGAAGCAGTTCACCAAATTCTAGGCTGCACTGGCCCTTCCATGGCTGAGAGCAACATGGCTAACCTTATCAAAATTTGTAGGTTTGAATCACTTTGTTTCTTCACAAACTTGTCCACAAATCAGCCTCTCTTGTTTATGATATGATGAGGTCCACACACTGGAGTAAGCACAGTGTATCAGCTATCTGCTGGACAGTATCTACTTTGTGTTTTAGGTGTGAAGGCAAAGAAAATTTGATAAATGGTTCACAGTCCTGAGGAGTGAGAGAGCTGCAAGTCTGAGCTAGCCAGAGAAGAGACTGATAAAAGACATGGATATGGACTGCCACTTAATTTCCCAGATTTTCTTTACAAAGGAGCAAAAGTCCTAGAACATGTCAATGAGCACATTTCAAATCCTGACACTCGTGATATGGAAGATTTCTGTCACTGAATAAGCTTTCAAACAGAACAGTGCTTTGAGCAGGGGATGATGGCAAAGCCTCATCATCATTTCCCAGATGATTAGAATTCACCCTAATTTTGGCCTCACTGTTTCATATTTTCAATGCTAACACATTGAGCTGCAGAATGATGCCAGACCTATGAGTGGCAACCAGATGCTTGGAAATTGGGTTTTAAATGCACCTTTGCTTTAAATTGATACTTTAAATTGATACTGGGGGGGGTCTTCTGTTCTTTCCTGGAGGAATGCCAATCTTTAATATTTTGAATGGTGACTTTTTCTTATTCTATGAGAATTAAAGGAAAAAGTTGCAATCCCTAGCTCTGTAATTAAGGACTCTAACAGGAGAAACGTGGTATCTTGGAAAACAGTATGTTGGAGAGGAAACTGAACTGATGGAATAAGGGAAAGAAGTTTCCAGTTCTGACTCTGGCTCTAATTGTCTATAGGACCTAGGACAGACCACACTTCCTCTTGAAACATTCAGTTCCTTCTAAGTAAAACAGAAAACAACCTAGGCTTGTATTTCTAAAACTTTTATATACAAACCAGATAGCTGGACATCTACTAAAGTGTGGAATTCAATTCAGCCTCATTGGGAATGTCGTGTGGAGGGCTATGCTCCCAGATGATGACAGTACTGGTGGTCTGTGCCATATTCTGAGTAGGAAGAACCAAGAAACTTTGTTCTTCATAATGTCATCTGGTGGATGGGTGAGTCTTTTCAGGGAACCCTCTATTGTATTTGATGTATCCACTGTATCATTATTATTCTTGTTGCTAAAAAATATGTTGCTCTTACTAGCCCACACTCTTGGTTGTAGTGCTTCAGTAACCAGCCAACAGGCATCCCAGCATCTACTTTCCACTCCCTCTGTTTTATACCCATCCATCAGAGCCTTTCAGAAAGATTCAATAGCACTCTCCAAACCCAATTAACACTTTGTAGTTGCTTCCAGAATCTTACCAGAAAAGCTGTAGGGGTTATTTTGGACCAACATAATTTATCTATGTTCTACTTTTAACTACTTTTTATATCACTGTCTTTCTGTATCTCCTTGCTACCATTAAATGGTTCCCAACTAGGGATAGTATTTCATTAAAGTGTACATTTTCCAGTGGCTGGAGATTTTGGAGCTGTTATAATTGGGTTGTGCATACAACATCTGATGGGGTGAGGCCAAGAACACTGTGGAAATCAAGAAGTGATTGGAAAACCCTTCACATTTAAACAGGTTCAAAGTTCCACTTAAGGAAAGCTGCTCTGTAGCTACCCCAATCTGTTCCATGTTACTCAGAATCACAAAGTCCCTGCCCACCACAAAGCATTAGTCTTGCTACATCCCCTTTGTTTTCTATGCATGTATTTCATTCAGCACAACCTATTAAATAAACACACAGCAAAACAGGCATGTGCATATATACATATCTCATTTTCATCATTAATGCCACAGTTCAAATACCCTAAAGGAAGCTGCCCTGTGTCACCTTCATTCAGGCTCTAGCACTTGTATTACACTATGCTATTATATTTCCTTACAGTGATGTCATTATTTAGATGTTTATTAAGTGCAGGTGCATGGCCTTTCTACCTGTAGCCTTACAGAAGAATGCATCTCCCATAATCCCAACATAGACTATACTTTGTCCATCTTATTTTATTTATACTCTCAGTGACATTATAGACGGATGACCAGGATGTATTTCTTAACTCAGATATATATTTAGTTAATTATTAAATGCATGAACCACAATGGAATTCACCAGACAATGCATGTTTAAATGTAGAACTTTAACCCTTAGTTCAGAGCTACTAAAACACAATTTCTTGGTGTCTTAGAGTTTACTATTTCTGTGAAGAGACACCATGACCATAGCAATCCTTACAAAAAAACATTTACTAGGGTTGGGGGGCTCACTTACAGTTCAGAAGTTCAGTCCATCATAGCAGGGAGCATGGAAGTATGCAGGCAGAGGTGGTGCTGGACTTGAGACTGCTACATCTTGCAGGCGACGAGAAATCAACTGACTCACTAGGTAGTATCCTGAGCATAAAAAAAGCTCAAAGTCTACTCCCACCGTAATACACTTCTTCTAACAAGGCCATACCTACTCCAACAAAGCCCGCACTTCCTAATAGTGCCACTTCCTATGAGCTTATGGGAACAAAATACATTCAAACTATTACACTTGGGTATGGAGTCTAATAGTCTGTATTTTAATACATTTCCCTTGTGATTTCTATAGACACTAGCATGTGGCTCCCACTGTGCTGGATAAGGATGTCCAAACTCTGAGTGCTCATTCCTCAGGCTATACATTGCTCTTGTCAGGATGTCCACTTCCCTTGTACCCTGCTATGAGAAATGCCAGCAATCCTGATTTGGTTTAACCTCTGTGGAAAAAAAACAAAGGGTTAGGTAGGAAGGCCTTGACACAAGCATTGCATTCCCACAAGACATAAATAGAAATAGGTGCAGGCCAACACATTGTAGATAACAGCAGGGCTCCATGTTTAAGGCTGAATACTGTGGTGGCCTACAGCATTACCCAAGCTATCTGCATCATGATATTGAATAGATGTGGTCTTTTTTCCTTAAAAATTAAAGGGACCTTGAGGAGAGGGGAGGAAATGACCTTTCTTGAGCAAATAGCAGTAAATGAGAAATGAATAAATGATAAGCACAAATTATATTAATTTAACCTCAAATAATGAGTTTCACAGGGGTTAATTTTTCACTAAAGCCATGCTAGTGGCTATGAAATCACAGTCAACTAAAACCTTAGATGGGTTTTATACAAGACTAATGAACCATGTATTTCCCATCTTGAAATGTCTACTTTCCTTCAACGTATAGGAAAGAAGGTACATTTATCCCTGTTTCATCCAGTCTTACTATATCTATTTTATTTTTGAAATATTACACTAAGAAAATGAACTTAAAATTATTATATTAGTAGAATAAATAAAACATCATTGTTCTGGAACTATCTTGAATTAAACTGGCATGGTGATTATCTGCACATTTTTTAGTGCAGAAGTTAAAGCCTGTTTATTAGATATTATTCTACTAACAATAATTTCTAACATGTTGTTGGGATTTGATGTTTGGTCATTATTATTACTGCTCTTCCATGTTTTTATGATTGTAATTGGTTCAGTTGATTGTCACAAGCAAATCTGATTATCATATTCTGTTCCAGATACCCAACTTAACTTCAGTCCTTAATTAGGTGTGTCACTTCAATCAGTTATAAATCTACTTTACCATAATTCAGATAAAAAATTCTATGTTGTTTTTAAATTGGCTTTCATAGGTAAGTTGGCTTGATTTCAAATTTATTTTTATAGTATTAGTTTAACTAATTGGGTGGTAATCATAGCAAATCAATCTCAGGTACTTGCTTATCTCAAGTTCAAAATATTAATATATTGTGTCTCAAGCTGAGCTATCTCTGGTGATTATTCATGTTTCTTTAGAGAAAAAATACTATAGCTAGAGTACGGTATTTCTTCATCAGAAAAGGTACTAATTGTCTGTGTTATGAAATGATTTTTAACATCATCAACAGAAAATTCTACCCATGTTGTTTCTAGGGAAAAGCAGGAAACTAGATAGGAGAGAATGGATACTAGATTAAGCAAAAGGAAAAAGACATGCTGAGACAATGTAATCACTCAGGACAAGAAGCTGGAAAGGCAGTATGATGGAACTCTGGAATACAAAAGCTTATTGATCAGGTTTATCTTTAACAACCCATTATTGACAGGAACAATAGCATTGTACACATACACATACAGCATCCTTAAGATCAATGTCCCCTGATTACTGACCAGTCATGTTTTCTAATCTTTAAAAGAGGGTTTATGTAAAAGTTCTTGACAAATTCTACGTGGGGAAAACTTATAGTCATCAACTAGCAGAAGCAAAGACAGTAGATGTGCAGTATGAAGAAGCTTCTAGAAATAATCTCCTAAAACTGCTCTCATTTGCTTCTGAAAATATGACATTCTGGACATGTACACTCTCTCAGTCATATCAATCTGGTACATCTGTTCAAGAAGGACATAAAAAAACCTGTTCTCTAGTACACCATCATCCCAGAACTTCCCCATTGAGCACCTGTTGCCAATCCAGTCTCAACATATGCATAATGTAAAGATAAATGCTTAAATTGGCAGTAGATTCTTTTAGAACTACTGAACTAAAGAAAATAAAATCAAAGATCACATTTAGTCAAATTTTCTTTACAATCTATTGTAAATCACACTTCTCAAAGAGAGAACAAATTGTCCACCAGAATCACAAGACTTTCCACTAATGAATTACTCCCCCCTGAAAGGGGGGCAACTTTCAGTTCCTAAACATGAGCACTCTAATCATTATTAAAGTGCATTATACATTAGTTACAAACAATGACTCAGAAAATATTAGGCTAAGGCGAATTCCACGACAAAGGCAAAATAACATTTATTTTATAAATAAATAATTTTATGGCATGAGCTTCACAGACCCTGTAGGTTTCTGAAGAAAACCATGTTTTGCAGGATGGTGGTCACTTCACCATCATAACTCCTCTTTAGTGTTGCTCCTTACTTTTTAAAGGTGGTGATTAGTTACTTATCATGACATCTCTTTTACTCACTGCTCACAAATGCACCGACAGTAGACTCAAGAATTTCCATCCTTGTTCTTCTGCTGAAACTGGCTCCTTTTCATCTATTTCCTTGAAGCCATTACCACTTAGAGTGGAATATTTGGATAACTGGTGTCATCTTCCTATCCAGGAAGTCAGTCTCCTACATTGCTGCAATTCTGCTTTGCTACTACATATATTCAAAGGTCAAGTTTGAATCCTCATGGTGGATTTAAGCTGTCAAATTTCCTTTGTCCCAAAGCCTACCATAAGAAAGCTCTATTATTTGACCCATTAATTTTTATCATCTCAAAACAGAGTTCCAATGGGGAAGACAGCTTCTTATTTTTCCTAAGAATATATACTGATGTTATACAACATCACTTTTTTCAGTATAACATTTATTTACTGAGGTACATCTACTTTTATGCCTCAATTCATTCATCAGAATAAAAAAATTATTGCCCGTGATTAGTAGGAGAGAAAGGAGTAGGTGAATAAGGATATAAGAGCAACATTATTGTTTTACATTTAGTAAAATATATTGTTTTTCCCACATTAAGTTGTCTTTAAAGAAATCCATACCACAACTCTTGTCATTTTCAAAAAAGCAGGGGGGGAGAGCAAAAACAACATTCTTATTTTATAATGAGAAATAAAATGAGTTCCTTTAAGAACACAAAGGTAATAATCACAAAAATATAAATGTCAAATTGACATGAACCGTAATGACTCAGAACTTTCTGAATAAATTTCAAATAAGGAATATGTGAACTTTATCAACTTAATCCATTAAATATTAAGGTTTTCTTGATTTTATTCAGATAGTCAGAAATGTGTAATGGAAAATTTGAAGAATTTTTGAAGAATTTATTCCTTTATGAAATACTAAATACATCCTCATAGATACACTGAACATAGATAAGAGAGCCAAAAACAAATAGCACAGTACTAGGTATAAAAAACAAAAGTGTACTTTTCTAAAAACATTATCCAGTCCACTGGATGATGTGCTACATTTTACATTGGGATTGGCACTGTTATAGATCCCAGTAGTAAATGTAAACTTTTGGGAAGTTGTGCTTGGCTTCTTTTTCTTTATATTTAATACCTAGTCTCAAGAATCACTGTACTTTATTGTCATAGGACTTACATATAATGTGAATGGTAACTTACTGTGTATATGGAAAACATAGAATTATGCCTACATTACAAGTAAAGCATTGAATTAAGTTGATGCAGAGATGTCTACTGGCAATAGCAACCTTTAGAAACATAAAATAATGGGAATCAGTCTACTCCAACATCCAGCAATCTCACTGACAGGCAAGTACCCAAAAGATGCGCATTCATACAAAAGGATATCTATTCAACTATGTCCATAGTAGGACTATTTGTAACAGCCAGAGCCTGGAAGCAACCTAGATGCCCCTCAACCAAAGAATGGATACAGAAAATGTGATACATTCACACAGTGAAGTACTACTCAGTAGGAAAAAAAATGGAATCTTGAAATTCTCAGGTAAATGGATGGAACTAAAAGAAACCATCCTAAGTGAGATAATGCAGTCACAGAAAGGTAAACATGGTATGTACTCACTCATATACAAATATTAGACATAGAGAAAATATAGACTACAATCTACATCTCCAGAGAAACCAGGAAACAAGGAGGACCCTAAGAGAGACATACACAGGTCCCCCAGTGAAAGGGAAAGGGACATCAGCTCCTGAACAAATTGGGGACATGGGGGAGGGGAAGGGAGGTAGGAGAAATAGGAGGAGAGAAGGGGGAAGAAGCATGAGGGATCAAAGAAGATTGAGTGGAGAGATGAATAGAGGAGAACAAGAAAAGAGACACATCAACAGAGGGAACCATTATAGGTTTAAAGAGAATAAAGAGAAATCTGGTACTTTAATTGTATAGAGATCCACAAGGACGACCCCAATTAGGAATCTAAGCAGTGGTGGAAAGGTTACCTTAAACGCCCTTCTCCTACAATCAGATTGATGACTACCTTAAATGCCATCCTAGAGCCTTCATCCAGTAGTTGATGGAAACAGAAGCAGACACCCACAGGTAAGCACTGAACCAAACTCCTGGAATCCAGTTTCAGAGAGGGAGGAGTGATGAACAAAGGGGTCAAGAACTTGCTGGGAAACCCACAGGAACAGCTGACCTGAGAAAGTGGGAACTCATGGAACCAAGTCTGACAGCTGCGGAACCAACATAGAACCAAACCAGGGCCCCATGAATGTGGGTGTCAGGTAGGAGGACTGGGCAGTCTATAGAGCCTCTGGCAGTGGAACCAGGATGTATTCCTAGTGCAGGAATAGACTCCCAGAGCTGATTCTCCATGGAACGATACTTCCTTTGCCTAGATACACTACACAGGGGTTGGGTGGGGGGAATGCTCTAGGCTCTATCCCAAATGACTTTATAGATTTTGATGGTCCCTCATGGAAGGCCTCACTCTTCCTGGGGAGTGGATGGGGGGAATGGGATGAAGGAAGGGAGGGTGAGGGAATTGGAATTAATATGTAAAATAAGATTGTTTCTAATTCAAATAAAATTTATAAAATAAAAAACTCAAAAAGCAAAGAAAAAGAAAAGCAATGAAGGAAGAAAGGAAGGAAGGAAGATAAAATAAAATAAAAGGGAAATCATTACCATCCATACACCCAGCATCAGAAAAGCCCTCATTGTCCTAGTTGGGGGTGCAGAGAAACAGAACCTGATGGAGATACTGCTTTTGAGATGCCATTCATTAGAGCAACAAATCCATCCATGCATGAACTGTCATTTCAATTAACTCCTTAATCACCCTTCTCAAAACACTTTTTCTGTTTTGTTTCAAATTTCTTCCACAAATTTCTTCCACACTCTATCCTTATCATTAATCATCTCTGTAAACTATTATCACCACCAAGTCTTTGATTCTACAAAAAAAAAAAAAAAAAAACATCAGTACACAAAATAAATTTGTTTTTAGGAAAAAAAAATGTTAAATGATTTGTAGGTTTCCATTTAATTGCATTATAGGAGGAGATTTTGCTTTGATATTTCAAATGATCAAATAGAGTCACTGGCATCATCAGGCTTGCCATGACAATGTAAATTGTATAAGCAATACTTCATTCTTCTCACATGTGGGAACCCAAACATGGTCTACAGGCAACAAAACAAACAGGACAGAGCCACAAGTTCAAAACTGGCTCTGACCCTGTAGAAGGTTGCAGTGGTTGCATTCATCTCATCTCCTTCACTCTATGTCCCTTACCTCCTTGCCTGTAGTTGTCACTGTAAATACAGTCTTGTTACACCATCTTGATTTGTGCCAATTCATGTCACATGAGGCTGAATGTGGGACAGCATTGCAAATGAAAACTTGGGACATCTACTCTGGAATAAAAAAAAATAGCATTATTAAACTACTTTGTCAAATATAACATCAAAAAATTGTGTGTGGTACACACTTTCTTCTCAGACTACATTGGAGACTAATAGCATAAAAATGTATGCAGCCATGCTGTCCACCTGACCCTTTTCAGTACAGAACACTAGAATATTTGTGAGAAGAAAACCTCCAGCTGATATGTGCAAGAACAATCATGGGTATGGCAAAACAGACAGCTCCAAATGTTCTGCTTTCCCCTGAAGTGTGGTGTGGGCATACTCCTGCTACCTGGTCTCGCATCAATATTACTGAGTATGAGTCAACCTCGGCACACTTAGCCACCTGGGATGCAATCTCACAGTGTTTCTTTCAGAGGGACAACTGGCCTCTCTTTAAATTTCACTCTTATTTAGTTTACTATGATTTTTGCCATACTGGTATCAAAGTCAGGTTTAGGGAAAGTGACCAAATACTACACATTATTTTTCATATATATTTGTATAAATTCATATTTGTATATACCTACATTGACATTTTTATAATCCTCTGATAATTATAATGAAGAAAATAAAATTCCTACTCAAGTACTTTGGGTAAGCCATATATGTACACACACACACACATACATATATATATACATATATATATATATATATACATACATGTTCGTATAATAGAAAATATACTTTTATGGAGTATTTAGGATGTATATTACTATTGTTCTTTTAAAGATGAGGGTACTTTAAAGGTCAAGCAACTGAAACATAGTCATTTTGAAAGACAATTTATCATATGAGCAACCTTAATTTGAAGCTATACCTACACTAATTTACAGATTTATTTTTAAAAAATACATCATTTTACGAAAGGTTTTGTAGTGTCTGTTGGTTAAGAAGCACTCTCTATAATATTTGAGTCCATGTCTCCTGTTCAAACTACTGTATTATGAGTCATAGCCTTGGCAAAGTATTTCAAAATCTAATCGCAGTTCATGATTAAAATTACATTATGCACAAAGTGCTACATATTTCATTATTGAAAATTTATTGAAATATGCTCAAATATTCATTAACAATTTGTCTTTAAAAAGTGATTATTTAGAGGAAATGGAGGCATAGGCAGGAAAAGGAAATAAGAAATCCATTCATAATGCATTTAATAGAGTACTGGGTGTCTTCATGAATAATCACCAAAGTACCAGCAATTACACTTACATAGTTTTCTAGAATTTTATCCAGAGCTACTTGTGTCAGAATCACTGGTGGGTTTGTTAAATGCCATTTCCTAGGCCCCTCCCATAACATAGTAAATAAGAGACTTTGGGGATAAGCTCCAGGTATCTCCACTTAAAAGCATAAACTTCCTGTGATCTTCCTGTCCAGCAACGTTTGAAAACTAATGCTCTTGGATTTTCATTGTTCCTCATAATGTCAATGTGACAAATTATTGGCAATACAGTTGATGATAGAAAAATGGTGTTTAGCTAGATAGTGCTGGAAAGTGTCCCAGAATCACTCAATGTGAACAGCAGAACTGTTTGGACCTGCTGATACATCAGCAGCAATCAATTAGAACCTACCTATATTTGGAATTCCTCAGGCAATAGGAGCTGATTGGTGTATTCAGATGCTTACATGGATGACTAAGGAGAGAATATTCACTTTAAAGACAAGTTCTCTTACAGGTTGACCTTGTGTGTGAACTAAGGTTTCAACTACTAGGTCACAGAGCTTATTGGAAAGAAATGAGCCATTTACTGAAGGTTTTGCAATGGGTGCTAATCAGAAGCTGCCTGTCAAGTTGAAGTAGTATTGAGAGGCTCAGAGTAAGAGCTCTTGGGCCCTAAATGGTTCCCTCCAAATACCAAAACTATTATCATGATTGTCTGTTATAGCCCTCCAAACAGCAAAATGATTAAATTGGTCGTTATGAAACCCTAAAGATGCATAATTATGACAAATAAGACTCAAGTGCAGGGAGATTTCTGTCTTACTGACTAGACTACACTTCACAGAGACATGGATGAGGGAATGTTTCTGAACCCACTATAGAAGTACAGACTAGTGAAAACCTGGTTTCCCTTGGTCCTTACCTGAGTCTCTCATATTCAACAGCTGACAATACTCAGTTCTGGAGCCTCTCTGGCTCTTAACCCTAAATGTCACCTTGTGACACACATTCTTTCCATTTACATTGTAGCTTTCCCTTCATGAGAAACATTCCTTGTGATCATTAGCAGCAGCAGGTGGCTCTGAGAGGATTTGGATTTATTCTGAGTCATTTTAATTTGCTCTCTATAAAATCACCAGCATCAATGTGCTTTTTCTATTTTTTTTTGATTTGTCTATCATGACTAGAAATAATGCTTTAAAAGGACTGTAAAATATGCTGTTTCCCTCCAGTCTATGTGTCATCTAAGGATTGAAGGAAATAACTCTGGCGATGAAGTTCTCTGCCAAAAGGACAACAGTTCCCCCTTTGAAATACACACACTCAAAGACTTCATAAAATATGCTTGGATTACCAGCAATAAAGATGTACCAGGTTGCAGCAAGGAACTCTAGATAACAGTCGCACTTCTTTTATCCTTCAGCAATACAAAGGAGACGGATCATATGCATCCAGTTTCTTGATAGAATATTTTTCTACTATTGCATATTGACAAAGAATTCAACGAAGCCTTACTTATTCTTTGGAAAGTTAACAGTCACATCATCCTAATGTATCGTCCTCTGCAAAACTTCCTCTGTAGTATAAAGCCTTGTCATTAGTGAAAATTGAAGTGCTACCTAATTCTAGTATTTGCCTGATTATCTGTGTCTTTTTGGAAAAGAAGTATCTTCTACAGTAGTAGATCTCAGTCTTCCTAATGCTGCAACCCTTTAATATAGCTCTCATGTTGTGGTAACCCCCTCAACCATACAATTATTTTCATTGCTACATCCTAACTGTAATTTTGCTATTGTAATGGTCATATTGTAAATATTTTTAGAGATAGAGGTTTGTTAAGGGGGTTGGAGCCCACTGACTGAGAACCAAACTTTTAAAGTGTTACATGAAAGAATACAAAAGATAGCCATGGTGGCTAGTTTTTTATTGAAAGAGAAAAGATAATATCACCAGAAACAAACTATTTTCTCTGCTTTGGACCCTGAACCCAACCTCTTGACTGGTCCCATTTTTTTCATTTTCTCTCCCTCTCCTTGTGAGTTTTTTCACTTTCTTCAGTTCTGTTTACCACATATCTTGAACTATAGTTTCATGCCTTAACAAATCATTTAATGTAAAAGCTGAATGCCCTTTAAGAAATAAAATATCAATAGTTGATACTTCTGTAGTTCTTATTTAGAGAAAAGCTATCGGTTTGTTGGTGAGAAAGGGAAACAGCAAAGCAAAGGGAATCAAAACTTCCTGAAGAATAAATTTTAATCAATTCCAAGTACATTTTAACACTATTATGGCAACATAGCAAAGGGAAAATAAATACAGATGTGAAAGAAAATAATGAAGGATATTTCTAAGACTACTTCAAAAACAATTGCAAATGCATGGTTTAGAAAATACTACTCAGGGATAAAAGACATGGCTCGGTGATTAAGAATGCATAAGGCACTTGCAGATGACCTAAGATAAGCTCCCAGGATCCATGTTGGGTGGTCCATAATCACCCATAACTCCAGTCTCAAGGGATCAGACATCTTCTTCTTGACTTTGTAGGTACCTGCACTCAAGTGTGCACATCACCCCAACATTTACACATATACACATAATTCAAATTAAACAAAATATTTTAAAAGAAAATATGAGGAAAATTGCTCAGTAAAGTATTCTTTTACTTAAAAATTGATAGTGATTAGAAAAACACACTAAAATTTAATATATTTTTACTGTTGTAGCTGTCTAAAGTTTTAGGACTATGTCTATATTTCCCTCCCTGAGAGGAAAGTGACAAAATTTTGGTACCAGAAGAGGTTCTAAAGCAATAGAAGTACAAGAATGGATTTTTTAATGTATCTGGGTTAGGCTTTCTAGTTTTCCAACATCTACAGTTACTGAAGCCTGTCCTTGAAGCTCAAAGAATGTAGACGTTCCATGGTATAACCATTTTACAAACTTAAGAAGACAAACACATTTGATTAGAGGCAATGGATTTGATGACTGTATATAAAATGTTTGATACTTTGTGGGAAAAAATAAGGACAATGTTGAAGTTATTTGGTTTCTCCTAGCATTTTGGAGAAAATGACCAAAGGAAAAGAAAGCCAGCTTCAAAAATTAGCCAGCTTCAAGCATCTCAGATACAGCAAAGCACAATGAATTCAGGGATAAAACTGGCATGCTCCCTATACACATAAGCAGTCTAATGGTTGCAATGTGTGACCTGGAAGACAACCTTTTCTCCCACAGTCACAGAGATCAAGTTGTGGAAAATGAAAGCATGGCCCTCATTATAAGGTTGGCAACATTACAAAGAAAATTCAAGGCCCAGCTTTGAAGGGGTCAGTGGTTAAAGTAACAACACTAATTGGTAAAGAATGGAATCCTATAACTTGGGATAGGGGTGTGTGGGTGGACCCTATTGAAGCTGAGAACCTTGAATCCTGAAATTCTCAAGGGTTTATCTCATCTGAGAAAATTGTCCCTCCACCCTCAACAGAAGATGTACTCCCATCCCCACTTTCTGAAATATTGCTCTTTTTTCACCTTTGACCAAGGAAATTAATCCCTCATTGTCTGAATTTCCCTGAAAAAGATTCCAAGCAAAACAAAACAGGTGTCCCTCATGCTGCCCCAATGGTTGCCTCTAGAACTATAACCAGACTAAAGGCTAAACATGCTCCTAAAGGTGAGATAGAGAATCCAGTCCACAAGGAGATACACTACACTACTAAGAGCTCAATGAGTTTTCTAATTCATTGAAACAGAAATCTGGGAAATATGTGTGGGAAAGGATTTTAGGGTGTGGGATACCAGTGAAAGGAGCATAAAACTGGATCAGGCTGAGTTATTGATATGGAAACACTGAGTAGAGATTCTAGGTTTAATATGAAATCTTGTACAATTAGACAACATGTCAAAAGTTTGTCTGACTGGTTGGTGAAGCATTTACCAAAACATGTCCCACTGAATAGTAGTTAGAGATGTCTGATATCCCTTGGCTTAATGTTGATGAAGAGATTTTAAGGATCATGAAGATCGCAATGCTAGAGTGGGTACACTGTATAAAACCTAATCTGCCACAATGGGAAAGCCCAAAAGAAATGCCCTTCCCTAATCCTATAAGATGCAAAATTGTGAGAGGGATACCAGCATATTTGAAAAGCTTTGTTGTCACTCTTTCCCTTGAGCTAGACCTTAGGGTTAGAGATGCTACTTCTCAGTTGGATAAGTTAAATGCAATGGGTTTTATTGGTCCAAATGTTCTTGGCTTGCAAATGGGGCTCCGTGACAATGGTCCACTAAGTTAACATGTATCCTGAACTATCTATCATGAGCTCAGTATTCTCTGGCCCACCAAACCATAATGTAGAGCATACACAGCAGCAATCTATTATCAAATGGAAGTGGTGTATTTGTGATTGGGCACAAATGAGTTACATGAAGGAGTTGCCCAAATTCCTATGGTTTCTACTTCTGGTGTTGTCATCTGCTGTCAATCATTCACCTGTAGCCTCATGGGGTGTTCATTATGATCTGTTGACTGAGGAAAAGAGACATGGGCCTTTTTTACTGATGATTCTGCACATTATACAGGCACTATCAAGAAGTGGACAGCTGTATCACAACCTTTTTATGGGAAAACCCTGAAAGACACTGGTGAAGATAAATCTTCATAATGGGCAGAACTTTGGAAACTACACATGGTTATACGTTTTCTTTGGAAGGAAAAATAGGCAGATGTGTGATCATTTACTGATTCATGGGCTAGAGCCAATGGATTGGATGGATGGTAAGAGACTTGAAAAGAACATAATTGGTAAATTAGTGAGAAAGACATATGGGGAAGAAGTATGTGGCTAGATCTCTCTAAATATGAAAAGTATGTGCCCAGATACATATCACCATTTCCTGGGTTGACCAGTCCATGACCTGGTGGCAGGTTGACTACATCGGACCACTTCCTAGATCGAATGGACAACACTTTATCTTTACTGGAGTAGAAATTTATTCAGGTTACAGACTTATTTTTCCTGCACATAATGTGCTAAACTGTCATCCATGGACTTACACAATACCTTGCTACCATATTGGTCTTCAACAAAGTATTGCTTCTGACCAAGAAATTCACTTGGTCACAGACAAAGAACTGTAACAGTGGGCCCACAGTCATGGAACACACTGGTATTACCATGTTCCTGACTATCCAGAAGCAGCTGACCTGACAGGAAGTTGGAATGACCTTTTGAATAAACAGTTTCTGTTCCAATTAGGTAGCAGCAGCCATGTCCTATAATGAAAGTCAATGGAAAACTACAGCCTAATCCAGGCAGAAGAAAAAAAGGGTAGAGAAACTTCAGCTAAGACCACATGAGCAGTTTTAGAAATGATGTTTATAATTTACATGAGTGTTTTTATCATATCTTATTGGAAAGTGTTTACATAAATATTTGTGTTTTTTCCTCAATTTCTCTATCAGATAATGTGGCATCAATTAAGAGAAGATCGGTGCTTATTATATTAAAGTTTTGAGATATCAAAAGAATGTCCTTCAAGAGACAATGATACTTATTCAAAGTTTGTAATGCATTTGTGGTTGTATGACAGACAATATATCATGTTAGGTAGGCATAATTATGATCTGGTTAAATATATAATTCGTTTGTGATTCTTTGTGAGATAGTTAAATCATATTGAGCATAATTATGACCTTACTATTATTTTCATTTGGAAATTAAGAATGACTAAACAGATATGATTGTATGTCATTTTGGCAAGGGGTAGACTTGTGATGGCTATACTTGGTTGTCAATTTGACAGCATCTGGAATTAAGCAGAATCCAAGTAACTGAATACACCAGTGGGGGATTTTTTTCTTAATGAAATCCCACTTTTAATCCAGATCTTTCGAGGTAGTAATATGCACCTTCAATCTGGGTCACACCTTCTGTGGCAGCCTATAGGAAGTACACGGAAGAAGGAAGCTTTTGCTCTTTGTTTGCCTGTTCTTGATCTTTTTGGCAAGTCCATATCTTCACTGGTATTAGAGCATACTTCTTCAGGATTCTGACATTCTGAAGTCCAGATGAAACATCTATCCTCTCAGACTCAACAACTACCAGATTCATTGGACTTCCATTGCTAGACACCCATTTTTGAACTTGCTGGACCACAGCTAGTAAGCCCATGTTTTTGTGTGTGTGTGTGTGTGTGTGTACTCATGGTATAAATTCTATTCCTCTAGAGAACCCTGACTAATACAGAATGCTTCATTCTAAATCTGATGGCAGATAATTATTATCAATATTAGTGAACTTAAAGACATTCTGTTACCTCTTTTGAATGAAAAAATAAACTTTAATTTTGTGTATGGAAAAATCTAGAAGGAAAGTGAATGTTCTTGCTTGCTGGAAGAATTTACAAAGTTTGAGGGTTCTATCTATGCATGTAATAATATGGGGAAGAAAGCACCTGTATAATTTGTGTAGAAATCCCATCCTTAACATTTTTTTCTGTGTTGCATGGCATTTCCAAAAGCCCACACTATAGTTTTAATTTGAGAGTTGTTCCAGAGTTCATACACAGTAGCATTCTGACTCAGTCATGGAATAGCAGATGTATTGATAATAGAAATGTCAAGAAAGTGGTGTGCCAGTAGAAAGAATAAAACACACACACACACACACACACACACACACACACACACACACACATTCTCTTAAATGTTTTTTACAGGAGTTCCTGGTGACCACAACCAGGGCTTTGGTCTTGCTATGCAAGCTGCCAGCCCCTTCTTAAACTTGTGGATGTTGGCTCAAGCAAGTGTTATTCACTTAGTGGATATTTCTACTGTTACTGTACAAGGGAGAGAATAAAACTAAAAGGGATTTATATCTGGCAATCTAACTCATCCTGAGTTCTAATCCTTGAAATTCTCATAAACACAGTGAAACAATGGTAAGCAGCTATTGTTTGCCAGAATGAATGTGCACCCACTACATGTTATAATCTTTTAAGATTTTATTTATTTTTCAATTTCTTTTTACATTCCAACCACAGTTCTCTCTCCCACTCTCCTCCTTCCACTCTTGTCTCCCCTCCCCAACCCACCCTCATCCACTCCTTGTATCCCCTTTTTCTACTTTGTAGCTTCAAGGTCTGAAAAAACACTGAGTTAAGGAGGGAAAGGTGGTCAGTGATGGCATTATTATAATTACTTCAGATGGAAGAAAAGCTCCATTTGCCCTCACAGTACATTAGACAGAATTCATTCTTGTTGTTATCTCATGACAGAGGAAGCTCAGAAATGAGATCTTGTTTCTGCTCAGAAAGAACATGAAAAGATATACTGGAAAAACAAAACCCTTTCTCTGCTGTAGTCACATAGATGGCCTCCAGAGAACCACATAATCATTTCTAATGGGATATCATCACTTTATTTCCAAAGGAAGAATCATAATAACTGGATGCATCTCTTATTCCACAGTCACCCCCAAAATACCCAACCTTTACCCATGAAGGCCAAATGTACCCCTCCCCCACCTCTGGTTTAATATATTAAAAGGCAAAAGAATGAGTTGCCCATCTCCCATCTCACGCACACCTAACTATAGTTTTATAATATACATGGTGTTATTAAGTAGACTATTTCACTGGCCAAAGGGATGAATGGGAGGTGCATACTGATCTTTAGGTCAAAGCAAGTCCAGGATTTCACTAATCATAGAAGATCCCCTTTAATCTAATGGTAAGATATGATTGGTGTCAGCTTTTGGTTTTATGTTCTTGCACATATTTTTCTTTGATTCTCCTCAGTCTTTCTGCTTGGAATAGGGCTTATCATATCTGAAATGGAACTTGGAAATATACTCCTCTCAGAGGTGATACTTCTTTGCTTCATTGTTTTCTCATAATTTCCAAGAGTTACAAAAATATAAATCAAGGGGCTGGGAGAATGGCTCTGTTGATAAGTAATTTCTGTTCTTCCAGAGGAACTGAGTTTGGAACCCAAGACCCATATTGGACAGCCCACAACTACCCCATAACTCTAGATCCAAGTAATTGGATGTTTGAAGCCTCATAGGCACCTTCACACATCTGGCATACACCAACACAGGCATGTGCATATGCACATAGGCACATAGATTAAAATAGTTCTAAAATATGTGTGTGTGTGTGTGTGTGTGTATGTGTGTGTGTGTGTGTGTGTGTGTGTGTGTGTGTGTGTATGTGTATCCTGGAAAGATATTCCCAATGGTCAACAGTATCATTTTTATCTTGGAGGTAACCAATAGCTTTTTAATTGGAAGTAAGTCCTGCACAATTAAATGAAATTCATGCTTTGTTCTGTAAACCTAGCTAACTACCCATGGCTAGAGAGTTTCATAGAACCTAAAGGAAAACCTATTGCTGCCATTTTTCTAAACCAAAAATAATTTCTAACTGTATTCTAAATACGTATATTTATGCCTACAGAGAAGTGTAATTTGTTGCACCCTTTGTCAAAGCAGCTTCTTTTTTGAAGCAGATTCAGGTCATTACAGAGATCCATAACTGATAAAATGCAGAGGAAATGACTTGACCATGGTGTATCTACCTCCACCTGGTGCATCTATAACACAACCCTACACCTAAAGCTCAGGGAAATTTGCAGAAGACAGGATGAAAATATCTAAGATCCAGAGGACCAGGATGTCTATTTCAAGACAATGTCTTCTAGTTGTACCAGAGAAACTGCACTAGTGAAATTCCTACAGTATGGTAGCTCAAATAAAACCCACATAGTGACACTACCAGTCAACAAGCCAATATATATGTAGGAAATTTCATAAGGCTTTCTGTCTGGATAAAGAACTATAGACAACCAATAGTAAGAGAGTGAATCAGTTTTCTCTAGTGACGATTATCTTGAAAAGTTATACTATCTCAAGCAATTAGCCATAAACACTTGCACATATGAGCAAGATAGACTCAGTAGGGTATATGTTACAGTATATAATTCTCTCTGTGTGTAACAATAATAATTAATGGAAAAACAAAAATTTAAGTGTGCCATGGCAGAAATTAGATGGGAGGTAAGGGGAGGTAGGTAAGGTGAAATCATAAATTAAGTACTCATACAAAATTATCAAAAATTCAAAAAAATTTAAATATAATTTTTATATAATTTCTCAATTAGATAAGATTAAAAACCTATATTCCTGCCCCCCAACACTCTTCATTTTAGGTTGAAGTCACAATATTTGGTGATGTGTTCCCCTCTGCTTTTCAGTAGACTGATGTATTTCTTGTAATTAGTAACAGATACCATTAACTCTGCTCAGTGTTGTTTTGGGAGTTGTTTTCAAGTGTGATTTACATCCTTTGATTTCTAAACCCTGCATCACCTTTCTAACCAGCTTAATGCCTATACAAATAACATGATCTTTTCCCTGGGTTAATTAATTAATGAACAGGTTTTATTGATTCTTTGTCACTCTTTGTCTTTTAAAACCCCATCTCATACAATTTGGAATAAAGTAACAGTTGGTTGTTATACCTTTCAAAGCTCCAAATTACTGGACATTATTTATTTTGGTTTCTATATCCAAACTTGTCAATCATCTCCCTTGCTCACCTATTAGTTAGCTACATACTGCTGAGTAACAGACTGTTCCAAAAGTGAGCCCCTTAACCAGAAGCATGTATTGCCTCTAAGTGTGCATGAGTTCCAGGACACCTGGATAATTCTCTGTCAGAGCCATCAGAAGGTTACAGTGGGACAGCTGAGGCTACAAACTCAATAACTGATCAGAGCTAGAGACTCTACTTCCAAGTTTACCCAGTATTTGTAACAGTTGTAAAATCTTTGGAATGTTTGACTTGCCTCTAAGGGAGCCCTTCTGTGGAATCACTCACAGCAAGATTTCTTCAGAACCTTGCTCTAAAAGAAATGAAAGGTAGGGCCATGGAGGTGGATTGGTGGGTAAACCTCTTTCTGCATAGTCATGATACCATGTAAAGCCAGATGTTGTAGGAAGCCTTAAGCAAGCACATCCTGAAAATAACACGCCATCAATTTCCCATGTTTGGTCACGCACACCAGTTCTAGCACATACGGCTGTAAAGTATAAGTACCAGAACACAGCATCACTTGAGCCATCATTGAGACTGGTTACAAAGATAGGCCATAGTGGCAAAGAGATGCACAGGTGAAACGTTTACCAAATACCATCATGCACCAGAAGCCATTTACTGTCAGTGAAAGACTGTATTTGAAAAGGTGTTTCCATGAGCTTGTATATCCTAGTGTCGTCATGTCTGTGTCAGTCTTAGAACATACTTCCTCATGTTCTCACATGTTAGATGACTGTGCAGCTATCTACAAATTTCTCACCATGGGTCTAATCATTAAGTAATCTCAGCTGTATTTTGCTGCTTCCTGTCTTAGAAACACATCTAGTTCTTAAATGGCTATTAGCCTTTCAGTAGTTCATCAACTGACTACTAAACTAGTTCCATCTTTGACAGTGTTATTACACCAGAGTTCTGTTCCTGCTAATGATATTTTGGTACTTGAGATATTCAACAGTGGTTGTCACCATAAGCCCTAAATATTACCAAATATTTCATTTTTTCAGGATCTCTATAACCAAAACTTCTCTTAAGTGGCCAGAACCATTTGTGAATGAAAAGTCTCTGGCAGCTGTAACTTCATGACAAAATTTACTCCCTCAGTGTTAGTTATGAGAGCCGATGTGCTCTAAGCACCATCTAAATTGTCCTGTTCTCAACACATTCCATGTGTACTCAAAGCTCTGCTCACAATCCTCCTCTTCTTCTGGGCAGCACTCTTCTCCCTTGACTGAAATCCATACCCTTCTTCCAAACCCGAGCAGAAGCCCCACACATTCAGTCATGGTGTCAGAGCAACACATGCATCACTTTGCCGTTCATGCTGTCATGCATCCTGACAGTGTTTACACTTCAGAGGAGTCGAGAGGAGAAATTACTTTCCATTACCCTAGGTGTTATAGCCACTCTCCACCAAATACTAAGTTCTTATCAGGAATCATATAAAACTGCCTATTAAATGCATGAGTGAACACACAAGTGCTTGGACAAGGCCCTTTTTTCATTTCAGCTGTGCCCACATATCTCCTTAATCCCCTCATATATGGTGTGGACCCTTAAATGCTCAGCTGTTGTAAGATAAAGGAAAGTAAATGATATTTAAAATTGTAACTATTCTCCTTGGATGGTCTCATTCAAACAAGCATCTGACTCATACTTGTATCATGGGTTGACACCCAAAATTACACACACAGAGAGAGAGAGAGAGAGAGAGAGAGAGAGAGAGAGAGAGACAGAGACAGAGACAGAGTCAGAGACAGAGACAAGTGTATCTCATCCATGTCCACTTTCACTCCTGAATCTTTTTGTTTGTAAATGGCAGGCACCCTCTTTTCCACAAGCCAGAATTGTCTCTGTCCATCCCAGATTCTTCCCAACACTTGGTCCCCACCCTGCCCACATGTCTAAGCTTGTGCTGTAAATGTCCCTTGAAATGTTTGCATTCTCCTTATGTCTTTCTATCTCTTCTGCTATGTCTGGCTTTTTGCTCGAGCCTCCTAGCTGAGCTTCCTACCTCCTGTCTGACATTCCCCCACTCTGTTTCTCGCACTGCTGTCAAGTGATTGTTCTATAACACAGCCCTGCCATATGTCATTTTCATTTCAACACCACCCGTAGTTTCCCACTGCCTGCATTTGATATCACCGCCTTAGTGCAGACACACAACATGTTCTGGCTGTGCCCTTGCACACATCCAATGTCAGACATTTTTGCCTATCCAGTACTTATCTCTGAAAATCCAATTTGAGGAACTATTCATAATTTAATAATTGGCTGTTCTTGCCAAGTTCTGCCTTTTCATGTGTTCCTTTCTCTCCCTGTGTACTGATTTTTTCCTCCTGGAAAAATATTCTTTATGGCCAGTGCTCTGTGTGACTAGTTACTGATGATGACACTCGTAGTTATTAGAAACCTTATTCCTGCAGAATAGAAAATGAAGCTCAGAATGCACCTCATAATTTAGTCATTCATTTCTTCATCATTGCTGCTAAATGCCACACGGATGTTGAGATTTTTTTCTATAGTGAGCCTCTACATTCTCCTTTTGATGTCTGAAAAAGGCAGCTTTTATTTTGGGCTTTTTAAAAATTGTATTTTTATATTTCTGGAGGCATCAAGGAAGGAGTGAAATATAGAAAAGTTTGGATTTTTGCATGGCATCACTTTTGTATAAAATCTCCAGTGACCTCTTTGCAAGTTATTCATATGTTTGCTATATGACTGGAGTTTTTTTAAAGAGTCTCTGTGGGCAATTATTGGTTAAGACAGAGAAAAGAGATGAGTGTGCCCATGGAGGGGGAAAAAGGGGCATGAAGCCAACACAGACAGTGGCAGGCAGATAAACAGGAAGGATAAGCAGTTAAAAGTAAAAAATCCCAAGTACAAATAAAAAAAAATCTGGCTGTGACAGTGAGGAAGATAAAAGGAGAAATACAATCACTACTGCTGGTACTTGAAGAGGCTGTGGGGAACTTTACAAGCTCAGATGGGAGACGGGAAAGGGTAAGAAATGCACTCCAGAGAGAATCCCAGGAAAGGGAGACAAGAAGTATGGGAAGGGGTTTTGCCTGAGAACCCAGCCAGAGTGAGGATGTGGTGGACCCTGAGGACATTTGGGATCTTACTATTGAATATGGCCTCAGCTTCATCACAAGAAAAATTGTGAGTAATTTGGAGAATTTTTGTCACATTTATTTAAAATGTGAGCATGTATCTAGTATTCCCTTCTACATGAGATGAAGTCTAAAATCAATGTGGGTTAATGATAAAAATTCAGATGACTGGGCTGCAGCATATAGACTAGGAAGTGAGAACTTATCAAACAGCTCCTGAACCCGAGTCATGTGATCCATATTTTCTGTAGTTTGCCTTCCTGACTTCCTGTCTGTAAATGTGTCTTTCGTTATTTTCTCTTCTTCCTTCAAGGATAAAAAATGGCAATATTGATTCTCCATGATAACTTTCTTTTTAATGAAAAAATTACTTTCCCATGGCACAAGTGATTAAGGTGTGTGCAAGTGGGAACAGTAATTCCGACTCTCTCATTGCCAAAGATTTAGTCATCAACACTATTACATTCCTAGTCACACGAAAACTAAGCTTCTTCATAGATGCTAAGGTTTTCTTGTGAGACTATACAGAGAAAGGTACAACAGAAATTAAAAGGTAATTTTCCTGGGTGGATTTATGTCTTGGACACTAGAAGAGGAAAGAGGGGGCAGGGGAGGTCTCTCAGAATTCAAATTACACAGATTTGGTTTTGTTTGCTTGTGACACTGTTTAGTACAGTTCTCAGAAATTGGTAGTCAGATGCTATAGTCTGTCACTATAAAGAAGTAGATAGTATTGACTAAGACACTGGTTGTTAACATTGTCAACCAGATGTGATCTGAATTATCTTGGAGACAAGCCTCCAGGCAAACCTAAATGGGATTATTAGACTGGGTCAGCCTCTTCGCAGACCTGCTAGGCATTATCTTGATTAGGTTATTTGCAGTAGAAAGATCTACCATGCCTGGCAACACCATTCCCTGAGATAGAGCCCTGAACTTCATGGAAAGGGGGAAGCCTAGCTGTGACTGCAATGTGACCAGAAGCTTCAAACTCCTGCCTGACATCTCTACTGTGATACTCTCCACCATCCAATTACAAACCAAAATGAACCCTTTTTCCTTCCTTCCTTAAATTGCTTCTGTCAGCACATTGTATCACAACAACAGAAAAAATAAGACTGATACAAGTGAACAAAGAGCCAATCATAATTCATATCATGATATCATGTAGATAGTGTCCAATCAGTATTCATTACATATGTCTAGTAACCTGCTGGTGTTAGAGAATAGATGAAAGGTAGCAATGAGACATGTAATAAGATCATAAAACAATGGATAGAAGGCAATTCCACAAATAAATGGAAGGGTCGATAGGGTTAAAAAGGTATTTTGTGGCATTAGAAGATTTATAATTTCTTATAAGATCACACTGTCAATGATGGGAAGAAGCAAAATCAAACCCCCAAAATGAATTTAGAATACTACTTCTTGCCTTCTTTTTATTGCAAAAGGCCTAGCTTTGTATAAACATCTAATGAATTGTTTTGGAAGAAATTTGACTATGAATCCTTAGTGGGCATTAGCTTCCCACCATCTTTCTGAGAATCAGTTTTGGAGGGCAGGACACCCCAAAACGCCTATCTACTTTGCGCTCTATTTGCTCTTGAGCTTGCTTATTTTTAGATGTGTTTTCCATAATAAAACAGTTTCTTATGCGGCACAACACTCATTTCACACCAGGAATGTCATGCTGTTGTGGGGCTATAGTTTATGGAGTTTAAATGAGAAGAGAATTCATCCTGGGACCTAGGAACTGTGACCTCAGGTTGAAAAAGGCCTCTTAGACATACTCTCATGGCTCTGGTTATAACTGGTGAAATAGCCATTCACCTCTCTGTTTGCTTTTACTGGAACTGACACTGTATGTAACAAAATGTAGTGAGATTTCAAAGAAAGGAAAATGACCTTTAAATTTTCTGAAGCATAAAGGCCACTTCATGCAACAGAGAACACCAAAAGCTATGTGGCCTAAGGAGGTGAGGGAGATGAGTTAGATTAGGGGATAAAAGAGGAGGCAGCTGGGACCTTGGGGTTTGTCTTTTCTGAAGTCACAGGACTAAAGTCTCCTTTAAATGGAAAACAGAGGTGGTTGAATATCAAAAGTCCTCACACAGAGAAAAACCCAAAGATCTTGATAATTATGCAAGGTGACAAGAGCTATATAAGCCAAGCTGCTATTTTCAAAGTGCTCCATTATGGTTATATGAAAACAGAATTGAAATGACTCTGAATATAAATAAACATACCAATGTGTCCTACTATCTACAGTCCCAGAATTCCTAGAAATTAAGACTACTTTCTTTCCAGATTTGTCAAAATCAAACTCCAAATTAGAAATCACTATGGACTTATTTTCTTTTATACAGATGAAAAATGTATCCGTGTTAGAAAGCTTTAGCATTTTAGAAGTTCAGAAAAAAAAAACTTTAAAACTATCAAAAATATTTCAACAGCTAAATTTAATAGAGGGATTAATAAATTTTGCATTTTAATGAAACTAAATGGTAAAAATTACAGTTTAAATGAAAGGATAATTTTAATGGGGTAAAAGATGTCAAGGATTCAAACAAAAAAATGGTTTCCCATGTGCTCCAACCTTTCCCAAATCTTGAATAACTTTTAAAATTCTAATGGCTCTTTTGACACATATTTTGATCAATAAAAAACAGGTCCTAAATCTTATTGAAGGATGAATGAGAAGAAAACAATAGAACTAAGGGTACATGAATTTACCTAAGAAAAAGAGTCAAATAAGTATGTTAGTTATTACAGGTCTTCTTTAAGCAGCAAAACTTTAAGCCTCATTAAATAATTTCAGTCTTTCTACTATACAGTAACATTTACGAAACACCTGCAGCATGAAAAGGTATTTGTGTTGACAAAAGATACAGCAAAGTTGGAAAGAATAATTTCTGTCCTCTATGTAGAAAATCTAGGTATGTAGTGATCACAATAATTATTCATGAAAACTTCTCATTCAAAGAGATTCCACTGTCCATTTTATTATGGGGACTTTAAGGAACAAAGATTTATTTGTCTCTCCTTGATGGATGCTACAAGGATGTATGAGAGAGGTGTAAGCCCTGTGTAACTTCTATTTATATTCTTAGGTCTGAGGATGCTGTTAAAGAAAACCACAAAGCTATCACAGACATATTTTTTAATATCAACTTAATACCATTTCTGCTATTAGATACTTGTAACTAACATTTTCTGATAATCTGGTAGATATTTCATATTGATTATTACAGGACTGGCACACTTTTTTCTCCAAGGTTATCAATCTTGTCTCTCTTGGTTTCTTTATACTTCCTTCTTCCATATAAGCTAGAACATTTAGACATCAACAGTTAACCTCCCCAACCACATCTTGACTGTTTCCTTTCCAAAACTGATAAGGGCTCAAGCTAAGCTTTACCTAGAACTGATGGAGATGCTGCAGTAATGCCAGGTTCCTTTTTCCCTTTCTCTTTTTACTGTTTGAGTCCTTTCTCACCATGATGCAAGTCTCCTTTCTGTATTTTAAGTATCCAACTTCTGCCAGCAGATAGTGAGTCCACTTTGTCTTTACAATTTTCATCTATTCATGTTTTGTTCTCTGGCTACAATGCATAAAACTCTGCACCATCTCTTAGCACCCTTGTTTCTATTTTAAAATACTGCATTCTCTATCAATAAATGAATTTCTAATGTCTTTAATTGTCTTAAAATAGTGGACTTCAATATCTTATCTATGTACTTTGATTTCAGTTAAGTTTGGTCAACATTGGTTCATTATTAACGTTGGAAATCAGAATGGCCTTCACCTCATCTTATTGTAGAGGTATAACTGCCCAAGCTGACAACTAGAGCAAAGTGAGACTATAGGTGAGGTCTGCCCTAACTCTTCTCTGCATTATTCTTTCCCTACCTTATATCCTCTTCACTCAACCCTCTCTTCTTTTTTCCTTTCTTCCTTCCTTCCTTCTTTCTATCCTTCTTTCCTCCCTCCCTGCCTTCCTTCATTCCTTCCATCTTTTTCTACATCTCCTCCACTTTTTCCTACCCTTGTCTTCCTCAACCCCTTTCTGCTTGTTTCATCATCTTCTTCCTTTTGTTTTCTTTCTTTTTATTTTTTTAGGACCACTCCTTTACTTGAGTAATTACTAACATCTTTTTACATGTGAAATGTAGTGTTTACATAGTATTATATACTACATAGCAATTTGGAGTATTTATATAGAATGTATATTGTAACCAATCTTGCTATCCAGAGTTAATTTTCTCCTTATATTTCTCTTCCCCATTATAAAATGAACAAAATGGCTTTGTTTTGTTTTTCAAATTTTATAGTAAAGTACCAATGAATAGCTTAGAGGCATAATGTGAAAGGACTTTCTCAGGGACAGCAAGTCACTCACCCTCTCTAACCCTGGGTTTTCTTATCTGCAAATGGGGATTATAGTTGCTTTCTGTTATTGTTGTGATTATCAGTTGATAATCTGATGTATTAATGAATCTTGTGAATAATAAAGCACTATTTCCATCCATCTTGATTTCTTCCCGAAACAAATTTTTACAGACCTTTGAGCTATGGAAGTTGTCCTGAGGACATATTTATGTGAAGTACATGACTATTATCTCTTTACTTTAAAAACAAAAGCCATATACTCTTCATTTCTCAGAATTTGGTCTTCTGGAATTTCATTTCAAAGACCATTCATAATAATGCCTATGATTCTGCCATTATATCTACTAATTTTATAAATAATATACAATGAATTCATTCATGAAAATACCTTTCTAATGCATTGATTTGGGACTTTTTACTTTATAATTGGAATCACTGGAATGTGCACCAATCAGCTGCAGAAATGTAGTCTTAGAAAAGACAAAAGGAAGAGAGAAGAGAGAGGAGAGATAGGAAGAAAGGAACTTATTGTTGAAGGGTTTTTTGAGAAGTCAATGTATAGAATGCTGCAGAGGTTACCAAAAATGTTTTGTGGTTTAGAAAGCTCTATTTCGAGAGAAGTAGGATAATTTGGTGACTTCAAAGATTATTTGTGGGCAGACTTTACTTTCCCAACCACCAATTCCATAGATATATTATAAATGTTTAGCCAATAGCTCAGGCTTGTTACTAACTAGCTCTTACATTTAAATTAACCCATATTTCTTACCTATGTTCTGCCTTGCTCATCTTGCTTCCCCTGCATCTGCTGGCTACTCCCTGTACTTTGCCCTTCTTCATACCCACATTTTGTTGTCCTTTTCATACTTCCTGCCTGGCTACTGACCAGTCCTTTATTAACCAATGAGAGTAATACATATTCATAATGTACAGAAGGATTATTCTACAGCACTATTCTTGAATGAGACATCTCATGAATTGTCTATTCACTATTTTCTATATTTTGACTATTTCACTATTCCTCTACCATGTCATTGAACTTCTTTCCAACCTTAGACTCTTACCTTTACAGATTCACAGAAGCTGAATGGTCAGAGAAAATTATCCTCTGGCTGACTTCAATTCACCCTCTGTTTTAAAACTGCAAGATTTTTGCTTTATTTTTCTTTTTCCCTCTGCTTCAGGTATCAGTATAAGTCAGAAAATGCTAACACCAATCTCACTTACAAGTTCCAGACCTGTATTTAAAATATCTTGCCATAAAATTCCTCAGTGTAAGTCATGGTTGTATCTCAGATACACAGTATCCTAAACAGATCTCATATTCTACTGATAAAATTTCTTATGACTCAGGAATGCTTCAAGATACCCAGATTGTAAAGTCTCCAAACAGCTTTTATTTATTTGTTTGTTGTCCCTTAATATCTTTTACTATTAAATTTTATTGAATCTTTGTACAAAGAATATATCAAATATAAATTTATTATTATTTTCACCTTCATTACCAATCTAATTCAAGACATCATGGTTCCTTCACATGTAGTATTATTCTCCTGGAAGGACTTCTCATGTCTACCCCTTCTCATCCCTAATCTGTCCTTATAGATGGCTGCTAAACTAATCTTCCTAAAGTACAATTTAAATCATGTCATTCTACTACTCCAAAATGTTTAATTGCTTTTTATTATCCATTGAATAAGATCCAAACTCCTTAAAATAACATTTCACACCCTCCACCATCTGGTGATGTCCCACATTTCCAGACATAGCTCCCTTCTCTCTTTCAAAGATCTAATGCTACATTCAGATGATACATGTCTTTCTGCCTGTCTCAATTCATTTATTCATTTTGTCCTCTTTATTAATAATGTTTTCTCTTCTCACTGTTCTCTATGAGCATTTACTTTAGGACTCCAGCAGACAATATCATATAATTCAAAATAAAGTGGGCAAGAACCATTGTCATGCTGAATCCTCACAATTATCCTTTTACTTACCTACTGTTTTCAAACATTGTCAGTATACATGTTGATGTGTGTGGCTTCATTAATTACTAAAAATAGCACAACTTCCTATAGTTGTTCACTATTAAAGTCATTGTTTCAAATCATAATCCATTTTTAAAGATTTATTTTATTTTTGTGCTTATGTGTATGTGTGTGCATCAGTGTGTATGTGATATACACTGCTAAGCCAACTCCTCAACCCAATACAACTCCTATAAATGCTATTGTTCCTTCAGATAAACAGTTTGACCCCTGGTTTCATTGAAGGCATAATATCAGGGAAAAGTAATAATGACACATTAGATGATAATAAATATATATTTCCTCAGTTCCTTCATTTAGGTACAATTTATATGCAAGAAAGAAAATCCCTTCGTCTTTGTGGATGGCCTTATTAGCCTGGCAGCTCTAGATCTGTGCTCCCTGCTCTGTCCTGTGAGTGTCAGCTATAAGGTTTTGCTTCCAGCATTGCATTTTTAGAGGCAGATGATTTACTTTTATGTGTTCTCTAAGTAGTCTGACATAATTTTATCTTTTTTCCCCCATCTTAACCTACAATTTCTTTAAGGGTGTTGAATGCTGCAAATATGATTTTTGATAATTCTATGGATGCTCTTTATTAACTTAATTTTAATTGTAAAGTAAAAATTTTAAGGTTTGTCAAAATAATGAGAATTTAAGTCATTAATTATAGTCAGAAATCATAGCCTTTCCCCACGCTGGGGAACTTTCTGAATAGTATCCTAAGTTGAATGAAATGGATATTTGTAAAGTTACTGAATTCATTTTTATCTATCTACTGGATGGATAGAATTTTATATAGGCATGAATATTTCAGAAAATCTGCCTTCCTAAATGCAGACACAGGATACAGAAATGGGGGCATCATTCAAAAAGACCCATTTCTTATAAACCAATGCTAGCATTTGATTTTCTCAATCCTTATTTATATAAATAAAACACAAAATAATAGCTTTCGTTATGGAACTTTATAGACATATATGATTTTACTTTATTCTTATTCACCCTACCACTGTCCTCACTTAGCCCCCAAATGCCTTCCTGCCAGTTGCCTTTCGCTTCCCCAATGGTCCTGCTTTTGCTTTCATGACACATATATTCCAGTATTCTCTCTTTTATTCCTTTATTCCCCTTACATAAAATCCCATTTCCAGTCTCATGAACCCCTTTCATAACACACACCCACACACACACACACACACACACACACACACACACACACACACACAATTAAAGTCTACATATTAGCAAAAAACATGCAGCATTTGTCTTCTGAGTCCCACTTATTTTACTTAATTAAATGACCACTAGTTAGACTCATTATTCTACAAATGTTATTACTTGCTTTTTTTAAATACAGGACAATAAAATTCCATTGTACATATTTACCACATTTTTTTTTATCCATTCTTCGGTAATTCTCAGCTTGTGAACAGTGCCACAATGAGTGTAAATATGCAACTATATTCATGATGTATTGACCTAGCTTCCTGCTATATGCATAGGAGTGGTAAACCTGGGTCATATGGTATTTCCATTTTTGTTCTTTGAGAAAACTTTACACAGACTGACCTCCATAATGGCAACACCCATTTTAATTCTCACAGCAATGTATGAGTTCCTCTTTCCCCATATCTTTGTCAGCATTTGAATTTTTATTTTAATTTGAATTTGAATATTTATTGTTATTTGAGTATTTATTGATTGATAAGCATAAGATGTGTTATGAAACTTCCCCTTAAGCAGCTTACAATCAAATTGGTTAGTTACAAACATAATGAGTAACGACAACCTCCAAGGCGATAATAACTGTAACAAAAAGTTAATGGAAAACTAATGAAGTGTGTGAATCACCAAAAGTAGAGAGAAGAACTAGCAAGATACTACCTAGCATAACACTGACATTGAGAAGAAAAGAAATAACAGTTATTAGGAGAATGAGACTTAAAGCAGAAGTGGCTTCACAACTTCAGTAGTACCAGGCCTATCAGTGCATCAGAAATGCGCATACTAGTTTTCATATAAAAGACAAAATCATTTGAGTATCTTGAAAACAAAAGTGAAAGTATTCCCCTTGAGGACTTTTGAAGATAACATAAAGCCAAGTTAAAGAGCTTTATTAGGAAGTTCTAAACAAGAGTTATTCAGACCACTGATTTATAAATATGCCATCTTGTTTTGCCCTCTCTTTTCATTGTACAGCTTTTAGAAAACAAACAAAAACATTCACAGGCATCCTTCATCATAATATATTCCTCATTAGTTATACCAAGACAACTTTGAACTTTTCAAAAGAAGACTGAAAAAGGTTTTTTGCAGCTTGCTGTTAACTGTTGTGCAGCTTCCTTCTAGTCTCCCATACATTATCCAATGCCCCCAACATGACTGATTCTCCCGACTCCCACCCATCTGAAACACACTTGAATTTACTGAACCTGGTGTGCCTTAGCAAACTAAATAGAATGTTCCTTGTACTCTGCCTCCATCTCTCTCTCATCATCAACATTCCTAACATGTCATTAAAATAAAAAGGAGTAAAGATGAATTGTAATGTGTGGAGATTATCATAAAATACATAATGCACATAGATAATAGGTCTTGTGACCACACCTACATTATTGAATTCAGATAAAGAATTCTCCCACCTCCACTACCTGATAACCAACAGCACCAAAATTATCTTCTTAATGAGTAGGTAAATACTCTATTTATAAAGACTTTTGTGAGCACAAAGTGTCATGTTCCCACCCTAAGGATCTGTGTTTTCACACCTCTTGGGAATGTCTACATATATCTGTGATATATACATTCTGATGCACAGCTAAAATATTCATATATACAGAACTCAAGTCAAGAACTGGCCTAAAAGTATTTTGTTAGCAGGCGTGTCCAAGCAGGCAGCCCGAGATACACTAAGGTTCAAGCACAGAATGAAACCTTTATTTTTATAGACTAATAAATGAATTCACTCATATTAATGTGCTATCCTGATGATATTATCATGGCAAACTTTTGAATGAATACATTCATCAATGGGTGAACACAAGCTATGCAGTTATTATCATTGCTGGTATAAAAAACCGCCCAAACCATGAAACCTTAAAGATTTCCAGATGATAGGCTTACAAGGGGAAAACAATCTGCCCCAGCGTTTGCCCTGCAGACTTCAAATTACTTTTCAACCTTTTCTTTGTATTTATCCAACTCATTTCAAAAGATGAAACACCTATTCCAAAGTGAGGAAGGAGACTTCTGGGGGAAAAAAAAAAATCTATGGATTTTTTTTCTTTCTTTTTTTTTTTTTTTCTTTTTTTTTTTTAGAATGGCCTTGTTATTTTCTGTTCATTGTCCTGATCTTTTTCTTCTTCTTGCCTAGTCCTCTGGTTTTAATTTGTCTTATCTTTTTGATCATTTCACCACTAATTTTTCTGAATGTCGTGCATCTTTTCCCTGTGCCTTTTCTTTCACCCTCTCAGAAGTACTGTCAGTCATCAATCATATATAGTCATTCTTTTCTTTCTTTTCAGTTTTAAGTTTCTTTAAGTCATCCTTGTCAACATAGACTCAGAGAAGCCATGGAACCCATTCCTACCACTGAATTGAGTCAGTCTAATTGTCATATATGAAACCAAGCCAGCAGAAAAGCAAGTAGCATGTATAACAGGTTTGCATTTGAACCTAGGCAAGGAATATTTCCTAACTATGAGAACTTTAGTTCATTCACAGTGCCAAGCCCTGGTTCTGAAAGCTCTTATAAAAGTCTAACATGATGTCCACCTCACTGGATGCTTGAGGCCTGCCTGAGATAATGATATATATTTGTTATCTTTCTCTGACTATTGCAATCATGTTAAAAAAAATCAAGAGTTTGTTTGGCTCACAGCTTCAGAAGTTTCAGTCTGTTTTATTGATCAGGTGCTTAACCTCTTATTCTCTAGCTGCATTTTAAAGTTTCTAGAACCATCTAAAGTGGATCCACCAGTTTAGAGCATGATTCTACAAGACCAGACCTTGTGTAGACATTTTGTACTGAAATCAGAGCAGGATAGAAAGCTGCTACTTAAATGTCAGGTTATAGGGCACCTGGTAGAGCTACAGAGAGAAGATGATAGTGAAGTAGGAACAGTGCTGTAGGCAGCTCTAATGTCTCTGATTACAGGCAAGAACCTTGGATGGACCTCTTTTATGTAGTAATATGGAAGCTTGCACATTACTTGAAAATCACTCACATATTTAAAATCAGAGAGAGAAGTATTCTGCTGTATAAATTACGCTACAGTATAAATGTTAAACTCCTGTATGCCCCAGAGATGCATTTACTTCACAGGGAGAAACTTTCAGGCACTCTTTTACCCTGCCTACTCACTTTTTCCTGAAATAATTGTAAAATTTTGCACACATTCAAACTAATATCTAAAATATTCATGAGAGTTAAGCATGAAATTAAGAAAATGACTACTGCTATCCATAGCACTTACTATTAAAGACACAGAGTCTTACTGATCTCTTTGAAGTTTACACTGCACCCTCCCTGATTACAGTCCTCCCCATTTCTACACTGTAGACAATTATCCTCAAATTTAGGGTTCATACTGTGTTACTATTTTCTTATAAATTTCATATATGCACATATTTCCAAATAACACATTGTTTAGGATTCTCAAATGAAAATTCACTGAGCACAAATGTGGATTATGTCATGCTTATGGATTCTTTCACAATTTAGGTTAAGATTAGTAGTTCATGAAATAAGAGCATTGCAAAGAAGCTATTTATGCAACTATGAACTTTGGGGATATTTTAAGTTCTTGGTATTAGAACTATGTTATTATTAGTACTGTAGTGCATACTTAAGTCATACACTAGAAGAGAAAAATGGCAGATTAGAAAGTATCTCTCTAACTTTTTGAAATGTTTTCATAATGAGGGTGTATTGGGTAGGATTAGTAGAGATCTCTGCAGGCATCAAAGCTGGAGCCATGATAGTTTATATATTTCATAAGATGACTATATAAGTCTATTTCAAGTTCAAGAAGTCTATGATAACACAGTTTATAGGTGGCCACCCGCCCACACTGTTAAGACTCATATTTTTTTTCTGTTTTAGAAGTCTCCGTAAACTTTTGTCCTCAAGGTTCCAAATGGTTTATTGACCTCTAGCTACGATATTCACCTTTTAGTTGGCCAGTTCTGACCAAAAGCAACATGGAGAAGGATGTGTTTACTCAGGTTATATTTCCATGTCATAGTCCATCACTGAGAAAAGTGAAGGCACAAACTCAAGCAGGAGCCTGGAGGCATGAACTTCTAGAGACCAAGAGGAACTTTCTCCCTATGATTTGCTCAACTCTCTTAATTATACAATCCAATAACAGCTGCCCAGGGCTGGCACTGCCCACAGTATTATGGACCCTCCTACACCAATCATTAATCAAGACAGTACCCCCACAGGCTTGCCTACAGACTAATCTGATGTTCCTTTTTTCAAGATGACCCTGGCTTTTGTCAATTGCCCGAAAACCAGCACACACCCTTTGGCCAAACTTTAATGGCTATTTCTACACACAAAGGAAACTGGGAAAAGTGATCTTTATTATGTTTGGCCATGAGCTCAGCTAAAAAGAGAGTATTATTATTGAGAAAAAAGTAATGAAAAATGTTTTTAAATAATTAGCAATTTCTCCTACAGTGGCTGTGCTTACTTACATGTATAACAACAAAGAAATTTTTATCTCTGTATACTATGACACTTGCGCACTTTAAAAATTCAGATTTTTGTGTATGTGTATATATTGTTTGTTATGAGTATGTTTTCCTGCTGTCCTGGATCCAGAGCTGCACCAGTCCCAAATAACACACAGAGATGCTGTATTAGATATGTAACTGTGAGCCTGTTACTAGCATTTCTTATTGTTGAGCTCCGTCTTAAATATTAACCCATTTCTATTAATCTAAGTATTTTCACGTGTTCTTGGACCTCTGTTCTCCTGGTCTTATATGTTCACTCCTCCCTACTACTTCCTTGAATCCTTCTTGTCTCCTAGTCCTGCCTATCTTGCTTTCCTATTGGCCAACAGTACTTTATTCATTAACCAATATGAAAAATATATTTACAGAATGACATCTCCTATCAATTGTGCATTCATGTATGTCCATGTGTGTATATTTGCTTATCTAGAGACCAGCTTTCTGTCAGCTTTCAACTGTTTTATTAAAGATTTATTTCATTTTTAACTCTCCTCCCTTCTCTCCCTCTCCCCCACTCTTTAAAGAATAGACGGAAGTGTCAGATCCCTTAGGGCTGGAGTTACAGGCAGATGTAAGCTACCCAATATGAGTGATAGGAAATAAATTCAGGTCTTTTGTAAGATACTATGGTCTTATTTTCTGAGCCATATCTCTAGGACCATCTACCTTAATTTTTGATAAAGCATCTCTCACAGAACAGCGTTTAATGTTTTTAGTCACTGACCCCTTGGATCTAACTATCTGCCTCTCATGATTGAAGTTACAGAAGTGTATTGCCATGCCTAGCTTTTATGTGGATGTTGGGGATCCAAACTCAAGTCACCAAGTTTACACAGCAAGCACTTTACAACTAGGTCATCTTTTCAGCCTGAAATGATCAAAATTTTAAAGTTTTGTCAAAAGTCTTACGTATGCCATCTTAAAAAACTGCTTACCACTGACTAATGGATTTATTCATTAACCATGTAGATTTCCCATGTTTTTGAGTTGTTTTCTGGTATTTCAGAGTTTTGTCTTCTTCTAAAAGAATATGAATTTCTTACTAGTTATACATGTTGCAAAATAGAAGAGTGCTTTCTATCTGTTGTGCTTTCATTTTAAAAATGTTGGTTGGGTCTACACAAGATAAACCAGATGGATGTATAGCAGTTAAAAAGCTAAAAGAGAAGGGTCACTTGAGCCCTGGAGTTTCATAAGCCTACTCTAACAGAAATACTCACATCAAAAAGGGACTAAGGAATGGGCTATTAAAATGTTCTGGGTTTTCCATTTGGTTTAGTTTTTTCATTGTGATTTAAATTTTGCACACGCTATTGTGCTTTTTAAGAAATCCTCCTTTGTCTCGTGGTTATAATAGATACCCACAACTTTCTTCTAAAGATTTTAAATTTTTGTCTTGTATTTGTATATTTCTATGGATAGTACTTTTTGTTTTCTGCATTATGACTACAGTTTCATTTATTTCTCTATGGAAAACTAAAGCTAGTACTCTCCACATAGTTATTATAATTTGATCTTTACTGATTTGTCTGTGAGGCCAGCTGTGTCATGTGGAAGATCCCCAACAATCTGTTTCTGGAACTTGTTCACTGTCTCCAAGTCAATCTATATGTTCTCTGTATAGATTAATATGTTCCATTCTGATGTTTATATGTAGATTTATCAAATAAATCAAGACTCTTGCTGACATCTTACTGTTTTATATCAGACATTGTTAGTTATTCTAGGCCTCTTGGTCTCACAAATAAATCTAAATACTTGTTTTTCAAGTTTGGTACCACAGGGGACAGTCATATCAAATCAATTAAATAATTTGAGAAGAACTGGTATTTGTATACATGAAGTATTTTCATTTATCATCATGGCCAAATTTTCATCTGGGTGTGTGTGTTCCTTAATTGCTTTCAATAATACTTTATGATTTTCAGGTAGAAAAAACATTAAATAATGATCAATATGTTCAAAGTCTTTAAGATGGAAAAGAAAAAGAAAATTAATGAAAACAGTAGATAAACACAGCCCTCCTCCCATCCTATTGCTCAGTACTAATTTCATCCCTGACTACTGTATTACTCATAATTTATTGCAAATTTATTAGACCTCAGTAGCTTAGAAACCTAGTAGCTTGTGGATGATCCTCTAATTAGTGGAATTAGAGGATGAGACTGTTTCCTTTGATTAATTGGCACATGTGGAGTCTGGGTGCCCTGTGAGGCCTGTCATTTGCATATTAAGTTACCACATATCAATGTGCTGAAATCCGAAGGGCTGGGGGCCCCCTCTACTGTACAAAGGCAAAGTCCAATGGATCTAATTAAATTACCATGTTCTTGCCCCTTTTTCTTTTCTACCCACTTTGAGACAATTTTCCAAGGAGTAACCCTAAAGTTAAAAAGTGAATAAACTCTATATGTGTGTAGCAATTACCACTTACAACTTCTTTTCACATATAGTATGTCCCTTAACTCTCTCACAAGCCTCGTGGGGAAATGCAGTTTTATTCCCATCTTACAAGTGGATCTTGAGATTGATAGGTCTCCCAATTTACAAAGTAGTAATTGACCAAGCTGGGATTCTGGCTTGGATTATTTTTATGTCAAGGTCAGAGCTGCCTTTGCTATTCCATGTTGAAGCATTAGAGAATTATCCCCTATGTTATAGTCAAACAAGAAGATAATGTTAGTCTATTAACACTGCCATGCTCTGTCTAAACTACAGTTATTCATGTTGTTTTGGAGGAAAGAGGAAGGTTAAATGGAACTAGGGGGAAAAACCTTTATTTACTATGTGAAGGGAAAACATGGCATTAAATGGGAGTCAATGGGCAGGAGGTAGTGATGATTCTGCATCTCAGGATTTCACACAAAGATGCAATGGCCACTTGATTGCAATTCTAACACAAAATGTCAGTTCTGTGGCTGATCTCTTAGACCAGTGTAGATGACTTCTTTAAAACATTGCTACCATTTTTTTCTGGGCCAAAGAACTTTGCAGGCCGCTGTCTTTTCTGGGCATCTTTCAGAGTCTGCTTGTGAATAAAGGGAGTTATTTTAAAGAACAGGTGGTTCCAGCGGCCAAAAACTGTGCAGGCGTCTCCTAGTCTCCTAGGTGCTTGTCACAAAGCGTATTATCTTTGCTGGATGGAAGCAGGAGAGTATATTTGAAAGGATTTAATAAAGGTTCTGAAGGACTCTCTTGGTATAAATACCTATTATTCTTGTCAGTGCTACTTAAGAGCAGCAGGAGGGGGGCATTTCAAATGGAAGTTCAGCATCTATACCCAGAAGCCCAACCAGATCCACAGCTGCCCACATTCTTAAGAAATCTGTAAAGCTAGCCTCCAGGAAGGGAGGGGTTGATCTTTGAAAAGCAAAGCTTTCCTCTTTAGTGTAGGATGTTTGTGGGGAAACTGTTTTTTTGGGGGGGTTCACTTATTGAATTTTTTCTGATCCTATTTCCAGGGAGCAAAGCATGAAAGTGGGGATTGGGGTTTGATTAGCTACTCCAGTCTTGACCCAAACTGAATTTGCTTTAAGCTGAAATTTTCATAGAGAAGAAGAAACACACACACACACACACACACACACACACACACACACACACACACAACTTCTTGTTCTTTCCCTCTCTCTGTGTGTGTGTGTGTGTGTGTGTGTGTGTGTAGATTTGTCTGTTTCTTTGTTTTTACATTTTTATTTTTAATCCTTGATATCCTAAGGGACGCTTCAATCCCATACTAAGGAGTTACAAAGCAAAAACAGAGACATGGACATACCCTCCAATTTGTTCATTTTGGAGGAGGGTGGCCTGTTAGCTGCGATTTGGTGCTTTGCCCTTTATCTTCTGCTGCCTTTTCTGACTTTAGGAGGCTGGAAAACACATCTACATGTAAATGATAATATGAGATGATCTTATGAGAAAACCCTGTTGCTTAATGGCCTATATCTTGCTTTGTTCCACCCCACTCGCCTCCCAGCATCCTGGTCCCTGGAAAATAGTATTTGCCTCTTGGTGATACTAGCCTGCTCATCTTGTTAAGCTGCTGCAGCAAAAGGAGATCCAGGAATGGATGGCAGACAGGTTTAATGTGGCTTGCACAGAACAGTCAACTTTGGCCGGTAGGAGGGCCACAGCTGGGGAGATATTGCCCAGCTCAGGTAATTGACATCAACTGATCAAAGTCACTGACCTGACAGCTAATAGAGGAGCTTTCTTTGATAGCTGCTTCATTTTGGGTGCACTAGATTAAAAACAAAAGAAGAAAGAAAAAAAAAAAAAACAGAAAGAGCCTTCCATGTTGTTTGTATTTCCCTTTCCTTAACAGTTGATTTCAGAATGCTACAGGGACAGTATTTCGTCAGGTACTATCTTGCCTCATAAAAAAGCTTATTGATAAGTTTCTATTTTTTTCTGGAGATGCAGAATGCATCAGTCTGCAGGGGCAGCTGAAAGGCAATGCCAGCAGTGTGCTGGAGATGCCATTATAGTCCCTCTGAGAAGAGGGGACCAGGAACAACACCCAGGAAGCGCTGCCTGAAATATGTCAGCTGAGAAAAGAAAAACTCTGATTTGGGGGCCTGCCCGAGAGAACTCAGTAAATGCCAAAGCACTGCATGCATGCAGAGAGAGAAGTGTGACTTGAATTCCAGGGCAATGCCAGGCTTCAGCTCCAGGGGGTAAATAAAAGCTGGTAAGCTAAATTGTGAATTCTCCAGGCTTTACTAGCACTGTGGTAGCAAAGTACTACAGACTGGGTTGCTTAAATAACAGAAAAATATCAGCATTGATTTGGAAGCTAAGCTTTCTCTCGTCCTTTCCCATTTGTCTTTAAATGGATTTCTTTTCCCAGCATCTTTACTTCTCTTTCCTTTTGCAGGCATCTGAGACCACAGTCCCTTGTGTGAGGCTAGCAGATATGTTGTATGAGGGTCTACTCTGATGTCATTTTAACGTTATTATTCTTGAAATAGCATATTCCAGGTGATAGCCACATTCTACATTTTGTCCTTTAAATTATGAATTTAGTGGAGGGACTTGGTCTATCTCATAACAAAATGAACACAGACTCAAGCCTGCTATAGGGCATGTTCAGCCAGTTAGTGTGATCCCAAACCCTGAGAGACCACCTGGTCTGCCCATCCCTCTCCTTTGCCACCAGAACATGGTGTGCTCTCTCTTCTCTTGCACAGCAGTCTCACCATTGAAATCACAACACAATTTTTAGAATAGATATACTAACAGTAGCCAATAATTGTACTGACAGCTTTGTAATGGTGGGTCTTTTGGGGGATTGCCTACCATCTACCAGTGCAAAGGAAAAATACTTCCCTGCATTAGCTGATTAAGCCTCATCATGAGCCTGTTATGGTGGACACCACTGTTAACTTTCCATCATAAATGCATAAACTAAGGTCCGTCAGGCACTCGGTCACTGGCTAAGAAAGATGCAAAGCTCTATTCTCTGCACAGCCAATACTCATGTTCTCACTACTTCATTATGTTGTATAAACCAGCCATTCTTAAACCAGGGTTTTAAATCTACCTTTTACTTACAAACCTCCCTGCTTTCCAAACACATCTTGCAGCGAAGGCCATTATGATGCCAAATATTCAACATGAGTTAGAAAAAAAGGGGACATGTCACCACTTGGTTGGAAAATACTAGTCTTAGAACATACCCAAAGTCCTTGCACTTCCAGCCTCTGTGCCTTAGGTATGTTGACCACTGTCTCACACGTCTGATTTCCCTTTCCCTTTCCTCTTTGATTTTTTGAGACAGGGTTTCTCTATGTTGCTTTGGAGCCTGTCCTGGAGCTATCTCTGTAGACAAGGCTGGCCTTAGACTCACAGAGATCCTCCTGTCTCTGCCTCCCTAGTTCTAGGATTAAAGGCATGTTCCACCAATACTTGGCTCCCTTTCCTCCTTAACAAGCTCTATGTGCTGTCTTTCTTACAAGAATCTTAATAGAAAACTTTACATTTTTCCCATAGAGCACTGGATGAATCCTTTAGATTTGATTCTTAGTGGCATCCAGTCATAGCAATGAAAGAAATAACTAGGGCATATTAAATGTGTACCATATCATACATTATTGCTAAGGAGCCATGGAGAGTCTACATCAGGAGCCAATTTCTGAATTCTTTTTCCAACCACAGGTGTTGTGTGCCAAAGGAATGGAACTGGCCAGTCATTAGGCACCCTCCAGGTGCTCTGCAGGATGCTGTGTGTGGGCCTTATTTATTCCTCTCAGCAGCCTATGGGGAGGCCTGCACCTTTGGCCTTGCTTCCACCAGCTTCCCCTGACAATAAGAATGTCCAGAAATTGATCTCACTCAAGGGGAAAAGCTGTATCATTTGGAGACAAAAATAAGAAAATGCGTTTAACGCTTCACTTGCTGAATCCTGTGCAGGAAAACAGCTTTCCCAGTCACCCGTCTGCAGAAACGAATCTGCCACAGAATATTATCTTCTCATCCTCTCCACCATATGTTCAAGCAATCTGTGTTCCACAGCCTCTATTAATACACTGAGTCAGAGGCAGTGGGGTTCAGTGGGCTAAGCAACAGCCTGGAAAATTGAGGGCTGTGAGTTCTAATTCCATCCTTCCCCTTGCTTACTGGCTGACCTTCAGGGAAGTTATTGCAACCTCAGCTTGCCCTCCATTTCCTCCTCACTTCTCTCTAAGGTTTACAATGTCTGAGCAAAGTGAAGGGAGCCAGAGACAGCATCAGTGGGGAATTTCACAAATACCTCTGAAACTTTTATATGTCTGCCATCTGGGTTAAAAAAAAAAAAAAAGCATTCTCCTAAATTTCCATTAAGAAATGACCCCTGGCCTTAGTCATTTGCAATCTGGCTATAAGATTGAAGTTGTATTGAAGATTTAAGTTTGCTCAAATTAGTATCATGCTGCTTACAGATAATAATTTCTCTCATCAAAGTTGGTTATATCACTTTTATACTATTGAAAATTATCAGGAAAAGTACTTTGCAACCCTAGAATATATTTATCAGTCCTCCAATTCTCCACAAAGTAAATTTCAATATGTGTTGTTTACATATATATCTATAATAATAAATAAAATGTGATTATGCTTGTTTCAAACCCATAACAGACCTAGACTGGTTATTACTACATTCTAACAAGGGTCAACATTGTCCTAACCTTTCCCATTCAAGGAACAGAAGAGCACCCTTTTTCTAGTGACATAAAGATAGTAGACAATACCACTCTTTAAGAAAATTATGATGCTAAAATGGAGATTATATTATTTTTTAAAATTATTCTACAAAATTGTTTTAAATATTTGTTTTCTTTTTATTCTATTTTTGTTTTATACAAAATAGATTTTTTGTAAAATATATTCTGACTATATTTCTTCTACCAGTAGATCTCCTGAGATTCTCTTCAACTCCCCTCCCGCCAAATTCATACCCTTTCTCTATCTCTAATTAGAAAACAAACAATAGACATCTAAAAAATAATAGTAAAATAAAATAAAACAAAACAAAACATACCCTAATAGGGCATATCTTTTAGAAAATATCACAAAATGACCTTACTTTTATAAAATCCAAAACTTCAAAAATGGAACCAGGGCTGAATGTTGGGCTTTCCCAAAACAAGTAGGCTTTGAGGCCCTGGGTTGGTGTGTTAGTACCCACCCTTAATTCAAGTACTCCAGGAGGCAGAGGCAGATGATTCTCATGAGCTTCAGGCCAGCCTGGTCTGCATAGTAAATTCCAGACCAGTCAGAGCTATGCAGTGAGACCCTGTTTCTAAAATAAACAAATGAAAATGTAGGTTTTAATCTAGAAAGTCCCTAGCAGCAGCAGTATTGGTGGATGACTGCTTTCTCAAAAAGTCTATAGGGAGATTAGGGCTGAAGGGATGAAGATCGTAAAGGAAAGAACACAGTAGCAGGATTTGCTATGGGCAGTATGGACTCCAATCCAGAGATTTTAGACAGCCCTGCTATCTTCAGTCTAGGCTGGTTGTAAGCATCTTACCACAGCTAAATGGGAACTGATCACGTAAAAGCCCCCACTGCTCACTAAAAGTTCTAATCATGTGAGACAGTAGGTGTTGGGTAGCCTGAGGTTGAACAGGGACACAATTGGAGCTTGTGATATGCCTGTTTGATTGCTTATCTTCGATGGTAACTTGTATTTTATACGAAAATTTAATCTTTTTTCTGTGCTTGCGGGCAAATCTAGGTATCAAAACCCAAGGTCTTGTCTTATATATTAGGACATTCGCTACTGTGAGCGTCATTCCCAGCATGATATACAAGTTTCGAGGAATATCTGATACTAACTTAATCAGTGCCATCAGACACCTTTCTCATTTACCTGCCCAAATACCTGATAGAAAACCACAGACTTTCTCTGCACCAACAGCATTTCTGTTAGAGATTAGGTGATGTTCACTTTAAAGGTTCATTTGTCCCTGACCAATCACACAAGCACACAAGTACAATGTAGCATCAAAAGTCAGAAGAACCACAACTGGAGAGATGTTGCCTGTAGCCAGTAACTGGCTCATTCCTTCTTATCATTCTGTTATTAGCTACATAACATTTAATCTGAAAGTTTCAATGAAGTGAGCACACACACACACACACACACACACACACACACACACACACACACACAGCTACCTGTTAGCGGGTGACCCTCTTCTCTTCTCAATAGGAATTAGCAGAATGCCTTACTTAAATATCTGTGTCTCATACACTCCTCCAAGTCACCAGACAGCAAGTACTATGCAAAAATTGTATGTAATTGTATCCATTGAACTTCACACAACATTTCTGTGGAGTAGATGGTTAATACATTTTAGTAAAGGAACTTAGAAATTTGATGCCAATGCAATTTGGTGAGATGCAAACATGGTATATTAAGATATTTCAGAAAAGAGGCTTTTAGGACTAAGCCAAGAACATGGATAAACATATCATACATTTAAAGACATTTAAAAATAAACAACAGAAAAATCCTATTCAGATTATAAGCCTTGGATGCAAGGTCAAAGTTTGCCACCAGGTTATAAGATGAAACAGCAGAACATGAAGAAGAAGTATAATGCCAGGCCTGGCACAAGTTACTCAGACAAAGTCAGCCTGGGGGGGTCCAGATTCAACAGAAGCCAGTCTGGCAACAAGAACTGATATAGTGAGGAGGAAATAATTATGAAGCTATTTTAGGCCAGTATCTTCCTTCTCGATCAAAGACTGTGGTAAAGGTGCCATCTCGTTAATGCAAGGTTCCTGAAAAGAGAATTTGTTTTATTTGTCAATCATCTTTCAATTGTATGATTGGTTTTAAACAGATTGCCCTTTTATTCTCATCTATATTTGGCCTCAGTACTGAAGGAGCTCAGCTTCATGCACATGGGCTCTATCCCAGTGCAGCACCTAACAGGTCCAAGAGGAAGGCACTGCAGACCTGTGCTTTCCCAGGGTTCCTTCTCTCTTAATTTACCATGTCTGTTTCAAGTTTGCTGGCCTTGTGCTGAAAAACCAAGCCAAACAAAAACTAGAAAAGATATCACTCCACACTGAGCACAGATCGCTTATACTTCCTGTCAACAAAATAAGCAGGTAGGTCAATAATGTCCCATCAGCACGATCTCATGGAGCTAAATGGAGAAGTTCCTGAGAGTGAGGCAGTAGTTCAGCAAACCCAGAAGATCTGTGGTCTCAGGCCAGTTGCCCATTTCAACCTGGATGCCAGAGGTGGATGAGCAAAAGTCTTTTCAAGTAGGCAGTCTGAGAAATAATGTAAATGAATGAAATAAACCTTCAATAAATATTCACCAAGTACTCATGAACACAACATGCCGGTGGGGAATCAGAAAGGATGATTAGGAGATAAAGCAAAAAATAACCATCAACAAGGTAAATGAACACAATATTAGACTATTATATTTGACCAGAAGAAGTTCAATAACTAAGGCAATATGAGATATGAACAAAGCATGGGGCTTAATGCTTTATTTTAGGTCAGGGACAGCCTTTCACAAAAGGGGCCATGTGACAGGACACTAAGAAGGCAAATGCCCTCTTCAAATACTTGGCAATGGCAGTGCAGGCTGAAGAGTCAGGAAGTCTAAAGGCCACAATGAAATGAAGGTCTGAAGAAGTAGAAAGCAGGACAGTGTGCTTACAGCACAATGAGGCGACAGGCCCTATTACTGATGGGGTGGGAGAGGGGTCTGCAAAGACTTGTAGGACATTAGTTTCCATCGCCTTTGTGTTTTATTAAGACTTCTTAAAGTTTACACCTTTAACTGTTTTATATAAAATTTATGGCAACTCCTTATATCAGAGATTTACCCATAGGTTGTGGCCCAAGTTGTTCTGATGAGGAAGCAGATGACAGAAGGAAGCATGGGAGAAAATCTGAAATGGCTTTTTCCTAAAGCATTTTCATGCAGCTTATTATAGGTAGGGATGAGGGTGTGTGTGTGTGTGTGTGTGTGTGTGTGTGTGTGTGTGTGTGTGTGTGTGTGTACAAAGAGACTAAAGGACTAGAGAGAGGAGATGGTATGTCATCCCATTAACTGTTTGACAAATGGATTTTGAAACTCAGGGTTGGTCTAATTTCATTCTATCCATCCGTGGCTGCAATGTACTAACAGCTCAGAACAAGATTTTGTAATGAAAAACAAACCTACCAATTATACTGGTTGCACTATTTCCCCCAATATTACATAAAGCAAATGGTCATGCATGATTTATAAATGGGCTACGATTGGTGGAGAAAATCTCAAAGCAAATAGGGAATATGCTCCTTGACTGGACCTGCTGGCAAATAGGTGAAACATCCTGGCTGAGAAGAGGCTCTGAGACAGCCTGAAGGAAGTTCAAATCCCAGTTCTACTTGCTATGGTTCAGGCTTTGCATGTCTGCCAAAGTTGTATGTTGAAGCCATGGTTGTCGACCTGGGCACTATTGAGAGGCTGTAAATGGGGAGAGGTGAGACCTACAGGAAGAAAGCTGGTTCTAACATCAGGGCACACCCTAGAAGGGAATACTAATCCCAGCCCTGTTCTCTCTCTCTAATTCCTGGCCACTTGCACGTGAGCATTTTCTCCTATTACACACTCCTTATTATTGTGCTTTGCTACAGTATATGCCCACATTAAAAAAATACAAACAAAAAGAAAAGAAAAAAAAGCAAAACAAAAGCAGCACACAAAAACATGGAGTTCAGTTTGTGCTGGCTGTTTCTGAGCATAGGACCTGCTCTGAAGTGTGGTTGATGTTCCTGGTATTACTCCATTAAAGAACATTGATTTTTTTCCCTTTTTCATTGGTATCATTTGCAAACAGATTATTGGTAAGGCACTCTACTTTGTATCCAGTTCCTCTTTCTATGCTAGGACTTTGACTTATTTGAACTTGTACATGTCTTGTTTTGCTTTCAGAATCTCAGAGTTTATAGGTATATCTGCCCTGGTTTGTATACAGATGCTGGTTCCTTGGAGTTATCTACCACCTCTGACTTACAATCTTCCTGCTCCCTCTTCTGCATAGATCACTGAACACTGAGGGAAGAAGTTGGATGAAGACATCCAATTGGCTCAGTGCTTGAAAGTCTCCCACACTCTACACATTGTCCACTTGTGTGTGTCTGTGTTAATTATCATCTATTGCACAAAGCTTCTCTGATGAGGGCTGGATGGTGCACTGATCTGTATATGGAAAAATAGGGAGTTATTTTATTTCTGTGTTCCTTTAGCATAAGAATAGCAGTAGTTTTCCACCCAGGGCCAGTAACTTATCTAACTTTCAGGTTCTTGACAATCTTAGCAGTGTCAGGTATGAGTTCCCTCTCGTGACTCCATGAGTGGTCCTTACATACAATCAGGATGTGCTTGGTTACTCAGAACATTTGTGCCACTAATGCACCAGTATATTCCTGTGAGATCACTGTTGGAAGTGTCAGAGAATTTGTAGATGGATGATATTGTTGATTACTTTTGTCCTCTGGTAGCATGGAAAGTTCCTTCCAGCATCATGAAGGTTAATCAGTAGGGTAGTGCTTCTAGTTGAAAACCAGCTCAATTTTTAGTTTGCTTGCCTTTTAGATGGTTTCCCATGCTGGTATGGAACTTGTGTAGACCAGGTTGCTCTTAAGTGCACGGTAATCTTATTGCCTCAGTTTTGTGAGTGCTGGGACTGCAGGTGTATAGGGATACATTCAGGCTTTGCTTTTTACTACTTTACTAGAAATATGGTGATATAATATGCATGCTTTAGTTTCTACATCTTTTACTTGATATGATGTATGTATTTTATTTAAAGCTTTATTCAATTTTTTACTAATGACTCTTTTTGATATTTCTTCCTTATTATATTATCTGAGAATTTCAGTATAAGAATTAGAAATGATAGCTGCTCTCTTTATAAAAAGATACTTAAAACACCATAAGAAGATTTTAATTATGTTTTAAGTTTCTTAAAGATATATTAGGTTAATGTTATCTAAATGTTTTTGACACTTCTTGTCTAGTCTTGGTAATATTTTTTCCAAATTATAGATTATTTTCATTGGGGATTTAAATTAATTTGCTAAAAATTGTCTACAATATTCATGTACTGCATTGCTAATGCCACTAAATTCTATAGTATTTTGTAACCATTCATTCTTGATATAAAAAAATTAGGAAAATGTCTCTTTGATAACTATATTACATAGTTTATCATTGCATTTTATGTTATTATAATTTAATGCTTTTAATGGAAATGGCATTAAGGTTTACATTCTTTATAACATATATACCATTGTTATTATTTATACCTTTTACAACTTTTTATTTTAATATTCAGTATCATTTGTTGATTTCCTGAAATTGAAGTCATACCATTGAATTCTAGACTTTAAAAAATGTATTTGTTCAAAATATAACTTTGGGTTCTTGGAGGTATGGTTCAGCAGTTAAGAGCACTCATTGCTCTCTGAGAGGTCTGCCTCAATTGATATCCAAAGCACCTGGAACTCCAGGTTGAGACACTATTCTGGCCTTTCTGTGCACCTATATGCTCATGACATACATCAACCAACATAGGCACACACAGATGTATACATTAAAAAATAAATATTTAAAAAACATATAAGTCAACTTCCAGCAATAATTTCAATTTACATTTCAAATTTTGATATGTATTTTTATTGTTGTACTATTTAAAATAGTCCCAATTTCCACTGCAATATTTTTTTCTTCTATTTGACCCATACCTATTTGTGAGTATTGCATCATTTGTAAATTATTTGGAACTTTTATAGCTGCCTTTTCATTCTTATTTCTATATTAACTTTACTGTGGTTACAAAATATATTCTATGAAGTATTATGATCCTTTCAAAATTTTTGAGTCTTGTCTAAAATATTACAAATTTATGTGAATCTCCCTGGCACATTTGGAAAAAAGTTATGCTTTATGATGTGACTATGTGTAGTGTTTTTCAATAGATCCCACAGGTCACTATTTAATTCAGTTTGTTTGTTTGTTTGTTTGATTTGGCCTGTTTTCTAAGACAGAATTTCTTTGTTAATAGCACTAGCTGTTCTGAAACTCACTATGTAGAGCAGGCTGGTCTTGAACTCAAAGACATACTCTGCCACCTCTGCCTCCAGAGTGCTGAGATTAAAGGTGTGTAAAACCCCATCAGGCTTTAATTCAGAGTCTATAGCCTCTGTATCCTTATTTATTTTTGTCTTATCAACTATTAATGATGGTCACACACACACACACACACACACACACATACACACACACATATACACACACATACACACACACACACACACACACACACACACACACACACACACTATGACTGCTAACTTTTGTATTTCCTCCTTTGAATTAGACAATTTCTGCTTGATGCATTTTGAAGTTGTACGGTTTCGTACATCCCACTCCTGAATTACATGTCTTCTTTATTATTATGGACTATCTTTACCTCTGATAACTGCTGCCTTGTTCTGTTTTTAATTCTATTTAGCCATGTGAACTTTCTTTGGCTTGATGTTTAAACACTGTAACTTCTTTTTAAAAAGCATTTGTTTGTTTCCTGGTGTTTTTGAATCAATGCATCATTTGATATTTTGGTCACCAGCTTGGCAATCTGTCTTCACATTGCATTATTTCCTGTATTCGTATCCAACATGAGTGTAGACATTTATATGCCCACATTATCACCTTTTTTTTCTTTTCCAGTAAGTACTTCTATCCTTAGTTTTTAAAATTCACTTTTATTTCAGGTGCCTGTTAGCCGAGATGCTTAGCAAGGTTCTTTCTGATTTCACTCTCCAGCATGAGGGTAGTGTAATCGCTGCTTAGCTTTCTCAATCTTGTAGGAGCTGTTTGCTGCTACATTTCTTGGCATCTTGGAAGTAGACATAAGCCTTCAGGGAAAGTTTGTTCAAACTCCAGGATCCTGACCCCTCATAGTCTGATTTGAGAATTGCTGCTTTCTCCCACTCTTAGCCCACACTGCAGATCAACAAAAGCTAACTTTGTTGGATCTTGTGCTCCTAAGTCCAACTGTACTGGTGCGTTTTCATAAGAAAAAATTGTCAAAGGCTTTCTTTTCAAATTGAAAAAAATCTTAAGATGTGTTTTGTTATGCTATGCAATATTATATTTTATATTTGTAAATGTGAAACTAAATTATGCTAATTAACACCTCACAGACCTAACTTTTGAGGTAAGAACAGTAAGAATTGACACTCAAAAATCACTAAGTTGTGCTTAAGAGTTTGACAATAAAACACTCTCTCATTAAAACTTATATTTTAAAAACGTCAGAAGACAAGTACATTAAAGCTGCCTTAACAAAGATTTACTGAATTGGTTATGCAATGATATCAATAAGAACTCAAAAGTAAAATTTGCTTTTGATGATCCAACTGTAACTAATTGAAAGGCATCTACTTGAGCAGAATTACTGTGATGGCAAAGACTCCATTAAATGGAAAATGTTTTGCTTTATCTTGTGTTTTTTGTCTCTCATGTTTTATCCATTCCTTTAGAATTTCATACAGTATATTTGGATCTTTTTCTTTTCATCCTTTCTTCCAACTCCTCCTAGACTCATTATTTTTCCCTACCACCCCAATTTATGTCCTCTCTAACTTTAACCTCATTAAGTGCAGTTAGTGCTGCCCTTATACACTTTGAACTTCTGGCATTCATGGGAGGGTAAGTTAACCCACCTCAAGCCACACCTTTATTTATCAGCTCTCAATGGCTCCTTAATAGAAGTGGAACTTTGTGTCCATCCTTACTTTGCATGCTGGGATTTTGTCTGGTCTTAGTCTATGGAGGTTTTATGCATCTTCTCTCAACTGCTATGAATTTGTATATACAACTGCCCTGTTGTGTCTAGAAAACATTGTTTCCTTGTAATCTCTCATTTTCTATGCCTCTTCCAATATTTCCTCCTTGTCCTCAATGATCTCTGAGCTTTGGGAGGGGCTGATATAAATGTCCTGATCAGGGTGGAGAGTTCTATAAACTTTTATTTTCTGATTTCTGACTGACTTCTGTGTCATCATCCACTCATTAAAAAATAAAAAGATTATTTGATGAGAATCCATGCTTGCCTTAAAATATGGGTACAAACAGTAGGAATGTGCTAGTGTAATTACAGAAGGTTCTCCCATGGGGTTGATGACCTGTCTCACCACAAGTTCTTGGCACCCAGAATGGTGCCAGAAATGGGCTTCATCTTTTTATGTGAGATTTAAGTCAAATCAGAATGTGGTTGGTTGTACCCATGATATTCATACCACTATTGCATCCGCAGGTGTGTCCTTGTCAGGCCAATCATTATTGTAGCTCACAAGGTTCATAGTTAGACACAACAGATGATTATTTATCTCATTCAGTAGTGTCCATATCACTTTCCAGCTCTGTGAAAGCTTGCTGGTAGGGATGAAGCTTCTAGGCCAGTGCTAATTTGATTTTCCCATGTTTTATGATTCAAGTGTGTGGCATCTTCAGAAATATCTTTTCACTGCCACATCCTGAAGGGCAACCAAGAACAATGGCAATAGCCAATCATGTTTTGAGATTGTCCTTGTAAAACCACTGACCAACACCTGCAAATAAATGGCCCATTCTTGGCATTGGGCTGTTAGCCTGTGATTGTTGGAGTAGTATACCCTTGTTATAGGGTAATTCCATTTACACTATTTTTATATGTATATGAATATATTTTAGGAAATTTCTACAGTAGTACATTTACATACAATATTCTGCAAAAGATTTTTAGTGCTATTTATCCCTCCTAGTATTCTCTCCTACCTTCTATCCTAATCCCACCCCCAATTAAAGCTGCCTGTTTCATTATTCTGTCTTTAATTCTTTATACCACTTAATTCTGTCTCTTGTCCCTTGAATATCCCAATGGCCCCTTACTAATCCCCTGCCCTGTACGAATATTCCAAATGAAACACACATAACTCAAGATTCAAAGCTAAAACCCACAAATTAATAAAAAATATGCAAAGTTGGTCTTTCTGAGTTTGGGTTATTTTGCTCAGAATTATTGTTTCTATCTGTGTGGATTTACCTGCAAATTTCCTAACTTCAATGTTTATGACTACTAAATAAGGCTTCATTGAATAAATGTTTATTTTATTATCAATTCATCGGATGATACACATTAAAGCCTGTAAACTGTTTTTAAAATCTGCTAAAAAAAAAAAAACTGTACCTCTTAAACTTTGCGTCTGATTTGTTCTAAAATTTCCAGTTACATTACAAGGGAAAATTTGTTGGACTCCAGGACAAAAGAAATTGATGGCAAGATATTTTAAATGTCACCAGTTTGTGTCAGCATGATGTAGTAAAAAGAATATTGCACCAGTGCAAAGGTGATCTGAATCACAGTTCAGTAGCTCAGTGACTTCAACATTGCACCACCTTTGACAATTTATATTCTCCTGCCTGTCAGCTACCACCCCTTTATAACAGTGGAATCTTTGTAGAGTCCAGAAATTCATATCACAACCCCGAGTTGTCCACAAGGGAGACAGAGACCCCTGAGCTGAGCACTCCATATGTGGATACCTAATTTGGACAAGTTCTTATTCTGAGCTATGACCCAGATTAATCCAGAAATGTTTCCAGCAAATTACATTTCATAGATATTTGCTGAAAGCCCACCATATGGCAAATATTGATAAAGTCTTTTAGGGATTTACATAAACCACAAGTTGAGAATTTATACTGGGTAATCAAGTAGAGAATGAAAAATAATGTAACAATCACATGTGTTGCAAGGGAGAGTCAGAGCATACTTGCAAATGGGTGAAGGCACATGAAATTGCTCTTCATCAATTCATGTGTGCTAACAGCAATATGCAAAATAGCTTCCATGTAGATTAATATCCTTCTATAAAACACAGAAATGATGTGAAAAAATACAGGAAACATGTGAAATCTATTTCTAACTAGAAATTGTATAGGCAAGAGGAGAGTCAGAAAAAAATAACATTTAAGATCAGGCATGGAACACTATTTACTTCTGTTAGGCAAATCTGGAGCAGGTAGAGGATACCCATAGTTGCCTACTGAGACAACAAATAAACTCCGAGGAGACACACAGTGGAAAAGAGTGGGAACAGCTTCAGTCAACCACAAAAGAGCTCCCATAGCAACTGAGCTGATTGTAATAAGTTCTGGATTCAAACACACACACAAACACACTCACACACACACACACACACACACACACACACACACACACATACATACACACACACACAATACAATATGATACAATTAATAACTAGAATAATTTATAAAGCATTGCTTTAGTTTTAAGAACTTGGAACAAGATAGTTAATATCATTTTGGAAATGACAGGCTTTCAAACTCAACATTTTTCTTTGTTAGTTTGTTTCAACTAGGAACAATTTAACTTTTAAGAGGGCGGAGTCTAAAGGAGCTCAATATGAAGTGGATGAAGTTCCCTTTTAAGTTCTGAATTGACAATTACTCACAGTTCAACTTGAAACATGAGGCTGAATTTCAAAGAGACCAAACTGTCAAGTTATTGATAACAATGCAGGCATCCAAAGAGATTGCCTTTAATTGCCTGGGGTCGATATATTTTCACTTTCAATGGGAGCTAATACTTCTCCTTCAGCCCTTCATCTCCACAGCAGGACAAGGAAGGACATTCCTACTGAGAAGAGAGCAGCACAATTCCAAAGCTCTAGCTGTGGCTTCCACCCGAGAAGGCCCCTAATGACAGTATAGCATCAGAAGTGTATCACTACCACCAGGCATCACCATCATTAAGTACTGGGGGAAACTGTATTAATGATTGTTTTAATGCTCCACTATCAATCTGTGGGTTTGGTTATGTATCACTTTCTTAGGGCATCCCTGGAACATAAGCCACTGGCACAGCTTCTGGCATTCTGCTCTGAAATGAGACAGTTACTAGGAAACCTATTTTCCCTTAGGGAGGAAGAGAAACAGAAAGCAACACTTGGAATATCCCTGAGGATTTAAGGACTGATAATAGACAGTCTTGGTAAAGTGATGTATTCTAAGAACTACATAGAGCCCCAGATCCTTCCAAAGGCTCTCCAGAGGCAAGAGGAGGGCAGGCAAGGAGCAGGAAATCTGGCTTTTTTAACTGTGCCCTTTAGTTCTAAGTCTAGAGTGAAAATAGCTTATTCAGGACTCACCCGTGCCTATCAGCTAGGGAAAATGTCTGGTGTAGGGGCTGAAAAGTTAAGATTGAAGGGAGTTAAAAGCAGCCACTTTGTCAGTCGTGTGCTAGAGTGTCTCTCACTGATTCTAGGAAATGGAATCAGTTCAATGAGGACAGTTCTGAAACAAGCATCGAGGTTCTTCTCTGAGTGAATATCAAATCTGCAGCTGACAGGGTCCTTTGGACTCCCCATAAAGTGTGAGGAATGGCTAGTTCCCACTTCCTAGGAGAGGTCTCTACCTTGGGTAATCAAGCAGTCATACTAGAGAAAGGATTCTGAAGAAAAAAAAAAAAAAAACCATTATCAAACCAGAAAAGCTTAGATGGCCACCTAAACTCTTTCAAAGAGTCTTGACAAAAGTTAGCATCTTTGACCAACTTGCTCACCTGCACACTACAGGTGGGATTTGTGACCTCATTTCCAATGGGTTTTGTTGTTGTTTCTTTTTTGTTGTTTTGTTTTGTATTTTTTACCTTCCTCTGTTAGGTTCAGTACCAGGGGAATATGGCGCCCTCTTTTGATTTCTGTAGGTACTGCACACTCTAGTGCACAGCTCTATGTGCAAATAATGCACAAATACACAAAATAAAAAATAAATAAACCTTTAAAGCTTAAGATGATAGGAATATCATCCTCATACTTATTAAATGAGTCAAAGATGAACATGTGAATGGAAAAACAAATGTGGCAATTCAAATGTCTTCATTTAATTTTTCTTGACTAAAATATTTTTGTTTTGATTGTTTTGTAAAGTGAAGTTAGATTAGATAACATTCACTCTTATTCACCACCCAATCCTCCCATATCCATCTCTACCTCCTTGCCTTCTAACTTCCAGTCTTTCTGGCCTCCAATTTGAGCTTTCTTTATATTCATAGATGTAGAGCCATACCACTGAAGTTGGGTGGATTAACTAGAAACCACACTATTAAAGAAAACTGACTCTCCCTGACCCAGAAGACATGGCATATCTGTGACTCCTCAGTTAGCAGTGTGCCCTCATGATCTGCTCCCATTTCAGGCTAGAGGGTTGACTGGATTAATCCTGTGCAGGGCTTCTATAAACAGCTGCAGCTGCTGTGAGTTTATATGGGCATCAGTCCTGTCTCAGTCCTGTCTTGTTCAGAGACACTGTTTGGCCAGCTCTCTTTGACCTCTGCTCTTATGGTCTTCTCACCCTTTCTTCCACCATAGTCTCTAAGCCTTGATGTTTGGAAAGTAGCATAGATACCAGGCAAATACCCTGCCTATTTGGTACCTCTTGCTAGTAATAGGGATGAATTTATCATATAATTTGAACATGAAAATTTGGGGATGAGCAGAATTTCAATTTTGTGTATAAAAGAATGAATAAAATTCTTTCTGTTGTTCTCTTATTAATGTCCATATTTTCTACCCCACAATTGTTTGTGTAGCAGTATGAGACAGTTATTAAACATTATAGAGGAGAATCTGACTTATTCCTCACCATCTGTCTTTGATGACAATGATTTTGTAAGAAGATACCTTTTGCTTTTGAATACTGACCGAATTCTGACCCTTGGTGATGAGATTCCAGTTATCATAAAAGAAGAAAGTAATGAAGATAAACTGAAGCTAGATAGCTTTTATGATGAACCTTTAAAGAGATACTAAATTCATTTGCAAGACATTTTATTTTTTTAACCCCTCCTTCTATTTCTGTCAGAGTATGCACCTACAGTTTCTTTATTTAAAAATTTATTTATTTGTTTTTAAAACAGTCTTACTTTACAAATAAATCCCAGTTCCATCTCCCTCCCATCCTTGCATTCCCCTCAATCAACCCCCTACCTCACACCCCATCCACTTCCCAGGGAGGGTGAGGCCTTCCAAGGGGGATCATTAGGTCTGTCAAACCATTTCAGGGAGGGCCTAGACCATCCTCCTCTGTGTATCTGAGCTGACAGAGTAGCACTCCATGGGGAATGGACTCCCAAAGTCCATTTGTGCACTAGGGATAAATACTGGTTCCACTGTCAGAGGTCCCATAGACTGCCCAGGCATCCTTAACTGACACTTACATTCAGAGGGCTTGGTTCAGTCCAATGCTGATTCCCCAGCTTTATCACTGTGGTTCGTGGGCTCTCACTTGGTCAGGTCAGCTATTTCTCTGGGTTTCTCCAGTACTGTCTTGACCCCATTGCTCATCCCTCCTCCCTCTATACAACTGAATTCCAGGAGTATGGCTCAGTGCTTAACTGTGGGTATCTGCTTCTACTTCTATCAGCTACTGGAAGGCTCTAGGATGGCATTTAAGGTAGTCATCAATCTCATTATAGGTGAAGGGCATTTAACACAGCCTCTCCACTATTGCTTACATTGTTAGTTGCGGTCATCATTGTGCATGTCTGGACATTTCCCTAGTGACAGACTTAAAGAGAAATCTAGTACCTACAGTTTCCTTAGAACCTCTTCACCTAAAAGTTTGTACTCATTTGTCTTCCTCTTTTCCCTCCTCTTGGTCTCTGACCACTATTCCATTCTGATTCTATGGGTTTGGCTTAATCTCAAATCTATGTATTAATTAGACTATAAAGTGTATTCTCTTGTAGTAACTGGATTATGTAGTATAGCATCCTCCAGTTTCATTCATGTCATCTCAAAGCCAGGATGTCCTCCTACTTCATGACTGAGAAGTCCATTGTGTATGTATCTTACATTTTCATTACCAATGCATCCACTGATGGAAATTTCAGTTCTTTCCGCATCTTTGATGGTGCAAATAATGGTGCAAAGAACAGAGGTACAACAGTTTTTTGTTTTTGTTTGTTTGTTTTGCATGATAAGACTTTCAAATTTCCTCTGAAAATGTACATATTCTCAGTATGATATTTAAGAGATGTCAAATGTGTCTACTTCATCAGATGTTTACCATCTCTTTCAGTGGCAATTTTCTGTTTCTGTACATGAAAAGAAGGAAACAAACAACAAAATGAATGATGATTTGTGAAAATGTCAGAAAATATTTGCAAACCATGTACATTATAATGAGTTTGATGTTCAAATTATACGGTAAATTCATAACTATTACTAGTAAGAGGTAGCAAATAACCAGGTTAGACAGTAACCAATGGACTCAATCATTTTTCCAAACAGGATGTTAAACAGCCAAACAGTTGTAGGAAGCATGACCCAAACCACTAACCATCAGGGAAATGTAAATTTAGTATTTATGTCTTATGTTGCATTCTTTCTAGGAATTCTTTGGTAATGAGTAGTTACCAAAAGATTTGACAAAATGTCAAGAATCTATATTTAACATAGAAGGCATGTTGAATAAGAGCTAAATGCTTAATTATTAGATAGTTGGTACAATTGTGGAAATTGTTTTTAAAAGTATTCCACAGACATTTTAGTTTTTTATGTATTTGAATAAATGTGTATTCATGATCTCAGTTCTTGGTTTTTAAGCAGGGTAATTTTTTTTTTAAGTCTGGGTTTTCTGGTTAGAGTTCTAGTATACTTTCACCCACAAACTATTCCCATATTAATTATCTTAATTTTTTTCTCTTGAGAGACTAAAAGACCTTTGTAGTCTAATTAAATACTTTTTTATTTTTAGTAACTTTTATACTTTTAAATTTGTCTATATTTATTTAACAGTACCTTTATATATGTTTCACTTAATAAACATTTACAAAGTACATGACATCTATATAGAAACCATTTTCACACATTTATTATAGTAGTCTAAATAGTATAGCTTATCATAATTACAAATAATAGCACCATTATCAGAAAGATGTTTACTCACAAACATAGCCATGCTATGATTGTCAAACAATTTCAACATAGAATAAATTGACAGCTATGCAATACTGCCAATATTATTTAGAATATTGTAGACACATAAATTTTTAATGATAATTTTTATTTAAATTTGAAACAAGCTTTTTTTACATGTCAATCCCAGTTCCCTCATTCTCCCCTCCACCCTTGTCCCCTTACCTCCCCCTTCCCATCCCTTTTCTGATGCCCAGTGAGGGTGAGGCCTTTCATGGGGAACCTTCAGTGTCTGTCATATCATTTGGAGCAGGGCCTAGGCCTTCCCCCATTTTTCTAGGCTAAGAGAGTATCCCTCTATGTGGAATGGGCTCCCAAAGTCCATTCCTATACTAGGTATCAATACTGATTCACTACCAGAGGCCCCATGTCCTCCTAACTTACACCCATATTTAGGGGGTCTAGGTCAGTCCTATACTTGTTTCCCAGCTATCAGACTGGGGTCCATGAACTCCTTCTTGTTCAGGTCAGCTGTTTCTGTGGCTTTCTCCATGCTGGTCTTGATCCCTTTGCTGATCACTCCTCCCTCTCTGCAACTGGAATCCTGGAGGTCAGCTTAGTGTTTAGCTGATGTTTGCTTCTGCTTCCATCAGCTACTGGATGAAGGCTCTAGGATTGCATATAAGGTAGTCATCAATTTTATCATCAGAGAAGGGTATTTAAAATAGCCTCTCTGATATTGCTTAGATTGTTGGGTGAGGTCATCTGTACATTATCCTAGTGTACATTTTCTCTTTAAACCTATAACGGTTCCCTCTATTTTAGTATCTATTTTCTTGCTCTCCTCTATTCTTTCCCCAACTCAGTCTTCCTGCTCCCTCATGCCCTCCTCTCCCCTCCTCTTCTCCCCTTCTCTTTCTTCTAACTCACTATCCCCCAACAGAGGAAGTGTTTGATAATCAGTAATGTCCAAACATAAGGGTAATTAAGATGTTAAATACAATATTTTAAAACCATAAAAAAGTAACACATTAAATTTTATATTTCCATGTTTTTAAAAAACAATTTATGTAAAATTAGGTGTTTTAAATCATTGTGCTTCAAATTTCAAAAGATAATACTAGGTGCCACTAATAATGAGTTAGTAGATAAAATGTTAGGTTTTCCTTGAAAAACAACTTTTTATGTAATGAGTAAATAAATAGATAGATCATAGATGAATAGAAAGTGAAATAGATATATGATAGACAGAGGAAAATTACATTTTCAAGTTAAATAAAATTTGTATGATCTAAAACTTCCTGAAAATGCAAATAGTATTTTAATGACATCTTTAATTTAGCTATAACTTATTATTGTATAAAAGTTAAAAAATCAAATCTATGGGGTTGACTATTAACTTCAGCTTGAAGTTCTGAGGTAACCCAAGTGTAATTTGAACATTTCCCTGGACTCTTCTTCAAGGAGTCTGAATTCTATAATTTATATGACCTTAGTGTGGTAGCTGTGCTCTATGCTCAGTGATATGTGTTTCCAACATTTGGAGTTATGGTCAGCATGTGCTAAGGACTCAGAATATGCTTTTAATGGACAATTGAAAATATATATATATATATATATATATTTGTATGACTTCTTACTTAGTTCACATATCCCTTCTGGCTCTTTTTGCTTCTCGATTGCTGCCTTCCCTTAGCAACCACTGAAGTCTCCCTTTTCCTACTTAACTGTTAGAAAAAGCAATGTCTACATCAACACCAAGAAAAAGAAGGGCAAAGATCATTTTCTGCCATTACATCTTAGTCTCTATCAAGGAGTTTGTCAAGCTGCAATCTTGTCTCTTGTCTCCATGACCAATAGCAATAACCTGGAAAATATCTTTGTTTTTCTAATAATATTACTATTATGAACATATTATTAAATCCACTGTCACAACAAGCAAACTGTTATAAACACATTTCTATAGACAAAGCAGAGATATTTTATATATCTAATGACCTCATTGCTGATAAGAATCATGTGTTAATAACAAATGTATCATTGATCATTAAACCTGCCAAATATGTGACTGACTATCATTATTACTAAAGTGGGGAAATCATGAAGAACCAGCTCCTTAGACAAGACTATTCCAATCACCATGAAGCCAATTTTGGTTTCGACATACAATACCCAAAAGAATGGATTAGCAAATAGCAATTGGAAAAAACAACCCAAACTAATGAATGCATGAAAGATTCTTAGTATATACTTTATTTTAAATCTCATAAGTGCCTGTAGCAATACACAAAAATTATTGTCGATGTTGGTTATGACCTTACAGTTTAAATATGACATATCAAATATTTGACAAAACCTATTCTGCTTTATCAAATAAAGGTTCAAGTGAAACCTTGATAGCCATTTCAGCTGCCAAATATTCCTGAAGCGCTAGCACAATTTTAAGGTGTTTTAAGCAACAAAACACCAAAAGGCCCTGAAAGGAATAGAGGGAAGTAGGGTTCTCTTAGACTTCCAGCCCAATTTGTTTGTTGAGAAAGGTTTGGGTGTGACTTACAGTGAAGGTTATAGACCTTGCCTTGTAGGTGTTCAACAAATGTTAATTTAACTCAATTGAATTGAGACCCAAGTTCAAATCCAATTTAATACCAAAGGAGTGAAAGGAGTGAAAGTTTTGTCAGAGCACAAAGTCACAGCTGACAGGACTGCCTGGGACAGGTATTAGAGCACGTGTAGTGGGAAGAAAGAGGTGGAGATTGGCAGGACACCTCAAATTAAGTTCCCAGCTCTGAAAGAGTGCTATTTACAGCCAAGAAGTGTCATGACACCTTGCTTGCTTTTACAGATACTAAAACATTTTGCTATCTCTTAAAATTGTCAGGATGTGAAAAATCTTTTGTCTCTTCATTTCCTACTCCCTCAGAGATACACCTGCTTCCTTCCACATTGAGTTGGGGTGTCCTCTCATAGAAAATACAGTAAAGTACAGAGATGTTTCTTGAAATCACAAATTAAGTGGCATCAAGCCAACCAACTCCCACAACCAAAGACTTCTAGAGCTGTTTTCTATGGAAAACGATGAAAGAGCAAAACTCAATGTCTATCCTGCTTTAACCAGTATGATCAGATATACTGACCTCTGTTCTTGAGGACCACACTTCAAGACAGCAGTTTCTCATTGTCTGTGGTACTTTCCACTACTTTCAAGTGCTTAATTATCACAGAGAACTTTGAAGGCAAAGAAGGCATCCCCATAGGCCCTCTGCACTCTAATTCATGCCTCACCTTCAGGATCAACCATCTCTTCCATCTGAAAAGGAGCATGGCATAAAACATCCTGCATCGATAAGCTTCATTCTCTCCCTACCTCCTCTCTTCCCACTTCCCAAGAGGAAATAGAATATAGTAAAGACTGTCAAAATAATTATAACAACCACTGGGATACTTATTCAGTGAACTGTGGAGGTCTCTGCAACCACCAGAAGCAAAAGAATAACAATCTCCACTGGAGGCAAGAAGGTAGCAAGCTCAAGACAACTCAGTAGCTGGCATTGGTTCAGAACTTTCAGAGTCTGACCCCAAGAGTTTATTTTAGGCATATTTAAGCACAGTTTAATTTGGTAAAATTTTCCTGATAGTAATTAACTTAACCTCATGTGCACAAAAAACCTAAGACAGGACTATGTTGAAATTCTTTGTAAAGTACATGTGACATCCTCCATTATGACAGGTTCTATAGATTGAGAAAAACAACTCATGATAAGAGTCTGGTAAAGGATCTGCTATGACCACAGAAAGAGTGAAAGGTCAACAGGCTATTAATCACAATCGCTCTTAGCCTTCTGGGCAGAAAACAGGTTACATGTATTTACCCTTGAAGAGACAGTCCTATGTGCTTAATGTTCCTGGCTCCCCTAGTGCTTATCTAGTTTCATGCTTATCTAGCCTTCATGCTTCCTATAGTGAATAAAGAAAACTCTTATCTGCGAAAATAATATAACCTGTAAAATATTATTTATTCATTGAATTATCTTTCCCAGATTATATATAAAAATGTCAGAAATTGACATTTTTCTTTCTTATAAGTGGATAGATATTATGTATTAAATTTTATTCATGTCTTTCTCTCATCTCCATCTTCAGTACTCATCTTCAGTACACAGTTCTTGAAATTTTTCTTAAATCTTTACCAATATTCTAATCCTGCTACTCACATCCATACAGTAATTCCAAAAATTTCTGCCAAATATATCTAAATCCAGGAACAAAAACCATAGCATTTTCTAACTATAATATAATCAAGAGATTATCAAGTTAGTAACCTTTTTGTTTAAAATATATCACTGAGACCCACAGAAATCAAACACTTTGTCCCATGCTTTGAAAATAATAGGTAGAACACCAAGAACTATTACCTACACACACATCTACAAATGAAACTAGAATCAGATAAAAGCAATGTGGACATGAAAGAAAACAAAATTTTGCAGCATAATATAAAAACACATAGTCTGTTTGCTCAGACCATTAGCTTATCTAATGCCTCTGTCTTTCACAATACAGTGTCCAATTACTCATGCTCCAAGAACTCAAATAAAGTATGGTATATTTGTATTTTGCACATGACCTTCATTGAGTGCAATGTGACTTTTAAAGTACCCTACAAACCATATATTCAAGGAAAACATTTTGGAGAAATATGTGTTAAGATAAATAAATATACACCGTTGAATTGAAAAGTCATATCCAAAGGCATTGATAGAATTGTTTTCTGTAGTGAAAGACTTCTTTCAACAAGGCTAAATTTTTCATTCCATTGCTCCATATTTCTTCTTTGCTTTCTATGGCAACATTGTGGAATCAATCAATTGCATTCATTGCTTCTGTTTCCCTGGCCTGCATTAATTCTGCATGCTGACTTCTTTTCTCAAATGTTCTTACAATTTCCTCCATACATGCATGGTTACCAATACCCAGTGGCTCAACCCAATCGATGCAGTTTTGACACAACTTTTCTTGCTTCCACTGCTACTATTTATAGTTGTTTCCCCATCTGTCCCCTAAATGGTCATACCCTTTGTGCTTGTTCCAGTAATGCTGTGGAATCAAAACTGACTGTTCCTACTTGCTGAGAAGGTCGTATGGATGTCTTCTTTCCGCACAGTGACTGGTTATTTTTAATAAAGTTTCTTATTCAGCCTTATCCTGATTATGTTTTCTTCTTTTAAAAAGTCTATTGGTTCTTTTCTGTACAACTTCTTTATCTATATTATGATTTATATAAACACTGTATTATTTACCCGATCAAGGGATGTTGAATTCCAAGCAATCTTCTGAACCTTCTGTCTCGAGATTCAAATAGTTACGTCCCTTGATGCTATTGCTGCCCCATGAACAACCTTCAGTAGTTTTCACTCATCTTCCTAGCAGACTCCAAACTTACACTGAGCATGGGAGAACATTTTATCACCATCCTACACTTAGAACGCTCCTACTTGTCAGGTCTGCACTTTATTTTATCTACTACCTCTTACTTTACTCAGTTCATCGCCAATGTCAACTTTATCACGCCTTCCCATTTGCCTTACTTGCTTTCTCATGAATATGATAAAATTGTCTAACAAAAGCAACTCAAGATAAAAAGAGATTTATCTGGTTTATCATGCCAAAGAGATGCAGTCTTTGATAGTGGACAACACAGAAGCAGGCAGGAAAGGAAGAACATAAATAGAAAGAGAGAAGAAAGAGTGGATGGGCACAGAAAGGAGGTTGGGGAAGGGACTAGGAGAAGTAAAAGAGAAAACTGTGATTGGGCTGAAAAATTATTTAATTAAAATAAATAAAAATATCACTAATAAAAATGTTGACACAAACTAGAAAGCTCAACCACCTGCCTCTAGAGAGCTGCTTTCTCCAGAAAAGCTCTACTTCCTAAAGGACTCACAGCCTTTCCAATCAGTAATACCAGCTGGAGACCAAGTGTTTAAACACCTGGACCTACAGAGGATACTTCACAGTCTAATTAAAATATCCATTTTATATTTCTGTACGGCCATACAACAGAATGACAGTAATCAAAAGAAGTCTATTTCTAATAGATGTGGAGTCCAGGCCCAAAGTCAAGGGCCAAGATTTTGACAGGACTTTAATGTTGTATCATTATTTAATTGAAGTCAAAGGGTGAGAGTGTAAACAAACACAAGCCAGAATCATTTGTTTATGACAGATCTGCTTTTGTGATTGAGAGCCATTCCTATAATAGTGATGTTTATCCATTCACAGTGCCATGGCCCTCATGACTTGGTTCCCTCTCAACACTATTAAATATTGTTTCCAATTCACAAACTATGAAAAATGTATTCAAAGAACTAAACACTTAAATCATTATCAGCTGAGGTTAAAGGTTTCACTGTGTTTCACCTCCCTCCTGTAGTAGACCGGTCACCTCCTGTCTCCATCATATGCCTGCTCTTTAGAAGATATCAGCCTATGCTGGTGACTTATGTCTTCATGTGAATTTCATTTTCCTTGTCTCTACTACTTGAACAGTAATCACTGGGAATCAGTTATAACGATCACCATCATCATTAGTATTTTTGTTACTGTTACCTGAGAAATAAAATGTTACCAAGGACAACCTAAGAATATAAATCTTTGTGTCCCAACCATTTAAGTGCAGGATAGTGGCCATTTGCCCCATACCCATCTCATAAACATTGCTTTAATGTTTTTACGTGGATATTTTAAAGTCATATAGTAAAGAGCATTCAAGATCCATATTCTTTCTTTACTTATTTTTTTACTCCTTCCTCTTCTGCAATGCCCCTGAGTCTTGGAAATGATGATATAAAGTATCTCATTTATGCCTGAACTCTCAGCCATTACTTATTCTTAGAACCTTGTTCAGCTATGGATCTTTGCCTTCACCTTGGTGCCTTCACCATTGTCATCAGAAAGAAAAAATCTCTCATTAACTCTAAGAGAGTAGTATTTGTCTATGATATAAACACAAATTTTTAGAAAGCAGATTCCTGTTTTATCAATTTATCTAAATAACACTATTCACTCCCTACCCTACCCAGGGCCTATGATATCCCTTGAAATGTTGCTTTGACCATGTTCATACCAAGTATAGTTTTCTTCCTGTGGAACAGGCCTCAAATCAACTTGAGGTGCAGTTAAATTCCATTTTAATAGTAGTGCCACTATTACATAAGTGAACATACATCTTTCTTAAGAAGTAGGTCTTGTCCTTAATAGAGTTCATGCCTGGGTAAGAGTGTTAATGCCTGTTACTGTTAATCTTAGTTGTCAGTTTGACCAACCTAAAATCAAGTGAAATAATGCCTCTGGGCCCTCCTGCTGGCAAGTTCATCTGTACTGTTGCTGCAGAACTCCCTCCTTCCATGATACCAGAACTGGCTTCTTCCTGCTTTTAGCATAGACTAAGTATCAGACATCTCGGGGAATCCTTCAGGCCTTCAGTGCCAGACTGAGGTGACTGGGAGCCTTAGCCTCATGAACTAAGCAACTAAAAAGCAAGATTCTTGGCTTCTCTGGTGTGACACACTCATTGATAGCCTACTGTGTTGTGTTAATGCCATACACACAAATAAAAACAAAACAAAACATGTCACATACTCAGACACCTAGATAGCATCGTCTAGGACTATGAAAGTTAACTGGCATATTACTCAGCAGAAAAGACAATGACTTACTGAAATTTGCAGGCAAATGGAAGGAACTAGAAACAAAACAAAACAAACAAACATACAAAAACTGAATGAGGTAACTCAGACCCAAAAAGACAAACATGGTATGAACTCACTCATAAGTGGATATTAGATGTAAAGTTAAGGATAACCAGGCTACAATCCACAACCCTAGAGAAGCTAAGTAAGAAGGCCCCAGGAAGAGACAATAGTTAGGTAAACTAGGAAAGGAGTAGAAGGGAGGGAATGGGAACTGAGGAATCAAAAAGATGAAGCTGTGGGAAGTAAGGAGGTGGAGAGCAATGAAAGAGATATCTTGATAGAGGGAGCCACTATGGTGTTAGAGAGCAATCGCCTGCTAGAGAAATTCCCAGGAATTCACAAAGGTGACCACAGCTAAGACTTCCAGTAATAGTGGAAAGAGTGTCTGAATTGGCAACCAGATGTAGTTGCCCGGTTCTTATCAGCAAGTGACTTCCCTGTATAAACCAAATTCCTATGTATTGATGAATGATATCAGGTAGTATATCTGTTTTACATTTTAATCCCATACAGTTCCTCATATAGCAAATAAATAGTGGTCATTTCTAGTCAAAGAAAAATTCTTTCTTATTGATTCCTAAGGACTGTACCTTTCTTGATATTAAACCTCACAGGGAAAAAAATGTTTTCATAGAGCCTACATCCAGTAACTGATGGAAGCAGATGCAGTGACCCACAGCCAAGCACAGGAAGAGGAAGGAGTGATCATATGAACAAGGCTGATCAAGAGCATCATGGGGAAAACCACAGAGAGAGCCGACCTGAGCTAGTGAGACTCATAGACTCAGGACTCACAGCTGGGGGAATGCTTGGGATTTAACTAGGCTTTCTGAATGTGGGTGACAGATACGTGGCTTGATCTGTTGGGGGATGCGAGCAGTGGGAACAGGACCTATCCTGGCTGCATAAATAGCTTTTTGGAGCCCATTCTCTATGGTGGGATAGTTGGCTCAACCTTGATACAGGGGGAAGGTCTTGGTCTTGCCTCAACTTGGTATGACAGACTTTGTTGGCTCCCCCCAGGAAGAATTTACCCCTACTGAGGAGTGATTGGGGGCTGGGAAGGGAGGAGGTGGCGGGAGCAAAAGAAGGGGAGGGAGGGGAAATTGGAGTTGTTATGAAAATGAAAAATAGAAAAAAATCCCACTAGATGTGAGAAGCAAAAAATAAACTTAAAAGTTATAAAAAGAAAAGTTAACTGGCTATTTTTCAAATACAATATAAGTACATCACTTTCCCTCTTCCCTTATCTCCCCTACCCCTCTCATATACCCCCATGCTCTCTCATCAATTTCATGCCCTCATTTACTTTAATTGTTTTTGCTTATGTGTGTGCCTCTGTGTGTGTTCCTAAATATATAAATATAACGTTCTCAGTCCAAATAATGTGACTTTTATGTATATGATTTCAGGACTGACTACTCTTTATTGGATAACCAATTGGGAGCTCTTTTCTATGAAAACTGTTTCTCCCACTCTCAACATTCCTTGGCTCCTGCAGTTTTCTGTCTGAGATTAGGGGTCTGTGTGATTCTTCCTTCCATGATAACATATCTATTGGTATTGTATTTGCTGAGGTCTTGTTTATGCAGCTGAATTGTTGAGACTACATGGTGTAGCTTCTGTGACAACTCGGGGAGACTCAGTCCCACATCAGACTTCCTGCTCCTATGGCTTTACAATGTTTCTGCCCCTCTTTTGTGCTCCTTGACTTTAGCTGCAAAAGCTCTGAAACTCTGTTATAAGTGTATGGGCTTAGGCTGGGAACATGGTTTTTTTTTTGCATTTTGACTGGTTGTGGTTTTCTTTAATGGTTTAATCTGTCACAAATAGAAGCTCCTTTGATACAAAATGAGAACTACACTAATCTAGGGTTATAAGGACATATCTAGAATGTGAATGGGAATTATGCTGGTCTAATGAAGTGGTGATTATGGGTTCTCCTCTAAGATCTATGACCTCACTACCACTGGATAGCTGGCTAGGTATACAGTACCAGCCATAATTTCCCTCTTGTTGAGTGAACCTTTAAGTGCAATTAGAGAACTATTGGTTGCTGTCAGATTATTTGCACTATGTATTATTTCACTCTCATGGTTATGGTGTCGTGTTGGTCATAGGCTTAATAGCTGGGTAGGACTATTGATTGCATCCCTCTCTTGGAAGCTTGCATTCTTCTGGTACCATGAAAGCTAGCCATCAAGGAAAAGGTTTTCATATCCAACTCAGATATTCTAGGTTCTGTGTCTCAAGCACAGAATAATGTGCTTTAATAATAATGGCTTACCTTCAACCTTCTAGGAGACAAGCAAAAATAACAGCACTATCCTATATTATTTGGGAATCTCTTGGATTACCTTGACAATTAATTCAAAAGAGGCCTTCTTATTGTGTATGGAACTGAGTATGAGTATTTTGTTAGGTAGTCTTTGGCTCTTGAGGACAAAATAGCCTGCCATGATGGAAAATTTTCACTATATATATATATATATATATATATATATATATAGAGAGAGAGAGAGAGAGAGAGAGAGAGAGGAGAGGTATGTATTAGATGTAATTTTGAGTAAATAGATAATAATATGATTCCTTGTGATTTTTCAGGCATCCTTACTGTTGTTTTCCATCCCTCTCTTCCTTTCCATCTTGACTTCCCTCCTTAATTAAAGCCTCCCCCATATTTTCCCATTCCCCCCTTCACATCACTTTAACCTTGCTATTCCTACCTTTATGCTCCCACCCCAATGCCTTGGTTCCTTTTCACTTTCCCAGTTTCTTCCGGTAACCTAGAAAATATTTGTAATTGAATGAGTCTTACTATTACATGTACTCATGAAACACATCTGGTGAAGACTGAGGCCGAATAGAAGCAGAAGATCTAGGAATGGTATACAGTTTGCACCACCTTATGTTTACAATCATTTGTCTATGTTGACTTTTCCATTTTAACATATAATAAATGCAAAACCATGTCTATGTGATCACCCTTTTGGCCTCAGATTTAGCAATGATTTTCTCTACTCTGTTAATAAGGAGGGACTTAACTTATTCCAGGAGCCATCCTTTACCCTAACCTACATCTTGTAGTATGCACAAGTTTTTTTCCTACTACTTGGAATCCCCTTCACCCTCTTCCTGTCAAAACCTTTTCTTAGAAAAAGAATGCATTCACACAAGCCCAGGTGAATCACATTTTCCCTGCCAAGTTTTCCCTTGCTACTCAATTAGTATATTGTAAAAGTTAAGAGTATTAGCAACATGGTCAGAAGCCCCAGGCCCCTTTCTACCATATTTTTGAGATACAATTTCAATATATATATATATATTTATATATAATAGAAATAATCATAGTTTTCTCAAAAAGTTGTTATCAGGTTAGAGTAATACAATAAAATAGTTACTATTATCACCCAATCCTACCATAGTATTATCAAAGAATTTTCCATATAGTCCTGTTTAGAGATTAACAATTTTTTACATTCTTATTCATATTATCTTTCTGTCTCAATGTTTATATTGGAGACTGTTTAGAGTTCTAGATGATTCTGTTTGCCATTATATCCCCTGAAATGCTGAAATAGGCATATATTACTTGATATATATATATATATATATATCTGAGCTTTAGTATTTTAAAGAAACAAAACTGGCAGAAAGTCTCCATTGTTCCACTTACTAGCACTCTATTTGGAGACAAATTGATCAACATTGCTTATCTTCAGTTCTTTAATAAACTTGGAGTTGTAATAATGTACCCTGTGATATTGTAGTCATGTTAGGGAATATGTATAAAATGGTTGATACAGGAACACATGTGCAAAAATAAATAAAGTGTTCAAAATTCAAATATTCTGAATATTCCATTCATCTTTCTTTAAGTCAATTATTTGCTTAAGAAATCCTTTTTACAATTTTATAGATGGGTTGTAGCAAAGCAACATGACAAATGTGGCATGGGTTTGCAACAGGACCCTATGTGGTCTTAAGGGCTCATTTTTACCTGCAGTCTGACCTTGTAACTCAGAGCATCAGAACTCCTTTGATCCAACCCTCTGACACTTGATTTCATTCTTCTCTTTGTGAGACAATCTCATTAGAGAGATGGTGCTGCTGAGAAAGCAGGTTACTCAGCTGGGGACAGCCAAAGAAAGTCTTGCTCTGCTTAGTCATGACCTCTGCTAAGAGTGAAGCATTAGTGAGGGGCCTTGGGATTTGCAATGTGCCGTGGCCAAGATTTTCACCAGAGGCTACTGGGAGTTTGGGCAGAAGCAAGAGTAATGAAGGGTTGACTGAACTGGTGCTGTGGGTGTTAGCATCAATTCTCCCCTCCTGGGTAGTAATGAGCTCTCTCCCCCATATGGTGGGGAATCCCAAGTGGAAGGAGAAAGTGGGGTGCTGCCAAGGGTGATTCTGGCAGTGATATATTTAGAATAAACACCCAACTGGGTTGCTCATCACCTGCAGGCAATGATGACCTTACCACATTTCCTCCAAGAACAAAGGTGTTCATTAAGAAATCGAGGACTGACTTCAATTTAAGACTATTTCTTTGTATCCAATTCCTGTGAATTTTTCTTGTTTTTATAAACTATGACAGCACACACAAATCCTGACCGGCTATGCTATCAAAAGTGTTAAGCTTAGCTATTCATCCTGTGTACAGATACAGAAGCACTGGTGACCTTCATGAAACATGCCAAAGGCAGAGAGAGCACTATGGTATCACCCTGTGTTAGGTGGAGAAGTCTCCATTAATCCCTTCTCATCTCTCAAAGTAGAAAATGCAAGAGTTAGCAAGCATGTAGGTCACTAAAGAAATCCTTGGCCTCACTTCAAAGCTGTTCAAACCTAAAGATGAACACATCCTTGTAGTATACTTGGATTATAAACTGTAAGGTGAACCAAAGATGAGAAGTAAGAGTGGGAAGTGCTAGTCCCTTTTGGACTGAGTCTTTCCTACACATAATAATCTTTTGTTTTTCTTCTTACTTATTTTTTCTCAATCTGATCTCACTTAGCCAGGTACTTACTAGAATACAGTAACAGATAAGTAAACATATATGCCCTTGTAGGAAAATAGCTACACTATAGTCACATGATTACTCAGGACTTCCAGTATCCCCAGTAAGGGAAGTCCTCAAATAATAAGAGCTAAAAACATTTGACCCTGTGCCTAATTCACAACACATGTGCAGTATATGCTCTGCCTCTTTTATTTTTATTTTTTACTATTTTGTCTTAGATATAGACTCACATGACTACAAAACCTGCATTCTGGTTCTCAGTATGAGTACTTTGCTTTTGAAAGTTTATTACTTATATGTATATGTGCCTGTGTAAGTTCACATGTACTGTGTGCATGCAGGTATCTTTAGAAGCAAAAAAGCTGTTGGGTCCCCTGGAACTGGAGTTATAGGCGTTGTAGCTGCCATGAATATGCTAGGAACCAAATCAAGGTCCTCAGCCAAATATGCTCTTAATCATTGAGCCATTTCCCTAGTGCTCTGGGTCGAACTTTTGACAAAATGAGGTTATTTTCTTATTGTAAGTGTGTTGTGGAATATTCTTCACACTGTGTGAGGCGGTGTCACTATGATTGGTTTAATAAAGAGCTGAATGGCCAATACCTAGGCAGGAAGTGGTTAAGTGGAACTTTCTAGGACAGAGAGGACTGAGGAAAAAAGAAAATCATCAAGTCACTAGCCTGACAAGGAGGAAGCAGTATGAGCAGAATAGAGAGATGAGTTAACAAGCCATGAGACAGAATGTAGATTAAAATAAATGGGTTAATTTAAGTTGTAAGAGCTAATAGGATAAGCCTAATATAAGAATGAGTTTTCATAATTAGTAAGTCTCTGTGTCATTATTTGGGAACTGGCAGGACAGAGGAAGACTTGCTACAGATGGGATCACTATTACTCTGCACACACAACTTCAGATCAAGCTATAAAGTGGATACAACTAATTACATTCCCTCCTTAAACCATTGGTTATATGGTTAGCCTTTTTTGTGTTATAAATTCTAAGTTCTTAAAAGTTCCTATATTTAGCAAAGCCTGCCTTATGAGACATTCAGAAAGATATGGTAAAACAATAGCTCCAAATTATGATGATAGCTTTTATATTAGACACTGTTCCTTCCTGGAATATTGGTGTCCTTAGATGGCCATGGAATAGGACTACACTCAATTTTACCTACACAAAAGATAGAACTTCACACAGAACAGAAGACACAAACTATTCACTTAAGTTGTTTGTTTCATGTTACCTAAAGTTTATTGTTACTTAATTAGAACAATTTTTATGTATTTCAGGGGAAGCTTTTCTATTCCTTCATTACATTATTTACTTGTAAATAACTAAACTTTACATGATGATTAAGGAGGTTAAAATCTCTTAATCTACTTACCAGGTAAAATATACTTGTCTAATGTGACACAGCTGGTTAATGGCAGCTGGTTAATGGGTGAGCTTCTTCAGAAAAACCAATTCTTTAACTCTGTCCTGACCTTATATAAACCCAGCTCTGTGTGTATTTTTATCTGCTTTCTTGGCAAATATAGAGCTTTATGTTCTTCAGAGCAACCATGGAACTAAAAGACAGAATTTATTTTTTCACTCACTTTACTCTATACAGAATATATAGCTTGTTCTCATGCTACCTATGGGAAGAATGAGATGGGGACAATGCCACAACTGGGATCCTGTGTGACTCTTCAATTTTTCGTGTGTGTGTGTGTGTGTGTGTGTGTGTGTGTGTGTGTGTGTGTGTGCGCGCATGTGCATGTGTGTATTCTTTATTCCTAAGCTAATTTATTATATTTATTTTATGATTTGCTTTACTAGAAAAGTAAGATATTTTCTTGGTAGGCTCTAGGACACCCTTTGTCTACTTTTAGTTGACACTCAGCTCACAGGGAATTTCAAGACAGCGAGAGTCTGCCTTAATAAAAGAAGTAAACCAAATGTCCTAAATTCCCATAAAAATTTGCTATATCTAAGAGTTACTTAAACTATCCATGTTCAACTTCCTATAGTATACAAACATATATGTATATTATATATACTTGTATGTGTGTATGTGTGTGTTTATACAATATAAGTAATATAATTAAGAAATAACAACATGGAAAACTGGAAAGCACAAGAAAATATACATGCATACCACATACACACACATATACACATATATCACATAAACACATACACACATAAATTTACTACATACATACATACAGAGATAAACACACAAAGCACATATTTACACACATATACGCATACTAGGTTTTAAGAGATAGCTCAGTGTTAAGAACACTCAATGTAGTTGTAGAGGTCTGGATGTGGTCTCTAGCATCCACACTAGTTTTTTGTAACTGTCAAGGAATTTGATGCCGTCTTCTTGCCTCTGTAGGCATCTGCCCCATGCATGGTACAAATAAACTGAGGCAGGTTCACATGTAAATAAATATTTATAAGTGCAATAAATAAAAATTTTTAAAAAAATAAGTAAAAGAAAACTTCTTCAAACTTACCTGTAAGACAATATGTCAAAAACAAAATAAAATATAAGTTATTATCCTTCCATTCATGACACTGATCGTCGGCCCTATAAAACCTTGTTCTTATTTCCTCCCTTTGTCATTAACACCTCAAGTGGAAATCTCTAAACATTCTTTCAGACACCCCATATCGCTCCATTTCTCTTCATTGTCCTATAAACCAATGGCCACCAAGTATAACATAAACCCCTGTATAGTTTGCATTTGGGTTTTTTCTTAACTGATCTCTTCATGACTTTGCAGCACTTCCCACCTAGCTCTTTCCATTTGGACATAATTTAAATAATTCCTGCCAATCTCCAAACATTTTAGAGATATCTCTCTTTTTTTCTGTAAACCCCTGATTTCTATTAAGAAATGATGGCTCTTCACTTTCTTGTATATTTTGGTCAGTGAAAGCATTTTTCATAAGTCACAGTGTTTTAGAAGACATTTTACCAATGTCTTCTATTCAGTCCTTCATCATAAGCTATTTGGTAGTCTTATCTTTCTTCAGTCACCTTCAAGAGCTCAAGTGAAGTGTTCTATTTGCCCTGAGCATTAACTAAGTACTCACTGGATTAGTTGTTCAATAAAAGAAGCAAACATCAATGGGAGTGAAAGTAAAATAAGGGAAAGGACCCCAAGATCTCTTAATGGAATCAAAGGTATTTAATGAATTTCCCTGGCATTATTCAATTTTGAGTTTATACAGATTGTGATGTGAATATTGAAGTAGCATGTACTATAAATAGTTGGAACATTTCTGGACATGAGAACATGGTTTCAAACAAAAACAAATCTTCAGTGTGCCCCTAAATATTCTACTTGAAAGAAGTATTTTAGGAAAACAGATAGCAATAAACTAATATAATAGAAACATTATAAAGAAAATATAAATCAAGTAATAACTAGATGGAAAATGGAAATCATAACTAATATTATAGTATTAGGAGTTACACAGATAATGTGGTTGCTACATCTTAATTTATTTCATTTATTGTATTTGATAATCTTTTACATGTGTAGAATGTATTATTGTAGAATGTATATACACTATTATCAACTGTTATCCCTACCCTATGCTCGTTTTTTCCTTTCTGATAGACTCTGATAGGGTAAGATTGGAACAAGGCATTGAAGCAGAACAGGAAAAAAGCCAGGGGCCTTCTGGAGGAGTATTTTCTTAGTGCTGTTACAGTCATTGCAAAGTTACAAGCTAAAGCAGATTGAGCACAGACAGTAGATGCAGGGAAGTGACAAGTGAAGCCAAGGAGTGAAAAGAAGGCAGAAAACAAAGTCTACCATACATAAAAATAATATATAAGTATTGTTAGGTAGGGGTGGGTCTGGTTGTCTCTTTGGGAACAAAATAGGGCTGTATGGGCATGGATGGCCAGGTGGCATGCTGCCCTGTATGGGAGGCAGGTAGGAGGAGAGAGATAGAAAGTAGCAGATTACAAATGCACACATGTATTCCTTCCCATGCACATCTGTTATTTCAGAGCATGGTGAATACTTCAAGACATCACCTGCCACAGCTGGATTCTCAGCAGGCTGTTTCACTCCATTGCTTTCTAGTTCCTTTTGAATTCTGATGTCTTTTGTGCCAACCTTCTCCTGTTTTCTTACCACCCCCTTTCTTTTTTTTTTTCTTTTTCTTTTTGTTTGTTTGGTTTTTGTTTGTATGCTTGTTTTGTTTTTCAAAACAGGGTTTCTCTGTATTGCTTATGAGCCTGTCCTGGAACTAGCTCTGTAGAACAGGCTGGTCTCGAACTCACAGAGATCCACCGAGTGCCTCCCGAGTGCTGGAATTAAAGAAATGTGCCACCAATGCCCAGCATCCATCCTCCTTCTAATACTTTTGGCTTGGCAAAACATCTAAAATCAGTTCTTTATATGCTATGTGATTTCTCCCAAAACGTACCCCTCCTTAAAAGAAACCCAAGTTTGAGCATCTTTCCCATTAACCAGGGAATGGAATGGGAACTATCCAATCTGTCATTCAAACATGTCAACCAACAAGCCTTCATTCACACATTTATCTATTTGTTAATGTAACAAACATGTGATTATTATTCATAAATTCCCATTTTTATTCTATGTTTGATATGTTGTTAGAAACAGATGCATACTCAGAATTTCCGATAAGGAAAAGAGGAAAGAGAAAAGAAGACAAAAAGGAGAGACAGGCAATCGAGCTATTTAAGGCATGAGTTAAGTGGGGGAAGAAAACTTTTAAAAGACATGTTCTAGTAAGTGCAAAGATCCTTAATCAACAAACTAGAAGGACTTTAGCATGTACCAAGATTTTTATTCACAGAAGTGATGGGACTTTCAACTCCTGATTTATGCTAGAATCCCTATAGAACATTCTAAGACTTGGGATTAGAACCTCAAAAGACCCCAAGATTCCCCAAGCTAATGGGGTTCATTTGCTTAAAAGCTTCAGGAGATATTCATTGGGGTTTGTGAACCACTGAGATAATAACAACATGTCAACAGATCACTTTCTGTCTCCAAACTATTTTCACTGACCTTGTGAAGCTTTGTAAGCATACTTTCAAGGTCACAACATTGTTTAAGGATATGTTTGTCCAAAACCATGGATTTCTGATCTTTGTATTTGCATCCTGTAGAAGACACAGCTCAACCCCTTTTAGTCTTTCAGGTGTTTGACCATAGTTCTTAGTCCAATTAATTCCTTCAGTCCTTTTGTGATATCAGACCTTTCTCCACCCCATTCATTCTTACCCATAAGCTACACTACTTCTTAAGTTCCCAAAAATAGCACAACAAAATTCCCCTTTTTCAACAATGGACAGCATTTACTCATTGATGAGACACCTATTAGTCACACTTGCTCATATGAATCTTCCAGGATAATTTAGAGTACTTTCTTATATTTTTTAATTAATTTATTTTTATCCTAATTTTTAAAAAGAATTAATTATTTTATGTATATGGGTGCTTTATCTGCATGTACACCTGCATGCCAGAAGAGAGCATCAAATCCCACTGTAGATGGTTGTGAGCTGCCATATGGTTGCTGCCAATTGAACTCAGATCCTCTGCAAGAGCAGCTGGTGCTCTTAACCACTGAGTCATCTCGCCAGCTCTTATTTTAAAAATTTGTAAACTATATTTGATCACATTCTTTCCTCATTCCCAGATCCTCTTAGATTCTTCCTCCCTATCCACTCAACACTTTATGATTTCTTTCTTTCTCTCAAGCAAAATAATAGTAATTAATACAACAGACCCAAAACAATTGTATCTTTCTAAATAAGCTCTATAATGGACTGTGATTTGTTTCTAAATTATCTGAGCAAGTGGTATTATATACAAATTCATTTATGTTATTCAGTTTTCTTTGCCTTCTGGACCAACCTAAAGTTCTCCCCAGATAGAATGATGTAATACAGTGATTGGTATTACAAAATACGTTCTATTGATTTGGCCAATTTTCTTCCCATATTACTGCAATAGCCACATCAGTATATTTTATCCATTCATAAAAAATAATATTACTCAGAAAAATGTTGATTGACCCAATTAACTTGAACACTAAATCAGTGCAGTTCTACTTTTATAATAAAATGGAAATTTTAGATAAATGAAACAACTGAGCATTTAATTAAAAAGAACTTCCTGTGTGTTTCATGGTTAGTTCACATTAACTACACTCCAGAATTTCTTGGAATTAATCTGATCCATCATTTCCAAATACATTTATGGCTATACATGCTGCAATTATTGAAGCAAATATACTCTTTTTCTTGATGCTTACTACCTACCATGGTTAAGATGAACCCTTTTCTAACATGTGTAAGTCTTTGTGCAAAAGTGAAAATGAGATTCATGATATATATATATGCATATATATATTTATATTATATATTAGATCAATCCAAAAATATTCTGTCTTCTAGCTTACAAATTCAATCATCAGAAGGGCATGAAAGCCAAGTTTTAATTTAGAATTACTAGATTCATCCAAGCTTGGTACCAGAAGGTAGTACAATGTTGCTAGCTGAATTTTGACTTTCACTGGAGTTAATCATTCTCCTCTGACCACACTTGGTTGCTCAAGCTGTATATCCAAACACTAGACACCCTCTCCACATAGCACTGTCATTTGCTTCTTCTTAGGTCTCATTAATACACAGGTACAGACCATGACTATCCTTCCAAAGAATGGACTAGAAAAGAAGCACAGAGTAGAAGTTGGGAACTGACTAGGAATGACTTGATCAGGGCTTTTAGTGAGTCCCTCTTCTCAGAGTATGGACTAGCAGGCTGTAAGATAGACAGACTATGGGAAGAGATATCCCAATATTCCCATGTGCTTGTTTTTTTAAATCTCAGATGAAGACACATGAAGAGAAAAAGTCAGAACAAAGCCTGTTTTCTTAGTCTGAATCTAAGCACAATGTACCACAAAGGTATAAGATGCCACAACCTTCTAAGTATTTTAGTTAGAACTAAAATAAAAATAACTTCTGGTTAACATCAATTTGCCTAGCTATTATTTAAGTGTACTTTCTAATGTGTTTTGAAAGTGTTTGATTTTCCCATTAAAACATACAAAACCTATGAAAATACTGAAGGATAAATTTTTTTTCCTATGTGTCAGATTAAATTGGGATAGCCTCAAACTTTCTCCCTCACAGACCTACAATGGAAAGTCTCTATCTCTAAATGACCAGAGACCTATTTAAAAAAATGCTTTCTCCCCTGGTAACTATAAAGGCAACATTTTAGCAATCTCTAGAGCAGTTGTCAAATTTAATTAAAGACAAAAAAATATAAGAGAATCAGAAGAAAAGTAGAGAACATTGTGTTTGTGTGTGTGTGTGTGTGTGTGTGTGTGTGTGTGTGTGTGTGTGTGTGTGAAGTTTGGAACAAATAACTATGAAATAGCAGCCATGCAAGAGTCCAAGGTCATTAAAATGAAGTTACCCAGATGGTATAACAAAGCCAAGAAACTCACCACTTCACTCCAGATAAAAATTCTAGTCAAGACTAGAACAGATTAAGAAACACACAACAATGGCAAAATTTAGCAAATTTCTTGGACCTAGATCCTAGAAATTCAGATTAATCACCAGGGATGCTTTCCATAATACAATTTATTAACATTTAATGAGCACTTTCAAGCTTGTCTCCTTCCTAGGTGCTGGACACTAATCAGAAAATACAAGCATCATGAACAAAAAAGACCAATTGAGATAGAATTACTCTCCTGCAGAAGTTTGGAGCCACATAGTGTTTAACACTATTATAATGTGATTTTTATGAGTTCTATTGTAAAAATGAGAAAAAGAGGCTATGACTATCTTAAAAGGGGATTTCCCCCTCTGTGGTTATTAACACTGACAGTGACATTCAGAAATGATTTAGAATACTAAGAAGTTCATTCATTGGGTAGGAAAGGAAGGAAAAGCCCTTCCAGGCAGAAAGACAATCTAAAAATGTAATACTACATCCAGTAAACCTACCCTTAAAAAATGAGAAATAATTCTGTTCCATGTTAACATAAAACAAGGGTGTTTTCACTGTCTTCTTATAAGAGATGCTAAACAGAAACATTAAAGTTGAAATGAGGTATTAAAAAAAACAAGAGCATATGAATCTCACCAGTAAAAGAACAAATACAGTAAATAACAAAATATTATAACACTGTACCCCTGATACATAAAACACTTCTGTTATCCTAGTAGAGAAGTTTAAAGGAAAATATACACAAGTAATTATAAAAATATGTTAATTGATATGCAAGATTACTTGTGTATGAAAGAGTACATAGAGTTTCATAAAGTCAAAGGGATTGCACGTATCAAGAATTATTCCATCTTTAGATTGAAGCAAGCTAAAGTATATGTGAGTATATGTGTGTTTGTGTGTGTGAGTGTGTGTGTGTGTGTGTGTGTGTGTGTGTGTTTGTCTGTGTGTGTGTGTGTACATGTTTAGATTTGTGGACAGATATATGCATAGACAGTAGGCAGATGATAGACAGAGAGATAGATAGATGGGTGTGGATGAATGGATAGATTCCTAGATCTATAGATACATAAGTACATAGATATTTGATACTACTTTAAATAAATAAAGGAATCCTTCCTTTAGAAATAAATGATTATGATTCTATTACACTCAGTTTTTAATCCCAGATTTTACTTCTCCAGAGACAATACCAACTATCCATTTCTGGGTCAGCCCTTCAGTCCTTTTGCCAAACAAAGTTTCTATAGAAAACAAAAGAGAGGAGAAACACAACCAAACATTTTTGTGACACTTCCAGACAGAAGAACAAATAAATAAGCAAACCAATGCTATCAACACAGCTCCCAAACACTGTCCACTCCCATTCTCAAATACACTCACTTGTATTCATACATGCACACACAACCTCCACCAGCCCTGTAGAATCACAGGAGGATGCTAAGCATTTGCCTTAGAATTCTGGGCCTGGTGTGAGGCAGTTCCACATTCTTTTCTCTTTTAACTGGTGTGACTGAGATGCCTTAACCATAGACTGTGTTCTTATAAATCTATCAAGTGCAAGAACGAAAGGTCACCTGAAACTTCTCCCTTGGGGCTAAACAAGCCCAGGTCTATCGACACCAAGTGGATTGTGTTGGCATTTAATTTCTAAATTCAGGAAGCTAAATTTAGAATGTCCTATTGAAAAGCCACCATCCAGTAGGACAAAGGAAGGGAGGAATTCTTCAAGTCTGGTGTGTTCCATCCTGCTGGAAGTGGGGCAGCAGTACCTCTCCTAGAGAAAGTTGTTCACCTCTCCTGTATTTCCCCAGACACTGTAGATAGCACTAAGAATAGAGGTGTGAGTCCACTGCGTCTGTTTTCTCTCTGTCAATCATACAGGCTCAAACAATCATTTAATTTCTACCATATTGGACTGTTTAGGATTAAATGACTTGATGTGTTATAAAGAGCAGAAGGCAGGGTCCTGGGCACATAGAAACTACTGGGAATATAAATGGGAGGTAAGATCTACTTTGGTCAATTCAACTCATTCCATGGTCTTGTGTAAGTATTTAGGAGCACAGTATTTGAGCTATGGCTGCTACAAAAGGAAGGACAAAACTCTGTCTTTCAACATCTTGTACATACTTTGAACATGAAGCTATGGAGGGATTTACTTTGAGCAACAGAGTCACTGAGAACAGCAGTTCATCATCTCTCTGACAAAGCCACAGTCAGAACCAGAATAATTGAGATGACTGTGGGGCTGGTCTTTGCACCTCTCATCACTCATGTGACAACAGAAAGTGTGGCCAACAGGAGTCTCAACCAATGAGAGCATAAAAAGCCCCTTCCCCTTCAAAACTTAACAGGTTAACCTAAGAAGTATTCATGATTTCATATTTTTGCTTGAATGATTGAATCTTGATATGTTATTACAGAAAACTTTTAACATTATACCAGATAACATCATTTATTTCTCAGCTTCAAGAGAAATCTTTGAGCCCTTGATTATACTTGGCTGTTTTCTGCCATGGCCAGGAAGGATAATCTGAAACCTTTGTATTGCTGGGAATAACATGATCTTATCCTAGACATGAGCTAGTAATCTCCCCATTTAAGAACTTACCTTTAGACCTGGGATCTCAGTGGCACTCAAGTAATAAAATGCCTTTGTCCGCTGCTAAGAGTCAATGGCCACTGACCTAAAAGATTAATGAGGTAAAGAGATCAACAGATAGAAATGTGAGTTGAACCTGGCTCTGGCCCAGAGCCACAGCATCAGATCCAGGTGATGCTCCTTGAGTCACACAGATGAGTACTCGAATTCTGAAGATTGCTTCCATTTGGAACAGGAGGTGCTTTCTGGAAATAATAATATATAATTAAAATCTGATGAACAGAGGTAAATTTTATATTCAATAAAGTTGCTGAAGCAGCAGTTTTTTCATTCATTAGCATATTTACCAGGTTAATGTACTGCATTTAATAAAGCAAACAGTATTTTATAATTTCCTAGGCAAATTGTGAAAGTAAGAAAAATGAATAAAATTTGTTCCATTTTAAGCATCTGAGTCAACATATTAATCTCTCTTTCTCCTGGGAGAGCTATTTTCCTCCAAAGTGAACATTTAGATACTTAGTGGTTTTGATGAACTTGGAAAAGTATTCATTAATGTGGAAGAATGATGTAATGAGAAGTGTGTTCATTAGCTTTCCATTGTTTTGAAAATACCAGAAATAAGAAGCTTGTGGAAAGAAAAAGCTCATTTTAGGTCATTGCCTCAATCTATGCTCTCTTGTCCTGTTCTTTTGGGCCTATGGAGGCATAGTCATTATGATAGGAATATGAAGACATAGTGTTGCTAACTTCAATTATCGGGGAAATACAGAAAGGAAAGAGCCAAAGTCCCAGTATCTTCTTTAAGGTCACATCCTTAATGACATAATTTCCTTCCATGAGTCCCTACCTCCTAAAGATTTAAACACCTATTGATAGTGCTAGAGGCTAAGGACAAAGCCCTCAACTTACAGACTTCTGAAACATTTAAAACCCAAAATATAGAAGAGAGCAATGAAATAAACATGGAGGAGAATACATGAAATATAGTGGCCTCTAAAAATGGTACAAAACAAAAGGATATATGGGATATTCATTTTTTCGAATAGAAAAACGTAAAGGGAAATACGTTTTAGCAGTTTCAGGAAGAAAGATGAGGTAGTAATAACAACACTTGGGAACCACTTCTGGAATGTGGTAAAGAAAAAAATGACTGAGAGATGGGTCCCATTGCTTCAGAGATCCTGTGATCTCTGCATTGAAGGAGTTTATTTATTTCAGAAGCCAGAAACAGTGTAGGAACAAAGACAAGTAATAAACAGTCATCTAAAGTGGTAAAAATATAAAAGAAAGAAAGAAAAAGAACAGTTGGTTGCAAGTCAGAAGTATGGAAACAAGTGTCTATTGTTTGCCTTTGGCTATCAAGTATTTTTTTAATGCCTTCCTTCAATGCTCACCTTAATATTTTATTTTCCTGTAAGTTTCTCAGCCTAGGAAATAACCAAGACCAGCTGCAGTAAGTCACTCTGTGCCTTGGGATGCAATCATTTTCCTCTTCCCAGCTGCAGGCCCCAGGCAAGTTTCAGGAAATCATTAGCAGAGGCCCTTGTTCCCCTACCTGGTATTTTGCAGAACTGTTGGACTGTTACTTCAAGTTTTTAATAAAATACACATTGCAGATCTCATTCATAGGAAAGCAAGGCTACCTTTCATAAAGTGAACACAGTCATTTACTTTCTATCCTTTCCCCCCAGGCCTCCAGGAGTATAAAGGCATATACACAGTATGTGCACTGTTTTGAAGGTAGTCAAACAGACTTGGATGTAATTTCTAACTTTGGGCAAGTGACAGTACCTTGTTGATTTAACTTTTCTTTCTTCAGTACGAAAACAGTGTTCTTCATCAGATTTGTGTCCTAAGAAACAAAGGATATTACAATAATTTTTTTTCATTCATCCTTTCAGTGAAAATCTTGACCAAGAGTGAGTCCAAATTTCAGCTCTCTACTTCTCACCCTGTGCTTTCTATCTGTCTGTGGTTAGTTACTGGTCTGTGTATAGTCTTTTATATCTATCAGATCTGTCCACATTACTTATCTGATCAGTATGTGACTGAATCTTTATCTGCCCTTGTGTCTGCTCGAAATCTGACTGTCTCTATCAAAGGGCTTCATTCTGTATTTACTGGATAGCATAGAAAACACAGCATAGGGAAGGAATGAGCATTACTCTACAGAAATATGTAACAGGGTTTTACAAGGGAAGAGATCATTCTACAAACTGCAACTGACATGCACTCAATACTTTGAGAAGGCGTTATCAAGTTTTACTCATGTTGCTTCAAACCATTATGACAGATATTTGTTTTCAGGTATCTTTCATAAATTTGTTGCCACAACATAAATATATAACACACATACATTATGTTGAATTAGTAGCATGGGGGAGTATATAACAAGATTAAGCTATGAATTTACTTAGGTTTTAAAAGCTGATTACATGGGAAATCCAAGAAAAGCAAAGTCCATTACATTGTCCTCTTAAAGGCAGATTAAACTTGAATAAACTGAGTAAACAGTATGATTGCAGGCTAAGTACATAGTCTAAAATAATAAAGAGGTGAGATCTGACAAAAATTCAGTCTTTGGGGGAAACAAGTCATTCTCATAAAAGTGTATCACTACATGAAGTCAGGATTTTCAGTGAAGGAATGAATGAAAAAGTCCGTGTAAATGAAAACACAAACTACCACAAAAAAAATCTTCTTAATTCTTTTGTTGTTTTTCTAGGTGGGGTTTCTCTGTGTAGTCCTGGTTGTCCTGGGACTAGCTCTGTAGATCAGGCTGGCCTTAAATTCCGAGATTCACTGGTCTCTGCCTCCCAAGTGCTTGGCTTAAAGGTGTGTGCCACCACAGCCCACCAATAGCACATCTTAAAGAAAAAGGCTGTAAAATAATTGAATGGTTCTTTGTTTTCTTCATTTGAGTTATATATAAGATATATATATAATATATATATATATATATATATATATATATATATATTTATATATATCAGAACTGTTGGATAGTGGGAAATTACCCTTGATATTGAAGAGCTGACATTTGAAAGATGGAATAGGAAGTTACATTTCTGCTTGCTTATTGTAGGCTTCAGTTCTACTGACTTTTGTATTCTATTGAATCGCATTAAGGGTATATTTTGGTTACAGTGTTCCATGTTGGTTCCTTTCTTTCTTCATTCTTAATTCTTCCAGCATTCACAAGCTACTGGATTAAGCCATAAACTTCAAAGAGAAGAGGCAGGCTGGAGATACACCGGCAGTTGAGTCAAGCATCTTCTATGAGCTCCTTATGTTTGCTTACATTGATTGATTACATTGACTTCACTGTGCTAGGTCTTAAACTTTAACATTCTACACTAGGATTTAACGTTCTACTTGATGCAGCTAATTTACTTAGAAAGCAACAAAATCTCATGCATACTGTGCCAAATAATTTAAAACAGGGTTGTCTTCATTAAGGCTTTTCTGGTGACCTATATGTTGGGTACCTTTGCTTCTAGACCATAGTAACTTTAATATTCTAATTGTTGCATCTGGCATAGGTATTTTAATTTTCAGAGCCTTCTGAAGACAATACAAAAGGCTGTTGTGATTGAATTGAAGAGTTCTGTATATGATGTTAGAAAAAGGAAGGAGATGAAAATGGGAAGAAAAGATTTGCAATATGCCACTAATTAGTTACAAGATCTCAATCACATTACTTCAAGACTCAAAGATTCTTTTCCCACACTTAAAACAAGGGAGGAGTTGACCTTCTTGATCTCTGAGGTCTCTTCAAGTAGCAGAATTCTGTAGTCAGCAAAACCTTTTACAACTCAGCAGGCAGACACTATAGAAACCCCATCTCATTTCTCCACTTCTAAATTTATCACTTCAGTCATCAACAAGACATTGCCCAATATAAGAGAGCTGAGTTAGGCATATTTGATAGCACAGCAGTTGTCTTAGCCAAGTTAAGAATGTCAAACTTCACTGGAGTTGTTGAGTCTCAGTTAAAGCAAACTGAAGAGAGTGAAAAGGCAGTGGGCAATCCTAGGTGGCCTGATTCCTCAGTAGCTTATATAACCCTCAGCATGGAAAGAGTGGGAAGACATCTCAGTCCATTTTTATATCACAGCAGGCTCCAGCCTTTCAAGGCCTCTGCCTTTCAGGTAAATAAAAGAGGCAAATAGCCCCCACCTTCTTTCCTTACCCCTCAATGCCCCACTGATTATTCTCTTACTTTGGAGTCTAACTCAGGATGCAGTCCTTTCAGTTATAAAAAGGTTCTTCTAGATCCAATTACTCCAATGGTGCAGCAGAATCAGAAGAGGCTCACACTAGTGGAGAGGTCTCTGAAGTCTGTGTGTCTCAGTACTGGCCTTCCCTTTCTTGACACAATAGTTCAGGGTTGTCTGGCTGGCAACTAAGAGAAAAATAGCCAGTGGTAGCAATGGATGCTACTTCTGCCTGCCTGTGGGAAAGGTGTGTCTCCTTAGTGTCTCTAGCATTTAAAGGTAAAGGACAAAGTCTGATAAGAATGGGAAGGAGAAAAGAAGCTTCTTTTCTGGTCCTACAAATTAAAGTCCTATTAAAAACAAAAGACCTTACCATTCCACTTAGCAAAACAGTGGCTAAATTCTTGCAAATTAGGAGAGAAGTGGAGATCTGTAGTCAAGGACAGCTTGCAGGACGTGGAGGGATAGATTGGTGGAAATTTACTAAAAGGAAACAGTAATTGGAGGGTAGTTTCACTAAACTGAATTAACATGTTCCTTTCTGCAATAAGGCCAAAATATAAGCTTATGGCATGACTGTTGCTCCATAGTGTGGTTAAGGAGAATTGTAGATACAAGAGAAGGAAGAGCCAGGGGCAACTGGAAGAGTCCAGAGCAGAGAGAGAAAGAAATAGACTGAACATGGACAGCAGACTAGACCTAATCTGGCCATGAGAGAAGTAGAAAATGAGAGAGAGAGAGAGAGAGAGAGAGAGAGAGAGAGAGAGAGAGAGAGAGAGAGAGAGAGAGAGCACAGGAAAGCAGGCAATTGCATACCTGAAAAAGCAGTGTTATAAGAAGAATTAGTAGCTTGGAGAGGAAAGCCCATAAGCTAGATGGGGAGGGGGTAGGGGAGTGGGAAGGCAGAAGACCTAGGATCCTAGTATTGACTTTGAAATGTGTAACAGGTACTTGTGGTACTGAGAAAGTCTGGAAGCCAGCATGGACTTTGGTATGCTAATAGACACAAAAGACAGCCCTTTGTCCCTCTGCCTTTTAGAATTTTGGGAAATATAGTTTACTTTGAACCTGACATCCAGGAGTAATCAGACATCAAGGCTAGAATGACAAAGAATTTAAAATTTAAACAGAAATGAAAGTTTCTGAGACATTTACTAAATTGACTTATCAGTTCTGCTAAAACTGGGTTATACAAAGGTGTCTTGGAGGTAAAGAGCTAAAGGCAGAGGACCATGACTGAAGTTACATCAAGGTCTCTGTGGACGCATCTTCAAAGTCTTTAGAAATTTCATTTAAACAATCAAGCAATAAAGAAATGAAAGTCAATCTTGGACTTGGCTCAGTCAATAAGGTGTCTGCCTTGCAAGCATGAGGCTCACAGAGGGTTCAGTCTCCAGAGCCCACATTAAAGGTCTAGTTAGTAAGCAGCACATGCTGATAATTTCAGCATTGGGGACATGGCAACAGGTGGGGATTGGAGGATGCCTATGCTCTCTGGCCAGTTGTCCAGGCCTACTAGGTCAGTTGCAGGCCCCAGAGAGATTCTGTCTCGTAATCAAGGTAGACAACTTCCAACGAAGAATACCACACACCACACACACACACACACACACACACACACACACACACACACACACACACATATATATATATATATATATATATATATATATATTCATACACACACCCACCATGCACCCCACCCCTCCCCTCCCACACACACACACGGCAACCAGCTGAATGGACAGTGACATGTTTGTTTTAGACACTTTATAAATGGCTGAATTACCTTTTGGTCTCTCTAAATGTCTTTTCTTTGGGGCATGGTGTTCAATTATGACTCTGGATTTACAAATTGTAGTTCTCATGGACAACGTCTTCTCAAAGTCTGAACAGAGTTCTTAGCATGGTTGGTTTAGTATGACACGAAACAAATCTCAGCCCGTTACTTGTACTGCAAAGCTCCTGTCTTGTCAAAAAGTCTCTCTGAGAAGCAGGTACTTTGTGGCAAAGTCCACATACATTATGTATGACTGTCTTCATTTTCATACCAGAAAGGGATTCCTCATCAATTGCAAGGAGAGTTTGTGTCTTACTTAGATTTCTTTCCTTAGTACAATACTCGCATCAAGCTCCAAAAGGGCAATGTTGAAGTGAGACATTTTAAAACCTGGAATACCTGTGTGTCCTTCTCTTTGCTCATAGTCCTTGCCCTGGGGAGGCTGAGGGCACAGAGTTCTCTGGCTGCTGCTAGCCTGCTAAACACTCCACAAGGCTCTCCCCTGGGGCCATTCAATGAATACTGTTGACTATCAGAAGCTGAAGTCTGCAGGTCAGAAAAGATGTGTTGCCACCAAGCCCTAGATTAACTCATTGGCACAGAAAAAAAAATAATAATAACAGACACCTAATTGCTACAAGTCTAAAGGACAGTGACATCAGTGGGAAATAAAAATAGCATATAGTCTCTCCACTAGGGGGCAGATTACACAATTCATAAAGATGGGGAGTCTTTTCTACTCTTTTGTAAATAATCAACATGAATATCCTATAGTTTATTTAAGCATGTGTCTTCCCTATAGCTTCCTGGTTTGGGTTCTGAAGAGGATATTTAGATAACATTGCCTGCTTGCCAGAATAAACACAATAATTATTTCTTAGATCCTCAAGTTTTACTTAAAAATTGAAATTGGATGAAACTCAATGTGTCTAAGATAGAGCGGGAATCTCCATCTCTATGCTCCCAGAGGAATATGATTTCAAACCCTGCATGTGACATGACAAATGTAACAAGGAATAGGATTCCCCATTGGTTTGGAGCAAAGAACAGATCATGTAGAAACTTGGGGATGTGATGCACAGTCTGAGTCCTCAGAATCTTGTGCTATTCTATTGTGTATCTAAGACTTGAAATTGGGGAAGACAGCAATCTCACAATGCCAATGGGTGCAGACCATAAAAAGCCTTGGTGAAAGTCTATTCTCTATAGCCAGAAGGCAGAGTAGCAAGAGAACAATGTTTAGATAGCAACCACTACTCCACAGGCAAATATTGCAGAATAAACTGGCTTCTGACTCACTTATGTCAACAAGGGGCTGTATGAAACCTACAGTTCTCACTCCAAGGCTGCTGGGAGACATCAAAGTACACTACCAAGGTGAAGTCAGAGGAGGCTATGTGAAAAACAGAGCTTGCTACAGCCTCTGGCTTGTGGAACATCCACCTGTATCAGTGTAGTGCACATTGGAATCCAGGACTGCTCATGCACTCTGAAGTTGCTCAGCTGGGCTGATGTCGAAGAGATTAATAGCAGTTACAAATGCAATAGGCAATAAGAAGAAAAAGAACATCACTATGGGATTGACACTTTATATGAAAAGTGTCACAAAATGAATCACAGAATTAAATGTAAAAAGAAAACTATAAACCATCTTTAAACAATTGTCTTCATGATATAAGGTCAAGTATAGAGTTCTTAAAGTTAATTCTAAAAGTATTATCCATACAGGGAAAAAATCAATAAAGGAAGCTTCATTGACATAAAAAACGGGATTCAGCCTTACAAAGAATCCTGTAAAAAAGAAGCAAAGACAAGATACAGACAGAGAAATTGTGAATTAGAACCACAATTTATAAAGCTCTAAAATTCATAAAGCTACACAAAGGCTTCTTCACTCAACAGTAAAGTACAAATATAGAAACTGGAAGAATAAGTGAATAAACATTTCAATGACAAAGATACTCAGATTTTGGCAAAAAATTAAAGATCAAGATGTTTAGCATCACTAGTGATTTAAGAAATGTAAATTAAAGCAGCAATAAGATATCAATGTACTCATCAAAATGACAAAACTAAAATATGGCACAATACAAAATGATGGCAGATGTGTGGTGAAACTATGCTACCAGTAAATTATCTGAGGGAATGTAAAGTGAGGTAGCCACTCTGGAAATGTGTTTGTCATTCACTTTAAGAAATATGTGTATGTCCCAACAACCATATTCTTAGGCAGTTAGTCTAGAAAAAGTAGAGTTATGCTTATAGAATAACCCACATGCAAGTGTCTGTGAAGCTTTATTTGTAAACTATATGTAAATAAATAAAATAAATATACGGTGACACATCCATTCAAGAGAAGTCCATTCATTAATGAATAGATGACTGATATATGTGGTAAATTGGATGATTCTTTATAACTTACATTGAATGAATAGGGCAAAAGCCAACATTAAAATCTTCATGCTGTGCAATTCTATTTATATAGCATTCTTAAAAGGATAAAATTATGGAAATGAAGAAAACATCAGGGCTGTGTACTATGTACACAGTCTCTGCTCCTGAGGCAATTGGATCATTTTCACTTAGGAGTTGAAGATTAGATTAGGCAAGGTAGCAAAAACCCCTCAAACAACCTATACATCCCCAAAATACACACAGATGGGAATTTGTTTTTAAACAGGAAAAAAGAATCTTTAAGATCAACTCAGTGGTTTCAAATGTAAAGGGAGGGATGTGAACTGATCTGGTTGGAACAAAAGAATAATACCCAGGATCCCAAGCTGAGGAAAATTCTGCATCTTAAGTCTATTTATGTCATTGTCCTAGTTTGCTTTGCACCAGAGTTTTACAAGATGTTACCATTAGGGGCAACTAGCTAGATAATATGGAGAGATTCCTATTGTTTCTAACGACTCTAAATGAACCTGTGTCTTAAATCATCTCAAAATTTTAAAATAATACATTCAAAAGAAGACAGAGTAGACTAAGGAGACATTGTTTGTATTAAATACACAGAAGAGGGGACAATGAAAGTTTGATAATTTTGGAAAATATGAAATATTACAAAATTTCACATTTGCCACAAACTGTTCAAACCATATTGCATAACACTAGGGATAAGACTGCACATAATTGCCCCCCCCAAGGTCTGAGGGATGCTTGGAAGAAAAAGAAACAGAACTTCATAAAATTCTTGTGTTTTGCTTCCTCATATCTAGAGAGATTTAGGCATTTTTACTCCATTCACCTAATATTCTATAACCTCTACCACAAATGGAGAATAATAAAAAATGTTTCTTACTAAGTTGTTACAAAGATTGATGAAGATGAAAATCACATGATCAGGAAAAGGTCGGTTTTGATAAAACAAACAATACTAAATTTATCATGGATTTAGATGAACCATAAAATAACAAAAGTGACTAACACTAGCACCTAGGCAAAGGAAACAAATGCATTTATGTCATCTTTTGGAAGAATAAAGCATGAGTGCTGCAAACTTCATTAAAAAAGGTCTAATATGACTAGAACAATACCTTTCAAGTAAAGTGAGGTTTTCCCTAAAGCATGCTGGTCTTAATCATTTCTTACTACTTTATTTCACTGTGGTATTTAGATAGAATTTAGAATTACATGGAGCATTTTAAGCTTTATCCTGTGTCACCATCCCTTAAAAATCAAACAGGGGAAAGATTTCAAACTATTGAATAACACTGCCTATTCTGTGATGTATTACTTAAAAAGACTTAGGGAACTAAAAACCACCAGACTAAGTCAATAACTAGAAAGATGAGTTACCAAATCATGATGTGTGAAAAGGAGAGAGAATGGTAATTGTATATTACTGCTGAAGAACAGAGAAGAGCTAATGCAGGCTGAGTAGATAAGGACACCCAGGGAAGAAACAGATATTGCTAGGCACTCGCCATTCATTTGGAGGTCTTCCAAGGGTCTCTGACTCTCACTCATCTCTCATGGAAGAGATGAACATGCAAGAAGCATCTGTAAGATTGTCCAGATGCAGAGCAGCCAAGTTGGGTGCTATGTAAATGGCAGTGGTTGGGCAAGCAACTTTACATCAGAATGCTAGAATGAAAGTGCTCAGCATTTTAGATGGCACTTGGCATCAAAAGTCTTGATCTGTGAGATGCCTAGAAGAAGGCAGTCAAGGTTAAGCAGAAATGGGGTGCACAGCCTCATGAGAGGCTACTCCACATTTATGAACAGATGATGAGCCTGAGCAGGCAGTTTGGGGAAGGGAGCTGATACATAGAAATAACATAGGTATATAATTATTTTCAGAATTAGAGTCCAAGTTAAGACTTACAAAAAAACTTGTATCAATTAAATGCATTAAAGAGATAATTAATAACAGGCCAATCATAAAGAATGTTTATGTTTGGAATCAAAAAGAGTGAACTCAAACCTACATCACTTTTTACTGAAGACAGGAGGGATGTAGTGCCCAGGGTAGCATCCATCATTGCCGGGGTGGAATATGAAGCTGTGGTTACACAGAGGCTCCAGAAAAGGGGCAGTAGAAACCTTGACACAGATACTTATTGTCTGCAAATTTGGTATCTAGGATGATTCAAAAATAGTTCTTCTTTACACTAAAAGATATGATATTAAGAGAACCAGAATAATAATGCTACCTCTTGTGCTTTTCCTCCCACATTCTTCTGGTGTGCTCTGATCACAGTAGAAACATGTTCTATATAAATACCATAGGCTGCATATCTGAAAAATCATAGGGAAAAGGTCAGGCTCTAAGTAACTTCAGAGTCTGAATTTGGGGGTATCTGAACAATAGCCTACTTTATCCTTTGTGAAAATCCAGAGTAAGTTGTTGTGTTCCAGCTTTTTTCAACCCACCATCTACAGTGTTTTGTCCTGAGCCTCACAGGTACATAGACCTACTAGAGATATCCTATTAGCAAGACAAAGATAGATGGTGAGTCTACCATTGAGTAAGCTTACATCATTACATTATAGCATGAGGTATGGTATGAACTAAAATCTTCCAGCTGGATATTAAGAGGTAATTATTAAATATTAATTAAGCAATCTTTTTCCTTTTTTAAAACTGTATTTTCTTCTTATTTACATATTTTGGTTAAACACTGGGATTTCATATGCTGTGTTCAAATCTCCTCATGAATTAAATGGAGACCATTGCCACTCTTTCATCATTAAAGGTCTATCCATATGCAATGTTAGGGCATTTTATCTGGAAGTTGTCTAGTATCAGGATGATCTTCAGAAGAAGCCTTGAGAAGCTCCAAAATAAACTCATATCTTCTCAGCCATAGCTTATATTTATGCTTTTCTTCTCTTCAGCAATATGATTCACATGAAATCTATGATTTTCTTTGATTACATGCCATTCCACTCAAAAGTTTTTTCTATTGAGTTTATGGTATATTCACAAACCAGTCCTCAGATGTTTGATGTGTACTTTTTACTTATATTGCTGTGCTCCAACATGAATTTTCTCTCTTGTGAAATCAGACAGGCCTAACTGGGGGAAGTAGCCTGCAGTAATATTGAGAGTGAAAAGTTAGAAAATGGCTATTTCAGGCTTTTCCAGCTGATATAACAAAATACCTTAGACTGAGCAATTGATAAAAAAAAAGAAATTTATTTCTCACAGCTCTAGAGTAGGGAATTTAAGACAAAGCTGCTAACAGATCCTGTGTCTAGTATAGGCTCACTCTCTGTTTTATAGACCAGTATTTGTGTTACATTCTTATAGGTCCCAAAGAGACACGTTTGCTTTCTGCTCCCTTGGGCCTCTTTTATTAAAGTGTCGATGGCATTTGTGAGGGCTTATCACTTCCTCATGGCTCCATCTCTTATTATTTCAGCAATAGATTAGATTTTAAGATATGAATTTTGGGAAGAGAGAAACACTCAAACCCTAGCAGTAAGTAAAGAAAATTAGAGAAGAGAGTTAGATAAAATGTCAAACACTAGACAAGAACTTGTTTGAGGGGAAGAGGGTAACAGGCTGGCAGCAAGTGGCAAGCCTTGAGGCTAACTAGGAAATAGAATTAGTGTGTTAGACTTGCCCATCTGAATAATACTAACAAGACAAGGCAACCGCCTTTGTGCCTTCCAAAAGATTACTTTTCCACATTCAAATTATATTGATAGTTTTCTAACATTACATTACTAAGATTGTCTTTTTCAACCATCTTAACTAGATTGCCTTTGTAGAACTTTACCAATAATCCCCCAAAGTTACATTGTCATTCTCTGAAATCTGATCAGCAAAGATATAATTAGCAGCCCCTAGTTTGGTTTAATTTGTAATTCCTGTTTATTGGACAATGTCTCATCTTGGAGCTTCCTGAGGAAGCATATCTACAGCATATGAAATAGGACTGAATATACAAATGGGCACCTGATTTGTGCCAAAACCTGTGCCAGATTCTTTAGACATAGTAATTTATTTAAAGCCCTCAGCAAACAAAGGTATAAGCTCTACTCTACAGAGAAAGAAATTAAAGCTTTGATGGTGGAAGGAACATGCTCCTGGATATACAGCTAGTTGAATAAGAAGCTGGATGGCAAAGCTCATGCTCTGTCTGTCCTTCTCATTGCCTCTGCCTTTGGAGTGGAGCTGGGACTGCCTGCTCTTTGAAGTCTAGTCTACAGAAATCAAGGTGATGCAATAACTATGAAAACAACTAATAATAAGATTGCTCATACGCAATGCCTAACACTCAAGCAACATCTGCTTTCTTTAAGTCATTTGCTCTCCAGAGTAGTATTATTTTCCCTGAGAATCATATGCAAAAACAAAATAAAACTGAGGGGAAATCAAGTGTAATCTCAGAGCATGCTTAATAAATGCTGTTCTTGTATAGATGAAATGGCATAGATAAAAGCAACTTCACTTAGTTGCCTCTGCTTTCCCAAAGACAAAGTGACACATGTTAGCAGTAGCAGAACTCCATCACAGAATACATTTCTGGCATAGTTTTTGAAGGAGAGAACCACAGTGGGAAATTCCCCAGGCAAGTGACCTCATCTCTTCTTTCTTCTTTTTGACATTGGCAAAAGCCGTTAGCCCGGATAGGAACTCTAATTGCTTTCCATAAGGTTCCAGCACCTGTTTCCAGGGTCCATTGGTCAGATGAACAGACTGAATGCCAAAAGTCGTGTTTGCTTTTTGCAATTCTGCCCTAGCTTCATGACCTTGGCATTGTAGTGCCAACACACCTCCTCCTGCCCATCTTCCCAGAATCATGCAAAATAAAGAATGCCCAGTAATTTCTCACTGCCAAAAAGTGCCCCGAATCTCTTGTGTCCCCTATATTCTGGAATGGGAGATGCTCCTACAGGTTAGGCTAGCAGGGGACACCCTGTTTTATGAGACCTGTAGATGTTGATGCAAGTGATAAAGATAAGGATACCAGTGTCTTCTGCCAGGATCACATTCTGGGTCCCATTTCTATTGGAAATACATGACTTTCCTAGTTCAAGCCTGTATCTCCTACAGCATATGTCCCCAAATATGCCCTGCTCAGCTAAGCAGCCTGTGACTTTAATAGGTCTCAAAGCCCTTTCATGGTTTTATGTTACTGACTGAACAGCAAAGGATCAATTTATATTAAAGCCCAAATATTAAAAATTCTAGGGAAGACTCTGGGGGGGTATCCATTTTGGAATTTAATTGAAAACAGTTTTATGTTGTTCACAGATGAAAAAGTGGACAGGTATATGGGGGGGTTGTAATGATAGAACTGTGTTGTGAAATGAAACTCAGCAGGAAGGGAGGGAAAGCATTGATTTATTTTCAGGATGCTGTGTTGTGTGCGCACTGAAAGAAAACTTCCCAGGATCCTTGGAACTTCATAGTAGCACAGCTGTGAGCTCCTCCTCTCTTTGGAATAACTTGGGGTGGACGTGCAATTAATTCTTTTATCATCAACAAGATCCCAAATGTGTGAGAAACTTTCAGTAACAGAGCCAAAGCCATGAATGATCTGTATTCTTTAAGTATAATTTTGACAATTCTATATAACCTAGAAATTATTTCCTTACAGAGACAGGAGTCTAGTTGATAGTGAGCTTATCAATCAAGAAATAGAAAAGACATTTCATCTGTGATATGCCTTGCAGTAGAGTATCCAGACACATATTCAGAAACGGGATGGTTGGCTCACAGCTACAGGCAGATTCCCTAAGCAGTTAGTATTACCACAACAAAATATCTACAATAATCTGAATTCAGGGATAAAACTGTAAGTACTATAAAGAACCTAAGCAAAAGTTTAGTATAGATCCAGAGGCAGAAACAACCAAATCCAGTTTTGAAAAGCAAGGTTGGGAACATGCCAGCATTTTTAGTCAAAGTGTCACCATAGCATGGTGGGGAGAGTGGGTGAGTAGAGGTGGGAAGGAGATGAGATGAGTAAGAGGCAGGATGTGGAAATTGTTTGTGGTTTTACCAGGGGTGAAGACACATTTTCAGGGTGAATTTGTAGGACTGACATAAATGCAGTTGCCCATTACCAGAACCACAATGAGATTCAGTGGGAGAGCTACAAAGAGATGAGCGAAACATAGGCAAAGGCGAGGAGGTGTTTCTGAGCTTTAACTAGTCTCATAAGCCTAACTGAACACATTTCCTAGTTTTATAAATGCAGGGGCCATACAGTGCTTTTTTTTTTTTTTTTTTTTTTTTGGTATTTTGATGCAGAGCTTTTCTGTGTAAGAGCTCTGCAGCTCTGACTGTCCTAGAACTAGATTTATAGACCAGGCTGGCATACAGTACATTTTAACTATGTTCTTACTATTTTTCTTAGAGATCCAGATATGTGGAATTCTACTTCCATCTTTGCTGGAATTCTATTTTCTACTTCCATCTTTGCTGGAATTCTATTCTCTCTGTTGCTACCAGATAATATATTTTCTATTAATTAATTTTATTTAAATTAGAAACAATCTTATTTTAAATATCAATCCCAGTTCCTTCTCCCTTCAATCCTCCCTTCACCACTACCAACACCCCCATCCCATCCCCCATGCCACCTCCAGGGAGGGTGAGGCCTTCCATGAGGGATCATCAAAATCTGCTTAGGTACTATTTTTTTTTTTAATCAGGATTCTTAGAAGACTGGTTTCTATATTTAGAGTTATAAATGCGTATATATGTACATATATGCATTGTATGGAGTTCGGTGGAAACATAATTGGTTAATAAAGGAAAGAGAGATTAATGCTACTGAACTAAATTTTGTACATTCTGGGCTGTAAATACTCTTTAGGACAAAATGCATTGGTTGGTGACATCTGAAAACCAGGGGTATAATTCAAGTAACATGTAGGTGTGGCCAACATAAAAGAAGAGAAAGAAAAGACCAAACCTTTTTATTTTCCTTTCTTATTTTACATACCAATCCCTGTTCCCTCTCCCTCTCATCTTCCCATGCTGCCATCCAGCCTACTCTCATTCCCCATCCACTCCCCAGGGAGAGTAAGGCCTTCCAGGAGGGATCATCAAAATCTGTCAAAGTCATTTGGGGTAGGGCCTAGGCCCTCTCCCTGTCTCTAGGCTAAAGGAGTATCCTTCCACGAGAAATAGGCTCCAGAAGTCCGTTCATGCACTAGGGATACATACCCTAGTTTCTCTTCAGATCACATAAATCTTTCGCCTTTTACCAGATAATATCTTAAATGGCTATAAAACCACATATATACTCTTTTTTTATAATCAGTTTGTCTAAATGATATTGTCAAGGACATTGAATATTTCATGTGAATTTTTTAAAAACCTAACACAAATATTTCTAATTTGTAAAACATAATACCAAGGTGTACATGGTAGTGCCTCATTTGTACAATTTGAGGGGTGTCTGCTGTCTTCTCTCCATTTTCCCCCCAGTCTTTTCCTTCTTGATTTTCTATATATTTGTTAACTACTTTCCAACAAACTTTTAATTGTGTTGTTTTTTCTATTGATTCCCACTGTTTTCTCCCTGCCTCCCTCCCAATAAGCTCTTGCTTTTTGTCTTATTTATTTACCTCACATTTATTTAGTGTTCATACATGTGTAGATATTTGTGGGCCAGCATACACACACACACACACACACACATACACATGAAGGTCAGAGGTCAGCTTATGGGAATCAATTGTCTCCTTACATTGTGTGTGATGGGAGATATTATTCTGTAAATATGTTTCTCATATTGGTTAATTAATAAAGCCTGTGGCCAGTAGGAAACAAGATAGGTGCGGCTAGGAGACCAGGAGGAGGAAAGAGGAAGTAGTTGGGAGGAGTCAAGATGTAGTCCATGGAGGAAGGAAGACACCAGCACAGCTCCCCGATATGATGACCATGTGGAAATACTTAGATAAGTAGAAATGGGTTAATAATTAAGAAAGAGCTAGCCCATAAATAATAATGGTAACTGGCCAACAGGATTGTATAAAATACAGAGTCTCAGAGTGTTATTTGGGGCTGGTGCAGCTGTGGGCCCAGACCGGCGGCAGGCGGGCTGGCGGGCTGGCGGGCTGGCAGGCCAGTGGGAAAAACCTGCCTGTAACATGTATGGGTTCCGAGAATCGAACCTAGGACATCAGACTTAGCAGCAAGTTCCATCATGCAGGACCATGGCTTTCATTTTCATCATTTCTCTCCTATCTATAAGCTTGGCATGGAAGAAATCATACCTTGTACTTTTTATAAGTTGCTCCTTTTCATAACTGTTATGTGCAGGTTTATCCCTGCCTGTCCAGGCCCACCATCATGCCAGCCCCAAATAATACAAAGAGACTCTGTATTTGATATCATTCTGTTGGACAGTTACTAGTTTCTTATTGGCAAGCTCTGTCTTAAATATTAACCCATTTCTATTAATCTAAGTATTTCCACGTGGCCTCATCTTACCGGAGAGACAGCCCAGACCTCTGTAGTCTTCAGTATCTACATGTTGACTCCTCCTTACTCCTCTTACCTCCTAGTCCCCTAGCACCGCCTATCTTGCTTTCCTATTAGCCAACAGTGTTTTATTCATTAACCAGTATGAGAAACATATTTACAGAATAACATCTCCCATCATCTTCTCTTTTCTGTCTAAAATAAAAAGAAGGGTTTTGACCTTAACATAGCAAAATATATCACACAACAGTTATCAAATAAGAATCACAGTTAACAATATTTTTTTCATTAACATTTAGTAAGATTTAAGAAAATATTCCATCATCTATCCTATCTTTGTGAGTCTAACGTCCTATATGTAACTTATCTTTAATCCTAACTAACAAAAACTATAACCATAACTATTTGTCTTCAACTCCTTCAAAGATCACAGACAGATAATATATAAACTCTAGAAATGACAGAGACAACTCACTGCCTGGTCAGTCACCGAAGTTCTTCCATAATGTTCCCTCTTCAGCCCATAGGCCATAGTGTGTCTGGCAGACTCCTCAGCAAAGCAGAAAACTGTTCGTCTGTATTGGCAGTTTGTCAGTCACTTTTCTCTGTGTCCTGTAGACTGTCTGGAAGACTCTGCTATGAAGCAGGAATCTGTAGCAAATGTCCATCTTGTATCAGCAGTCACTTTCATGTGGGTCCTACACTTTCAGTTTATACAGCATATAGTTAAACAGTCTAGACAAGAGCAGTATCTTATCCAAATGGCTAGACTTGCCATATTGAAAGCAAACTTCATCACGTGTTTCTTCTATGTCCATCTTCCTTTCTGATGCGGGAGCAGTTATGTCTCACTATCAAGAAAGTTCCTAAACCATTTTAAATGCCATATTCTGTAGGTGTTTGAAAGGTTTGAAGAGTGCCTATCCATCTCAAATACATCTCTGTGTAACTAGAAATCTTAACTCACTTAACTATAAGTTTTGACTATCATAGGTAACTATCTATAATCTGCACTAAATTATACATTACATTTCTAACTGAGCTATATAAACATAATACCTAAACAAGAGGAAAAATATACTCATCACAAAATTGACCTTAAATTGTATTAATAAATGAAAATCCATTCCAAAACAAAGTATTCATATCTATACCATAATCCCATTTTTACCTTTAAAATGATTGCTTGTGGTCATTAACCATTTATAACCAAGCCCACTTAAATGAAAACAAACATTTATAAACAATATTTGGGAATTTGGGCATCTTTCTTTCCAAACTGCTTCCTGCTGGCGGGGGGAGGCTGTCATGGGGGATCCTAAGAAAACACAGAAATCCTGGCTGTAGTGGTCTGCAAGGCTGCATTGTCCCATTGACATTGCTTCAGGGGGTCTTGCTTGATCAAACCACATTAGTCTGGAAGGAATCCATAGTTTTTCATTTTCTGTGGAAACAAAAATAGAAACCCTTTTCCCCAGTAACTTGTCCTTATACTTAAATTTTGGAGTCAAAGCATTTTTAAAATATATAAATTGAATTAATCCAGTGGTATTTCTTTTATCAGTTGTTGTTATTTTCTCAGCAGTCAAACAATTTAAAGATAACAGAACAGCGTACAATATCCAAAGTTTCTCTGTGCTTTCCATCTTTACGTGGCTTTTTTGTTACTCTATTTCTTCTACTTCTATTTTTACATATTTTGAGACAGGGTTTCTCTGTGTAACTTTTTTTCTTTCCTGGAATTCACTCTGCATACCAGGTTTACTTTGAAATCACAGAGATCTGCTTGCCTCTCCACCATAAATGTAGTGAGTATGTTTTCCCTCCAGCCACCTGGTCTCGCTGCCACGCCAGCCCCCAATAAAACACAGAGACACTGTATTTGATATAAGGATGCTGGGCAGTTACTAATTCCTTATTGGCTAGCTCTGTCTTAATTATTAACCCATTTCTACTAATCTAAGTATTTTCAAGTGGTCTCATCTTACTGGCCAGAGCAGTTGGATTCTACCTCTCTGGGCTCTCCATATTGACCCCTTCTGATTCCTTCCTCTTTCCTCCTTGTCTCCTAGCCCTGCCTATCTTGCTTTCCTATTGGCCAATAGTACTTTATTCATTAATCAGTATGAGACATATATTTACAGAATAACATCTCCCATCAAAGAAATACAGTGTACTTTTTATAAGTTGCTTCTTTTCATAACTTCTAATACATTCTGAACTCAATGTTCATATTTATTTAATCATAACATTATTTTATGATACAGTTTTACCACTAAAACTTATTTTAACTGCAACTCCTGATGGTTTATAGATTTTTTTTAATTATTGCTCATTGTTATATTATTTCTTTCTGTTCAGTGTTCAGAGTTTCTAAATTGATAGGAATTTTTTTTCCTGATCAAATTTTGTTACTGATTTGTGACTTGATTGCATTTGGCCAGAGACTATAGTGTATAGATACCAATCTTGCTGAAAATGCTTTTTTGTTCTTAAATATAGTTAATATGTAATTCTAAAAAACAGTAAATTTTTATTATTCATCATTTGAAAAACATGGCTATGTAGGTTCATCAATTAAATTTCATCTCATCTAAGGTAAAACATTCAAATATAGCCATGGTAATAGCATGAGAATAAAGGTGTGTGTGTGTGTGTGTGTGTGTGTGTGTGTGTGTGTGTGTGTGTGTAATTAATTAGAGCTACTATGAAAATTGACAATCTAGGGCCAGTCAAGGAAATGTACCCCTGTAATCCCAGTCCTAGGGAGGCAGAGAAAGAATTGTGAATTCAGGTTCAGCCTGGGCTATGTAGTGAGTCCCCATCTCTGAAAACAAAAATGGATATATGTAAAGATACTGTCATTTAGTTTCCTGATCAAACTTAAGTATACAGATTAAGGGAGGAAGTTCAGGGAGTAAGCTGGTGGGAGGGCATTGTAAATTTGGGCTGAAAGTGTTGCTTTTAAAATGCTGGTGTGTGTAACTCTGTGAAGGCCTAGCTTGGGAGCACTACTTGGGAGGTGTCCACAAAGAGGGAGTCATTAGTGCCTAAGTTCTGGAGGTAGAATTAGAGGACAAGGAGCCAAGAGCACAATTTAAAACCTACAAGAGTATAGTATTATACACACCACATCCTAATTTGCTTTCCCATTAAGTGCTTTGCTTCTTGATTGCCAAAATGTAGCAATTATGCAAGTTGTTCTTGGCTGTATTTACTGACAGGCAAAGGCCAAACTCTCAGACTCGCAATGTTTCTGGTGGTAGAGAAACTAGCCAGAGAATATGCCTATAATCGGGTGTCTCTGCTCTATCTTTGTATGTTTGTGGATAAGAGACTGCTACTACTCGTAACTAAAGTAAAAAAGAATAGAGGGAAGAAAAATGGGTTTGAGGGGGGAGGTGAATGTTTATTTATGTTTGTCTTGTTTAACTTGAAAGAAGAAAGGAAAATTCTTTAGCAAATAAGAGTAGTTAACCCAAATAAGAAAGAAATGCACTCAGTTCCAGACATTCTAAAATGTAGAATCTATAGCCATGCACACAAAGCATCTGTATTCATCCTGATGCAGGATGCTTGGGTCATAGCTCACGCTAACATTTGAAGGAGAATTTTTTCTCCAGTCACCATCTTTCATTTGTTGTTTGATTCCTCTCTGATAGCAAAGACACGAGTCAAGAATTGAGCAAGTGGGGCAACCACCCTCTCTCCTCTTGTTTGTACTCCTCACTTAGCCTCCCATCCTACCACAGTGCCAACTGATAGCAACTATAGATGAATCTTAGCCTCCGACTCTTTCAAGCTCTGGTGCCAGCATCTATGGAGAAGTCCAGTTGTAGTGTGAGAGATCAACCTGAGCTCTGTAATGCACTGCTTGCTCTTTTTCAATGTCTTCACTGTAGACCTGAACATAGGAAATAGCAGCGTGAAGGTCTCCAACCACACTGAAACTTCACTCTATTGAGTTTAGGAAGAAATAAAAAGCCAAGCATCCTAGGACTAGGGGCTAACTTTAATTCCACATACACATTACTGTATACAAAGCACTGCTGTGAGAATCAAAAGGATTACAATCTACAGAGACCAAATGTTGTCCCTCTGGGTCATGTCTTAAGAAAGCAGGTGAATCCTAATGGTCTCCAGAAACATCATTTTTCCATCTGGAAACTGGGCCTGTCACTCTGAAATAAATTGGATGTGGATAAATATAGGCCCAGATGCCATTTTTAGAGTCCTATTGTCAACAGTAAGCACAATTTAAGCTCGACCCAGATGCCACATCCACTTCTGATATTTAGGAATCTAGATTGTTGCTCACTATGCAAAACTAATATTTGGACTATATATATAGAGAGAGAGAGATGGATACAGAGACATGGTAATCACCTGGCTGAGCAATGGACTTCTAAAAATACTCTAATTGACAAAATAAGACAGCACCACATTTAGATTATCTAGCAATTCGACATAATCAGATCTAGTAACCTTAAAGGATTGAGTTATTAGCACAGTAGCTGACATCTTTTTTTGAATTTGCCTTATCTTTGCAAGGACATGGGATAAAAATAGGCACCAGGCCATTGTATACAAGGGTGCTCACAGCTCTCATGATAATAATTTTCAATGTCCCTTTCTCTTACTTTCCATGGAAAGCAGATTTGGTGATTTATAGGGATTGTGAATGCTCTATTCTGCCTCTTTGCAAAGCAAGCCATCCTTTCTTCATGTAATTCCCTTTCTGGAAAACTTCCTAGTAAGGCAGTGCTCTCAGAAACAAACAGGTGTTAAAGAAAATCTGATGCAAATAAGAACTCTGGCTGCCACAGAGATGCGTGCACTTCTCAGAAAGCTCTCAGTGTTGAGAGGGGAAAAAAACTGTTTGAAAGGGGCCAAAAGCTAACTAAAAATGTTATCCTTTGTACCCCAAATGCATCTGCTTCTATTTCAGATTGGCTCTTTAGATATGTGTATGTGTTTAACATATTAAATTGAGGTTTCTCTACCCTTCCTCATGATTTCAGTATAATTATTTTGGGGCTCTTGATACTGAACTGATTTCCCCACACTTACATTTCAGTGTCATCAGGAGCACACCAGGGCTTGCTCCTAGAGGCAGTTGAGATAGCCATGACCTGGCTCCCCTTTGATGGTTACAGATCATTTGCTCAGATTGGCAAAAAGAATGTACTAGTAGTTCCTCCTTGCCGTCTCTACCTTCACAGACAGATTCACTTGAATCATCAAACATGTGAGCATGTGATTTACCCTCCTGTCTTCCAGTTTTTCACTAAGGTCTGCCTGATTTGGGTGAGGCACGATGACCATTAATGTTTAGTTTGCTTCTCTGTTGCTGTGGTAAGCTCCATGACCAAATGCAATTTGGGAAAGGTAGGGTTCATTTGGATTCCAAATCCCACTTACAGTTCATCATGGAGGAAAGTCAGGGTAGGAACAGAGTAAGCAGGAGCAGAGGCTGGAAGAATGGAGGAGCACTGCCTACTGGCTCACTCTCCATGGTTTGCTCAGCTTGCTCAACCTTTGCACATTAACCATTAATCAAGACAATGCCTACATATTGGCCTACAGAACAATCCAATAAGGGCAATTCCTCCATTGAGGTTTTCTCTTTCCAGGTGACTCTAGTTATGTCAAGTTAACAAAAAAAGTGTGATTAGTGAATCAATTGTACCTTATTAAGCTCAATAATATTTCCTGTGTGTGTGTGTGTGTGTGTGTGTGTGTGTGTGTGTGTGTGTGTACATCTGGGACAAATCCAGAGACTTATATGTTGCTACTAAAATAAACAGCTTATTTCAGCTCTAACTGAAGCCTAAATTCTCCCCCCAACCCAGTCTTCTGGAGATTCAGCTCTCACTAGAAAATCCTAAGAACCCAAGTTTAGAAAGAAAAAAATGTGAGTGTCCCTAGAACAGCATATTCTAAGGCATGGCTGTGTTGTGATCTGCCAAATGCACTGTAAAACAGTCAAGGGTCAAATGAATTTGGAGATCACAATGCTTTATCTTCTGGAAATTCATATTGTATAAGGATATTTTGAAGAATTCCGTTAAGTCTTCATATCTATACATACAGATACAAAAAATATATATGTGTAAACAAACTAAAGATAGTTTTGAAAAATAATCAACTATCCTTTTCAGTCCAGTGTTATATAGTTTATTTTACCCATGGGAACTATTTCTTGCATAGGATTATCATTATCCAAAACATATGAAAATACAAAAACCTACACTCTCAGAGAAAAAGCCAAGAGCTCCTCCTTACCCTCAGTGTGAGAGCTTAAGCAGATAACCCTCCTTTTCCTGGAGCATATTAAACCCATGGGACTCCCTCAGAAGTATCATTGTGGAGATCTAGAGTTGGATTTGAATTCAGAATTGAAGGCCAAGCTGGCCAGGGCTCAAACTGTTCCTACAGGAAGTGGCAATTTGCCTGTCACCTGGCTTCCTGACATCATTCCCCTCATACATCAAATTTGCCCCCCCTCTCCAATTTAATTAACAAGAGAGACTGGAGGTGGGAAAACCAGTGATTTTTTCCAGAGGCACTTCTGAATCTATTCAAGCAGTCAGTGCTCGTCTTTTTCTTTCAAAGGAAGTCCAGACATTCTTAAAACATGTTCTATTTTTAACAAAACACGATTAAACTGTCATATACCCTTCTTTCTGTTTTCTTCTCCACTGCTGCTGATGGTGACCAAGATATTTATATGGGAATAAAAGCTGTCTTCTTTATATTCAGCCAAAGTCACTGCTTCCCTGATATTATTATTTTGCATTTCTATAGACTTTATCTTTTCAAGTCCTTACAATCAGTAATTAGTTATTCTTCCCAGCTTTCTTATTAGGTAGAGCACTGTGATTGACCACTGCTACCATTTCCTCCTCTCCCCATTTCTTTTTATGTGAACAGAGAAGTAAATAAGCAAATGAGGACCTACTCTGTGTCAAGCTTTCTTTTACATCATCTCATTACCATAATCCTCTAAGAGTAATAAGAGTTCCAGATGAGATTTAGTGAGACCCATGCTGTTCTGCCTTCCTTCCTCCAAGTCTGCTGTAGAGAAAATTACAGACAAAATAATAATGGCTAAATGAAAGGACAAGTGATCAGCTATGATAAGAGCCAGCAAGCTGAAATGTCCTCGCTCATCGCATCCCATTCACACATGTACCATAACCCAGACCTACCTGATACAGGGTCATCAGTCAGAGAACCCAGTGGAAAGTGCAGACTTGGAATTTTATCAAGTTTTTATGCCTCCATAGCCTACCCTGGGTCTGTATTTACCCACTCAGTCTGGCAAAAGCAGGAGTTGGTAATGAAAGCACATGGAAGCTAGATATATGGATGTATGCTTCCAACCCTACAGCTTGGAAGACAAGAGAGCAGGGTGATTACTGTGAGTTTAAAACTGTCACAGGTCATTTAGTGAGTTTTGGGCCAGCATGGTCTACATAGTGAAACAATGTCTCCAACAAACAAAACAGAAGATTGTGGAAGTCCAACACCAAGGTCAGGCTTTCTCTGCAGAGAGGTTCCAGAGTGCCAGAGGCCTTCCCACACATAAGAACAGAACTACCAGAGATACAAAGCAGCTTGAATTTGAATATCCACAGAAAGCCAAGGTTTTGTTCCATGAAGTGGAGTGTTTCCATTTAAGACAGTGGGATGTGAACTCTATGGAATAATAATGGCAGCTGTCTTCTATACAACGAACTCAAGAAAATGAGGTAAGCTGCAGGCATAGTCTTTCCTTCATTCAGGTGGTATGGATCATCAACCCCATTTTCAAATGAGAAGGCCAAGGCTCAGGTAATTGAATGGTGCTGACATATAAACCAATAAAAGATAGACCAGATGATCTCTCTCTGTACTGCTTCTGAAAGCTCAGATAGACTATCCATTCTGCGCAGATACTTCCCTTATGGCTGGTAACTCCACTTTTCCCTACTCTAATAATAATGGCTCTCAGGAGGCACTGCATCTTTTTACCCACCTACCTGGGTACCAGCCACCTTATAACAGTTCCTTCCAAGAACTAGGTAGCAGTAAATTTCAGTGGAACTCTCGAGTGACAACTATTTTGACACTTTAAGGCCATTGATTTAGCTACTAATGTGCTTCCTTTATCAGAGACCCAGCAAGAATCTTAACACGAAGTCTGTATGTTAAATTTATACAGTCCTAAAAATTGGATTTAACGCTTTGAAGGCTTTTTTCCTTTAAGTCTAAGCAGACAAGGAAAAGCAAATAAAGAGAGAAAAAATCTAAAAACAAAATGCAAAATGTAAGGACAGTAGTTAATATTCTGGTTAAGAATAAGATAGTATTACAAGAAAAATAAAATTAAAGTAATCCTCACATCATATTGAGACATTGAGCAAAAGAGCAAATAGTCCAACAGATTCTTTAATTTTAAATATGCTGGTGTATTACAATAGCAGATATTCATGATGATGACATGGCTCTTCATGGAGAGAGGCAGAATCAATACAAGTTAGTATTTTTTGAACAGCATATATATATATGTATATATATATGCATATACATATATATAAAGAAATTAAAATGTTAAATATCTTATTATCTAGAGGAAACTTCTTAGCTATTAAAGCCCAGACCCAAAAAAAAAAAACTGGCTCTCAAAAATAAATAATTGCTAGACTTCTGGATGTGTACATAATCTTTCAGATACACCTTGCATTCTTCCAAGAGCAAGTATCCTGCAAGAAATGTACAAATGTCATATACACTTAATTATTAGCTATAGGTATCCTTCCTCATGCTACTGACTCCATATTCTGTCTATTATGAGAAACTTACCTTGTCTAAATACACTCCAAAGGAAAAATTCTCAACCTAGAAATTGTGTTACTTATCTGAGCTTCAAGCTTATCTTACCATTCTGCCTTTCTACTTACTAAATCTAGAAACTGTTTTTAGGAAGTTCTAATGGTTAGCTAATTTGTGTAGCCAATGAGATTCAGTCACTTCAAACAGAGCTTTGTACCAAGTTCCTGGAACTTAGTAGCCTTATCTTCCTGGTGTTATGGTGAGTAGTTGGTCTCTTGACTGTCAGTAGAAAAGCACTGGCTTACAATACAAAAGTGATATACCTCTGAAGTCTTTAGTGCTTCTACAAGGCATCAGAGACTTCATAATTCACATATAAAGATGAGAGTGCTCTGATGACAAGAGCCATGGCTAGTGAAACAGAACAAAGACTCAAAGGAAATTGGATAAAGGATAAAAGCTTTGGTTTACACCTGATGATTCCAGTAATTGTCAATGGGAAAAAAGCATATCACAGATTATTTGATAAGCCGTGAATAAACACCATTTTGCCTTTTTTGTACACTTCTCTGAATTTATGGAAGTTTATTTTGGAACCCTTATTTTGTCCTCCTTCTCTCTCTTTCTTCTCTTTGCATCTGCATTTGGTTCTCTTGAAAATAATGAAAGGAAATCAAAGTGCCTTTGTGTATTTTGACAGCTAAGTTGCAAATAGATTGATTGGAAACTTGATGTTTCTTTCTTAATTTAAGGAGAGGTGAGATTTGTGGGTAATATGCATAAGATGTGTTCACTAATAACAAGCTATCAGTGGGAAGAGGGAGAAAATATGGAGGCACCAGCAGCACTGTAATGCTTTTAAGCATGAGATTGATTTTAAATTTTTCTTATGTGTCGGTTTCATTACAAGCAAATTAATCCTTCTTTCTATGGTTTGATTTTATTTTTACTAGGAAACACTCCTAGGGGGGAAAATGTTTCAATGTTTTTCATTTTTCATGAGCAGTGAATTAAGTCTGAATGCTGAGCTAGGGGTACTCACACACAGAAGATGGTGGCTTTAAATAGGATGGTCCACCAAAATAAAAAGAAGAAAATAAAAAGAAAGAAAAACCCACCCCTTTGCACCTAATTGTATTTTCTGATTTCTCAAATTCTAGCAAGAAAGTAGAAAGAGTAAAACAAGCTCATTTTTCTTTCTCTCCCTATAGAATTTCAATCTGCGGCTTCTTCTTTACACAAAAAAGCACCAAGAGCCTCAGCCAGACTTATTTTGTGTCCACACACACTTCATTTTACAGCATCTTGCTGTTGCCCTTAGCTACTGCAAGCAAATATAGACAAAAATGGGAGCAGAAAGGAGCATTTGTCAAGGAATCATAGATTGCTGGAAATATTAGAACTTGGCTAGATGTGCCAGAAATATGAGCAACCCTGCTCAGAGTCTTTCCATTTGACTTGGAGAGAAAAGTTGAAACCTTTGGCAGAGATACTGCAATAAGAAGGTATCTTCCACAACTGTATTAATTAAATTATGTTTCAGAATGGGACTGTATAACTAAGAAGTAAAAAAAAAAGGAAAATAGATAATGGAGACATAAAAGAAGGAAAAGATGCCTATTGTGGGATATTTGATTACACTGTGAAACCTAGTATTACATTAATAAAATCAGCCTTAGATCATGGAGCAGAGCCAGCAACTAGTTGACAGAAATTAGCCATAAAGAGTATGGAGAAGACAGGAAGAGGAATGGAGAGGTGCATAGGAAGAAGTAAGGAGGGACTTAGAGTTTCGATGTCTTTTGGTTTGGGACAGCTAGTCTTTTGGTTTGGGACACACTCCCTTGCTGGGCATGTGGCCAAAGGGAAGGTCAGATGGCTGCTTCTCTGCCTCTCTGAGCTAGCATGTTTTCACCAAACCTCTGATTCTTGAGTCTTTCTTGGTAAACAAAATGATGGAGACTTAACTTGGTACCTAACATGGAGTGCCAAATATAGTCAGAATTTCTTTGGACCATCAGCTTCTGATTAATGACATGGAGACATTTTATTAATTATGAAAGTTTTGCCTTCACTTTGGCTTGTTCTTAACTAGATCTTATAATTTAAATTAACCTGTTTATATTAGTCTTTGTTCTGCCACGTGGTTCATTACTTCTCCTCAATACCTTATGTCTGAACTGGCTCTGAATCTTGCTGGTGAATCTCCTGCCTCTCAGATTCTTCTGAGATCCTCTCTCTCCCTGGAAATCCTGCCTATCTTCTATCTTCTCCTGCCTAGCTATTGGCTGATCAGCTCTGTATCAAACCAATCAGAAGGCACCTTGGCAGAGACACATCTTCACAGTGTACAAAAGGATTATCTAATAGCAGATGCCTGGCTTATGGCATGGGTCACAGGCAACCAGAAAGTTGGTGGTAAGTTCAAATGATGGGATTATCTAACCTATCAACAGCTGAGGGACATGAGCTACATTCACATGGTGAATGATTGCACTTACATGTATGTTCTGTGTAAACTACATTTCATTAGCTTAGAAACCCTCCAGAACAAAGAGGGGCAAAAAGCACACAAATGGGTTATGAAAGTCAATTTATAGTTGCAGCAAATAATAGAAATTGACACACTGGAGATATAACTTAAGTGTAGAACACTTTCCTAGCATCCACTGCGGAGGCTGTAGATTCGAACTCCATAAAGGAAAAAGAGAAAGAAGAGAAAGAGAAAGGAGAGAGAGAGAAGTAGTGAGAGGGAGATGTACAGAAAAGAGAGAGAGAAATAATCATAAATATTAAAAGAGATCCATACTTGTTCATAAACATGAAGCCACAGGAATGTAATTGTCATTGTGTCAATTAACTGCCTGATATATATCTAATTTTTTGCCATTATACTTTTCCTGGTTAAATATATTTGGATTCTTTCCCCAGAGAAATACACATTTGTAGTATTACTTACTCTTGTAAAACAATTGTTCAAAATTTGTTTTAATATTATTTGAAAAGCTCTTTGTCCCAACTGTCATTGGCAGTATCAATCAGATCTATAAAATTGGGGTGAATCCTTGCTAAGATTCTCTCTTTCTGAGCTGTAATGTCAAAATTCATTTGCCCAGAGACTATTCTGAAATATTCTTTGATTTGATAGTACTTGTTTATTACTTAATGGTCACTTCTCTCATTTAAATAGGGAGTTGAGTTACTATCTTGGTTGATTTTCATATTTTGTGCAAATCTGACAAGCTTTTTAAGTTCTTAAATAATGTAGTAAAGTTTCACATCTAACTTCATGAAAGGAACATGTATAAGTTATTGTTTTATAAAATATATAACTAAATAGTAAACTAGTGCCTCCTGCAGGAGCTTGAAAAAAAAGGCAACAGTAAGGAAGGGTCTCTAAAATTTAAACTTCATCAGACTGTCATGTAACAACTACAAAAATACATTGACATTCAGCATCACAACCTGTGAATTGCAACCCCTTTGGAGGTCAAATGATCCTTTCACAAGCGTCCCATATCAGATATACTGAATATTAGATATTTACATTAATAGTACCAACAAAAATAATTTTATGATTGGGGATCACACACCATGATGAATGGTATTGAAGGACTGCAGTATTAGGAAGGTTGAGAAACATTGGCATAGTAGACGGTTGACCATGTGGCATTGCTACATTTATAATGCCTTGTGTAGGAAAGGGGAAGGACTGACTAGTTTAGGAAGGTTTTAATTAGGAGAATGTAGGACTAGCACCTCTTGGGATGATCTTCTAGTATTGTGCCAAACCATATTTCTTCTCACAGCAGTAGACAGGGTACCACAAAAAGAGCAAGCATCAGTGTCTAGGACCATCTTAAGTGTCTATTGCATTACTGGTATAGAGTTACCTATGCTTATAAACCATGAGAATGTCCAGTCTCTAGAAGCAACAAGTAATTTTATTGGTGGCTCAGTACTCCCAGAAAACTTCTACTAGCTGAGCCCAAAGTCAGAAGTTAAACATGCCTACAGAGTTCAATAGCATTACTATAGATGAAAGACATGGAGGAATATTGGCACATCATTGAAACTGAGTATCAAGTAAATCTGCCTCTAGTTCCCAATCTACACTCCATCACACACAACTTGGTAGTATCATTCATTAGGGCTAAACTACCATTGTGAGAAGAACATACACAGAAGGTCCAGATGTTGAATAATTTTCGTTATAGTAGACATGTCCCTTATGCCTTCAAAAATATCCACTACCTCTCACAAATGCTTTCATTTCTAGGCACACGATTTTTTTTAATAGTATTTTTACAGAATACACAACTGAGCTACTAAGGATGAGGGGCTGGAAAGTTCTACATCTCTGTATCTTGGCACTCAATCCAGTCGTTGAAAATAATTTAAAAACAGAGTCTACTTGCTCTTTCATCATTACAGAGCTATGCATAGGGTGTGAGGAATGCCTTGCCCATGGAGGCCTTCTGGAGTGCTGTAATTAGAACCTTAATTATTAGTAACATGTGAGGATGTGAAAAGTGGAAAGCTAGATCTTGTGGTTTCATTTTTATTTTTTCTGATTTTATTTTCTATAACTAAAAGCCAGAGACATCTGTAAATTTAAACAGTAAAGAGAATGAGATGATATGTTTTGGAAAATCAGAGGGAAAATAGAAGATAGGAGGTAAGAGGCCTTAAGGCAAAGTTCTCTTCCATGTGAGATCACTCTTCCCTCAGTGTGAGACCATTTTATCCTTAACTCCTAAGTGAAAACATGGGTTTCTTTATCCCAAACTCCTGACATTCAGAAAAGATATTGAACATGAGATACTGATGCCATGTTGCTTTGTAGACAGTTTTGAAAGGATCATTATTGCCACATTGTTATGTAGTTCTATAATTATTGTCTGTTATGTCATTGATGATTTTAGCTGGCTAATGTCCTAGTACCACATGCATGAGGTTAAGAACTAGTCTGAAGACTATTCTAGAGACAGCACATTAACATTTTTTGTACTGAGCCTGTGTATAGAGTTATAGATGCTTTGTGAGATTTAGGAATTCAGGTAGAATCTTATTTTAAACAACACGAGGAGAGATCAAAATTGCAGCACTGAATCTAAATCTCATTAAAATGGAAGTTTATGGCTATAGAGTATGGAGGGATATATTGTTTATTGAGATTTTTTATTTGCTTACATAAACAAGTACTAGGTGTGCAGTGTGCCTGCAAACAATAACAAATGTGAAAGATGCAAAAGAAAATGCTCCTGCCAGCTCTGAGGGAGAGTTTAAAATCATCCCTTCCAATGTTCTATGATTTGTATATTTTTCACTTGCTTTAGTAGGAATGGCAGTTTATGCACAAGTTTTTTTTTCACATAAGATTCATTGTTTTAGGAGTGTGTCTTAGGCAGCAATCTGGTTGACATGCCAAAGCGCAATTACCAGGGCCATAATGCTTATGGAGCCCTAGTTTAGTGAGGAAGTAAATTATTCTTACATGATCAACATAGAGTTAGAGAATGTTAATATATAAGGCCTCTGCCTGTCTTTGCTCTGTAAGTTTCACTAAGGCCATTTCGTTGAGAGGCCAGTAACCCCTTTCCCCTTTGTAAGTTAATTCTCAACAGGAGCTAAAGCAGCATGCTGAAAAACAGGTCCTCTGACATTTAACACAGGGACCTATTCATTTGGAAATACCAAATTTGCCTGCCTTAAAGCTACCCATAGACCTTATAATTTGGCTCCATCTTAAATTGTGAAGCCTTTACTTAAACTCAGCTCAATTTTGAACTCTGAAATCAATGTTTCATTGTGTGGCATGCACACATCATGCCTACAAACATATAGAACTATGAAAATTCACCAATTACAACACCCCAAATTAAGTGTATTAATATTATGTATAAATCACTTCTGATTTTTACATTTAACTCCAAAATAATATTGATGATGGCTAATTGCATTCCAGTTTATTTTTTCTTTTACATAAAAGCCTTGCCTATTCTCAGAACCTGCCTTTCAATTTTGGTCTGCCATACCCTGAACAGGTGTGAAAGAGCCTAAGTTCCTACTTGCCTGGAACAGGCATGCTGTGAGATTGTTTAAGGCAGCAGTTTTCTACCTGTATGAGCCATGATCCCTTTGGAATCAAATAACACTTTCACAGGGGTTGCATATCAAATATCTTGCTTATCAGATATTTACATTATGATTCATAACATTAGCAAAATTACCGTTATGAAGTTGCAAGGAACATAATTCTATGGTTGAAGGTCACTACAACATGAGGAATTGTATTAAAGGGTTGCAGCATTTGGAAAGTTAAGAATCACTGGTTTGAGGAATAGGAGAATACTCGTGGGAGCTAGTACTCCAACAGAGCAATAAAGAAAGCATGGTGCAGTCTTGTTGCCTTTATTTTGCCCCCTCTCTATGGTCTGTTTTCATTAGCTAGTCTTGAATGGAACTGAGTTTTGTAGTATTCAGAAGGCTGGTATATAGCAGAAGTTTCTTATTCTTCACAATTAGTTTCTTTCAGTCACAGACTTAGAATAAACAAACATTCCATCCTATGTAGTCTCCACCACCTGACTTGGACTTTCTGCACTTACCCTACCTTCTAGCAGTCTAAGGTCAGGGCACTAGAGAAGGAAGGAACTATGGAGAAGATTGAATATACTGGGCTCTGTTCTATATTTTCATTTTTGTGTGTTTTTTTTCAAGACATCAATATGAAAGGTTTAGAACTTCAGAACACTGAACAGTCAGTGGTGAGGTCTGGTCACTGGAGAAACCGTGGAGAGTACTTTGGAGTGGACTGGGATCATTTTGAATATATCCCCCCTGTCTTTCAAATGGGTTTAGGTGTTGATTTGAGAGAAAAGCCATGAAACTTCTAACTCTAAACAACAGGACAGGCTATTTATACCAGAGGACAAAGTATGATGTGAGGTCAGATGTGTTACAGAATACCAAAGAAGCATTCCAGATGTAATTGACTATATTCTAAACAAAGCCTAGGTTTAAAAATAGTTGGGAATATAAACAGCTGAAGGGGGTTGTGGGGGAATAGATAAACAGTAATGTATGAAGCAAAAGGATTCTTACTACTGTTATGTCAATGACAAGATAATTAATTGCACTTAAGAGCTTTTACTTTTTTATATCTTGCTGTGGTATTGCAAGACTTAGGAGAATATAATAAAATAATGATTTTTGTGTTACTTGCTGAATCAATACAATTGTGGTTTTTAAGTAACTACATATGAGTTCTCACAGACATATATGTATGTATATATATATATACATACACACACATATATTATATATATATATATGTTTTCTCTGTGAACATTTAAGACTGCAAGCCTTTGCTTTCTTAGGAATCGGTTTCTAGCCTAAGTTTAGTAAAATGATCTGATTTTCCCCTTTAAAGGGGCTTGAGTGAACCCATCCTTCACAGAGGACCTATCTGCTATAAATGGCTACAGGGAGTAATTTTTTAGGTAGTGTAGCCACTGGTCAGTAGACCAAACTCACCTATCCCATGCTTGTATAAAGAATCCCAATTGAACTCAGTGGGACACACACACACACACACACACACACACACATACACAGTATGAGACATAGGAGGGGAAATTGTTGAAAAGGCAGTCCACAGTCATGAAAGAAGAATAAAAGAAGTTATGAAAGTACATATGGTCAAACACATTATGTATCTGTATAAATCGGTCTAGGAATTAACTTCTCAAAGGAATAAAATGTGATAGCCTCTTAGTGATTACTGGTGGTACTCAGGTATGATATACATGTAGTCATCAGTCATCATAGGCTACCTAGTGGCTGCATTAAAGTTCATTACCCCCAAACTGTGAGTTTTTGAAAACATGCCTTAACTCTTTTCTTCACAGATTTGCAATCATACCTGTATCTTTTCTTTCCTTTTTTGCTTTTTTGTTTGTTTGTTTGCTTTCCTTTGTTTATTCTTTGTGTCTTTCACATCATGCATCTTGATCCCATTTGTATTTCATCTCTCCTTATCTGCCTTATGCCCCTTCTGCTGGTGCAGTGACCCCTCCACATAAAATTTAAGAGACAAAAGAAAAGGGGGAAGTATCACATAGTGAGTCACACAATAAACCCGTTTGTCTATATGTCGTTACTTGCAAGTGTTCATTGCAGCCTTATTGGTCTTGTTTGGGGCATCTGGTTTCTGCTACACTATCTATCGATGCTGGGCCCTCACTGGAACTCCTCTTGGTCATCCTGTTGTTGCTCTGTGTCGTGGAAATCCTGTAGCTCTGGGGTCTGCCTAACTGGTCCCTTCACATGCAGATCATAGATGGGGTGGATACTGGGGTGGGTCAACCTATAACCCTGGTACTGGGCTTGGGTAGTGGCAGGGTTGGTCAGCTCTCCAGCTTCCCCTTGTCCATTCCACCAAGGTAAGCTCTCCTTCATTGCCTTTGAATTCACCCCTTGCAGTGATAAACAAGGGGTGAGGCCAGTTCTCCTGCTTTCATGTCGCCAAGGTCTGATCTCCCACACCTATACCTTCAGGGTCAGCTCTACATGTTGCCCAGGAATGGTATAGGGGCCACTCTCCCTAGTGCTGCAGCAGATGAGGGACAAGACTAGCTCTCCCACTCAATGACCTCAGGACCAGCTCTCCTACCTGCCTCAGGCATTGATGGACAATGGAGGGTGGAGGCAATCTCTCTCCTGCCTATGCCACCACATGACAGGTGAATGATGGATAAATTTCTTCTATCCTCACAATGTCAGGACTGGCTTACACACACCTCTGAAAATGGAGTTGGCTTGGCTGTGTCTTAGGTAATACAGATAAGACTCAGCTTTGCACTGGTGCTACTCACTATATATCAGCTAGACATGTCTCAGGGCTCAGATAAATTCCACATATATATAGACTGTAACCTAGAATCCAAAAGCTGAAATGTCCTTCTTGTGGCAAATGGCAGGCTCCTGGCCAGCAGAGCTGACATGCATTAGGGGTCTCAGAATAAAGTCAGAGAATGAAAGAAAAGGGGAATGAAATATGGGGAGCTTATTAATTAAGAGTGTTGGTTATATATTTCCTATTTATTCTTTCAAATCTCAATAAGGATATGTAGAAAGTCTTTAATACAGAAAATTGCCTAGTAGTCACCACTCTAATTTCTATGCTGACATGATTTTCTTTGAGTTTCACACAGTCAGCTTGTAAACCATGCACCTAAGCTGTCTTGTCCTCTAAGATAAAATTTTCAGAAATAATGAAGAAAGCCAGTCAGTCTGTTTTATCTCACTGTAACCCCCTTCTTTAGATGGTTACAGCTGTACAGAAAAATAACACTAGAAAATTCTGATCCACAGGCTTGGATGTTTCAGTTATTACCCCCATGAGATGTGGAAAGCCTTGAGATATGGAAGCTATGCCTATCACTACTATTCATTAACTAGGTTAATATTTTATATTGGAAAGAAAATGCTACCACAAAGTTATTGCTTCAGAAATAGCAATGACTACTCTGTGGCCTGTCAGCATTATATATTCACCAGAGTCAGGTAAAGTAATCTTGTGATTCACAAACAAGAATTCATCTTCACTAGGTGTCTTGTTCCAAAATCCTTCCTGTTTTTTTTTGCCCACTTCATGATTTAAACACTGATAATAATTCAATCCTAGTACATACACCCATGCACACACACACACACACACACACACACACACACACACACACACATATATATATATAACACAGGGTATATGTATATACCCTGTGTAATACTGTAATACATATGCAGTATCATCTGTGTGTGGAGAGATACAGAAATATTCAGGGAATATGTATAGATACCAAGTGCTTGCTGAATTAGCAATTCTTTTAATAACAGTAAGGTATCATCTGCCCATCACTATAAAATAATAAAAAAGAACAGAAAATAGTTAGCCCATACGTATTCCCACCATTAAATGAATACATTTAATATGGCAGTTTTACTTAATGTGAAACTAAAAGACCAAAGCCATCTAAGTCGAATAAAAGCATGAGTACCAGACTCTTGTTAGAGTATGACTCTTGTGAGAGTCATTGTTCTAGCAAGCATATTGCAATAACTTTAATAAGGCCTGAACTTCATATTTTGCTATGTATTAAGCTAAGTACATTTTTGTTATTTAATTCTGAGGGAAACATCATAGGATATTCTTATAATTTAAATGTTTTCATAAATATGAAACATAATAAAACTATACAACCAATATATTAGTAGGAAAACAAGAAAGTAACTTCCATACACACACCACTTTGGCAATCAATCAGCCCCACTGTAATCTGTGTAATATTAGAAAGTATTAAGAGTGACTTAAAACCTAATTGAATCTGCTGACAACTTGATAGAAAGTTATTTGAGTTTTTATGAAGGTTATTCTCATTTCTGTAGACAATTCCTTTGTGTTATGTTTTAAGGTCAAGGCGGTTCAATGAAAACCTGTTGTTCTAACATCAAGAACATATAAAGTCCCTTATATGTTAATTTTTGCTGATGCTGGCATGACATTTCATATTAGGTTCCTGTCACAGGAGAATAGATTTAAAAAATACAATTAAGACAAAACATATTTATTCAGGGGAGAATTATTGCTGAACTTTAGTTACATAGACAGCAATGAAACATTCAACCATTTGAACAAGGACATCTGACTTACTATATCTGGATGGTTTGTGATTGCCAAAATATGGAAAAGAAGTTAGCATATTGTTAACCTTCAAATGATGCCCCACCCTTAGAAATAATTGCTCCATCTCATCTTATATCACAAGGGAGTAACTTTGCAAAAGTGTAGTTTTAATCTATGCAGCCAGCTCCATTTTCTCACTTTGTTTCTGACAGCCACTGTAAGAGGAATTAGGACTATGGGCACTAAAGGTCAGAATGAAACACAACATGAACGATTTTGTTTAGGGAAAATCCAAGCATTAAAATAATGTTATTTGGTGTTTTAAGTCAAAGGATAAAATGGAGAAGTTTGGAGTTGAATTTCTGAACTGCAGTTACTTGCAAACAACATCTTTGTGTCCTCTAATTTCAGGTGGTGAATATTGCCACTTAAATAACTGATGCTCAAGGTTGGGCACATCAGCCCAGTGGTACATGTTAATTGATACGCAATGATGTACATGTGTAGAGAGCTGCAAAGTGCTGCTCCTTAAAGATGGCACTGGCTTCCGCCTTCCACCTCCCCAAGGGTGAGCGCTCTCTGGTGTAAGCAAGCCCTTATTTGGTTAAGTCTGTTCAGCCTGTTTGCTTCCACGTTAGAGTAGCCTATCTGCAAGGTCCACGTAGCACACTGGGGTTGGTTAGCACAAGGGTATTTAAGCCTGTGCTAGGGTCCCCCAGGCTCCCGCGGGTCAGAAGAATATGTTTCAAGGATCTTGATTAAAACTGCATGAAGAAGATCTTCCCGGAGTCGTGTCTTCCTTGCTGGCAGGGGTAGGCACGTACAGATGGTGGCCCGTATGGGGAATTTTTCAGATCAGAACTTCTTGCAGTCAGGGCAGCGCTGGTTAAGTTCCCAAGGTAAGTTGGGACCAAATTAAGGCCTTCAGTAAAGTGGCGATAAGGTCTCCAGGTAAGGAGTGATAAAGTTCTGGAGTTTTGACTAGGCTAAGGTCCTCGGTAAACAGGCAATAAGGTCTCCGGTAAGGAGCAATAAAAAGTCCCAGGTAAGTTGGGACCAAGCTAAAGTCCACAGAATTAAGTGGCAATAAAGTCTCAGGCATTGAGCGAGAGGTTGTATCGAACCGAAAGTAAAATTTTCAAAATGGGGACTTCTCAGTCTCATCCAATTTTTCTGGCTCTTCAGGAGCTACTTTTGTCAAAGAAATTTAAAATAAAGAAAAGCACACCAGAAAGATTCCTGAGTGAATGTGATGCCATTGCACCTTGGTTCGCAGTTTCGGGAGACCTCACGGTAGGGTGCTGGGAAAAGTTAGGCAGGGATCTTGATTTTGCTTGGGAACAAGGGAAGCTAAAGTCCAGAGTCCAACCTGTTTGGAAGTTAGTGCGTAGCTGTATCGAAGACAAGAGGTACTGCAAAGAGACGATGGAAAAAGGGAAAGATGCGCTAGAAATGTTGCAAGAAGAAAGATCAGAAGAGGTTGAGAGCACAGGAGAGTCAGGTACGGATGAAACAGATTCTGAGGAAGAATTGAAAGCCCTCCTAGAAAAGGTTCAGAAACAATCCCTTAAGGGGCAGAGGGGGAAGGGAGAGAAGAAATGGTGATGTGGGGACATGAGGGACCCTCCTGGACCAATGCCTTCCGCGCCTCCTCCTGATCAGAGTGAGGAAGGGCAGGGCCCAAGTAGAGGGCTTTCCTTTTGCCCTGAGTTCTGGAGAGCCATACAAAATGACTTAAGCCTGTGGCCTATCCAGTTTTCCAGGATGCCCAAGGCAATAGATAATGAGGAATATTTAGACTTTAAGGTTATCAAGGCTCTGGCTGAGTCCGTGAGAACATATGGAATTTCAGCTTCTTTTACTGTAGCTCAAGTTGAAGCCCTAAATAGGTATAGCATGAATCCTAGTGATTGGGGTGCACTGGCTCAAGCATGTCTAAGCCCCGGGCAATATCTGGATTGGAAAGCCTTTTTAATAGAATATGCCAATGAACAGGCCACAGTTAATCTGGCAGCCGGAAATGCAGCATGGGACAGGGACATGTTGCTTGAACAGGGACGCTTTGCCAACCAACAGACAGGATATCCAATACAAGTTTTTGAACAAGTAAATCGATTGCCATAAAAGCATGGAAGTCATTACTCAAGGGAGAGGTGAGTGGTAACCTCACTAAGATACTACAAGACCCAATGGAACCATTTTCAGATTATATGACCTGTTTGGTAGAAGCTGCAGGGAGAGATTTTGGCATTACAGCAGCCATAGTTGCAGCTATCTCTTTTGCAGTTGTGGGTTCAGTCACGGCTGCTGTAGTTATGAGCACATTGGTGCAGACAGCCTCTAAGCTAAATGAGTTGTCCAAGAATGTGGCTACCACCTTGGATGCTCAATCCATAATTGGTGCTCAGATAAAAGGAGGTTTAATGATTGTAATCCTCAGAATTAATCTGGTGCAGGAGCAAATAGATACCTTGTGACAGCTGGCACAATTGGGATGTGAAATGAAATATCCAGGTTTATGTGTTACTAGCATTCAGTATCAGAACTTTACACATGCTGCTAATTTGTCACGACAGTTGTCTAGCTATCTTTTAGGAATGATAAAGCTGCGAGTAGCCATCGTTGCAGTATATTCAACATGTGTGGATGTGGGACTGGCTGCCAGATTGTCATTGTGGTTCCCGTTGCCATGGATCATCTGAAAGAGTGGGTGGGAATGGGAGCCATGGCTGTCCTCTTGTTGCTTATCTCCTTCGTGGGCCTGTGGTGCCTTTGTAAGATGAGGTTTGATCTAAGCAGTATGCAGCTATGGTTGTCCAGGCATTTACATCCATTGAGGCAGGACAGTCTCCCCAAGCACGGCTTGCAGTCATGAACAAGTATTGATCCATCACGCTCAGGTTGTATGGCTTAGCACTGCACTCCGAGTTAGCTCCGGAAGTGAGCGATTCCAAGAAGGGCAAGTCTGGTTGCATGTGGATTGGTGTCCAAGGCCCCACCTCCAGGAAAAAGATACCGGATGGGTGTGGCACTGACTTGGCTGACTACCAGGATACAGGGTCATTACAATGTCCACTGCTTTACTGGAGACCAGACCACTACCCTTGCCTGTTGCGTTATTAAAACAAAAAGGGGGAACTGTAGAGAGCTGCGAAGTGCCGCACCTTAAAGATGGTGCTGGCTTCCACCTTCCACCTCCCCAAGGGTGAGCGCTCTCTGGCGTAAACAAGTTAAGTCTGTTCAGCCTGTCTGCTTCCGCATTAGAGTAGCCTATCTGCAGGGTCCACGTAGCTCGCTGGGGTTGGTTAGCTCAAGGGTATTTAAGCCTGTGCTAGGGTCCCCCTGGCTCCTGCGGGTCAGAAGAACATGTTTCAAGGATCCTGATTAAAACTGCATGAGGAAGATCTTCCCGGAGTGGCGTCTTCCTTGCTGGCAGGGGTAGGCGTGTACATACATGTAGACATTGAGAATAGATGTTTGAGTAAGAATATCTACAAGATGCATTAGTTAATTCAATATATTAATATGAATAGGTGAAAAGATGATCACATGCCCGTTAAAACATTTGTGTGTGTCTGTGAACTTATTCCTGGAAGAGAAATAATTACTTTGTCAAATACCTAAATAAACTTTTTTTTTTTTTATTAAAAGCCATTTTTGGATAAAGGCCTATTGTAGATGACCCAGAATCCCCTTTGTGTGATGCTTGGAGAACTCATGCTGGTTACCTAGTTGTTGGAATAAGAGGACAACAACAAAATGTGCAGACCTCCAGGGTCATGGGGGCTCTTGGTGGTTCTTGAAAGCTGCAGGCTGAGAGATCATTAGCTCTAATGAAGGTCTTGTTTCTAGTGCTCTGTTTGGGTAAAAATGTATTTATTCAGAAAAATTATGCCTTGCCATGTTGGCAAATGGTTATGACCATGAAAAACCTATTTGTCCTCCAAAATGACCCCTTCTTAATTTCAACACCAGTTCCACCTAGATTCTGACCAGTTGCTCACACCTAGAGATATTGTTAAACCTCTCTTCTTTAATCTGTCCCTGTTGGTACTTTCACTGATCAACCTTGGACAATGTAACTGAGATCCCCCGCTAGTCTCCCAGTTTTTCTGAAGTATTGAAAATTATAACGTCCTATGAAATATGGGGAAAAAAGCTGAGACCACATCTCCCAAGCCCTTCAAGGTATCCCATGGTCATTAGCTTCGAATGTCTGCTTGCTTTACTCTCCTTTCCACAGTTGCTGTATAATCCTAGTTTGTTCTCTGTTGCTATGATAAAACACAGTAACAAAATGAAATTTGGGGTGGGGGAAGGTTTTACTTCACATTACAGTTGTAGTTCATCAAGAGGGGAAGTCAGGGTCAGAGCTAAATGCAGGAACCTGGAGGCAGACACTGAAACAGAGTTCACGAGTCCATGAAGGAACAACCTTTCCAGGGATGGCACTGCCCACAGTAGGTTGGATCCTTCCATATCAATCATCAGTCAAGAAAGTGTTCCACAGGCCTGCCTCTAGGCCAGTATGATGGACAAATTTTCTCAACTGAGAATACCTCTTCCCAGATAACTCTAGCTTGTGCCAAGTTGTCAAAAACTAATAGGGGCATATATTGATAACTCTTAAATATTTTGGACACAAGGTAGATTCTGTCGTATACAAATCTATCTGAATGCAAATGCTACAATTTTTCTTCTTAGACACCATGAACATTTTGTTGCACACTTCAAGTGCCAAGTATAAATATTTGCTGAATCAGTTTACACACTTCTTACAGTTTCTCTGCCCTTCCATAGTTTCTAATTTTAATATCTGAGGTAACTAATATTTAATTAACTTATGTATATGAATGTGTTCACTTCTGCGAGTGTCTTGCGTAGTATTTTGCACAATGCTTTGTGTCAAGTCATATTTTCCTCTGCAGAATTTACTTGTATGATGGCTTAGTAGATAAGGATGCTTGCTGACAAATCTGGCTGACTAATCCTGCAAACTGACATAGTAAAAGGAGAGAACAAATTCTCACACATTGTCCTCTGACCTCCACATATATTCCACAGCATATTATGTCTGCTCCTCCAAATACACATAGAAATGTAAAAAAATATTTTAACATAATATATGTGTGTTTATTATCATCATTCATGCTTGTGACTTTTCAGTATGGTTTATTTCTTAGTTCACGTTTTGGGGGAATATGGGAGTCTGATTGCTTCATCTCATGCTAAAAGCATGTCACTTTTTTTTCAAGCTCAACCTTATTTTAGATCTTTTCATATGCTTTCAATCTTTGAATTATTTTCTGTTCACTGGAATTTGCATATATCTTTAAATCTAATGCCACCCCCAACAACTCAAGATTTATATTTCATACAATGAGAAAGTTATAACTGCTTCCACTGAGTTCAGGAGTGGATCTAGTCACCACAGTCATACTCTATTAATTGATAAACTGATAGTATCAATTTCTGATTGGATTATCATCTTTAATATCTCTCGTATATTCATAAAAAACAAACTCGGTTGTCACGTGTTGCTTTTTCTTTGCTTATAGTGTTTTCCACTACAAATCTATCAAGAGTGCTATCACTTGTTGCATCCTTGCTTCCTGTTATCTGGATATTGAGGATTCTTCTCTAAGGACAAATGTTCCTTCTTAAAATTGCCTCAGTCCTCCTGCCAATCCTTCTCTTTACCCATTATAAGGATTAGCCACAACCACCACTATTAGCACATCTGTTAGATCAACATCAAGCTCTTTTTGGTCTTGGCATCTCTTCAAAAATCAAATTTGGTCAGTGAGACATCCTACTTTCCAGTTAGTTGTGGGCATCATTGACCCAGAATCACTTACTTGTTGATGTCCAGATTTTTCAATTAATCCATTCTCTGTTTTTCTGGGCTGTTTTTACAAGATCTTAATTATATCATAATCACACAGTAATTATAATTATCAAAGCAAATTTTAAGAAATTAGCTGAGACTCTTAGCTATTTGAACTTATTTATGTTAGCTTCCTCATTTGTTTTATTACACTCAGTCTATTATCTCCTACTATGAATCTTAAAATAAAATTACCTCTGGCCATTTGTACCAATCCTCACACATTCTTCTTTTCTAGTATTTCTTTTTATTTAATGTGTAGTGCCCCACCATTGTTTTGTATGAAAAGCAACTATAATAGCAAATAAACACTTGCCCGTCATCCAGTAAATGACCACATGATCTAGTAAGTGACCACCTCACCTTTGCAAGTAACCCTAATTATCCTTAGTAGGTCACAAAAAACAAAACAAAACAAAACAAAACAAAAAGTATGAAAGTAGGAAGGGAACTTTTGTAGGCAGTTTCTGTTCTGCCTGGTTTTGCCACCCTTCAACATCAAATAAACACACTGACGCTTGTATTAATTATATATTGTTTGGATGATGGCTATGGCTTCTTACTGGCTAGCTCTCTCTTAATTATTTACCCACAACTATTAACCTATGTATTTATACATGGCCTTATCTTCCCAGAAAAGGCTCCAGCACCTTACTCCTTCATTGGCTACATGGTGTCTCCCTGGAGACTTCTCTCTGTGTCCTTTCCCCAAAATTCTCCTTGTCTCATAGCCCAACCTATACTTCTCACATGGCTACTGAACAATCAGTGTTTTATTCATCAACCAATAAGAGAAACATATATGCAGAAGGACATCCCCCATCAGACTTTCTGAGAACAAGGTGTGCTGTGGGAATTGGGGAATAATATACAATCAAACTGCATTACATCCATGACTGAAAATTTCAAATGATTTTTAAATAGCATTGAGGACCACCAGTCCACACTAGATTTATACATACATACATACATACTTGCATGCACACACACATATACATATACATATATATGTATGCATGTATGTATATATGTATATATATTTTTTACATGTTAACATTGTATTATTTATTTTTACATACGAATCCCAGTTCCCCCTCCCTCCCCTCATTCCACTCCCCCAGACTGTTCCCTCACCCCATGCCCCTTTTTGCTCATCAGAAAGGATATGGAATCAACAAAGTCTGTCCCATCACCACAGAAGCAAGACCACGGCCAGCCCAACATCTAGTCCACTATACTTTGAACCAGACTTTCTTATATACAGTGTCTATAAACATTGCCTGTGTTATCTACACTGCAGGTCCCATGCTGTTCCCATCCTTTGCAGTTTACAGAGGCCCCACACATTCAGTTCAGTGACTGGTACATGCCAGACATGGCTCTATCAAACTACATGCACATTAAAAGGAAGAGAACTAGCCCGAGTCAAGGGCAACGTTTTGAAAAAAGCATCTAAATTTTATGGTGAACCAGTTCTTCTGTATGTTGAGATATATACACATGTATATGTCTATGTATATCTATAAATATATAATTATATTTATCATTATTATGTGCATGATTTGGAGGCTGGGGCACATGTACAACTCTGTGGAGATCTGAGGCCAACTTTCTGGGATTGATTCTCTCTTTTCACCTTTACATAGTTTCTATATATTAAACTCTGATCACCAGGCTTATATACACTACTATTGATTATCATTGCTTTTTCCCACTCACATTAATTTCTAACATTCATCTTTCTTCTATTCTCTTACTTCCTTACCTTCCTATTGTATATTCCCTGGAATTGCTTCATTTTCTAATCCAAATATGTACTGATAGACTTTAGCTTCACAGAATCTTTCATGTAATCTATATATCCAAATGCCCTTGATAGTTGTGTCATGGTTTCTAGCAGCAACTGGTGGAAATCAGAGGTCTAGGACATGAAACTGCATAAATGATGCTTTGGAATTTAGCATCACAGGATTAATCTCTGCTTTTCCCCTTTATTTATTCTATCTGATTCATTGACTTTGCACAAAGTCCCACTTGTAGCCATCACTCACATGACAAAAATTAAAAAAAAATTGAGAGAAGTGGAGACCAAGTTCAGTCAGAATAAAGTAAAATCATCAGAGTGGAATGGGGTCAAATGCAGCAACCATAGAAATAGGGTTGGCAGTGCAAACATGAGAGTGGGAGAGGGCAGGAGAGTGAAACTATCAGAGGATTATTTTTGAAATTGGCTCTCTGTTTCAAAATATACATGCTTAGATATTAATTTTTCAGTTTATGAAAAGTCTAAATATCATGCTATTAACAGAAAACTATCTTACCATTTCAAACAGGAATGTTTATAGAAACAGGAATGTTTATATAATGTTTATAGAAAATGTAAAATATTTACATTACCCAACTAACCTTTTTGGGGAGAACAGCTTTTGGCTATAACAAGAATATGTGGATTTGGTAAAATGGGAAATTGTAAACTTAAAAAGGCTATCAACATTTTAACAGATATTTTGTATAAATCTATTTGGAGAAATACATAATGAAGAGTAATCTCAATCCCTTGAGGGAAGAGAAGTCTTATAGTATCAAAAGCATACATTCATCTCTTCTTCACTACCCAGTGTAAAACAGGTAATTGTTATAGTTCTAACTCTTTTGTTCACAAAGCTGGAAACTAGGGTTGAGTGTTGGTGACTTGTAGAGAAAAGTTGTTCAGGAAAACTTTGTAAGAAGAAATTAACTAAGATAGAGGAGGAAGAAGTACTAAAAACGTATTGCCTCAAGGACATTCTCACCCCATGCATTGGAAAACTCTGGATCACAACAGCACTGAAGAGTTGTCAAAATCTAAACCTTAAATGAATCATCCCTTGAGAACAGGAAACAGGGAAAGGGTAACCAGCCATAAATTTCTGGATGCTATAGCTCTCATCCAAATGTGTTATCTGGAGAAGATAGAAATATAAACTAAAGACACCATTAAAATAACAAAGAAATAGGCACACTCTACTGGAAAAGTAATCAGTCTGGGATGAGGCAGCTGCCATGGTAACCATTTCTTTTTCACTCAGTGAAAGGATGGGTATGACCCAGCCTGGCTCTTCAGCAAGATCACATTTTATAGGAAGGAATTTCTTCCAGTTTTTCCTTATGGCAGTGAATCTTAACGAATGTTCTGTCTGATATAAATCGGTGCCACTCTAGAAAGCAATTTATAATTTAAGTAGAAAGCAATTAAATAACTACAAGTAAAAAAAAGTTAAAGAACAGTAAAATAATGGATATTTTCTCTTAATGTAGTTCCTGCTGTCAGAGTAAAGGCAGCAAGACTCATAGGCAACAGACTAGGTTGAGGCCATTGAGAACTCGATTAGGAAATGTTAGTTCAACACATAAGAAAAGAGCCCTAAAGTGTTCAGAAGAGCACATTAATCATTAGCACAAAGGACACTTGAAAATATAGAACAGGCCTGGACACATGGGGAGGGCCTAGGCCCTGCTCCAAATAATGTGACAAACTTTAAGGACTCCCCACAAAAGGCCTCACCCTCCCTGAGGAGCAGAAAGTGGATGGGCTGGAGTTTGGTGAGAGTGATTGGAGAGGATGGGAGGATGACATGTAAAACAACCTTGTTTCAAATTTAAATAAAAAGAAAAGAAAAGAAAATACAGAACAGGCAAACACCACTCAGATATATATTGTTCTTTCCAAATAGACCCAATGCTCAGGTTCAGGGGGTGTAAGAGACAGAAACAAATTTATTTGATGGTTCTATAAAAGCCTTTGAGAATGTCCATGCTGGGAAAAAATACTGGTCTTGTGTGTAAATCTTTATCTGAACATAGGCATGCAGCTATTGCAACCAACAAGACTATGGAATCTCGGTAGTCCAAATGATGACTATTTACTTAGATGTGAGCATGGCAGAATCTTACTGGAATGGTATGCAGGACATCATGATCATTGACTTAACTCAGTAGATTTCAAATGTTTATACTTCATTATGATCCTGAGCTTTTAACCTAATTTCTAACTCATTGAAGTAGTCTCCATTTGCTAATAAGTGACTGTGTAATTTTTACTCAGAATCCTGTTCTTAGGTTTTCCCTCAGATATGTGAAAGTTTTGGTAAGTTAATACAACTTTCACTGCTGCCTTTGTTAAAAAAAAAAGCCTTTGTATTATGAACAGAGACTCTGAAGTATTAACGTTATTCTCAGAAGCATCTCAGAAGAAAATGTTCCTTGTCAAATATTTATCTTTGTTAATGTTCCTTGGTTGCAAACAACAGACACTAAGTGACCTGACATGGGGCCAAGCAGAAAACTTATGGGAAGTGTGCAAGAGTATATCACAGAACTGAAGGAAAAAAAGACTGAACAATGACCTTAGTCAAAGGTAAAAATAGGGCAACTCTTGAGCAGGAGAGGTTTGGGATTTTTCTTTGAAGCATAAAACCATTAGAGAAACTAATTTCATTCCTGAGTCTTCATTTAAATCCTATACTTGCAAAAGAAAGATCTTATTAGTCTACCCCAAGTCATTTTCCCCTTGAATCAATCACACTATAGAGAGACTAGTGACATGGAAATGGCTTCTGGAGAAATCACAGATACCCATGCAGCATTCTCAGCATGTGCTGGCCCCAGCATTAGAGCTTGTCAAATTAGGGGTTTTAAACATGATTATAGGAGCTGCCATAAATTTTTCTATATGCAAAAGTAGAAAAGGAAGGCTGTTGCTGTGGCACCCAGCATTCATGTCCTATGGCTTTTAGCATTGAACTCTAGGCTTCCTTTTTGAAAGGAAAATTCTACACATTCACTCATTCACCCAGTCAAGTTTCAGTTGTCTAGGGATTGCTCTCTAGTCTAGTCTTAAAATTGTCATTCAGATATCCAACCCAGAAAAGCAAGAACCCTATATAGCCTACCCTTAGTGAAAAGTAATATAATAGAAACCTATAACATGTGTATTAAATGGTGAGTGAAAGATTATATATTTTCATATCACCTTCTAATATCAAGTTTTTGTTTATTATTGATACCCTAAACAGGTACTAGCTCTAAATAAATATATAAGAGTCCTTAGTTTTCTAGTCTGACAGTAATAGAGAAATGCTTCAGTGACAGAGACAAATTTAAAATTGCTTTGAAGCATAAGTGTGAGGTTATCTTTGTATTTCTTTTGTATAATTATGATAGTCCAAGAATCCAGTGGCTTGAATAATTTCAAATTGATGATTTCCGTTGATTTTGCTAAATGCACACAGGTGTGGGTTTGTGTCTTAGGCAGCACTATCTTCATAATAAATCTGAGCCCACTTATCTGCTCGGCTAGACATGTAATTCTTAGATCATAAAATTTGTCCTCTGTAAGCACTAGGACTGGTGATAATGATGTAAACTTGAATGGACTAGCAGCCCCAAAGCATGAAAGTGATAGTAGAGGGTTTATCATAAATTTGCTGTCATGTAACTTTTATCAAAATGTTAAGACGTGGGTACTTCAAAGTAGGGCATATATTCACCTTGCAGATGGTACAAGTGCCAAGTCTTTGGAAGACACAATTTGGACTACTCAAGTTGACACCATAACTCACCAAAAGCAGTCAGACTCAGAAAATCCTTTTTATCTGCAACTCATGCAGGTCCACTCCTGTATAGTTTGCATATATGGAATTGGCAACACGTACAACCTTTGTTATCATCATAAGACTTCTATGATAGTATATTCTCTAAGCATCAGGTAAATCTTTGCTTGTTTCATTGTATCTGAGGCAGATGTATTCTTTTGCATCTCTCTTGACTGGTCATATTTATAATCAGAGCACAAACATATCATCATGTGTTTTTTTAAATGCTGTAATGTTCTACCCCTTTAACAAAGATAGAAGGTTTAGCTCAATGTCTTCCATTATCTTTCTTTGCCCCTCTTCTGCCCAGACTTCCTCATGCTTAGACACACTACACATCTCGGAGGACAATCATTAAGATTCTCACTTTCCTGTGAGAACCCTCTAACTCCTGATTATCTTTCTCCAACCCTGTGGATATTACAAATCACCCTTTCCACACCAGCACTGTCAGCTCATGCTTCCTCTGCGATGCAGGACAACCACACTTCTGGCATAGGTCAAGGAGATGGCACTTGTGACAGGATGGACATCGCCTTTCCAATTGCATTTAGAAGGCTGAATTGGGGGTAGAAAAACAAAACACCTCCTGTAGTGTTTGTTCCTGCATGCCATCCTCTGCATCACTCAGCACCTTGCAGTAGTGATTCCTATGCCTTAAGATGGGCTGATGGGAACCACAATTTTTTTTCATTTTCACAACTATCTTCTCAAAAGATAATGGCACCTGGCACAGTTACTGTTATTTCTAACAGGAAAAAACAATCCTTTGATTGGCGTTCATAGAAAGAGCATAATTACAATCATTAGAATCATTAACCAGCACACATTTGTGGCAACAAAGAGATGTGTTTATTATTATTATTTTAATCTTTAGACTTCCCTCTGTTACTAGTTAGGAAGTGATGCCTTTTATGGAACAAAATATTACATACTGGGCACATGTTCCTTATGATATCAGCACATAATGCTGATAAGATCTGAGCAAAATTGTCATTCTGTTTTTTATTTTTTATGAGCATTGCATTCATGTATAAATGTTGGGAAAAGAAAAAATGTCTACTCGTTTTGAAATGTTATGTCTGTGAATAAAATATGTACATGTATTTGAGACTTAGTTTGACACTACAACAGTATATTTAAGATAAACTATTTATCTTTTACAAACACATTTCACTGTTTTAACACATCCATTTGTTTCTGGAATGAAGGCAGAGGCATGAGAGTAGGAGGGAGAGAAGGAGGCAGGAAGGAGAGGAAACAGTTAGGGAGCTTTGTGTTGTGATATTTCAGCTTCCCTCTTGATGGCAAAATTCTAACTGGAATGCAGTTTTGTTATTCTGGATGTCAGCTCACAAATCATGAATTAAATAGCTCAAGCCAAGTGGCACCTAGCAGTAAAACTGGCATTTCTCAAAATATTGGCAGATCGCTCGAGCAACTGTTGATTTTAAATGTTTAATGAGCAATATGTTACTTATTCCAGTAATATTGTTGTGTTTGCCTAACCTTTCTCAGACTACCTCCTTCTGCTTATTTCTGGAAAGCTTCCAGAATGGAGGGATGAGCTGTGGGGAGACAGTGTGGACAGTTCTAATGAGGAAAAACTGGAAGAAGAAAAATTCATTAAACTCGGTCGCTTGATAGTTGGAGAATCTTGCATTCTTTCTCAGAATACTAATCTGGGCATTTATGTGGTGCTGAAGAACCCAGACATGGGTTTTCCTGTACATGTAGGCACACAGCAGAATGAAAACGAAAACAGGACGCAAGTGGAGGATAGGCATAGGTGTGATGGGAGGGACTTCATCCTGAAGATGGGTGTGTGCCACAATTTCAACCAAAGTAAATCAACAGAGCAAAGGTAAGAGAGAGAGAAAACAGAGTCACACTCTGTAGCAGCAGCATTTGGCATCTGCCCCCATTTACAGCTCAACATTACAACCAACACACACTTAGTTAGGTCTTGGAGGTACTGGCTGGTGAGTCCATGTGTATGGATAGCTGGTGTGTGTAAATCACTTTAAAAATGCAAACTCTATCGAAGTAATGTTAAGGAACCCTTAAATAAACCATGGGTATCTGTTGTTGCTTTAAAGACAATTAATTAGCTCTCTTTATCAGGGAAATTTCTGTTAGCCTAAATGAATGCAGACCTTGAGGCATTCCTAAATTTGAAATCTTCCGTAGAGCTAATGTAGATAATCCATGTAGAAGATCTGGAGCAGTAGGAATGTTAAAGTGGAGATAACCATATGACTGATTAGCATAAAAAATTAGCTAGAGAGGCAAATCTTGTGCACAGAGCTCTCATTATGTTTGAGAACAGAAAGAAATTCCTTAGTGCTCTAAGAATTTAAATGAAAGGAAAAATATCAATTACCTGTTTGTGGAAGTGAGGGAAGGATTTTTGCCTTTATATAAATATGCCATCAGCCAGCTGCTACACTTCTGACTGCATTACGATATTGTTTCTAAGCTTCAGCAGGAAAATATTGTTTTTTTAAGTCCACCCAGGGTTACACTTTGCAAAGTTTCTTTCATCCGTATATGAAAACACATTAAAATTTTTAGAAGTGTGTTTTATATAGAATGGAATTACGCCTTCCCTTAATGCAGGCAGAAAGCTTAGGTTTTGGTTTTGAAGTAAAAAACTCTGGAAATGATGCTAAGTAGGTCAGAACAACAAGGAAAAGCTATGTAATCTGGCAAGCTTTACTCTTATTCTTTGATCACAGTCTCTAACCCTGGCAATGACCCCTCAAATGAATACTCAGTCATGATAGCAGCGGCTCTTAAAAGAGAAGCCATTTGAGATAAATCATTACAAAGTCATCATTTATTGAGTGTCTACTATGTGACAGCAAAGGGGATACTTGGGATACTATTGTAATTATTAGTACCTTGAATTAATAGCCTTCTACTTATAGAGGCAGGGCTAGAGTGCAGCAATTTTGATAACCTACCACATCTGGGAACATGAGATGTGTAACAGCTTTTCAAACCCCAGATCTAATATCTCACTCAATTAGAGATTTCAGCAATGGGGTAAGTGAAGGTGTGAACAAATCTTATTTAAGAAGTGGGAAAACGGCCTGGCATTGGCGGCACATGCCTTTAATTCCAGGACTCGGGAGGCAGAGGCAGGTGGATCTCTGTGAGTTTGAGGCCAACCTGGTCTACAGAGCTAGTTCCATGACAGGTTCTAAAGCAATTCAGAGAAATCTTGTCTTGAAAAACAAAATAAAACAAAACAAACAAGAAGTGTGAAAATGACATAGATTCCAATGCTAAGCTGAAATGATTCGACTGAATTGACTGGCTTCCTCTTTTGGGAAGGAGCAAAGGAAACACCTGTTCTGTTTGGGGGACGATATTGGGAAAAGAACTCTGGACTCGGTTGTGATCTGGTGTGAAAGTAGCACAGTATTTGTTTCCTCCACTCACTGGCCAAATCCTCTTGTGTTTTTTTCTGAACTTGAGAGAAAAATATTCTTCCAATATCCCCTCATATGGCTAGTATGAGAATGACTTCAGATGGTAGAGGTGTGGGAGTACTTAAATTTAAAATAGCAATCTTATTAAACATAATTGTAATTCTGTTTCTCGTTAAAGTGTCTACTGTGTGCTGAAAAGTCCTTATCCAATAATGAACTATTTGTTCCTCAGATCTCAATGCCAGTGGCTTTTTAACAAGGTGATCTCTTCCCACATCAGTAGACAGGTACAATCTCTTTTTTATACCAGACGTCTTGTGTTCTTAGCTCAAATCAGAGTTGTAACTGATGCTTAGTCAATCACTTACATATAAGCTTGAGATGAAAGCTCCATGGAAGTGAAAATGGACAGGTTTGCTCATAGTCCTGTTCTCAGTTATCACATAGACAACCCGTAGATATTGAGTTGATTGTATAATGAGTGGCAGTGAGGGAGGGGTCTTACAGGCAAATAAACCTTCAGCATTGACCTTGTGAATCCCTTTGTTAAATTGGGAAGGCAGAAATGTACGCAATATATAAGTAAGACTATGTAATCTAGGCTAAAGTCACTCCAAACCATTGAAGAGACTGTAGAGACCAAAAAGAAAACTTGGGAATTGAAAATACAGGTGAGGATATGAGAGGCTTTGGAGGGAAGAAAGGGAAGGAAGAAATGTTATGATTAAATTATACTCTCAAAAATAAAATACAGTACAGATGGTTCCAAGACATGGTTAGGAAAGGATGCAAGAGAAAGGAAGAACCTAAAAACTTCACAAAGGAGAGTGCTTGGGCAGGCTCTTTAACATTATGTTGAAGGATGACAGACAGAGGAATCTTTTTGCACTGAAGTCATAAAACTCTAACTCCATCATGTCAAAGTAAATCAATATTTTACAATGCACATAAACAATCGTTAAAGCTTGATTTGATTTAAATATGCAGTAAATATTATGGAAAGGCTCTAAGTGAGACAAACAAATGTACAAAGCTGGAGAAACTTAGAGGATAAAATATCTCTTAACTGCCTAGTGACTAAGGCATTCTGCAAGTGCAGAGGTCAGCTCTTACAGGAAGGAATGTACCTTCTCAGGGTGCTTCCTAAATGGAAGGTTAAGTCCTAGGCTAGTCTGCAGAGAGGACAAGGGGAAGCATTCTGGAGAGTCTCCAGCAGCCTAGGACAAGAGAGCTATTAAATTTAAATGCATGCATTTACTTATATGGTGCTTAGTAATTTGCATATATTTCCTCTTTTGAACTCCTTAGTAACCTTATGAGGTCACCATGACAAGTGTCATATATTTTCCATTTTTCTTATGAGGAAAGTGAATTTGGGAGATTTTAATGACTTTCCAAAAGTTGGTGTCAAACTGAGCATCTGTGGTTCCTAAATCCAGTTCCAAGACTCTAATACAATGGTTCTCAATCTTCCCAATGTTGTGACCCAGTTCCTCATGTTGTGATGACTCACCCAACCAAAAAATTATTTCATTGATATTTCATAACTGTAATTTTGCCACTGTTACTAATCATAATGTAAGTATCCAATATGTAGGATATCTGATATGTAAACCCTGGATGGGTCATGACCCATAGGTTGAGAATTACTGCTCTAATACTAGTGTACTAGTAAGAATTTCTATTGGTGTGGTGACACACTATTACCAAAAGCAACTTAGGGAGGAAAGGATTCATTTGACTTATATTTTCTACATTGTAATCCATCATTGAAGGAAGAAAGGACAGGACCTCAAACAGGACAGAAACATGGAGGCTGATGCAGAGGATACGGAGCTGCATTGTTTACTGGCTTGTTGTTCATGGCTTGCTCAGTCTGTTTTCTTATAGAACTCAGAACTGCCAGCCGAGGGATGGCACCACCCATGGTAGGCTGGGTGCTCCCACATCAATTACAAAGATATTGTCCTGTAGGCTTTCATATATCCTGGTGTTTTGGGTTCATTTTCTCAGTTGGAACTACCTCCTTGTAATGACTCTTGTTTGTGTCAAGTTGACATAAAACTAGCCAGTAAGTTAGGAAGACTTGGTAAAATAGTAAAATAAAATTACCACAAAAAGAGACACAAATATAAAAATAAATTTTATAAACTTCTGCTACATGAAAAAGTTTTGTAATCAAATCACCAAATACTTTACAATGTAGGTTATACTCTCACTAGTTTCTCTAATCCTTTTATTTTTCTATATTTCACCACATATCTTCCCTCATTCTAATCTTTCTTGCCATTATGAAATAGGACTTCCACTCTTATTATTAAAAAAAAAAATGAACTGAAACTGGAGATTCAATTTATGCTCTTAGAATGTGCAAGGCTCTAAATTGCACCCCTAGCACCAGGTGGAGGAGATCAAGCTTTGCCTCTAGACACAGTAGAATTCAATTCCCAACTGACCCACTTACTAGCTTTCTGAGCTTACAAAATTAATACAGATATCTGTGTCTCAACTATATCTATAAATAACCATATTTGTATAGAGAGATGAAAATATATCATAATTTCATGTTATGTGAATTAGGCAAAAGAGTATGTGAGGAATTGTTATCACATCCCTGATTCACAGTAAGCTCTCAATTCAGATTCACTCAGTGATGCCTCCAATAGTGTCCATCCTCCTTAAAATGCTTTGGACATTCATGTCTTTTTTGTGTTCCCATGTTGCTTTCAGGATTTTTTCTTGTTTTGTAAAAATTGTCATTAGAAGTCTGGTGGATATTGCTTTTAGCAGTATAGCCATTGCATAATATAAATTTAGCTAATCCAGGGGCATGGAATATCTTTCCATCATTGGGTGTCTTCTTCAATAATTTTTTCATATTTTAAAGTATTTATTGTGAAAGTCTGTTTTACCTCCTTGCATAGGCTTATTCTGAGAAATTTTTTTACTATTGTAAATGGAATGATTTTCTATTTTCACTTTTTTTAATAATATAATTTAAAATTTTACATGTTGATCCCAGTTCCCCCTCCCTCCCTCCCACTTACCCTCTTTACCCCCTCACATGCACCCTGACCACCCTTCCCTCCGATCCCCTCGCCCCCCATTCCACATGTAGGGCTATGCCATCCAGGTGGGGTCATGTAAATCTGTCAAGTCATTTGAAGTAGGGACTAGGACTTCTCTCCTGTCTCTAGGTTAAAGGGGTATCCCTCCATGGGGAATGTGTTCACAAGGTCCTTTTGTGCATCAGGAATACATCCTGGTTCTACTGTCTGAGGTCCCCCAGACTGCTCAGTACTTCTAGCTGAGACCCATATTCAGGGGTCTGAGTCTGTTTCATGCTGGATTCCCAGCTGTCAGTCTGGGGGACCATTAGCTCCTCCTTGTTCAGGTTAGCTGTCTTTGTGTGTTTCTGCAACCTGGTCTTGTCCTCTCTCTCTGCATCTAGATTCCAGTTTGACTCAGTGTTTAGTTATGGGTTTTTGCTTCTGTTTCCAACAGATACTAGATGAGGGCTCCATGATGGTGGATAATTAAGTTGATGATCTCACTACCAGGGAAAGGCATTTATGGTAGCTTTTCCACTGTTGCTCAAATTGTTAGTTGGGGTCAGTCTTGTAGGTCTCTAGACCTTTCTTTAGGTTCAGTTTTCTCTTCAAACCAATAATGGCTCCCTCTTTTTTATGTTCTCTCTCTCTCTCTCTCTCTCTCTCTCTCTCTCTCTCTCTCTCTCTCTCTCTCTCTCTCTCTCTCTCTCTCTCTCTCTCCTGTCTTCTATTCCTACCCTGACTCAATCTTCCTTGTTGCACATGCTTTCTTATCCTTCCCTTCTCTTCTCCTAGTTCTCTCTCCACTCACAGCCCCCCAACTTCCCATGTGCTCTGGGGGACTTGACCCTTCCCCCTTTTGTGAGAAACCATATATGAATCTCTTAGAATTCACCCTGTATCCTAGTTCCTCTGGTGGTATGAATTATAGGCTGGTGAGCCTTTGCTCTAGGTCTCAAATCCATATATGAGTGAGTACATACCATGTTCTTCTTTTTGTGACTGGGTTACCTCATTCTGGATGGTTTCTTCAAGTTCCATCCACTTGTCTGCGAATTTCAAGATTCCATTATTGTTTTCTGCAGAGTAGTATTCCATTGTGTAGATGTGCCACATCTTCTTTATCCATTCTTCAGTTGAGGGCATCTAGGTTGCTTCCAGGTTCTTGTTATTACAAATAATGCTGCTATGAACATAGTTGAACACATGTCTTTGTTGCATGGATGTGGATCATCTATTTTCACTCTCAACAAATTCATTTAATTATATATAAAAACTATTCATTTTTGCACATTGGTTTAATATCTTTCAACTTTGTTGAAGCTATGTATCAAGTTAAAGAGTTTCCTTGTAGCGTCCACAGGTTTTCAGTAGAGAATCATCTCTTATGCAAATAGGGATTGTTTAATTTCTTCATTTCTAATTTTTATCCCATTTATGTCTTTCTCTTGTATTGTTGCTCATACTGAACTTTGAGTATATTCTGAATGCTGGTCTTATAATTTGAAAGTGGGTATTCTTGTTTCTTTAAAATTAAAGAGAAAATGCTGGAAATGCCCTCAGTAATCCACCATTTAGTATAATGTTGGCTGTAGCTATGCCATATGTATTAGATTTATGCAAAAGGAATTGTGGCTCCAGAGTCTTCATTTTAAATCACTGTAGCTACATTCAAACACAACTTTCCTAAATCAGAATAGGAATGATTACATAGTTACCAATATGAAATAAGCTATATAATCCTGTATAATAAAAATGTTTCTTGATCTGACCAACCCTTAAAACTCTTCTCCATGGAAATGGTAATTGCAATTTATTAGCAAACATTCAGGTGAGTATCATTGATAAGGCAAAACTCTGAAGCATGCTTTATCTATCTTTTTGCATTATTGGTCATAAGATATATAATTTGGAATTGTTATGGAAAAGAACTAGGCCTGTTTGATTGACCAGTACCACCTGCAGGCTGCACATGTTGGTGCCTCTCATCAATTTGATGAGCATATTTCTCCAATGTGATAGCTTTACTAAAGTTCAGAATGCTGTACTGGATCAAGGTGGCAGCAGACCACCAGTAACCAGCTCTCTGTAAATTTGGATTTGGGACATGCTTCACAGACCCACCACTGAGAAGTTTATCTCCAGGTGTCATGTACAGTCCATAGCATATAACAGTCTGATGAAGAAGTATCTTATTGTTGTAGCCATAGGAGATGGTGGCAGTTCAAAACAACAATGTTTAGAAGCATTTGATCAACTCAATGGTTCCCACTCATCAAGCTTTTAACATACTTAATCTGCTTTGAATGTTCAAAGACCATTCAATGACCATTTGAATTTTCAATGACTAGTCCACACTGAGCTCTTTGGCACCATCTCATCTAGTTTAAGAAAACAGTTGATTTCAATTGGTCATTGTCAACTTCTGGTGGCCCACATCTGTGTTCCTCATGTTTAAGGCTCTGCTCTACTTTCTGAAATCTCTTGGAGCACCACTGCTCTGTAAGTTTGTCATTGGTTACCAGTCCAAATGCATTTCTAGTATTATGAGTAGTCACCATTCCTTTTTGACCCATTATAAACTTTTTAAAAAATGCTAAAATTTTTATTTCCTAAATCCATTTCCATGGGGTAAGATAAATAATAAGTAGTATATTTTAACAAAAAAATGAGAAAAGAACATTGAAATGATACATATTTTTGCATACATAAGAAACACACATGTTCTAAGAATGCATTCAAATATCAATAGACAAATTTCAATAACTAAAATATTACATTGTATCTACCTATAGGTTTTATTATGTTGCAGGTGTTCCATTTATTCCTAGTGGTTTTCATCATTAAATCATGCTGAACTTAGCCAAATGCTTTTTCACATCTTTTCCTCAAAAATTTTTATTACATTTATTTATATGTGTGTATTGTATCTCTGCATGTGTCCATGACTCTGTATGTAAAGAAATCCCGCTACCACATTACATGTGTGGAGGTCAGAGGACAACTTGTGCAAATCAGTTGTTTTCTTACTTCATCCTCTGAAGATCTTTTTCAGGTTTTTCTGAATCTTTTGAGATGACCATGTTGTTAGGAGTAGGTTTTTCCCTGCTGGTCTGGTCCCATGGCTGCACCAGCCCCAAATAACACACAGAGACTCTTTATTTGATATAATTCTATTGGCCAGTTACTAGTCTCTTATTGGCTAGCTCTGTCTTAATTATTAACCCAGTTGTATTAATCTAAGTACTTCCACATGGTCTTATCTTACTGGAGAGAGGGGATGGTGTTCTGCTCTCTCTAGTCTCTCCATGCTGACTCCTCACTACTTTCTCTATTCTCCTTGTCTCCTAGTCCCACCTATCTTGCTTTCCTATTGGCCAATAGTGCTTTATTCATTAACCAATAAGAGAAACATATTTACAGAATGGCATCTCCCATCACCATGTGATTTCTGTTCTTAATCCTATTTGCTTTACCAAATTTATAATTTAAAGTGTCAGTATCAACTAGCTTTACATTCTGTGATGAAACCAACTTGGTAGTGATTCATGATAATCATAACATGGACTTGAATTCAATTGTATGTAATTTGTTGAGAACTTTTGAATCTATATTCACCAGGGAAATTAGTCTATGTTATCTTTTTCTCTGTAACAGCTTAAGTTTTAGTATTAAGGTAATTATTGCTTTATAGGCTAAATTAACACACACACACACACACACACACACACACACACATACCCCTTTGTGGGAATGCTTGACAAGTGTTTGGTTTTAGACATTTCTTGAAAGATTGATAGAATGAATTCAGCACTGTATCTGCCCAGTCCTGGGAGGTGTCACATCATCTAATCTCAAACAATACTTCAATACTTCAGACCTTCATTGCAACATAGTACTGGAGCCAAAAAATACATGTAAAGCAACGATACTTAATAGAGGACCCAGAAATAAACACACAATACCAAAGGTGTAAAACCCATACATGGAGTAGGTGTAGGAACCTGTTCAACAAATGGTGCTGGCAAAAGTGGATATCCACCTGCATAAGGGTTAAATTAAGTCCATCTCCCACCCTGCAAACACACACACATACACACACACACACACACACACACACACACACACACACACACACACCTTCACAAATCAGTTCATAATGGATCAAGGACCTTATTTATTTTAAAAACCTGAAAGTATAGACTATGCTTCAACTTATGAGCACAGAAATGGACTTTCAGGTCTCAGCCATGTGCTAGGTCAAGTTGTCAGTCTCAATGAGAATGCCACATCATTTCTTCTCCAGTCCATCAATTTTAGGTACTCTTGGGCAGCAAATATAAGAAAAAAGTTTACTGTGAATGTGGGTTAATACTGTTCTCAGAGGAAAAATATTTCAACTACAGGAAATATAATTTCTAGTTTCTTAATTTGAAAGTTCAGTGGCTGACTCTTACATATTTCTTGCCCATCTTATTGGCCATTTATGTGTGATTTCACATAATGGCTTTTCTCTGCCATGGGAACCCAAAGCACTGCCTACCTTACAGGTCTGTGATCACTGGTGCTCCAGCAGGCAAAGAAAACGCCTGGGGTCTTTTCATCTACTTTAGAAAAAAACAAGTGTAGAGCTGTTAGTCTGATTCTAACTTTGTGTTTCTCCTGAGAATAACTCCACTCCACAGCAAATGCAGTGATCTCTTCTCCAGAAAGTCTCAGGATGCAAGATAAAATAGTTTAGTTCATACCCTCAGCCAGGACTTTGAAAGACTTCTTTAAAGCATGGTTGGTTTAGGAGGCAGGACAACAAAAGCAAAGAACTGAGCTGCCCCTGTAAAGCTCTATTGGAGATCATAATGGGGAGAATCCCCACTGGAGTGGTAACATGGAGATTCTCAGAATCACCATCAGTCATGATTGTAGGTCTCCAGCATCTAGACCTGAGGAACATCTGTACATTAAAATTCACAGCTGGCTTCCTGGATTTGAACCCACAGCTTTAAAAGGTATTTATAATGATTTAAAAATATAAATAATCAGAGAGGCATTGCATTATTTCAAACTGTAGCAAGCTAATTTAATAGAACATTACTTCTAAAGTGTTCCTTATCATTTACTATACTCCTGAGTTTGAAAACTGGAAAATACAACAGCACCACAGAAGCTAGAGTTCATGATATGTGTGTTCCCGTGTGTGTGTCTCCATGTGAGAGAAAGCAAACATTTTCTGTAGAGCACACACTAGAAACAAACATCCTCAGCTGTGTCATCCATAGAATCTCTTGCAGCTAGGCTCTTCCTTGGCAGAAAACTAAGTAAATACTCAAGCATGTGTCCTTATAAATGTTTCTAACAATGCTGGAATTTCAATTTTGCTTCATTTCATATAATATTCCTCTTATAATTTCTAGAGATTTGCAAGTATAAAGCCATTACTAACTTTTAGCTAGTGTACAATCTGGCAACAAGTCAAAGTATATATGGGACAGATTGCCTATCCCTCCCCTGCAGCTGTATTCAAGTTGAAACTTAAATTTGGAAAATAATAAATAGCAATTTCAGTAAATGTGAGTGGGCATGCGTGCATGTCTGTGTACATTCATGTAGTCACATTCGACCAAAAACCCTAGGTTTTTGTTCATAATAATAATCTATGTAGCTATGGATGGTAGAGTACTTGCCAAGCATGTGCTGGGCACTTAGTTCCATTTCAAACATTACAGGGAGGGGTGGTCTAGAAAAAGTATGGGTTCTGTTCATCATTTTTAAAATAGGAAACTAGAGTACCTAAAAGTAATGGCTATTGGCAGTAAGAGCAAGAGCAGGAATGATGACTACATGCCTAAGAACACTGGTTGCTCTTTCAAAAAATTCCAAAATTTGATTCCCAGCATCATAATGTGAGCTCACAACCACCTGTAACTCTGGTTCCAGGGAATCTGATAGTCTCTTCATTCCTCCATGGGCACCATGAGCATATGTGGTGGACAAGATGCAGGCAAAGCAGCCATATATGTAAATGAAATATTTTATTATAAAAAATAGAACAAATTGAAGTCATTACCAAGTTAATCTTTATCATTGTAATAGTTTCCAAAGAGTTGTGTCAGATATTTGAGCATTGTTTAATTCTTTGTTGTTGTATCTTGCCAACACTAGACATAAAATTGTTACGAATGTCCTTTTTATTATGGTATCTAAAATTTTCAGATATGTGTCCACTGTACATGGTATGGTGTTACATAAGGATATTTTCACATAAGTGTAGTTGTACCTTTAGAATGCTCTCTTTGATGATCTCCAACTCTTCCCTTCTCATTCTTCTACGTCTGATTAGCCTCCTGGACAGTTTTCCTTCTTTTCCTCTATGTATACATATATTATTTGATACATCTATATAAACTTTAGGAACCACATTTAAGATAAAACATATGGCAGGGGTAAAATGAAATTCTTTCTTATTCATTCTTTGACAATTCCAAGCATTTATAAAATGTGTTTTGTTCATATCCTCCTCCATTACCTTTTCTTATCCTTCTTCCACCACCACTAACATTTTTCTTCTTCCCAGCATGTCTCCTCTTCTACATTCTTGTTTTTTGTTTTGTTTTTCATATTTTCTGCTAGATTTAAGTAGGGTTGCTTACATGTACATGAATGATGAGTAGGTTGTTTATTGAGCCTTAGAAACTTACCAGTGGTGGATGCAGAAAATGATTCCCTGTCTCTAAGCAACCAGCAACTGCCAATAACCCCTTGTGGTGGAGGAGTGGTTCCTCATAAATATTTATTCCATTCATGATAGAATTTTTACAGGTCCAATCTTGTGCAGATCTTGTACAGTAACCATGAGTGCTGTGAGCTCATGAGAAAAACAGCCATATTGTGTTCAAAAGATAGCATTTCACAGCACTGCTCAACATCCTTTGGTTTGTATATTTTTATGCCCCTACTTCTGACACATTTCCCAAGCTTTAGAAGATATGATGTAGATTCTCAATTAGGGCTGAGCACTCAACCATCACTTGTTCTCTGCCTTTTGTCTCATTATGAATCCGTGCATTAGCAAATTGGCACCAAAAAAAAAAAGGCATTTCTATGACCTAACCTGACAGCAGTGCTAATCTATGGGTAGAAATACAAATAGTTGAAGACAGTTTGATTGCATATCTATTTAGCAAAACAGTAGGAGCCAAGTTCCTCCCTTGTCTCTATGGCCTACCAAGCCATAACTTTTAACCAGATTTCTATCACAACACAAAGAAACCTTCCTATGGATACAGTCAGATCCAGTCAGAAAGTGATTGTTTAACTCCTTAATACCATGCAACTAACATTCCAGTGGGTACATCTTTACTTAACACATAGATACTTGTAGGTACTTTGTGGAACTGTGAAAACAAGATAACAAGCTTTTAGCTCAGTTCTAGCTCCATTTCTCTATGCTCTGAAATTAACATGTGTGGTGTCTTCAGTTATAGGGCAATACCATACACTTCTGGTAGGTCACAGACATTAATGGAGTAGCCTATCTTATTTGGAGAGTGGGTCTCTATGCATCCCCTGGCCAAAAGTTGATAAGTATTGTCACACACTGGGACTTTTCTGTAATCATATATAGCTTTGGGAAACAACATTATCCACCAATATAGGGCATTTTCATTCAAAAGTCTATTCAAAAATTTAAAAGTTTTAATTAGCTTACAAAGTAATAAATTTCCATATGGCTTTTGCATACATCTTTAGTTTTGGTTAGCCCTCTCTCCACATTTTTTCTCCCCCATTCCATGCAAGAACTCCACTACCCTCCAACCATTCCACTTGTACTAAGTTTTCCTTTCCTTTGGCCTCTTTCTACCTCCCTGACCTCTGCAGAAACTCCAAGTTAAACACACAAATCTAAAAATGAGAAGGTAGAGTTCACAGATTAGAAAAGGGTATATGTGTTTGTCTTTCAGGGATCCAAATTAAATATTAAATTCTTTATTATGCTTTATTTTTTTGCTTCAAAGAACTAGTAGAGGTCTACAACCAGAATGCCTTCCTATATTCTCGCTGTCCCTCTCTCTCTGGCTCTCTGGCTCTCTCTCTCTCTCTCTCTCTCTCTCTCTCTCTCTCTCTCTCTCTGTGTGTGTGTGTGTGTGTGTGTGTGTGTGTGTGTGTGTGTGTGTGTGTGTGTGTGTGTGTGTGTGTGTGCTTCTGTGTGCATACTTGCATGGGTATGTGTGTCTAGCTTTTTATAAAACGAGTAAGGGATATTAGCTGATCTGACAGTATTTGGCTTTTTACTGATGGCTACTGATCTTTGGACTGTGGCAGCTATCAGCAGTGACCCTGCTCTTCATATCTCTCTAAATTGTATACTTTAGGTTTTCACCTGGAGAGAAATTGTTCTGGTTGTAGTACTAGAATCTCTTTGAATATTTGTCAAACTATGTGGAAAAGATTATTGCTCTTCCTAAAAGTGGATATTAACAGCAGAAACGGAATATTGGTATTCTTTTCCTGACTTCTGGCAAAGGGGTTAAATCATTAACCAAAATTTTATATAATAAGTTTTTGCACTTGTATCATTTTTTCTGAATTAAAAATCTAATAATTCAATGTAGATTAAACACAAAATGACATAGTAAAATTTCTTTCTTTTTTTTATTATATCCATCACTAGTAACAGTCTGGAAATTTTTATCCTGGTTTGTAATCTTGGAAATTCAGTAATAACTTTTTTCAGAAAAGAGAGACCTATAGGAAAGAAGAGTTCAAAGGAAGGATGAAGGAGGTGAAAAGGATAATGGGGAGGTAAATAGTCCAAAGTACATTATATATTAGGTACACAATTATGAAATAGCAAAAACATCTTTAAAAAGGAAAATGGAAATAAAATCTGTACAATTTGATTTAAATTACTTAAGAAGTTTTCTTCAATCAAATATTATTTACTTATTCCAATTATTTTTGCCCTTATTTGCATGAGAAGGAAGGATATTTGTGATCTCTGATGTGCATAAGAACCTGTATAATTTGCTCACTCCGGAATCTAAAGCCCTTCCACTATCAGGAACAGTGTATCAGGACCCTTAGTGTTGGTTTTTAAATTCCCTAAACATGTTTAGAGTCTCCAGTTCTTTAAAAAATAGAAAAGAAAAGGAAGTTGAACTTGTTGTATTGTCTAAGCCAATGTGAAATTAGAGCTTTTGTGTATCCACTAAATAAAACCTGTAGCTCATCTGTCACTTATTATCATCTATGTTGAACCTCAGATGGCCAGTTGCTGGCATGAGTATTGTATGGCATGTAAAAATTAATTGCATGGCATTTTCTGTACCTACAGTTTAGGATCAGCCAACCCGAGCATTTCTGGAGGAATAGGTGACTCTAGATCATAGCATTTTCTTCCAGCTGTCATTCTTCCCTATGGTGTGATTTGCCTGATTCTCCCATGTCATCCTATGCTCATGTTCTGTTTTATGACCTCCTTTGCTTCAGTACCTCTTCCTCTCCCTGTCCTGTCTTCACATCATCCTTGTGATCACTCTTGCCCCTCCACACATTAGGTCAGCCATTCTTGCCTGAAGGAACTGCTAAAATTTCCCTTGAGATAATGCCATCTACTGAAAAGGGATAGTTTAGAGTGCTTTACTTCATTCACCCAGAAACTCTAAAGCTTTGACCAAGAACCTGAAATCACATAAGCATATGATTTTGAACTATTGATATAATTATGGTCAGCCTTCTGGAAACAAACCTATTTTGAATTACTACACAAGGAAGCAAAGAATGGGGGGATTTGAAAGTCTGGCAATGTATTTAATGTATTCCAAGATCTCCTGCTTGGAAGTTTCTCAATTACTGTCTGACAAACAGGGTCATTATTGTTCTCATCAACCTATGTATCAGCAAGTTTAAAAATCTACCCAGGGTTACCTCAGATGTATGCAAAAACTTTTAGTATGCCTTATACCGATTGAAAAGCTGATATACATATGCTATGTTTTATATATATATATATATATATATACATACATACATACAGTGTGCACATGCATGTGCATGTATGTGTGCATATATTATGTGTAGTGACCTTTTTAGCTATACCTGCATGTAATTTCACATCATAATTCATTGCTGAGAATGATTTTCTTAGGTTACCTCCAAATATTTATATTTGATATCTGAATCTATGACCTTCCCTTCCTGCCAGGAGAGTTTCTTTTTATTCTTCTCTTCCTAGTTCCCTAGAACCCATTCCACAAGTATCCATCCTGATTGCATGCAGGCCAAGAAATCCCTTAGCTGTTAATTGAGAATTAAGACATTGCTGATAAAAGGTACAACCACTTGCATTAATATTTGCATTGCAAAAGGAGTCTTAATGGGAAAATAATTAAGCTTTAAAGATTGATATCTGTGAGGCAATTTATCCTGCTTGGCAATCTGTCAAGTATCTCCACACAGACAGCTTCTGCTTTGCCTCCTATAGCCAGGCTGGCCACTGATAATCTCTGTAACCATATATCTGGAGTACAAGATGCAGATGGGACAGCTCTGAATCTTACATGACATGCCTTGAAACTCTCATCTGTTTACAAATTAATTTGCTCTGAGAAGATCTTCCAACAGCTGAGAAGCTCAGCAACTATGTCATTTTCTAAGTTAGCTAACAGCCTATCTGCCCATCAAAGGTAATTTTGGGATAAAATGTATGTATAGTGTATGTATAATCCATAAAAAGTGGATGTGTGTTTTTGGTCCCATTTTGTATATAAATAGCCTATTCTCCATGATTTCTGTGACATAAGAATCTCCTGGTCATACCAGTCAAGACCAAAAGAATCACGGTATAGAGCAAAAGTTAAAGAGCAACCAACTGTTGGAATTTGAGACCCAGATGTATTTTGAGTTCCAGGCAGGACAGACAAAATCTTGACTGGATTTTGTCAAGAGTCTAATACCTAGAATAAGAAAGCAAGACGGGGATCAATTACAAAAACAGAGCTAAGATGTTGACAACATTGTGTAGTGAATTTAAAAAAAAAAGAAAACCTTTTGACATCCAGAAAGTTCCTTCTTTTCTGTACTTCATTTTCTTCATTTGTCAAGAAAGAACAAATATAACTTTATAGATAAATGATCATGTGACAGCAGTCCATGAGATACAAAGTACCCAACAAATGGAAACTGAATTGGTAGTTCAGGAAAGGGAATTGAATTCAATAAAAAAGATGAGTTTCTCTCATAATTTTTCCCTCCTTCAAATTCCCTGGCCAAAAAAAAAATCAGAAATCAGATTGATTCTTGACCCCAGGACAGCCTGACTCTTTGGAGGGGAAAAAGTCAGACGCTAATCTAGATCTCAGACACTAAGATGAAGCACATGGTACCTGAGAATCATTTAGACAGTTAGAATCCTAAGGATTCTGGGCCCACCCCAGAGACTCTCAGTATGTCTATGAAGGGCTCAATAACATCCCTGTAGAAGCAACTATAGATGAGATTCCCATGTAGGTGGTTCATGGATCACTTTGGGAAACACTGTAAAACATGTTGACAGGAACCCAAGATATACTGGCCATGTGCTTGCAATCTGGACAATAAACTTACATTATTTCTCTAAAGTGAAAACAAGATAAAAAAATTAATATCTATTTTTAATTTTAAAAATTAATTAAAATATCATTTGAAGAGAATCATTTTGTTTCTGTTTGGAACCATCTAAAGCAGTCTTTTAATACAAACTTCTAAATAAGGCACTAGGAACGATACTGGACTGAAGTTTATGAAATTCATAGAAAATGTGTTCAAGAGGGTAATGTTTTTCATCGTCTTTATAGAGAAGCTGTGGTCTCACTTCAGTGAAGCCGTTTCTATGAAGCGCTGGGATAATTATGGTCCGAATGGCTTGCATTCTAAATATGTGATCCTTGGATAGAACCTGAAGACTCTTAAATAAATGGAGAGCGGTATCCCGAGAGATAGGCTTTGTAATTATCAACTGTCTTAAACAAGCATCTGAGGATCTCTAGAGTGGCCCTCATTATCAATGGAATGTCTGGGCACTTACTCTGTGTGGCTGCAGTAAGGTCCTACATGACAGGAACAGGGCACAAGGTGAGGCAAGCAAATTCCCAAGTGACTGGGTAGCTTGAGTGACTGGGCAGCTACCCAGACTGAGGTGAAATGGTTTTAGCACAGGGCTGAGATATGAGATGTCACACAACATCATATTCCTCTAATATTAATAAAAGTTTGAGTGCATTTAAATGTTTGGTTGCAATGCTATATGATAAGGAAAAAATCATGAGCCCAATATATTCCTTTGGCAGGTACTAGTTATCACCTACACTCTCTATCTATGAAAGGTCTCCATATAGACTCTATTCATTGTATATGTATGAGGAAACAATTCTGTGATTTATGCTTATCAGAGTCACCTGTTGAAGGAGGAGGTTCCCAATGACTCAGGCGATAAACTGAGTTTTTCTGGAATATAAAAGAAAAAATGGCAATATAAAAAGGAAAAATTAATTGCAGCAAGGGACAGTTATATCTCCATCCTGCTCATACCTCCTTTCATTTCCTATGATACTCACTGTTATGCTATGTGGAGCTAGGGGGACCTTGGCACATTTCATAGTGGGTGAGAGACAAATAGACCATCCAGGCAGAACTTATGTGGGAAGTTTATTGGAGGCAGGGAATGGAGTTGGGGGAAAAGAAAAGAAAAGGGGGTGGGATAAAGAATGAGGGGACAGTGGCACAGAGACTTGGGGGGAAGAGGGGAGTGGAGCAGGAGTAGGCGGAGCCTGTCCCTTAAAGGGACCTCCTGCACCTGCACAGAGCCAGGGTACTGCTTGCCATGTGCGGAGGGGCGGGGTCAAAGTGTGCCTGAAAGCTAACACCATTTGGATCATTAAGGAAACTCAGGTTGAATTTTCCTCCAAAATTCGGGTTGAAGGGGGCATCATAATGGCAGGCTCAGAGATTTCTGCCTAAGGTTATTCGGCTACTAATTGCTGATAGAAATACAAGACCCACAGAGAAGGTGATAGTGAGCCTGACAAAAGATGATGGGTGTGGTTCATGTTTTAGCCCTTGCTAGTGAAACTAATGAAAATTGCCAACAAGTAGCAAGAACTTTGCAAAATGATGTGATGGAGTCCGAGGAATAGGTAGGGAAATTCTTGTAAGTGTGCATACAAGGATTGTCATCTTTAAGATACAGATCCCCTCTCAGAGTGGAGAAAAAGCTTCTCGGGGTCAGTCAAACTCGGTTCTCACTGCTTGGAGCTGGGTGGGTGGGGGTTGTAGACGTGGTTCCTTCATATCTATGGCTGGGCAGTGATTGAGGTAACTTGGAGACAACGTGTACATGTATATGGCACACACTGAAACCTCTTCCTGTCCACTTTACTGGTGAATTGGAAGCTGGTCTTATTTAATATAATTCTGGGGTTCTTATTTCATATAATACTGGGTTTTTAGTTTTTTTTGCTACTATTCTCCTGTCATTGGGTTTGCTGTGCCATTTGCCTATTAATTTCTCTTCCTTTAGGACAGAAATTTAAACATCTCAGAATCTCTTTCTTCCTCCCTTTTAGAAGCTTAGCCTTTGTTTTCTATTGCTCTGATGTTTTGCTTTTGAGATAGGTCTCATTCTTTAACGCAAACTATCCAGGTCACTATGTGTAGCTGACTCAAATCTGTGGTCATCCTCCTGAATCGGCCATTCAGGTGAGATCCACCACACCAGTCAAGTCCTTTACTTCTATGTGAAGTGAAGCTGGGACCTTCCTGAGCCTTTTGAGTGTATCTATCCAGATGAGAATGAAAGATCCATGAGAGTTGTAGATGGAATCTTTTTTTGTTCCTATTCTTCCTGATTCAGTGATTGGTAGGTGCATGGTAACAGCAGACATTTATTGATGTCTGTTCATGCTAGGAAGCTGTGCTGATATCCCATCCACAAACAATTTTCAAATCCACATTTAAGTATCAAAGCCTTTCTATTCTAAAGAATTGTATTTCAAATTGTTAACGCTTATTCAACATTCCAAGATAACTCATCTCTATCCCATTTACTCATTAGTTAATTTCTTCCTTCTCTTTATAGTTATTTTTCTCAGAATTTCAAAGCATCAGAAAAGAAATTATAGGAAGAGTGAAGTGTCAAAACAGTAGGTGTAGTTTGTAGCCCATTGTTTAGGATGACATTTAAGTGTGAAATCCAAGCTTCCCACACTATCCCTCTCTCTCAGTAAAACATCACTCAGCCCACAGCTGAGTAGAACCGACAACTTTGGCTCCTTCCTTGCTTGCCAATTTAATTAGAGAGAAGCTTGTAAGGGCAGCCACCTTCTTCCAATATCTCTATGTCAGGCTGAGAATGTCTTGTGTACTTCCTTCATTTCAACCATTGAAACCTCTGGTGGCCTTTTTTCTCTCTTTGTTTTTATTTAAAAAGAAGGAGAATAAATATCCCCACTCTATGCTTTTTAAATGAAGTGACTTGTCAAGCCAGGAACTGTAGCAGTAATCTGAAAGGTGGTAAATTTAGAGACCCCACTTGCACTGACAGCCTGTCCAGCACTTGAAACATAAATAGCAGTGGAGACAAATCGCTGCTGTTTTCCTATTAGGTTTTGGCCCAATGGCCTCAAAGCCTTCCTTAGTGCCTTGGCCCAGCCTGAGTGATCAACTGCTTTTAAGAGCAGGCAGGAGCTCTCCTCTTTTCTCCCACTTGGCTCAGAGGTATGCCCCTGAGGCTTCTCCCCAACTGTGATTCACCTGCTACACAGAAAGGTTAAAAATCCCAGGAAGAGATTAAAGGGTGTTGGTAAGCAGAGGCCTACAACCCAAAATGAATGTTGCTAGCTAAGGCAATCCCCATCTTATACATGTTGGTATGAAATGAAGACACTAATTATCAGATCCCTCATTAGTGTCACAGTGACCCCTTGCCACAGGTCACCCAATTTATGTTAACTGGAAATACAATAAAAGCATCTCTTAGTCCATGTTTAGATGTTTTCCTTTCTGTTCTACTCCCCACTTTCATCCCCACTTATCATTGCCTATGTACTGACATTAAGAAAGAACAGTTCTCTAAATTGAATCAAATACCTCATTCAGCAATGAGTCTATCCCAGGAAAGGGACTGGGATTTAGGGTGAAATCCAAATTTTCAGCATCTGGACCTGTAAAGAAGGAATAGAGGGGCCAGAGAGGGTGGCCATGTTTTGCTTTGCTTTAATTACAATTCAAAAGCTTCTTAGGCAGCTTCGGGACTCTACCTAGCTGAGTTTCCACAGTGCAGCTGCCCTGCTGGGTTTAACACGCTCACTTACAAAATGCCAATTGATTTATGTGACTCTTGAAAACAGCAACTGCTGCTCTCATCTCTCTTGATATTTAATCCTCAGTCGTGGCAGAATCGCTAATAACAGGTCGAGTATTACCCCTGCAGTTTTGATGACAATGGTAAAAGATCTTGGTTGTTGCTGCCCCTGTCCAGCAATTCAAATCTTCGCCTCACCCCCCCTATTACAAAGTAATCTTGCACACAATCAGCATCTGCAGGAATTCTTACTTCTATTATATTCCTAAAGGGCTCTTCTATTTTTTTTTCTTTTTATTCAGTTTTAACTATTTGCTTCTCCTGTCCTGCATTCTTAATGATGAAACTGATGGCAAAATTGCTTTATGATATAGGGTTTGTATCAGTCCTATTTTCCAATGTTTTGGAGACCAAAATCCAAACAACACTTCCTTCAATGCCTCTTATAAAACCTCCCTGATTATATCAGGCCATAGTATATAGTCATCATGGGAAAACAGGTACAAAAAGGAGATCATGTGATAAGAGAGAGGGAGCTAAGCTTGCTCTCTTACAACAATATTTGTTAAAAACCTAACCAGGATCCTGGAAGAAATCTCTTCCAGGGACAGTGCTCCAATGGCCCAGTTACCTTTGGCTAAACCATATCTCTTGCAAGTTCTAACAACTAACGGCTACACACTGGAGACCAAGTTTTCTAACATGTGAATCCTTGAGCAGCTTACTCAAACCACATACAAACCACAGCTATGGTCCATTCAAACAGGTGTTATGCATCTCATTTTCAATTAATTTCCATTGTTATGGTGTATAAACTAAAGGTTTAAATCCACATTTATCCAGAACCTCACAGAAACCTCAGGCTTTCAAGCACCAGTGAAAGATACTCTCCACTCCACAGCATGCCCCAAGAAGTCCTGAGGCCTATCAATACTAACCACATCAATGACATAGAATATCCTTATCCACAATAAGAATTCTTGCTTTGTTTCCCGAGAGATGCCAGCTCTATTTGTACCCAGGAAGTTATTAGCTTCTGTGATGGTTTGAATGAAAATGGCCCTGTTACAGCAGGTTCTTCCCACCGGCTACAGCGGGTCCTGCAGTCATGGTCCCGCCGCCACGTGAGCCCCAAATAACACTCAGAGACTCTGTATTTGATACAATCCTGTTGGCCAGTTACCATTATTGTTAATGGTCTAGCTCTGCCTCAATTATTAACCCATTTCTACTTATCTAAGTATTTCCACATGGTCGTCTTATCAGGGAGCCACGGCAGGCGTCCTGTTTCTTCCCTGGGCTACATCTCGACTCCTCCTTCCCACTTCCTCTTTCCTTCTCCTAGTCTCCTAGCCCTGCCTATCTAGTTTTCTATTGGCCAGCAGGGCTTTATTAATTAGTATGAGAAACATATATACAGAATAACATCTCCCATCATGGCCCCATAGGGAATGTGGTTCTATTAGGAGTTCTATTAGGAGGTATGGCCTTGTTCAAGGAGGTTTGTCACTATAGAATGGGCTTTGAGGTCTCACAGACTGAAGCCACGCCTAGTGTAGCATCCACTTCCTGATACCTGAAGGTCCAGACACAGAACTCTCAGCTCCTTCTCTGGCACTATATCTGCCTGACAGCATGTGGCCATGCTTCCCGCCATGATGATAATGTACTAAACCCCTGCAATTATAAACCACCACCCAGTGTTTTCCTTATGAGAGTTGCTATGGTCATTGTGTCTCTTCACAGTAATAGAAACCCTAAGTCAGCTTCCAACAAACATCAAGTAGTTAGAATAGATGCCTTCATATTTTAAATAAATAAATAAACAAACAAACAAATAAATAAATTAAATAAATAAATAAGCCCAAGCAAGCTACAGGAAATAACTCAGCACATTAGGATTAAAGCATGTGGTGCAAATTCTTATTTTCTTCCTTTGTGGGTGAGATTTCCATTTTCTATCTTTGGACCCAGATTTTACCTTGGCATTATTCTCAACATGGTACTACAAGCAGAAGCCACTATCAACTCAATAATGATTACAGGGACTTATTTGATGTCTTTAAAGAAGTTGTCCTCTACTTTCATAGAAATCACAAAAAGGTCTACCACAGTGCCAAGAAAGAAACAGCAAAAATAAATGTGGTTAGGGAGCTGTGGAGGTGACCCACAAGTGTGAGTACTAGAGTTTGGATTCCCCATAACCCACACCAATTCCACATGGGCCTGGTAGCCAGTTTGTAATCAGAAGGTCACCAGGAATCCCTAGCGCTGGCTAGGTAGACAAATGAGCACGTTCTGGGTTCAAATTAGAGAACTTGACTCAACATATAAAGTGGAGAGTGATTGAAGAAGATGCCTGATGTCAACCTCTGACTTCCCCGAGAATGTGTGCATACATATACTCACATTCACACATGTATAAAATAAACTTACACATACACAAAAAGAGAAAATTATGTTGCTATGAAAAGGACTTCAGATAAATGGAGTTTTAATGAGACTTATAAGATTCTATATATTTAAGGAAACAAGAGGAGAGGGGAGAAAAGGAGAGAGGTGGGGATGGTGTGGAAGGATTAAATTACCAGGTAGATTCTACAATGAAATAAACCTGAATTCATGCTGGCCCTCTCTCCTTGAGTGTTGGCTAATCTAGGTCCCCCTTTCTCTAAAGCAAGGATCTCCATTGCAGGCCACTTCCTTTGTGGTTTCTCAGCTGGCTCTAGCATCTTTCTGTTGACTCCCAGAAAGCTCATTTGCCCTGGAAACTCCTTGCCAATGGTAAATCCATCGCTTGAGACTTCCAAGGCTCCTTTTCTCAGTGCTGGCATTTTCATGTGCCAGTGGTTCCTAATGCTAATGGGGGAACTTCTAAAAATAGATGAGCCGGGCCAAATTTTTAAATGCCATTTTTCACACTTACTGCTTTGTTTACTTAACCCAGTAAAGAGGTTAAGTGAAGGGTACAGATGAGGGTTGTGTGTTTCCCTGTGTGTCTATAGCAGAATTTCACTGCTTTGCTATCTCCCCAGTCCCCTGAATTCACCCTCCTATTTTATACACTAGAGGAAGTAATTCACAAGATTTCAGGAAACCATGAACTAAGCAAACTCTACCTTCCCTCAGCAATGTAAAAATGATAAAAGAATGTTGTGCTTAATTCTGATCATGAGCCTCAGAACCCCACAGATCTGGTTAAACATCAGCTCTTTTTTACACTACAAACTTGTGCGACTTCCTATACTACTGTAAATCCATGTTCCTCATCCAAAAGTGATGTTAAAGATACCATGACTTGATATAAGGTAACTTGAATATTACTGCTCAATGTATTAGCAGCTCATTCACAAGCAAGTATTAAGTAGTATCTCATTCAACAACCCTTCTGATGTCTGGGTTCAATGAGTCTCTTTGGGGGAGTTCCAAAATAAAGAATTAGACCAAGAAAAATGGAGAGAAGCAGATAAAGTGAAACACTTTATTAGGGAAAAAAATATACTTCCAAAGGAGGAACCTGACCTGAGCAGAAGGGATTCACAGTTCTACAGTGCCCCCTGCACAAGGGCAGAGCTCTTTGTCACATACATGGGCTTTGAAATGAATGCCCACTGCCCAAGGACAGAGTTCTGGATACATACATAGACTTTGGGGTGTAATTTTCATAGCTCTGTTTTCTTTTTTATTTTAAACAATATTTTTACATTTTTATTTTTATTTTACATATTGATCCCAGTTCCCTCTCCCTCCCTCCCTCTTTCTCTCTCACCCTTTCATCCCCCCTGACCACCCTCCTCTTCCATCCCCTCCTACTCCACATATAGGGTGATGCCTTCCAGGAGGGGTCATCTAAATCTGTCAAGTAATTTGGAGTAGGGAGTAGGCCTTTTCTCCTGTCCCTAGGAAAAGGGAGTATCCCTCCATGGGGGACGTGCTACCAAAATCCTTTTGCTGCCAAGAATACATCCTGGTTCCACTGTCAGAGGTTCCTTAGAGACTGCCCAGGCCTTCTAGCTGAGACCCATGTTCAGGGGGTCTGAGTCAGTCCCATGCTGTATTCCCAGCTATCAGTCTGGGTTTTCTTGCACATGCTGAATGTTATGTGTATTCCTACATATAGTTTCATGCATTCTATGCCTCATTAGTGCCTTTTATTAAAGATTTAATTTGTTTTGAAGTTTCATGTATGTGTTCTTGCACACATGTGTGCATGCTTGTACTCACACATGGATGCAGGTGCCCACGAAGGCCAGTAAAGTTACTGGATTACTTGAAGCTGGAGTAACAGGTGGTTGTGACCCGTCCAACATGGATGTTAGTAACTAAACTCTACAAAACCAACAAAAGAGTTTAGCCACTGACACATTCCTCCAGCTACAGAATATCAATATTTCTTTTTGACTGTGCTGGAGATTGAATCTAAAGTCTTAAACATGCCAGAGAAATGCTCTACCATTAACCTACATCCTCAACACTCAGCAGTGTTTTAAATCTTCATCTAGGGGTCTGCATTTTGTTGTTATAATGAGTTACAGGGCACCTTCAGTCTCTCTAGAATGCTCTGTAACTGTGCCAGTGACTTCTGGCAGTTTCAACCTCAGCTTGGGTCTTTCTAGCTCCCTCTTTGCTAGTAACTTCTCATCATACCTATGCAGTCTTTGTGTGATCTCTTCTGAACCTCACTGATTTAAATCCCTTCCTTGAATCCCTCAAATTGGCAATATTTTGTGAAATTTCAATGAGACCCAACATTTTGTTACCCCCTAACAGGTACATTAGGCAACATCAGCTATCCCTACAGAGTATAATGCACAACATGGAGTTTATGATATAACCATAGCAATTCTCAACATAAATCCCATAAAGAGCTAAATATAGATGTCCTTGATTTTATTCTAATACCAAGTACCAACATAGTATGCTAGTGTGCATACAGCAAAGAATTTCAAGACCCAGGACTGGAAAGGATGTGTGAATAGTGACCTCACCTGGGATGCTGAGCTTAAACAATATCAGCTAGCTGATATGGTGTGTGACAGCAAAAGTGCAAATAGGAATGAATTTGATCTCGTTGGATGCCAGGGGAAAAATTGCTGGGATGTTCTTATTTAGCCCACGTTCATTCGCTGAGGCAAAGCCAGTTGTTCATGTCTCTTGGCTTTGTACTTGTCACTAGTTTCTGACTACACTCTAGGGAGATGCAGAAGGCATGAAGCCAGTTTGCATATACCACTGTTGTGTTTTGCTATTCAAATAAGGAACATTAGTTCTAGTCCACGAAGTTCAAACATCTTAATGGTCAAATACCTCTCTGGAGAGCCTCGTTTATCTAACGCTTCCTCAGAATATCTTGAATGTATCCCTTCCACATGGTTGCTAGTTTCTCTTCATTTCCTTCAATGCACCACCCTGTTCCTTGTTCGCTTATGATTTCCTCTTCCTTCAATCACTCACATTCCAAGTTAAAAAGTGTGGAAGATAAGTGGTTTTCACCTTAGGATAGCAACACTGTCAAATACCAAAGAGTCTTTCAGATGGAATATGAAGCTAAGAAACAAAAACTTCAAAGGATCCAGAGAGAAACACACTGGAGAATAAGCAAAATCTCAGTGCAGGCATCCTGTTGATTTATTGTGTTCTTTCCCTCTTCCTTTCCCTAACACTTTTGAGTAGAAATGTAGTAAAGAAACAAAAGCAGGACTATATAAGCATGTCCTCAAATACAAACACACACACACACACACTCACACACACACACACACACACACACACACACACACACACACATATATATATATATATATATATATATATATATATATATATATATATATATAATCACAAAAAGAACTGTAAGGACAGATACTTGTTACAGCATTTAAAGTTCACCCAGGAAACTTCAAATGGCATCATTGAATTGTGATATTTTTTTCCTTTTGTGTGTGATTAGTTCATAGCTGGTCTCTCTCTTCTGTCTTTACTCTCATGTCCAAACACAGACTCATACAACACACATATACACATACCCTGCAAAATAAACTTAAGTTTCTTGCCTTTTATTAAATGCTGTGTGTTTGTACCTATAGATAATGTGTTTACAGCCACTTATATATAAGTATTGAAATTTTGGCCAGTAAAGGGAATGCCATTTCCAACACATTTTCCCCTTAAAGAAACATTGATCTGCTGAGTTGCTTTAAAACTTTCTTGGAGCAAAGACAGAAATGATTCATCTACTTCTAAACAGACAAGAGGCCTCTGAATTCCGCATTGTTAAATCCACAAACACTCACATTTATCAAGTTTCATGAAATGTACTTCTTGAACCTCAAATAAAGCAAAAGGAACAACTAATCTTTTAATGAGCAATAAGGTAGAAGATCTTTAAAATGTACTGATTTATGTCAAATGGAAGGAAAGTTGTAATATCCTAGGAAAAAATTAAAAACAGCTTACTGTGTTTACTGAGTAAATATTAGAAGGCTAGTGAATTTTCATGTTAGGATTCGATTTAATATGTCTCCCAAACCCCTGTCTTTCTGTATCTCTGTGTTTGTGTGTGTCTCTCTCTGTCTCTGTCTCTGTCTCTGTGTCTCTGTATGGGGGGGGATAAAGAGTGAGAAAATAGGGAAGAGGAAGAAAGAATGAGGAAAAAGAAAGAGTAGCTCCAAAGAAGTATTTAGTTACTGCTTCCTTACAAGGACTAGTTGACCTTGTAAACTCAATTTACCAAAGCAGATCTTGTCCTCAGCACCGTGTCTGGTATACTCTAATAGGTGTTATCTCTAGCTGCTTTGCCCCTACACTGGGGAACACCAAAGAGAATGCTTTTCTCTTGCCATTAGCTCTGGGCTCCTCTCTGACTCATGAAGACATATTAAAGGAACTAATAATGCACAACTTGAATAAGCAGAGACTAAAGGGGAACATGATAATTGGATGCATGAGTGTGAAAGGTAGGAACACTGAAGAAGACAGAGTTATTTGGCCTGTAGCTGAATTACTGCCAAAAGACTCAAAAGTACACTAACCCAAGGGTAATTCAAACCAATCAACAAACACCAGAATAAACACAACACTCATCAGAGTGAGCAATACATTGAGATATTTAAAATGCAAAAATGTTGAAAGTGGCATTTTAAGCAAAGTTTATACAGGGCAGACAGTAACAGATTGGAATGAGGGAAAGATCAAAATTGTAGTTATTGTGCAAGTTCTCCAGACAACTTAAATGGCAGTTTATGGGTCATTTTCTGCCCAAGAAGTTTTTGAAAGGACAGGGAATAGTGCTGGAATCCTTCAGTGGATAGAAGCTAGAGAGTGTGACTGAGAGAACCCATGCCTCCATGGGGAGACACACATCAAGTCAAAGAAAAAGCACAGGAGACTATGAGTTGCAGTTTAGCATTTCCTGGTTCACAATTCATGTGGTTTATTGCATGTTTTAAAACAAAGAATTGCAGTTGCTGAAACAAAAGGAAAAACATCTTGTCAGGCCTGTGTCTGCAGGGCTTCGGCTGGTTGCTGAAGCAATGACTCCCCATAGCATTAACATCCTCAGGATATAACAAGCAATGCCCCTGTCCAGCCTTTAACAGCAGCCTTTATTCTACACACTAGCAAAATGGTACTCAATTAGGATTATTAAAAAGGAATGGGTTTTTACGATGGCTCCCACACTTGGCTCCATTCTCTTAAGCTATATGAAGTTTGAAACTATCTCTAGTACCTGCTTCTCTTGCTTAATTCTCTTCATCTGTGCCCCATCCCATCAGGACAGCTATAATGAAAAACTATAGATGGCTTATAAGCAGCAGGAGCTTGTTTCTTATAGTTGTGCAGGTTGGGGAGTCCAAGATCAGAGTGCCTACATATATATTGTCTGGTGAGGGCTCATTTATTTGTTCATAAAAAGCCATTTGCTGCTGTATCCTTATGCAGCATCCATTCTCATGCTCTTATCATCTCCCCAAGACTGTACTTCCAAATTGCATCACACTGCAGATTAAGTTTCAACATTCAAATTGGGGAAGGGCCAACTATTAAACCTGTGTGAAGCTACCTCATTTACTGACTTCCTAATCTATGGCAAACTTCAGGCAAGTTCAGGGTGATGCTATGAATAAGAAACATGTTATAAGAGGCTTACAATCTGGAACTTTGGGTTTCTAGCAACAGAAGACCTGTGCTTTCTGTCCTATTACTCTAAACTAATGAGAAATTCTTGAGTGAAGTCATAGATATAGTGCCTGACAGGTAGCCCTCTTGTGGGCTTAGGCAGAATATAATAGCAAGGATGCCAGAAGTGCCAGAGTGTTAACTATGGGATCCAAGAGGAAGGAGAGGGAAAAAAGCAAGGTGCTTACAGAGGTCTTATCCAATATTGCAGATAAGTATCAGGCTGTTTGAATGAGGGAAACTCATGTATTTTAGCCTACAAAAACATCTCACTCTAATGATGATCTATCTGGGGGTTATATTCTGGAACTAGATGTACTGTTAACATAGAGGAGGCTGTTCTGAGAGGATAAAGGAAATCATCATGGAAAGAAACTCCCCTGTCCTCTTCAGGTAATATTGGGGAAGTTCTTGTGCAGACTTAAGACTGAAAGTTTATCTGGTTGGGATCTGCTTTATTGGCTACTTTTCAGAAAAGGAATGGACTAATTAACATGTGCACTGGTGTATGAAAATCCCAAACCCCAAATCCAGTAAATATGGCTTTATTTTCTCTCATTCTTTGATGATTTACCCTTAGAGGTTCCCTCTTGCCAAACCTGAGTGAATAGAGCCAAAAGTATCTTTCTCCTACAGCAGGCGTTATTTCTTTAAGAAAATAAAATGTGAGGAAGAGATCCACGTAGCCTCCTGCTGTTTCTTGACATGTTGTGGGAATTGAAATGAATGCAGTGTTCCAGCCATCCTCAAGCCTGGACCAATTCTCGTTCTCCTACTGAAGCTTCCACACTCACTTAGGAACAAAGTCTGTGAGTGTGGAAGAAGGCTGAGGGGAAAAATCTGAGAACTCTTGTATTCACTTTAGCGCTTCTTATTATACTCTGTCATTACCTTTAGATCCAATCAAGTGACCTCTCACGTATTCTACTTACTTGACATTCTACAACTGGAGTATAAACCCCTGCCTGACTACATGCTTGAAGATGGGCAGGGAAAACATAGCCATTTGGAAATAATATCCCAAGATATATCTTAGAGCAATGGCACTGCACTTTCAGTACAAGCATGTGCTATCCAGTATGCACTAATCCAAACCAAATGATCTTATATTACTGTCTATTCCCTGTTTGGATTAGTTTTCTTACAGCTTGGCGGTTGACAGGGATTTGAAGCTTCTAGTGTTCCAGACAGTTGTGTGAGAGAATTTTACCAAAGAGGTCCTGTGTTCTGCTGGGAGTCTGGTTAGCAAGCTTGACGCTTGGTTAACATATCAAAACAATGAATCCATGTCCATGCTGGCTGGATGTTATGTTGATTTGGCCATTAGAGGATTTTCAGGAAAGGAACAGCTTGTGGCATTTGAGCCGAGCCATTAATTGGTACCGTTTAGTGTAGCATGACAAGGAGCAAGATTGCATCATGGGGGCAGGACTATTTTAACACCCTTCCCAGCTGCTCTGTGCTAACCCAATGGGTGATGGAGTTGTGAACTGGTGCAGGTGAGAGATGTAGAATTTAATTAAAGTCCACAGACCAGTCTATCTAAGCTCTAGCTTAGCTCTTTGTCCACATTTTCTTTCCCCTTTAATGCCCTCCTATTTTTTCTTCTTTCAATCTATTTAGAAAAACAGTTTATTCACTCAGGTTCCATATGATAGTTCAAAGAATTGCCTATCTAGTTATTCTCTATAGAAACAAAAACATCCAATTTTGTGAATTGTTCCAGAATGGGACCTCCCCATCTCTAATTCAACCTATTAATCACATGGGTATACAGTTCCCTATGTCCACAGATGGTAACACACTGTCATGCATCTACCCATGGCTTGAAAGCCTGGATGGTGATATAAAACATAGACAACATAGCTTCAAGACAAGGATTTGCACGGGGTTTAGTTTTAAAGGTTTAGATAAATTTTCGTGTGTGTGTGTGTGTGTGTGTGTGTGTGTGTGTTCATACATGTGTGAACACACTTGTCATGTGTGTGTAAGTGCCTATTGAAGCCAATGGAGGACATTGAGTTCCAGGGAACTGGAATGATAGGTGGTGTGAGCTGATTGATATGCGGTAATTGAACTTGAGGCTTATGAAAGACCTCTCTTTACTACTGAACCATTTTCCCAGGCCCAGCACATGATCTTTGTGGAAAACAAGATCCACATAATCAGAATACTGGAGTTTGTCACAAGCAAGTCATTCTTTTTCTAATAGTTACTTTTGTATAAAAGCATAACTAGTAGTGTAAGGATGATAACAGTGTTTCATGCATATCTCTGGTGCATCATGTTGTCTCCTACACTGACCTTGTTGCAAACACTTGATCGATGACTGACGTTATGAAGGTTTGAGCACTGTGGACTATTGTCTTCTTTTTATCATGACAGTATTAAAATGGGACCTGTGTGATCCTCAGAGTCCCCAAAGAACAAAGTCAGCATTGTTTCTGAGAATTTAACCTGGAATCATGGCCTTATTTGGCTTCATTCTCTCCCAGCTCCCATTTCTCGGGTCCTCTACCTGTTTCTTCTCCTCAGAACACTTCCCACTTAATCATGTTCAGAAAAAACTTTACCTTGGTGTCTATGGCTGTAAAATTTGACCAAGAAAAAAAAGCATGTTGTCAAATTAATGAAAAGCTGTGCTGATTTATTGTTTTTATGAAAAGAGGATGGAGAGAAGCAATCTGCAGCATGTTTTAGATTTATAAAAAAAATCGTTCAATTGTCTGTGTTTTTTTTTCAGGAAGAGAATTTGAAGGAGAAGAAGAATATCTGGAGATCCTAGGCATCACTAGGGAGCAGTCAGGCAAATACGAGTGCAAGGCTGCCAATGAGGTCTCCTCAGCAGATGTCAAGCAAGTCAAGGTCACTGTGAACTGTGAGTACAAACAGCAACAGGTGGTCCAGATCCAGGGTACACATCTACTTCCAGGGAGCTCTACAGATTCCATTATCAAGAGCTCCTAGCCTTTCAATCAGGTGTTCTTATGGTCAGGGCTGCACATTTATACACTGGATACTTCCAAGGGCAAGATTTGGCCTTTGAATTTGATAAATCAACTCTTATGATTCTAGATATAACTGCTGACACATTTCACAATAGCCTCTGCCTTTTATTCAGAATGTGAAATTAAGGAATCACGATCAGACACCACTCGAATTTCTGGCAGTTAATGTTGTAGTGTCTGTGGACACCAAGGTCATATTACTTTGGGGAAAGCAACAATCCCTACCTACTTTAGCTGGAATTTTTATCTTAATGCATTCTTTGTCAGAAGAGAATAGCCCCAAGATTATATTTTATCCTTTGCTATTTAACTAATTGGCCTTGGGAACAAATTCAAGCTCATTTGGCCAGATACTGTGTGTCTCTGATGGCTAACAGGGATGCCTGATAAGTTCATTTTGGTTATCTATTTCTCATAAAGCCTGGGCATTAGAAATGAAGATTTCACTAAGATGCATAGGTAAGTGGGCATACTTTGAACTTGTCAGATGAAAGGCTCCTTAGATGTAGTTCAAAGTGGAAGGAGGGAATAAGAAGGGATCTATAAGATGTGTGTCACCCAGCAAAGGAATAGAAAATTTGTTTATCTTACTCAATTAGGAGTGCCCTTCTACAGCATGCAAATTCAAGTTTCTACACAACTTAATTGTGGCTAATGACATGACAGAGAAATGACCTACACGTCTTCCTTCCTCTCTGTATCTATATCTATATCCCTCTATCTTTCTATCTATCTGTACCTCTCATTTCTCTTTGTGTGTGTTTAAGTTGTGTATGTGTATCTATATCACCACGTTCATACCCTTTACACACTTATATCCATCTATGCACACAAAACACCGCTACACACACAGTGATGCAATGCATTCATGCACACAGGCATTCACAAATACTTTATCAGACTTTGGAAAGTGTATTTTAGGCCACAATGAATTATATTTTTAGTGTTATGCCTTTCATGCTGTCAACTATGTACCAGAGCCGGTAAAAATGCTCTCTGTTCTTCAAACAACCATGACAAAGTAAATATAATCAACTCCAAAGCCTGAGACCAAGCTGTGGTGGTATACGCCTTTAATGCCAGGACTCAGAAGGCAGAGGCAGAGGCAGGTGAATCTCTATGAGCCTGAGGCTAGTCTGGTCTACAGATTGAGTTGGCGGCTTTTCCAGGAAAGCCAAAGACACAGAGAAACTCTATCTCAAAAAAAAAAAAAAAAAAAAAAAAAAAAGGAGCTGTGGCCTGAGTTCAGGAAATCACCCACCCAAAGCAACACAAAAAGCAAATAGAAGGAAAGGGGTTCAGCCTCAGGTATGTTTAATTCTAAAGCCCAAACTTCCCAAGGAAGGAGAGGAGGGGGAGGGACTTCAATTATCTGTAATGCTCCACACGGCTTCCTATTAGGGATTTAAACATGTTATTTAATCTCACAGTAATCCAATAAGATAAGCATCTATAGTCTTGCTGTAGACATTTGGAACTGAGCTTTAGAATGTTCAGAAATCTGGCTTAAGGTGGCTCAGCCTGTGCTGGAATGCCCTAGTCCCCAGTGCCTAGTCCAGCCAGCCTTTCAGCTTTCTGAAATGGGCAGTGAAGATTTTGAAGTGTACCTATGGGAAACCAATAGACACAGCACTGAACTACACATTTATGGTCTCATTTTGAAGAGCAAGGGGCTGCATTTGATGAGCTGTGAAGTGCTTTTATCCCTGGCTGTCTCCAATTTTTTAGTAATAGAGTTTTGAAATGCCAGTATTACTATTCTTTTGCAGAGCTGGGTGTGTTTCAAAGACGCATTAATGATCTCAATGTTATAAAATGCTTTAGGTCCTTTTTTCACATGAAAGGCAATTTCTCTGGGTGTTTATATAAGTTTATAATTAGGTTAGTTAACTTCTTTTATGCACACATAGCCATGCTATCATCTGCCACCTCTTTTCTGACTTTTGGAGTCAAGATTTCATTTTCTCTTAATTGACCTTCAACTTAATTGGGTTTCTGAAAGTCCAATCATGTAGTAAATAGAAAATATTTATGCTTCTATTGTATGAAACATCAAAGAGGTCTGGATTGTAGATGATTTCCAAGATCAAAGCTAGCCGCCTGGGTCCTGTTATTATTGAAGCAATTAGTCTGACATTGCTCCCTCTTTACTGTCCCCAAAGTGTAATTTAGAAAGGGAAAAATAATAAATTTCAAGAAAACTTTAATGAAAATGTGAGCTTTGGTCAGTGGTGAACGAATCACAGAATATGGGCAGAGCCCACAGATTTTCAAAAAGTATCTTGGAATAGATTACATAGACACATTAAGTTCAATTAAACACTCAATGTGCTCTAACCAAGAGGGACAAGAATATGCTTGGCCCTGTAAAACTATTTAGCAAATGTTAACTGAAGGTATACATAGAAAATTCAAAATAAAACTCCCTCTTAATAATTTTTTAAGCTCTAGTAGTAAGTGATACTGGCTATCAATCAGGAAAATAAATTCTAATTTCAAATTCTCTAGAATCCCCTTTTTCATTCAAACTTCATAAAGTGCATTTATAAGAAATCAGTCACCATACCAGAAATCCTGTTCATGTAAGTCATGGTATCTAAATTATAGTTGCATTGTGTAAATAGATGAGATTTCCTCCTAGATTGAATTAAAGAAGCGCCTTCTCACTAATAGAGAATATCCAGGAGCACTTTTGAATCTTCCTTCTTTTGTTTAACCTGAGTTCTCTTCTGTTCCAAACCAGAGGCTTCAGGATTAGGTCAGGCAATCAGGTTGGCTAAGAAAAGTACTGGTGGGAGAAATTATCATAATGAACATACCCTGGATACCACTAAAAAAAGCAATCTCAGCACTGATAACTTTCCCATTGTCACTCATTGATTCATTTACTCAGTTGCCAACAGATGTTTGTTGCAGGACACATGAAGGCTGGCACAGTAAGGAAGGGAGACATAACAGTTTTACCCATTGAGCTCACAGCAGATTCTGTAGCCTCTACTTTTCTCTCAGATAACCTGCCTCTGTGGTAGGTCTATATCATTGCACATAGCAAGTTTACATGCAAAATCCATTTTCTAAGTGGTAGGAGGTCCTGGAACCTATGGAAAGCTAAACCATAGGCTCAAAATCTTTAACATTAAATATGCTTAGTGGAATTTATGCAATGGAAAAGAATTTTGACTTTCTGTGTCTAATGTAGCCAAAGATTGATTTCAGATATCAATTACACTGTCTTTTTCTTCACAAGCTGTAGGTACACACTTAGAATTGCAGCTTCCATCATGCATTAATAAATCTCTAGGATAGTATCTATCACTTAGTAAATGTTCAGTAAATGCAGGCTATTGGTTTTAGTCAGACCTTTCCTAGAGTGGACATCTTTCCTAGTCCCAGAGAAATTTCTAAAGGCTGCTTCTAGATCTCCTTCTTCCTTCCCTAATTGACATGAAAATGGTTCCACCTTTTGTCTACCCTTTTGGCTCTCTTTGGGTGGCTCACATTGTCATCCTTTGAAACTTCTCTTTCTTTTCATCTCCCTCTCATACTACCCAACTCTGCATCTGGAACTAATTGGTTCACCCTATACAAATGGTGAGGGAAATGTGACATGAATATTTCCACAGCTCTTACACGTGATACATGTTGATTTAGATAAAACAGAAGGAAGTTCTTGAACAATGGGCAAGCAGGATTGGAGAGCCCTGCTGGATATTCACATATGTATGGGTACCTACAAAGGCCAAAGAAGGCATCAGGAGTTCCAGACAATTGTAAGCTGTCCAGTGGCTGCAGGAAGCCAAACTCAGAGTCTCTGGAAGAGCAGCAAGCATTATGTAACACTGAGCAATCCCTCTAGTACCTAAACATATATTTTCACCAGACTATACAGTACTTTTATTCAAAAGTCACCTGATGAGGACACTGTAGGAAAATAACATCTCAATGTAGAGTGTGATCGCCTCTAGGTATCCATGGGAACACCAACCCAGGCTCTGTGCTGATCTTACTTTTTCCAAGTAAAATTTTTACTTATTTTTGGAGAATTCCATAGAATATAGTTATTCATAGTTATTCTCCTCTCCCAGATCCTTCATCACCTATCTAAACCCCAACTCTCCAGTTTCATATACTCTACTCCACGCCTCTCTCAAAGGCATGAAATATAAACATACTCTAACACAAAGCCATAGACTTAAGACTCCTAGGTCCAACACAGTAATTTTGTATCCGCACACATAAGAATAATAGTGGTAAAAAACAAGTAATGTAACCACTTTAGGTATTTTAAAAATGCTCTTACATGTGTTTTCGTATTATATTAGCCTTATACCTGTGTACAAGATAGGAAAGTGTCATTATCTGCATTCAGAGGCAATGTGCTAAGGAAAGAGGTGGTGATGATAACAGTGAAGGTACAAGAGGAAATCAAGTCTATATCTCCTGAATCCTAACATGGAAATATACCAACTCAGCCACTATATGTTGTGCCAGTTTTTCAGCCCTCTGCAAATAAAAATCTACAACATTGGCTTTTCAAGCTCACTTAAATACTATTTTCTCTTAAGTAAGAATGTATTCCTGGGGCTGGAGAGATGGCTCCATGGTTAAGGGCATTTATTGTTCTTGCAGAGAACCTGGGTTTGGTTCCCATTACTCACAATGCCATTAAAGCTTACAACCCTCCACAACTTCAGCTGCCATGGATCTAATGCTCTCTTCTGACCTCCAAGGGCACAAGGCATGCAAGTGGTGCACAGACATACATGCTAGCAAGATGTTCATACACATAAAACACACAAATCTAAAAATAAAATGAAAGAACTTATGCAAGCAAATAAAGCCGATCAGAGAGATTCAGAACATGATTGACCTGGATATTAATCCATATTTCAGCAAATACTGGTCATATGGATTTAAACAAGTTAGGAACCCTCTACAAATTTGTTTTTTTGTTTGTTTGTTTGTTTGTTTATTTGTTTTGTTTTTCCAACTAATACTACTAAGGCTATTTTTTAGATGAATAAGGGTGTCTAACATCTAAAACAATGCTTATATGTTTACATATGGGTTGTAAATTATACCCTTTATTCAAATGTTATGGTTTTGTGCATTTCCCACCAAATTAAGGAGATTAAATGACTGAGAGTTTTTTGCCTCAGCCACTGTTATACTTATCACCATGATGCTTATGTAAAGTATCATGTTATCGGTGATGTAAGAATAAAAAAAGCCCTGATTAATGTTTTCAGGACCTGGAAGAAATAAAAGCCAGAGGGATCATTTGACAGACAACTATGAGCTCTTCCAACATTACAGAAAGAGTAACAATGATTCATTCCATGCAGCATTTGTAGAAACCACACTTTTATTATAACCATATTTAGAGCAAGAACATCTACTATTTTAACTATCTTAGGCATGGCACAAAATAATTCATCATAATCTTTCCTAGCCTCACCTACATAGAATTTATTCCAAATGAACTTTGAAATGTCCATTCCCATAAGCCATGAAAGAGGACTTGGACAATGATGTAATTTGAGAAATAATAAGGGGAACAAGTGTTTGTACTCCTCATCAGTAGCTATGAATTGACCTTGGTAAAAGGAGTTTGCTAGTTTTTAAAAGAATGAAGCAAGCACTTGGACCTGGTAGTTGGCCAAAGTCATCTTTTTCTGAATAATGCACCTAATCCTAGCTTCTAGCCAGCTTCCTCCATGCTTAGACCTCTAATGGATTAATGAGCAGTTTGTTGCTTACTACCTGGTGTATCAAACAAATTCTTCCATGTTAGAGGTCCAAAATAGAAGTAGTATCTTAGCATATTCAACTACACACACACACACACACACACACACACACACACACACACACACACCAGTTGCCCTGTACTGGGATATCTACCCATATGAGGACAGGAAGGATAACCAGTGTGCTCCCAATTTTTTTTAGTCAAAAGAAAGCAAAACATTATCCCCCAAGTAACAGGCACCAATGATAGGTATGTGAAATAACTAGATGAACAAACCAGTAATGGCAAGGAATGCTCACAAAACTCTGCAACTGGGACCTGTGACCCTGGTACTATGGCAGAGGCATTTGAAGGGATGCACCACAGCAATATCATGTTAAAACACTACAGCTCTGAGTGTGCCTAATGTGCTGGTGGTCCTGGTGGTGCTTGTTCTGGTGCTGGTGGTAGGATATGAGGGTCTGTTTTTTTCTTGGCTGGGTAAATGGCAGAGTAGTAAAGCACCTATCATCACTAAGGATTTGTCAATTATATGCATGCAGCTGCAGAAACAAACATATCTTAAGATTAATTTTCCAATACCAAATAATTAAATAAACTGTAGAATCAGAATCAAAATTGTCTTTCCCACCAACATCCGTGGACCATTGTGCTACAAATTGTGAAGTCATGGGTATCTGAAGATGAAGAACATAAACATGATGAAAATAAGTGAGGATGCACAATTACATGTACACTATTGTTTCTCTCTCTCGCTCTCTCTCTCTCTCTCTCTCTGTGGTGTGTGTGTGTGTGTGTGTGTGTGTGTGTGTGTGTAACAGAGATAAACTTCAATTGTCTTTCTTCATTCTGCACCTTTATGATTTGGTTTTTTGTTGTTGTTACTAGATTTTTTTGAGACAGGGTTTCTCACTGAACATGGAGTCCACCAATTGGCTGAGCTTACTGGCCAGTGATATATTTACCTGCCTTCACCTGCATTCCAGAAATGCAACATCATGCTCAATTTCTTACATAGGTCTGGAGATAAGTGGAATCTCAAATCCTCACATGTTTGCATCAGACTCAACTCACTGGGCCGTAGTCTACCACTTTTTGTGTACCTTATTTTGGTCGATGACATCTCTTAATTCCCAGACAAAAACCTGAGTGTTATCCTTTTATTCTTTCTTCCCTTTTCCTTTACATCTAAACTGTTTTCTAGGTGTTCATTTCTGGGGCTCTGTATATTCTCCTTTCACATAGTTTTGTCATAAATCTGGTGCAGAATATTCCTAAATTTCTTCATCAGCTTCCAAATGGACCTCCCCTGCTGCTAGTTTCAGTGCTTTATTGATGAGGAAATTGAAGCAGTGTGACTCTGGGGAAAGTACTATACTCTCTAGTGAGGGAGAACACTGAGGGGCCAAGTACATCAAATTTAAATCTAACCTTAAAATCTCCTGTATTTTATACTCCATCCTATAACAAGTATTTCTCTGTCCAGCCAGCCAACTCACAAATAATGACAAGGAGACTTCCTATTAATTATGAATGCTTGACCTACAGCTTAGGCTTTTCCACAACTAGCTCCTATAAATTAAACTAACCCATATATATTAACCTACATTATATCACATGGCATTGCTTCTCTTCCATCTTGTACCTCTTGCTTCCTCTTCTTGTCTTTTGGTGTCTCTCTTGAGCGCCTAAATTCCTCCTCCGACTTCCTCTCTGTGCCTAGAAGTCCCATCTATTCCTCCTGCCTACCTATTGGCCATTTATCTTTTTATTACACCAGTGACAACAATACACCTTCACACAGTGTACAAATAACCCACAACACCATCCCTCTAATAATAGATCTATCATCAACATAAATACATCTAATTTATGAGTTATCCTTTGAACTGACGGGCTTTGATGACCCATGTAGCAATAGAAAGACTTTTTAATGGGACCTTGCTGATCATTTTAAGCTATCTCCTTTTTTGAAAATACAATGAGGGAGTAAAGAACTTGAACTCAAGTGGATGGTTCTACAAAGCACAGCTCTGGCTAAAGCTAAACTCAAAACTCAAGACTTCCTACTCCTGACCACTAAGACAGCTCAGTTTTGAAAAATGAGCTGGAAGAACTATTAAGTACTTTAAAATGTAGTCCCCTTCATATATAAGTGATAAGTCAAAGCCCAGGTGATAGAGTGTAATGAGAGCTCCACACAACCATGGCAAATTAGACTATCAGATAAGTTTTTTTTCTTCATCTCAAGTCAATTATAGTTTTGTTATGACCAAAGGCAAAAAAAAAGAACAAATCAAAACAAAAAAACAACAAAGTACAAATCATTATTCAACTTCCAGTAAGGGTGAAGAAGTGATGGTAAACAAGTCATCTGAATACTATGATTCACATCATGTTGCAACTGATACATAGCATCCAAGTTGGCTTGGTAGTAATGGAAGTAAACACATAGGGGCAAAGATCAAGACAATGACCTATGGTAGTTTTCTTGTGGTTTAGTTTCTGAAGTCCTTTGAAAACATATGACAAAGTGTTGGCTCCAGAGAAATTAAGCACTCTTAATTTCATCCGGTTCATCAAAGCCATCTCTAAATATAGTAATAATAGCAATGAGAAAAAGAAACTTGCCAAATGCATATTTTCCCAGTGACTAAGTACATGCACTGCTCTTGGAGAGGCCCTGGGTTCAGGTTCTGAGCATCCATGTTAGAGGGATCACAACTATGTATAACTCCATCTCAGAATATCCAGTATCCTCTCTGGACTCTTATCATCTCCAGTACTCAAGCCATATATGCAGACCCACACAGAGACATGTAGACACACACATAATTTTAAAAATCTTTAAAAATATCTTTTGGTTTCTCCACTTCCTGAAAAAAATCACAGATAATATAAATAGCATTTAGAATGACTGAGGGGGAGAGGTAAAGAAATGTTGAGTTTTATTCCCCCAAAATGCTATTATATCCAGTGTTTTGTTATATATACCAACTCATTTTTCACTTTACGTTAGCATGCTGGTGACCAGTCCCATTTAACTGATCTTGATCTTGAGGCATGGCAATGATGTTTTCACACAATCACTCTCCTGTCTCCAACAAGGTATCTTTTTTTTTTCTGTTTTTCAAGACAAGGTTTCTCTGTGGCTTTGGAGGCTGTCCTGGAATTAGCTTGTAGACCCTAGGCTGATCTCTAACTCACAGAGATCTGCCTGCCTCTACTCCAGAGTACTGGGATTAAAGGTGTGCACTACCACCGCCCAGCCAGATACCTCTTCTAACTCTACCCAAGGGAGCAATTCTAGAGCCTCCTCCAGCTCCCATGTAAACTTGTATCCCTATTCTTCCTAAAAATTCTCCCACTGCAGCCCTTTGTCCCTGGAGCATCTGTTGCCTCTCACATAATAAACCCCTCTGTCTCCCCTTACTACAGATCCACCCACTATCACAGAGTCCAAGAGCAATGAAGCCACCACAGGACGGCAAGCTTCCCTCAAATGTGAGGCCTCAGCAGTGCCTGCACCTGACTTTGAGTGGTACCGGGATGACACCAGGTATGTATCAACCCTGTATGCCCCAAGTTCCAAAAAGTCTCCCAGAGCCTAAGGCAAGACCTCAGTCATCTGTAATTTTTTAGCCCTTAAGCTGAACCCAAAAGCACTCAGGTACACTTAAATGGTGATGAATATGGTCTAGTTGATCATTTCCACCTATATATCTTTTCTGAATATAGTAGAAACTTAATGGAACTCAGCCATTGCTATGTCTTCTCTGTGGATAGATATAAATTCTGATAATAGAAGTTGCATTATTATAATAAGTGAGGCGGTATAACAAGCTCTCTATTGCCTCTCCTCTTAAAAAAAAGAAAAAACAACAACAACAACAAAAAAAAAAAAACAAAAAACTCCATTGTAAAGATAAAAAAGAAACCACTAAACCAAGCCCTTTATCCCCATCACTTTTTAACTATTCTGTTTGTTACTCTTAGGATAAACAGTGCAAATGGCCTTGAGATTAAGAGCACGGAAGGCCAGTCCTCCCTGACAGTGACCAATGTCACTGAGGAGCACTATGGCAACTATACCTGCGTGGCTGCCAACAAGCTGGGTGTCACCAATGCCAGCCTAGTCCTTTTCAGTAAGTATGCCAAAACAAAGCCTGACTTGGTATAAGTTACAGCGTTTTCTCACATTCACTAGAAAACCATCCCTCCTTCCTTAAAAGTAAACCTTCACAAAAGTAAGACTATTCCCACTGAAATCAGAATGGAGGCTCTGAGTCTCTGAGAAAATCACTATTTACAAAGGGGAAGAACTCTTCTCTACCTCACTTACTTTGGAAAACTGCCCAGAGTTTCATCTGTGTTCCTTAGTTTCATTTTTGAAGAGTGGTTACTCTTCAAAAATATTAAAAGGACATATATTTCTTTTGTGATGGCCTCTTTAGAAGCTGAGATAATTTAAGGGCTAGGAAATGGATGGCTGTTAGAATATGCCAGCAACGAGGGTGATTGGGAAAAGAAATACCAGTGACAGTGGATAAAATCCTAGGAAAAAGAGAGGCTGGAAAAATAAACTGAGTTTCCTAACACAGAGGAAGGGTAGAATGAATGATTAAAACACAACATAAAGCTTAAAGAAAAAGGGACTGCAGGAAAATGGTTGCCCTATGACAGCAAGAACTTTAGTTTTCTGATATTCCATTTGTAGCAGAAGTAGAATAGTGGGAGGGGTACATTTCTGAAGAGCAGAGAAGACACTAAAAGATGGCTGAGAAGTATGCTGTGTTTTCAGAGCTGTGAATGCTAAGAGACCCCATCATGGAGCCATGATTACAGGCAGCATGTTCAGTAATGTCTCTAACTCCACAGCCTTGTTGGCCAGGTAGCTATATTTCCAGGTTCAAATGTCTCTAAGAGACAGTTCACTGAATGGGATCATAGAAAGATGATAATATGTGGAATAGGAACTCTTATTTATCAAAATAATGAAGGCAAAATGGTTAGAGCCTTCTGAACCACAAAATTCTCCTAGATTAAGTAGAAAATGCTTTAAAGGTTTCTTTATTACCTTAAATTAACAAACCACCAAACGCTTTTTCCCCCTCTATATGTGCTCAATTGAAAAAAAAATACTATAGCTAAGAAGGATGTCTTCATCTTGTTGTATTCAATTTAGATGAGCCTTCAAGGAAAAAAAAAAGATTCTGGGAAGAAAAATCAATTTAAGTGAGAGTTCTCTTGAAAGATAGCATTAATGCTCTTTGAAAACTGCTGAAGACCTCACACCACTTTTGAAAAACAACAACTACAAGCTACCCTAACTGTGGCCTTGACTTTATCATTCTTAACTGACTCCCCCTGGTTTCAGTCTGCAGTAGTTTGATGAGATATAGATCAAATGCAACATCTGTATGAAGCTGGGAACTCAGATCCTGTTTACTTGTCTCTAAAGACTAAATGTAAATATTCTCTGCACCAACTGAAGACATCAATACCCACCAGACACTTAGGGAGCTATGAATTAAGAAATGTAGTTACTCTGTTCCTCCCTGATGAAAGGAAATCCAAAGGTATAGGCAAACCTCAGCCGCAGTGATAAATCTGAGAGTAGGACAAACCTAAGGGGACCTGCTCAAGTAGCACATCATACACTTGACAAAAAAATTTTTAAGGGAATCAAAAATGGAAAAAGCAGCAACTCAATTATGTAGAAAAAATGAACATCTATACATCACTTAAGATATATTTTCTTGCATGGTGGTGGAGGTGCATACCTTTAATTCCAGCATTCTGGAGGCAGTGGCAAATGGATCTCTGTATGTTTGAGCCTGATCTACAGAGCAAGTTTCAGGACAGGCTTCAAAGCTACAGAGAAGCCCTGTTTTGGAAACAAAACAAAAAATTGTTTTCTTCCTATGCCACAGAGAATAAGAAAAGCATGCTTCTCACACAGTTCAAGTAACAAATAAAACATTGCCTTAAGACTGGAGAAGAAAATGCTGAGGAGAGAATACTCACAGCACAGAGGCAGAGCAAGAACTGAGTTATAGACAGTACAGACGCTTGTAGGGCTAGTGAAAGGGAAATGCCATATCCCAATAATCCGCAAAATGATTTCACATGATAAAATTAAGACTCTCAAGAATCTTAGAGAATTTCAGTTTTTAAACTGAGAATCAGGGAGTCAGTCAAACACTTTGTATCATAATCATCTTCATGATTTGAGGGATGGGACATCATCCTCAATTGTGAAATACACAGTGCTGTAACCAGTGGTGGCCATCTTCCCAGTGATCCCATACTGCCCTCTACACAGCATCATGCATAAGTACCAATTTTGCATTTAGCAACATGTATACACATGCCTTCCCATTGGTTTTGGATTGTTTCCCCACAATGATAAAGTTGAGAGGTTGTTTACTTACTAAAGAGTAATGAAAGGTCATTAGGTTTTGAAAGGAAAGGAGCTATTGACATTGTAGAAAATTAGGCAACAAAGAACTCCAAGAACTCGTGTTTCTTAGACCTAAAACCCAGTTATGGACTTCAAGGGGAAAGTTGTATGTCTTTTGCAATAAGAACAGTGTGCCTTCCTGCCAACCCCAACTCCATTAGTGAGGTTCAGGAAGCATGTTATTAAAACCTGCATAGCTAGAACCTTGAAGATGGGGCTTTACTGTGGCCCAGTTTGCACAGACCTAACAAAAAGAAAGAAAGAAAGAAAGAAAGAAAGAAAGAAAGAGAGAGAGAGAGAGAGAGAGAGAGAGAGAGAGAGAGAGAGAGAGAGAGGGAGAAAGAAGAAGGCAAAGAAAGGATGATGGGGGTGAGTCAATAAAGGAGGAGAAAAGAGAAAAAAGAAGATAAAAGAAGGAGTAAATGTAAGTAGATTGTCCAATCAACTCAAAGTCAATGAGATTTAAGGGTGAGGGAAGGGAGGGCCCCTATAAAGGCAATGACTGCTGCTCCTCTGCCCACCAGTGTCAGGAGGCTCTGACAGAAGCACTATGTGGGCAGCGGGGTGCTCTGCTGACCAAGCTAGGCCAGAGCAGATACAGCAGCTGGTGAGCTGCAGCGAGCCAGAGACAGCAGCAGGTAGAGACGGAGAGCCAGAGTCCCTGAGTTCATGATTATTCATCCATGATGGTGGGTCAGCACATTTCCTGCCCAGTCTACCACAGTGACATGCTGACTTCTGCAGTGTCAATTGCCATCCCTTGTCCTCAGCAACATACACACACACACACACACACACACACACACACACACACACACACACACACTTCTCCACTCTCTAGCTCTCTATTCACCCCTCCAGAGGGGTCAAAATAACTGAATGACAGTGCAAGATTACACTGTATATTTATAATACTTTCTTCCTAAGCCAGTAGAAGCATTTGTTCTCATTCTTCACACGTTCTAGTATGCTGCCAATGTACATATTTAAATAATAACTTTTAGGTATTTTTCTTCATGCCTGAACTATGTGGTATGCTGCTCATTTTTCTAAATGTGTGAATACAATGGCACAGTGTTCATGGACTGGAATTCAGCTCCTTAGTCCGTTCAGACAGAGCAGTGCCATGATATAAATGAAGATTTGAATTTCTTTTGATGCCAGGAGAAGTCTCATAGTCTACATAGGGAACATAACCATCTCAGTGTTCTTATGCTGATAACTGAGATATACTCCCAAATTGATGGCCGTACCTTGTCTTGGTGCTTTCCTTATGTTTCCATTAGCAGAATAGATAGAGAGGGAAAATAAGGGCAATATTTTGAATGTCGTTAATTTTTCCCAAGTGAGGCTTGTGTAAAGCTCTTGCTTCACCTGCTTGTCATTTAATCATCAGCAGAGCCTCACTCTGTTCTCATTGTTCCCTCCCTACTGCATAGTGGTTATGGAAGTAGAGAAACAGAGTGATATATAAGCTGAGTCTAGGATTTAAATTTGAGCCTCATGTGCCCAGAGGCAGTTTCTAGAATAACAAGCTATTTATTTATAGAGACAAAATGTTGGGGTCCTACTGCTTGTGATGTGGTGGAGAAGAAACATTGAATTTCTTCCTCTCAGGTCTTAAGCCTTTCTCCCGACCCATCACTGTGCTGGGTGAAAAGCCCTTTTTCTTCCATCTCCTACTCCAGAGCCCCCTAACTCTCATTGCCCTGGGTCCACTGATTCCTAGACTAGGGACTTAAATCTTTGGACTGTGGAGATTCTCAACTAACATTCCAGGTGAGTGGCTTCTTCCCACATTAAAGGAAAGTTCTGTTGATAAATTCAGAAAAATACATGCAATGCTCAGGCATCAAGACTATTAAAGATAAGAGGATAAGAACACAAAGATGTCTACACTGGCCCATTATGCACCAGTGTTCAGGGGTGCATTTTCATTTTACTTTTAACATTTGAAATGATCACTAATTTATAAAATTGTAATTGACTAGATTTGTAAAATGGCCCAAGCAGTGCATGACTACAATGATCTTCATAACGAGGACCTCCTTTTTTCCTTCAGAAAACATTCTAAGTAATGACTTTCAGAGTTTGATGTTAAAGGCACACCACTTTTTGTGTAGTTAATACTTAGGAGACTCCTTACCCAGATCTTTACAGATGCCCGCATAATAAAATGGGCTATTATTGAGCTCTAACCCCACACAGTATAAAAGAATAGACACTATTCCTTCAAAGACTCTGGGCATACAAAAGGAAGCAAATAAACAAATGGGCATGTGGATTACTTTTTATTAAAAAAAGAAAAACAAAAACAAAAACAATGGGCATCAGAAGGAGAGAGTTCCGGGAAGACTTGTGTAATATCCATATTAAAATAAAATATGAGTTAGCAAATTATTTTGATATAAACACTGTGTCCTCCATTCCAGATTTTGTCTTTCTGGTGCAGTGAACTCAAAAAGCTTCTTGTGAAACATTAGTACCCATTTTTTTTTCTTGTGATACCCAGCAGAGTCAGCCAGTAGAAAAGCAAAGTCCAGAGTTAAGAATCATGCAAAAAGCCACAGCCTGTCCTTCTAGGTCCAAGAGTACTGTGCCTAAGATCTAAGATCTCTCACTCAGCTACTGAACTGCTTTGACTTCTGGCATCCAAATTCAAGGTAGAAACACATAGCCCCAGAATGCCCTTTTCTGTTTTTGAAAAGCAATACTTTAAAGTTTAATTTTTTTCTTTTCTTCCCGCTCTCTCTCTTTTTCTTTGTTTTGTTTTGTTGTTGTTTTGCTGTTTTGTTTTGTTTCTATTGATATCTACTGCACCTTTCAGCTCACTTTTACTCTTAGAGGAGCCCATAAATCCTGCTGTAAACTTTAAAACACTAGTGGGAACAATAGTAGGAAGAATGAGGTTTAAAAAATCAGGAATGAGAAAGCATCTAAGTGCAGATAAGCCAAAAGGACAGAAGGAAGAAACAAGACTAAGGAGGTGTGATAAGCCTAAAATGAGGAGAAGGAGGTGGAGCTAAGATGGTAATCACCAGCTGGGAAGCAGTTGTAAAAAGCAATGGAGGGAAGGTAGCAGGGTTTAGCAATAAATGCCCTTGTGAAACTCAGGGTAGAGAGCACTGATCCAGCTGTGAACAGTGTGATGAGAAAATATTAAGCTAAGTCACTTAAACACTCTGAATAATAATAGCAATAATAAAATATAATGCAGTAGAGAGAATGTGGTATGGGACAGTGGTCTCCAACTGCTACATAAATGCTGAGAGCAGTTCAGCTACTCATTTTCAAAGCCAGAAACTAAATAGCAAATACACAGTGAAGGTTTAAACCATTTTTTCTACTTGGCACTTGTATAACTAAGACACAATTGTTCTCTGGGTATTTATTATTGACCTGCTATATCTTAATACACTTAGGAAGCTTTCATATTTAACCTGCAACTTTCAGCCAAGGTAGAGAGTACATTACATAATGTCTGGAAATTTTCTCAGTAGCCAAATGTATGGAGGACCTGAAGACCAAGAAAGATCAACTTTTCCTTACAGACCTTACAGTACAAGATAGAAGGCAAACCAAACTTGAATGTACTTGTCTCTCTTTTAGTTTTGATTTTCATTTGACATCGGTCATTATTTAAATGAATTTCTAGAAAGAATGATATGGAAATATACACTAATTGTGTTACACTATAGAGCAGGAGTTGATAAGTAGCAAGCTCTGTCTCTACAACATTATTCTACCCTGCTGAAAGAGCCTCAAGAAGGATTTAGAGTCAAACCTAGAATATTAATGAGAAGTATGGGAGATACTCCAAAACCTAAACTCCATCAGTATATTTAATTCACGGGAAGAAGGTCAAGTATGGGGTTGTGAGAGTGAGAGACTCATTACTACAGCTGGATATCATTAGCTTGAAGTCAAGGATGCTGATGCCTCCAGAGGTCCCTTTGTTGTCCGGGATTGTTTTGGCTATCCTGAGTTTTTTTTTTTTTGTTTTGTTTTTCCATAGAGACTCATATATTTTATACCCCAGTGGTCAAACAAAAACACTTACTATTATTTAATAGAATGTATCATCAAAGTTTGACTGGTAAATCAAATTTCAGTTAGCAAGGAGTAGACTTGAGATGGACTAAAGATAAAACTTTATCATTTCAAGAAACATATTACCAGGGAGCTTTCTTTCTCTGACATCATTATTCTGAAAATTAAACCCATGAGAGAAAAGGTAAGTTAGTGTTTCCAAAAGTAAGTTTTCCAGATGCTTAAATAAATGTGATAAAAACTATAGGATAAGGGAGAGGAAAAGGCTAGTAACTGCCATAGTTCCATCTCTCATAAGCCAGAGACAAGAACCAGAACCAAGAAAGATTTCATAATTTCTATAATCTTTCTACTCCCTGAAAAGTTGACATCTCAACATCTCGGTATTGTATTTTCCAGCAGAGAAGAGGACTCTATATGGAAGGTTACCACTGATATTAGCTCCCTACTGTTGAAAAAAAAAAAAAAACAGGTTATATTTATAATTTCATTTATATTTGTCTTTGATATTTATCAGGAAGAACAAATAAACACCAATGGGAGATAAGGTTCTATAGGCATGGAAATTCCTGTTCTGCAATTGTTTAAGCAATTAACCTTAAGAATATGTGTGTATCTAAACACTCCATGATGTTTACCATTTTTCCCCTTTAGAGCGTGTTTTACCCACAGTCCCCCACCCCATTCAAGGTCAGTATGATTTTTATCACCGTAGTTCTGTTCCTGGGTCATTCTCCAAAACACACAAAAGCAATAACCAAGTTCTCAAAATTCACACTTATTACAAGTTTCCTTTTGCCTCATAAACACTGAAAAGCAAGACAATCTGTTGAGAGTTAACAGGTGTTCCACTGACTTACCTTTAAGTCTGTCAGTTAGATAGGCAGGAAATAATGTATTTTTAATTTATATTTATTATAGGTCTCTAAGAGCTCCCATATTGAGAACACAATGCCCTGTGTGCTGTAGCTCTCTAACCCAAAAAATTGAACATTAATGATCCCACTGGCCATTAAAAACACAAATGTGTATTGGCTCTAAACCTATAGTCCTTGGTGTTGCTTGTAAAATGAATTTTCCTTAAGACTAAATACATTACAATTACATAAACACTGCTTTTCCTAAACTCTTGGCCAACTTGTGTGTCTTACCTTTTAAGCATATATACTTCAGAAAACACAAATAAGAATTTATAAAACAATCACTCTGTATTCTTTTCACAAAATTTTCTATAGGTCCAAATTAAATTTTGCTTCCTACATCACATTTAGATGCAAAGTCACAACCACAACTTTCTAGCTTAAGGGTATTTAAAGGCAAATTGGCAAATAAAATTAAAATAATAAAAAAATTGAAATGAAACCAACCTGCCATTGAAATTAAATCCCAGAAAAGTGATTTGCAAATAACACTCAAAGACTTGAGAAAAAAAATGGAAACTAGGCCATGCAGGGCCTAGTGTGAAAAAAAATAAATCCAATTAAAAAAGATTATCACACACACTATAAGAAAAATGTGCTTAGAATTATAGGAAGAAAATTGCTGTTTCATAAATTTGAAGATGGATCGTGTTTCATTAACTTCTCCGACCTGCAGTTCAGGGGTGCAGATCTTCAGAGTGTCAATAATGCAGTGATTTGCATATGCACGCATTCACATATATGCAAACTTACATTAATTGTATTTACAATGATTAGTTGAAGGTTTCTAGGACTGACAAGACAGCTTAATAAATTTTAAGAGCAGTCTAGACTATTTTAGTATAAAACTTAAAACTCTGTTGAATAAAATAACTTCCCTAAAGCATTAATGAAATCTGCTCCTTACCCTGACCACTAAAAATAAAATTGTTAAAGTGTGCCTGGTTTTCAGACTTGACATAAAGTGTAGCATTTGTGGAAAATATTCCATCTTGAATTCCTGACATGCCACAATTATTTTAAGACATTTAGCTTCTAGTGTTGCCACAGAGATTGACACCATTTTATCAAGTTGGCATCTTGCAAATATATCTTGATAAGGAAAACACACAAACACACACAATTGTCCCTGTGGATCACATTTACAAAGAGGTCACGCCCTGTCCAAGATGAGCTTTGCACAGTATCAGGATGCCTCTGAGTGTCTCTGTGACAGCAGTTCTGCAGCCACAAACTCAAATATTTATCTGACCGTGCATTGTGGTTAAACAAAGCAATGCTAGGCACTGTTCACAGAGGACAGCTGCCAAATGCTGATGAGAAGTCTCACCCAAGGACTGACCTAGTTGAACTTAGTGGAACATTGTTTCCCACACACTGAATTGTTGATTGGAGAATGACCCTCATTTGATTTTGCATTGTATGTAGACTGTAGTTAGATTTCTTAGTGTGTAGAGGATATAGTTCATCTTCTACTAATACGTTGGGCTTCTGCTAGCAGGGATTGAAAAGCTGTTCATGGAGACGTGGGATAGCTGGTGTGAGAGGTCACTGGAGAAAGTCCCATTCTCTTAAGCCCCCTCTCTTTTCCAAGGACACCACCATCCTAGGGACCCAATTACTTTCTTCTCTTTCCAATCCAGGGGACATCCCATGTGTAATGCACTTTGCCATGGGGAAAAAATGACAGTGACAGAATGTCTAAACTCTTAGAGTGACAAGTCAGTATTCAAATGCCTACAAAAGCATGTGTTACTGCGGTCACCACTACTATGTATGACTCCCTTACTTAATTAACTACTATTTATTGTCATCATCTGTTTGGAAACGTAACTTGGATCCCCCAAGTATTAACTATGTCTTGTGATTGTTATTTGAGGCAAATGACCTGAAGGAGGTTAGACCAATTGATTTTCTTAAGATGATTTGAAAGTCAAAAAAGTGACTTGAAAGTCAAAAAGGCCTCTTGCTGTCTGTCCTCCTTCAATAGAAAAGAAAATGTCATCCCCTAACCATCACCCAGCAGAAATACTTTTCATCATAACAATGGAATCTTCCTTGGTGCCTCACATTCATTGCTCACCCCTCCCATCCTCTCTTGTTCCCAAACACCAGTGGCTCTCAGGACATGTGGGAACACACTGCCATGTCTGCAGTGATGCAATACCAGGGTGACATTAAGGTAATATACATTGTCTATGGCCAATTAGAGATTTTCCAGTGCCCTTACCTCTAGGCCAAATAAGAAAAGCAGGGTGCTTCCCTGCTCCCTAATTAATATATGTATATATTAATAGTACATATATCAATATATATTAGTAATATATATTATTAATTAATGATATATATGGAAAATAAGAGGTATTCCTTTCTTGATTTGTTTCTGATAACTAGATATCCCCATTAATTTTAATTTAGATTTATCCATTCTGAAATTAGTCCTGAATTACATATATTTGCATAAATACCTCAACTAATATCACTGCAGAAAAATCCACTGAATTGTAAAATGAGGAAAGTGCCAGTTCTAAATTCCTGAGGTAATTTTCTCACTCTGACTAGAACCATTTCCAGTGGCTTCTGTGAGCCTGGGCAGTGGTGGTATCTCCTTTCAGCTGACTTATATGTAACATTTCCTCTCATTGGAAGATGCCCTCAAACTGAGAAGGAATATGGGTTCAATCTGGGGCAAGGAAAACAGCATTAGAAAGTTAGAATCAAGTGGAAGAAGAGAGGACAAGGACAACCACTATTGTTTTGTCTTTATGGCTTCTGAGCAAAATTTCCCTTGAGCATGTGGCTCTCTGGGCTTTATCAGCCCACCCTCCTCCAATCACTGCCTAAATTACTACTGTATTTTTTTAAAGAACAGGAATGAATGGATGAGTCTCACTTGTTTGTCTCCCATCTGATTATTGATTATTTATCCCAAGTGAACAGCCTTTCCAATCACTAACCCCACGTGGCAAGTAGATCTGGGAAATATTGAGATTATCTCTCAGGTTCAGGCCTTGTGCTGGGTTATTTCACAGCTGCTTTACCATTCAGTCCCTCTTTTTCCATTGATAAAACATTGAACATGGCTGGGCTTGCATGATTAATGCAGCTATCTCAAACCTCACACTGAAAACAAAATGAACTGCCCCAAATTAAAGTTTTGCTTTTTGGTTTGTTTTGTTTTGCTTTGCTTTTGTTGATTTTTACAAAGTGTACAACCCAACCTGCAAACAAATCGGGTTTACATAAATTTCAAGATACCTGCTTTGTTTGCTTCCCAAAGGAGACTGGTGTCCTTATGGCATCCAAACAGCCAGACCCTACCTATAGTATAGAAAGAGATAAAATTAACCCTACTAAGATCTTCAAGGAATGAGGGTTTTTTTGTTGTTTTGTTTTGCTTTTTTGTTGTTGTTGTTGTTGTTTTGTTTTGTTTTTTCCAATTAGAGAATAGAAGGGAAAATGGGAGGGACAGTCCTGCATATATTCAAATGCTGCCGAAGTGGCTGGATAACCCTCATGTTTTCATTTATTTTCTGAATATATCATGCTGGAAATCAAGGAGAAGATGGCCCTGTCCACTCCCAAATCTAACAGGTTCATATGGTACAACACTGGTAATATGAAGTATAACAATAACACCTAACATACTTAATGTGTTTCTCATTTACCAATTCATTCTAAGGTCTTTTGTATGCACTATCTTAATCAACCCCCACAATCATAAGAAATTAATACTTATTTCTTCCCACACATTTTAATGACCAAAGTATACCCAAATCCACTCTACTAAACCTAGGCCATACATAAATCTGTATAACGCATTACTAACCAACATTATGTATGCATTCATAAGGCTTATTAAATATGCACCTATCTAACAAGTTGCAATGATTCATCTAATTTGTTATACACACTACAATACATACATACATAATAGTCAGTTTATTATCCATATATTTTTGGAAAGTCATATTTGTATGCCTGACTAGCACCAAGATTTACATGGACGTATTTAAAAGCACAGAAACAGAGTTGTCTGGCATCACTACATCTAATTTCACACACTTATTCAGACTGATTTGCATACACACCTCTATTAATTATGGGTAATTACTAGCATTGTTCTATGTAATTCAGTTTTTCCAACTGTGAAATGGGAAAGAAATTGTATTTTTCATGCCTACAAGCTCAAAGTAGTATTTTAAATACTATATGAAGAACATGAGACAGAGAGCATATTGAATTTCAAATAATCATATTCAGTTGCACACTCTTCCTGTGGTTTTTAAAAGCACTGAGAGGCATGTTCATGTCATGTGGACAAGAACATTAGATAGATATGACTCGTGCATGACTTCCTAATAGTTTGATTATTGTGAATCCCAAGCATGTTTTACATGCCCACCCCACTAAGAAGCTTAAAAATAAAATTATTTCAAGGCCAAGTGAAAAAGAAAAAGACATTGCCTTATTGTTTTTTTACTCATACCAGAATAAACATTTGAAGAGGAGCCTCAAAATTCCACCCTCTCTGTTGTGTGGCACATTCACTTCTCAACGACAGCCATCACACACACTAGGACATCATGGTGTTCCAAAGTCAATAAGCCAAAGAACCTGCCATTTGTCCCAGACAAAGATATACATCACGTCTGGGGAGTTTTAAGTTTTAAAACACACATCTCTCTTCTTATTGATTGACAGAAATAAGGGTCTTATTTCTTCTGAGAAGACATATGCAGCCATGACCTAACACACGCACAGAACTACCACTACTGTAGTTAACACACAGAGAAACACTGACGGCTCAATCTGCACAGGTTCCTCTCTGGCTCTCCTTCAGATAGGAAGCAATAGTCTTCCCCTTGGTCCTCCTCATTTGTGACTATTACAGCCATACCATTAATTCATGTGGCATAAATAAGTCACTGAATGACACAGAATGGTTTAGACCCAACTCCAACAGGTAAGGTCTTACTCCCCTGTCAATATCTTACCTCTCTCTACCTTCCTACTCCTTTCTTGATTGCTTTCCTAAACCATTCTTCTTGTTAAAATCTGCTAACAGGAATCACTATAAAATTTACCCACCACAATACTGACATGTTCAACAACAACTTTGCAGTGTTATTCCTCTCTGAGTTTTCATTGAGCTTCAAGCTAAATGGCTAAAAGCCCTACATCATAAATTTCCAGGCAGGGAAATTCTGGGTACTGGGACTTTTTCTCTCATCTTTTCTTATTCCTCTAGTCTGGATCTTCGGACTCCAGCCAGCCTTCCCTGATCTTCCCGGTTTGCTTATGCCTTCCTGTGCTATTTTGATTTCCAAAACCAGCTGGGATTTGAAGATGAAATTTTTTTTTGAAAATCCAAGCTTCTACTAAATTTTAATTTGATGGAAATATTACTTTTGTACGAGCTTCATGGAAAAAGAATCTTTCAAAGTAACAATTACATTTGGGGATTAAGTTTAAGTAATTGGCAGTCTCGTCTTTTTAATTAAAAGTAACAAAGCTGCCTACAAAGAGCTCAATGAGATTTGCAGTAAAGAATGTTGGCATACACTGGGTAGGAAGACTGGAGTCCTGCTTGGACAGAAAAGGCTGGCATGGGCTCCTCTGGTCTTCAGAGTATACCCCAGCAGGGCTTGCCTTAGTGTTTCGCACATGCTTTCAACATGAAAGTTCTGTGAGAGGCATTGCACATAGAGCTGGAGTAGATCTTTCTTTAGGAGCTTATCTCTTGGTTCTTGGGCACAGTAAGGAGGTAGAGCCCTTAAAAGAAGGATTAAGAGGGTAAGGGGAGGACTGAGCAAGTGGCTCTGTGATAGAGTGCTTGTCTAGCATGTGATGGGGCTTTGGTTTAATCTTCAGCAGCCCTCTACCCAGACAGGATATATTACATATTCCTTCATGTACTGAGGCATCAGTATGTTCCCAGACCTTGACAAATGTCATGCCATAGTCTCCTCCTGAATATAAACATTTTTCTGTTTCTTGGTTCCCTCTTTCTCTGTCACCTATCATTTATATTCTCATATATGTATTTCTCAATTTTCTCTCTACATTTTGTTCAAGTTCATCTCACATTCAAATATACATATTCTCCTGAACTCCCTTCAAACAAAACAGAAGTAGAAGTTTGGAGAGTAATAGCAATCACTTCTAGACACTGGGGTCACTGTCATGCAAGCACCAGAGAACTGTGTAGAATATATCTGAAGGAAGCGGCAATTTCCAAAGAGGCAGGATACAAATTAACCTTAGTAACAACTTCCTTACACAGTCCCTCTGTCCTCACGATGCCCTTTCATCATCCTAAGTTATTTGTAGGTATTAAATTAAACGAGCACTTTGATTTAGAAAAGGAAAGGTAAAACACGCCCCTTACATCTCCCCTTGCACACTGCTGAGAGGAAACACACCTGCCAAGTCAGAACACAGCATGAAATAATGAGAATAGAATTCCAATTTAAGGTGTTCCTATGTGCCAGATGTATGAGGGGAGTCTGCCCACTACTCACTGGGACTCCGCCGAGAATTGTCAGCTTGTATCTACCAGGAATCAGGGGAGGAGAGACCTTGCAAGCATTTATCATGCTTTCTAATTGGACACTGGGGAGGCAAGCTTGCCATAGTGTGCTATACTGCTCTGCTTTTCACTAATACTAGAAGAAAACATTTCCCACATGTCTGTGACATGTATGTACACTTGACACCTTTACAGCACCATGAATACATCTTTACTCAACTCATAGGAAAGTTTCTTTCTTATTTGGCCATCTTTAGAGACCTTGCATTTCCAGCATGACTTCTGCCACTGCCCAAGAGAACACTGGGTCAGGCATAGCATCCTCTCAGTGAGGGGTGGAGGGAAGGGGCGATGAGACTACTAAAGGGACCTGAAGAGAGCTGTACCTAGGCTGCTCATTCTAGCTGTCCCATATGTTCTGGCTCACACAACCCCAAATGTCCCCAGCCATGTTCTATGTTGAAATGTGTTTGACCATTGGAAATATGGTTTTTAAATTACACGTGTGGTTTGCTTTTTCATTACTCGGAAGCAGGGGGTGTTTGGAGAAAAGACACTAAGCAATAACTTGCACTTTGTTGTTGATTCACAAGCTCCTGTAACTTGGGGAACTTTTAAATTATCTCCCCAGAGTTCCAGAACACAGGTAAGTTTGCCACTGAATGCTTCCCAGGGCATCTGGAAAAGACAGAATGATTCCATCGGGGCTCAAAGCTCCCATTCTGACTCCCAACTGTGGACTTCTCCGTGCTCCTCACTTGCTCTGGCTTTTGCTTTGTAGTGTGTCATGTAAAGTTCCTGTCTTCTCTGCCATAAGCTACCTACTCACTATGAGCACAAGAAAGAGCACATCTTGATAACTGTCAGTCAAGACTCACGTTTGGCTCAGACTAAGTTAATTTGGCCATGAACATAACTATGTAGACATCATTGATTTACTCAAAGAAATGTTATCCTAGAATGTGTTCTGAGCTGGGCCTTTGGGGTAAGTGTACAGAGCAAGCTGGGTACAATATCTACACAAGGAAGGCTTATAGACTGCATAGAAAAGTCTGTAGTGGCCAGGTGGTGGTGGCACACACCTTTAATCCCAGCACTTGGGAGGCAGAGGCAGGTGGATCTCTGTGAGTTTGAGACCAGCCTGTTCTGCAAGAGCTAGTTCCAGGGCAGCCTCCAAAGCCATAGAGAAACCCTGTCTCGATAAACAAAAAAAAAAAAAAAAAAAAAAAAAAAAAACGAAAGAAAGAAAAAAAGAAAGGAGAAAAAGAAAAGAAAAGAAAAAAAAGAAAAGTTTGTTGTGCTGTTGTGTAGATGACTAAGGAACCAAGTCAGCTATGCTAAATACCATGTTAGAGTACGTTAGAGCACCTGCAAGGTGCTGGGGGAAACAGAACAGGGTACTTTAGGTCAGTAGATCAAGGATGCTTTCCCGGGAAAAGGGACACTGAAAGGCAGAAAGGGGGAGATCATAGTAACCCAGCCCACACAAAAGTCTAGGATCTAGAAAGAGCTTAACTGACAAGTATCCAATATAAGACCCACTTGATTCCTAACATCTAGAAAATAAGATGTTTCCCCTAAGTGTCTTACTTCTGTTCTTTTGTATTTGGCAAGGAGAGAAGACAAGAAAAAGAAAATAGGAAAAAAGGGATGGAATGGAGGGAAGCTGGGAGGGAGGCAGGAAGGGAAGAAGGAAGGGAGTGAAGGAGGGAGGGAGGAAGAAAGGAAGGAGTTACAAAAGAAACAGTACACGTGTGCTTTGATATGAGAAGATCACCTTGGGTTGAACGTTCAGACAAGCAGGAATGCCATATGCTCTATGGCAGCAACGCTGTCCACCATTGATTGTCTGGGGTATACTGAGTCTGTTTACTAGCTGAACATCCAGAGGAAACTTAAAATCTTCTAATAGTTTGTGGTGGGTTCTAGTTGTAGTTGTAACAATGGTCAGGTTGTAAGGAAAACAGCCCTGTCTTTACAAAGTTTAGAGAGAATTTGGATGGATGCTATACTTAGGGTCAGTTGTAGCAAGTTGTATCCAGGGGTTCTAGATACAGAAACTTTGTGATACGGTTTCCTGCTCAAGGAAGAAAGTCACCAAGAAAATCCAGAGGCATAATGTCCCTTACCAAGGCTTACATTGTGACATTTAGCTGCATAGAGGCAGACACAGGGGAACTCAGAGCACACCAACATTTTTAAACCCCTATCTTCTTATTTTCAGGAGCTTTTATACCCTAGGAAATTTCATAGATTCACTTACTCTCTCTGCATTCAAATTCCCCAGCCCAGTGATTTATTCGTTTCATGGCAATCGACTGTTTTTGATTTTGAAACATACAAAATGAAAATTCACATTACATGGATTAAAGTTTGCCTTGAATCCCTCAGGATTTTGAATCTAAAATGTATGTTTAAATGATTATGGAATTCACAAGTTATACCTTGGAAATACGCAAGGAGTAAGACCAGAAAGAGGCATAAAAACAGGAAAAGAAAAAAGAGAAACCTCTAGAGATTTATCCAAACCTTTACATTTAATCCTTTCTTTAGCAATTCAAATAGGTCAAGGGGCAAAAATCATTAAATTATGCAGACTATGTGTATTTTAAAACACAGATGTTTGAATCTATTTTCTGCTTTAACAATTAAATAGAACCAGAACTAAAGTTGGTTTTCGCTAGGTGGTTATAGAGCAGTTAACTGGTCTCTATTATTACAGCAGGAGGCTAAGGATCGAGATAGTACCCATAGGTGTAATTTGGAACATTCTACAGACAAGGACAGAAACACTTGTTGACTCTTTAAAGCCAGAACTACCTGCCTTGGCAGGAGCCCCTCACTGACAACTGTGTCAAGTGTGCTTGCTTTTTGAGTATCTGGTCTTAGACATACATTTCTACATTACAGACCCTGTAGAACCCTTTATTAAACTCAAGCCTGCGGGCATTCAGGAGCACTTTGCATCATTGATTATTAAAAATTAAACCTACCAGGGTGAAAAAGGAACCCTTAGGATTTAAATAACAAGCAGCCTTGATGTGAGAGACTTACTGAAATCCTCAGTTCACCCTGAGTGTTAATGGCACTGTTTTCTGTGACAATCGACAGGGCAGAGCCCATAGTAGTCAGACCCTTCCTATATATCAAGTGTATGATGTGAAGTGTCCCTCGTCTCCCACTTCACAGTGGGAAGCCACCGTCCTTAGAAAAATTAGACTTTCAGCCATGCTGGCTTCTCTTTTGTCTCATTGTGTGATACCTACCAACTAAACTTGTAGGGGAGGGGTGAGGTCACCTTAGAACATTGCCAACCAGGGGCCAATTAATCAGGGGGAAAATCCTTTTTTAAATTATTTCTATATTTAATGTTTTAGTATGTAGCCTTTTATATTGATATGAAGCCCCAAAACACTTCAAATAGTAGAAATTAAAATTTTCTCCTCTCTAGTGGCACACACCTTTAATCCCAGCACTCAGGAGGCAGAGCAGGCAGATCTCTGTGAGTTTGAGGCCAGCCTAGTCTACAAAGCTACACAGAAAAACCCTGTCTCGAAAAACCAAAAACTAAAAACAAACAAAAAAGCATAACAATAAAAACAAAACAACAACAAAGAAAAAAACCTCGCTCCTCCCAAGTTCTCAGCAAAGGGGTAAGTTTGTGGGGAAAAGGAACACATTCCATAACTTCTTTTAGGTGGGGTTACATATCATCATCAAAGCACTCCAAATTCTTGATATTATTATTTATCATAATCCCTGAATCTAAAAAGAAATGTGCATAATATATACAAACTAATACAGCTTTAAATGCATAATCCAGACTTGAACAATCTGAGAAGCCTGTTAGCGGTGAGTGAGCCTATGACTCAAGCCAATCAGAACCTTCCCTGTAGTTACCAGAGAAGATTGTGAGCACTCAGGATCCTGGGAACCACTTGCTTTGCCATCTTTTCTAGCAAATGGATAGTCACTGCCTGAGATACATTCCACCATGCATCATGAATGGCACCTGCCTAGATTACTCCTTCGAACTTGGAGCATGTCTTTTTCTGCCTCAAGTACAGGCTGCTGATGGCTCCCCGCTGAGATGCTCAGCCAGGCACAGCAACTTGACCTGGAGACTAACTGATGTGAGAATGGGACTTAAAAGGACCTACTTTGCCACAATGCCAGACAACTCTCGGGATTATCTGGGTTTAGAGTTCTTCACAGAGCTGGTCTCCTTTCTCTGTGTAATTCCACTTCCTTCCTTAGTCATTTCTCTCACTCTGCTATTGAGAGTGCATCTTAGGAAACTTCTGTGCATGCTGCCTCAGTCTCTAGAATTCACATGTATGTTGATCCCATTGATTCAGAGGGCTTAGTTTGCTTAGTATTCTCCATCCCCCTCTGGCCCTTATGCTCCTTATTCCTCTTTTTCTGTAGGGTTCTCTAATCCCTAAGAGAGGGGATTTGATGGAGAAACCTCATTTAGGGCTGAGAGTTCCAAGGTCTCTCACTCTCTACAAGTTGTCTGACAGTGAGTCTCTATTTGTTCTCATCTGATGCAGGAGGAAGCGTCTCTGATGATGGCTGAGTAAGGCACTGATCTACGAGTATAGCAGACTGTCATTAAGAGTTGTTTTATTGCTAAATTCTATTAGTAGAACAGTAGTATTTTCTTTTACCCTATGTCCCTGGACTATCAATTGTTTATGTGCTTCAACAATGGAACCTTGTCATCAGTTTGGAGGTTCCATGGGATCCCTTTGGCAAACAACTAACTGGACTGGATGTAAGACATTCCCAGTAATGAAAGTTTTATTTGTTGACAAGAGATATCCAGCTGGGGCTCTATTTCTCCAATTATTTGGTGATTTCATTTAGATCACTTTCATATATGTGTGTATTTTAGGAAGATTCTACTGTGTTGCTTCCATACTACCCTTCAAATATTTTTAATGCACCATTTGTGTTCTATAGTTTTTATATATTGAAAATAAATACAATATCTCCCCGTGACAAGATTTTTAAATTCCTGGAACTACAAAAAAGAAAATGAAGATCATACACAACCTATTTCCTCAGAGATGGCATCATTAATATGATATAAATGAACATTTTATCTAAATATTCGTGTTGTTCACGTACTCTAGAATCTTTCCTATTTCCCACCTTCTCTAAGCCTGGGAAACATGTGTGTCTTGCTTGGTGTTGGAGCAGAGGTAGGGTGAGGAGCAGTCTCCTGCTAGCTAACATTTCCACCATAGCATATTCATAATATCTTCCCAGGCTTAGGCACAAAGCTTGCTTTACCAAGCCCTATGTTATCCCCAGAGCTTTCAGAAGGTCTCCTTCAAGTTACACAACACCCGCTTTCTCCCTCTATCCTGAAGCATTGCTAATTTCCCTTCTGAAGACTGATTTCTTCTATGTTTTAAAAAGTCAAATAAATTCATAAAATCATCTCACTTTTTTTTTCAAGGTCTTCTTTGCATTCTCTTCATCATAGAACCTTTGGTTTGTGGAGGTTCAATAAGCCAACTGAGGAAATTTAAGAGGGCTGGAATCATGTTAATATTATTTTTAGTCCATGTTTATTCACTCAATCACTGTGCCTAGGATTTCAAAATTTTGGTAAGTTGGCATCATCATCTCTGCCTCTAGCTCACTACAGTCCTTTTATGCTCTGTATCTTAAAGATACAGAGTAAAGCCCCCTGAAGTAGTCAAAAGGAAGGTGGGGCATTCCATTTTGACCAGTGTCTTGCTAAGTGATGCTGCCTTCCTTTCTCAATGTTGATGACATAGTAGGACTTCTCAACTCTTTTGATACTGGTTCTTAGTCACAGCAATCCTCTTGTAATCCAATCTCAGACTGTGGGTGGAGCTGAGTAGTTGGCACTTGTCGGGCCTGTGTGAGAGCTTGGATTGGTTCCCAGCTCTGCAGAAATGTAAATGAACAAGTGATGGAGAAACTTTAAGTTTGAGGTTCAGGTCACTTTATGATTTGTGTTTTTCTCTCTTGCCTAGACCTGGAATGATTCCTGATGATTCTTAGAAACCAATATTCTAGAAATATTAAGCACTAAGATTTATACAAATTGAAAATCATACATGGAAGAAATCAAAAGCTCTAGCAATACAAATAGGAATCACAGGGCCTATCTTTTTCTTTGACAAAAGGAGAAATAATCATACTTGGAAGTAGAAGTTGCTAATCCCTAAAGCCTCTGAGTAGAGCAGAGAAGCCCATGAGGAAGAAACTAATAACTTCCAAAGTGTGGCTTTCAAAATTGAATTAATAAAAATGTCCCTCTTTTAAGCCACTATAATAATAAAGGTTTTATTTTCAAAACCTTGGCACACACAAAATGTCAGAGAACAAAACCCCACCAGTTTCTACAGAGGAGCCTTGCAAATGTTATACTCTGAGACCTCAGTGTCAGCAAGGGAAGGAGAGTAAAGGTTGGAGTCACCCTCCCAACCCCCTGATCCCATCCCACAAAGCCAACCCTCCCCCCCCACCATCACCGCATCACTGGACCACCCACACCTTTTCCTTTTTCGTTGACCATCTTAGTGTTTTAAACCACATCTCTTACCTACAGTTTTTAAGCAACTGGAACGCAAAATACCTATCCATTGTGGACACCTACCCAGAACATTATTAGCTCTCACCCAGAAAACAAATATGTCACTAAGTATATGAAGTCAGCTACCGATGTGTTATTTTCAAACCTTAGTAAACACGGCAGAACACTGGCCTCACAGAAGGTATTGTGTCATAGATAATGCTCTTATCCAAATATGCCAAATATGCCTGCCTCGGGTAAGGAATGAGATACTTATGTTCAAATAAATATCCTGGAATTATAACAACTATACAAACAGTGTCAACCCCAGATACTGCCCCAGGACCGCTCCATGTAAATGCAGGTGAATGGATGCTGGTGAGCTGTGGGGCAGAGGCTGTGGCCAAGAACCAAACTGTACAAAGCAGTGTCTGATCCTTAAGGTCTTACTGTATCACCACTGCCTGCCACCCCAGCCCCACCATAGCACCCAAAGAAGCACAAGTGTCAAACAGTATTTTTGTATCTGAAAAGGTACAGAAGTTCCCTAAGATGACGAGAAAGTTCTCTAGGTACAACAAGTTAGAGAAATATTTTAAAGTTCTTGCTTTAGGAGGAGAGATGAGGGGATGGAGAAAGGGCAGAGAAGAAGAAAGAATACAGGGAAAGAGGGCGATCCCAGAGTGAAATCCCAGAGAAAAAATGAAAAATACATTTTCTGATCCCTGACATGTATTTCTATTTTGCCAGGCGTCAGTACATGGGACATGAAGTTTTGTTTTTGGGGTTTTGTGTTTGTTTGTTTTTGTTTTTGTTTTTTAAGATAAAGCTTGGTGGAGAATGTTTTATGCTGTCCAGGATGTGACAGCGACTCAGCAGACCTCTTGATGAAGCTCTGAAAATGACTGAACTCCAGTGAGGCCCTTGCTTATAACACTTGAGGCGTTGTGGCTCCAACATTACTATTTCTCCTTTCTACATTCTTAGCTGGGCTGGTCCCTGCGATCTTAGCAAATCATTCACTAACTCTCTGGTGCCCTAGCTGGGAGATGTTTAGCAAACATGTCCACATACTTGGTGCTTGAGAAATAGCTGCTTGAGGAAATGGTAAATCAGGGGACAAAGTTTGTCTATACCCAGAGAAAGAGGCTCTTGGGCGTTTTGGATAGTGTTTTTCTCACGTAGCCACTTACAAAGAATCTGAAAGTCAAAAGACAGATGGCATAATCAGAAGAAACAAATTTTTCCAAGCACCTTTCTTTCTTAGTGTTAAATTCTTTTCCTTCAGCCACCTCCTCGGGGGTTAAAAAGTCAGCTTTTGATGACACTGAGAATGTCTAGAACACTCTTAGTACTAGAATTCCCCCAAGTTTTGTCCGTTGCCTTTCTGCAGATGTATCTGTTTACATTTCTAACCTGCACCTCTGTGATCGCTTGTTTGGCATATTTTTCTGAAACAAGATAAATATGTAAGGAGAAATCTTCACGAAAGACGTAAAAGTCAGAGGCTGTGCTTATAGTCTCAGGAGTTCAGGAATCCTTCCAGGTACGCAGCTTTGGTCAAGAACATAAGAGCACATTTCACCAGGGGAAAGGATGATTTCCAGACACTGCGGAGCAGATTAAAAACTGGTCTGTAATAACAGGGACACCTCTTTTAAAGAGGAGCATTTCATAGATCTCCAACAGTAGGGAAGCTACGTCGTTTTTCTCACTGCTGCCACCAGGTGGACAGAAATGATGCCTTCCAACCGCACCAAGGCACATGTCCTGCTGGGACCACAAGATGGCAGCACATAACCAGGTTTTCAAACAAGCTCAAAACCACCCTATTTTTTTCCTCAGAAAGAAACTAACCTGTTCCCCAAGAGGATGAGTAGGAAATAGTTTACAAAACTCACGAGTGTAGAGCATTTTCACAGAGAAAGTTAGGAGTTAGTTTAAAGATCTTTACAATTTCACAAAGAAATCAACTTATTTGCCGAACAGCAAAGTGTATCTGAAATATAACTGGACATTTAGTTTGTCTTTTAAAAACACTTCAAGCACTATTGTATGCACACATTCAAGTGTGTTTTATTTCCACACTTGCTTCAGAGAGTAAAGTATCTGATAGTGTTTCGATATATTTCCTGAAACTTTCTTTCATTGAAGAGTAGGGGCAGGGGGATTGTTCTCCCCAAAATACTCATTCAGAACACCCAAGCCTGTCTCGGTGGCTGGTTTCTGTGAGCATATTGCCAATTGCATCCTAAAGAATATGTTGCCTAATTACTCCCCATCCTATCTGTTTTTCATGTACTAGGATTCCCTAATATTTTACACATCATACTGTTAACACACACATTTCCATAGCTTTTTTGATCAGGGTATCTTTCTTTCACTAACAAAAAATATATGCATCAATAATCCTCTTGAGAAGGATTTCACAACAACATGGTAACAACCACTCTTATTCAACTGTGTGCTGCATACAAGGATGGCACACTAAGCAATGAGCTAATCCAGGGGATGGATTGGAGAGTGCTGGGTTCATTAAACTCATGTACAAAAGGTAAAACTGGGGCATTGAAAGGTTAAGATACATTTCCTAGCTTAAGCAGAGTCACTGCCCTTCCTGCCTGCCTTGAAAATCTGCTCAGACTTCTTCCCTCAAAGCCTGTTGACCATATTTGGAAAGGGAAACCTACAATTCTTTCCTGGAAGATGGTTCCCTCAAGGGTCTGGAGCCTGTTGGATGATTGGCATCAGCAGCTAACTCCTAGGAAGAAATTTACTCCATGTTTGCATATGAATTTACAGAATGATGCATTTGTCAACTGATCTGTCTCCAGGTAGTGTTCTTCACATATAAAAGGGTCAGAGAGACACTGGTATCTCTGGGCATCCTCAGAAGTGCACTGTGAACAGCACCAGCCATCACAACACAAGGACATTCTGAGCCATTCCTCCTGGAACTGACCGGTTCAGGGAAACCATCTCACCTATAAACTTAGGGACAAGTTGGTTGGCATTAGCTTTGCCAGTGAAAAGCTGTGGCCAATCATTTATAAGCTCAGACACTGGGATAATCAAGCTCTTCTTTATAACCACCATAAATGATGCCATAAAATGTTACAGCATTTGAAGGCTTCTCCTTGTGACTACTTTGTATAGACAGATGGAAAATCTGTAAGTGTAGTATGAACAATATAAACCCATGGGCAGATAATGGGGTCCAAGATGAAGATCAGAAAAGCAAAGCAGCCAGGCTATCCAGAGACCTCTTATCATTACGAATGCTCAGACCAAATGGGTGATCCACCAAACCTCAGATTGCATCTCCAGACTGTACTTTTCCTCACCAAATCTCAGACTGCTGTCTGAGAGTGCACTGGGCTCCTTATAGTCTCTCTAGTGTTGGAATTAAAGGCCCAAGCTCTGTTTCTCTCTTAGACAGCACTCTCATGTACCCCAGGATGACCTTGAACTCACAGAGATTCATTTGACTCTGTCTCCTGAGTCCTGGCATTAAAGATATGTTCTACCACTTCCCAGCTTCTATGGCTGTGCCTAGCTTTGCATTCTGATCTCCAGGCATGCTTTATCATATCATAAACAATATATCACTACATGAAAGGAAGGAGATTAGTAGGTTGTCCTGAAATTTGGTGATTTTGCAGACCTGGTTTCAAAGAGCTGAGCCCTGTGAGCTAAATTGGAGTCCCTGTTTTTCTGGGTCAGAAACATTTGGGACACAAGTTTGTTGGTCTCATCTTTCAAAGACTCTAGATCTTCTGTTTTAGAATATTGTGCATTTGGAGTGATTGCCATGTGCAGGACTATAGTATCAAATAGTAGGAGACAGAGCCCCAGACTTCATGAACTCAGAGTCCAGGGAGGATGGCAGACATTAATGGAAGCATCAGATAGACACTTTGGAAATTAAGACAGAGACAAGTGTGGTAGGAAATAACAAGACTGATGTCCTCAAAGAGACAGGGAAAGGCTCCTCTCTGGAAGTGGCAATCCCTTCCTGAAAGGTGATGGAGACTCTATTACAGATACTTTAGTACTTCAGTGGAAGAAGTGTGGTTCGGGGAGTATAAAGGAAAGCCTGTTATGTGATGGATATTTATGAGACTAGACAGGCAGGGGTGTCAAAGAGAGCCACAGACATAAAGCTATGGACCGAGTCTTTACCCTGGAGGCCATAAAACCTGAGAATAAATTGGAAGCAGGACTATACTGTGCAAAAGCTTTCTGTGGCAGAAGGCATCAGACATTTCTCTGCTAGCTTGTGTTACTCAGGGATGAAGATCTGGATCCTGATGGTCACAGATAAAAAAATAATCTGGGTCTCACAGCCAGTGTGGGCTTCCCTATCCAATCCGTCGTTTAGTTAGTCCTAAAATAGAAAATGGTACCCTATAAGCAAATTATATTTGCTTACTTCCAAAGATACAAGAGACTTTTGAGTTATTTGGCAAAGGCATTTAAAAATAAACCCAGATATTTAACAAATCTGATCTTGATCAACATTGACATTTATTGGTACATGCAACAGGTGTTTGCTGAACCTTTCCAAGTCCTATGGTCTGCACTAAGTGCTAGACTCAATGTGTAATGAGCCATGCATTGTAGATGCCCCTGGAGGCACTTTAGTGAGGAGACAAACTGTAATCTAGTGAGTAAATGTGTGACATCATGCCATGCTTGGAGGGGTTAAGTACTACTTAGACGGATGCCCAGTAAGGAAATGAGTACTGGCTTTGGAAAAGTGATGAGGCAGCATCACTTGTGTTGGTGAGTTTTCAACAGCAATGTGACTGAGCCAACAGTAGAGACATCAAGGAGAACATTTTTAGTAGATGACACATCAACTCTGAAGCTTGAGTTTGAAGTGGACTTGCCTGTTAGATAAGAAGTGATTTAGATAAGGTTCGATTAATGTGAATGGGGACAAAATGGCAGGGAAGGGCTGGGTATCAGACACATTCTATGGTTGCATACGGTGCAGTCAAGACTAAATTCACACTCCATGCTGGAGTCCTTGTACTTGTCTATATGCATAGCATGTAACATCCTTTTTTGTAACTACTAATTGCTCACTTAGCCTAAGACAGGTTTCTTTCCATTTGCCTATCACTCAGTCTCTATCAACCTTCCTCCTCTTGCCCTGTTCCTTTCACTCTTCTTTAGTGGACAGTGACAAACTACCCTCATGCTTATTCTCAGTTGACAAAGATTTTTATTTGTTTTTGTTTTGCTAAATGTTTCTTTTTTAGAAATTGGCACCACCGTACACTTCAAGCAAAAAGGTATGGCTCCTGTTTATAAATACCTTCTAGACATTAGTTAAGATTCCACAGCAATACATTGTGTTCTTATGCACTTGAGTTTGATTTAGTGTTGTGATTTGTGATAAGAAATTTCAATAACATAGTTGGCAACAGATTATGAACTGTCTTATTAACACAGAACCATCCATCTAACCCATGGTCCCTGTAGTGCTTCTGGAAGTCCCTTACTTTAAATCTCCAGGATGAAGCAAGTTACTCTGCTCCCTTCTGTACCCTCTCCCATCCCTTACATGCTTTGTCTTAGGTGTTCATGATTAATCCCACAGAACTCTTTTTGTATATTGGTCATTAGTCAGTGGCAGAGCTCTCAGAATTTTACAGATGCTTGTTGACTATTCAAGCAAATACATTGCTGGGTCTGACACACACGGGGCATAACAGCTAAGCAGCAACTGGTGAGATGAAGCATGGAAGCAGTTAACGTTTCCACCCTGCCTCAATTCTTTCCACTCCTTGAAGCCTCACTAGCTCACTAGCTGCAGCTTACCTAGGCTGCCGACTCCCAAAAAGAAAAAAAAATGATGTTCATGGTTTTCATGCATTCCCATCAACTATGTGACACACAGTCCACAGGGCAAACTTGTCAGAGCGTCATTAAATGGACCCTAAAAATGTAAGCAGCAACTGCTTTTGACTGGTCCACTTTCTATATACACTAGATCAACCTCTCATTTTGTATCCCCAGACAAACACAAAGGAAGCAGTGGTGGGGCCATATGTCACCTTCCTTCAAGTCCCAGTGGTAATCAACTTGACTGTTAGTTGTCACTTGTGATAATAGCTTCCTTTCTAAGTCACAAAAGGAATGAAACAACCATGATCATCACCAATAGTGACATTCTCTTTGGGGACTTAACGTCATCCAGCATCCAAAAGACAGAGAGGCTTTATGGTTGCTTAGATCCATGCCCTGTTGGTGGTCTGTCCTTGCAGGTCATCTCTATCTAGCAGATAAAAGGTAGCCAAGAACATACTCCTAAGACAGGACTCTTTAAAGCAGTAAAGCATAAAACATTAAACTTCTTTAGCCCCCTTTACCTTTCCAATATGACTGCAAATTAATCAATAGTTTGCCTAGCAGCACACATCAAAATTCAGGACTTTGATGTGGGTAATGAATAAGGTATAGTTTGTCTTATTCAAATATCATCATGATAAAGTATCAGCGTGACTATAAATGGTAACTAAGTTTTTCATAAATGGCGTGTGAAAGTACTTGATATTGTTTTTTGGTTTGGGTTTATTTGTTTTACTCTGATTTTCTTTCGTTTGTTTCTTTGTCTTTTTTTTTTTTTGAGTCAGGGTCTAGTGTATTTCAGGCTGGCCTTAAACTCGTACGTACCAGGCTGGTCATAAACTCCTTGTCCTCCTGCCTCCACCTCCCAAGTACTGGGCTACAGTCGTGCACCACCACACCTGCTTTGAGGAGAAAGACAGCTTCAGCTGACCAAAATCTAATTTTCTAGAGGATACAGAGTAAATGCAGGAAGAGCCTGCATTTAAGGTATGGTATTCATAACTAATGTTACCTCTCATCTCGCTTCTTGAGGATTATAGGCTTCAATCCTCAATTCAACCACCACGCAGAGGAACCTGTACTAGCAGTAGATGGACAGCAGGTGGCACCAGAGACAATGTTATTGCACCAGCTTCCCAGGCCACCAAAAAGCCTTGCCCTCATTGATCACACAGAACTTTTCTTTTGGAGATTTTACAGATTATTGACCTCCATTTTACAGTAATATATATTAATATTATTAATATATTAATATAATTAATATATTAATAGAGAGAGTTTTGCTTTACTTTAGTTGTTCCACAAGCCTTCAACAATTCCAAAATCAATTTTCTCTTTTTGCCTAATTGAAACACAAACTAAAACTTACTCCAATTTCCTACTGACTAAAATTGACAGCCAGGGATCACTGCGGACACTGCCCTGTAATTAGAAATCATGTCCAAAATAGGTGTTTGAAGAAAATACTTTGTCTGCTCCTTGAGACGTTACTAAAAGGCAATGAGTTCAGAAGCCTACAACAAATAGAAACTTGCCAAAAAGCTTCTTCAATTTCAGGCTATTTAATAAACTTTGCAGTGGACCACAGGTTCTGTCCTTTTATAAACATGGTCACAACAAGGCGCAATCTAGTATCACCTTGATGCACTGTCACGTTCACCTGAGTGACAACCTTGAGAATGGCGACTTATGATTTATTATTTTGCTGCAGCTGAATTTTGCATTTTACTGGTAAACCTTAAAAGCCCCAAGTCAATACAGGCTCAGTGGCTTGATGGGTAAAGTTGCCTACTGCCAAGCCCAAAGACCTGAGTTTGGTCCCTGGGACCCACAAGGGCCAAAGGGAGGGTTGCCTGCCATTAGTTATCCTATGACCAGAGACATGGCATGACATGCAAATAGGCACAGACATACACAGATAGATAGATAGATAGATAGATAGATAGAGATAGATAGATAGATAGATCAGTTTGTTTTTCCTTAAGTCTGATTCAATTAATAAACATCTTTGATTTGGATTGGCATTCCATTTATTTCTGAAAGCAAAATGTCTGCCTTGTGACTACTATACTGAATATTACAAAGTGCCATAAATGCCATGTAGAAAATAATTAAATATTATGGTGTGATTGTTGCCTGAGATAAGAAAATGATGTAAAAAAAAGCCTTTGAATAGTTGCCTATCTATTCATAAAGCTAAGCCATGTTTTCAAACTTGTGCTTTCATTGTATCTGTCAGTGTATGAAAGCAGTTGCTGAGTATGGCCATCTGGCACTGGAACTAAAGTTATCGTTTACATATCAACAAATAAGCAGAATTTCATAGCCATAAACTAAAACATAATTAATGATTTTATGGATTATTCTTCCCTAAACTAGGCATTAACTAGAGTAGCCTCCTATGTAGTCATATGCATCTATAATTGCACACCTAACTCGTGATAATTCCCACTGTTACCCATTTACAGTCTTCCTCAATTCTTTTTATTTACTCTCAAAAATCAATTATGACAAGAGTAAGCTACACAGGCACATAAATAGCTTGATGAGAGAACTTAATAAATAATAATTGATAGAGGCAAAGGTATTTTTATCAGGTGTATACAATGCATTTCAGTTGTGTAATAAGACTACCAGGAGTACAGTGAAAAATTACTGACATGAGTAGTGTGGATTCCTATTACAACATAGAACAGTATGTGAAAGTAAAAGTTAATTCTGTACTATGCATTTCAAAAGACCAGTAACATTTGCATATATCACACATGTATGCATAAGTATCTAGACAACACGTAAACTTCCCTGTGAGTGTATGGAAGGATAGATTTAGATAATGCATAACTAGGCATGCAAATGCAGTTATCTAGCTTGTTAGAAGCATATATTATGCTTTTCTATAATAGAACTCTATTGTCTCAAATATTTCCCGCCATTTGAAAAAAAATGATAAGGCTAGTTTTCTTAGCTGTCAATAGTCACTACTCATTTCTAAGATGTCAGAAAGACAATGTAGCCTGACCTGGCACTAAAAATTAGACTACAGAAAAAATATGTGTTTTTTATTTTCTTTTGAGAATCCATTTCACACTATCCCTAGAGCAAAACAGAACTCATTTTGGCATATAAGACCTTAATTTTTGTATAGCTTTTCTCTATTCTAAAAGCCTTGCTGGTACATGAATACAGAAAAATGTGCCAGGAAGAGCATATGCCTAATATGGAGACAATCACTAAAAAGATAGGAGAAGAAAGCTTACTACCAGGACCAGAGCCCTGGGAGATTGACAGTCTCAAGCACTCAGAAATCTTGGTGGAGGAGAGGAGAAGGTCAGAGCAGACACCACATGCCTAGACACCAAAGGCAAGTGAACAATCACTACAGGTCCTTCAAACTTCATCCCTCATGAAGCTGAACCTGGAGGTGGTCAGAACACCTCCTATTAATATGATACCATAGACACTCAGGAAATCACAGAATGAGTTGTTTGATTAGAGCTGGTGGATATTTAACTTTTAAATTTTGTTTTCACGGCTTTATACCAGACAAAGCTCATTCTGTATAATTGAAAGGATCAAAGTTTGCATATGCTTCTATTTTCATATTAAGTAATATTCTGTGGTGCTGTAGCCAAAATATCTTACCAGTTTCTCTCTCTCTCTCTCTCTCTCTCTCTCTCTCTCTCTCTCTCTCTCTCTCTCTCTCTCTCTCTTTCTGATACTTTCTATATCTTCTTGTTGTTTTATCTGTTTTAACCACTCCGAGTTTCACTCACCAAACATTTGACTACAATACTCGCAGCTATTTTTCACTGTTGAAATTCGCCATGTGGTGGTGACAAAGACTCTAGAGTTAGACACCAAGGCTAATTGTGCAGCCCTCCTTCCTGATGAGCTGTGAAAATGTGTACTATGATGTAATTTCTCTGTTCCTTAGATATCTCACTGGAAAATTTTTTTGTGATAGTAAGCCCACAGTTGTTCACCTATATTTATAGTTATTGTTACAAAACGCACATCACAATACATTGTGGTATTATACAGCTCTTTATTGGTTTTGTCTTATTCTTATTATTGTTTTTACTGTCTACATAGAACATAGATTGGGAATCCATTCTTGAATTTGGCAGATTTCTGTGTTATGCACCCTGAATACACTGATACATTTTTAACAGTGGTGAAAAGCCATATACCTGAAGATGTTTCCATTGTAAAAGCATACCATCAGTTTTACACACACATGCACACTTACTCACACAAACCCTGTGTATGTGCCCATAAATTTTCAAAGTGTCCCATAATTACACTCATTTTCTATTTTGAATGTCACCTAAGTATATAGCCTTAAAACCAAAGTCTCTTTAGTGAGAAAAAAATCTTTTTAAAAAATTTTTCTTTCAACAAAATATGACATAGCTACACAGAAGGAAATGTAACTAGAAGTGTGTGTGATAAGCTCTAAGCTAGACCTACAACTTCTGCCCCAGTATTACTCATACTACCCACACACAGACCTTCATCCCTCTTATCTCACCCCCACTACACCCTCCCTGCATTCTTCTCCCACTGGCTATGAGAGTGCCCCAGAATGACATTCCAGGATCGGTTCCATGACAGATCTTTCTCAGTCGCCCCAGGTTTGAAGCCCAGCCTCACCACTTTGGTTGGTTTTGTCTTTGCTTTTGTTTTGGACAAGATGAGCTGTGTAAGAATGTAGGGTGTTGCTTGTTTGTTTTTATCTTGGCTAAGGCACCATCCATGCATAAACACTGCTTTGTAATAGTTGCCCCTGTGTTAAAGAAAAAAAAAAAAAAGAAGAAGAAGAAGAATCCTGCCTCTTCCCTATGAAAAAGAAACCAGAGACTGATGGTTGGTCCATCTGAGATTGATGGAGCTGCTGTGATGAGTCTGCAGGGAGAGCCTGTACCAGACTCCTCGAGGATCCACACCCATGCTTGTGCCTAGAATCTTAATCAGTATTGATTTCACAGTAATCGTGCAGAGAGCATTCAAGAGGAAGGTGGCTCAATAGAGTCATGACAGCCACCTTAGCAGCTTTCTCAAGCAGGAGCTGTTTCACACTCAAAATACACTAGACAGCTTCACGTACTTGTACCTCAGAGAGGGTGGGACTTAAAAGATGGGAACCATCACAAGCATGAGCAGCTGGACATCAGTACCTGGCCACACCTTGCCTCTGATGTCAGCTTTCAAATGGCCTTGGCAGAAGATGCTTATTCTGTCTCTTTCTTTTTTGCTCTATAGGACCCGGGTCGGTGAGAGGAATCAACGGATCCATCAGTCTGGCCGTACCACTGTGGCTGCTGGCAGCATCCCTGCTCTGCCTTCTCAGCAAATGTTAATAGAATAAAAATTTAAAATTAATCACAAAACACACAAAAATGCGTCACACAGATACAGAGAGAGAGAGTACAAAATGGGGGGAAACTATTATTTCACAAGTCTGTGTGTTTATAAATGAAGGGGGAATATGAAAATGAAGACAACACTAAAAACAATTTTAAGATCCATCAATAAAAATCTGAGTATAATTTAGGGTGGGAAAACCTCTACCAGAATATGTGTCTATCTTCTAAGCAAATGACTGCTGTGTCAAGACTCCTTAACGCTAAAGACGTCTGATGTTATACAAATGAGACTACTCAAGAAGTACCAGATTGATGTTAACTCCCCCCACACATTTTACCCTTCCTTCATCCATTTTCACCTGTGGGGAAAAGAAGAAGGTCTTGCCTTTGATGTTTATATTTCCATGATCGTTTTATTCTGTTTTTCATTTGAGCTGATTGATGTGTAGCCATTTTGGACTATCGGAGGAAACCTATGTAGAGCCTTTCTCAAGCTCCCATACTTCCACCATCTCTCTAACTTTTCAGAACATTCCCCTTTCCCTCCAGTGTGGTCTATCCCCACCACATCCATTCCAAATATTCCCTTTTTCTCTACCCCCATCTCTCTTTGCCCCAGCAACTCAGAACGCTAGTCATGCCGCAAATGCTAGGAAGTGCCATTTTCGTTTTCTTCACTGTGTGCGTGTGTGCTCAAGTCTCTCGCTCTCACGTAGGTGTACATGTGTGTGAGCGTGTATGTGTCTCTCTCTAAAGCATGCCAAGGGAATGGTCCATGTGTACATAGATTCATTGTGCTGTAGATACTGTCCTGCATTGTAATTGTGAGGTGCGGCTCTAACAAGTTGCTGGGGGAGATGGCTGGGTGGGAGGCAAGGAGCAGAAGCCCTCTCCCGTTCACAGCGGTCACATAACATCAGTGCACATTCAAACCAAGCTGCGCTCCTTCTGTGGGCAGGACCCCATATCCCTCCTAGTCCCATTTTCAAAACCCAGTCCGGAGTCACTCAGAATATCACTGTAAATGAAAGTGCCTACTATCAAATGGGGTGAGCAGATGGGGAACAAATCCATGACCCAGATGATGTGACTTAGGAGAAGGCAGTTTCTGATTTCACTCTTACTTTACAAGCCTGGGGAAATCATAGGTTTCCTAGCTTTATATAGGTCGAGCCGCACTACAGAAATGAATGATATTGGTCGAGCAGGTCTCCAGAAACAAGAAGGTCTCTGAGTGGTAACTCCCGAGGGAAAGCAGGTCTGCTTTGTCCACTCACTAATCCTCAGATAACACTGCATTTCCCCCATAATTCCCCTGTGGGAGTTGTTGCCTCTCAGATAAAAGATTGTGAGTGAGACATGAAAAGTAGATAGATGCCTAAGTCCCTTCTGTAGAGGCTCGGCAGCCTCTAATGAAAAGTACAGACCATCACAAAATACGAATTCCAGGCTTTGTTCTCCTTTATAGATTATCACCCTTGAGTTCTAGACTAATGCTTTGTTAGGTTCCTGCTCCACTGACGATGTATGTGGCACCACTGTCCATGGAGGCTGTTCAGTAGCCAAAAGCCTGGCCACTAGTTTGCAGACCATGTTCACCTTCTCTACACTACTTAAACTTACATCTGTGAGAGTCAACTTGACACTAACAATGAAACCTGAGCTAATTGCTTAACTGTAAGATCTGAGCAACTTGTGATGAATTCAGGCAGAAGTTGTGTGAGCATCCTAACACTCAGCATCATTTCATCACCAGCCGTGTTTTCCTAAGGGAGGTCTTCCAGGGGAGGCTGCCTCTCTGCATGTGGGTATCCTTGGTAGGAAACCATCCCCAGCTTTCATTAGGCTATAGTGGCATCTAAAGCAATTCACCTTAGGAAAGGATGGAGGATTATTGCTGAGGCCATAATGGGATGTCATCTCACAGAGCCAAATGAAGTAGGTCTTCAAGTTTTCTAACCTTTGAAATGGTTGTCACATGACACAAAATGAAGGGAAAGGAGGAAGGAAGGAAAGAAAGGAAAGGAAAAAGGAAGGAAAGGGTGCAGGAATGAAGGAAGAACAACAGGAATTTGAGCAGTATTTAATATTTCTTCTATGGAATTACATCATTTAGTTTATAAACCTGTCACATCCTTTCTTCATGGTTTTGCAGTTATAACATGAAACAGAGAGCAGACAGAGCTTAGGATGGCTAAGAGGATTTATGGACTATCAAGAGATAGGATATTAATTCTTATCCAAGAACATAGCTATTATAACATAGGGGAAATGTGCCATATTCCAATATGATCTATTGGCAATCAAGGATTTCTTTAGCAGTTTGGTTCTCTTTGTACAAGAACCTTACATTATTTCCCATGTTAAAGAGGCACCCAAATCCTTAAGTAAAACCTTAGAAGCTTAGAAGTGTGCATGCTAGTCTAGATAGAAGGGAGAAAGGAGTTAATTCACCATTGTATAGGATTAGTTTCAGAAATAGATAATTGTGACATATCACAGGATTTAACCATACACCTGGTCTTCAGTGTCCCCATCCCATTAAAAGGACAAACTCAGTGGTTTCCTTTGGGAAGAATTCCTGATCATGTCTATACCATTTGTCATTTTGGTTTTATTATAATGGACCATAGAGCAAACAGCTAAAGATACTTTTAAATGTAATGTTTGCCCATATCTCCTGCAGGATCTGAGTTTTTTTATTTCTTTTTCCTGTGGAAAAATCCTGGGCCTCATATTCCACATAATTTGAGAATTTTTGAGTCATATGAAGCACTGAAGACAGTGTTCTCTGAAGGAAGATTAGAATCACCGTAAGGTCGGAGGACTTATACCAAAATGCCATACATTCAACAGAAAAATTCATCACATTGCCGTAAATCCCTCCAGAGATCTCATTTGTTGGTAATCAAATTACTGAAGACAAACAAGTGATTGGAAATAGTGGGTAGTAAGGAGTGGAAAGCATCCATTAATTGGAACCACTCATATATTCCATATGCTTTGTATAAAAGGTGAACTTACACCATTCACAGAGCAAAATTTTTAGCCTCAGATTTCAGTTTAAAAAAGTAGAAATGACCTTGACCTGGGGCAGGGCTCAAAGAAGGAGAACTATCCTAAATTTAACAACTGCAAAATCGCCTATCTTCTGTGCAGTTGTTAATCAAAAAGACTTTGCCTAGTAGGAGGAATGTTTTTCTTGTGATGTCATCTTGTCCAAAAAAGGATGACGGCTTATGGGAAAGTAGATGTGTTTTCTGTTCAGAAGGACTTTCCCCTTGGCTCTTGCCTCCTTTTCCAAAAGTCAGACAGACATTTTGTCCCCTTATCATCATGGACATTTTTTTTTCTTTAACTTCATAGACAACTGGGGCTATTCAAAGAGACCTTGTAAAAATACTCGTGATTTTCACGTTCTTGGAGGACAGAAACAAAAGTGTGTTTCCCCTCCAAAGATGGACTTTACCTCCTCTGCCTACAGAAACTAAACTCCTCAGCATGAAACTGCTTTGCATTCTTACTTCTCAGCCCATAGTCACAGGGTCGTCTCCGAGCTGACTACAATGTGACAGCTTCTATTGGATAGTTTCCCTAAATTTTTCATTTTGTTCTTTATAGGCTTTGAATTTTTTTGTGCAAAATAATAATATATATGTGTATGTATTGTTTTAAATCTTATCTTTACAAATGATATATTTACAATAATGTATGTATTATAAGAAAAAACTAGAAAAATGGTATAAACTTAAAGGGAAGAGAGGTATTGAATTTGGTTTAGTTTAAAAAAAAAAGAGCTATGCTTTGTTTAGAGAGACACGGATCCCTTTTGCCCACCTAGTTTTTATTTGTTTAAAAGAAATTTGCCTATATGACCACATGCTATAGAGTTAACTATGTCGTCATGTTTTTTCTTCATTCTTAACAAATTCTCAGCTTAGATTTATCTTGGTTCCCCTGTAAGCTGCCAGTTTTTATAACAATATAAGTGTAATATTATATCTGACCTAAGAAGCTATTAAAATTCTAAAGACAAGTAAACATACCTTTTAAAAAAAACAATGTGAGATAGATCCAAAGTTAAGAAACACAAACCTACTTCAGGAACTCTCTTTTTTGCTTAAGTATTTAAAATGTGTCTCCCTCAGAGACTCAGTCTGCCCAACTGATGTAAATCCCCCATTATGGTTGACATCATATCTGTAAACATCTCACTAAACACAAAATGAAGTTCACATTTACGTGCATGCCAGTGGGAAGAAAAGTAAACTATTCTCGTTTGCATTTAGCTATGCTGTTCAAATGTCACCCACTGAATCTCAAGAAAGAATTTGGTTTTGCCCGCAAGGTATATCACTTTCCTCTTGGCAAGGCTGCTGGTGTTAATATTAGGTTTAGGTTTAGCATTCACACCAGCGAAATGTTTATGGATATTGTGGAAAACTTATTTTAAAATCCTGATTTCTCGTCAGCGCATTTGCATACTGTGCTGATTAATAAATTAGGCACCAATCATGTGTAAATCAATGTAAATCACTAGTTTATATACATAATATAAACTATGTAAACTTCATTTTCCATGCAGAGCCCAAGTTCAGCTAAACCTATAAATCTTAAAGAAAAAGAAGTCAAATAAGAAGTTAAACCAAAGCTTTTGACAGGTCAAATGTCAAGAACTAAAGTTCCAAACATGGTTTCCTTAGCCAAAGGCAGCAGAGACCCAGAAACTTAGTGGCAGTTCCAGCCAAGTACACACGTATGCTTCTCCTTAGTTCCTTCTGCTTCACTGAGGACTCCTTAACCTGACCCAATTGACCCCAGGCAAATAATTAGAAGAAAGAGGAATTCTGTGCTCCAGGTTACTGGTTTCTGAATATATATATATATATATATATATATATATATATATATATATATATATTATTGTATCTTTAGTTAAATAGCTCTGTCAGATTCACCAATAATTACATGAACAAATTATCACACTACCCCCTCTCTTTTTTTTGTCTGCTGTACACTTAACCACACTCATATAACATCTTTGTCATCCTAATTTGAATAAATTACATAATGTAAGAAATATGTTATATCCCTGAGAAATATATTGCTGAAGCTCCCTGATAAATATAAAATTCTCTGGTAGCCCCATGTATCCACATGCCTAGGGGTTATAGAGAAGGTACAGGGTCATTTGAGTAGGGAGTGTCACTCACAGCTTTTACCTCTCAGCCTTTCTGAAATGCCTGCTGATTTTAGGACCGTGTCCTGTACACCATTCCTCTAATCAAAACCCAGAGAGGCATCAAAGCGATTATAGGAATGTCGGGAGAATGTCTAGAATAGGAAGACTGTTCTCGAAGGAAATTTGGGTCACGTTGTTAACGGGCTTACCTTTCTCCACCTAAGACAGACTGCCTCTGTAAAATGAAAGGTGTTTCAGGATTGGAGTCAGGAAAATTGGGTTGTTGTTCTGGGTCTTGCCACACAAAAAGCTGTGTGATAGTGATGTTGGCAAGTTCTCTCACATTCCTGAGTTTTTAATTTTCCCATTCCAAAGGTAGAGACTTTAAATGACATTTCATAGCCTCTTCTACCTTTAAACTCTCTGATTCTGAATTGAAAACTCATTAAGTTCTGCCACCTTTGTGAAGTCCCACGCAGAATCATTTGCTAGTCTCAGGTCTCTTCTCAAAACCATCCTCCACAACGTAGCATCTTCTAGAATGTGGTCTCTAGGCTGATTCCACCTATTTCTCTTCTGAGCAAAATGTCTTAGAGATGGAGAGAAAGAACATTTTCATTTTAAAGTGAAGGCACTGAAATAGCTGAGGTGGCTTCCTTGTTCATGATATTGATAATGTGACTGTTGAACTGTAGCCTAATAACCTTTCATAGGAAGGAAAATGGCCAGCTTGGGCACTGTGTACGTAACAATTAAGGAAGTTGCTCATTGGAGAGGAAACATCAGCTTTTTCTCATCCTGGGCCAAGTGCTTCATCATGGTAAATGTGTGTCCTTGGAAATTCTTGGCTGGTCCCAACCAAGTTCCAAAGGCTGTTTTGTGAGAAACAGGCAAGGGAAGGGGTTTCTTAGAGAAGCTTCCTGAAACTTGACTAGTAGGCTATGAAATCAAGCAAATAGAGGCCTCGTTTTTTAAACGGTTCCAATTGGTACCGTTTACTGCAGATCTGCTAGAAATAGGACACAAAAGGCTGAAGGGAGTGAGAGATGTAAACACTAAACCTAAACGCTAAAGTTTCCAGAAAGTGAAGTCAGATAAGAATGGTAGCTTGGAACAGTAAACGAAGGGTTGTTCTGTTGGGTCACACACTGGGCAGGCTCATGGCAGGTACACATGTCGGTCCCACTCTGTCTTCAACATTTAGCCTAGCACCTGTCCAGTCCTTTTCATGAATCTCCCCAAAGAGCACAAGGAATAGGGGTCTCCTGGACAATGAAGAGCAGAGTTTATTCATCACTTCCAGCATTATTGTCACATTAGATGAGAATGCTCAATGGGATTACTGAACTCAGGACACTGTAAGTGGGAGAGAGACCCACCCACCGAACACCTTCCCAGTTCCATCCCTGTTTCCAAGGCACAGCTTTTCCGATGGTGCTCGTGAGTCCACCCTGCAGCTACATTCTTCTTAATACAAACCCTTCCTGTGTAAATCTAGGCACGGTAAAATCTGCTTTTTGCAAACGAAGAAAACCCACGGAGCTAGCTTCCTGGCGTGCAGCAGCGGCCCTAACTATCCGTCAGGAGCCTCTTTGAACCCACTTACCTAAGTCTTTGCTCTCCCCAGAGAATGAACATGGTTTATCCCGGTGAACTTTGGCCAAGTTCTGCTCCCTAAGTATTTGCTGGGAGGGGGGAGGTTAAAGGGAGGAAATAACAAGGGGAGGGACACAGACCTCTACCTTCTCCCCAGCCCTGCTTCACCCCTCCCTTTCCATCACTCTCCTGAAAGTTGTATAAATACAGTCCTTGGTTAGAAGTCTCCTCATTAACAGTGTTATATACATATAAATATATATATAAAATATATTCCTTTTTCCAGCCCTGTAGACATGAACTGATCTTCCCTTGATGATACAAACACATGGCATTTTTTTTTTTTGGTTCGGTTGTTTCATTGCTCAAGTTATTTTATTTTTGTTCATTGGGTGGATATTTTTCCCTAAATACTAGCTCTGTGAAGGAAAGTTATAAAAGCGCAATGTGTGTAAGAAAAAAATAAAATTAAAAAAATGCCTTTTTTTCCTTTTAAATGTATTTAAATTCTGGTTCTTTCTTCTGTTACTTTACACGTATGAATGCTCTGCTCTTCTGTGATCTTAAAAGAAAATGAAATAAATGTGAAAAGGAGATGTGTCTTGGTTGACGTGAGTCCAAGTGATCTTGTGCCCTGTTTCTCAGAGTTTTTAGTGACTAGCTCGGGAAATGAAGCCAATGATAGCAAACATCAAGAGAGGGGGAAGTAGACAAAATACTGGAAAATCACTGCAAGGCTTTCTGTCACTGTTTCCTCTGTAGGCATGAATGAGCTATTTACCATAATTGTCTTCCCTAAGGACAAAGCCTAGAGAGTCCCTGATATTTTGTTTTCCTCTGTCTTCCTTTAGGGCTAATAAGAAAAACCTGCAGCAAATGCAAGCTGCAGAGGAGGGGTACACAGAACAGCTCCTGAGTGAGAACTTGAATGATCTTTGGGATAGGACATCAAGAAGACATTATGTCCTTTCTTAATGTCCCCAAACCTGGAGTCATCTCTAAGGGTTAGTTTGAATGAGACCCTAAGTTACCTGCCCAAGCCACCTGGTATTTCTACCTATGAAAATACAGTATGCTTTCCACTCTGGCTGAAAGTTGGCTTCACAAAGTAGTCCTGAAATCTTCACAGAATCCTTATATCATTACTCAGGACAGACAGCGATTAGAAAGAGAAACAGAAGAACCAAGCAGCCCACAATAAAAGAAATTGATGGTGGCTAACTAATAGTCTCTTTAAAATGACCAAGAGGGCCCATAGTTTATTCCTTTCTAATCAGGTCTGAAACACATTCAAGAGAACCAGAGAACTGGTCCTAACTTGGCACCTTCATAGGCTGAGTGAAGAAGTTAGCCCTTGTGCTCCTATAAAATGGAAAGGAAGAAGAAATGTATTCTCTTCGAAATGTATTTCTCTCCTGTGGTTCAAGGAGACAGCAGAGAGACACTGTCGCTACATATTTGAATTTCACACACACACAAACAAAGCCCAGTGGCAGTGGCATTTACTTTCAATCCCAGCTCTCCAAGCACTCCAGGCAGACAGACAGGTGTGGATCTCTGAGTTCCAGGTGAGTCTGGCCTACAGAGTAAAACCCTGCCTCAAAAACAATCATCAGAAAATGCCCTTCTTCCATGTGTTTATCAAATTCACATACCAGTGATAAGATTGTGACAGTATGCTAGCCTCTCGCTATGATCATTTGACTACATACACCACAATGGAAATGAGTGATTCTGACAGCATCTCCAGGCTCAGTAGTATGCAAGAATGACTTGAAGGACTCAGAAAAGCATTGATTCAGGGTTTTATTATTGCAAAAGGGGACAAAGAGAAGCAGTCAAAGGGAAGGTCTCTGGGTAGGGTTCTGCGTATGAAGGTTCATTGATTGTGTTCATGCATTGAGAAGCATTACTCTCTTAGCACATAGACATATTTTTAACCAGAGAAGGTCAACTAAGTTTAAGTGTCCAAAATGTATTTATTGTTGCTGTTCATCTGAGAGTTCATTACATAGACATGGTGGGTTGCTCATTGAACACATGCTAGAATGCAGCCTCTGACTCCTTTCTATGTCCAGAGGTCAATCTGATACAAAACACTACTGGCCTAAGTACCACAGTGGTAAGCTGAGCTTTCTACCTTGGCCATCCTCCAGATACACTACCATCAGGTCTACTCCAAAGGGACCAACATCAGAAACAAAGAAAAGAATGACTGTCACTTGGGAGATCCTAGAGAATCCAGAACCTGGGGACAGACTTAATCTGAGCATTTATACTTTGTATTACCCGCTTTTATAAAAATCAGATGCACTGAGATTTTTTTCCAATTAATCCACAGAAGTTTCAGGGTTGGAAAGCTAACACCTTCTTGAGTTGTTGTGATCACTATGAGCTCAGAAGAAATTCTGTGATTGACCCCTTTTCTATTCTCTTTACAGCCACCTGCTTTAAAGAATGCTTAACACAGTCTATGAGAGCTGGGAGTTAGTTAGTCTGTGACTCTGATCTAAGGAAGAGCTGGTCTTCCTCACATTTGTGATCCTCTTACACATAGCATGGGGTTAAACCCATAGTTTGGGCTTAGCAACCAATTGTCAAAATAGGATTAAATATTGTCCATGTCCTCCAACAAGGCTGGCACCTATGGAATTTGTTTGTCAGCCACTGTCACGTTATTGCTATGGGAGATTTCTGAATTCAAATCTATGAAACAGATGGTAGATTCTTCCCTCACATACAGAGCACACGGAAAATGTGGTGAGCAAAAAACTGGTCAACATTTATAGTCCAAGGCATTCTCTGTACTTTGATTCTTAAATTCTTTTCTTTTGCTCTTGAATTAGTCAAAGCTTTAACCTGGTCAGAGGATACCAAATTGATGAAGGTTTCTAGAGGCTAACTTGCAACTTCGAGGGTCTCTGGGTAGAAACCATGTTGTGGTGTCCTAGAACACACAATGGGAGAAGGGACCTCACCCAGCTACTCTCACAGACCCACTGTTTCTCCAGAAGATACTGCTAACTAGTTGTTGAGTTTTCAAAATCATGACATTATTTATTTTTCTCTAAAGGTAAAGGAAAACTTAGCTATTTTTTCTTTATTTCACATTATAAAAGTCTTCTCTCCTTACCCTTGTCCGTCTTCCATGTCCAAATAAGTAAAATAATCACTGACCATCTAATAAAAAGCTTCTATTTCTCAAAATAAAAACAGATAAATAAACAACTTCACAGTTTCTGTCTACCTAAAGAAGACAATTCTACAAGGACACACAGACACCAGGAATAAACCTGAATAGAAATCCAGCAATGAAGAAAATGTTAGATGAAGAGAAACTGAGATTACAGCCCTGGACAGCTTCTGTGAGAGTCATGTGACACTATTGGGTGGACGCAATACAGTCTCAGGAACCACAACATGGATTCTACCCAGACACCCTCAAAGTAGAAAGTTAGCCTCTAGATCCCTGGACTAGGAACAGGCTCTCAGTTTTCGTTATCTTTTGGCTTTTAGACAATTAGGACTACTCACACTACTAAGCTTTATTTTTAAAAAAGTAAAATAGTCTTAGTAAAAACACCCTTAGGTTCTAGAATATATCAGAAGACTGTAAGGATGTTGAGTAATATTTGAGCAGATTCTCAATTGAAAGGAAATCAATAAAAATTAAAGTTTCATAATCATGAAGACTAAAGTTTCCTTCCAGATGGGGGCATTGCTTCCACGCACAATAGTTGGATCATGCACTTGACAAGGTTCCTTATAAGCAGACTTTGTCAGTACAGACTTATAATTCTAGCCCTTGGGAAGTGGCTCCAAGAGAACCAGGAGTTTGAAGCAGAGTGAGTTTGAGGCCAGCCTAGGTTAAACAATACTACAACTCAAAAAGAAACTAAAAAGAAAAGAAAGGAGGGAGGGAGAGACCTCATAAACATACACCCTGGACTCTCTCTCTCTCTCTCTCTCTCTCTCTCTCTCTCTCTCTCTCTCTCTCTCTCTCTCTCTCTCTCTCTCTGATAGCTTTTTATTTTTTATGTACATTGGTGTTTTGCCTGCATGTATGTCTGTGTGATGGTGTTGGATTCCCTGGAACTGGAGTTACAGACAGCCATGAGTTGCAATGTGGGTGCAGGAAATTGAACCAGCATCCTCTGAAAGAGCAATCAGTGCTCTTAACCTCTCTGCCCCCCTGGAGACTCTTAATCAAGCCAGAAGAGTTCTGGAGACTTTCATCCCTCTTGCCCTGCAGCCATGTTCTATAGCTTTCAGACTGTGTCCTGAGTGTAATGACTGGTACAACCCAGAAAGACACTGAGGTCTTGTTATACATTAATCCTGTTTTACAAATTCCATTTTCCTAATACAACTCAAACCTAAACCAGGCTTCTCGTTCTAGCAGATGAAGATTTCTTGTTCTATGTAACAACATCTTGGTATTTTCCTCCCTTAATCACAATAGATGATAGAATAATGGTACTATTGAGTAGCTGAACATCCAAGAATCCCAATTAACCAATTCTGCCTCATACCCTAAATACAAAGAAATGAAAACAAGCCTCCTCCAAACAGGGTTAATGGTAATATCACAGGCCTGTGTGCTGTAACACATGGCATCTTTTTGAAGCACTACATCGAAAACACACTCCTCACCTTCTCAAAGACCTTTTGAAAATATGGAATAATGAAGCAGAGGTTAAAATTAAAATTCCTGGTGGTTACAGCCACAGTTTCCATTAACATATTAAATGGTTATTTTTAATGGTACATTTAACTAAAACTAACTTATCCATGGGAAAAAGAATGTGGCCGTTAAGATCGGTATCTGTTGAACAAACTGAGGTTCCATGTTCAGTGGTGCGTGATTTTATAACAGCAAGAATATTACATGCTAACAGCAGACACATTAGCATTAATTGCGGCATTTAGTCCCACTTAAAACCTCCTGTATCTATAACATTTGCTAAATGTGTCATCCATTTTGGGGGAAAAAACACCCTAAAATGTTATCACATGAGTAACAATGCAACCAAATCCAGGCAGGCATGTGGGTAAAGTGATGGGAACAGCATAACCCTCCACTGGCAAGGAGACAAACAATGTAGCTTAGGGGAACCTCCAATTGAAAAGGTAACTCAGGGAGAGGGTTCTTCAATGGGACTTGTGAAAAAAGTCTTAAAGGGATGCACTGTGCTGCCCAACCATTAGCTCATTTATCTTTGAACCTCCAGATGAAGGATACCTGGAGCCAGGGGACATGTGAATCCACTTGCTTTCTCCATCAAGCTTCTGTCTCACAAAGCTTTTGTCCCTCAAGAGAGGTTATTGCTATCAATTTATGGCAATATTTTCACAAACCTGCTACCCGGCCTGTCAAGAGCTGAATGGAACAGGGATCGGGGCTACTGGAGCACAATGCCTTGAATCTTAAAACCCTTCTTTGAATAAATAAACTTTTCTAAACCATTCCATTCCTAGTTCTACTTTCTGCTTCTCTCTCTCTCTCTCTCTCTCTCTCTCTCTCTCTCTCTCTCTCTCTCTCTCACACACACACACACACACACACACACACACACACACACATCCTCAATATTAGTGTTTCTTTTCATTTGTTTGTTTTTATCTTTTGGATCCACACTATCTTCCACCAAAATTTTTCCCACCTATTTCCTGTCATGGAACAGTGGGTTTAGTGCAATGGCTAACATCCTGTTAAAACACTGTCCATTAAATCATTCACTACTCACATTTTTCTGGTCCTTGTAATTTTCCAAATCTTTCCTGTGTGTTTCGATGCTCAAGTGAATAGGACCAGTACTAATTTTACCACCTTCTTTAGTAGCTCTCACCAACTTCAAGTTGAAAAGGATGTTTGAAAAGAAAATGTATGATGGAATCAAGGTGACCTGTTAACACTTTCCATTGAAAGAAATAGCCATGTGTATAAGTAGATTTAATGGGTAGAAGATGAGAAAAAATGCAAAGCAAAGAAAGTTTACACTCCCTGTCATGCTTATTTCAGCTTCACAGAGGTGCAGAGTTCTACGACCATTGAAAGGTGGTTTAAGTAAACACTTTGGCTATGAGAGTGGCTCCATCAGGAAAGCACTTGCCTTGAAAGCAAGAGGAATCGAGTTTGAATGCCAAATGCTACATAAAAATATTGGATGTGGTGGTACAGGGTTCTAAGCTCAGAACTGCGAGACAGAGACAGAGACAGATGGATACCTGGGGCTTCCTGACAGGTCACTAGAGCCTGACAGAAGAGGTCAGGCCAGTGGAAGATGGTGTCATAAAGGAGGTGGATGGAATTCTCCGAGGAAGAGCATCTGAAGCAGTCATCTGACTCCACACACAGAAGTGCACGTGGGAGTGTGCACATAGATACATGTGCATGTATGTACCCATGAACAAGTTGTTAGTAATAGCATCAAAAAAGAAATACTACAAAGGCTATTCAGGAGCAGGGCTGAGCTCTATTTAGAAATTAAGGTACATAGAAACAGGAAGGAATACATTTACAGAAATGAATTTAAAATGTTGAGAATAAGCATACCTATTTTTTCAGTTTGATTTGGTTCTTTGAGAATTTTATACAGTGTTTTGATACTATCCACCTCCTCTTCTCCCTGAGATAGAATTCCCCCTTCCCTACTTACCCATCTTTGTGCCCTGTTTTGTTTTGTTTGTTTGTTTTATCTTAAACCCATTAAGTCCAAATTGTGTCACTGTACACACTAGGATGCATGGCCTTCTACTGGAAGCCCCTTGCACATTTTATGTATTATCAGTTTCCTGTGTTCTATGAACCAAAGGAAATGCTATGATTTGCAGCATCCTGCACTTCTTGGTCCTGGGAACTGACTTGTGGGAGGTGGGGCTGAAGAAATGGCAGACCCTGAAGACAGGACTGAGATACCTGAAGGGAAGCTGGGAAAGGGTGGGCCAGGCTCTCTCTGATGGTCGACACCTGCTCCACAGCCTGGAAACAGGCACATTTACAAATAACATAAGCATAAGGAGAAGAACATGTCTTGTCTCACTGGGAGGTCTCTGTGGGGGAGCATTCTCAGGCTGTAAGGAGGGGGAATCTGGATCTCTGTGAGGTTTGGCACACATGAATCAATCATAAACACTCATACTTGGACCAGAGGAAGGATTTGCTTTTGTAAGCTTCACTTGGGGGAAGACTGTATCACTTCCATGGGTCTGAGACATGTAAGATCCATGGCATGGCTGTGCCCATGTCAACAATGCACATCACTCAGGACTTTATCTACTCCCCACAATGGTTTGAATGTGTTGTCCTTAACACATGGTTTGGAAACGTAACTCCCAAACAACATGTAAAATAGGTATAGTGTTTTATACGTTAAGGATGGAGTCAATAGTTTAATGTCATATACAGCACCTACTCTTCTCTTTGACTCTCATTCTCCAGGAAAAGGGGCCAAAACTTTCTATTCATAATACATTAGTCTATTATATTCTGTTGTAAAAGCAAACGTGATTAGGATGGAACCTAAATGCACATCTATCAACCTCCACACCTTGCTCACACACACACACACACACACACACACACACACACACACACACTACTGACTCTAAGCACAAAGAAAAACTACCACTTAAAAGGTTAACTGTGAAAATGCTACACTGTGAATATAACAAGTGGTTTACACAATGACTTTAACTAATCATCTTTAGGCTTCCAGGCACCATTGTATTCATCAACAACTCACGGTGGAGCAGTAGTAGCTAGTCTCCTTTCCTGACTAAGGGAACCAAGTCTCAGAAATATCTTACCTAAGGCCCACAACCAGCTACCCAGAGGAGCCACACCCTACTGGGCCTTCTGAGTCTAACATGAGTTTTCTTCCACTGCAGACTTATCTGTCCTTACAGAATCTGGAAAGAGAATGTTCAGTAACTTGTATGGTTGGAGGGTAATATGAACTAGGTCATGCCTCCTATGATTTAGAGGTCAAAATACATTTAAATGTATGTACCCTTTGAATGCATGTACATTGCATCAATGTACTGCATCTGGAGACAGGAAGTAATCCTCTAAAGAAGGAACTGAGGGGATGCTATATGCATGAGCTCTGAGTCTAGAGATACGACTCAATGGTTAAGAGCCCTAGCTATTCTTCCACAGGACTCAGGTTCGATTCCTACAACACCCACATAGTGGCAGCTCTCAACCATTTGTAATTCCACTCCCAGAAGAGAGAGAGAGAGAGAGAGAGAGAGAGAGAGAGAGAGAGAGAGAGAGAGAGAGAGAGGTGGGGTGGGAGTGAGGGAAAAAAAGGAGGGAGGAATGAAGGGGGGAGGAAGGAAGGAAGGAAGGAAGGAAGGAAGGAAGGAAGGAAGGAAGGAAGGAAGGAAGGAAGGGAGGAAGGAAGGAAGGAAAAACATTGGCTCTGGCCCAAACTGACTGGACTGATGTCCTTAAACAAGAGGAGGAGACAAGGAGACATAAAGAATTTACCTTCACGAGAGAAAGTTCAGAAGCAGACACAACATAGAAGTGACCACCAGACAGCAAAGGACCGAGACCTAAAGAGAAACTGAGACTATAAACCCCACCTTGATACTTTCAGTCTCCATAATTTCATTTTCAGATTACCGAAGTTTTGCCCCTCCCCCATCCCTGGTGTTTTTCGGCATCACAATCCATTGGTCACAAAGATAACTGGCTCATCTCCAAGCTGAATTTCTAGCTTCAAGTATCCTTGGCATGTTCCAAAAGGAGGCCCACTTTCTGAGAGTTGCCCCTGAATGAATCTAGGTAACACTGATTCAGGACATGCCCATCCCACCCCTGCAACCAGCCCTCAATGTGGTAAAATAAGCTGTATTGACCAAAACACTCTCATGAAACCATTTGTTCTGGTAAATGAGTTTGGGCATCACGGCCCACACCCATCTGCAATGATTAATCTCCTGCCAAAACAGTTTTTATCATCCTGTCCAGGCTTTTGAAATGTGACCTCCCTCTGCAATTCTGGAATCGAATTCAGTAGTGTTGGCAAAATAGTAGAAACTAAGGCTGGTGTCTAGAAAATCCCTTTCAACCTTTCTACAGCTTGCATGGAGATCAGGCCAACACAGACCCAGCAAAAATCACTCTCCTTTTACTGTTTTGGAGAAGACAAAAGAGATGAGTTAGGGGTTACGGATGTGACTCAGAAGAAGCCATCTTTATGGTTCCCGGTGGCTTTTACAGCTTAGTTCTAACTTGCCTGTTGACAAATAGGCAGCAGAAGCCTTAGAAAAGTATTTGGCACATGCAATTGGATTCTGTGCTGCTACAGTTCTATTTTCCCTACGGACCAGTGAGTCCTTAGAGGTTAGCTGAGAAGGGAGAGAGTTTGTGTGCCTAAAACATGAATAAGAACAACAACAACAAAAAAAAAGCAGATGCGGCTGATGGCGGCTAGGCAAGGCTGGAGTTAATAAACCAGCATGCACAGAGGGTTCTGTCGAGCACAGGGAATGGATGGCATAATTGTTTCTGCCTCTAATGATCTCAGTGATGTGAGATACAAGAGAATATTAAAGCAAGGCAGAACGATGGCAACTCATTTTCAGCAGCTGCCAAATTAAATGGGATGTACACTAGGAGAGAGGTACATAGAAATGTTCACAGGGTTCTCTTCACCAAAACGAGACTTATCCCCTCCTAGATGGCACACCCTCCCCTCCCTTGTGCAGAAGCCACCTCCTTTACCCATCAAACTGTTGCTTCTCATATTCTTCCCACATCCTCTGCTGTCACTCCAATCTCTCATCACTGTCACCTTGCCTCTCTACCTTTTAAAATATCTTTCATTTTCCCTCTTTCTTTTCTCACCATTATTCTGTCACCACAAATATCATGCTTTTACAGTCCCTCTCTCTTCTTTCTCTAACCCCCTCACCTCCTTCATTAGGAAGTACTGAGTGAACCTGGAAACACATTTTCTGATCCCAGGAATTGAATGGAGAAAGAAAAAAAAAATTCCTTTGAAAAAGCTAAATCTCTCTGCCCTGGATGCAGGTGGGCGGTGGTGCTTGCAAAGCAGCGATGCTTGCACCTGCCACAAGGGGGCAGAGGTGCGTGACAGAGGACCAGTTCTGTGGTCCAGCACTGCAGGAAGCGCTTGGAGGGCGGGCGCCCATAGTTGCTCACTTGGTGGGCGTCACCCATCACAACAGCTGACAGACGCGTAAAGATTCAGCCTGCATCCTAGACGTCCACGGATGGGCGCGGCGAAAAAGCAGACGATCCCTGATGAATGAGGGAGGAGTGAAGTCTACTTAGGGCTAATATAGTTAAACATTTTCCAGAAACAAAGGAGTGAGTCGTGCTGTTCTGAGCAGAATAGCAAGAAGCATGACTGCGGGGAGACCCTTGAAGCCCAGCAACCTAGCGAGGTCCCTTTTGCTTCCCTTCTCAGATGCTCTGGTGGTGGGCGTGTCCCTCCCGCCAGCGATGAATCCATCAGTCTCCTTCCTGGTTAACTATACCAATTATCCCTGTATCCAAACCACCACAAATCTAAAGAGCAGCATGTTTGGCCTTTTGGGTGACAGGCGAGATTATAAGTAGCCCACAGATTTACAGGCATGTTGCTGAGGAAGGGTTGATCAACATTCTTTTTCTGTGGGATGTTTCCTGCAAATCGCAGTAGTAGGCTTAACTCACCAGCAGGTGGCGATAACGCCACTGCCAACTTGAGGATTTTCTGTGGTTGGACACACACACACACACACACACACACACACACACACACACACACACACACACACACACACACACACACACACGACACCACACCACACCACCACACCCGGGGCAAGCACACCTGAGAGGTGGGGCTGGAGCCCCGCAGGGATTCTGATCTGATGCCTCTAATATATTCTAAAATAGAATGGAGAGGATGAACACAATGATGATGCAGTAATAGAAAGCATTTATTGACTGCTATGAGCCAGGTGTGCACTGCTTTTACAAGATGAGTAACAAAATAATGATAATCAACATTAATAAGATGATGTAATGTTTGTTAAGAAATTAACTACATCTGCTTCCCTTGGCTTTGTGTTGCAAGAATACACATGTGTGCTTTCCATTCAAAAAGACCCGATTCTCTCTGTAGAGACGGTTCTTATTTATTTGTTTTGTTTGCTTGTTTGTTTGATTTTGCTTTTAAAGGGATAGACTTATTCGGCTGCTTTGGGGAAGGATTTTGTCTCTGATAACAGTATGGTTTTAAGGGAATTTTGATGTGGCTGTCCACACTTTCCGCGTGGAAGCAGAATGTCTTCAGACACTGCTCCTCAAGAAAGGTCATGGGTAGGAACTGAAAGACTGTTACTAACTTTAAAAGGAGGAAATGGCTCCTTAGCTGCTGCCAGGATGCTGTGCTGCTGTGCCCTTTGTGTGGTTTTCTCAGAGTACTGTTTTTTTACTCTGTTCAACCCTGTCTTGTTGAATCTAGAAATACTGTGCTTCAAGAACCCAAGAGAGATAGGAATGAACTACCAGAGAAGACCAAGGTTACAAGAGTCTGAAGCAGAAGAGAGCACAGCTTTGAGGAATGAGTTGGGCTTAGACTGGGAAGGAAGGCTGGTTAAAAGGCGTAGCACCTATATTCTACACACCTGGGTGGGAGATGTCATTAAACATTAGGAAATGGAGTACTGTGTCATTTGAGACCACAAAAATGGGTGCTGTGGTGAAGTCCCCATGGAAAAGTGTGACAACAAAGCAGGGAGGCTCACAGAGAAAAATAGAATGGCCCACAGATGGTATCCTTTGGGGATACCATCTCCTCCTTGGGATTCATACATGATACTACAAGAGAAGAAAGGAATCCAAAAACATGACTAAGCTGATCTGTGAAAAACAAACTTCCGTTTTATTTTACTTATACAAATTAGAAAGTCTCATTTTGTTTCAGTATCCAGAAATCTGAGTAGCAATATGTACAGAGTGTCTTAAAAAAAAAAAAAAGTCTTAAAAATACCACATACCAAGATAATCCAAGAGCTTCTTTTTTTAATTAAATTCATGTTTAATAATTTCATATAGCATGCTCCCCCTTTCCCCTGCCAAGTCTGCAGTAGGGGTGTTTCAGGGGCTGGAGCATATGCCCCCAGCATCGAGGGCAGCAGTCCCAAGAGTGACCTCCAAGTCCTTAAACAACAAACAAACAAACTCATTCCCAGTGATCTGGTTTCAATAAGATCATAAGGGGACTATGCCAGATACTTGTTTTCATGCTGCTGAACATGTTACTGGTAGGTAATTAACGTATTGAGAATTAGTGGTTATCCTGTTGAGAAATATAGTATTGTACCTGTTGTTCATTCTTCCTGACAGGGTCCATGTATCCCAGTCACTGCACAGCCAAGGGTGACTTGAACTTCCTCCCTCTGCCTCCCAGTGCTGGGATTGTAGGCATGTGCCATCACACCTAGCTTTATAAAGTGCTAGAATTCAAGCCCAGGGCCTCACACATGATGGTTTAGCACCCCACTAAGATCCATTGTCAGCCCAAGAACTATGCTTTTCATTCTGTTCTCAGTCTAATTCCTCAACACCCACTTCCATCTCTGAATGGCCTATCATTCACCCATCAGTCAAAAAATCAGGGTCAATCTTAGCTTCTCTTTCTGTCATCCCATCAATTAAGTTTCTTACCTCTATCACTAAAATAGACCTTGAATGTTTGGAGGTTTACTGCTACCCCTGGGGCAACACCCTAATCTCCTGTATCATCTTGCTCCTGGCTTCCCTCCTCTAGGTCTCCTTTCCAAACAGCAGTCAGAATTGTAGTTTTATGCATAACATTTGCAACACCTGTATTCATTAATATTCTACTCCATGTCAGCATGAGGTTTCAGAGTAGATTATTATTTATTTACACAAATAACACCCCACCTTCTCTTTGCCCCAGTTCTAATCCCTAGGGTAACATGGTGAAAACTAGATGTCATCTTACATGTCAGGGAGCTTTTAATAGGCAAGGAACCTAGAGTCATAAGCCTGAGACTTTATATAGAGACTAGCAGCTGTGGCCCCTTGCCTGACTTCAAAGCCAGAGATGTCTCTCTGGTCCTGAGTTGTGTAGCTTCTCAAGTGCAAACAGAGGCCAGCAGAAGACAAACCAACCTCACATCATCAGTGCCTCTCTCTCACTTCACTCTCATTTGACTGATGATTCTATTCAGCTCTGAGACACCTTTGTCCTTTCCAAATTGCTCCAATCTCAAAGGCTTTGTGTTTATTGTGTTATAGCTCTTGGCAAGCCTTGCTCTGAAAGGCCATCACTGACTACCTTCTGCGAGACAAAGCAGTTCAACAGTCTTATGAATCCATCTTTTTTATTCCACTTAAGATTCTGAAAACAAATACAGAATTACTACTAATTTATGATTTCTTCTTGCTAGAGAGGCAAGAAAGCTATTTGTTGTGCATTGGTATGAATATGGTAAATGATCAAAAAATGTGTGCCAAGCTGGGTGGTGGTGGCACACACATTTAATGCCAGCACTCAGAGGCAGAGGCAAGTGGATCTCTGTGAGTTAGAGGCCAGCCTGTTCTACAAAGCTACACAGAGAAAACCTATCTTAAAAAATCAAAAGAAAATGTGTGCTAGATGACCAAATATATATTTTACAAAATTGAGCAGAACACATTTGAGCTGAAAAGTCAGAATCCACTCATGTTAAAGCCAATTTACACCCCTTTGGAGCTGTATACAGCCCAAGTTTGTAGTAAATGTAATAATTCCCCATGAGTAAATTTATGAGAAATGAGGATGCTATTCAGAAAATCATAAATTTGAATTCTATTTCTAATACTTAGTTGTAGCACATCTTCATGTGGACAAGAACACAGGCTTTTAGACACGGTGACTTGTCTAAAAGACATAATATCTCACTCTAAATGATCTTTGTAAGAAAAACACAAATATTCCTATAAGTATCAGTACCTTTCCCTTCTCCAGAAGCCTTGCCATCCAGCCCCACAGGATGCCCTTTCACAAAATCATAATTTTCAGAGACATGAAGCTTCAGCAACAAGCGTTGCCTTAGTCAGGGTTCTTGTTGCTGAGATGAAACACCATGACCAAAGAAACTTGGGGAGGAAAGGGTTCATTTGACTTACACTTCCACATAAAAGTTCATCATCAAAGGAAGTCAGGACACAGAAACTTAAGCATGGCAAGAACATGGAGACAAGAGCTGTTTCAAAGGCCATGGAGGGGTGCTGCTTACTGGCTTTCTCAGCCTGCTTTCTTATAGAACCCAGAACCACCAACCCAAGAATGGCACCACTCACAATGGGCTGCCTCCCCCCATCAATGACTAATTAAGAAAATGCCCTCCATCTGGATGTTATGTAGGCATTCTCTCAATTGAGATTCCCTCTTTTCCTCTCTTTAGATAACTCTAGCTTGAGTCAAGTTGATGTACAACTAGCCAGCACAAATGCCTTTTTTTTGCAGATGGATCTATAGACTCTAAAAGCAACTTCCACAGTTGTATAGAACCTGAAGGATATGAGTTACTAAGAAAATGATTATCCCAGCAGAGAATATACAGAGAGCTCTGCCCTTGGTCTTTTAAGCCTCACTTTTCATGTTCCCCAGACACAGCCAAACTTACCAAATGTAGTAGTTATATGCAGACTTCTAGCATTCACTTATTCTATTCCTTCACCCAGAAGAACTTTAATCCATCATTTCTGTCTGAAGAATTAGACATGGTGGCACATGCCTGTAATCCTCCAACTTCAGATGTGGGAACAGGAGGATGAGGATAAGGAAGTCACAATCAGATTTGGCTACATGGTTGGTTTGAGGCCAGCTTGCCCTACAAGAGGCCCTTTCTCAAAACAAAACAAACAAATATAATAGTGAAATTAAATCTACCTTTTGTTTCAGGTCAAATGCAGCCATCCTCATTGTAAGCATATCCCTGAACTACTCAATAAAAATTAATTAATTAGAAAAGGAGTTATTAGCAGATTCATTGTTATGAGTAACAGATGGCATTCATAGTCCCAAAGCATACCTAATACGTTATTATTAATAAATACAATTATTTTACAGTGGGGATACCCAAGGATACTAACCGTGTTCATCTCAGCGGAGATAAGATAAAATGATGCAATGTACTTCCTGAATACATTGAAGAATATTCACTTAGTCTCATCAGGATGTCAGAACAAAATGTCATGAGCAAGGTAACTTACATTACAGAAGTTCATTTCTCACAAACGTAGAGTCCAGGACATTATAGGTGAGAGCACTGTTAGCTGACATATTCCAAATCCATAATCAGCTTGCTGGTTCATGGACAGCCATGATGATTTGCTTCCTGGCTCACAGACAGCTGTCTTCACATTGTATCCTCACAGGAAGTAGGATCAAGGCAGGGTTCTTGGGTCTCTCTGAAAAGGCACTAATCCCATTTGATCGGACTGTACCTTCATGACTCAGTCACCACACAAAGGCCTCATCAGCAAACATTGTCGTATTAGGCATTGAGAGGTTTAGTATATAATTTTGGAGAACACAAAGGTTTAGTCAGTAGTATGCACAAAATCACTTCTATGTTATTCATGCCAAAAATTCATAGCCATTATCCAATTATGTGAAAGCACCAGCGGATCAAAGTTGAGACATTTTACATAATAAATGACCAATATTCTTCTGAAGTACCAAGGTCATGAAAGAAAAGAATTTATCGCAGATTAGTTAAGACCAATGGGGAAACAACAGCCAAATGCATTGTGGGATCTAAATTTGACTTTGGACTAGAAAAGGAGAATTAGCAGGAAAAAAAAAAAAGTGCTCATGTTCTAAGAGAGACGACATCTTAATAATCTTTTCTCAATCATGTATTTTCATGTTTTACTAAGTGTACTGTAGGTTATAGTAGATGTTATTATTAGGTAACCCAGATGAAAGGAATATGGGAAACGCTTTAAAATTTTTATTACACGTGTGTGTGTGTGTGTGTGTGTGTGTGTGTGTGTGTGTGTGTGTGTGTGTATACATGCTTTCCAAGGCATATATGTGTGTGAAAGTCAGATGACAACTTGCAAGAGCTGGTTTTCTCTTCCTGTCACATGGCTCCTGGAGATTGAACTGGGGTCATCAGGTTTAGCAGCGGGAACCACTGAGCCAACTTTCCAGCCTTGGGCTTGCTGTTTATTAAATCTCATCTTCTGAAGTTAGTTGTCTACTGTTTGGAGTTCAGTCTCTTACATGTTATTTGTAAGACCTGTGCAAACCAGATTTCCGCTTCATTCTTTTTACCCATAAATGCTGGTAGTAATCGTATATACCTCACAAATGGGAGGTTATGAGGATGAAATGAGTGAAGGAATATCTGCATGTAAAAAATGGTACCTGGCACTTAATAAAATCCAGTTTTTGAGTATTTAAAATGTTTCTACTTGCTCTAATCTGTTCCTTTCTCTGCACTCCCATACTTTCTGGTTCATCGTATTGTTTAACTTGTAGTTAGTTAGCCTTATGTTGCTTTGCAGATTAGTTAACCTAAGTTCAGATTTGCATTTGTACATGAACTTAGGCATATTACTTAAATTTATTACATATTAAATAAATATTAATGTGCTTCCTATGTGGCTTTATGAGATTAGGTAGTACACTATAAATTGTCTAGTGGCATTCAATAACTCATAGAAGATGCTGAATTAATGTTAGCAGTGGTCCTAGTGACTCTTTTCAATAAATTATAGACATAGTCATTTCAGTTCCAACACACATTCACACAACTTCACATAAACATATTAATATATTGGTACAGAAATACACACACCGCACACATTGCACACACACTGCATGTACACTTTATACACTGGACACACACACTGCCTGCACCACACACTATACTATTCTTAGCACAATGCTATGTATATAGTAGGTAAAAGTATATTTCTAAATAAGTATGTATATCAGTAGAGGTGTTTGTTCCTTCCTGATCTTATATTATTTTCATATAACAAAACTTTTCTTTGCCTAAGCTAAGTTGAGCAAGCATCAATTCTTTCTAATGTAAGATGCTTAAAGCAAAGAAATACACTTTTCCATGCACAAACAGATTTCAGCTTCCTGTGCAAACACCTATGTTTATGTCTAGACAGGTTTCACATTTACTCCCCGTCTGGGAGATCATAGGATATTTCTGTACAAATCAAATTCACAGGGGCAAATGCCAGCTTAAAAAGCTACAGCAGATGCTTTTATTTTTCCATATATAACTAGAGGTCACAAACAGCCCAGGTTTACACACAGTGGTGATCAAAAGGTACCATGTGTTTAACTCCGCATATCTTGAAAATAAGGTACTGTGTATTTTAAATACATCATATTAAATTGTTCTTTAAAAATTCCATATATTTCTGTAATTTATTTAACTACCTCTACCCCCATTCCTTCTTTCAACTCCTTCCAGACCTCGCAGTGTATCCCTCTCAACTTTATGTCTTCTTAAATTTAACCAAGTCGCGTCAGTACTGCTCATAGGCATGTTAGTATAAGCCCATTCACTGAAGTATGGACAAGCACCATGGGCCACAAGACCTAAAGATAACTATCTGTCTATCAGTAACCAAACACCAATAGTCGCTCATCTAGTGGTGAGGACTCGTGAGCCTCTCTCTCTCTCTCTCTCTCTCTCTCTCTCTCTCTCTCTCTCTCTCTCTCTCTCTCTCTCATCTGTGCTGCCATCTTTCCTGGTTTAATTTTGTGCAGGTCTTATGCCAACAGCCACAGTTGTGTGCTCGAGAGTGCAAAGGTTCTGTCATACCTAGAAGGCAATGCTTCACCCCACTCCTCCCAAACCTGTGATTTACACAATCATTCTAAATCATCCTGGCCCCTCTCCCAGGTTGTTTCCTCGACCTTATCTGGACAAGGAATTTATGGCTGAGCACACTGTAGTCACATAATCTCTGCCCTTTGATCCATTGTGAGTCTCAATATTAAGCACTGTCCACTCCCATGAGGGTTGAGAGCTGGACTAATCTATGGATATAAAAATAAGTCACCCAATCTTAAGTGGTGGCCTTAAATACATACACATGTAAGCAACACTACAAGGACTCGGTTTTGTGTGTGTGTGTGTGTGTGTGAGAGAGAGAGAGAGAGAGAGAGAGAGAGAGAGAGAGAGAGAGAGAAGAGGGTAGTGATGATTTCACAGGAGGAGCTGAAGTGGGGAGAGGGAGCAGTGGAAATAATAGAAATACATGTCCATGTATGGAATTCTCAAAATGTTAAGTTAAAAAACATCATATTAGCCCAATAGATACAAACCAATGGTAAAACAGGCAGACATAGGCATATGCCCTTGTTAATTTTATACAATTCAACTCATAGGACCTTCTCAAAAATTCTTTGTACTCTTTTTAATCCCCTAATTTCCCAGTGCACAGATGTCTTAAATATTGTTCTGTCCCAGTTCCAATTGAAAACAGCCACCTCTCACCACACTGCCCCGCTTCCCGTTTCCTGGCTGGTACCTTAGTTCCAAGTGTCCCTTGGAACACTTGGTCACATCCGGAACTCCTGTCCATCTTTATACTTCTTGAGAAGCCAAGAAGGTTGGAGAACACAACTTCTTTAATACCCGTTCCTCTTCTGCTTTGTGAGGAGAGAGGCAACTCGAACTCCTGATGCCTTTAGCTCTTTGGGTAATTTTCTTACAGGAAATACCTACTTAATGAAATTCTCAATTTCATTACATGTTTCTTCTCCTTAACATTTACACTTCACTGCAAAGTAGAGTATAACATATGTATGAATTCCCCCAAGAGTCTTAGATCAAACACCGTAGCCAAAGCCTCCCTTCTTGACTACCCTTTGACTAGCAGATCAGTTTATTTCATAATCTGAAATTTTTTGAAGTTTTAACATTTTCTCTATTTCTTACTTCCTGATAATGTAACCCCTGGGAAGGTTTGTGGTCTGCCTCAATCTCATCCCTGCATTTGAAAAGACAAAGTGTCTCTGGATCTGCAACCAGGTCATCCTGGGCCTTCACGTCTACATTAAAGGACAAAGATACAAGGTGTTTGTACTTCACCTGGCCTCCTTCAAATTCCTTCAGTAGACTGGCAGTGTTCAAGTGGCATCTATGAACAAGAGAGCAGGTATCAATATGAGCATATACATTTCCTATTGCTTCAGCCAAGCATTAAATCCAAAATAAAACTTCAATTCAGTAATCTAAGGGCCTCTGCAGGTTTTCTTAAGAATCCTTGAGAAGAGTGAAGCTTGAAATATTTCCTCCTACCCACAGAGCCTCATGCCTGGTATTAATCACATTGGAACATTTATCTCTCACAGGTCATCCATCATTTCTCAAATGCTAATTCACATAAGGTAGATCTTAACATTTACTATCCAGTCTCTCCTACTCCATCCTTACCTCATTAGTAATCATTCTTCAGAACCAATATGTCACATGCATGTATATTATGTGTATGTACAGAAACACACACATGTAATCAACCTTCCATGTGTGTGGCTTTCATTGATTCAACTAGTAGACACTAAAAATATGTGTATCAAAATTGAACATGCAATAATAGATTATTCTTATGTTATTCCCTAAATAATGTAGTAGCTATTAACACAGCATTTACATTACACAGGGTAGTATATGTAACTCAAGGTATCTAGGGAAGGTTTGTATAGGTTGTATGCAGGATGTACATGATATTATTCATGGGTTTTAACAGTTTTGGAATATTTATAAGCCCCATCTGTAGACAGTGACACCTGAACATAAAATACCTTCATTGGACACTGGCCCAATTCCAGTCTCACTCATCCATCTTGGCACCTCAGCAAAGAAGAATTTTCGTAGCCATCTCCACCACCCACTCCTGCTAGATGCCTGATAAGAATTTTAATTGACAAAATGGGGAGAGAAGCCCCTTCTTATCACCCTATCCCTGGGTAAGAACACATGAAAATTAAAGGTCATTTGGGTTTTCTTGCTTTGATGATAGAATTTATCAAAAATATTATAAACTTTGGGCCAGATGATTGGAGCTACATTTTAAACAGAATGGTATCATGAAGTTTCCTTTACTCCGCTAAGATACTCTGCTGCTACTAAAATAATAGGGGCATCTAGATGACAGTGAAGCAGTATCCAGAGATCTGCTCAGGGATAGATATGGTAGAGAAGCAAATAATAGGTCATAATTTGAATGCAGCAGTATATAAACAGCTTAGTTTTATAATGTGTTAATAATCAGACTTACATAATCCACACATCTAATTGTCATTGTAGTGCTAAGAAGATGATGTCTTTATTTTTCTCCATTTTTCTATAGGAGCCACAGACCTAATAACTATAGAGGCACAATTCAGATCTTAGGGCTAGTAAGCCCTATATTTCCCTGAAGGTTGTTTCTTGACAATTATTTGTCAGTTTTTATGGGGAAAGCAAATAGAATTTATAATCATAACACAAGTTTCCTTGAGATCACTTTCAATTGCTAAAATTGCAATTGAGTACCCAACATGTACTCCAGGACAAGTTAAAAATTAGATGTCTATAGGGTTTCATATCAGGGCAGCTCTAGGACCTCAGATGCAGAAACTACAGCCCTTCCTGAAGAAGCACTGCCACCATCATAACTCATAAACACTTGCTGCCCTACATCTGTTAGATCAAGTTCTCCAAAGACAAAAAGTGGACAGTACAACTGAGGCCAAGTAACCAGATCATCCAGTGAAAACAGGGCTTCAAGAACAACAAAAGAAAGCATTCATGTAGGTATGCTAATGTCTAGATTTCATGACTACTTTTTAGAATGAATTTTGCCATAACAGAAGCAGGATGGCTGGAAGAAAGGAAGAGAAACTCATAAGATGGTCCAGCAGGTTACCTGGATAATGATGCACAGATTAAGATACACAGGACAAAGATAAAATATGGGTTATATGTTTTATTCTGGGAGAAGTCACTTACATGAGAAACAAATGACCCCACGTTCCCTCTCCAAGAATCCACACCCAGGCCGCTCTCCATGATCTGACCAAAACCAAGAGAGTGAGCTGGGGCCTGGAACCCCAAACCTAGCCTCCCACTGGTCATGTCCACACCTGTGCCCACGCCTCAATGGATGAGGTCAGTGCAACAGGTGTGGGCAGAATGGATATCTCACTATACCTGGAGTCTGAAGAGATGGTTCGTCAATCTAAGAAGTGATGAAGAGATATTCAGGAATGATATTCAATTACAGACATTTCAGCCAGGATCAGTAGCTCCAAGCACCAAGTATTAAACTGCAGCAGAATGAGAGCTAAAACGATAGCTGGACTATTTTTAAAGTCTTCTTTTTAATCATTTGTGTGTTTGTGTCTGTGTGAAGGCATATGGACATGATTATGTGTTTCTTTGAAGCTGGATTTATTCGCACTTGCGAGTTGCCTAATTTGGAATCTAGCAGCTTAATTTAGGTCCTCTGGAAGAGCAGTAAGCAGACTTGATTGCTGAGCTATGTCTCTGGTCCCTGGAGAGATTTTTAATATGACTTATAAAATAAAAAAGCATCTGGAAAAGACAGAAAATTCTAATTAATAATTTTTAAAATTACAATGGAGGTGAATTGCAAAATTATGATGCAGTGAGATATTTTAATGTGGTTTCTGCAATGGTTTGAATCCAAAAGACCTTCCATGTTTCATTTATTAAAAACATGACAGTCAGCTGATGGGCTTCAGGAAAGTGATTGGATTGGAAATGCCCCGACTGCACTGGTGCATTAATAGATTCAGAAACTGAAAAATTATTAGAAGACTGTAGAAATTAGGAGGTGTAATTTAGTTGGGGTGTGCCTTGTAAATGTAGATTGCAACTGCTCCTTCGCCTTCCCTCCCTCTCTCCCTCTCTTTCTCTCTCTCTCTCCATCCATCCCCCCTCTCTGTCCCTATCCATCCATCCATCCATCCATCCATCCATCTCCCTCCCACTTTCTGGCCCTCAGAGTGTAAGAATTTGTATCCACTATACTCCTCTGCCATGATGTTCCTGTCTCACTCTAGGCCTAAAGCAATAAAGCCTCTGAAACAGTATGCTATGATAAATCATTCCTCCTGAAGGCTCACTTCCTCAGGTATCTTGTCTCAGCATAAAAATATAAGCCACGGACAACCTCTGATAAAAGAGAACAAGGACCAATCTCAAAACATGTGAAAGACACAACTTCAAAGCTGTCAGGGCCAGACACTCAGTTCACATGATTCAGTAGGCTTTGACAGCACGTAAAATAAAAGAGAAAATGAAATTGTTCTGCAGCACAAAATAGGACCTGTGAAAGCAGGGAGAAGATGGCGTTTAGCTTGAACCAGTTTAGACTGACTCATCTGTGGGATGAGTCACACACACAGCAGGACATTCTCAATGAGCAAGAACACACTGGGCAGTGATGGTACCAGCAGAGGCACTGAGGTGGCTATGGGTAGCAGATTCAGTGTGCAGATTCAAGGATGACACACGGAGGCAGGGAACATTGTGTTCCCTCCCAACTGCCCTCTACCCAGAGAAATTAGATTCCAGGAAGTCACTACACTCCAGGCCTTAAGCACCACTAGTGTAGGATCTTGGAAGTACTTTATTTAAATGACTAGAGAATGGGGTTCAGGTAGAAACAAGATACTACTAGGCAGGGAGGGAAGACTGATGATATGATTCCATGTCCCACCCCACGGCCAGTGCCTCTGACTCTATTGACTTGGTTTGTTCCAAAGTGTGGATGGCAGAGGAATAGTCTTTAATAGATTATTTAGGTCTTTCTGTTCTGAATAACATACATAGATAGAGAGAGAGAGAGAGAGAGAGAGAGAGAGAGAGAGAGAGAGATACGTACATACATACATACATGCATACATACACATCATATAGACATGCATACATACATACATATAGACATGCATACATACATACATACATACCTTGGAGCAGAGGTTAACTGACAATTTCCTGGCACTTCCAGTGTGCAGAACTGCTGACAGCTGTTTTACCTTGAGAAGAGGGTAAGTGTGGAAGTGTGGATAAAAAAAAAAATGACATCTGAAGCACGTGCTAACTAAAGTGACAAGATGAAAGTTTAAGATCATTTCTGACTGGCAGTGTGAGAGGTGGGAAGGTGACTTTATAGCCTATAGAGGAGACGAGGCTGTCCTGGCTGTCCCTAAGGGACTGAGGAGGGGAAGCTGCCCTGGTTGTCCCTAAAGGGCAGAGGATGGGAGAGTTCCCTGGCTGTCCCCAAGGAACAAGAGTTAGTTTAAAATGTTCATCACTAAGAAGCAGGATTCTAATCAGATCAGCTTGCATTACAGTGCTGAGGACCTATTGCACATGTTTCTGTATTATATGGAGATGTAGGATTATAGAGGGTCCAGCTGACCTCATGCAGAACTGAATGTAGGCTACCTTGTAGAAGCACAGCATCCACAGACCCTCTCTGTCTTTCCTCTTTCTTGCCAACCGTCACTCACTCTCACTCAATCATGTGCTGTCTCAGCATCTAATTGGGTCTTGCACATTAGACTAAAGAGCTTTTTGTTTTATGTGGTGAATAATTTTATTCATTCAAAGCCAATACTGTAAGCCATTTAAGCAAAGGGAAGTCAAGCAAAGTTAAACAAAGCATTGTTGTCCTAAGATCACTATGACAGCAGGTAGAATTGAAGGATTCAATGACCGAAGACACAAAGGCCAGCATAGATGTCCACAGTAACCTTAGTTTAGAATAATGTGAATTTTAAAGGTGGGTGCTGGCAGGGAGAAGAGAAATTGAAAAGTTTGAAAGCCATGCCAGGGGTAGAAGCAGTTATATCCTCTGGTAAGAAGACAATGAGGTAAGGCTTCCAGTGGAGGGACTGGTAGACAAACTCAGCCGTAAAATCTTGGGCCTACAATCTGTCCTCCCTGCAGGATGTGCTGGGATAAAGGTGGTGCAGAATTTGTGGGAGTGATCAACCAATGACTGGTCCAACTTGATATCCATGCCACAAGGGGGGTGGCATACCTGACACTGCCTGGATAGCCAGGAACCAAAGGCTAAATAGCTCATAGACCTAGGATAGAACCAAATATGACTAATAAAATAAAAGTCAATAAAATGACATTTTACTATGCTCATACATAAGACCCTGGCACAATCATCTTATGAGATGCTTCATCCAGTAGTTGATGAGAACAAATACAGAGACCCATGACCAAATATTAGATGGAGCTTGCAGAATCATTTGAAAGAAGGGGAGGAAGCACTATAGGAGACAGAGGGGTCAAGAAGATGACTCACAGAATCAAATAACTAGGGCTTATAGGGGCTCTTAGACACTAAAGTGGCAATCATGGAACCTGCGTGGGTCTGTACTAAGTCCTCTGCATATATTTTTTTTGTGGGAATCCTAACAGTGGGGGTGGGAGCTGTCTCTGACTCTTTTGCCTGCTCTTGGTATCCTTTTCCTCCTACTTGGTGACCTCATCCAGGCTTAATATGAGGGTACGTGCCTAATCTTATTGCCACTTATTAAGCCATGTTTTGTTGATATTCCTGGGAAGCCTGCTTTTTTCCTGAAGGAAAATGGAAGAGGAGTGGATCTGGGGAGAAGAGAGGTGGGGGAAGAACTAAAAGAAGAGGAGGAAGGGGAAAGTGTAGTCAGGATAAAATATATGAGAGAATAAACAAATAAATACAATCGTAATGCATATAAATGGATCTGGGTATATGACTCAGTGCTTAAAAACACATGCTGTTCTTGCAAAAAACTAGAGTTTGGTTCCCAGCGCCCACTTTTAGGTGGCCCATGACCACCTGGAACTCCAGCTCCTGGGGTTCTGATGCTTTCTTCTGACTTCTCCTCTGTGGGTACCCGCATACATGTGGCTAATACACAGAGAAATGTACAAGCATACACATAAATAAGTGAATATTTTTATTTTTAAATTAAACACATGAACACTTCTTTAAAAGCAGAAAGAAACCACATAGATGCACCCACAGCTGTGACTGAGAGGAAAAGATTAGCAGTATGATATTTGGAACTGGACCTGGGCTTATGGGTAATCTATGAAATAAAGCCAGACAAAATATTGATACAGCAGACCCAGAGCTTAGGAGACAACAGTGGCTGAAATCAGGGATGGTGACCACTCTTCCTGGATTTAAATTTCCTCCAGGATAATATAAAGAAATATGGGAGCTCCTTTTCAAAAGTCTGCTAGGCTACCCCACATCATTGGGCTGGGGTAGGAGGAACTCAGCCAAGTAGAGGCTCAGAATTCTAATCCCAGTCCATGACCTGACTCCAGCAGTGTCCACACCCACTCCATGCAGCTGGGGTGGGAGGAATTCAACCAAAATACCAACTAGAAGCTTGCCCTGTGCCTGTGGTTCTGAGTAGTTTGGCACTATAATGATCTTTTTGTAATGAGGAAGTACAGCCCATCCCAGCATCATGCTGAACTGAGTAGAACAAGGAGACCACAAGTAGGTCTGGGTCTGTCTGCCCCAAGCTTCAGGAGAAAACATGGGTCCACTTGGCACGTTGAAGCAACAGCCAGATGGGTACTATTAAAATGAGCAGAAATGGTGAGGGGGTTGAGCCCTTGACCAGCTGCAACACATGAGAAAGTAAACCCTGAACTTTGTCTGGACAGCACAGCAGAGCTGACCTGTTGATGAGAGCACAAGAGAGCCAACCCAGTGGATGTGAATGTGGGAGACTGAGGCCCATCCATCATCTGCCATATGTCAGCATCCACTGGGAAGAGATGCCCTTTCCCTGCCCCTAGCCATCAGTGCTTGTGCAGGTAGGAAAAATAGCCCTGAGGGCATAAGAATGGGAGAGCTATCCCTAACCCCCCCTCCCCAGCTGCAACACTCAGAAGAGTGAGCCCTGCACCTCACCAGGGCAGCATATTAAAGCCAAAGCTGTTAGTGGAAGTGTGGATGAGCCAGCCCTGAAGTTGTGAGCATGGGAAAACTGGCCCCATTACTCATCAGTCTTTTGGTGGCATGGGCAGGAGACAGTTGCCCTCCCCCCACAATGCCTGAGGCAGATGGGAGAGTTGGCCCTGTGAGCACAAGATTGAGAGAGTTGTTCCTGTCCCCCATCAGCTGCAATACTTAGGAGAGCAATCCCTGCACCTCACCTGAGCAACATAATAGAACCTCCCCCTTACCAGCTGCAGCGCTCAGGAAAAGTGGACCTGCTCCTTGCCTAGATAGCACAGCAGAGCTGCCCAAGTGGTCAGAGGTGACCCGACTCCAATGCTGTCAGAAAGGAACAGCTGTCCCCATAAATCATCTGACCTCCCCACCACCCCCACCCCACCCCTACCCACCACTACCTGAGACAGGTAAAGGAGCTGGCCGTGAGACCATACGAGCAGGAAGGCTGTCCAGCCCCTCACCAGTTGCTGTACTCAGGAGAGTGGTCCTTATATCACACCAGGGCAACACAATGGAGTTGGCCCTGATGGACCGGGTGTGGAAGAGCCAACACTGAGGGTGTGAACCAGGACTAGCCCCATACATCACTCATTACTGCAAGAGGTGAATTAGCCAGGACAATGCTGGAGAACTCACCTAGTGGTGAGGAAAGGAGAGAGCTAGGTGGACCAACCATGCAGCTTCCCAAGCCCACAACAATGGTTATGACATCCACCCCATCTAAAAGCTACTGAAACACATGAAGGAACCTGACTCACAGACCAAAAACTGCAGGATCTCCACAACACAGGGCAACAACAGGATATCCAAGAAGAGTCCTAATGAGAGCCAGCATCAATGGTGTAATAGAAACCAGAGGCCTTGAACCAGACCAGTGACTCTTCACAATGAACACTTGCAATAAAGATAAATGGACAGAGGGGTTTACTGTGTGGGTCACTTCACACTACAACTATCATGACGAGATTTTCAATTTTTCCCTTTTTCTTTCTCTTAAATTTTGTTTTATTTCAGGAAGGGTGCAGGGGCAGAGGGCAGATGGAAATGGATGGGGAAATGAATGGGATCAAGACAAATGATGTAAGACACACAGAATAAACAAAAAGAAAGGAAAAACAGTCTTCTAAGAAAACATGGATGTCTAAAGTGGTTAAGATTTTCACCAATTCAGCTGGGCGTTGGTGGTCATGCCTTGGGAGGCAGAAGCTGGTGGACCTCTGTGAGTTCGAGGTCAGCTTGGTCTACAGAGCTAGTTCCAGGACAGACTCCAAAGCCACAGAGAAACCCTGTCTCGAGAAGAAGAAGAAACAGAAGAAGAAGAAGAAGAAGAAGAAGAAGAAGAAGAAGAAGAAGAAGAAGAAGAAGAAGAAGAAGAAGAAGAAGAAGAAGAAGAAGAAGAAGAAGAAGAAGAAGAAGAAGAAGAAGAAGAAGAAGAAGAAGAAGAAGAAGAAGAAGAAGAAGAAGAAGAAGAAGGAGGAGGAAAGAAAAGATTTTCAGCAATTCATATGATTCTTTTACTAAGACTCCTCCGTGTTTCCTCTTCCCAAAGGATGCCTAACACCTCCCCCATCATGAGATTTCATCTCTAAGAAGGAAGTAAAAATCTGTCTTGCTGGCCTTCAGGGATCACCCTCTTGCTGGCAAAGGAAGAATGGGGCATGACCTCACAGCTGCCTTTCATGGTCCTTTGCTAAATTTCTGATTGTGTGATTTCCCTGCTTCCAGATGATTATGCATGGCAGGCTGGTTCAGAAACCATTGTCTGATTTTGCAATGAACCCCCAGAGCGCTCTAATGGGATTTCATGGCACTAACCCTGAATAGAGAACCCTGAATAGAATGGGATGAGAAATCGGATTTCTGATCTGCCTGTCACAGAGATCAATGAGACTTCCAGCAGCTACAGCAGGAGAAAATGGGTGACCAGAGTTCCAGTCCCCCTCTGTCTACCCCTGTGTCTTCACAGAGACCTGGAAGGGCCTTCGTTTTCCCATCTTCTTATCAAATCGTGTGCTTCAGTTTGTCAGGGTGAGTGAGTCATCTCTCATGTCATAACCTACTGCATATGTGCATATGGAATAAACAGCCTTGTGACAGGAGGAGCTTTTGTATCACAGCAGTCAACTTTTGTATGTCCACCACTGAGCCAAGTCCCTTCAGAAACACCCTCTCTTTATACATTTCTCTTTTCTCTGCTGCTTCTAATTAAGAAACTGGCTTTTTTTTTTTTTTTTTTTTTTTTTTTTTTTTGTCCATTTGGGAAGGAGGATACATGGGCTGAGCTGTTTAGACTTGCCTGGTTTTGTTCCGGTGTAAAACAGCTCTCCAACTCTGATCTCTAAAACAAAAGCTGAGGAAGGTTGGAGGGATCTGGTCAGGATGCCTCTCTCCCTACAGGACAACTTCTCATTCATCCCTCCACAAACTGGGGCTGCCTTTGTTGTCCCTCTGCTTTCTGGAGTTTAAGAGCTGGCTTGTCCTCGCTGTGCCATCCTTATCTGATTCTCTTGTCACAATTACACAATCCTGGAAAGACTCTTACATATTGCTATTGTCTTCCTTATATTTCCCGCTTAGTGTTTGGGACAGTGAGGAAGTGTATGAGAGTATATGTGTATGTATGTACATATGTATGTGTGTGTGTGTGTGTGCATGTGCATGTGTGTGAACATGCATATGTGTGTATGTATGTGTATGTCATGTGCATGTGTGTGCATGTGTGTGTACATGTGTATTGTGTACATGCATATGTGTATGTATATGCATATATTTGTATTGTTTCATTGTGTATGTGTATGCACCTGTGTATGTGTGTATGATTGCATGTGCTTATGCATGTGTATGTGTGTATGCACATGTATGTGTACATGAGTATACATATGTGTATGTGTGTGTTCATGCATGTGTATATGCTCATGCATGCATACATGTGTACATGTGCATATATGTACATGCATGCATGTGTACCTGCTGAGCTTTGCATCATCATCCAAAACCATTTGTGAAAATTACTACACATTTGGGGTCAGAGGAAAGGAAAGGCAGTAACAAGAGTTAACGCTCTTAACTCTGGACTTGCCCAACAAGATCATGAGGTACTGAGACAGAAAGACACTAAGATGTAGAGTGGAGGAATCATACCTATATTGCCTCAGCTTCAAGAAACCCACAGCAGATGCCTGTAGTATTAACACCAGTGCTACATGTCCCTGCCCCTTGGCTTTAGTACTTGCCCTCACACAAATCACCCACACTGAGCAGAATTCTCTCTGCTGTGTTTCCTGTGTCCTGCAGGGGTGGTAAACTTAACTCTAGAAGGAACTCCAAGTTAGGACAGCTGCTACAACTATGCTACCACTTACAGACAAGCAGTTACAGCTGAAGGAGGGAAAGGAACTTGCCAAGGCCATTAACTGAGCAAGATTAAAATCAGAGACTCAAACCAGAATGTCAAGCTTTGAAAATTAATACAAAATGTAGACACATAATAAATGCTAACTCATGGAGATATGCAATTATAGAATTGCTACATATGTTTTAAATTTTTATAAAATAATAGTAATAATAAGTGCTTAATGATATAAGAAGGTGAATGTTAAGGAGGAATTTGAAATAATACTAAGATTGACAGTGGTAATTTATGTGGATAATTGATTTAAAACACATTGTTCTTATCTCAAAGAGAATAAGAAATGCTTATTGCTAAGCCAATTATGAGTGACCACAGGACTGGAGAGACTTAAGTAGTAAAGAGCACTGGATACTCTTCCAGACGACCCAGGTTCAATCTCCAGCACCCACATGTCTCATTGCCATTATCTGAACTCTGTAAGTACCATGTATACATGTGATGCACAGACATAAAGACAAAACATGCAAACATATAAAACAAAGATGAAATAAAAAAAACTAGGCACAATGGTGCACATCTTTAGTATATAGCTTAAGTATTTTTATTATGTATATATATGTATATATGTATTTAATATGTATGTGAGCATAGCCCAGGAATATGGACTCGTATATCCCCAAATGCTATGCACCAATATGGAAATAGTTTCATGAAATTTTATAGTAGCAAAATAATAGAAATTCATAAATCAATCCATTTTAAAAATGTGTTGATAGAACTGAAGAGATGGCTCAATGATTCAGAGAAATTGCTGGCCTAGCAATAACCTGAGTTAGGTTCCCAGAATCCCCTTGTGGGCTCAATGGCATCTATATCCAAATTGCAAGGGATCCATCACCCTTTTCAGACTTCCAATGACACTAGTCATGTGCCTTGTTCACATGCATACATGCAAGACATATAAAAATAAAATCTTTCTCTTAAAAAAATACTGATGAAAACATCAGGTAGGTGGGTTACAGAGACACCAGGACATGATCTGCTGTAGGTTTCAGATGCTGTCCAATGTCATCCTTAGCTTTTTGGTTGGTTAAGTTAATGCATTCCAAAGGGTTTTTTTTTTATGTGATAATCACAGGACAAACAGAGAAATGGGCTACAAGTGTATATTATAGAAACTAAAGAAAGTCCAAGATAATTGAACTCAGGGTCTGCAACATCGCAGCCCCGCACAATCACAAAGTTTTTCTCACTCAATTGGCCCCGTAGAATCCCGAACATGGTACAGCTTCATTCTAGAATCTTCAGTTCCCAAAATTTTCTTGATGAATTGAGATGACAGTTAGAGATAAAAGTTTGGTTTTCCTTCTTTTTAAGTGTTTGTTTTGTTTCATTGTTTTTTAGATAGAAAAAAATGAGGAAAAACAATGGTTCAACATTTGGTACAAATCAAAAGATGAGAGGATATATCCTTCCATATAGTGAAAATGAAAACATTTTCATTAGAAATGATGCACACCTGAAAAATATTTGCCAATCAGGGCCATATCCATCCATTTCTGGGGGTGGTCCACAGGAGACCAGGCCAAGGAGGTCCTCAGATCATCACTTACCACTTGCTATGTTCCTGCTCTTTGGTGAATCGTTAAAGCTAATGATCCACCCTTAGCATGACTAGGTGTCTCTGGAAGGCAGAGTGAGGGAACATCAGTCCTTTTTCAGTGCTGTGCCCTGTAGAAATATTTGTGGGAGGCAAACGAACTCCTAGTTGCTGGAGGATTCTCAGTACATTCAGATGATTTCATGACATTGAGTGTAGTTTGGAAAGGCATTGACATATTGCTCATTTTCTTTCAGAGTGTGTGGGTGGTTGATGAGTGTGTTTATGCAATGAATAAATCAGTGACTGTCCTGTCCCTGCCCCCACTCCACCTCACTGCCTCCCATCCATGCCTCAAAAGAAGGTGCATGCAAGTGGGTGTAAATCCACACTCAGAGTTCCACATAAAGACAACTGCATAGCTGTGCCTAGGACCAAATGAAATAAACAATATCCTAGAGTAAATAGGCTTACATCTGACAGGAGGTGTTCTGGACTCCACCAGCCAGCAGCACAGGCCGTGTCACCTGGACATCACCCAGTAGAGCAGAAGCACTCTGCTCTGACATAGATGTAGGAGGAGTAAGCAGTTGCTTTGAGACTAGATAGAAGATGTCAGTATCCAAAATGAGTCACCTGACAATTCCATGCCCTCAAAGTCCTGCTTTGAGTCCTGTCATATCTGAACCATAAAGGCCAGTATTCAGGTACATAGTGGTCAGGTTACATGAAATTCCAGCTAAGAGGAGACTAACCTTGCAGAGCATTTGATCCTCTGAAGGTAGCTAAAACAGCTGAGGGAGAGTAGTATGGAGGGTAGGCAGGTTAGATAGGGATGAGGAGAGGCCAACTTCCAGAAACATTAGCCACAAGGAACAAGTGAAAGGTAAGTCTAGAAAAGGATTGAAAGTAGTCTTTTCAGAAATAACAAGTAACTAAGAGAAACCAAAAAGAAAGAAGGATTCAAAAGGGTGTTCTGGAGAGTGAGATGTATTTTCATTATTCTAAATAACTAGAAATGAAAATCCAGTCCAAGAATCAAGGGAGAATCCAGTATTATCAACACTAGCTCAATGACCACTTGGGGCAGATGCAGAGTAAAGCCTTTCAGGTATGTATTGAGATATGAGAACATTAAATCCAACTTTGAAATTTTTAAAATTCGTTTCATTTTTTAAAATGTTTTTGTTGTATTGAAAATGTTATGTTCATTGAATGTTACATAACATTTAATATATATATATATATATACATGAGCATTCATGTAGCCTCATATACTTACCATAATTTTTTTATAGTGACCTCAACTTGCCCCTCAGCCATTTTCAAGTTTATCACATGCCATTAACGTAGTCATTATGCTGTATACGGCATATATAGTATTCTACTCAGTACCTATACCACATCTCAAAGGTCCACTTAGTTGTCCATGAAATTTTTAATTGTTAGTTATTCTGAATATGTCAGGAAACTTTAGAGTGTAAGTATCCTAGGACAATCTGAATGCATTTGGTTTGGTTCCAATAGTAAGAAAGTTATGAATGGATGTTCTTTTATTGGTTTGGTCATGTACTGTGTGAAAACACAGAGCTGCCTCAAGCTATACCAGTCAAGGGATGGCCACTCCCACAAGCTCTGAGCCATCTTTGCCCCAGCATATTTTTCAGGCAGGCAGGAGAGGTTGTAGGTTGAAGGTTTTGTGACTGGGTTGTTGTCCCAGTCTCAACACTGGAAGCTTAGCCTGGTTACAGAAGATGGCTGGTTCAGGCACCGTATCCTCCATGCCTACGAGTCCTTACTAGGGTCACCCTCACAAGTTGCAGCAAGTTTCCACTGCACTAGGTTTACACATTGCTCCCAAGCCTCCCCAATTCTGGAGGAGGGAGAGAGACAGGCAGATTGGGAGAAGCTTAGGGTCAATCTATTGTCTTTACCAGAAGATCCTTTGTTTACAGTTAATCACTCAATTTTAGTATTTTAAAACGAAATCCATTTATTATGGCTTAGGATTTTGTAGAATGTGCTTTTGCTCTCAGTAGGCTTTACTCATCCAGGTAGGAGCACATAGATGTTGGCTGTGTGGGAGCTGGCTCTATTCTCTCACATATTAGAGGTTGGCTGAATGCTAACAGACAAGTTCATAGTTTAGAACAACCTCGATTCATCTCCATGTTTCTTCTGCATTCCTTTTTAACAAACCAGTCCAGGATGACTCATAGTGAAGGCCACAGAGCAACAGAGAGAGCAAACCCCTCTAAGCTGTACCATATCTTCTGCCACATTTGACTGTCCAAATTAGAAAACCAATCCAGGTTCTTAGACTGGGAATCCATAAATCTGTGGGGGCGGGAGACGCTAAAAGGATGAAGAGTCAAGAATTGCAGCCATATCTTTTCATTTTATTTTTTGCAATAAGCACACTGCTACATTGAGTCATACATAAAAAAAAACATTTCAACATAAATTATGTCATGTCATCTCTACAATAATGTAATGTAGCATTTATCTACATATTCCCTGGATGGTAAAATAGTTGCTAATGATGTATACAAACAGGATTCAGGTACACTTTGCAGATAAATGTTTTAACCTAAATGAGCAGCAGAGAATGAGGTCATTACAGTTTGGCAGTGAGGGTATATTAGCAGGGTAAATGTGCTGATTATGTGAGATGAAACTGTTTTATGGAAGAGGATAGCATTCAAGAAATGGTTTCATTTAGATCTCACAGCTGTCTGTAGACTTTAATCCTGATTTATTTTATCAGATTCTGGCACAGCAGGGAATACTTCCTTGTTCAATGCTTCCTTGCAGCTCCATCTGGACTTTAGAGGCAGAAAACTGGGGATTACATTCATCTAACCTTGGGGAAGAAATTGCCTGGTGATCTAGTTAATTGTGGTTTAAAGGAAGATTACCAAACTTCTATACAGGCTAGGGTGATTTTGCAGAGCTGTGTGTGCTATGTATAAAAGTCTCTGCAAGAAAAGTTAACTTTGATGAAATAGGGGAAGGGTGGGAGCGGTTTTGATCTGTGTCGACCCATTTAATTTGCTGAGCCATTGTCCAACTTGCTTCTCTGATCTCAGAGATAGAATCAGGGGCCTCACACACTCCTGACAGAGCTGAGGATGAAAGGTCTATTTTTACATGGCCAGGAAGAACTATCTCTTCAGCATATCAGGGCAACTGAGCCAAATGGATTTTAAGATAACATCAGAGCTCATTTTTAAACTTTATTTCATTTTCATTTTCATGTTCCTACCTTAGAAGCTGTGATATAGAGAATGGGGGAAAACCCTTTAGTGACCTTTTGTATTTATTTGGCATTTCTTCCCCAGTAATTCTTTAGTAATTTAACATCATCACCCTACAGAAAGTTTCTTTTTCTGGGTTTGCACTTGTCTTCACTGAGTTAATGACATAACCGGGGGTATTTGGGGGACTTGAGTCAGAGGTCATAGATAAGCATTCTGGTGTGATTCTCAAAAGATCCTTAGGCAAATGTGCCATGAATATCTGTCATCTGTGGTCAAGAACATACTGTGAGAAGCTGTATACAATGGTGAAGGAGACTGATTTCCTGAGTCTTGTTTCTGTTTCTACCCTTAGCAAGGTTTATAATCACTCCATGCCTGTGTGCTCCTCTACTTCCTATTGCTCTGGTTTAAAGGAAGTGCTGGGAACAAGTGAAGAACTCAACAAGTGGTAGCTGTAGTTATTAATAAATATACACTTAGTTAATAGCAATGTGTATGATTTTACTATAATGATAGTTAAACTGTATCATCGATTTGACAGCATTAGGAATCCCGTAGGAGTTACATTATGGGGATATTTACAAAGAGATTTAACCCACCCTAAATATGGACAGCATCAACCTGTGAACTAGGGTCCTAAAACAGTAAACAGGAGAAAGCAAGCAGAGCACAGGCATTCTCTTTACTTCTTGACGGGGGATGCAACATGAGCAGTTTCCTTATAGCCCTGCTATGGGTGCCTCCCCAACCATGATACACAGCTGTGAGCCAAAATAAATCCTCCATTGTTTAAATTGTTTTTGTTTGTTTGTCTGTTTCTTCACAGCAATGAGAGGAAAACTAATAACATTGGTATGGGGAGGAGCCAGTGCTATGATTGACTTGCCCATGTGGCTCTTGGGAATTTTGAATTGGTTTTCCAGAATATGTGAAAAAGTTTGGAGCTTCTGATAAACCAGCCTGCATCTATATAGGCTTGAACGCCATCTAACGTTAAAGACAAACTAGAGTTTATGATTAAATCTGCTTCTCAAGAATTAGGCTATGCCCTACATGTAACCTTAACTACAAATGGTTCTACACTGCCTGTTTCAGGACATTGCAACTATGCCTTCAAAAGGTTATGACCACTTGTTGTTAATGACCACCTTGTTATGACTACCTTGCAACCAGTCTTTGTTGCACAAGAGGCTGCTATGACTTACTTGTTATGCTTATGATCTGCTTCTGTAACCCCACCTACCTGCCTTCTAAATTCCCCATTTGGAAACCCCTTATTCCTGACTTTTTTATAAAAACACTTACCAATCCTGACCTCTTGAACCCTGCTTTACCGGTAGGGAGGCAGCCTGTGAACAAGAATAAAAAAGCTTGCCTTAATTAATTTGGTCATGATGAACTGCGATAGTGGTCTTTTTCCTTGTATCTGTGGGATTAACACTTCAGGCTAACTATACTGGGGAATGCTGTAGAAAGGGCTTGAGCAGAGTTTGGATGATTGCATGTCAAGACTAATGTGCCCAGTGGAGGCCCAGATCATGGGATTTCAGGAGAGAACAGAGATATTATTGAGAACTCTCCAAGAGGCCATGTCTGTTACATTCCTGAAAATAAGCTGACTGCTTTCTGCCTGTGTCCTTAAAATTTGGTTGGATTTTAAAGTAGTGGATTAATTTCTTTTTGATGAAAGAAATTTCAAGACAGGATAGAATCCAGGTTTTATCATGGTTACTGCTCACTGCTCTTATCTAGGTATAGAGTGAGCAAGAGCAGGAAGTGGAACAGAAAGATATGATAAATATAAATTGCAAATGTCATGTTTGTTTTTTGTCCCAGGGACAATTGAATAGCTAATACAAACATCCTATAATAAGACTATAGATTTAAAATGAAAACATTTCCAATAAATGGAAGACATGTTTTGTGGCCTAAAAAAAAAAATCAGAATTAATGCCTAATTCTATTTTCTTTAAATATCCATTTCTTATTCTTTTTGCTTATTGTATGTATAAATTTTATGTAGCACTTTTGTTGTTTATATCCATGATGGTCAATTTTTATTTCAACTTGACAGACCTACAAAGAGGGAATCTCAGATGAGGAATTGATTGCCTCCATCAGTTTGGCCTAGGTGTGGCTTTCTTCTTAATTGCTAATCCACATGGGATATCCTAGACCAATGTGGGTTGTCCTGGGTTGTAAAAGAATAGTGGCTGAGCATTAGCCAGAGAAAGCAAGCCAGTAAACAGTGTTTCTCCATGCCTTTGCTTTAGTTTTCTGCCTAAGTTCCTGCCTTGCTGCCACTTAATGATGAACTATAAAGTATAAGGTGAAACACACCCTTCTTTCCCCAAGTTTTCTTAGTCATGGTTTTTGTCACAGAAGTAGAGGCATAACTAGGACAATAGCTGTACAGCTTCATAGATCTTTGTAGTAACCTTTCCACTTAATGTTATCAGCCAATTGCAAAATATAGTATTCATATAACAGACAAGGAACAATCTCTATCCATTTTATTTGGCTTAGTTTTGATTTTAAACTCATTTATCTAATTGAGATTATTCAAGGATATCCAAAAAATATTTCTATCCTGCTCATTTGCCTAATCAATACTATTTAAATACATGCTTCAAAAACAGATCTGTATGGAAATGTTACAGCAAAACCTGTTTCTTTCTGAACTAACCAAAACTTTAAAATGTAAAAGCAAATGTTTTGTTCATTGATTTTTTAAACATATTAAAATTGAGAGAGCTTCCAAACTTTCTTTAGCATGATAGTCAAAAAAAAAAAAAAAAAGGAAAAGAAGTTGGGCTTTGGACTGAGGGAGGATTTTGCCTAAAGAAAATTTTACCTACTTCATTTAAACTATAAGTGTTTACTTATGCTGATACAAAAGTGTGGAACCAATTTACTTTGCATCCACATTTAAATAATATAATCCACAAAATATTATGTTATTATTTAACATTGTAGTAGAATATTAGAAATACTTACATTTCTAGCATAAGACCGACCCAGACCCCCTCAATGTGGATGTTAGTTAGGAGCACTGGGCATTCTGTGGAGCTTCTAGTAATAGATAAGTATTTATCCCTAGAATATGAATGGACTTTGGGAGCCCATCCCACATAGAGGGATACTTTCTCTTCCTAGACACAGGGGAGAGCCTAGGCCCTGCCCCAAATGAAATGACAGACTTTGAAGATTCCCCATGGAAGGTCACAGCCTCGCTGGGGAGGAGAAAGGGAAAAGGATTGGGGTTGGAGGGGGTGTTAGGGAAGGATGGGAGCGTGAGGGAACTGGGATTGACATGTAAAACAGCCTTGTTTCAAATTTAAATAAAAAAAGGAAAAAAATACTTACATTTTGTAGATGGAGAAATAAATGAGACTCAAAAAGCATAAATTATTTACTTGAGAAAATGTGCAGACACATGAAGTTCCAAAAATTATTGGAGACATATTAACCCAGAAGAACAGTTGGCCTTCTCCAGAAGATGCATGAGTGAAGTAAGATCTAGGTAAGGAGATGAGAGTTTTTGCCTTGCTTCCTGGCCTTGCACAATTTCTCTAGGCATTTAAATTCTTACCTTCACTATCTGAAAATCATGTGCCCTTTAAAAAGTGATTGTCTAGGAGATTAGATAAAATAATGTATATGACACAATCAGCAGTAGGCACTGAATTAATCTTATCCCTTCCTTTCTCATGGGTTGTAACTTTGAGCAATCCAGGACATTCCATTTGTAGAATTCAACACTTTCTCTTTCAACTAAATCATTTGTTGTACTTGTGCCACCTTCTGCTTTTTCTATCCACAGAAAGTGTTAGTCATCACCTTCAAAGGAAGCTCCATCCATGTATTCATTTAAAAAAAAAACTGATTTGATTTCTTTCAGCCTCTCTGTGGTTTATAGAGATGATTATGTTAGTCTGAGAAATGTATTATGGTGCCTGGCACATAGTAAGTATTCAGAAACAGACTGATTTAGACAAAGACCCATGGTGTGTAAATCATGATGTGACAGTTACTATGTACAAGTTGGCCCTCCATATGCATGGGTTTCACATCTGCGAGTTCAAATAACCTCAGAGCAAAAATGTATAGGAAAAAACAAACAAAACAAAAGAAAACCCTGGGGGCTGGAGATATGACTTAGTGGTTAAGACCACTGGCTGCTCTTACAGAGATCCCAGGTTCAATTCCCAGCACCCACACAGCAGTTCACAACTGTCTGTAACTCCAGTTCCAGGGATCCAATACCTTCATAAAGATGTGTATTCAGGCAATGCACATAAAATAAAAATAAATAAATCATAAAAAAATAAAAGAAAGGATTGGAGAGATGGCTTAGGGGTTAAGAGCACTGACTACTCTTCCAGAGCTCCTGAGTTCAAGTCCCAACAAACACATGATGGCTCACAGCCATCTATGATGAGATCTGATGCCATCTCCTAGTGTGCAAACAAACATGGAGGCATAATGCTGCATACATAATAAATAAAATAATAAATATTTTTAAAAAGAAATCTGCTCTGAAATAGTATAGCTATTCATTCATTATTGTTGCTATTTCCTAAACAGCATGGTATATAAGTATTTACATAGATTTTACATTGTTTTGACTTTGCAAGTAACATATACATGTATAAATAATATGCAAATACTATAAAATTTTACATGAGGGATTTATCATACATTTATATATGTATTGCACAGTTTTCATTTTAGTGAATTAGAACCCAAATTACACACAAGCTTATTTTTAGACCTGCTCAGAGTCTGCTGTGTTACTATGAGGTTGTTGTTGTTACTCCATGGTTGAGAAGGGACAGCTGGATCAAACAGAGCAGAGAACCTTTGGGCCCCAAAAGTAGCAATAAGAAGGCTACTTTGAACGGTGTGAAGATAGTTGATGCTATGATCTCAGTAGCTGCCCTTCCCCAAGTCCCTCCCCAGAGCAACTTCTCATTGTCCTTTGAGCTTTTAGACTCTCATCAATGAGAGTAGGGGGAATAAAGTCTGAGAAAAGAAGGTCAAATCCCCTTTCCCAGATCTCTCCCTGTGTATAGTTCCTTTGTTCAGGTTGAGGTAGGTAGACATGTTCCATGGGGAATGAGAATCCAGCTAGCGAGAAACAAACACTCTGCTATGTTGGCTCCTCGCCTCTGTTTCCTCCAAGGTTCCCTCCCTAATGGGGGAAAAGGTGAGCATGAAAGAAACTGCAAAAGGCCCATGAATATTTCAGAACCAACAGCCAAGGGACTGCATTAGACCCCAACAACTAAGTGGAAACAGGGGCTGAATAATGAAGCCCTCAAAGGTGCTGAGGTGATTTCAGCGCAAAGCAGGCACACACGAAATAAGATGTCCTCACCACAAAAATATCTCAAACTTCCTCCCCAGTCATCTCTGTTAGCTGCTCTTTTCAGGCTCCCAGCGCCATTGCCCCATGAGCGGCAGAGCCTTTTAATGAGCGGCACAGCGTCCAGTCTAGATCACTAATCCTGACTGTGGGTTGTCTGAATCTGCGGTTCTCACTGCGAATATGGAACAGAGACTCGCCTCTCAGAGCACAGCTCACTCCCTTATTAAAAATATCTTCCCATTACGTGTTCGTCTTTCACATTTTTCCTGACTTTTGTAAAATGTTCTTCTCACAACTCTGCCAGCCGCGTCAGTGAGGTGGCCAGTCTCAGCATTACCAGTGTCAATCAGTCAATAGGTCTACCCAACAAACACAGATCTTGTGGTGGATGAGTTTTCCTCCTAATGGTCCTTGGGGACATAGGGCTTTTAAAACTACAAGTGCAGCAGGCAGGCTTGTGCACCGTCAGGTCTAGTTAAGTCAGTTGGTGTGTAATGAGCAGTGCCTTCTGCTCTCTCTCTGGCTTGTCTCTGTTAAGACACCTTACAAAATATAAAAATCACTTTTGAGTTTCAACTATCTTTGTTTTTCATTATTAGTTCAGTTGGGTATCTCTTTGAGATTGTGCTAGTAATGGAGTAGAAAACTCAAGAACCTTTTCCTCTTAATGATCTCATCCGTGTATACTCTCCTTAAAGGCAGAGACAGCATGGGAGTGACCAGGGTGTTTTAGAATCAGTTAATCTATATTCTCTAGAATTCTCAGTAGAATTTTTTTAAGTCACAGAAAACCTCTATTGGCAAATATTTTTGCATGCCTATTTAATCTCAGCCATAGTCCTATATGCTGCCTGTGTAAAAACAAACAAAATTCCTTGGGACTTCTATGTTCAGGGTCATGATAGGGGAGGCGTTAGATGAAATGGGTGCTTATAATATCATGCATGGCATGCTAACACAAAAGTGAAATACCAGTCTAAGGTGCCTATGGAGCAATGAGAAAATAGATGCAGGGCAGGGGTGCAGTACCCTTCAGATACTGTGGCCTTTGAACTGAATTCTGGGTAATGTGGGTAAGAATTAACTAGTTGGCATGTATAATACAATAATACATAATTTCTAGTTTGGTGAAAACTTTGCTTCAAAACAATTATTTGCTCTCATGTTTCATATTTTAAGGGAGAATTTTACCAGCTAATCTATTACAGTTAACTTCATCCCGTATAGCTCATTTACTTATATCTATACATTATAACCTGAACATACCTCATACCACTGCTTTATAACCATTCCAAGTTTCTTATTCCCAAATCAATTATAAGCTTCTTAAGAGTTAACGTTGTATTAATATGATCTTAGTATTACTGTGTCTCAGCAGACACCCTTAGTAGACACTTGCCTCCCCCCTCCCTTTTTCCTTCCTTCTTTCCTTTCTTTTTAGGATATGGTAATGTGGTGGACTCCTGAGAGAGAATGCAGAGAAGAGCTTATCAGAATTTAGTGATAGACTGGCAGGGCATGTGGAGGAAAAAAAAAGGAAATGGCTGCTTGGTGAGTCTGAGACATAAAGGATGCTGGTAGCAAGGAAGATGGATGGGAAAGTGTGATTGCAGTGATACATGACATAGATAAACAGCTTGGCTGTTTGCCTCTTTAAGCTCCATTTATTACTACTTAGACTGAATTGATTTCTGCATGGCAAATATTGGCTCATCTTTCAAAGGCTACAGCTAAATGTCACCTCCATGGAGAATCTTTTCAGACACTCTGCAGGCATTGAGTTGCCTTTCCAGAGCTTGACAAGTATACAGTACATACACTGTTCATGCTACTATGATAGCATTTCCAGACTACAATTTGCTGCTTCTGTTTTTTCTCTTTGACCAGTGGATCTAGGTGGCAGCCTGATCCACTTAAGTAATCTGATCCCATCCCAAGCTCTGACACTGCTGTTTCCTCATTAACCACATAACTGAAGTCAGTAGCGATGGGTAGGTCAATACTTTTTCTCATCCACCATCCACAACTAGGAACTTTCTCTTTGCCTGGTGCCATCAAGCAAGAAGGGTGTCTTAGTTAGGGTTTCTCTTGCTGTGAAGAGACACCATGACCAGGGTATTGCAAGATATTTGATTATACTGTATAAAGATATGGCACTATGATTGGTTTAACAAAAAGCTGAATGGCCAATAGCCAGGCAGGATTTTTGGGGCAGAGAGGATGCTGGGAAGAAGAAGGGTGGAGTCATAAGGAATCGTAGAGGAAGTAGGAGATGAGGTAATAAGCCATGAGCCACGTGGCAGCATGCAATGAATAAAAATGGGTTAATTTGAGTTATAAGAGCTAGTTAGAAATAAGCCTAAGCTATCAGCTAAGCTTTCAAAATTAATAACAAGTCTGTCATGATTTAGAATTTGGCTAGAGGGACAGAGAAAGATTCAAAACACCACAGCAACTCATAAAGGAAAACCTTTAATTGGGGCCGACTTCCAGTTCTAGAGGTTTTGTCCGTTATCACCATGGTGGGACATGGTAACATGTTGGCAGACATGGTGCTGAAGCTGGGAGCCCTATATCTTGATCTCCAGACAGCAAAAGGAGACTGGGTGTAGCTTGAACATATAAGACTTAAAAGTCTGTCTCCACAGTGACATATTTCCTCAAACAAGGCCACACCTACTTCAACAAGGCCACATCTCCTAATAGTGCCACTTCCTTTGGGCCAAGCATCAAACACATGGGTCTATAGGAGCCATTCTCACTCAAATCACCACAAAGGGAAAATGTGGTTACTAATGAAGGTAAGACTGAACATGGAATTCTAGAGGAAGGAACTCAGCTTCTAATTAATGTTGCCTCAAGATATTCTCCTCTCTGTTCTTTACAGAAATGCAAGAAGAGATTTTTGCTTATTTTTTAAAACTTCATTCTCATTTCCTAAGTGAGCCAACTGATTTCTAAAACTAGATTTCTAAAAGATGAGCATCATTGAAAACTTAATCTGCCTATGGGAAGAGAATCAATTTTTTAATTATGATAAAGTGTGAACTAAAGATTGTACAATTAGATATTATCTGGCAATTTTGTCAGTGGTACATTATTCAAGTTACTATTGACTTTTCACAACTTGAGAGTCTTCTGAGTTAAGATATAAGACGATATTAAGGAAAACTTAGTAAGATGTCATAGACATGGTGGCTAACTATTGTTTTACAAGTGGGGTTACATTTACTTATGCTTTATAACACTTGCATTTATACTATTGAGGGTTACAATAAACCTGTGAGCTAGACTGAAGGTGTTTGAAACCTTGTTCAATAGGAGATGCCCTTGAGCTTGTATCTGTCTTGTTACCCAAGGATTCATATAAAGGCTTAATATCCAGGTTGTGGTGCCATTGGCAGAAAGTGGACCTTTAAGAACCAGTCTTAGTGAAGGAGATTCCATTGTTGGGGATATGCCCATAGGGAGCCTGAACTCTATTCCCTTTCCTGTCTCTTTTTGCCTTTTGCCTGTGGTAAAGCAAATGGTTTTGCTTAACCATGTACCACCTACCATGATGTTCTTCTGCCTCAACATAAGCCCCAAAGAAATGGAGCCAACTGGGCATGGATTGAAAACCTTGAAACAAGGAGCCAATAGGAGCCTGTCTCCTTTTAGGTTGTTTATCTCAGGTAACTGTCTCATTTATGGAAAGCTAACACAAGAGTTCAGAATCTTGAGCAAGGAGGACCTATGCCAATTCTGAGTCCATAAAGAAAATGACCAAAGGTAGGTGCACTCTGAAGTATAAGAGATAGATTTGTGGGCCAACTATGGATCAGATCAGTGAAGATCTGGAGGGAAGGGAGATGAGCTCCAGCCTATCTACTCATTTGTCATCTATCTATCTATCTATCTATCTATCTATCTATCTATCTACTTATATCATCTATTGTTTCCAAATAATATGACTGAATTGGAATTATATTTTGTATATAGTATGATGTGTTAAAGTTTATTTTTTCTTATTGCTGTCTACTATGTTAGCAATGTTTATTGAAATAATTATGCTTTTCTCTTTCGGCTCATTATGTAGAACAAACATAATAATATAAATTTATAGCATATCTCTTAAATTTATAAATGCAATTGTTCTTATCTTAACAATTCTAAAATGAGATTCCGCTTTGATATGTTTCCATGTCAAATGTCCTGGACAAGCTAGGCAAGCTCTCTGTCAGCTTTAAGTTTGTGATGAAATGAATTTTATCAATTTTTCTTTTGTAAATCATAATTTTATGTTCTGTGTAAAAAAATCTCAAGTATGCAAAAAAAAATTCCCCTAACTTTTAGAGGTTCTTTAGCTTTGTTATTTCATTTAATAAGATTCAATTGGAATTAAATTTTGCATATAGTATGATGCAAGTGTTAAAATTTATTTTTTTTCTTATGGCTGTCTTTAGCAACAGTTATTGAAACAATTATGCTTTTCCCATTGACTTAAGTTTAGCCCTCAGCAAAAATCAATTGGGCATGTGAGTCTGCCTCTAAACACACTGTTTTGGCTCATCGATATACCACAACATCACTCTGTCTTAATTGCTCTAGTATTGTAATAATTTCTAAACTGAGATAGTAAAATCTGCCCTTTCCCCCCAAAATATTCCATATGTTTTAGATTCTTTGTGTGCCAAAGAAGCTTTAAAAAGAACTGGTCTGTTTTTCTTGAAATATATTTCCAGAGGTTTTTTTTTAATCATTATTCACCAGTGATAAGCAGATTAAAATAAAATCAATAAACTGCCCTGTATCCACTAAAATATATGAAGTTATGAAGATATACATCAAGAAGCTGAGGAGGGAGAGTCTGGAACAAGCAAAATTCTTCTCCATTGTTGATATGAAAGAGTACACTCTCTTTGGGAAACAGTTTGACACTGCCTTTAATATTAAATATTTGTTTAACTCTGTGATCCAGGAACTTCATTCTTCCTTATGGGAAAACGTAAACATGACTCATGTGCCAACACAGATATTTGTGCACAAATATTGGTAAGAAATTAATTCAGATCTTCTCAGCCTGGAAATAATCCCAAATCTCACAGCAAGTAAATTGCTGCAAATATTTTGGCGAATCCTCATATGAAAGAATAAGATAATAACAACAGCAACATAATGATGAGAACTAACTAGTATGTTGAGAAACATGAATATCAAAACCATAGTGCTTAAAAGAAGCCAGATTTCAAAACAAAACATATTACATGTCTCCATTCAAATAATAATAATCTGGTAAGAGATAATTCTTATTTAGAGAGAGATGGAGTCTCTTCCTAGTTGTCTGGGAATCAGAGAGGGGTAGGTTGGGATGGGACCAGAAACTAAATGGTGATAAAAAGAAATCTGCTATTTATAACTGTGATAATGGCTGTGAAGGTAAATACATTTGGCAAAGCTTATTGAACAGGACAATGCAGTTAACTGCATATAGACTATATGTCTAGAAAGTAGGTTATAGTTTTAGTGAAATGATCACTATTTCCCTGTTAAATATGCCTTTCAAAGAAGAAATAAAAAATAAAAATACATTTTCTGGTGTTTTCTTTTTTTCTGATTACTACTTCTGAATTTTCCTGATCTCTGAACTGTAATAAATTTATGCTGATTACAAATTATCAAGTCTAAAAGATTTTGCTACAGCAACCCAAATGAACAAAACAGAAATTGGCACCAGAAATCAGGTGCTACTATAGAAGATATGTAAGCTGTAGAGGTAGATTTGGTGTTCCAGAGTGGGTAGAATCTGGAAGAACTTCCAACTACATGCTAGCTAAAGCATGGGTAATAAGGGGCAGTTCAAGTAAGAACTCAGAAGAAAAGAGCTGAAAGAAAGCCTTGATCTTCTTAGAGATTGCCTAAATTGTCATGATCAGAATATTTTAGGAGGACAAACACTAAAATCCATCCAGGGCTTGGAGAGGTAGCTCAGCAGTTGAGAGCAGTTGAGAGCAGTTGAGATGTCTTACAGACATCTCAAGTCTGATTCCCAGCACTCAGAAGGTTCACAACCACCTATTAACTCCAGCACCGCAGAATCTGGCACCTTCTTCTGGCCTCTGTAGGCACAAGCACACTTACGCACATACCAAAAACGCAGATCCAAAGGCATCCACATAGTTAAAAATAAAAATTTTAAATCCAGTCTGATGAAATCTCAGGTAGAAATATGGACAGAAACTGAAAAGAGGACAATGTTTATCATAAAGTGACAAAAGAGCTTGAATTATGTTTGTAGCCTAATGCTTTGTAGTAAAGAGATTCCTTGGCTGCTGTTGATTGCTTAGAAAATACAAGAAGGCACAGAGCTAAAGGGCAGTATTTATAGTTAAAAGAGAAGCAAAACCTAAAGATAAGGAAACTCCTTAGCCTATCCAGGTTTCAAAAGGCTCGTGTTCAGAGAAAACACAAACACCAAAAACAATGGTGGGGTCGAGAAATCAGGACCCCATGGTAGATGGTATCATGGTAAGGATGCATGTGAAAATTCACCCATGGCAAGAGATCACACTGGGCAAGAAAGGAAGTCCGAGGGAAAAAAAGAAGAACCCATTAGTTATGTCAGTTCATCCAGGAACTAAGTGAGGCCCTTCACAGTATGCAATCTTTTCATAGGCCAATGGCCTCAGTGGCATCCCCAAGGATCTACTTCTTCATGTGAATGTATGTATATGTACATGATTGGGGGCGGGGAGGTGGAGGTGAGCATGCATGTGCCTGTGGAAGACAAGGTTCATATTGAATGTCTTCTTCAATTACTTCCCATCTTACTATTTTCAGACAGAGTATCTCTTTAAACCTGGATCTTACAAATTCAAATACACTGGCTCTCTAGGAAGCCTTAGACAACAGCTTATTTCCATTTTTTTTCCATAGTGCAGGGATTATTTCTGAACTTAAGTCCTCATGACCAAATGGCAAGCACTTAACCTATTGGGCCATCTCCCTAACCCTGGATCCATTACTTAAGGTCTCACTGCTTCTAAATTGCTACACTGAAGACTAACCTGTCAACACATTGGGAGACAAAGCCCATCCAGTGCATGGCAGGGAACAATCTGTTTCACTAAAATCCACTGATTTAAATATTAATCTCATCTGAAGCACTCCAAGAGAAGCACCCAGAAAAATAATGAGCAATTACTGTGCACTGTAACTGTCACAGAAAGCCAACCATCACAATCTATTTAATTTCTTCCTTCCCTCCTTACCACCATCCCTTATAAGAGCCTCCATCATTGCCATGTAGTTGGCTTCAGACTTCCATGCTATTTGTCCTTCTTTAATCTCTTTATGCAATGAGTTCTTCTATATAAGATGAGTCAAGCCATTCTGCCTCCATTCTTGGAGTTCTGAAATGGCATCATCTTCTCTAGAGAAAGACAGTGTCCTTATGAAGACTATGATGACCAGGAGACTTGGCCTTTCCTTCCAATCCACCCTATACTTACCAGTTCCCAGTCCCACAGCCCCAGCTTTTTTTTTTTTTTTTTTTCTTTCCTGAACCACACTTTTTCCCTTTAGGACTTTGAGCCTCCTGATTTCCACACTCTTTCCCCATCTTCCCCATTTCTCTGCACAGCTTTCCTCTCAACTCTCATTTTCAGTGCTTCTGTTCATTCCACAATGCCTCTCCTCTATATCCATTTAGCCTCCTAACTAAATTATCCATTATAACAGATTCTTTACACTCAGCATTGTGCCAGTGTTCTTCCACAACTACAAATACAGTCTCTGAAATGGCTCTAACAAGGGCTCTTAACCTTTGAAACTGTAGACTCTTTTACAGTTGAGAAAGCATATGCATTATTCTCAGAACATTATTTTAAAATAGAACGTGACACGCACACAGATACAACACAAGGACTTTTTAAAAAATGAATACCATGATGAAATATTATCAATGTGCTTCTGTTTTAACCCATCAAATAACAAGATAAAGCAATAGATCTTGTAACTATTGTAATTTTAAACAGCATACATATCATGTCAAGGTATCTGCAACCATAATATGAAATGACAATACTTGATTACTTTTGATGACAGTCACCAAGATTGCTGGCACTACTGATTTTTAGTTTCACCTGCAAAGGAAATGATAAATTCCACATAAAAATTCAAGCTTATGAGTCCTTTGAAATCTATCCTAGATAAATCTTTTTAATATAGTATTTTTATTAATTCCTTGTGAATTTCATAGAATGTATTTTGGTCATATTCATCCCCTATCTTTCCCCTAACTCATCCTAGATCCAACCACCTCCCCACTTCCCCATGTGTCCCTAACTTCTAATCTTATGTTTTTTACATTTTAAATTTAATTAAAATATGATTATATCATTTCCCTACTCCATCACCTTCTCCTACTCTTCCTAGGACCACCCCACTCCACACTAACACTCCTTTCGCATGGCTTCCTTTTCCTTAGTCATTGTTGAATATTTATACTTGTATAAATAATACAATAGTTACACAATATATAAAATGTTATATAATATATAATTACATATGTGTATTACACATATGCACACATAAACATATAAGAACAATATCCCGAGTTCTCTCAGTGTGACCTGCATGTTGCATGTATCTAGGGCTGCCCACTAGTATGGGATAAGCAATCATGGCCTCATCCCTGGAAGACTAGCTTTCCCTCTTTCAGTAACTGTTAATTGTTTGCAGCTCTTCATCCACAGGAATGACTCCATGCTATTTCAGCCACCTATTCTTGGGTGTCAACTGGTATTGGGATTACTCAAGAGGTCTCTGTTCATAAGCATGATGCTGAAGTTTAATGGATGTGACTTCTCAACCATAATCACTCTCTTCCGGACCTTCTGATTCTTTTTAAGATTTATTTATTTATTTATTTATTTATTTATTTATTTATTTATTTATTATGTATACAGTGTTCTGCCTGCATGTTTGCCTGAAGGTCAGAAGAAGGCACTAGATTTCTTTTTCTTTTCTTCTTCTTCTTTTTTTTTTGTATACATCATACATTTAGTAGTGAATATCCCTCTGAAATCAGCAAAAATATTAAAATAATAATGATTGCATTACTTGGTCAAGCAGAACTAGCAACTTTCATTTAAAAAAAAAGTACAAATCTGTTAAAAATTTCAATCCGTATACACATATATAATACAACATACTAGTTATGTTAAATGCTACAAACCAATGTGAGTACAACGGGATGGAAAGGTTTTAAGAACCTTTTTAAGGTTTAAGAACCATTTTCTCTATATATTAGCATTTTCTCAAATATATACATGGGAAAAAAGGGGTAAATGTAAGATGTACAAGGAACAGGGCCCCCCAAATCACATGTGTTTATATATGTATGTATGTATGTATGTATGTATATATATGTATATATATGTGTGTGTGTAAATATATATATGTGTGTGTGTATAAACCTTTCTAACAGAACACAGGCACTGGGCTCAGCAGTGCTGGGGGAAGGTACCCACTATCATGCCTAGGCCAGAAGTTGATAAATAAAGAGTAAACAATGCCAAGGAGGGCACCAGATTTCATTACAGATGGTTGTGAGCAACCACGTGGGTGCTGAGAATTTAACTCAGGACCTCTGGAAGAGCAGCCAGTGCTCTTAACCACTGGGCCATCTCTCCAGCCCCCTGGCCTTCTGGTTCTTACATCCCTTTTGACCCTCTATTCTGTGATACTCCAGGAGCCTTAGGTGCAGGAATCGTGTCGTATGGTCAGTTGTTCTCTGCATTTTGGCAAGTTCAAGCTGTGGCTTTCTGTCGTGGTCCCCTACCTCCGCAGAAAGAAGCTTCTTTGATCAGAGTTGAGAGCTATATATATCTATGGGTATCAGGATAAATACTTGAAATGCAGCTAAAAATTATATTGTTTTAGGGAGGTGGCAGTAATAGGTTCTTCTCTAAGATCCCCGATCTGTCTAGTTAAGTGTAATCAGCTACATTTATAGTACCAACCATTGTTCCCTCTTAAGTAAGCTATTGAGTCCATTTAAATAGCTGTAGGTTACTCCCAAGATATAAGCAATACTATTATACTTTTGGGGATATCTTGCTGTGCTGGTCATTACTGTGGTTGGTATCTTTTGCGGTTTGTACAAGAATGGCTCCCATAGGCTCATATATTTTAATTCTTAGTAACCAGGGACTGGAACCATTTGAAAAGATTACAAGGATTAGGAGGTATAGTCTTATTGGTGTTCAATGTGGGTGGGCTTTAGTGTTTCAAAAGTCCATGCCAGGCCTAAAATCTTTCTTTTTCTCTGCCTATGGATTAAGATGTAGACTTTTCAGCTATTTCTTTAGTATCTGCCTGTGTGTTGCCATGTTCCCTGCCATGATGATAATGTAAGTTCTGAAAATTTAAACAAGTCTCCAATAAAAGATTTCTCTTGTAAGTGTTGCCTTGGTCATGGTGTCTTTTCAAAGCAATAGAACAGTGACAAAGACATCATCACAAATGAGTGGCCCTCTTGATTGTTTTCCTCCTTAGAAGTTCACATATCACCTTCTGGTGCTGCAACATTTAGTCCTTGATAAAGAGACTTTTGGGTCAGTTCCAGCTCAAACCCCCTGCATCCTATGTCCAGGGTGCATGGTGTCTTCGGCAGTAAGGACTTATCTTCAGCTTCTGGCAGCCAATTAAGGGCAACAACAATAACCTATATTGCTTCAGCAACCTCTTGATTTGCCTGACCAACACTTGAAAGGAAGTTTCTCATGCCTGGTACTAGGATTTTTGTTAGAAAATCTAAGGGCTTTGGATGAATTAGCATCACTCCAAGTTATTTAACTTCATTTAAATGTGTATACACACACACACACACACACACACACACACACACACACACACACACACACGTGTTTTACCTGAATTTTGGTAAATATAAAATAACGATTCCCTATGTCTTTTTCAAGTGTTCTGTGTGTTATTTAATCCCTCCTATTTTCCCCTTCAAATCCCCTGGACAAACACAAAAGATATGTAACTTTTTTTCCAGGAGGCTAGAAAAAGATGTTGGAGATATCTGTAAAAAATTTTGAAGATCCAAAAGAAGTTTGGAATAGGGCATAGCCTCCTCTGGAAAAAAAAACCCACATATTTCTTTGTGCTTATTTATAGACATTATCCCCCACCCCCTACCATTTCTAGTCAAAGCAGGCTCTTTTATATCTTTAGGCCTCTAGGGATGGAGCATCATTTTCCTATTTCACCTGGCAAGTTCTTCTGACTTTCCCTCCCCCAGGGGTTGATCTTACAAGCTGCACAGTCCCTTGACCCTGCCTCTCTTTATTCCCCATGCAGGAGCCATCATAACCTTTCACTGTCCATTTTTCACACCTTATTTTTCTTGTTATCTCCCATGTCTAGGTCTGCTCAACACATTTTTGTGGAATCAGGTCATTTCTTATTGAACCTGTATCAGCCTCTAGTATCCCACAGAGTAATCATCAAATAAAAATTGACCATGCAGGGTATGGAGAGATGGCTCACTGGTTAAGGGTAAATACTGCTCTTACAGAGGACCCCAATTTTGTTCCAAGCACCTACCCAAGGCAGCTCATAGCCACCCAGAGCAAACTCCAGGGGGTATCTAATGCCTCTGGCTTCTTGGGGCACCTGCACTCATATCCAGATACCCAGACACAGATACAGGCAAATGTAACATAAATCTTAAAAAAATAATCTACCTTTCCTCCAAAAGGAGAACACATTGGACATTAAGCTTCAGCATATGTATTATGAAAGGATGCAAATATCTATCCCATAGTAATAGCTTCAAAAATAAGAGGTGAACTCCTATGAGTGGCCCTGATCATGGTTTTGGAGTAGTAGGTAGGAACTTGGATTTTACAACACACAGCATAACATTCCATCATAGAGTTCTGAAGACTACTGGGGAAAATGCAAGCAGAGTAGAGAAAAAACAACAATATGGGTTTTGTTTGTTTGTTTGTTTGTTTGCTATTTGGAAATATGATAAAAGCTTTTTCCAAAGAAAGTCTTGATGGTTCCCATTGATGCCTATTTTAAGAGCCATCCTGATAAAAATGTGGATTTTGGCTCCATAACTCGTGTCTGTGATGGATACAGGTAACAATTGACTCTGTGTTACCTATTAATTTAGGCATCAATGCTATCTTTTAACTTTGTTTTTTATTTTACTTTTATTAACTTGTATTTCTTCACCATATGAAATTCTTATGTACATATCTAGCATGCACATATACTATATTTGTACAGATATATATATATATATGTGAGCAACATATCAATGCATCTATACATATGTATGTATAGATAGAATATTTCTTCTGTAGGCAATAAAACTGTACTAATTTTAGTTTGTTAAACACCCACTCTATTGTGTCACAGCAGTACATATATACAGCAAATATTTAAAAATATTTGTTCAATGTAAGTTTGCTAATAGACATGGATTCATGTTCATTAAAATGTGTAATTACTTTCAAACCATATGCTGTTCTGATGTAAATTCATGTTAGGCATTTGAAGGAGACACCTAGAATTTCAAAAACAGATCATATTCACTATCCTGTTTATCTAAGCTTAAAATACATTTTGTGATTTTTACTAGTTGTCTGGGGATGAAAAATGGATTACTGGTAACTGTTCACATGCAACTTTAGCTGTTACTGTCAAGTATTCTTGTATGTCTTATACAAGGATACAAGTATCCTTGTATGTCTGATATCAGTTTGTAGATGAAATATTTAAAATAACTATTGACCTGTATAGGGGAGGTAAGGTCATGTCTTAGAAAACAATTCATATTTATTCCATAAAATGAACATGATTAGAGGCCAAAAGACCAGAATTGATTAAGCAGAACCACAAAGCTATGAAGGTTGGGGCAAGCAAGAATAGCCTTATACAGAGTCAAGGATATTTTAAGTAGTATGAGATAGACATACAATCCAAGTAAGCTTAAGCAGAGGAGAGAGAGAGAGAGAGAGAGAGAGAGAGAGAGAGAGAGAGAGAGAGAGAGAGAGAGAAAGAGACAGAGACAGAGTCAGCGAGAAGCAAAGAGAGACACAGAAAGAGATCCTCTTTAACTCTTCAACAATGGTTTAACAATGGTACTAATCCTACCAAGAAGGCTCTATCCCCATGACCTATTTACCTCCTAAAAGCCTCTTCTTCAAACAATATCACATTGATCATTACATTTCAGCATATGAATTATGAGGGCATGCAAACCTCTATCCCATAGCAATAGCTTCCTGGAAATAAGGGAAACTTCTTAAAGTTATCCTATTAAATCTCTAGAAAAATTAGACATTAATTTCAATGTCCTGATAGTCTCACCTCCTCTAAAGCCTTACAAGTGCTAGGTACTACTAATATGTCACATGACCACAGCTCCTTATAACTGTGAGAAAATGGCTGTCTTTTGTGTTAGTCATATTTTCATCCCCATCAAAAAAAAAAATAACTGAGAAAAGTTATTATGAAGGGAGATTTATTTATTTCACAGTTTTGGTGGCATAAATCCTAAAAGGTTCTATAGGAAGGGTCCCTTTGCTACATCACATCATGAGTAACACAGCTACGGTAGGAGCCTGGGTAGTAACAAGCAATTTATTACATTTGGAACCTAGAGCGGGGTATGCCATGCTTGTTCAATTCATGATACACTGGCCAGAATGCAAAGTATATGAGAACTATCAACAGTCCTTCCAAAGGAACTAACTTAAGTCTGCAATGAACTTGTAGACATTGACTAGGCCCAAAGTTTTAGAGACTTCCTCATCTCCCAACAGTAACAATATGGAGGTCACACTCTTTCACATACAATAGATCCTTTGGGACACTCAAACTCTATCCAAACCATATTATAAGAAAACCCACAATTCTGTCATTTTTGGAGGAAGAGAATTATGGTTAAGCTAAAACAAGTTGGAAGAGGAGGGACTGAAGAGATGGCTCAGTGCTTAAAAGCACACATTGTTCTTGCAGAGAACCTGAGATCAGTCCCTAGGACCCATACCAGAGAGTTCACAATAACCTATAGCCCTAGCTTCAGAGAAATATAATACTTGTAGTTACATTCGTGGACCCATGCATATACACACAATTAAAAACTAGGGTTGGAGAGATGGCTCAGAGGTTAAGAGCACAGGCTGCTCTTCCAGAGGTCCTGAGTTCAATTCCCAGCAACCACATGGTGACTCACAACCATTTATAATGAGATCTAGTCCCCTCTTCTGGCATGCAGGTAGAACACTGTCTACATAATAAATAAGTAAATCTTAAAAACAACACAAAATGAAGAAAATGAAGGATCAAATTGGCTATCTGCATCAAGCCCAAAATTCATGGCTTTGTCATAAAAATTAGTAAACAAAAATTATTTGAATGCCATGTTTTCATGAAAATAGCATAAAACTGTCCATTAAATAAAAAGAAACTTTAAAAAAACAAGTATAGGGTGTTGTTTGCTGTTTATGATTCTGTATTACTATATAGTGGGGTCAGCCACACCTCTCTCCATTTAGTTCTTTTTTCAGTCTGGCAAAGTAATTCATCGACATGTATACAAGCAAGCAGACAATAGGTTAACAGACTGAGCAACACACAGTGATGGATAGTTTGGGTCTGATAGCGGAGCTTTTATAACTTCTCCACTCAGTTCAAGATAATGGGGGCAGTTATCTGATAATTGTGTGCTGGGCTGGACATGTCCTATTGGTTCAGCCTTAAGTAGAGCTCCACAGACACAAAGAAGTCAGAACAGAGCCCACAGATTTAAAGTCCTCCATCTTTAATATGTCAAGCTACATCAGAAGCCCATAAAAATCTATGTCCTGTAACTCATTTTATTCATTTTTATGGATCAGATCAAGCAAACTCTCTTATTAAACATCATAAAAATAGTGCAATAACAAATTACATTGTTGTAAATGTACACTTGACTACATGAAAGAGTCCTACAATTTCCTATGGAATTCCTAAATCAGCTTACAGAATAAATGTACAGTGTGAGCTCATTGTTGTTATAGGTGTATAAGATGTCTGCATACAGAGGAATAAATAATCCATATCAATAAACATCGATGCTACATGGTATTAGGCTTTAAGTTTGAGATGTCTCCACAGGGTTGAGTTTGAACCTTTGGTTCCCAGCTGATGGCACTGTTTAGGGAGAATTGGGAACTTTAGAGACTTGATACCTAGCTGGCAGATGTCGGTCACTGGGGGTTGGCCTTAAGAATTTAGAGATTAGCTGTGCTTCTTGACCAAGCTCTCTGGTTGGTTCCTGATCTGCCAATGTGTGAGAAGGTAGTTTGCACCACAAACTCAAGTCTCCATGAAGCAACCCACTCTAGCCTCCATGCCTTCCTTGTAAGATATACTGTACCCTCTGAACATATGAGTCTTGACTCCTTTGGGGGGGTCTAAAAACCATTTCATGGGGGTTACCTAAGACTATTGGAAAACACAGATATTTACATTGTGATTCATAACAGTAGCAAAATTACAGTTATGAAATAGCAACAAAAATAATTTTATGGTTGGGGAGTCACCACAACATGAGGAACTGTATTAAAAGGGTCACAGCTTTAGGAGGGTGGGAACCACTGCTCTAAACTGTGAGCCAGAAAAAAAAGAAAAGAAAGAAATACAAGACAAAACAAACAAAAACAAAACCTTCCCTCTGCACTTAACTTGCTTCTGTTTCTATTACAGCATAAAGAAAATTTAACAGTAACATGTATATGTACACACACTACATATGCACACACATACATGTACGCACATATTCACACACACACATACATATTGTTGGTTGTTTTTTACTCTTTGGCTCTTTTGGGGGGCTCCATCCAGCACCCAAATAAATCACACACAGAGTCTTATTATTACTTATGAATGCCCAACCTCAACTTGGCTTGTTTCTTGCCAGCTTTTCTTAACTTATCTACCTGTTGTCTCTGGCCTTTCCCTGTTCTCTTAATCTATAATCTTACTCTTACTTTGTGGGTTGTTGGATTGCTGTATAGTTGGATAGCTAGATGGCTGGGTGGCTGGGTGGCTGGGTGGCTGGGTGGCTTGCCATTGATATCCTCTTGCTGCTTTTCCTTTTCATTGTTTCCTCTTCTATTTATACTCTCTGCCTGAAAGTTCCACCCATCCTTGCTCCTGCCTCGTTATTGGCCATTCAGATTTTATTAGGACCACCAGGTATTTCACAGAGTTAAACAAATGCAGCATAAATAAAAGTCACACACCTTAAAATAATATTCCTCAACACACACACACACACACACACACACACACACACACACACACACACACACCATGGCAACTGGCAAAGCCAGCTAAGCAGACCCACTGTATTATGGTTAGATCTCTAAATGTAAATATCACTGGATTTGGGATGATAAACTGTGAATTATTTATATTCTGTTTTGTTAAATATTTTCTATCTTCCTTCAACTAAAAACATTGTTTGAGTAACTAAACAACAGATCTGTTTTAAAATGCTTAGGAGAAAGACAAAAATGTAGCTCACTTGAGCCAGTGCTTTCCTGAAATATACAAAGCACATTTGGGAAGCAGAGGACAGAGGACATAATTCAAGGTCATTATTGGCAAGTAGCTAGTTCAAGGCCAGCCTGTTTTACAGGAGACCATGTGCCAAAAAGGAAAATATCTTAGAATACTGTGTGGTATTCACCAGCAGCATGTCTTCCCATCTAAAGATACTGCAGTCCCCTGAAATGTTTGTAGAATGGTGCTGTCTGAGACATAAAACTTGCTGTCATTACCAACCTACTTGAAAACATACATTAAAAATGTCCTGGATGCCTTAATACTTGCCGTTCTCAAAGCTATAGTCCACATTCCTGGTGACTGTGATTTGTTTTTAGTAGGACAAAGTTATAGTTCTATAGGGATAGATACATGAAAGTCGTGGACTTGGTAAGTAGCTTTAACCCTGTAGGGAATAAAGTTAAGCAAGAGTCCCATTTGAAATTAAAGAAGCCCACATTTATAATACTATCCTCATTAACTGCTATCTCACTAGAAAGGTCACCAATTAAGTTATTTTTATAGGCAGGTGAATAGAAGCTATGTTTCCATGACAACAGATGATACATAACAAGATTTTTAAAAGGTTAATGGAACTGGTGGTGAGCTTAATAATGATGCATGGAAATCATTCATGTAGCTTTTTTTCTATTGCACAGGCTTTCTCAGGACTGGTGGTTGTTGAGAACAATGATTTTTCTTTTTGTTTTGTTTTTAAGACATCCAAGTGCCTATAAGGTGGGATATTTAGAGAGGAGTTTAGTCGTACTGTTCTTGTTTGTTTAGTGACTTGAACAGAGGAAGAGATAACTGTAGAAGTCTGTCTAGATTGATTCATCTGGCCAAGGAAAATGCAGTGTTAGTAAGGACAGCACATGTAAATTGTGTACTCATCCTCCCCACAGGCCACCATGAGAATTAAATGATATGTAAAGAAAAGTAGGATCTAGACTTCTGAACTAAGCCACCAGGTTTAGAATGTTGAACATGTTGAAGACCCAGCAAATTGGGAGTGTGCTATGGGGCTGACCAGCTCCATATTAGAAAATCCTTTATAATCAAAGAAGCTCAGGTTCACAATTGGAGAACATTGTAGACCCAAATAATCAGCTTGGTCAAAAAAGAAAATTTCCCTGAAGAGAAAGCCATGGTTGTGCTATGAAAGGGACACTGGATCTGGTGTCCTGTAATTGTCTCACCCTTAGAAGGAACCACCTGCCCTTGCTGAGGGTTTTTTTAGACATTTTTTCAATATAGTTTTTACTTTTCTGAGTAATGTAAAGTAGAAATTGTAGTGTAACCAACTAACATTGCTTTAGAATTCAGAATGTATATTTTCGTGTCTTCAGTGGTCCATGACTTCATCACCCTGACATCAACTGTAAGTGGATGATTTTGTATCAAAGGGCAGACTTACTTTCCTTCATATGATTCTAAAATTACTGTTAGACTTCTGTTAAGAAGTCAAGGCTTTATGGGGGAAATGTAAATAGATAACCGTGAATTTGCATCAGGTAACAGGAGCATTGTAAGAAATTTAAACTAGAAAATAATTATAAATGATTGGTATGAAGCTAATAAAGGTTACACACTCTTTCTTTCCTTAATTCCTTCCTTCCTTTCCCAGAGATCCATTTCTCTTTGCCTTCCCAGAACTAAATTACAAATGAGCCCCACCTTGCTTGGGTTGCTTTAAAATGGGTTTGGGGATCAAACATGGGTCTTTGTGCTTAGCAGCAAGCACACCAACTGAACTGCCTCATCCCCCCACCTCCTCCTGGTAAAATGTACCTTTCCTTACATATCAGCATAAGCTGGTGTGATGACTAAAACTCTTTACCTGCCTTTTGTGGGAATGGACCTTCATAATCTGAGGGGAAAAAGATTGAATATACTGTCTCAATATTTGTGTTAAAATAAATCATCTAAACAAACACTTTGCAGTTTCTGAGAGATACGGACATCTCTATAATAGCCTCGTGAAACCTAGAGCACTTTACATCCAATAAACCAAACTTCTGAATCATGAGCATACTTGAAGTTACTTTAGTAAGAGCAATCCCTAGCATTTAATATGGACTGCACTGTGTGCGTCTCCCACAAATTCCTATGTTGCAGCCCTAACCACCACTCATTGAGAAGAATATGTAATTTGACAGTAGAATCTTCACAATAAAGTCAGAATGAGGTCGTTATGGTAAGCCCAATCCAATATGACAAGTATCCTAAAAAGAAGGGTTAAAAAAAAATGGGCACCAAGATGTGAATAGAGGGAAGCTATGAAGAGATAAAAGGAAAAGACAGCCATCTAGAATAAGCCATGGTGAGAAGACTGCAACACACCACTTTAACTGGCCTCAGAAAGAGTCAACACTGCCAACATCTTGATTTCAGACCTCTAGTTTTCACTACAGAGAGATGATGAATGTCTGTTGCTTAAGTCACACCAGCTGTGGTTCTTTGTCACAGCATCCCTTGCAAGCTTTCCTGGTACCCAATTATCTCATTGGGGTTGCAGCCTTAGGCTCTGGCCAGGGCCTGTGTTTCTTTCTTCAGGGCTGTTGGTGGCAGTGTAAGAGCTCAGAGAGAAGACGAACTGTAAGAGTCCAATATATTGAACAAAGCAACCAAAGGGATGTGGAAAAGAAACGCAGAGACACCAAACTTGATTACTGTCATGATTTATTAATATTCAGATTGAAAAAGGAGCCTTACAGCCTCAAGTTACACTAATTGGCACATTTGTTTTATTTATTTTTTAAAACAAACCAGGTTTTTTTAATTTTTTATCCTTTTTTGTTCATTCCATCACATTGAAAATGAGGAAACAGAAGTGGTTTTGAATTCACTTGATATTTTTGACTCCTCAGAACGGAACATTGCACACACACACACACTTGGAACAGAGATAATAGAGAGGAAAGTGGACTCCCACAGGGCCACACGCACCAGATCAAAAAACTGGGGTACAGTGCAAGAATTTCCCAAGATGACTGCATCATCATTACCAAAAACTCGCCATAACAACACCAAGAAACAAAATGTTTAAGCCACACTGTTAGACTTGGGATCTTTCCTGCTTTTTTTTTTTTTTAAATGTTTGCCACACAGAGAAAGGGGGCTAGTAGGTAGGAGAGGACAGGCTCACACACGTGAGTGGGACAGGAGAGGAAACTTCAGAGTGGAGCAGAGAAAGGGTGGGAGAGACAGGGTTTAGGTGGGGGCAACATGGAAAGCCATTTCTTAAAGTTCAGGCATGTTCTTGGTCAGCCTCGGGGTCTTCTTTACCCTCATCCTGTCGGGCACTTTCCTTAGGTTTGGCTTCATCTACAGCTTCTGAGGAAGAAACAAGATGGGGGGGGGAGAGGAGGGTTAATATTTTGTCTCATGAATCTGTTCAACAGTACAATGCATTTCTTCTTTTCAAGTTGTTGCATAACAGATTGAGGTACTATGATGATTAATATCCCAGTAATCCATTCTACCAGAAGCCTTTATTCTAGGACACTGCTCAGTACCACATAAGAAAGTGAAGGACAAGTTCTCACTCGGTAGATATTACATTATCACACTCTCTCTCTCTCTCTCTCTCTCTCTCTCTCTCTCTCTCTCTCTCTCTCTCTCTCTCTCTTGTGTGTGTGTGTGTGTGTGTGTGTGTGTGTGTGTGTGTGTGTGTGTGTGCGTGCATGCATGCATGTGTTCATTCATGTGTGTGTGTTGTTGAGGTCAGATACTACTTGCAGGAAGGAGTCAGTTTTTACTCCCACCTTGTGGATCCTTGGGATCAAACTCAGGTTGTCCAGCCCAGCGATGAGCACCTTCACCAGTTGAGGCATACCCCTAACTCCAGCACATCACTGGTTTTTTAACCTTTCAGCCTCACAAACAAGGCACTCAACAATAACCTTGTTTTTCTCTTGCTTAGTGACAGAATAATCCTGGCAGATAATTCATGTGGCTCATTGAGCATCCATTCCAATTTATCTTTATCTTACCAGCTATCTGTAGCCATGTGAACTTCAGAAAGTAAAAAACATGAACTTTAATTCCCTGTTGGAGCCAGGGGAGGCCACTAAAGACTGTAATTTGATTGGGAGAAAGGAAGTTTCTTTGGGAGGGTAGAGTTGGTTGTGGCCCCCTCTTCCCAATACAGGGAGCATCAAAAAATACTTGAAACTGTAATGCCTATCTTAGGATCAGAAAGACACATACTCAATATGGTGGGACAGAAAGAAAATTCATTGTTACATGGGGTGTACCACACTCGAACACCTTTCCATCATCCTTCTTATCGAGGATTGCTTCAACTCCAATGTTTCCCCTGCATAACTGTCAACTGGTTTTACTATTAGGCCAGCCTGTCTAAATAGAATCCATTGTCCCTAAAATTACTTGGTGACAACTAATGGGATATTTTATACTCCATACCAAGATCACCCTTAAATCAAGTGATTTTTCAGAGAGGCCTTATAGACTCAGCAAAAAGCCCTATCCATGGTTATAATTTATGATAGTGGAATGACACAAAATAAGTAGAGGAGGTGAAGAATGCATGGGGCAAAAATGGGAGAACAAACACAAGGAACTGTGAGTCTTCTTCCCCATGGAGTTTTAAGGATTCACTTAATCCTTCCAGCCATGAAGTGTGAGAACACATGTAAGACAGCATCTATTAGGGATACTTACTCAAGATTTCAAGTTCAGATATGCACTGGGAGCTGGTCACAAAGGTGCCCACTGCCCAGCGTGAACTGAAGCCAGGATCCCAGAATGAAAACACATGTTCAACATAAAGTGCCCTGTTTACACAGATTTTAGGCTTAGGAATCACTCTTATCAAATGGGGGACTGAGAGAACGCATCAAAGTCAGTTCACAGGTGCTGATCATGAGTCAGTTTTATAAGTCAACCTAAGGACAGAAGCCCCAAGCCTACTGTGCTAGCAATTGTTTTCTTCACACATTCTGATGTTAAAGATATCGATACCCTTCAAAATGTAGCTTTCATTATTGTTTTTCTCTCTGAATATCTACTCGCTGCCAGTTTTCCTTAGATAAACTGGAGCCAGTGGGATCTTATTAGTCTGGCAGAATTGTATTTAATTAGAAGGCAATGGGTAGGCTCTGAAAACACTAAAGCAAAAATAAATAAATAAATAAATAAATAAATGGATTGCTATCGAAAGGAGATGCATGCTGAGGTTAGCGAAATAGAGCCCACTTACCAGGCTATTAGAAGAATTATAAAAATTTATGTATCTTTCAAGTCACTTACACATACACTGGCATTCACTTAAAGCTGAATATTTACATTTAAATAAGACCACCACTATCAAGCATACCTTTGAAATCCCTTCTTTGTAAATATATCTAAAAATGTCCTTGAAAATATATGCAATTTCTATAATCCAGACATTCTCATCTGATAAATAATAATTTCACATTATAATGGCGTGTGTGTGTGTGTGTGTGTGTGTGTGTGTGTGTGTGTGTGTGTGTGTGTGTATTTGAAGTTTTAAAGTCTTAACTGGTTTTGCAGGATGCACAATTCAGTGTGACTTACTTCTGCAACACAATGGTTACTCAGAAAGAGCCTTCAACCACACAGCTTTCCAAATGAAAACTATTAACTTTTGAAGAACATTGTCTGGATCCAAATTTTTGGTTACAATGAACTCAATCTTTAACATACAACTTAGAGACTTTTTAGGGGCAACAATATCTACTTTTGTTCCATTTTGAATCCCTAGTGGTCAGCACAGACATCCTACAGGGAAAGCTCTCAATGGGTTTTGAGTAAAACAATGAATAAGTAGCTTCATCTCATAAATGAGAGAACTGAAGTACAGAAAGAGATGTTTCTTAACACATATGGTTTGCTGAGAGCCAAGCCAAGACTAGAGCTCAGGTCTTCTACTTGTGTTGTATCGGGGGAAAAACTTGAACAGCAGAAGTAAAGAGAATACCTATTTCACCAACTGAGCACTAGAAAACCATTAGCTAGAGTTTAGAAGTTTTTGTTTCACTATAAAACTATAATTTTTTAAGGCTCCTAAATGTAAACGCCAAAAAATGACAATTGATGAGATTCACCTGAATTGTCAGTCATTTAACTGAATCTTAATTGATTAATTAATTAATTAATTCTGTGTATACCTTGTGTGGCTTGAAACATGAGTAACTAAGCTGTTAGACCATTGAGCAGAAAGGTCATTTTTGTTTGAGATGACAAGCTGACTACTTCATAAAAGCAGTATGTATCAAGTCAGGGTGTTCAGTGAAGTTTTGACAGGCCCCCTAAGAAATTATGAAGGCTTGGAGGGAAGAAACACAAGAAAGTACCAGTCTCACCATCTCTCACAATTAGAAAGTGAGGTCAGCTAAAATGAAGAAGCCATAATACCACTAAAGAAAACCCTACATACAAATGAAAGAACTCACAGTCAGATGTGGGGTTACACCTGCTTTAAAAGCAGACACTTTTATGGACACCAAATGCAGCCTGTGAAGGATTTTAAGACCAAATGGAAGGGAATTTGTTAGGATATGTATGATTTAGAGTCAGTCTATTTGAACCTGCATGCAGGAAAGAATGTCTCTGTGTGATTGATGGGTTTTCATCCCCACTGATGCCAACTATAAACAAGTCTTACAGACAACAAATCACACTGGCCATACAGTTGTAGATGTATGATTTTGTATTTTCTTCAGCCTCCATGCCTGGAAGTTGCTTTGCTGTGAATTATGGGAGTCCTGGCCCTTTGTGTAAGGTATTTTGCTTAAACTGATACTTATGCTGTCAATGCTCAGAACAGTTGTAAGTAGTTTTGTATTGTTTCATTTTTATCCTTTCAGCTACTCTAACCATGTTATATTACATCTGAGGGATCTGAGGCAAAAGATTAAATAATTTATATAAAGTTGTACATGTGGGTGGTAAGTGGCAGCTTACCTCAGCCTGTCATAGAGCCTACTTAAGCCTTCTGCTTGATACTACATCCTCTGCTCTCTCCTTAGCCCAACGAAGATGGATGGACTCACTGGGAACAATGACACAAGTCCATAGTTACAGTCTCAGTCAGTGTCAATAAAATCTAGAAGTTGGATTTACAAAAAAAAAAAAAATGGCTCAAAATGGTGGGAAGTACCCTCATTAGTGTTTGGTAATATGAAAGTTGGCCTTGGCACATTCTGGTGCTAATTATGTAATTTGGAAATGCTAGAGATGAGTTAATATGTAATCTTTGGTATTTTGAGCAAAAAAAAAAAATCTTTGATCATGGTGGTGAGTGTAAAAGACATGAATGGCTGAGGCCAGCTGGTCACTCTAATTACCACAGTCCAATTAGCATAAATAACTACATTCTTCATGCAGAGCATCACGCTCCGTTGGTGGCAGTCGTTACTTAAGAGGCTGGAGAAGCTAAAGGGCTGATGTCACATTTTCAGTGCCAAGTGACATTGAACAAGGGAGCAGAGGTAACAGGACTCAGAACTAGCAAGTGAGTCTGACACACAGGCTGCTGAACCAAAGCAGCTATCCTGTAAGGCAAAGAGTAGGGCACAGTTTTTCTTAGTCATTTAGCTCCAGATATTGCCTTTAATCACATTGAGCAAAAAAATCAATATTAATATTCATATTTTGGTTAAGATAAGATATTATAGGCCAAAGAATCATGGGACTATGATCTGAATTGGTGTATTCCTGCAAATTGGTATGAGAAAATCTTGATCCATGGTGTTAACATAAAGGGGTGTGGAGTCTTCAGCCAATGATGAGACCATGAGGGTGGAGCACATGTGATTTGGCAGAAATTATCAAACAGTGGACCATTGAGCACCCACTAGTTCTTTCTGCCACTTGAAGACACAGTGGGGATGTTAGCTGTTGAAGACATCAAGTCCACACTTGACAAAGTGAATTAATTATAGGCTTGATTTTGGATTTACCAGCTGCCAAAACAGTGAGAAGTAAATTTTTGGTTCTTAAAAGCCACCCAATTTCAGTGTTTTTTAAATCTGGCAAGCTAAAATACTTTGGTAACATATACATGTATGTGTGTGGGGGTGGGGGTATCATATGGCCAGATGTTGTGTCCCCAAGTTGTTCTTCATCACACCAAAATCAGCTCCCCAAATCTTGTCCCCTTATGAGGACTGGAGATGTGTTTTAGTGGCTTGCATTAAGAAGAAAAAAAAATATTTATGTGCCACAAGGTATGAGATTGAGAGACCATTCTAATAAAATATGGTCATATGTTCAAGAGTAAATAATTATATACACAGGAGAAGCTTAAGGTAGGAACTTAAAAATGTTTAATTCAGTTTCTTTATGTCATAATCTAAATCATATGACTGTCACCTAATTATAAAATAAATATCGAGACAACTTAGACAGATGATTTTAATATGTAACAAATAGTTGCAAGTTGGTTTAGCAGCATTTTAGCCTTTGCAAAAACTTGCTTTTCTAAGCCCAAAGACCTCTTAGAAAGCATTGTGCTTGCAGGAAGCCTCTTTTAATTTTATCTTTTATTTATGTGTTAACTTAAAAAGAGAAAGTCAACATCATAGACAATGAAGTCATATATTATTCATGCATCAAAGTTGAAAGACATTTCAAAATTTAAAAAAATGTGTTCATCCTCTCACTAATGTATCTGATGAAAGGAACTGAGCTAAGTGTGGATTTATGAATTAGGAGGAGACAGTGATTACAATGAAACATGAATCAAGAGTGTCTATCTTTTGGGATTGTATATGCTAGTGGTTTCTAGAGGTATTGCTCATTGGGAAAAGAGTGGCAAATAAAAGAATAACTTGATAATTCACCATCATTTCTCTTGAGTTACTTCTCTTGAACTTGCAAAGTTAAATGTTCTTAAAAATCCCATACATTTAGAAAAATGGAAGATTTACGTAGTTTTTGCTACATGATGTGACTCACAACTACCATTCTCTCCCCACATCACTCTTTTTTTTTTCTGTGCTGGTCATTGAGTCCAAAGCCTTGTACATAATAGGCATACTAAGCAAGCACCCTGTCAGAGAGCTACACCCTTAATTCCATGACTACCATTCTTAAAAAAAAAATCAAAGTCACATGAAAAGAACAATAAATACATAAAAATATGTATCCATTTGCACAATACAATGGTATCCATAAATGACAAAACTACAAAAGAGATTTGAGTGAATAGTTTCATCATAGTCATTCAAGTTCTACGCTAACCTGCCTCTCCTATCCTTGCTGAAAGATTCTGGAGGCAGTTCTTGCCTTTGATGGGTTTCATTCATTTCCTCGAAAGGGTGAGAATAGTATATCTGTGCCTTCTTTCTGTTGATGAGCAAACACCAAGAGCATATGCAGCAGCGGCTGCTTGCGTGCCCATCCAGGCAGTCTGGTTGCAATGCTGCTGGAGGGATGGCGGTGTTCCCAGCTGCCGTCGCCCACATGGAGCTCTAATGGCCCTCTTTCTTGGCTCTTCTCCAGGTCCCTCCACAGCCCTACATTACTGAAATTAGGTTGAGTGGATTTCCGAGTAAAACATTACCTCTTGGGACCTGCCCAGCTCTCCCCAGCCTTGTCTACATTGATTAAATAGAATCTGCTATCATCCTGGGGCCATGCCCACAATTACTCTACCAATCACCCTGGGCTGGGGTGTACTTCCCTTTCCCTTTTTATTTTCATCTTTCTTGAATGCTAAGCATCATCGTTGCCTCTAGAGCTCAGAGGAAAGCAAAAGGAGTACTTAGCAGCTTACTCGCATATGGCGCTTTTGACTCACATGGTCTTTTTCTTGAGCTGTACACCAGATGTCAATCTGGAACCTAGACGGATTTTAGGCTCCGTATTTTCCTTTGTCATCACTATTTCATATTTTAAATCATATTAAAATGCTGAGCCTGTACACATAATTTTGATGTCAGGATAATGATCTAAATTACACCTTCACCCTTGTTTTCTGAGCCTTTGAAAGAGAAAATAATCCATTATGCACTTACATTTTTCAAAGAGTAACAACTAAGAACTTAATTAAGAAGAAATGTCAAAGGCAGCTAGCTGCACTGGGGTCTTGGTGATACCCAAAATATACCATCCACATGTCCTTTACTACCCTGCAAGTCTCAGAATTAAGCCACTCTATCATTTGCCCTGATTCTTTCATCAACTAGTCATACAAGTCAGACAAATTAGATTTCCTTTCTTTCTTCAGTTTCCTAATCTAGAAATGATAATATGTGCAATAATACCTGCCTTGCCTCACTGAAGGATATGTGGAAGTTGAAAAAATTATCTTGAAATACTTCACAAAATATAAATGGGACTATGTGTAGTCTGTTGAATATTTAACCAACAAGGAGTTTCAGAATTTTTTGATTTTAGTCTAACTTATGGATTTTGTAATTCTCATTCTAAGACAAAAAACTCCAAAGAAATAAAAATGTTTTTTTTTCTCTTTACATTTCTAAATGAGACCCCACATAATACTTCTATATCTCTGGATGAGTGTCTTGTAAAGAGCTCTACACACAAAAAAGCAGATACTCATAAAAGGAAGATTATTAATCAGGGGAAGTCATTGCTATAAAAGCTAGTAGGAAATGCAGGCTTTCTAGTCAGTAAAAGAAAAGCTGGTATTTTTGTTTGAATGGAAAATAGATCCAAAAACTAAAGGCAAGAATCAAAGAAGGATTGATCAATTTGGTTTAGGAATTTCTTAAACTTTATCTATGCAGTTAGCCTACATAATCAGCAAAATTAATATCCCATCTCCTCCCGTTACTGACATACAAAGAGAGCAACAATTAAAACTTACATGACTTGTCCAATAGCTGTCAGTAATTTCTGGCATAAGATGCAATAAATACATAAAATTAAATGATTTTAACTGTAGTGTGTGTGTGTGTGTGTGTGTGTGTGTGTGTGTGTGTGTGTGTGTGTGTGTGTGTATTTGTGTGTGTGGTGCTAGGGACTGAAAACCCAGGACCAAGCAAGCTCTCTCCAGTTGAGCTACATTCCTAGTGTGGTTACTTAATTTCTTACTGTGATTAAAATGAAAAAAAAAAACAACTTCAAAAAGTAAAAATACAAACTCCAAACTTGATAGTATTTCCCTCCTTATTCTTGTATCTGCCAATTACACACTGAATTGGCAGTCATGTATAGCTCTATGGAGGTGTTGGCTCTCTACTATACCAGAGTAATCTGGCAGGTAACTCTAGTTTTAAGGCATCATACAATAGGACAGGAAGAATGTGGAATCAGCATACAGATACGCATTTGTGGCTCTATTAGCACAAAAATATTGTGAAATGTGACATCAGGGATAGAAAGGAAGTTAGTTGTGACAGTATCAGTCAGTGGCAATCATATCCTTCAGCCTCAGGAATTTGGTTCATTTCTCTTTTTTTCCCTGTAGACTTATCTATGATTCTAAAAGTTAAACATCCCATCTGACAAGGCAGATGAACATGTCCAAGCTTCATCAGAGAATTCTAAAAGGCTAAGTAAATTTCATCTTTGTCATTGCAGATCCTATTCAGTTTGCTGTAAATAGACTACAAATGATCACTGTCCTTTCTCAGTGTTACCTTATCCCTCATTGGCAGCTTAAATGTGCTCTACAACTCTGCATCCTGACCCGAGCATATCTGAAGGCTTCTGTACATTGTAACTGTTGCTATTTGTGACCTAAGTAAATCTTACCTCACCAGGTCCTGACTCCCATCTCCCAGTTGCTGCAGGTGGTTTGGCTGGCAAAAACTTACACCTGCCTCTTGACCTATAAACCAAACTGAGGCCACCTCTATCTCAGGTACCAGAAAGGTAGGGTAGTGTCTCTTTGAATTTCCTACTTTTGTGTGGTGGTGCAAATTCTGCTTCAGAGTTCTTTGAGGGGTGACACAAGACCATGCTTCTAACTCTCATCTTTGTCCATCTTCTTCTGCCCTACTCTCTTTAGTTATTGTTTCCTTAAAAGATGCCACTAATACTTCAGTTACACAAGAATTCTATTCTCAGGCTCTGGTCCAAAGGTATCCTTTTCACCAAGAATAGATGTGATTGGAAGGTAGAGTAGCTGGTACTTTACTCAATGTATAAAAAAAGTTGAGTCATTTGAATTTATGCTTATCAGTTCCTGACCCAGCTCAACCATGTTTCCACCTTCTAAACTACTCTAGAAAGAATGAATCACTCTTTCTTTCATGTGGAAATTGCAGTCCTTGCATTTGATGCTTATTTGTGGTGTCTTTTTTAGTCTTATCATAAACAAATGTATTTTTAAGGGGTATATTTACACAATATTAAAGCAGTATTTTTTTACTTGATCAGCTAATGAATCTCAATGCTTAAAACATGCCTTAAAAATAGAATGCATTTGTATTGCCTCCAAGTCCTAGCATCATGCTTAATATCTATGCTCACAAAATACTGAAAATTATAAAAATAGAGCAAAAACCATGAATTCTTTTAAAATGTAAATAAAAATTCAATAACCTCAGGAAGGAAAAATGTGGACCCATAATGAAACTCCAACGTTCAAATTGGGATTGCAAAATGAATTCTAATAAACAAAAGTTCATGGCCATGGGAGACATCCTCCATTTCCTTGTTAATCTTAATTTTTGTAATTATTAATTTCACTTACAGTTATTGAAATACACAAAAAGTTTTCAAAAGATAGATATTTTAAGCATGACTATTCTTAAATGGCCTAGAGCAGTGGTTATGGGATAATCGTTGAGCCAGACTACAGTAATTCACCCCTGTGATAATTTACTAAAGCTTTGGGTAACTTAACCTCTTGTAGCTGCATTTTCCTTATCTATAATTGGCAGTAATATTGGTACCTCCCTCATGGGGTTGTTATAAGAACTAAATGTGTTGTTTTAAAGTCCTTCACAATGTACTTCATGTTTTAGTCATGTGCTCACTCTGAAAGAGAACATTGTCCAGTGTTTGCTATAGGTCAAGTATTGTATTTAAGGGCTTGACACAAAATGACTCAATGTATATTCCCTGCTTTTTTCACAAAACAGAAATGATAAATTCACAGAAATGAAAAAAAGTGAACTTTAAAAAAAAAAATCTAACTTAATGTCACTTCCTGGATCACATGGATGCTTAATAAATCATTGTCTTCTCTCTCTTCCTCACTACTGAATATTCATCCAATCTTGGAGAAACATTCTTCAGGTATTCTAATAAAAGGAAAGAAATGGCTGCCCTATAAGGCTTTTTGCTTATAAGGTGTGTGTGTGTGTGTGTGTGTGTGTGTGGAGAGCGAGAGCGAGAGAGAGAGAGAGAGAGAGAGAGAGAGAGAGAGAGAGAGAGAGAGAGAGAGAGAGAGAGAGAGAGAGAATTCTTTGAAAACAAAGCTTTGAAGTTGGGGCCAAGATCCGGAAATGATTTTAAAGGCAAAGATGGATCACTGGACAAGCTGCCAAGGCAGTAAAATGAAAAGTCAGAAGTTTGCAAGATAAGAATGAAGGCTGCTGAGCAGAATTGTACAAAAGTAAATGACTTCTCTGCTGAAGCCTCGGCTTACATACCAGGAAATCCTACTTCCTACATATACTTCATAATGGTAGATTTCAAATGAAATAGCCTTATCCTGGATCTTAGCTCTGTTTGTAGAAAACATGAGTACTCACATTGAACGATCAGGATTCAAACTGCCACTTGTCCCTATCTGTGTAGTGAATCTTGTATCCAAAGGACAAGTTACATTGGGAATGGTGCTTTTTCTAGATGTCAGGTTATCACAGACAATTTTAAGAAAGAAACATTCAGTCATATTAATAGAATTCTATACTTTAAAAATTCATTATTTAAGCTTGAAAAATAACCATATAGACTAAGATTTTCCAGTCCTATTATGAGACAGAGTTTTCATTTCTTGGAAGTCTTGTGGTCACCTGTTAAGGGGAATAAGCTGAGGAAGAAATCTTCAGAGAGGACTTCCCTGATGTGCCCATTCTCTTCACATATGCACCATACTCCATCATTTCTTTACCTTCCCAAGTGAGAAATCTTGCCAGAGTCTGCACATAAACTGTCAGGTCAGGGAAGGTAGTGGCTGTCTTCCCAAATGACTTCCCAGGCCCAAAAGTCATACTTCCTTAGGAACTTTTATCAAACATGACAGAAATTGTCACTTCATTCTCCTCCTCAACCTGAAAAAATGTTTTCTCCAATTCTGTCTGACACACTTTGGAGAAAGTTGTAGCCAGGAAAAAAAAAAAAAAAAAAAAAAAAAAACAGAAATAGGCCCTTTCTGTCATGACAGATTGTTTTCTCAAACTGTGAGCCAAGTCGAGCCTACCTTCTTTCCAAAAACAGCAACAAAACAAAAATTCCACACAGACCCACCCAGACGTGATGTATTTGGTATTATTTATTAGGTTTAATACTTAGGAGAAATTTAATAGGATAAGCAAAATTATTGGCCATTTTTATCAGTATATTCTCTTGGTTTTCTTTTATCACAATTTTTCTTTTTTTTTTTTTTGAATTATATATAAGCTTTGTATAACATTTCAAAGAGCCAGCCCAGACCTTATATAGTGATTTGTGTCTTTGTTTATTTGTTTCCTTTATTTTTTGAGATAGTAATGATGTCTGAAAAGTTATAAGGCCTCACTATTAATTACCTACCTAAAAGAGAAAAACCCTAAAATATAAGTAAGTCTATGTATAAATTCACATACATAGTTCAAATAAGATATTCCCATCTGTGTTAATATCCCTCAAAAGATCATCTAGTCTAACCAAACCCACAACAACAAGCATGGGAAAACCCTTTTGAATGGTTACCCAAGAGATGTCCAAAACATGACAGGCTATTGGCCTTGGTTGACTCCCAGAGGTGGGAGATTAGTCCCCATTCCTGAAGACATCATGCCCTTTTCCTGAAGACACCATGCACTTCAAAGGCAGAGCCCAGAGGACCTTCAGCTGGAACTAATCTGAAAGCCTCCTCCTGTGATGTATGTCTTGAATCTGATTTAGAGAATTAATGAGGTATCTTCCAGGTTGTAATAATATTTGTTAAAAAGAGCCTACATTGATCCACAATAACGTTTTCAAATATAGTGAGTTAACATAGCTTACAACAAAGTAGATAGTTCCAACATTCATCTTTAATAGAAAAAAAAAAACACCTCAGGGTTTTCTAAATCCTACAATCTGATATCAGATTATGTGATCTGGTTATCTGATTGTAGGGCTGTCATTCAGAAATTAAAGCTGGGCACGACTCCAATTCTAGGAGAGTGACATCAACCATGTTACAGCTGCCTAAAAGCCTTTTGGGCATGTGAACGCCCATTGTCTAGGTGAGATGTAAGCCTATGAGATCAGAGCACTACACTGATGGATCACACTCAGTTAGTTTCTTGCCATGACTTGCTGTGATGTGTTTGGGTAGAACTTGAGATTAGGCAGACAATTATTTATCCTTGTTGTGTAATTTTCCCTTATGGCAGTGTCTACACAGCACAAAGCAAACTAGAAACTTGGCAGTTGTCTTGCTAATTTTATCAATGCAAATGGCTGAACTACATAATGCAGAACAAAAAATCCTAAGTCTGTATATATTATCACAGACTTGGCTTGTGATGATTCATAAAATTACAGTAAATTGTTCATGTAATTAGTGAAAGCTGGGGGAGCCCCTTAGATGATCTCATCTCAGCCCCTCCTTCCCTAAGAGAATAATGGAAGACAGAGTTTCTGTGCTTTGCTTTCAGGGATTTGGGGATCCTTCCAGGAGACAATAGTGCTTTTCACCATGGTTAGGGGTGAGCAGATTCTAAATCTGATTTTATTTCATACCTCTCTTGGCAGTCCTAAATGTACTGTATATCTCCATTTCCTCCATTTTTCTTTTCCTCTGTTCCTATTTTCCTTTGTGACAGGTGAGGCAATTCAATATGGTTTAGTAAGAGCAATCAGAAGTAATCTTAGACTCTCTGGAGGCTCACAGAACCAGAACCAAGAATTACTGTTTTATAAAGTTTCAATGTTGTGTTCAGAGTGTAGAAGGTGAAGTGGAAATCCTACATAGAGAGCAAAGCAACAAAGGGGACCTCTAAATGAGCTCATTTGGCTGAATAGTAATGACTGATTATGGTACATTTTGTAAATTAAATAATGAGTTACTGAATAGTCAAAGACTAGAAGTGACTAAAATTATTACAGATGCTGCATATCTATGAACTCATAAGAGATCATTTTTATGTCCTGCAAAGGAGGAAATAAAAGTGAATATTATTCCTCTACCAACCACCCCCTCCAGATTCCAGTAAGAGCAGAACATTAAAAAATCAACTGTGAAGGTTTAACCCAATTTTGAAGTTAATTTACAAAACATTATTATAACAAGCAAACCCCACAAAAAGGTATTTGTATTATAAGTTTACACGTGGGTAAATAGATGCAATCCCATCTCTTACTGTGACAATTCATTTTGTACTCATTGTGTGCCCTGGTTTCCTGGGGCTTGTCAAATTATGGTGCTGCCTTTGAGTAAAAGAATTGCTTTAGGAATCAATGGCATTCACCGAAATACAATCAGAACTGTATTGGGAAAGTAATATTAGTGTTTGTACAGATTTTTTTTTTCTGTTTTTGGTCACAATCTCCAAGCTTTTCTCTTATACGAAGAGACAGATTATAGCTTCGGCTATTTGGGAACATTAGGAGAATAATCAGCAAAAGAATAAAGATCCCTGCGATCTGAATCCTATCTAGGCTAGAATCACAAATACATTATTTAAAGTGAAATTTGAAGGCAATGTCACTGAGTGTTTGTGTCCTAGCCCAACTGTTTCATGTGAAAGATGGAAGTGTCTGAATGCCACCAACTGCTTTCCCCATTTCCCCATGAAAAAGACAGGGGATCTGCTCACCTAGTATTAGTGACCATTGTGGATAGAAACAGGAGGTTCAATCTAACTCAGTGAAAATCAACTGGATAGTTCTCACAACCCTGGTTACTTGTAAACAATATCCCTACCTAGCAATACCCTCAAATATAACTTGTATCTTGATATATTCTTGCTTAAAACCCTAAGTTAGGTCTGGAATCTAAATCTAAACTTCTTTGTTCACCCAATAGTATGAACATCGTCTACTTTTCCATTCTCTTTACATTTCATACACTCCCTTAAAGAGAATTACTTCGTAACGCTCCTTCAAACTCAAGCTTTTACCTCTTTTGGAAACTTTGATTGGGGCATCTCTCTATTGCAGGATGACTTGACTTTTCCCTCACGTTTCTCATTTGAAAAGGCTTTCTCTGACCACAAATCCAGAATATATCCTGCATCATCCACTGGTCTTCTGACTCATCCATTTGTTCGTTTCTTCTGTTCCACCAATTGCAATTTGTAGTTCTTTATTATTTTTTTTAGTAGTATTATAGGTCTTGCACAAGGAGAAACAACCATGTCTGTGTTGTTTACTATTCTATTCCAAGTTTCCATATTATGCCAGACATAAAATATGTACTCAATAAATGTTGTTATAATTAAAAAAATAAAGTGAAATTTTAAAATTTCATCCTTTGAGCTGGGTCTGGTGACTCATACCATAATCCCAGAGCTAGAGAAGCTAATGGAGGAGGACTACCATGAGTTGGAGATCATCTAGGGCTACAGAGTGAGACTCTGTTAAAAGAAGAAAGAAAAAGAAAACAAAAAAGAAGAACGTCACTCCCCTCTGCTTCTCTAACCAATGTTTACTCTCCAATAGTCATTCTTTATTAAAAATTGCATATAGAAACTATCTCCTATATCTTCCCTTTTTTCAAAATTATTTGGAATTGATCAGGATATGTACCAACAACACCTCAGTGTTAAAAGTGGTCTTGGAGACTCTCCCACAACCCCAATCTGTTGCAGATATCGACAGTGACACCTATAGAGATGGACAATCTCTACTTCCAGAACTTTGAGTGTAAAGTATTCTGATAGTTAGAAATCTACCACTGTAAGCTTTAGGCAGCCTGCATGCTGGAACAACCTAGGTATCTCTCTTCTATCTGAGACTTTTCATAAAGTCCAGGGTAACTTCAGTCTTGGTGATGTGCACTAATTTATTTATTCCTTTTGTCTCCAAACAATAAAGTTCATGTAAGGAAAAACTATTAACTGTATATCTTTTCTTCACTTCTTCTTCCTTATTTTCCTATTTGTGAACCCCTTGAATTCACCAAAACAAAGCAGAACAATTACACTGTAAACCATAAACCTCAGGTTTTACCTCAGTCGCCCTTATTAGCATTCCACCATTGTCCCAGACATTTCTTTGACTGTTTGTCCTTTCTTTTGAATGTTAACCTTTAACTGAGATCTATGATGGAGAAAACAGCAATAGTTAAGAAACTTGCCCATTATTTTACTTCCTAAGCAGCCCCCATTCTTTAGTACTCCAGGAAGTGGCTTACCACAAAGACCTCTTCATATAATTTGCTATTCTCACAACCAGGATCCCCATAAAACTCCAGGATGTCTGTCATTCTTGTTTACCTGTAACAATGTCAAGCTTGTCAGTGCCCTGACAAGACCAGACCAGATACGGAACCACTAAATCAGTGTTCTTTGTCTATAAAATGTTTAGCTGATAATAGGTATTGTTTGTCCCTTTGAAATAAGCTGGACACATGAAAAACAAATCCTGCTCAACTGAACAGAACTCTTCTTCCTTTAACGCAGTCCCAACTGTAAATCCCCTCACTGATGACCAGTCTGTTTCTGCCTATAGCACTCCTAGAGAAAAGCAAGATACTTTGGTGCTGGTGGTGGGATTCCAACTGCTAAAACCTATGAAAAACCATCTCATAGGTTATTGGCACACTTTGGTTTTGATTCCTTACACTAGTTTTCTTTTATATCTTTAGCTAAGATTAGGCTATGGGTTTATTTCTGCCCCCCCCCCTTGAGCCAGATTTCCTTTCCTTGCCCTTTAATAAGACTATAACCCAAGATTCAACTCCATGTCATCTTTGTAGGCTGTTTCAAAGACTCCTTTCTCTAATGACTTTGATGTTAACCATTTCATGCATGGCATCACTTCTATAATACTTTTAATTATAGTTATTTACTTACTGTGGATGTGTACAAGCATATATGCTCACATACCCCTGTGTGAGTTTTGGGAAGTTAACTTAGGTCAGGTTTGGTGGCAAGAGCCTTTATCTGCTCATATTCTTAATCTTTAAATAATTTTGTAAGGAAATTGTTTACTTTATCACAAAACTTTATCTTTGTTACATTTTTCAAAGTCCATGTTCTGTTGTCAAATATGTTTCCATATACTTAACTCGCCTGCTAACTTCAGTCCTGTATTTCAAACTATAGTGAACATCCCCTGGCCATTGTCTCTATAAATACAAACTGGCCTCATCATTTCTTGGTGATCTACATTAAAATCCTCTTTCCCTATATGTATCTACATCTCTTCATTCTTTTTCTGGCATACCACCATAGCTGAGGCCAAAAACATGAAATAAAAGGTGGAACTATACTGATACTGTTAATGCAAAACTATATCACATTCAAAAGGAAAAGAGATTGACCATATAACTACTGTTTGGGCATGACCCAGGTGATGGGTGGAAGAGGATAAACAAGACATCTGAAGTACATGGTTACAGTAATAGTGCCACAGTTAGTAAATAAGTAGTGGAGATTGCTGGAACACAGTAATTAAGAGGAAGCCAGTTCAGATAGATCAGAGCTAAATTTTGGAAATCTGTCAGTAAACACAGAGTCTCTCTAGTCATGTGCTTAAGAACAGTAGTGTCTCTGGCTTTGTGAGCATGGACAACAGTAAGTCTAGGTTTGAGTCTCAAATCAGCTGGAATTTTTAAAAGAGATAAATGATATAGGGCCTAAAGTAATGCAAACTAACCAAAAGTCTACTTAGTAGAAAAGTTTCTAAACTATTGGTTGGCACAAGTTTATTTAATATTGAGATAATTGTGAGAAGGGCTCTTTCAACTACCTTAACCTGGGAGTAAAAACATTCCAAATCCAAGGACAGCACCCAGCCTGAAAAACATATGGTAACTTCTCTTTGTGAGACTTACAGAGACAAATGATATAATTCATCCAGCTGTCACTGCAGAAGGTGGTGAAGACACTAACATCTGAACTAACGTAATTACATTGTAATATGCCTTCCTGCTCCTAAGTAGCTAAAACACTCACTTAAAGCTGATAGATGATAATGTAAAAGAGAAAAGAGATGACTGATACTTCAGCTTATCTCATCCTTTTGAAACTTTAGAATCTGAAACTGGGGAAATAATTTGCCTTTGGCGCTAAATGAAAATTTCTGAATGTGAAGATGATAATTTTTCTATAACAGGTTCAGATTCAGCTGTCCATCTGGTCTGATCCACACAGCCTAAGTGTTGCTGCCAATAGCCAGCTTCCACCTAAGAGTACAGGGAGAGGCACTCACACTGCCCTAAGTTGTTGTCTCTACTTGTTGAGGTAAAAGTGGAAAAGTTATAAAAGAGAAATCAATTTAGTGAATTGTGCTTGCTTTTAATCTGTGTGTGAGAGAGAGACAGAGAGAGACAGAGACAGAGACAGAGACAAACAGAGAGAGAAGTCACAGGAAAGTCTCGGGCATCAGTTATTGCCTTCTACTTGGTTTGAGACTAGGCCTCTCCTCATTTGCCATTGCATACACCAGGCCAACTATACTGTAATTACTAGGTAGTCTGTTGATTGTGAATCTCATCTACCATAGGAGCTCAGATATTACAGACACACAAATCTATGTCTGGCTTGATTCTGGAAATCTGACCTTCAATTTCTCTTTACCAACAGAGTCATTTTCCTCTAATTCTGTGTGTGTGTGTGTGTGTGTGTGTGTGTGTGTGTGTTTTGTCTGTTTGTATTTTGGGGGTAGGTTTTTGTAAGATTTTTGAAGGTAATCTCTGAATTCAGTGAGGTATAATAAAAAATAAATTAAAAATCACATATCAAATAAAAATAATCAAATGTATGAAAAAAACTATATTTTATTTAAGGGGACAAAGAAAGTCTATAGACCATCAACACTTTCTATTGAAAGACTGTCAGGAGCTGACGTGTAGCTACATGTAACTAGGTTTATTGACAGGCTGTAACAATGAAAACATGCACCATAGGGAACCATGAGATACCTCAGAAGAATCAGAAATGATTTACCTGAGTAAATTGTGTTTTGTAAACTGGAGATGAATTGGGAAACAGAACACATTGTGCATTGGGATAATGTCATGGATGGGTAATTCTATGACTGAACACCTCAACAAATATCATCCAGAAAATTTTAATTGTTTATATAGTCAGACTAAGGATATAGTTGACCATTTTGTAGTTTGGACAATGTTTGTACTTAGTCTATGTTCTGATATGATTGTAGCTGTCTTATATAAAATTAGTGCCTTTGCCTAATTTTTTTTGCTCTGTAAAATGTTTATATACACAGGAGAACTCTAAAAAAGACCTGTAAGAACCAGACTAGACCCTGGTTGTTAGGGAAAGCTTTTCTTTTCCATTTTTATAAATATGAGGTGTCACTTAAAGCCCTTTCCTATAATGCCAAAGACATGCAATTCCCCTGAGTCACATAGAAAAAGAAATCATATTGATCGCCTGGTGCCAGTGAAAAATTCTGCTTTACCCCAGTGAATTAGCTGAAGCCTCACCCTGAAAATGCTTTTATTGGCTTTTAAAGATGCTTATGACTCTTAGTGGACTAGTGGCGCTTGTTTTCTAATTTAAAATATTTTAATTAAATAAAATCCTTCGTGAGAAAAAAAAAGAGCAGGCGTGATCAGAGTCTGTCAACTCAGTTGTCCTCTTACTGAACTGATATGACAAGACAGTACGTTTGGGTTTCTCACCCACTTTCTCTTCCCCCTCCTTCCCTTAATGGTCTGTCAAAAGGAAACTTCATCTAGCGTTGGCACTAATGCCTGTTGTAAATAAAAGGGAAATGGGGAGGAAAGAGGAGGAGGGAAGAGAGGAGGGGTTGTGTTAGAATCTAGATTTGCAGTTCAATTGCAAAGCTTCTCTCTTAGTGTCTAGACACCAGCTGCCTGGTTGCCATGGGAACCCACTAACTTTGGCTGATGGGCTGAGTAGCAATGATTCTCTGGAGATCTGGTGGGAGCTTGGTGGTGGGAAGAGACAGAGAAAGGTTGGGATAGATGGCAGAAAGGGTGTTAGAACAACATGGGGCACAAAAAGGCAAAACAAATGTGTTTTGTGAAAGGGAAGAATTAACCCTGTTACAGTTTCTCTCAAACACCTTACTCATGATGACAAGCTATAAATCCACTGTACCCAGCAGGTGTCAGGACACAGGTTGCTAGGGATGAATAGCTGAGCCAGAATGATTATATTCCCATCAACCTCCTGCCACTGCCAACATGCTTATTCCATGAGTCAATGCTTGCTTCACAGTAAACAGATTCAATGAGAATCAGCAACCCAAGTCTTGGGAGTAGGAAATCCCCAAGAATGGCCACCACATTTCAAAGTACTCACCAGTAAATGTTAATTACAGCCCTCATATCCCTTTCCTCAATTTTGTGTTCTGCCCACTTAGCCATTTTTCATGCAAGGGTTGGTCAATAGTTTCAGTAAAAGAGAGTGGTGATGGTCATGCTGAGAATTGAATAAAGAATGATATTTTACGAGTTTAGGTCAAAATTATTCAGTACCCATCTGTATTTTGTTCTCTTATTCACATATAGTCTTCCATCATTGGAATTCTCAGTCCAATTCTGGATATTTATGGTTTATTCCTGGAATCCTGGTTCTTTCTGACCACAACTTCCTTTTGGAATGGGTTTTTAGGTTGCACTGACACTCTCACCCCTTACCTCTCCCATCACTCACTCTGTTCCCAGTTTGCTCCCTAGCTACATCCCTCCACTTCACTTTCTAAATGCAATCACACATAAATGTTTCCCACAGTCCTTTCTCATCAAAGTTCACCCATACTCATTCAGACTAGGTTTATTGCTGGTCTTGGTATTCAGCCATTTTACAGGTACCTTTCCAAACCACAATCAAAACACATAGGAAGAGCCACTGATTTTACTGACATTTTTTAGGTCACAACCATTTTCCAAATAGACAGTGCTAATAGATGACATGAAACTTAATCCTTAGATTATGACCAGTTCTTATGTTTTAAATGAAACATCCCTCATAGGCTGTTGTTTCCCAGATGTCAATACTATTTTAGGAGGCTACAGAATCTCCAGGAGGTTGGGCCTCGTTTTAACTGTTAGAGAAGGGCTGGCCTATAGAACCTCTTCTGCTCTCTCTGTTTACTCGTCCATGTGATATGAATAGCCTAAGTCATATGCTCCTGTTGCCATGAATGGGGCTGCCCTGTCATACTTTTTGTGCTATTATGGACTGAAACTGTCTGAATTGTGAACCCAAACATTTTTACAGTAACTAAGGCATCACTCAAAACTAAAAGAGTAGCCTGAATGCATATCTGTATGTGTGTGCAACTATGTGTGTGTGATGCTTACAAATTGCTATATGCATGGTTGCATACTATTTTAATTCAATTACATATATTCTGTAGATTTTCATGAAGTGGAACTATTAAAGAAATATTTAAATCATTTAGAGCTATAATCAGCATGTAAGAAGACCCAAAATACTAAGACAGAACCACTGTTGGGTAAATGCTTGAGTTAATTATAACTCAACATACTAAAACAGAACCACTGTTGGGTAAACACTTGAGTTAATCATAACTTATGACATAGATAATTTTAATTCACTGAGACTTTGTAGGCATGAAATCTTCCATGACTTTGATTTGCTGATTCAACAGGAAAGACAGCTCACTCCTATGCAAATGTGATTTTTGCCATCTATTTTAAGTCAGAGTAGAATTCTCAGTGGTTGGGATAAAAACATGCCCATGTATTATTTACTTTTCTTGTTGAAATGACTACATACCTAACAAGAAGTAACTTGGAGGGGAAAGAATTTTGTCTGGCTCACAGTTTGAAATTACACAGTCCATCACAGTGAAGAAGGCATGGTGGCAAGAGTGTGAGGGGACCTGGTCACCTTGTGTCCATAACCAGGAAGCACAAAGTGAGTAGGAACTTGTGGTGGTCTATAAAATCGCAAGTCTCATCCCTGTGACCCACTTCTAGAAAGGCTCCACTTCTTAGAGATTCCACCAGCTTGGGACCAACTGTTCAGACACATGAGCTGCTGGGGACATTTTACATTTAAACTAAAACATTGGCTAAAATAGTTCTCTGCCCTCAGGAGAATAAAACTATGTGCCCCATCCATGGCTGCTTTTCCACAGAGAGAGGGACTATGAAACAGAGTCAAAGGATCAAGTGCCTTGCGGCCATACTCTGCTGAGGGTTGTCAATCACTAGGATGATATTACATGTACAATGATATGAATTATCAAAGAGTATGCAGAAGCAAAGGAAAATGGGGAAGACTCTGTCCAGATAAAGAGAAGAAGTACCTTAGAGATAATAAGGGAAAAACTTACTAAAAGTGAGCATGTTTTCTTTGCCACCCAAATACCCAGAACTGGTCTGTGTACTTGGTTTTCCTTTAAATGGTCATATCCAAGGAATTATCTGCCATATTGTCTATGTAGGTGACTTCTTTAGGAAAAGAATAAAAAAATCCTTCTATAATGTTACTTGTTAGGGATACAACAATGTACAAAATAATACTAAAACACGGGATATCTTGTCTTCATGAATCTTATATCACAAATAAATAATTAAAAGTATAGCAATTATATAGCTTTAAGTGCAGTTCAACCCTGTAAAGGAAGCCTATAATTCCATGAGCCCAGAAAACATTGTGGACAAAGGGGTGCAAAGCATGTAAAAACTGTAATACAAGAGTGTCATGAAATGTTGCTATATAACATAGCCATTATAGTCATTTATACATAGTAGCAATAGATATATGGGCATGAATGGGTGATTCAACTTCCATCATGAATAGAGGAGGTGCCCACAAGTCCATGTACTTGACAGCTGTATCTCGCTCTACCACCTCTCCTTAGGACTCTCTGATGTCTGTATACCATGAAGAATCTCCCATGCTACCATCACCATAATGTTTTGCCTAGGTCCATTGGGGCAAAGACTTATAGCTTAAAACCCCTGAAACCACAATCTTTTCTCTCCTGAGATATTTTTATTAGATGGTTTGGTTTTATTAGATGTTAGAGTAGCTAACACAGCTGATTATCAAAGGCATACATTAGACAGAAAATAAGAAATTGGAGAGATAAGCTCTGAGGTAACCCAAGATTTAGAATTTAGACAAGGAAAATGAGATAAGCTGCATGGTATGGGTGGGCAAGACTAGGTAAAATACCATGTGCAGGTTGGATTTTATTAACTGACACAAACCAGAGACATCGACATCTAAGGGGGCAAACCTCATTTGAGGAAGCATCTGTGTCAGACTGACCTGTAGGAAAATCTATGTAGCATTTTCTTGAGTATTGATTGATGGTGGAGGATCCAACATAGCTAGTGCCACCCCTGGGCAGGTATAAGGAAGATGTGAGAAAGGTAGCGCTGGATGTGAGTTTGAAGAAACCCAGAAAACAATGCTCCTCTATGGTGTCTGTTTAACTTCCTGCATCCAGGTCCTTGCTTGAGATCCCATTCTGTCATCCTTCAATGATGAACTGTGATTTATAAGGTGAACTAAACCCTCTCCTTCTCCAACTTGCCTTTGTTCAATTTTATCACCGCAACAGATAGAAAACTAAACTATAATAGAAGAAGACTAATAAAACTATTTCAAAGTGTAGGAAGTGACCAGTTAACTATCAAATACTGGGCCAATAAAGGTGACAACTTACATTTAACTGTTGGATTTCCCAGTAGGGCAGACATTTGTGATTTGGGAAAAGGTTTTTCTAGGGGAAGCTGGAAAGATGGGTGTGGTCATTAGGAATCAAGAGAAAACATAACAAAGTAACCTGGAGTTTGAGTATAGACAACCCTTGTGAGAACATAAGACTCAAGAGCCAGACTGCATGTTTGAATCTGGAATCTGTCACTTTCAAAATGTTTTGTCTTAAGCACCCCATGCAACCTGTCTATATCTCAGTTATAAACCCTACCATAGAGGGTTGTTATGGTGTGTGTGCCATATAAACAGCTAAGGAATAAATGAGAGTGTCACTTCATCCTTGAAAATATAACTCTGCTATCAAGTTCTATTCTGAGTCCAGAGGCCAAAATAATAAACATTACTTGAGAAACTCTGGTGAAAATACTGCCAAGGCTGGTCTGTTCTCCATGTGCTTTATAACAGCTACAGGTGGAGTGGCAGCAAGGGCATGATACATTCCCGTCTTCCACTTTAATGTAATGCTCAGGTTTTTATAGAGCAATCTAGTGATTCTGGATAGTTAATGGGTTTGAGAGTTCTTCCCTTAAATTTCTTTATTTTTGAAAGACCACAAAAGATTTCTTTCCTGATCATGTTGAATTTTAGTGGTGGTTTATGTGAAGGACTATCCAAAATGTTAAGGCAGACATTTCCATGCTCCAAATTCAGCTCATCTGGCATTCTGTCAAGCAGAAGTCTTTATCAACTAACACTGTGGCCTTACAATAAAAATTGACATTTGTGTAACACTCCTGAAGCATTTTATGACTGTGATTACTCTATTTCTAACATTGTATGTGTTTTTGTCCCTCAATTGGAAATCCAATAATGACATACATAGCAATTATTAATCAAACATTAGAATGACCATTTCCTTAAGCACATTGGATTACACAACTATGCTGGTCCTTTTTGAAAATAAAAGTATTAACATGAGGATTATATAGAATAGCCCGAGACCCTTAGGAGTTCACACTCACGATCCATGTTTACTCTTGATTACTTCTGTATCTATGAAAAGGAACAACATTATCCCTCATCACAGAGTTGCTGAGGCTTCAACAAGATACTGCATATACAGATTTTAGCAGTTAGTCTAGAACAAATGTATATATAATGTCTATTTTTCATTGGCATTATATTTGCTCCCTCTATTTTCCCTGCTTTTTCTATTTTGTTTTTGAAACAGGGTTTCTCTGTGTAGCTCTGGCTGTCCCTTAACTCGCTCTGTAGACCTGGCTGGCCTTGAACTCAGAGACCCACCTGCCTCTGCCTCCCCAGTGCTGGGATTAAAGGTGTGTGCCAACAAGCTTGGCTTGTATTTGCTCTTTCAATGACCTTATGTAAGGACCTAATAAGTGAATGCCAGACCAAAGACTGAAAAGCTTGAAGCTGTCAGACATGCATTAGGTTGGTTTCACATTTTAATTAAGGCTTGGGGTAGTATTGTATTGGAAACAGAGTCACTATTTTGTGAGGAATCTTCCATTAATTGCAATAGACACAGGGGGTGTATACTACATTCGTGTAGATTTACTTCACGAAGATGACTGTTGCTGTAGAGCCAAAAAGGCTGTCTCTGCTGTCTATTTCTGAGCAGCCTGCCGCTTTAGTACAGCCCCTCGGGGCTTCACAAGACACTGCTGAAGCTTTCTGAGTGGCCGCACCTCCCAGAAGCGACAGGGGACAAATGGCTGCTGTCTTGCCACACAGCTTCACTTCCCTATGCTCCCACCCTCCTGCCAGCCCACTAGGCACGTGCCAGCAATGAACTGCCTGCCTCACTGGGATCCTCGGCTCCATTAATAAGCCCTGGAAGGCTGATAATTGGAGATTTGCGGAGCCTGCAGTCTTTCAATGAGACAGGTTGTTATGGAAACCGGAGGCAGACCATCATGTACATATTATTGATCCTTTAAAATAAAAAATAAAAATAGAGCCTTAGAATGCACCATTCCAATTCATCCTCTCCTGTACCTCACTCAGCTCCCATCGTTTTCTTTTAGAAGTTTGTCAACCAATTTGCACACATGACAATTCACAGCTCCTCTCTTGCTTTCTTTTGCAGCACTCACCCCACCCCTTTCTTAATTACAGTGAATGATTTTTCACCTTTAAAGAGAAAAAATCAGCTGAGCAAGGAACTAAAGGAACACCAAAGACGACAATCTAAATCTCATTTAACACCAAGGCATCAATTCGATTATTTGAGACAGGAAAGTCAGTCATTAATATCAATGAGCTTTCCTCGCCATTAAAAATATAAAACTCGAACAGAATTTAAAAATGACTTCGGAGCCCCGCCTTAGTTTATTCTGGTGGCAAGATGGTTACCACCCACAATGAATCAAGTACTGTGCCCAGTGAAAGGAGTACCTGGCGCTCAAGCCAAAGATAAAACGGGACCAATTTCTGATCTACTTTAAAATTAGCTGACAACATACTTGCAGTAAAAGTCCAATTACTCCTTTAAATTAATGAATACATGCATGATGCCAAAGTGTACCTGACTGGGAGGCCTGTAAATAGCACTAAATGAATTCGGGATGCTTTGGACTCAGTATCACCAGCAGTCCCTGAATTGAAAAGGCCTGGGCACTATTGTTTCCTGGTGAATTTCCCACATCATCCCAGCAGAGGGCAACAGCGTAATACTGTTCCCAACCATGAAGCTGAAGACCAGCAGAGACTGGAAGCAAAGCATGCCATCCCTGACAGGGCAGAAATGATTTACTGTAACAAGGGCCTATTCTAGTTTTATTTTTCAGCTCTTTGTAAGGTTATCAAAAACTATCTAGAAATATTGTTTACTGAAGTCATATGAGTGGATGAACTAAAATGAATATTCAATTGTGAAATGCATTGCAAGAGTGGATTATCAAACTTATCTCTAAGGGATAAGGTGTTATCTTATACCTAAGGCCTTTAACTCTATAAAATAGTATGACCTTGGCTAGTTACACTATTCTGATATAGTAAAAAACCACTATCATTTTATTTTAAACCCCCAATCACTTCAGGTCTGAACATTTTGCCATCCAACATGCTTACCTTCCCCTCCCTGATGCTACACTAATGTTCCTTAATTACATTCATTTCTTTCACACAGATAGTACCCACCTTTGTTGCATGAGAACGTCTCCTTTGCAGCTAGGCTGTAGTTTTTAGCCAAGTACGTTCTTTCACATTGTTCCTGAACAGCCCTGAATTAGTTTTACTTGTTGCTGTTTCTATCTTCTTTTAAAGAGCCATACTTGGTTTCTGACCATCTGTAACTTGAATGACATTTTTATCTACTTTTATACACCTGTGTCCTTCATCAAGCCTACAGCTCTATGTAAATTAAACCCACTAGTAAATGAAAATCATCTGAATGACACTGAAATATACTCCTTGGATAATTTGTCTCCACTACTCTGATCCTAACTTACTACATGACTATTCAAGGTGCATTCTACAACACCCATCACCTTTCATTAGAATTTCCCATTCAAGCACAGTGAGTTAAACATTTTTGAGAACTGGTCCCAGCCTAGTGACTAATGAAAAGCAAGAATATCGTCCATATGCACACACAGTCAAACATGTTCCAAACAATTTCAGGAGATGAAAGTACTCTCCTGAATCTCTCCACTGCTAGGGTAAGGTGATGTCTAACTTTTCCTCTACATGTAAGCCTACAAGATTAAAATCCAAGATGAAACCATTATAATGCTATCTACCTAGAAAGAGCATAACCTATTTCTCTTAAGAGTTCCCGACTCTTCCTATCAAATCCCTAGATTGCAGTTTCCGAGGGACCAATTACAGGAAACCTAAATTAATCCTATCATCACTACCTGGTGGCCTTGGCTAACTTCCAAGCTTAATCATTACTGATAATGTAAGTACTTGGTAATGTTGCTGAACTACAAAGTAAGCCAAATAGAATAGCCTCTGAGTCCCAGAAGACATGGCAAATCATTGTCTCTCTAGCTGACCATAATAAATTAAGTTATAGTTGTACGTTAATTTCCTTTATAAAATCAGGGCTTTGGTGCCAAGGAAGAAAAAGTAAGTTTTCCAATAACTTCATATAAATACAAAAAGAAAAACAAATAGGACAAAGACAAGTCAGTGTTTAAATCACTTGCTATGTGTTTAATAAAACACATTGCATGTTCTTTACATGCAATCCACTTAATGTCAAACTGGGTTTATTAATGAGACCATTCCACAATGATGAAACCCATACTAAGCTATTGACAGAGCTCCTTGGGGACCACTTCTGTGCTTCAGGTTCACTTTCAAGACCCATGATCTTATTCCTTTGTCACAGCCAAAGATGAGCTTTACATAAACCTACAGCTGTTGCAATGCTCTGTCTACTGATGTAACAACTGTTGCATAACCTACTTTTCTTTTATAAAATGAGTTCTCTACATTATTTACAATTTGTAAATGCCATCTACTATTTACTGCATAAAATAACATCTTCTACTAACCTTTTCTCAAAAGTAAAATGTTCTATGACAATTTTATATGTGTATTTAATATAACCTAGTCACACTTATCCCCCAAATAAGCAAATGTTTTCTTATTTCTCTATAAAAAGATGACAATCTTTGTTTTTTCTCTAATATAAAGATATGCTTAGAGGACCTTCTCAATATGACAAGAGAAGGATATGATGAGGATAATTATTTCATATATTATCAGAAGAAAGGGGTGAGTTATGGTTCACTTAACATGCAGTTCTTTAGATGTGGTAACTTATTAAAACCAATAACTGTATAGGGGTAGTGTTTATATTTCCATGTTATAGATGAAGAGTCTGAAGTTGAACAAATCTTTAAAGCTGTGTAGAGACACCTGGAATAGAAGCCCGGCCTGTCAATTTCTAAGACTATTCATACCTTCATGAGTTTTCCTAGGTGCTTCTAGAACTTGACTTGTAATTTCCTATGCATTAAGTCTAATGTTTAAACTCAGGGGATATAGAAACTCACCTCATTTCTTCTCTTCCTGCCTGGAAGCAAGTATGTGGTGACTTGGTTGGGCAAGGTGGGTTTGGCTGGAATTGGATGCTAAAGAATTCAGACAATAGTGGTGTGTGTGTGTGTGTGTGTGTGTGTGTGTGTGTGTGTGTGTGTGTGTGTGTTGGGGATATTCTGAAATTGGACATATGGAGGAACTAGATGATTTGTAATACTTAAAGGAGTGGGGTTACAAGCAATACAGATACTTTAACTAGAAAATTGTAGTTTTTTGCTTTTTGGTTTTTGGTTTTTTTTTTTTTTTTAAGTGGGAAGGCCTTCACATTTGAAAACTGATATAGTCCTTTTGTTTGCAAGCTATTTATGAATAGAAATCTCTCCATGTAGGATATCAATCAATCAGTATATGTCTATTGAGAGCCCCCTATGTATTGAGCTCTCAGCACTAGGATAGTAATTATTGTGAGAAAGGATGTTGTCACTGAATTCAAGGATTGAAAAGTCTAGTGATAGAGAAAAAAAACTAAGGTCAAAGAGGTATATCCTGTTAGGCACAAGGATGCTCCATACAAGGATGTTATAGACAAACTAAACAGGTTGATGTGGTATAACTATGAGACTGGAAGGTGTGCTCTTATTCAGACCAAAGGTCAGGGAAGTCCTCTCACAGTAAGTGACATTCAAATGGAGACTTAAATAAGAGCCAACTCAACCAAGAGAAAGCAAGTGCAAAAGTGACCAATGGAAATAAACTGAACCCATTAGAGTTTTGAGAAAGAGAGTGTGGCTAAAGGAGAATGAAGAAGTGGGGTGGGGGTGTCAAAGGATATAATATCAGAGAGCTAAGCAGAAGTCAGCCCACAAGAGGTCCTGTATGCAAAAGTAATAATTTCAAAATCATCCACTGACAAAATAGGCATTAGAAGACTTTCTATAGGGTATGGATTTAGACAAGTATAAATATGGAGCTTTGGGTGAATGGTCTTCAGAACAATCGAATGGAATTTTTAAAAAGCTTGGGCCAGCAAGGTGGCTCAAGGGGTTAAAGGTACTTGCTACCATGTCTGAGGACCTACGTTTGATTCCTAAGACCCAAATGGTGGAAGGAGTTCTGATCTCCACGAGTGTACTCCTCCCTCCCCTGCAACACATATACATGTATATACAAACAAATAAAGAGTGCAATAAAAATGAAAGTTAAGAAAGCAGTTATCAGAAGTTAAAGCACCTCAGAGCTAAAGCCTGTAATTATTGGAGCTACCCAGCTGGAATTTGTCATGCTGTAATGTGACTCACTAATATGATATTTAGGATATCAATCCCTGGAGTTAAATGGGAATTGGTGTCATAGTTCACAAATGTTTTTCTTTGGTGCATCTTTCTAGACAGGCATACAACAGCTATCATTTGTTGGGCTGAACAGTAGAACAAAAGTTAGGTATTTTTTTTAATGTTTAAAACATTCAGCTTTCAATTTCTGCAAATCCAATTTTTGTTGATATTTCAAAGTCCCATAAATAAATTTCTTGAATAGGATAGTGTCTGTAATAATTTTTTTGTTTATACCATTCTATTGCAAGTTGGAGTAGATCTAGAAATATCTGATGACAGGGGCATTGCACAAGAGATTGCATGCTGATGAAAGACTGTGCCCCTGACCACTGACTCCTGCCTCTGCCAAACAGCCTGGTTGCCAAAATTTACCCATCTGAGGTGCTTCTTCTTTGGCCTCTAGAACTCAGTGTAGTCATGCACTGATTTTATAAAATAAAATATTTCTAAAACACTTATTAAATATATTTGGTATGGTCTTAATATTGTTGAAATTTTACCCTATCTAAGCCAATCCAATGTTTAGGGGTAACCCAGACCAATGAATAAAAAGGAGAACTTTAAAACGGTCAGGTTTTTTGTCAACTCTTAAAAGCAAAAATGCATACACATGATCTACAGCATCATCATGGTGAAGGTAGGGATCAAAGAAGATGGCCATTTTTTCTAGTCACATGAATATATAGCAGCAAATAATCTCCTTAAATTTGCCTTTTCCAACATGCAGTTCACATCTGAAAAGTGATCCTCTTGGGCAGGAAGGACAGAGTCACAGGCAAAGAGTTTTTAGTGCTCTCCAAACAACTCATTTCCTCTACAATCTCCAATCACAGTAGTGACATTTGAGGCCCAGGCTAGCAATCCTCCCTCTTTGAATGCGATATTTCTCAATGTTCTTCTTAGCACTAAAATTAGTGTGAAGAAAAGAAAGCAGTGAGTGTCGAGGTAGAAAAGTGAGCAACGGTTACAATTCTGTGTGGACATTGAATTTGCCTCCAAAAAATGAAAATGGAAAGCCTTATAATTCATTCAAAAGATATACCTCAAGTCACACTTAGAGATTTTGACATGCATCTATCTGGACCATTCAGGAACAACATGCACAAGTTACACTACGCATCTGAAGAGTCAGAGGGCAATTCGCAGGAGTTGGTTCTCTCCTTCCACCATGTGAGCCCTAGGACTTAAGCTCAAGTCAGTAGACTTGGAGACAAATGCTACTACCAGCTGAGCCACTGACCCACCCTCAGGTCACACTTTGGAGGACCATTTATTTACCCATTTGGGAAGAGTAAGTGTTCTGGTTAATGCCAAGTGCATTACCTTGTCCTTAACCATTTTAACCATTTCACAGTGCTCAGCAGAGGCCTGCAAACACTGCAGCAGGCTTCCATGATTTCACATGTGTATATACGTAAGCATATGGTTTTATAAATGGATCTGTATGTGCTCCAATGCTGAAATGCTGAAGCTTGGTAATTGCTGTGGTAGTACTTTAGAGTTACCCAAAGTAAAATTAACTTGTTAAAATACACTGATTCAAGCCTGTGTTGGATATCTCTGACATCTCTTCCCAATTCATATGCAGTGACAACACATTAGGAGCCTGAAATTGGCCACATCAGACGTATTTAGACAACCAAACTAGGCAAATTCTAAAATGTTGAGTTTTGTGCTTTGGGAAAATAGCTTGTCAGCATGTAAGTATAGGTATGTATAATGTCACCATGAATACTTTGACTTCCTTGGATTTCTTTGTGTATGATATATGTGTGTGCATGTACATGTAAAAGTCAATCTTCTATTGTTCTCCATCTTATGCTTTGATAAAGGGTCTCTCATTGAACCTGGAGCCCACCATTTGGCGAGACTGGATGGACAGTGTGCTCCAGGGATCCTCCTGTCTTCACCTTACCAGTACTGGGATGATAGGCACAAGCCACTATGCCTGGTTTTCCACTCAGTTCTAAGGATAGCAAACACTAGCTGAGCCCTTTCTGAAGTTCCTTTCTGTTCATGTTTCCTTTTCTTTATTTCATTTCATCTTATCTCCTTTCCTTTTATTTTCTTTCATATGTTATATTTTATATAGAGAGATACAAATAGTATGTGTGTGTGATGCATTCATGAGCAAATGACTAAACATGTCTAAAATGAATACAGAGAATACAGAAAAATATCCTCATATACCTCAAAACTTCATAATTGCTCATCCCAACTCCCATTTTAAGTGAATTTTGTGGGAAGGAATTTTTTAGAGAGAGGCTTAATCTTATGGCCAGCTTAATCTTGGCCATAAGAAACATTCTTTTCTCTTTGTTTATTGACATTATGACACAACCAATTAAACCTGCTTTAACTTGGTTTTAAGAAAATGTAGGTCTCTCCCCAGTTTTTCAAGTGATCTGTATCTTAGCAATTGCACTGATCTCCATTAATATGCAGAGCACCATCAATGCAGGACAGAAAGTAGTGCATCACCAAATGTCCACACACTTTTCCAGTCAGGAGAATGACCCTTTCCAGTGTTCTGGGATTCTTTTCTAAAGCTTCTTTAATTAATCCTATCAGATGAGAAACCAATTACTTTGATCACTGCCTTTCCTGATGGAAGGCTGCATCCATACCCATAGGAGAATGATGCACTCATACTGCTTAAACTCTGGGCTGCTCTTCCTAGAATAAACTTCTAGGAAGTGGGATTATGTGTTGTTTTGCTGAGTTTGTTGTTTGCTTCTCAGAGTGAGGACAAGTTGCACTTCATGGATGTGGAGGAACCTATTTGACCTTCCACTCTCTTTTGTTTTATTGTCTGAAGGAGTTCACAGGGCTGTGCACAAATTCTGTCTGTAGAGCTGTGGGAAAGGAGAATATACAGCAGGAGTGGGGAAGCCTGTTTTCTCCTCTCTGTCCCAGCACTCTTGGTTTGGAAAGGGATAAACCATTCATCCTATGGCAGGGCAGCAAAAGGGTCAGTAGACTCTAACACACCTTGTGAAGATTACTGAGACATGTCAGAAGAGGGAATTAAGCCAAGGAACCTGGCAAGTTATTCCTTCTCTGGGTGTTCCTGTCACATGCTGGTAAGAGTCACCCACAGGTCACTCATGGGGCTGGCATGAAATTAATCACCTGCCTCAAGATGGAGCAGCCCTGTTTTTCCTCCAGGCCTCAATATGTTTCTAAACATAATGCAAAATGCCTCCCTTGGTCTAAGAAGCCCTAAATGGTTTAAATTCTGGCCACCACAGAGAGGACGTATGGTCCTAAATAGCAGCAACATTTTCCAGGGAGCTTCTGTATTCTGATTCCAAATTAGTAGAGAGACCCATGGTACTGTAGATATTTTCTATAAACCAGAGTCAATAACCCTTTGTTATTTAAAATTTATATATAAAACAGGAACACATCGTAACATGGCCATCACCAAGACCTTCAGTAATTTTGTGACCGTCTACCCAACATTTTTACTTTATGCAAAGATAAACTCACATTCAAGGAACCTAAGAATTGGCCTGTGTCAAGTTTGGAAGTTACAAACCAGTATCCAGAGGCAACTTAGTACTCCCCCACTACATAGTGTTAATCACTCATCCTAATTCTTCCACTAAATCTGCATTGTCTGCCTGCTTCATCCAAACCACTACTAAAGATGCAGACTCCACAAGCAGCTTTCCCACTGAGGCTAAATTATGACTTAAATGTAAATATTTGCATTTTTAAATAATTTAAATAAAAAGTAGGACTTCTCAGGTGTGATTTTTTTAAAAAAATAAACACTATCCTTTTTTATTATTATTAGATATCTATTGTCATTTGAGACATATGATGCATATTATGTGTCAAGACCTCCTAGGAAGTTTCCATTAGCCTAAGCCAAATTTAGATTCTACATACTTTTACATTCTATATATTTAGATTTTCTCTCTCTCTCTCCACATATGTATGTATGTCTTTGTGGTAAACAGCTCAGCTCATTCAGAGAACCCAAATTCAGTTCCTAGCACATACATTAGTTAACTGACAACTTCTACTAACTCAAACCCCAGGATGTTCTTGGGCTTCTAAAGGCACTAACACTCACACACACATATCCACATAAGGAAATATAACTAAATGAATATTTTTAATTCAGAAATTGTATAAGTAGTCTTAGTTCTGGGTTGCATTTCCATTGTGGATTCAGGGGAAAGAAAGAAGAAGAAAAAAAATACCATTGTTTTCAAAGAAATAGAAAGCTGGTCCTGAAACCATTGCCAATCCTTATAGACTAAAGAACAAAGAAAGTGTGTGATTTATTCATTGTTCTTGCAGATTTTCTGCCTAAGTTCTTGGGCAGGTCAGCAGGTTTTTCGTTACGTTTTGTGTGTGTGTGTGTGTGTGTGTGTGTGTTGGCAAAAGGGTATACCACAGGCATGGATACAGAACCTAAGCATATTTAAATTATATTCCTCATTTGTTCATACCCCATATAAAAAAAGAACATTTTTTGCTGACTATAAAAATATTCGTCTCCATTTCTGAAACACACATGCATCATGCATCAATATGGAGTGATTCTAGGGGAATGCCTTTTGGTTTCTCTTCCTGATTAAAAACACTTGTAATGGGGTAGGAAAGGCTAGCCTTCACTGTTCATGTGCCACCTAAGAAGAGCCCTATACTGAGCATAATTTATAAGAAAGGGCAAATATCCTTCCTTGTGTATGTTTTTCTATCTGAATACATAGTAAGGACTTGAATTTCACTACCAAATAGGACATGATGAGATAGACAAGCCAAAGTATTTTCTCTTTCACAGTCTCTTAATCTGTAGCTTGAAAACTGAAAATGGGTTTGATACTTGTTGAGCAATGGCATATATTACGTATTATCTATTTTATCTTTTCTATAGATGTTTGATATTACCTAATTTCAAAATTGCTGAAGACTGTTAGCCAATTTCACCAATGGTTAAGCAGTCTATTACAGAGAACATATTTCTTAAGGAATTAGAAGAAAATTATATTACATCTTTCCATAAATTATGTCTTATTTGCTTGTAAAACTTTTCAATGCTCAACAGGCATCTGTTGGATGTGTCCTTTCTCTATGTAAGACAGAATCCAACTCTCCAAATTATTGAGATTGCTTAACCTTTCTCTGTGTTACTTGTGTTTTCACTGTGACAAACATCCAACAGAAACACCTTTGGGGTAGGATGGAAGTTTTCTAGCTCAGTTTCTGAGCTAAACAGTCATTGTGGCCCACACACTTAGCTATATATTACAACAGTAGAAGTGTGTAGCAGAGTAGTTGTTTCATGGTAAACAGAAAGCAGAAAGAATGGAATGCCAGCATTCAGATGGTACTCCAGCTTGTCCCTTTTTATTCCTTCCAGGCACCACCATCAGGATGGTTTCTTCCTCCCATCACTTGATTCATTCTGGAGTCACCCTAAGAGATACACCCAAATGTATCCCTCACCAATCTACTAGCAATTATAAATTCAATCAAGTTGAAAATAAAATTTATTAGAATTGTTTAATGAAATAAAGTGCATATAATATTACATAAGTCTAGGAGGAAAGGGAACTATTGACAACAAAATATTGTCAACATAATTATAGTTTGCCATCACAGAGTCTGGGTTTAAGGTAGGAGTTTAACTTTATTGGGAATCTTCATTTCCCAATCTTTATTTCTAATTTCAAGTGGAATACGGAGTTAAAAGTGCCTTCCATATGTTGCTGTTTGTTGAACCTCAAGTATAACTACAAAGTTTCTTAGAACTGGCATCCTAGATTATCTCCTTTCTATCCAATCTTCTCTCTTTTCAATTCCTTCCTGAATATCTACTGCCTTGTAGATAAGAAGGGAAGACAGGAAAGTGGCCATGTTTGGGGAATGGACCATTTGCCTACACTTTATGTTTTTCTTTGGTCTACCATTTGCCTTTTTAGGGAAGCAGAGAAAACCTAGTCAAACATACTTTACAGATACCAAAACTAAGTTTAAAATACAGAACAGCTACCCTGAAATATCAGTGAAGTCTGACTAAGAACTCATCTCATAATTTGAGGTGATATGCCACACTAAGAACATAGAAGTTTGCACCAAGTATGGCCTATAAGATGGATCTATTTATAACATGATGCTCTTCATGTTCATTCAAGCAATCCCCAAATAAATATTTGCTTTAAAAGCCAAGATCTGTTGCTGTGAAATCTGAAGAAGGCTAAAGCGAAAAGCTTTTTTTTTATTGTATGAATTAGAATGAGTTTTTATTGCCTGACTTACTCAATTTCTCAACATAGAAAACTCAAATGAGATTAATACATTAGACATGCCTTCATGCCTCTTCTACATCTTTATTTATGCTGTAAGACAACTCATCTTGTAAAGACACAGATTTTAGAGCTTGAAGCAGCCCCGCTGTTTACTGCATTCCCTCCATTCATACTTGGCTCTAGGAAACATTCAGCATGTAATGGACCTATAGCTGTGAGAACAGAGTAAGTGATGAGCAATCAGTGCTCTCTACGCTAGTAGACTGAGTATTCTGCTTCTCTCCATGGTGAGCTGAATGAGCTCTCAGTGTACTGCTTACTGCTCATGTTTCTCTTTGTAACACTTCTGAGACGTGTACACACATGTTTGTAGAATGAAACCCAAAATGTTATGAATGACTTTTCATACCTTAAATTATTCTGCATTATGTATTTTATTATTATATATTCTATTTTCAGTGCCAAACACAGTATGGCAATTTTAAAATTAAGGCACTGATATGCAAGTCTTTCTTCTTTTACTAAATGATAGCAATAATTTCACATGAATGGCAGCATAAAGAAGGTACAAAAGCCTCAACACTTTCTTTCTTCTGAAATTTACTGTTTTTTTTTTTTTTTTTTTTTCCAAAACAGGGTTTTCCTGTATTGCTTTGGAGCCTGTCCTGGAATTCTCTGTAGACCAGACTGGCCTTGAACTCAGAGACTCTCCTGTGTCTGCCTCTGAGTGAGTGCTGGGATTAAAGGTGTGTACCACCAACACCAACCTTGAAATTTACTGCTTAATCTTCTTGTTTGTCTACTGCTTAATCTTCTTGTTTGTCTACTTTCTTTGTAAACTACAGATATACAAATTATATTTGAATTTGTGTTTTCTAGAAAGTTCCTTAGCAATCTGGTCCAAGGTAGTATAAAGACAGTGGATTCTTAACAAGCATACTTAGTGGGGGAAAGGGTGTGGTCTAAATAGGTATCTAAAAAGGATCTGATTCAGAGAAGCCAAATTTAGGCTGGGCACATACTAATTGTAAAGAAGGTGGCATGTGACCAACCGAGACTTAAAGTTTTCAGTTTGTAACTCTCACTTTTTCCAGGCATATCTAATGATACCTACAATACTTCTGTATTCTGAACCATTTCAACTGATGTTCGTAGCTCACCTGGTTCCAGTAAAGGGGTACTTATGTTGGAAACAAACTTTGGGATCAAACATTGTTTAATATTTCTCATAATTCTGGGGTGATGTAGCTGAGAGTGAACTGATCAGGGTTATGAGTGTTACTGGATGCCTCCTTATAAGTGTGATCACTAATAATTCCCAGCAACACTATGGAGCACCCAACTCTACAAATAAGGGAAATAATCTTACGTTAGCCAAGATGTTTGGGTCCTTGGCCATCTTTCTTCTCTTTTTATTCTGTAATAGCATCTGCCTGAGTGTATGTAAGGGTTCAGAGTATTAAGAGTCAGGCTTTCTAGATTAATGCTTGCTAGGTGCCTGCTCTTTTCTAAAGAGAAACAGGGGAGAAGTGGATCTAGGGGAGAAGGCAGCAGTAAGGGGAGCTTGGAAGAGTAGAGAGAGGGGAGACTGTGGTAGAGATGTGTTGCATGAGAGAAGAACAAATAAAAGAAAAACAATATCAAAATCTTTAAGTACCTCACTCAATCTCTGAACCTTACATTTCTTTCATGTAAAGTGGATAATGAAATGATGTTAACTTATATCACAGAGTGGTTACAGTGATTCGATGGGATACTTACCACGTGGCCTTTATCATAGGGACTGGCTCTTAACCAATTGTTTATTCAATGGTGTGTATTATTGAGACCAGATCTTCCATCACTTTGTTTCAGCATACTTTCCCCTGCCTCCCTTACAGGCATATAGAACAGAGAATGCCCCAGAAATGTTATGGAGACCAATCAAAGATTAGCACAATTATTAATTTTTTAAAAAGAGAGAAGAGATAAACATTTTAACTTTAAAAAGTACATGGCTAGCCAAAGATAGATTGAGAAATATATTACTTTGTCCCTCCTTTGTCAATGACTCTGTGGGCTTAATACATTTTTACTTTGCCTTCGTACTTGTAAAAATACAGAAGAAAATATTAACAATTGCAAGTGGAATGTTGTCAAGGAAAGTCAATAAAAATGATTGCTCTAGCAATATAAAAGTGTTCCATAAAAGCTTAATAATCAACAGTATTTAAGCTGTGTACCACTGAGTAAGCTGACAGGGTGCCCATGTTTTATAAACAACATTTATGAACTTTCACAATTCAAAATTTCAGTCTTTATGAGTTGTATATAAATCTGGGAAGTGGTTGAAGCCACATTTCAAATCTAAACCTCTTCTGAGGCACCCTGCCAAAGAAACATGAATACCCAGGGGAAATCCCACTTCTAACACACAGCCTGGTGAAACTGGTTTGCCCTTTAGAGAGCTAAAGAGTGAGATGGGACTAAAAAAAGAAAAAAATATACGGCTCCAAGAAACATACAGACTTTCTTTAAATCTAAAAATGTAGGCTGGGTGTTTCATTTTCTTGTACATAATTACCTTAGAAATTATCAATTTAATCTGTTATGCTTGCTCATAATGTAGCTACTGGTATGTGTATGATACAAAGCTTTTTTAATAGCATAGCTTAAATTGCATCTGGGTCACTGAAGTACTGTTTTTTGTTTGCTTGTTTTTGTCCTAAAGTACATTGCAAATAGAAGTATTCCATGTCTATTTGTATGATTCAGTTGAGATTATTTTAAATGCCACTCACTGAATTTCATCAAACTATCCCTAACAAATGAGAATAGCCTGATATTAAAGAAACATATATTATGAATTTTTGTGACATGGATTCTTACACAGCGGAAGCTATTCTAAATGGAAGAAAATAAAGGAGGTAAGAATGAGAATAAGAGGGGAAAAGAGAAAGGGAAGATAATTGAGAAGGAAAGACCAAAGACAGCAAGTTAATTTTTTTTCTTCAGCAGAGAATTGCAAATGTAAACGTCCCTGTTTCCCCGACCAGTACTGATGATTACACTTTGAAAGATGTAATGAAATTACAATAAAGTGTAGGACTGGTGAGATTGCTCAGAGGGTAAATTCACCTGCCACCAAGCATGCTGACCTGAATTTGATCCCTAGGCCCCACATAGCGGAAGGAGAGAACTGGCTTCTTCAAGTCATCCTTTGACTTGCATGTGCCTGTGGTAATGCTCAACACTCACTTAGCAAAAACAGAAAAAAAATTAAATAAAAATAAATAAGTGAAGCTTAACCAAATCAACACCCAGAATACTAATTTCCTATTGCATCTGTCACATGCTTTGTGTCAACTACGCAGTCAATATCAATGGCTAATAGCCTCCTATGTGGGTAACATTGCTAACACTATATCAGCAGAACTGTTGGAGTCCTCTTTGAGAAAAATCCATTAGCAGCACTGAAGGTGAGGGACAGAAGCAGAGGACTCCATCATTGAAAGCCAATGTGTACATTGTTTGCTCAAAACAGAACTTCAAGGACAATAGGATTAAAGAAGACTTGAAGGTTCCCCCTCATCAATGAAGGAGGAAGTGTCCTACAGGTGTTCCAACATCCTATTTCCTATAAAGTCTTTGTACAAAGTGGTCAAAGGCACACTAAGTATTGAGTGTGTGCAAACAGAAGGAGGGATATATAGTGGGGAACTAAGGAAAACAAGAAAAGAAATTAATCACTGCAAGTGGTACTTAGCAATAACAAAGCCTTAAATAACAATAAAATAGCAATAGTAATATAGTCATAGTTTACAAATAATTTCCATATGTATTAAAGGCATGGTCAGAGTTGATTTGAAAATTCTTAATTTTATTTTCTTAGATTGTCTCCTAGGATTTATTTGACCCCTGCCTCTACTGTACATAGCTAGCTTATCTCTTTATGCCCCTTTAGGCAGCCATGGAATCCTAAACCACCTCTGGTAGTAGTTCATTTCCAAGTAGTGCAGTCAGATTGAAAATACTCTGTTAGAATGAAACTCAGTGAGGGCACAGGAAACATGAGGCAGAGCCTCTGGGAATTTGGGAGTGGTATCATATGATAGATCTCGTCGTCACCTTCAGGTTTTGTGATTCCATGAAATTTACCATGACTGAATAATTTGTGCTTTTCACACTCAGCAAGTCAGGCTGATAGAATTCAGTCCAGAAAAGCTACAAGCTGAATTTCAGAATCTAACTGAGATAAAATAATCAACCCAAAGCTGAGGTGCAATAGATCTAAAGTTATACCATGTTTTTATGTCTATTCTCCAAACTCCAGAAATCTCAGTTTAAAATATGACCTGAGGGATCCAAATACATCATCTGTTGCTTTCTGGATTACCTTCATGTTGAACTTTACCTACATGCCCAAAAACCTTTTATTGCACATTATACAGTCTCCTTTGCTCAGATATTTTTCATCTGGAATTTAAAGAGCTTAAGACAGAGTATGTCATCTACCTATATTCAGTGACTAAACACATGTTAAATTAAATAAATGATTAGAATTCGCAGTTATAAGAGGAATCTATAGGCAGGTAAAAATATTACATATAAATTAAATCTGGTCAATTTCTAGTCTTCTAATATTTGACATTTATGGAATACTAAAATATTATAGTCAATTTTTAGAATGATCTAAGCTTAAAAATAATGAAATAGAGTTTCTTGCCTATTCTTATAAAATATATTAGATTTTTTCATTGGTTCACCAAATTCTTTCCATCAAACCAAACCAAATGATGTGTGTGTGTGTGTGCGCGCGTGTGTATAATTACATTGTATCTTTGTGTCTACTCCCCAAACTTTAAAAATCCCAGTTTAAAAAAATTATGATCTAAGGAATGTCAAACATGTCATACATTTAAAAGCATGATTGGCTTCCAAGAGTGACAGAATGACACTCTAGATATCTGCAAAGTGATTCCCAGACTGAGGCCTGAACTCTAAACTGAAAGGGAAACAAAACAGTTTTGTTGAATAAACTGAAATCAATGCTCTAGCCACATTTCTTGCTGTTATTGAGAAAATAAGTAACTAGTATAAATAAGCATGATTTATTTGGAGTTTGAATGGGAAAGTATGCTGATAGCTATGGCAATTATTATACTCTAAAGGTTTACAGAATGTGGGAGCTAAGATGAAAAAAAATAGACCTGAGATAGTACAGAATAATTATCTTCAATGTCTTAGTATCTAGGCGAATGTTCAATGGTTGTTTTCTCAATCTAAATGCCAGATATTTTAACATTCCTGGATTCGTCTCATAATCTAGTCTCATGAACTTTGCCAAGGCTTAGACCCTTAGTCTATGGGATAAATCTACAGAGTTCTAAAGGGGCAAGTCAACCCAGTTAAACTGGCCCAGAAGTATCTTTATCTTTAAAGACCTTTGGTGTTGAAATGTACAATTGTTAATCTTGATTGTCACCTAGGAGATCAGTAAAGCACACCTCAGAGTGTGTCCATGAGAGAGATTCCAGGGATGGTCAGACACAGAAGTTTTTGTCTAATCAATAGTTGGTTCCACTGATTGATTCAGAATAGACTTTAACTGCTGGTGAGGTCAAGGAAGGTGGGGTGTAGTTAAGAAAATATGTATATGCCTTTGAATAGTATTCCTCATCCATCCATCCATCCATCCATCTATCTATATCCCCCATCCTTTTTCTAGCTACGAAATGTACAACTTTGTTCTGCCATACACTCTTGATGCCATACTATTCGGCTTTACTATAGGCCCAACACAACAGAGCAAGCCCATCATAGAATAAAACATCTGAAGCTATGTGACAAAATAGTTTTTCCCCTTAAATTGTTTTTCTTGTATAATAAGCACAGGGATGAAAGCAACATAAAAAGCATTTTTGGTTACACAAGACTAGTGAAAGACCTTGAAGACATCACCATTGTGGATATGTTCGAGTGATGGACAGAACCAGCTTCCAAGGAGGAAAGTCTATTAGATTTATCTTATATCCAGGGTGTTCTTTTCCAATTATGTGCAGGCCCTTTGGGCCATAATAATAAAAACACTCCAACTTCCATGTTATAGCTCCAAACTGAAGAGAATCCAGTACCTTTTCATAGTCACAGTCAATTCTCAATTAGCTATGCATATGAGAGTAGTGTGTTTGATAATAAAATGATAATTTATGTATTGGGGATTTTTTTCCTTTGATTTTGGCAACATCAACTGACTTATTTTCCTAATTGTGTCTGACCCCAATTAGTGTCATAGTTAACATTCTCCAGAGTGTACATATATAAACACATACTACTCACCAATTCGTGGTGAGTGGAATGCCCAGAAACACTTTGTGGAATAGGGAAAGGAGAACTAAGATTATATTTTTGTTCTGGCAATTCACACACTAGATAATCAATAAAGAGTTGGCTGTATTTATAGGAGGCTCTTCCTAGAGCCAAATAATCACATTAGCTAATTCCTACCCATGAAATAAATGTAGTCGCAGTAATTACTTATTAAACTAAGTCTATCAGCATACAGCACATTTTCTTTTAACTGGGATTATCAAGCTTGACTGTTTATATCAATCCAATTAAGATAATTGTCTGACTCTCCAGTACTGGCTGCCATGTAATTCTTTCTCAGTTTTCTCTCGGGCTTGTAGATTTGGGGGAATTCAGCATAACTTTCGTGGTTTCCACACAGTTGTCTAGACAGTTCCCCCTGGACGATGCAGGTGGTCTGGCTCGGGGTGCATCCTGCCCTTGGTCCCACCCTTGCTATAGTACTCACCTTTCTCTTCCTCGGCTTGGCTGCTTTCTGCAGTCTCCGTTGGAGGCTGGGCCGCCTTGGTGGCAGCATCCTCTGCAGCAGGGGGGGTGGCAGCAGCATCAGTGACAGGCACATCGGCTTGTTTAGGCTCCTCCTTGGCAGGGCCATCTTCGGCCTTGGAGGACGGCGAGTTATCAGTGGTAGCTTTAGCGGCACTTTCTGTCTCAGCTGAGCCGGCCTTCTCCTCTGAGGGGGCTGCATCTCCCTCTCCTTTCTTCTCCTCAGAAGGCGCATCTCCTGCCTTGCTGGGCTCCTCAGCCTTGGGACTGGTGGCTGGGGCTACATCGGTAGTAGCAGGGCCATCGCCTTCCTTCTTCTCCACACCATCAGCAATGGGAGCATCATCCTTCTTCTCGTTTGCCTCGGCCTCAGCAGCTGGTGCATCGCCCTTCTTCTCGCCTTTGAGCTTTTTCCTTGTTATGTGTCCACGGAAGCTAGCCTGAATTTTGGTGGCAGCCTTATGAGCCTTATCTTCCGGTTTGACACCATCTTGTTCAATCTTTTGGTCCTCATCATTCTTTTCAACCTTTGTGAACAAAAAGGGGACAAAAATGAAAAGCTTAAAGGATGTTTGTTCTTTTCCTTCAATTCTCGACATTGGATAGCTTATTGAATGATTCACTCTGGTCTACACACTTTACTGGGGAGTTAAGGGAAATTCAAATCAACCCTCAAAGACACCTCTCCAGCCACTCCTCTTCTCTTGGAGATAATGTTTTGTCATGTAATCCTGTCCGACTTGGAGCATGAGCTCCTTCCTTCTCAGCCTGTTCAGGGATTTGCAGATTTGGATTACCAACCAAGTATCACCATCTTTCTGACCTCCAAGAATCATAGGCATTAGAAGTGTATGCTGGAGCAACCCTGTATTTCCAGAACTCAGGAAGTTGAAGTAAGAAGATTATGTAAATTCAAGGGCAGGCTGGACTACATAGTGAGTTCCAGGCTAGCCTAAACTACAATGTGAGACCCACACCCCTAATTCAAGTAACAAAAAGTAAACAAACAAAACAAACTGACAATCAAGTCAGTGTTGTTCTACAAAGCAATTGAAATAAGCCTTGTTTTAGATGTAACTTGGCAACTCAAATCACATTTGTTTTAAGTTTTCATAAAAGGACTCTCAAAAATCTCGGGTCCTCAGGATTTCCGAGGACTCTAAAACTTGACGATTTAAGAAATATTATGCAACAGCCTCTCTCCCTAAGCTTCCAAGCATGATCAGAAAATTAATAGACTCAAGGAAAGAAGCATGCTAAATATTTCAACAGTAAATCCCATCAGGGTCTTATGCAAAATACAAATGAATTCCAGAGCTTCGAGGAATTCAGGAAGTGGTGAATCAAGACCTTGGTGAGCAACTGTTTATCTCGATATTTGGTCTACCACCATCAATAAATATATCAGGCCTTCAAAATTGGAACATAGAAAACAGTCATTATCATTGAGCTTTAAAAGGTGAGAAAAATTATTTTGATTGTTTAAAAAAAATGGTTCAAATTTACTAAGTCACTATCATAGCCCCAAAGTAATTTAAACTTAAAATTAGTTTTTATTATCATAAATAAAACATCCTGGTAATGCAGGGATGAAATTAGAATGTAAACCATTTTACCTTTTACAATAACATTTACAGTCTTCCATGTGCTACAAATGACCTTTCTCTATTTGGAAATTCAATCAAAAGGTAGGAACAAAAGGTATAGTCATGTTAAAAAATGAATAGGCAAGTATACAAAATTCTGCATCATTGTGATGCCATGGTGCCCTGGATGGCTAATAGTAATTTCTATTTCTTCTTTTAGCATGTATGTATGTATACATATATACAATCATACACAGATACATATACATACGCACACACACACACACACACACATAGTTTCATTCATTTCTATAATGAATTTTACTTGTTTTCACACACTCTCCACTACCCTCTATCATCTGCTCCCTCCTTTTCTTGCCAAAACACTTCTTCCCAAGAAGCCATCCTCCTGATTTCACATCCTCCTTTTGTTTGTGTGTGTGTGTGTGTGTGTGTGTGTGTGTGTGTGGGGTGTGTGTGTGTGTGTGTGTGTGTGTGTGTGTGTGTGTGTGTGACCCACTGAGTTTAGAGTTGCTTGCATAAACATGGATGGGAAATTGTTTGCTAGGGCACAGGAAACCTATCAGAATCTACACCACTGAAGAAAATAAAACCCACACCTTCTCCCAGCATCTGTTAACAGCTCACAGACCCTCAGGAAGGAGTAGTCTCATAGGCCCTCCTCACTAGAGATGAAATGTTGAGGGACCCAGTCATGTGCATATCCTGTGTTGAAGTGAGGTCATGAATACAATGGCTAAATTTTGAGCATCCAACTTTTGCTCACATTTGTAAGTCCTGTTCTAGGTGCTGTGAGTTATAGCAATACAGAAACTTGTTCTCAAAAAAATTAATAAAAGTGTTTATTGTGTTCTATGTTCTATGCTTGGCACTAATCTATCTTTGGGTTTGAGTTTGCCCTTTGCTTTAGTTTAGGAAGTAAGTCACAGCAGTCAACATGCAGTATGCTTTTCCACCTGTCATACCAGCCCAACCCCAGTGACCCAGATCCAGCTAATCACGATATGGTCCTGTTTGACATTCTTTGAACAAATACCCAGACCATTATTGCTTGGGTCCATCATCATCCTAGTGGATATACAAAGATGTCTTTTAAAATAAGATATATGTGAGTCTAAAATCAAGATCGACAATATCCTTGATAAAATTCAAGTCAACCTTTTCTTTTCCCTCAGTTAGTCATGCATATGATTCTATACAGAAGGAAAGAGAAGTGACAGCATCCTCCTCTTTCCTTCTACCTCCCAGGGCCACGCTGCAACTGCTTCTCTTTTGGAATCACCACCTCCCTCCTGTCATCCTGCTGCTCTTGATGGCTCCTACTGGGACACACACAGCACAATCTGGGGCACCAGAGCATCTGTCCCTGCCAGGAGCCCTCTGCTCAGAGATGAAATCATAACCCTGTAAAATTAACAGTTGTGAATGGAGCACAGAGTAAAGCCAAGATGTTATTTATGATACTCTATTGTGGATTTTCTGAATGAGACACTATCTTATATGATGGGACATCTGCATGTAGGCACTGATGCCAAGTACTTCTTCAATATAAATACTACTCCTTCTGTGGATAAACAAACTAGTTATTTCATATTAGGCCAATATGCAGAAGAGTCCCTCCGGTGACTCAAGAAAGGTCTGTGTCCCGTTAGGAACACATATTTAAAAAGTGGAAAACAGAAGGAGTTGAGTAAACTAAAACTAAGAATGTATGAAAAACCAATATGGGAGCCCACTGCTTTGTAACCTAAACAAAAATATACAATTTTTAAAAATGGTATTTGAACTGTTACATGGGTGAAAAATGCTTCCATGTAAGACACAGGCTATTAAAGAAAAATCTCTGTGACAGGAATGAAATCTTTCACTATGAGCTATTAATCAGAGATGCCCCAGAGAACATCATCTCCTACCCATACCCAAACTCCCCCAGAAACACAGGCTATTTCCATTGTTTTTAGTTTCCAACCAGAACTAAAAACACTTGGCTCCTGAGGAACCAGAGATCAATCTGGAAACAACTACTTAGAAATACTGACTTGCCTCATCCATAGCATGATTGCATCAGTGGTCCAGTCTATGTTTGGACTCAGTTTCTTTTACCAAATGTACCCATCTCTCAAGTCCAAGTTTATTGTATTACAAACCTAGGATTGCTTGAAGTTTCTTTAGGCCAACACTCCAACACTTTCGCTGTGTACAGAGTGTTAACTGTTTACTTGACAGCATCTGGAATATAAGATATCAGCCCCTCACAACACCCCTGGGTGATTATTTAGCCATTGAGCATGCCTGTGGGGATTATGCTATGAAGATAATGAGGAGATCTAGTCTACAAGTGGGTCAGGTCCTTGTCTGACCATAAAGGGTCAAATGAGCTAAACAAATACTTTTATTTCGCTTCCTCCTATTTGTGGGTGTGATGCAACTGGCTGCTTCAAGCTCCTATGCCTTAACCTTCCTAACATTATAGTCTGTACCATTGTACTGTGAGGGAAAATAAACCCCCTTTAACTTGTTTGTGAGGACATTTTATCACAGAAAAGGAAAAGAATCCAAGAAGCTGAGAACATCTTTGTAAACTAATTATGGCCAATATAATTGGACAGAAGTTATTTTTGAGAAGAACAACCAAGGGGCAAAAGATGTGCTAAACAGTGAATGTTTCCTCTAACACAATAGTATTTGTGCATATGAAAGAAAATCCGATGTGACCTATAAAAAAACTGGAGTAAAATATTATTACACAAATATGAAATTTAGCAAATATCTAGCTATGAGCCACTCTATTCTTATTAATTACTTATTTTAGTGAAGTTTTATTCTCTTGTGATCATAATTGATACATGGTTAACATACATTAGAAACACTATGCAAGTATCAAACCAGTTTACACTAGTGCCTCTACACTTGCTTTAAATGTAGTTAAGGATCCAGAAATACATTCAAATGCCCCCTTCTAAATGGAAGGGGGGATGGGAGAGTCTCTTTTAGTCCCTTAGATGGAACGTTCTTGCATTTTTCTGGGTAGAAGTAGATGGGAATAATCACAGCTGGGGTGCACAAGATTCCTTCCTTGCTATGCTTACTTAGTTTGAAGATATTTTTCCCTCCAAGATAAAAGGAAAGAGAATGTAGGAAGAAGCAATAAAAGTTTTAAGCCTTTTCCAGCAATTGTCATAACTTGATTCACTATGACTCAGTGTCTGATAAAAAATCCTTTCTTAGTTACAGGCCAAGTGAGATACTTTCATGACCAAGTAATTCCCCAAGGGAATGTGTGAACAAAGAGGGATTCTGGAAATCCTGGCAGAGTGGTAGAGAGAGAATTTCTGTTTTTCCTTAAAGGAAAGTGCAGCATATTACTGCTGTCACTGCTGCAGCATCAACAAGAAAACAAAAAATGACCTTCAGTTGTCAGAATAGGAACGAAATATGGAACGAGATTCTATCTAGCACTACTGTTAAATTCTCAGATGATACCTAGTGATAAAAGAAATAGATCTATGGTATATTTTATATATTATTTAGCATGTACATTTCACCTACTTCCTTAATAATATTTTAAAACATGCTTTAAATGGTTTTAAATAATATTAAATAGTTATGTTTTCTAACAGAAAAGTTCAGCATGTGAGAAAGAACTTGCCTATATCGGCTGCTGAGTCCAAGTGTTAAGACTGATATAGGAATCAATACATGGCAGGGGATGAATTAATATTTGTTGAAAGAACTAAAAATTCCAACATCTTGTGCTAGGTGTTGACTTAACCTCAACAAGTAAAGGCACTCTACACAGAGACTCATGTCCTGAGCTTGTTTCCCAGGGAACTCACATAGCAGGAGGTGAAAACTGACTCCCCAAGGTTGTCCTCTGACTTCTATTCTCTACTTGTGCACCTATGCATGTGTGCAGGTACACACACACACACACACACACACACACACACACACACACTAAAAATACAGTATATTTTTTTAAAAAGAAAACAAGCATTTAACATTCCAAATAATGTCATTTCGGAAAGATAATAGGCAAAGATGTCAAGGTTTCCATTTGCAAACTCTGTGCGAAGTCCTCTCTTCCCAATGACAATGTTCAAGAGCATCTCTCAGCATAGAGATGAAAGAGATAAATTGAACAAGGAGAAGTTACAAGTCCCATTACTGATGCTAACATAAGAAGCCAAACCATGCCCAACTGGGTCTAGACAAAAGACATACTCATGCCATCCATGGGTTAGCAAGTCTTAGCAATAAAATGTTTCCAATATCTACCTCTTCTACATCCATAAAATTTCTGAAGACATTTGAAGAGGATTATAACAGAATCTCTCTTCTTCAATTGATACCTAGTCTGTGCATTGCTCAAGGCCTGAAATTGGATGATGCCCTCCTTTAAACTGGAGTTGGAAAGATTCTAGACTTAAGAAAAGCCATATATTTATGCTAGTCATTTCATAAGTCTCATGTTAGACAAAAATTGACCAAAACACTTATAGAAAACATTTGGGTGTGACAGAAAATGGGATAGGTTGCCTGATTGAATCCAAGAATCCAAACCACTGACAGGCACATTTAGGCTTGCACTCTCAGAGGTCACATTTCCTTAGAGGTCAGTGTGATGGAAGAGAGAGAAACTCCCTACCACTAAAAGATTGACAGACAAACCACAGAGAGACTATGAAGCTTCTACTTGTCTGTAGTTGGCTGCACTATCTGGGGCAGGTTAGGTGTGGAGCCTTGTTGGAGGAAGCCCATCACTGAAAGGTTATAGATTCATGCCACTTTTGGTTTGCTTCTTGTTTTATGCTTCCTGGTGAAGGTGTGGTCTCTCAGCTTCCAGTTCCTGCTGCCATGCCTGCTATTCACTTTCATGTAGCCCTACCAAGATAGATCCTTATCCTGCTGGGGTCATCAATTTAAGTAAACTCTTTTGTAGGTCACTTTGGTCGTGGTATTTTTATCACAGCAACAGAAAAGTAACTAATATATCTGGTGACAACTGAGGTATAGGGAGTAGAGAAGTCAGCCAGTCCATATAGGATAGCTGGATCAATAGCCCAGACATACCCCTGGACCACCACCAGGGGCAAATCCTTTCCAAGGAAAAGACCCAAGAACAAACAATAACCAAGTCTTCTGGAGAAGATGGTCAGATCTGCCCAGCAAGAAGGAATCCCCAGGCTTGTAGAACTTAACATCAAGCAAACTTCTTCCCTGCCAGACACTGCAAATATCCCTTAATTGGACACTAAAGAATATAAGAAACAATGAAATATATATTTATTTAGATCACTACATTCTTCTACTACGCAAAAGAGTACTAACCGATTTATACTTTCTTTCCTTCTCAACTGGCATGTGCCGTCATTCCACTGCTAACTAAACTTTTTGAACCATAAACCCTCTGAGAACATAACTTTCTTAGTTTTGCACTCCCTCAGTACCACAGTTAGTTAAAATAGTGTCCCCACATTACTGATCCTTAGAAAATACTTACTGATGGTTTTTAGGTGACACATTTCACTTTGTATTGCACAAATTATAGATACTTTCAGCACTTAGATTGCTGCTTGGGTATCCTGAAGATGCTCACCAAGTCACTCTCCAAAAGTCCTTTTTCTATACCCTTTTTCATGTGTGATGAGAGGACATTATATACATGCAATATTTCAGTTCAGTCTTTATCATGACCATGTGAGGAGCATATCATGCTGCCTGATTCAAAACTCTGGCATTTAGAAAACAAAAGGAAGCTGTGTAGCCCAAATTCTAAATGACATAGCCCATTCTTGGTCTAGTGCTTTTTAAAATAAAATGCAGAAAGTCAATATTTCTGAATTATTTAGAGCATGAGCTATGAGTTACAAATATAGGTATGAAATCCTGTCCTGCTGCAGACCTATTGGCTCACCACCTTGGGCAGGTCAGTCTCAGGTTTCTTACCTGTGAGGGGAAGAGTGATAGTACTATCCCACTGTGTTGTGATAACAGAATGAGTAAACCATTGAACACAGTCCCTGACACATTGTATATGCTCAGAATGGGTTACTGCTAAATATCCTCTTGTATAAAATCACTCTCATATGCCAGGCACATGCCTGTAACCTCAGCATCTCAGAGGCAGGGAAATCAGCAGTTCTAGGCCAACCTCAGCCTTATATTGAGTTGAATGATGGATTACATGACATCCTGCCTCAAAAAAGAGAAAAAGACAAATAAATATATAAAAAAAAAATCACTGATACCATCATTATCCCCTTAGAGCAATGTGTACCTCATCAAGATACTTAAGTTAAGATCTGTCAATAAGATAAATATCAAACATGGTTTGGCCATTAGACCTTATTTATTACTTGGCTTGTTGGCATGCCCCTCTAGTGAAATGGGTGTGGGATGGGGACACTCCTTAACTCACCTGTACTGCTTAGCTATCTATATTCAAAGGTGTAAGCAGTACACTGTCTAAAAATGCCACAAAAGGAAGAGGTTTGTTTTTTTTCCTATCCCTGAGAAGAGAGAGTTGTGTATACACTGTCAAGGTTAAATAACAGTCCCATTTATTTCCTACCTGACACACTAACTGTTTCCTTCTTTTTCCTCTCTAACTTTGCTTATCCTCCAAACCTCTACATGTCCTGAAGAAATAATGAAATCTAGTCATTTTCAAAATATATAAAATATATAACCTTTGTCTGACACTTCGCAAAATATTCTCATTTTGCTACTATTTTTTCTTGTGTCCAACTGATCCACTTATATCCCTTTCACATCTGAACTGCCTGGACTGGTTCTGAGAACTACTGTGCATATATGACTGGTAATAACCATAGCTGATTGAAACTTATAAATGCAAATGCCACAGATTTTGTGGGGGATTAGTATGAGAATGTTTGTTCCTATGAGAAAGAATCATTTTAATTTCTGATTATTCAACTTCATTCAACACTGCCCCATGGGTAAATTAATAATACCTGAATGTCATATGCATAATCTAGAAAGGGTATATGTTATCTATCACCAGTGTACATGTTATTATAAAATCTATTTGGTAGGTGATAAGAAAGAAATTTAAAATACCATTGGTGTGTGTATGGGGGGGTGGAGACAGTGTTTTGAATTGATGTGTGATTCATCGTGGAATATTTTGCACTTAATAACATTGTTTCTCAAAGAATCCCAATGACATAGCGTAAGTGAATCTGCTATCACCTTTCCAACCTAAGGACATAAATAGGTGAAATAAATAAATAGCTCTACAGCTAGTAGGATAGATCTTATATATACACTTATAATCTCATACACTTTTCACACCTACCAAAGTCATGCCAACTATTTAATAATAGACAAATTATCATTGAGTCTGTAGCAATCCTAATATCAGCTCCAAGTCAGGAAATATATAAAACCTATAAAAGATAAGGGACAGGACAATACAAAGTGAAACTTGTTATTTCACAGACACCAGAAAGTGGGTGAGTTCTCTGATAGAAATTTTATGCTTTTCATTCCTTCACAGCACAATGAATAAGAAGTCTCAAGGCTATGCACTCTTTAAAACAGCACGTGCCCCTATCAAAAACTAATATTGAGGGTAATGTGTAATGCTAACCAAAATCAAAAAAAATATGAAGTTTTATATCTTAAGCATTATCCTAAACACTAAATATATGTATTTTTATTTATTCATATATATGTGCCAAATATGTTTAGTAAATATGTAGCTCTAGCACCAGTACTATAGTAGATAATATTGTTTTAGAACAGAAGGGATTAAGGCACAAGGGTACTAACTAACTTCCTCAGAATCACACTCTAGAAAGTAACAGAGCTAGGATTTTAAAGGAAATACTTGAACAATACCTGGAAGTGGAATATCTCCAGGAAGTCAAGAAGATGAGAAGCCAAAGTGAGAACACACTGGGCATCTCTCATGTCTGCAGATGTCCCCCTCAAACTTCCCAGACAGAGTGAAAAACAGAGTGGGCGGAAGTACAGTTGAGAATAGGGCTTTGTCACAGCCAGAGGCTGGCAATGCTGGTCAGTTTCTAACTGAATCACCAGAGCCATCACCCTAGTTTTATCTCCCCTTTTCAAAATCTCCCTCTCCGACAGAAAGGAAATAGAAATGAATTTTTAAAGCAGGAGCTGTGGCATCATGACCTTGTCACTCCAGAGAGGATGTGACTAGTTTTCCTTGGGAAGATTTTGATGGGAAGGATTCATACTTGAAATGCTGACAATAGTTATGAGGTCAGCTTTCCCATTCATTCTGAAAGCAGGACAGAGGAATTATGAGCGTGCAGGGGAAGCAATTCTGAGAGGACAGGGGAAAAGAGGGTGGGGACTCAGATCAGGAATTATAGCTACTTAATTAATGAGAAATTGAGTGGATGCACTAGAATTAGCTTTGTAAATTCTTACAGAAAGAAAGGTAGCAAAGGATAGGTTCCTGAGTCTCATGATGCAATTCTAGTTCCAGTTTCTGCATTAAAAATTGCCTTTTCCTTGCACCATCTCTCTTTTCTCACAGATAGGGAAATATGCAAAGAACCAGCTCTGATTACCTTCCCAGCACTAGCTATCACACTATGTCATCTAGCACCTTGAAGAAATGCTTTACCTGTTTTAGTGGCTGTTATTGTAGTGGAAACCACTGTAGCCCCTCCCACTTTGTGGTCCTACAAGAAGGAAATACTACATGCTTTAAAATGATCTACCAACAAAGAGGACATCCCTTTTTGTCTGAGTAAATTCTTGTGGATTTCCTAAGGAATTTATGATAACTTTTTTTTTTTTAGCAAAACAGTTTAATTAAGCCAGATAAAACAGGAAGGTATTGTCTGATTCTGGCATACTTAATGTTAACAAAAGCTACTTTTCTTTCAATCTGGTGTATCATGGGGAAATGAGGGAGGAGCTGTACAGATTGATGCACATGGAATGCCTAGAGGTGTCCTAGCATCTTAGTTGAGGAGAGAGGATGCTACCACTCTTCCCCAAATTCTGATTTATTCATTATCAACTAATTATTCCTCCTGTTTGTGCATCTCAGATTGAGAACTGAGAGGACTGAGAAGACTCACCCAGGACTTGCCCCAAGACTGAGGCAATATGATGGCTCCCAGCTGAAGTAATTCTTTACATTTTACCTAAACCAAACTCACAGACACAGAACTGAGTGAACCAAAGCCACCTGATAGTTCTGTGGCCTGCATTAAATAGTTCCAACAGAGTTACAGTGATCTGATATGGAAGTAGCCCAGAAATATAGAGCACAAGTTTTTTAATCAATTGTGTTTACTCAGGGAACTAACAGGGCTAGCTGGAGGGGAAATGCAGGGGGAAATCTGGATAAAGATTTTTTTCATTAACAAATACACCTGAGCACATTATTTTCATATTTTAAGCTTTACAACTGACACTGGGTGTTGCCACTGTAATACTCAATCTAAGAGGCTCTTTTACATAGTCTGTTCACTAAACATATTAAGTGAAAACTAGAATTGTGTCTTTGTCATAGTATGTTTCTCCTCCCACCCTTAAAAAAAAAAAAAAAAAGTATGTGCATTGTTTATCAAGCTAGGAAGATATGTGTTGCTTTGGAATTTGGAGTCAACCTAGTCTCCTAAGTGTGAACTGAACTTCAGCCAAAGAAATCCTCACACTCTTCATATGCCAAGGTCTGTGTGCTCACTAATAATGTGGCTGTCCTCAGGGTCTCTGTCTTGCATGTCTGCTGAAGATCTTCACATCCCTCAAGACACATCCCAGCCCCCAGCTCCCTGGCTGGAGAACTTTCTTCCTTTGCCTCAGTTGTGTGTTAAGAAGTTGGCATCTTGATTCTGCAAAGGGTCAAATCACAAATTAAATCAAAACAAAATTCTGACCCATATGGTCTCTATCTCTGCTACTCAACTTTTTCACAATAGTGTGAAATGGCCCATGGGTAATCCCTAATAAATGAGCATTTTTTGTATCCTAATAAAATTATTTATGAATTGGAAAAGATTGCATTTTAGATAAAGCCAAGGAGCCACAACATATTTTTATTGATTTGGGTTTCTTTCAACTACTTAAAAATTTAAAAGCTATTCTCATTTTGCTCACTAGTTTGCCAGCTTCTGGAATAGACTATTAACTTCATGTTAAATCCCCATTGCATCTCCTGCTGTATTTGTTTTGTTTTAAAGTTAAAGTTACTCATGTACTTTCCTTCCCAATACTCTACTACTCTATAAATTACTGGAGAGAAGGAAAGCTGTCATAATAATAATGTTGATAATAAGGGTTATTATTATTAATTATTATTATTAATTATTAATCACCTTGTCAGACACTGAGCTATGGTTTTGCGTGGAAATTCTTGTATGTATAAAATAGGCATTATTATAATTATAATATGTGAGTCAATACCATTTTTCAATGAAAAAAATTAATGCTTATGGGGCTCTTTATTTAATGAGTAGAAGAGCTAGATTTGGCTGCCTTAGCTGCCTGACTGTAGTTCAATACCTCTCACTGTTTTACATACTAGAGTCTTAAATAATGTATGGAAATATATGTTATGATATGGGGTACCTCTTGATTTTTATCCTGACAGTGCATTATAATAAGAAAAACTGAAAATGAACCTACAGGAAATCTACAGGGCTATGGCAAAGGCACTTTGGAGGTAAGCAAGCTTCAGAGAACTGAGAAATGGGCAACACTGAAGTCTGCCTGCCTTAGGAGAGCCTTTGCCCAGTTACTTCTTACATCATACACCTGGACGTGTAGTAGCTAGTGTAATGTAACACGAGGAAGTGCCGAAAGGAATGACTGGTGGAGAAATGCACAGAAACACATGCTGAGCCCCAGTGGAAGGACCAGGACTGTGAACCAACAGCATACTGCTCGCACAGAAGGAAAGAAATGAGTGACAGCCAGAGGACGCTTGTGCCATAGAACAAGACATCCCTTTTGCCATTGGAGTTGAACAAATTGCTTATGTGTGAAAGGTTTGTGGAACCAAGTTAAATGGTGCTAAGTCACTAGACAAAAGATCACACCCTTTAGCTCAAGACACCTGCCTCTGGAGATGATTTCTAACAATCTCCAGCCTGGTGAGGACAGGCAGTGAAAAGCATCCACATTAGTAGAGCAGGCAGTGACCTAGCAACAGGAACATAAAAGGCTCCTTAAATCCCCAGGGCTGCTGCGTCTGTGCAAAGGAAAAGCAAAGAGGAAAATCAAAGGCAGGCTACGGATAGGTGCTAGTGATCACAAAGACCAACAGCATCTACAATACTGAGGACAGGTGGTACTAGCCGCTCTCAGTGCAGACTCTAACCTGGCCCAGGTTTATTGCATTAGGATCTACATCTTAACACATCTAGGCACATTAGTATGATCAGTACTGGCCACACACTCAACATACCTGTTCTGGGAAATACACAGTTCCTTCTGAACAGTAGCCTAAGTGAAAAGACATTTTCAGGGGTAGTCTATTTATTGGATTCAGAGAAATGAGGAGGAGGTGGAAGGGAGAAAAGAGGGAGGAAGAGGAGGATAGTTGTAAAAGAACAAAGGCATTAAATACACACACACACACACACACACACACACACACACACACACACAATATATATATATTCTATTTCTCCAGGAAATGAAGCATCTGAGAAGTTTGATGATTTAATCCTAGAATCTAGTATCTAGTATGGACTGGGTCTTCTCCCTGTTCTCTACTGTCACTGACTTCATCGCACCATTATTATATGTATAGATACATATAATACATATAAATTCATATACACAATTACACATTTGTATCTTATTTTTATGTGGTTATATAAACAGAAAATATGCTATTCCCAACCGATCACCAAGCTGAAAAGGGAAAAACTTTCTGTGGCAGTTGTGGTCCAATGCCTGACCCTCTACAGTGCAGGGTTCCTTTACTATAGCACTTACGAGGTGGTGAATGTGTCCTCTCTGTAAAATAAAGACACTATCATCCTGTAAGTACCAGTTGATAACACCTTGTTACCTGCTGTTACCTGATCTCTTCAAAGGCTTGTAGTACACCATTCATTAGCAGGCAGAAAGTTATAACTTCTGCAAAGCCTCTATGATACAGGAGGCAAAGATTCTAAAGGAGAGTGTGTGTGAAGAATGAGTGCAAGCTGGTTGGAGGAAGTGAATAAAGAAGATATGCAAATCACTGTTACTCTCTGCTGCCATCCATTGATCTCAACCCATTTTAGTAAGAAAAAGAGGGAAACAGGAAAAGAAAACTCTAGCTCTAATCAGCACCCTACTGGCCATTGCAGTGCCATCTTTGTGCACTGTAGCTTCTGCATGGTCTAAGTCCTTTCATGGCCACTGTGTCCTAGGTGGACACCTGCTTGGCAGCTAGCTGTCTGGCTTTTTCACTTTTTAGACATCTCACAATGTCTAAATTTGGCAACATGTATAGTAATTTTACTTCTTTTCACCCTCTTCATTTACTGTCCTCCCAAGTTTAAAAAGAAAAGATGTTGATAAAGAAAGTGGTTGATCCAGAAACCTAAAAAATTTAAGAGTACTAATAATTACCAAGGGCTATTGTTTTCAAATGGGGTCTCTGGTTTTGCCTTGGCTGGCTTTCTCTCCTGTGACATCCTCCATGACAAGGGATTCCTACTTGGTTTGCAAAGGTTGATCCTGCTGATGTAAAGAAAACATCCAGCCCTTGCCCTGCTGAAGAGAAGGGTGAACAGAACCTGGGGGACTCTAATGTACATTTTACAGCTTCCAAAGCAGGAAAAAAAGAAATTAGAGAAAGGCTTCCAATTGACCCAGCTGGCTCTTCCCATTCTTTTTCATTGACCTTGACACTACCCAGGTCTCTGCATAAGCAGGGTGTGTATTCAGACTGACTAATGCAAGCTAAAGAGATACCCTGCTCATTGACCCTCACTGTGTCTAAGAGGTCTGGGGCATAGGCTCAAGCTTTTGTTCTCCAAGGCAAGCCTAGGGAAGAAACAATTACCTCCTAAAAAGGAATTATCTAGCGCTCTGAGAGAATTAAGCCTCCCAAATGCTTGCATAGTTCAAGGAGGGGCTCCGCTGGTTACAGACATCGAGTGAGTCCACACTGCAGGGTGACAAAGGGGTGTGTAAGTGGGGCATGCAAGCAGTGAGCAGTTTGTATCACGCCTTGGGGAACCAGAAGAAACATGCCACGCCCTCAGCTCCCCCGCCCCCGCCCCCGGAAGCTGAGAGGAGGGGGCCCTGAGAGATGAGCACGGAGAAACAAAGCGATGAGATCACCCGGAAGGAGCCAGGACCATCGCGGGAAAACAGAAAAGGAAGGACAAAGTAAGGATGACCAAAGGAAACAGATGTCAAAAGTGGGGAGCAGGGCAGTGAAACCAAAGCAAGGAAAGGAAGCCAAAAAATCAGTGTGTCCAAGGGAGAGCGGAAATTGCAGAGAGGCTAGTCAAAACCAGTATTGCCTAGAGAAAAAGCGAGCTGCTATCAGCCCCCTCCTCCTCGCTCTAAAGCTGACGTTTTTGTCAGTTCCTTGCTTTGTGCATGTTTTGTAAGTTAGGGGTGAGAGGATGAACTGCAGGGTGTTCCTGAATCCAAACCAGCGTGCAGTGTTAGTAGATAACTTGTCTGAGCTTTTCTAAGGTTGGTATTGGCCATTACTTCTCTACCTCCTGAAAATGTCCATTGTTATTACGCCAAATTATGGAAAAGAAAAGGATTAAACATAAGAAGCACCTAAACTGTCAGTGATAGGAGTGAGGAATTTGGTGATAACTTTTTTTTTTTTTTTTTTTTTTGTTAATAAGACGACACCATTTTCCTAAATAAGATAAACTTTGTAAGGAACAGCGCTCAAGGCAGTCACATTTCTTTTGAGGGGACTGAAGACCAGATGGTGGGAGACTAAGCAATGAGTTCTCAATGCCAGGATTTCCAAGCACAGCCCTGGGGTACACCACCCAAAGTGCCAGCAGGGTGTCTGGGAAAGGGGACTGTAGGACTTTCAGATTTCCCTGGGGACGACCTTGAGACAGACAAAAGGGAACTAAACCTTAACTTCACCACACAGACCATTCACTCACCCAGGTCAATTAGCATCTTAGTACCCAGGAGGCCATCTCTTTCTTGGTTGTCAAGTTGATTGAAGGCAGGAACTTGACCCATTTTTCATTTTAATGTAGGTTCCTTGTATGGTTTGTGGCCTTAGGGGACACTCTATAAACACTTGTGAAGTAATGAATGAACCATTAAGTAATTTAGATTCCTCTGTCTTCCTCACAATAAACTGGCCAATTCTATATGGAGATCTAGCTGTTCTAGATCAATTTCATCATTCAGTAGTAATTATGGGCAGTTGAAAAATCCCTTACTTAAAGCTCCTTTCTTCTGCCTGAGGATGACCTTATACAGCTCTTTCTCTTTAGGATGGACCAGCTCTCCTCTCCTATACTTACACTTTGTTACATCACTTTCTCAGGTACTCACTATGAATATATCTTTTCTCTTCATCCTCCCTCCTCACCCAACAGGTTCTTTGACTACTTAACCGGGCAGCAAAATGGTTCTTTTGAATTTCCATTTTAGCCCCCTGTCTCCCAGTCCAGTGCTGTTGAGAATCTCATTTTGGCATGAAGGTTCCTGGTGTTGAGCAGGCTAGTATAACACCTGGTCAGGAAGGAGAGGTGTATGTATGTGGTTTTATGCATATATCCTTCCCCCAAGGAAATCAGGTATAAATACTTGATTCTGTCTTCCAGCAGGACATGGCTTTTGTACTTCTGAATGCTCAGTAGCTATGATTACCTGTACAAGATTAGACAAATGAAGACACTTGTCATGGTTAGGGGAAGCACTCATGGACCTACACCTCTAACTGATGGTTTATATGAAGTTAATGGTTGATGAGAGAGAGAGAATTTTCTGTAGGAATGTGGCCATTGGTAAGGTACCCATGATCCTGTAAACAACCCTAATGAAACTAATTAGTATACTTGGTACACGTACACACACACCCCACTCCTGGGCATGCAATCAGAAGGGGAGCTACTTAGGAGGAGAAAGTAGATTATCAGGAATGAGAAAGGAATAAAAAAAAGGGGGGGGGGGATAGGGAAAGGAATAGGTGAGTATGGTCATCTATGCTAAGTAAATTGAATTAAAGTACATTTTAAAATGACTTTATCTTCATAACCCAGCAATGCTATTTTCTCTTGTTCCCACAAGAAATGTACAGCTTTCCAGCTCCATTTTGGAACAACTTGATGTTTTATAGACAAACTAGAGATTTTAACACCATTTTGTGTCATTAAGGCAGTGGCAGGAAAGGTGTTTTAAGTTTCAAGTTTAACAATTGTTATTTTTGAGATATAGTCTGTGGTTTTTTGGGCAGTGGTGGCACACACCTTTAACCCCAGCACTTGGGAGGCAGAGGCAGGTGAATCTTTGTGAGTTTGAGGCCAGCCTGATCTACAGAGATAGTCCTTGGAAATAGCTTCTGTTTTAAGTAGCTGTTCCCTAAGAGGTTGTTCCACTAATATACCTTTGTTTGAATCCATAACTAACCAATGGGCCAACCTCCTGGAGTACAATGGAAGTGAGGAAGGAGCAATAATATGAACAAAGGAATCAAGACCATGATGGGGAAACCCACAGAATCAGCTGACCAGAGCTAGTGAGAGATCACTTAGATCTGACAAATGGAGAAGCTGCATAAGAAGACTGAACTAGACTCCCTTAATATAGGTGACAGTGGTATGCCTGGGGCAATATATGAGGCCACTAGCAGTGGGTCCAAGATCTAACACTAATGTACAAACTGACTTAGAGGAGCCCATTCTATATGGAGAGATAACTTGCTCAGCCTAGACATAGAAGTGTGTGGGTGGAGAGGTGCCTTTGTCCTGCCTCAACATGATGATGGGACTGACTTAATAGACTTCCTATGGGAGGCCTTATACTCTCTGAGGAGCAGAAGGGAGGTGGTGGGGAGAAGTGAGGCAGGTGGGAGGAGTAGAGAGAGGGGGAACTGAGATTGGAATGTAAAAGATAAATTAATTAGAATTTTTATTTTAAAAGATACTCATGCTTTATGGAAAATGGAAGATTATATCATTACAATGTTGGAGCTTTGGATGACTACATGATTTTCTCCCAGCTAGACTTCAGATTATCAGGAAAAGTGTTTTGCTATCTAGACCAGGGGTTTGCAAATTTCAATATATGTATCTTCCAACTATAAAAAATAGATTCACTCTACCTCTAAGGATACTGGAGGAGAAATCTTCTCAGAAGTACCAATGTGCTGTTGATAGGCATCCTAGTGAGCTTCAGTGAGTGATCCATAGATTGCACTGGTGGCTGGCTGTCACCTGAGCCACACTTCTATTTGAAAATACTTTCTATGAATTTATTGAAAATGGTTATATTGATGAAATCAGAATTTTCTACTTTGCCCCATTCCTTCCGATGGATACCCAGCATTAGAAGCTCTTTCCACAAAATGACCAATAATCCTTACTCTAAATTTCAAAAAAACAAACAAACAAAACATCATGTTGTCACAGTCTTGAAAACAAGCTTACAGACTAAGTCACCCAGTGATAAAACTGAGGCTAGTTAGACCTCTTCACCTTCTGTATCCTCTTATCCCCTTCGAGTTCCCAGGGCTACAGAGACTGAGAAAGCTAAATTTGGACAGAGTAGATAACTGAATTAGATCATTAGTGTCAAAGGCATGCTTTAGCCTCAGGCGTTTGGCAAGTCTCAATTTATTAGCCTTCCATTCTGTGCCTGAAAGATTAGCAGACAAGCGCCTTCCTCTGCTACATTTCAATCAGAGAGACATTGTTTGGTGCTTCTGTGTAGTAGGTATGGACTCATAAAAGCTGAAGAGGATGGCCTGAAAAGAGCAGATTATGCTTTCCTGCCCCAGGAGCAAGGCTCCTGTTGAATAATTTTCTTGAATATAATGTCCAATATAAATGCAAATTAACTTTGACTGTTTTCATCACATCTATTAAGTTATAGGCCACCTATTAGTCTTCTACAAAGTTTCAATACCCAGGAAAGTACAGATAACGCCTATCCTTCAGGCACATGTTAGACATTAGTGCAACATTCTGCACACTCTGCTTGTCATTCTTTAAGAGCAAAATTTATATGGAGTGAAAATGATGAGGATGGTGGTGATATAACCTGTGGTAACAGACCTTTTTTAGTAAATTATTCTAATGTAACAAGCTGGGTAATGCACCTTTGATTTGATTATTCAGGATATCTTGACTACTGTATGTTCACACCAACATGCATCTGGGGAAAACAGGTGACTATGAGACAATAAATTCAATAGTAAAAACACTGTCATTTCATTTGTTTCCTTCAAGGTGATAGAGGTGTATGAGAGAAATAAGGAGTGAGCCATCCATCCAACTGACTCCAGTTTTCAAGTCCCTGCCAGACCTGTCAGTGGTAAATTTAAGAATAATCTGGCATTCACAGGCCAGAAGTTTGATTATTTGGATACAATTAGACCACAATGAGGTCTTGTTTCTATCTAAAATGCACTCACTGAAAGGTCCAAGTAGCTTGAGAGGCTCCCAATTCCACTCTCTCCACACTGTACTTCTTGCCTGAGCAACTAGAAACAAAGATGGTTGTCTCTCCCTTTGGATGTTGAGATTTGTCCAACATCAGCAGAAAACAGTTTAAATTCATCAAATCACCAGAGTCATTTTGTAGTTCTCCCCAGATTTTCCTGCTAAACAACCCAGTGAGTTTTCACACTCTCCAAATGTAGGCACATTCCAGCACCAAAGAAAACTGCACACAGCGTGTCACAGCTGCACAGCACTGCACTGTGTCCATTTCTGGAAAGTGGACTTGGCATTATTTTCCCTCAAGAAACCACCAATTTACACATCTGTTCTTTGCAGCAGCAGATATAATTACCATGATGCTGTTTGTAGTCACATGACCCTGCGAAGGGGGCATTGCTTAAACATCTGTAAACATGGATAAACATCATATTGTGTTTCTTTCTCAAGCAATTTGAGCAATTTCTGCTGGAGGGAAAAAATATCTTTTGTCAGTGTTCAGCAGTATCTCCCTTTCTGAAACCCTTTCTGGGTAAGATTAGTTTTACCCCCAGGAAAGCAGATTTTGCTGAAGCACTCTTTTGACTCAGGAACACTGTGTTCAAGCGTTTAAAGGCTAGTCTGTAAGAGAGGAGGAACGCTGCAGTAGTGTTGGGTTTGCTCATCCTTTCCTAGGATCTTCCAGGAAGAGCTAGGCTCTTTGCTAAAGATAGTTTATATTGCTTAAGTGTCTTTCTCTGAACAAGAACTTTTCAGTTAAACTCATGTACTTTGCTGTGTCACTCCTGCAGCCATGTGGGGAGGAGGGGGAGAGAGACTTGTTCAAGGCCATACTGAAAGTGAGCATACTAGTTCAATTCTTGAATTACTTAATATTTTACTAAGCACCAATGAATTCTGCTTTATACATATAGGGGCCAATTGATAAGTTAAAATGAACACAATGGATTGGTAAAATATGTAAGATTATACACCAAGGCAGAAAATTATGACCTTGAGAAGCCGTCACATTGAGTTTTCTACCCTTAACAGAAAGATGTAACACTAAAGTCATGCTTAAGTGCCTATACATGGTGGATATGGTATGAGAAGAATGGACTGGGACAGAAGATTCCATTATTTCCTTTCTAAAGGTGGTTCACATGTTCTAGAAAACATTTTTATCATTCATTTTTAAAAGTTCATATACTATATAAAAAGTCAGTACTGGGTCTGCTTTTCATGGGAAAAGCCATTAAACACAAACAAGACAAAATATTACTTTTACCCAGATAGCAATATTTACATTTGGATGGAATTACCTAGACTCCAGGGCCAATACAGAGCAGGAACTTCAAAGATAAGGCCCAGAGACAAGATTGGAAAACCTAACTTACAACCAAGATTAGCAACAAGAGATTTGAATGAGGCAGTCAAATCCTTCCCAACCCTTTATTGCTAAGAACCTGTAAACACAGGCCAGAAAGAGACAAGCACTGGAGAGTCAGTGGTTACAGTTAGTGAATCAATGATATGAAACACAATGTGGGGACAGAAGCTGGTCCTCAACCTTTCCATTCTTTGAGACTGAAAAGCTGCTCCACATTTTGTTAAAAACGAAACAAATATCTCCTTATGGAAGCTGCAGTGTGACAAAGTGAGTCATGCAGTAACCCCCAGGCTGGACTGAAATCTTGAGACTGGATTTCTATACCTCCCCTGGGAGAACAATGAACATCAGGGAGCATTAGCTTTTTTATATTTGTTTAGCATTTCTTTGTCTTTTTCTTTTTCTTTTTTTTTTTTCCATTTTTTAAATCTTATATTCTATTTTGCTTTTGGGGAGTGTTGCAGGGGCAGATGAGAGGGGATGGGAGATGGGTAGGATCATGATGCATTATGTGAAAGACACAAAGAATAAATAAAAGAAACAAAACAAAAACAAATATAATATCTCAATATCCCAGGAGAGATATTGAAATCCGGTCTCAGGTTTTTAGCTTAGCCTGCTTTACACTGGAGTTCTAGCTAATCTAATCTGAGGAGATCCTTTAATTTACTTCATAACATTTTTTGGCTGGTAACTGTCTCTTTGAGAGATGTTGAAGAGCCAAACAGAGCAAAGGTATATAAAGTTACATAGGGATTTCTATCCCCAGTAATTGGAGAATTGCCCCTATCAACTTACTAGCTGCCATTTGGTCTCAAGATGGTAGTTCAAACCGATATTAAATCTTTGTATCTATTAACTTTTTCATGATTTGTCAGTGTTTTTAAAACTTACCAGGAGAGAGATCATAGTGCAACTTAGTTGCAATAATCTTTCTTTTAAAAAATCATTTCTTGAAAAGTAGATAGGAGCTGAGAAGACAAAGATATAAAGATGTCTTCAAAATAAACATCATTTAGACATGATAAAAATAAAATGAAAGAAGTGAGTAACACAAGGCAACAGGCATTCAGAATTAAGTATGAGGCATGGTTAATATAAATATGTGATATAGAAATTTCATAGAGTCGTCGTGGAGGCTGGGAAAATGAAATAAAGGGATCCAAAGAAAAAGATGGGGTTTGAAGAAAGAGAATAAAGTTCAGAAAGGCTAAAGAAAAAAAAAAATGGGACTTCAGATGACTATCTGTTGTCAGCTCTTAGTAGACAGGAAGGTAATTCAGTAGATAAACATACCCATTAAATCATGGACTGCATATATGTGTTTAACCAATATTGAGGTTCTTGTTTTGGTTACAGATGAACATTAGTGATCCCTCAGATATGATGGAGCTAATCTAGAACCATGCTAACACATATTTAGAGAAGCCTTAGTCTTTTCCTTGACAATATACCCAATGAAGGGAATACTATGAGGGTTGTGAAGAGGAAAGTCTCTGTAGCTGGAGGGCCACGTATCTTCCTATATATTCCACTTTTGTCTTGACTATGTAAGTTTCTTAATTCCAACACAAATCATAAGCATTTACCTTTTCTTGTTATTTCCCAAGACCATGTTTCTATCTGTAAGTCTCCAATAAATAACACTCTGTGCAGTTCTGGATCTATTTGCCTCTTATGGGAGTCTCTCGGCAACAGGGGCAGGTTATTATATGCTCAGAGAAGGTGGATTTGGAGCAAAACTCTGACCATTGCTTCACTAACCTTCCTCTATTTAACATTACTGTGGTTGGGATGTTTATGACTCCCCAAAACTCATGTTGAGATTAAACCTCCTGTATAATATTAATGGATGGTACCATTAGGAGATCATCATAGCCTTCCCAAATAATATTATTACTCTTGAAAAATAAAGGTTTGCATGAGTTTAGTCCGCTTTGTCCACCATTATGTGGGAACACAGCAACAGGGTGCTAACAGAAAGGAAGAAAGCCTTCCCTAGACACATGATTTACTGTTGTTTTGATTTTGGAGTTCCTAGATGCCTAAACAATGATAAATAAATACCGACTCTACATCAGTCATTCAGTTTGATTTGCTGTAAGGATTGCAGCTGAACAAACAGCAAATGTCCATACATGTGTCTTGTCTATGAGCATGCATTCCTTCCAGTCCAGTCACCTTCTGAACTTCTAAATCTGCCCTCCCTCCTACTTACTGCCTGTTCACTCAGAAGTTATCAATGGCCTTCTTATTCATATATTCATATATCCAATGGCTGGTTTCCCAACCCCACCCTTCTTGATCACTTGGGTTCAAGTTCTGATAATTTTAATATTCAGCATTCTCCTCACTGTCTCCTCACTGGCATCTCTGAGTCCATCTGCCAGTTTTTTGCTTTGTTTGGTTTGGGTTTTTTTTTCTTTTTCTTTTTCTTTTCTTTTTTTTTTTTTTTTTTGGTCCCTCTTCCTATTTCTTTCAATAAAGCATTTTTTTTTTCCATTGATGGGGTAGTAAGTCTTTCTTTGGCTTGTTTGTAAGACTCTACCACCGAAGTTACAAAGTCTTTTAATTGCTCTTAGAGTCATTTGCAATCTGTCCCTGCCTCCAGCTCAGATTCTCCAAATAAATATTTCTTTTCTTGAGGTTTCACTCATGCTGAGCATGCTGGAAAACTTGGTTTTATTTTCTATTTGTTAAGAGTTTTTTTGGTTTTGTTTTTAAGTATTCTTTATTGACTTGACTTTTCCTTTCAAGTTTATCAGTCCTGCCAAAAATAGTTCCACTCTACAAATCTGAGTTAGAAATCATGCTATTTTTTTCTATTCATCACAGAGAAAATTAGGGGAATTGGCCTCAAATAAAGTTCAAAAGGTTTGAAGAGGTAATACTAAGTCTACTAAGGTAGACTAAGTGCCTAAGTCTAGAGAGAACAGACCCATAGATAGATGGTTCCCTATCTCAGAGGTTAATACAGAGTATCCAATGGAGCACACTGAAGAAGTCAGGAGTAGCAAACAGGGTTAGGGTGTGGAAATAGCAGCCTAAAGCCTAAGACAAGGAGAGTACAGGGAGGGATAACTAATACAAAAGATCTATTATAAAAGTTACATGAAAGCCTGCCATTGCAGAAGGGTGTGTGTGTGTGTGTGTGTGTGTGTGTGTGTATGCGTGTGTGTGTGTGCGTGTGCGTGTGTGTGTGTGTGTGCTTGTGTATGTATGTATGTACATGCATTATAGATTTTAAATGGAGCTACCCTACAATAAGATGACACAGTATGCTAACAACAACAACTAAAAGCCTAACATCAGGAATGAGTCACATCTTTTGGAGTTGTTGGGTGGTGAGATTGTATAGCACCCTTTCTTTATTGTTCTTGCTTCCTCTCTAGAACTTGATAGTAAGACACTATTGCTGAAGATATTGCATCCTTGAGTCAAAGAACATTGAGAAATCAAGCTGGAAGCTTCATCCTTACTGGCTAGTTTCCATAAGTTCCATGGATGCTACATAATGAGAAGAGTTATGATAAATCTTACTCAATGAATGTTATGAATTCCAATAATGACCAACCTGTCAAGAGGTGCTCACTTGTGCAACAGTGGTAGGATTGTCACAGTAGCAATACATCACTTTCTGATTAGATTTAAGACTCACTCTACAAGATAAAACCCATATTTGATACCTGTGACTAGACAGGTCCTAGATCCTAGGGGGCGACCTACAATTACTCTACCAAATGGGTATAGTATTACACCAACTCCTAACCACTTATTGTTAGACCCAAATCTCTCAAACCTTATCAGAGAAGCTTCTTTTTTGTAGTAGATGGCAATTAACACAAATAACCACAATTGGTTGTGGTATAGAGAATAAGAGACTTTGGAATATTCAGTCCTAAATGAGATTTTGATATCTCAAGGCTCAGGGATTTTTTGAAAAAGTGGACAGAAATATTCTAAGAGCCAGAGGTAAAGGACAATCTCAAAAAAATCACTGAATTCTGGATACAGCAAGGAAGTTGCATACATGAACTGTGATAGCACAAAACCTATGCAAACTCAACCCAGACATAAATCTAAGCATGGAGGGAGGAAGTAGGCATGTAGTCCTACCCCTACCTAAGGAACTATAGGAAACTGATGGCTCCTGAGAGGAGAAAAAAAAAAAAAAAAACAACTTAGTTTTCTGATGGGAGATGTGATTCTGTATATATGTTTCTCATACTGTTAATAAAGCCCTGTGGCCAATAGAAAACTAGATAGGTGGGGCTAGGAGACTAGGAGGAGGAAGAGGAAGTAGTAGGTGGAGTCGAGATGTAGCCCGGGAAGAAGCAGGAAGCCTGCCGCGCGGCTCCCCGATAAGACGACCACGTGGAAATACTTAGATAAGTAAAAATGGGTTAATAATTAAGACAGAGCTAGCCCATAAACAATAATGGTAATTGGCCAACAGGATTGTATCAAATACAGAGTCTCTGAGTGTTATTTGGGGCACACGTGGTTGCAGGACAATGGCGGCAGAACCAGCGGCAGCCGGCGGGGGAAACCTGCCGTAACATAATGGTGTCAGAAGCGGGACTGAGAACTTTCGCTTAAAACTTAACAAAAGTTTAAAAAATAGTTTTTAGAAACAAAGGAACAGAGACTAGCAAGACTTCTTAGTAGCAGCATTTTCTCCGTTGGATTTGTTTTGTTGTAGACAGAGATTTGCGCAGCTCCTTTAAGAGAGGTTTCCAAAATTAGCATAAGCGGCAAAAACCGCCTTGCTTTTAAAGAGCTCTGCTAACAATTCATTGGTGTGTACAAGAGCTGCAATGAAGGTTTACACTGTGTTTTAAAAAAATACGCTGGCTTGGGAGAGAAAAAGAAACAGGATACAATGGTTTAAAAAGAAAAGAGAAAATAAAATGAATGGTTATGGTTGCGCACACCATTAATCCCAGCACTGGGCAGACAGAGGCAAGCAGATCTCTGTGATTTCAAAGCAAACCTGGTATGCAGTGAATTCCAGGACAGATAAAAGTTACACAGAGAAACCCTGTCTCAAAATATGCAAAAATAGAAGTAGAAGAAATAGAATAATAAAAAAGCCACGTAAAGATGGAAAACACAGAGAAATTTTGGATACTATACGTGCTTCTGTTGTCTTTAAATTATTTGCTTGCTGAGAAAATAACAACTACTAATAAAAGAAATGCTGCTAGATTAATTCAATTTATATATTTTAAGAATGCTTTGACTCCAAATTTTAAGACTAAGGACAAGTTACTGGGGAAAAGGATTTCTATTTTTGTTTCCACAGAAAATGAAAAGCTATGGATTTCTTCCAGACTTACGTGGTTTGATCAAGCCAGACCCCCTGAAACAATGCCCCAGGTGATCCAACATTCAAAGCAGTTGAGACAAAGCCTTGCAGACTACAGCCAAGATTTCTATGTCTTCTTTGAACCTCCATGACAGCGCCCTCTATCAGCAGGAAGTAGTTTGGAAAGAACGACGCTCAAATTCCCAAATATTGTTTATAAATGTTTGTTTTCATTTAAATGAACTTGGTTATAAATGGCTATAACCACAAGCAATCTTTTAAAGGTAAAAAGGGAATTATGGTATAGATATGAATACTTTGCTTTGGAATGGATTTTCTTTTATTGATACAATTTAAGGTCAATTTTGTGATATGTATATTTCTCCTCTTGTTTAGGTATTGTGTTTATATAGCTCATTTAAAAATGTAATGTATAATTTAGTACAGATTATAGAGAGTTACCTATGAGAGTCAAAACTTGGAGTTAAGTTAATTAGGATTTCTAGATATGCAGAGATGTATTTGAGATGAATAGGCATTCTTCAAACCTTTCAAAGACCTACAGAATATGGCATTTAAAATGGTTTAGGGTTTTTCTTGACAATGAGGCACAACTGCTCCTGGTAACACCACCTACAGAAGAAAGGAAGATGGACATCGAAGAAGAAGAAAGGAAGATGGACATTGAAGAAACTCGTTCTAAGTTTGCTTCTAATATGGCAAGACTAGCCATTTGGGCAAGGTACTGCTCTTCTGAACTGTTTGACTTTATGTTGTAGAAACTGGACATGCAGGACCCACAAAAAGGTAACTGCTGATGCAAGATGGACATTGCTACAGGATTCCTGTTTCATGGAAGAGGCTGCCAGACAGCCAGATAGTCTACAGGACACAAGAGAAAAGTTTCCTGCCTTATTGAGGAGTCTGGACACACATTATGGCCTATGGGCTGAAGATGGAACATTACAGAAGAACTTCGGGTGACTGACCAGGCAATGCATTGTCTCTGTCATTTCTAGAGTTTATATATTATCCTTCTATGGTCTTTGATGGAGTTGAAGACAGGTAGTTATGACTATAGTTTTCCTTAGTCAAGATTAAAGATAAGTTACATATAGGACTTTAGACTCACAAAGATAGGATAGATGATATTTTCTTTAAGTCTTACAAAATGTTAATGGACTAAATATTGTTAACTGTGATTCTTATTTGATAACTGTTGTATGGTATATTTTGCTATGTTAAGGTTAAACCCCTTCTTTTACTTTAGACAGAAAAGAGGAGATGATGGGAGATGTGATTCTGTATATATGTTTCTCATACTGTTAATAAAGCCCTGTGGCCAATAGAAAACTAGATAGGTGGGGCTAGGAGACTAGGAGGAGGAAGAGGAAGTAGTAGGTGGAGTCGAGATGTAGCCCGGGAAGAAGCAGGAAGCCTGCCGCGCGGCTCCCCGATAAGACGACCACGTGGAAATACTTAGATAAGTAAAAATGGGTTAATAATTAAGACAGAGCTAGCCCATAAACAATAATGGTAATTGGCCAACAGGATTGTATCAAATACAGAGTCTCTGAGTGTTATTTGGGGCACACGTGGTTGCAGGACAATGGCGGCAGAACCAGCGGCAGCCGGCGGGGGAAACCTGCCGTAACAGTTTTCTTTAAGGATATGGCCTCTGATAAGTCTACCACACTCTAACAGTATACTGGTGGCCACCTACCAACAGTATATTGGCAGCACAAACTGAATTTGATAGGTTTCTAAGAAATTATAAAGTTGAGTAGGTAGGGATATGAGGGCCGATCTGGGCAGAGTTGGAGGATGAAGTTACTGTGTTAATATGATCAAAATATGTTGTATCAGAGTCTCAATCTAATAAAAATGAGACAAACTAAAAATGAAATCTTCAGGAGGCCCCATGATAATTGATTAAAGTAAGAAGAGCTCCTGTACACCTATCAACTGCCCAGAAAGTTCAGAAAGTCATAGACTATGTATATTAGCAGAGACTTTTCTCTGTATGAGCACTGAAAATGGCTCATTTTTCCTGCAAGGTTCTCCAACCAGCTTTACATTTAGATTTCAACTTTGAAAATTCTAGTTAAAGGTGTCATTTCCTCCTCTGTATGTGTTTTTAAAATAAACCCTGGGTATGTCTTCCTGTAATCCTGTGCAATCTGGCATGCACAAGCTACCTCAAGTACTTCTATGTCAGCCCTTTAGCTGAAAACACACATCTCTTACTATATAACACAAATTGGTTTTTGTTAGGTCACATCCCACACACTTGTTTCTATGGACTTGTCCTCACTAACACTCTTCACAGTTCACAGGATGGTCCCTCAAGGCTCCTTCAAAGTACTTCTTATCATCTCATACCATTTCTCTGTTTGTTGAGAACCCTCCTAGTTTTCTTATCTTTAGAGCTTTCAGGCTCTGTTGCCCTTGCCCCCTCCAGGGAATCCTCATTTGGGTTCTCATAATTCCTCTCTTCTTAAAAGTTCAACTTCTTAAACTATGGGTTGGACCATACCATTGTAAAGTGGGAATTTAAAAAATACAAACAAAATAGTAATAGTAAAGGGTTTCTGAACATTCAACAACCCCAAGTAAGTAATTAGTTCAAAATTGAATGTGTAATGAATTCGAGGTGTTACTAGCAGTTTCTCACCAATGTTGAAGCCCATGACTTTGCTGGAGCCTTGGTTCTGAATCCACTGTCCCCGTAAACTGCATCACCCCACCATACACTGGCTAAAGTGCCTCGGCTAAGATTGCTGAAAATGGTTGCATAGTATGAATGGCAATGTTTTTTACTAACTATGAAAGATTTCCTGATCCTACAAAATATATGGATTTAATTACAGAACAAAAACTTAAGGTTTTCTTACTCTCCTAGAATTCTCATCATGGAAGTGTTGACTTAGTGCATTTGGAGTTTTACTATTGTAGAATATCTGACTCTTAATCATTCCTGATTGAGTTTGACTCAAGTTTCATCGAAAGTCATTTAATGAGTCTTGGCTTGGAATTGAGAGAGGATTTCAAACAATTCCTGAAATGACCTGTGTCATCCTTCTACCATGTTGTGTACACATTTGTGAACTGATATTTTTCAACACTGGCAATTCTGAAATTGATCATCACTGAAAATCATCAAAATGTTGATCATCACTGAAAAGCAATGAACACAGACTGTATGTTATATCAAATGTTCACCCAAGATTCAATTATTTATATAAAAACAAATAAGCTTAACTAGTCATCTTATTAATATAAAGATTTGCTTTTGTCTTTAATAAGTGACAAAGTAATATGCATATGAATTGCTTTAAATATACTTATAAATTATTATCTGTAAATGTTCCATTTGTATATTTTCCATTTTACATACCTGTATACTGGAATAATGTAAAAATTTCCTACCTGAAAAGGATGAATGGGGAAAAAAAACAAGAAGCCCTGCTTATTCAACAGCTTTGTTTGTTACTTTCTCCGATACTCGTAGTTTGTTTAAGGTTACTAAACATTAGCTATGTTTCTCTCTGAATCTATACTGCTATAACAATATAACAGAAATTGGATTTCTTATAAACAACAGAATTTTGTTTCTGAGTTCTGAAGGCTGAGATGTCTAGGATCAGAAACCTGACAGAGTTAGTGTTTGGAGATGATTTGCAATCTGGCTCAATAACAGTGCTTGATCATCACATTAAGGGTTGGAATTTCAACAGGTGAGGCTTAGGGTTCATGGGATAGCATCCCCCATCCATGGCAATGGGGATTTTAATCCACTGTCCCCATCAAAATATGCCCCATGGCATTAATAGACTATGATCTACCATAAGGGTTTAGAGAACACAAGCTGATTGTTAATACACAAAACAGGGTAAGAAGGTTTCTGATGTGTTACTTTGCAGTGCCAACCTACAAATAAGTCTCATCTAAGAAGTCTCTTGTATTGGGGTTTAATCCTAACACTATTAGGTCTTAAGAGACGGATGCTTACTAACTTAGGGCCTTGCAATTATTTCTGAAGGTTAAGTTTAATATAGAATACTGGAAGGCTTCCTTTCCTTTGGCCACTTGTAACAACCACCCCAGTCCATCCTAAACAACAAACACATTTTGAAGCTTAAGTGCTATAATCTAGAGGTCTTTATATTCTAACCCTTGACCAAATGGCACACTTTTGTTAAGCCTTTATTGAATCAAAGAAAAACAGGAAAGAGGAGAAAGAGGGGGAGGGGGAGGAAGAAAGGAAAGAGGAAGAGAGGGCAGTATTAACTAGTTGTATAAGCAAAACAAACTTGGGAAGTGACAGCTTGGGAAGTTTCCACTATGCACACACAGTTGACACAAGCAGGGTTGCCTGCAGGAAAAATCTTTATAGGTCACAAACGTTGAACAGATTGGTGGCCCAGGCCAGACAATCTGTTTATCCAAGGCTGACTTACCCTTGGCACCAAGTTTCTAGATCCTGGCTGTGAGAGAATAACAGAACACTCTTAGATCATGATTTAAGAATAATCCTATAAGAAGCCGTAATCCAATAGGCTTTTGTAGTGGTCTATTTAAAAGTTTGAAAATTAGTCTAATGTTTTTACCAATTATTATTAAAATCAAACTTCTGATTAATGATCATTAACCTTTACTGTACACCTAAGATATAAATCTCTCAAGTCTCTAAATTGGTGTTTTCATTTTTTGCGATCATTATATGTTCTATTATACAAGACTTTCTAAGGTCAATGACGAAAAGCTTCCAACAATGGTTTCCTTGAGAAATTTATAAGCATTGTACACATGAAAAATTTCATCTTAACACTTCAGATTTTCTTTAAAGCTTGGATTTTACCAAACAAATAAAACTAAATGAAGTTTAGGCTTCATTTAATACCAGAGACAAGTGTTCTGAGATGCACAGATAATCTCTGTGAGATGTTATTTGTGGCATTAATTATACTACATGTATATTGTAAACATAAAACCTTGCATTGGTCCATCTCTGCATGAGATCAGAGAACAGCCAGATAGAGAGGGAAATTTGAGAAATAAAGACACGAGTTTGTAATCCCAGCACTGGGAGAGACAGAAGAATTTGTGCTTTTAAGGCCCACCTTTGGTTACCCAGTATACCTTGTCTCAAAAAAGCAAAACTACTGCCACTACTTATTAATAATAATAACAATAATAATTAACTCTTTAGCACTTGCATTCAAACACTGTTCTGATCCCTGTATCTAACTATTTCAATAGAATGAGTTTAATTGCCATCCTTTATACTGGAACTTAATAATCATTTCCTATTGAATAAATAAATGATTTGCAGATAACACAGCTTCTAAAATCTCTTCTAACTTAGAGAACAATGGAAGTATTCATATATTGGGATATACTTTAAAGATACTTCTCTCTCTGAAGAAAGATGAAAGATTAAACAATTTCTGTAGCTTTCCTGCCACAACAAGACTGTTAGATGGACTCAGACATGCTGAAGACACCCCACATTAACAGAGCCATCCTCTAACTTCCACCTCAAATAAAAGGCATGCAGTGGTGTGGGGTCATATTGTCATAGCTATGGAACTGTCCCTGACATTGTTCCAGTTCTGACTTTATGCTCCAGTTCTTCTAAATTCTCTCAGAATGTTTTAAAATGTCTTAAAAGGGTCACTTAAAAAATAATCCCCACTTATAAGACATAGACATTAAGAAGTTTATGAAATTCTAGTGGTGATCACAACACAGTCAGTAACTGCAAGGATTTGTCTCTTTGCTTTGAGACTTAAATCTGTTCTAGAAGATCTTGCTAGTTTTATCTTTGTGCTGCCATGTTCACTCTTTGAAGATTAACCCAGAATGCAAATGGGACATGGGTGGATACTTAATCTTAGTGCTTAGGATGCCTCATAGTGTCAGACTCACTGCTCCAGGTTTGTTAAACTTCCTCAACCACCTCTGATCTCCTCCTACTTTTACCCATTCATCACCCTGATAGTTGTGCCCTGAGACTATCAGGCAAAATGCAATAATCAGTCAAAGCCAGATGGTGCCAGTAGCAAAAGCAAGCAGTTCCCCAGCAGTGACTGCAATAAATAAATAAATAATACAGTCCCATTTGACAATTTAATGAGTATAAATTTATCACAGCAGGAAAACGCTCCCCCAAATATTTAAACAATTAAGATGTAGAAGAAGAAATAAATAGACATTTTATAGTGGTAGGCAGAACCAAAGTTTTCCTTCAATCCTCTTTGGAGATGCACTTGATCGTATATCTTACACTAACAACTAGACAAACTTCTGAGATGCTGTTGAGCAAGATGAAGGGACAAGAACCAGGAATGACATGGGGAGAGGGGGAATAGATTCTCTAGTGATTACATTTCTTAGCTTATTATTATTATTATGTCTCAGAAGAACTTAAATGCCTGTATTTCAGCATTAAATACACATTTCTTTTTTTCTTATTTAAAAAAAATACATTGCATTTTACATATCAACTCCTTTTCCTACTCCCTCTCCTTTTTCTACTCCCTACCTTTCCCTTATTATCCCCCAATCCATTCCTCAGAGGGGATAAAACCTTCCTTGGGAAATCAACAAAATCTGCCATACCAAGTTGAGGCAGGACCAACCCCCCCTCCGTGCTATATCAAGGCTAAGCAGGGCATCCATCCATTCTTAAGTAGCTCCTATATGTCAGGGTCTTTAGTAGGTTATAGCTAATATAACTCACCAGCAGAGTCACATAACATGCAAGCAGTTCACATCCCACTGGGTGTGCAGATTATAATAAATTAGCACCTGGGGTTGAAGCCATGGCTAGAGGTAAAGATGAAAGTGTATGAAAGGCAACAGGTGAGGGCTGCATGTCATGTGCTGTTTTATATAAGGTAATGTGTAAAAGTTTCTCTGATGAGATTGAACATCTGAGATGTTCAAGGAAGCAGGGGAGCCAATCATGAATCTATGTCATAAACGAACCTTTCAAATTGATGCAGGACCCAGAATCAAAGCCCCGACACAATCAAAATCAACCAGGTAAAAAAATACTATAACTTCAGAACTAATTTCTGGACACAATGTTGTATCTGTGAGATTCTTGTGCAGACTATGTAACCTGGCTTGATTAGGATAATACTTGAGTTCATGCTAAGCTAACCAGTGAAATGGTTCGAATCATAGGCAGGAACCAAGAAAAAGGGGGTCTAGGGGAACACAATGAATAAGAGGCCAATTGGATAGGTCATGGGCCTGTCAGAAGTACAGACACAGTGCCTATGTGATACAACCACTGAGGATAGGATAATGTATAATGGGCATTGCATCTCTGCATAATTGGCTTAAGGTTCAAAGTGGATAAATTTAGTCTTGCCCATGCCCAGCATCCAGCCTGAGCTGAAGAAGGCTCACCTCTGACAGTGGAAACAGGATGTATCCTTGGTGCATGAAAGGACTTCAGGCCTGGGGAAATGGCTCAGCAAGTGAAATATTTACTATACATGCATGAGAGTTGAGTTCAGATCCCTAGCATCCATGTAAAGACTGGGTGTGATAATGGATGTGCTTGTAAGCCCAGTGTATGAAAAGAGACAGAATTCATGGGACTCACTAGCCAGCTTCTTGCTTATTGGAGAGTTCTGAGTTTAGTGAAGACTTGTAAGAAAATAAGAAGGGTTTCTGTAGGAGAGATGGGGGAAGTGAGGAAATGAAGGTTGAGAATGACCAGAATTCATTCTTTACATACAGAAAATTGTTAAAAAAAATACAAGATCTAATGATAACTTAAAAATTTAAGTGAAACTTAATCTATAAAAGACACCAAACATTGACCACTACCCTCCACATGTATGGGCACAAGTACACAGAGATGGGCATACAAACTTGTACACATGCAAGCACACATATATAAAGAATAAATACTTTTTATATAGACATAGACACATGCATGCTCCGTGTATGGGTTTGGACTGTACATTTTGTGGAGAAAAGAAACAAAGCAACATAAGAAAATTGCAGTGTAGAGTGTGCATGGAGCAGCAAACAGGGAGTGTAGAAGTTGTTTAGTAAAATGTGTGACATTTCAATAGAATGTTTGGATGTAGAACTATGTTACACAGAGTGGTGAAAAAGCATTTCAGTTCAGGAAATTTCATCAGTTCCAAGATTAGGAGGTAGTAACCAGTTTCATTTGTAAGAAAGTTGCCTAGAACTAATTGTCATTCCCTTGTCTGACCTCTGACTTTCTTCTATCAACACAGACCTGTTGAAACACCATTGGGACCCTAGAGAACTCTCTCCTTAGTTCCACAGAATATTCAGCTTAAGTGTGATTTACCTGAAATAACTCATTCGTTGGCCATTCTGGGGGCATCACATGACCATTGGGTATAAGAAAAGGAGCATCTACTACTGCCTGACCCATAGTATGCCAATCAAGGCAAATATCAATTGAGGAGTCCAGAGCCTTTATTTGGTAGTATACTTTTATATTCCATCAAAGGGTTTGTTGTGAAAATTATCTAAAGGGTTGATCTGTGAAGACTGGAAGTGGAGGCATGCAGGGTTGATCACTGGGATGGGGGAAAAAAAAAACTTTCTTCTGTAAACAGCTCTTTGTGGTTTTATCCCTGACTGATTTGTCCCAGGTTTTACCATAACTCACCAAAAGAAAAAAAATCTGCCAGTGTTGAATGCCTCTTTCAAAAATAAAAATACACAACTGAGGAAAGTGACTCAGTTTTTTCAGCTTAAATTGGTTTTATATTGCTTTTCTTATAATCATTTGCATCTGAGCATAAAAATCATATTCTTTTGGTTCTTGCCAAATTTGATTTCCATGTGCTATATGTTTCAAAAGTGTTTGGTTTGGAGCTTGCTAATTTTGTAGTTATTGGTTTAAAAATTCCAATATTGTTTCCTGATGTAATAATTCTTAACAAGTATTAGTTTCCCATGCAGACAAAATATAAAAGATTTGTTCTCTACATCAGTTAAAAAAATGACATAGTTTTATAATGTTCATGGGCTATTCATCCTCTTTTGTGATTCTCAGAACTGATTTTTACAAAGAAAAGGGAATGTTCCTTTTCATCAGAATTCTATGAAGACGCTTGATCCCACTTCCCAGAAATATTATCATTGTGTGTAAGAGATATTGGATGTTGAAGTCATCCACTTCCTGGACATTGCTGTGCCCATCCTTACCTACCCCAGTGAAATCTATTAGTACCTTCACCTGTGTTCATTAATTTGGGAAGATTACAGCAGTATCAGAGAGGTGCCTTTACAGTAGATGAAGGCCAAAAAACACAATAGTAACTAAGTATTGTACATAATTTTTCTAAGGAGTAAATATATATGGTAAATATGTATGTATATGCAACAATAGGTTATATAATAAAGAGGAAGTTGAACTAGGAATCCTGCAGGAGTAATGCCAAACAACAGTTTTAGATGTCTTATGAGTGGGCAGATGTTCAGGACTTGGTTAGGAGATGGAACTGTTGGCTGAGTAAGCAAAGCTGTGCATTTCAAAGTAACTATGCATCTATAGCAAGATAGTGGTTGATAGTGTCAGTATGGTTGTATTTTTTATCACAATAAATAATCTCTCTACAAAATGGTGACGATTAGCTGCTGAAGCAGCCAGCTGGCACTCCTTGGATGAAATCCAGGATTATGTGGTCTTAACTCTGTGTGAGATATCTATTAGATGCTCTATTATAGACTGTGCCAAAATTGGGCAGTGTCTATGATTGATCAGTGGGAGTTTGGCAAACTTCATCTTAGTCCTAACCAAAATTTGCCATCACATCATTAAACACTAATATTTGTTCACTTGTATGGGCTATTTCCTCAACTCCTATTTAATGGCAGCCTACCAGTCATCGAGCTAAAGCTATACATGAAGCTCAACTCCTGCCATAAAGGAACTCGTAGTTCAGAGATGGTGGTGAGTATGCATATAATAATGTGGGTTGGATGTTAAAGTAGCATACAAGAAACAGAGAGAGGATAATCACAGTTGAGTAGCCAGAACTGTGTTATGCAGGTGAAGAGTAGAAGAAGGGCTCTAATCAGAAAAGAAGAGTGTTTAGGAAGGAAGAAGAAAATAGTGAAATGATGTAGTTTATTCTTTGAGACCACATAATTGCAATAAAGTCTGGGATGAAAATTGGATGGCTTGGAAGTTTGAAGAGATAATTGGGGGCAAGTAAGTTAACAAATATTCCTTCTGATTCAGATTGTGAACAACCTTCAAAACAGAAGAAATATAGTGTGTCAAAAGTAACTCAGGCATTGCTTAGATGAAAATAACCCTTTCAGTAAAGAGTGGAAAGAGAAGTCTTGGCTCAGAAAATGGCACATGCAAACAACTTGGAGAGAAGCCACACTTGATACGTTTTATAAACCAAGATGAGAATAAATCTGATAAGCCGGAGAAGAAGACAAGGCCTGGATATGAAGCAGTTCAAAGGCTTTAGTAATTGCACATTTAGCTTTGATTGTAGGTATACAAGAAACCTCCCAGAGACACACATTTTGGGGAACACTTTCAGAGAGGTAACTCTGGCTTCCAAAACAATGCTTTTTGATGTACTGAGTGTAGAAAATGGGAAACTAAATGCAGCCTAATTTTGGTTTCCTGCCACAGATGATTGCATTAGAGATGACCGAAGAAGAAAGACAGACATAAGAAAGAGATGGAGTCAAGGATAGCAGAATTTTTTTTTATGTTATTATTTATTTGTTGTTGCTTTCATAGGAACTAGGGATAACCATAAACATTTAATGATGAAAGAATGATAATGGGGAAGACTCAAGTGTCCAATTTTTGAATTCTATAACTATATGAGAAAGAGGTTTAATTAAGAGATCAAGACTTATTCCAAGGGACATATATGCAAACTTCTAGAAAGTAAGTTTGACTGGAGAGTCTGGAATTCTCCAGGAAAAGAAGGGGAGGGGAGGGGAGGGGAGGGGAGGGGGTGCAGTCAATGAGATCATTCATGTACCCTGCATTAAGTCATAATAATGACAAAAGCCTTAGTAACATCAAGTCTTTATGCAAAGTTAGATGGGTGGTATACAAACAAAAACAACAGAGGAAAATTCTAGCAGAAATGTGTATTATGGAAGCCAAAAAAAAAAAAAAAAATAGATTTTGGAAGGGAGGCATTGTCCCTAATTTTGAATATCCTAAAGAGGTCAGATAGTCCTGTATGTCTTTCTGAGGTTCTATTGGAACTTCTACTTTTCTTGTGCACTATCTTTAAATCTACTTCAGAGTTCATCACTGAGTATGTATTAATTAATATTTCAATTGATGTTTTTTGAGCCAAATTATGACCTGGATATCTTAACTTCAAAAAAGTTTGTGAACTAGTCATGAGAATCATGGACAAATAAACACATGTGATGATTAGGCAAGGCTCTACTTGGGGAATGGCAAAGTGATTTCACACATACTACAGGAGATTCTGTGGGGGGGAGTGTGGTCATGAACAACAATAAGAGCAGGTAAAACCACTGCAAGTGAGAAAACCCCCCTTTGGGGTAGGAGGGTTGGGAGAGAGTAAACTGTGAAAAAAAGGCTTTCCAAAGCAGTGCTAGAGACAATGAGAAGAAGCGAAGGACAACTAGTGCTTAAGTTTATATCAAGTGCAATGAGATAGAATGTCCAAGAAAAGGTTCGCTTTTTTTCTACAATATATATATTTTATAATTAGAGAAGCCTTAGAAACAGCTTTGTTTAAATTTTTCCTTTTACTTGAAAGGGGATAACAAACCATGTAGACTAAATTTCTTTAAATTCACAAGCCAGGTTAAAGCAAGCCTCGATAGAAGAGAAGGCATGACTACTGGATAGATGTCAAATTATGGGGATCCTTGAAAAACACCTCACAAATAATTAAATTATAGTTAACTCCCTAAATAAAAGAAAACCATTGGAATTCTGGGGAAAAGGTAAATTAAATGTAAAACTACATAGCAAAACTATGTCGCAGCCAGAAAGAATGGACTGTCATGAAAGCAAGGGATCTGGGTGACTGAGTTTCGTCACTTGTTTCTTATTGGAACCACATAACACAAAAAGTGATTCCTTCTCTTCTGAGGATGGTATGTATGTAGCTGTTACTCATCTTAGAAGACACCAATTCATTATAGGCTGTTGTGGGCATCAGGGCCTTGGAAATCCATGACCTAGCCCTTTTCTGGACACTCACTGAGAAAGATTTTCAGAAGATTCAATGAACAGGTATGGAAGACACTACAAATAGCATTTAACAAAGGATGCTATGGTTTCATAAGGAATGAACATAAGCAGTTATTTCTGTGTTAAGATCTGAGAAACCAGAAAAGTGCTGGTATATCTAAAAACATATTGCCAAGAGTAGAAGAGTCAGAGACCTAATATAGGAAAAATCTAATGTTGAATGGTATTCTGAGGTGAAGACAAATAAAAGGAAAAACACCTATAGTAGCTGAAAATCTCATATGAAGGAAATTTGATTTTTTATTTGTAGTGGTTCACCTTTTATCATTTTAGATGTATTTATAGGTATATGTGCATCTCTCTCTCTCTCTCTCTCGCTCCCTCTCTCTCTCTCTCTCTCTCTCTCTCTCTCTCTCTCTCTCTCTCTCTCTCTCTCTCACACACACACACACACACACACACACACACACACACACACCTCCAAGATGAGTAAAAGAGCTCACTTAGTTCCTAGGCCAGTTATACTAAGATGTTCTTTAAGTCTCCATTAAAAGCAGCTGATTCCTGAGTTTGCTTAACCTTTGAAGTTTGTGTCATTTATTTCTGTCTTTGCCTCATCTAGCTCTTTTAGACAGTCATTAGTGGGAACATATTAGGGTTTTTCCAATTTCCATTAGAAAACAACATTTTGAATAGTTATTGGAACAGGAGTTACAAATAATGGATGTGAGGCTAATTACCAACATTCTACATTTAGAGCAAACTAGTGCATATGGAAACAACAGCTCAATATTTTAGAAAGTGCCAATTTGCTAAAAATAGATAAATATGGTGATGATCGCTAGAATTAATTCAAGAACACTCAAAACGAGAAGACTGTTATCAAGGAGTAGCGCTGCTCTGGTATAAACTGAGTTTCACACCCATTATTGCCACATCTTTGGGCAGAAACTGATCTATGAACTAAACGAGTTAGAACAAAGATGTCATGGCAAGTTATCAGGAATATACGGCAACTAGGATTCCTCTTAGAACGTAGGTGCCTGTTATTTGTAGGCTTCTAGAAGGCAGTGGAAATCTAGTATTTAGGTGTAGAGATTGGCTCTAATTTTTATCAGATATATATAAGAGCAATAATAACCACTTTGTTTTAGAATTCTACAAATACTAATGGTATTGTGGTGGTGTGAATGAGAAATATGGCTCATATATTTGTATATTTATAATTATATACATATTTATATGAATATACGAATCTATGAGCCCTTGGTCCCTAGTCGGAGTTGTTTGAGGAAATTGCACAATCTTTAGTAAGTGTGTTTTTGCTGGAGGAAGGGCATCACAGGGAATTTCGGGGTTTATAGCCTTCCCACTTCTCTCTTTGTTGCTTGTGTGGATGCAAATGTGATTAGCTAGCCTTCTACTCCTGTCACCATACTTTTCCTCAATCTTTATGTACTTTATTCCTCTGGAACCATAAGCCAAAGGAAACCGTCTGCTCTCTAAGATGCTCTTTGACAGGGGACTGCATCACAGCAACAGAAAAGGAGACAGTCTACAAAAATAAAAAAACAAAACTGAAAATCAACCCAAAGAAAAACAAAGTGATCCCACAATGTTGAGTCAAATTCTTGCGGGGTAGCTGTCCTATGACAGGTGTGTGGAGATACATGCAGAGCCTTCTCAGCATTGACTCTCTCCTTAGACTTACAGGCATGGGTTTTCTTACAGAGAGGAATTGCTTAAATGGCAGGAAGTGATCCAAGCAAGACCAATAAAATATACTCTCTCTCTCCCTCCCCTCTATCCCCCCTTCTTTAATTTCTTTAATTCCTCCTTTACTTTCTTTTCTCCTCATCCATTTATAAAAAGGAAGAGAAGCTGGGGTACTGGGAACTGGGCTGTTTGAATGAAAACCCTGAGAGAGAGGGCTCATAAGGGAGTTTCTACTGTTAAAGTTCACACATCTGCTCTGGTTGCTTTAGGCCTTGGTTACTTTAGGCTCGAATTTTTTATTATTTTTTTATTGTTATTATTATTTTTTTATTTTTGCATTAAGCTTTTGGCCTGTACAGGGGACAAATCCACAACCTTGGCGTTATCGGCAGCATGTTCTAACCAACTGAGCTAACCAGCCAACCTTGATTTTTTTTTTTCCTTTTAATTCATAGGATTTCTAGATTCCTTCCAATGAATTATTTTCACGAGCACTAAAGTAAGATTTTGGTACTTATATCTAATGAAGATACTCATAAATATCTGTAGAGATAAGAGATTAAAAATTACATTGGTCATTAGCAAATATTTTATAATTGTATAAAATATTATTCACATATCATTCACATAGTTTCTATTACAAGCCATTATGGGATCCTGTATATAATACTAGTTTTTGTAAAATGTGTGATACTGATTTTCTTATGTTAGGTGTTTGGCTTCTAAGAAAGACAAAAATCTTTGCACTAATATGATCTGATTATTGTATTTTAAAATAATTCCAAATACTTTCTATGCATATAAAGCTCACCTCCTGGTGGGGTGGGTGTTGTAGAATTCCTTTGCTTTGTGTGAAAAGTTGGCAAATTTAGTTATGTTAAATAGGTAATTTATTCCAGAGCTAATCAAGGATCCAAGAGAGCTGCAATGTCCTTTGCAGAGATCTGCAGACTTGGAAGATTATTTATTGCATTCGCAGTTGAGTTTTAAACATTTCAGGATTCATGTTCTTTTGATCAAGGTGTCTTATTGGTGTACCCATGAGCCCTGAAACCGCTGTGGAAATGGTGCCAGGTGATAATCTGCAGGGTTTCCAACCAGGCTGCAGCTCCCTTTTCAGGCTCCAGAGTGGCTCTACCTTCCCTCTACCCTATTCTGCCTGACTGAGCCCTCATATGATAGATGTGAGCACAGCATGTCTGATAATATTCAGAAGCCTCTTTGGAGGTGAAGAGTGTGATGAGGATGTGGAAGCAAGCACCAGACTTAACAATCAGAGATAAAATTGGAATGTGAAAACAATACAAGCAAAAAAAGATAAACAGGAACACAGTGGCGATTTCTCATGTTTCTGACATTTTGGAGCTAAAGACAATTTAAGTGTGTGCTTATCTGAATTCTATCACTCAAGTTCTCAAAGGGAATGATAAAGATATGCTATGCTCTCATCCATCAGTGTGGCTAATATTTACTTAGTAGAGAATAGGAGGGGGATATGGAGAATATATAGTTTCAGCGCAGACAGCAATGGTACTCCTTGTTTGAGTAGCACCATGAACACTTTAAGGAGGATCAAAAAGGCATTGATTACAAAATATTTTTATTTTTCACCACTTTATTTGAGCCTCATACCAACCTGGTAAAGAAAGTGAGTCAGGATTTGTAGGCCTTTATTATGCCCATAATACAGATGAATAAACTGAGGCTCAGATAAATTAAATTACTTACCTAAGATCACAGGACAAGCAATTGGCAGAGCCAGTTCTAGAACCCAGGGGAGGGGTTTATTCCACTACAAAGACATGGAACAGGACATTAAACAAACAATATCTAAGAAAGCAAGATCTGTACATAATTAAGGATTGGAAATGTGGAAATTCACAATCCCACACTGAACCCAAAATGACGTATCAGTATGCCACTCTAAGCAAATACGACAGATAAGCATAGCGACCCTGTTGGAAAGACCAATAGCATTGAGTGGAACACCCCGTCAGCTATAAATAGGTACACAAGGATAGTCTTGGTTTCAAACCTCTCTTCTCAGGTCCCATCTTGATGAGTACTCCATGCCTACATACATCCCGTCGAGTAAATATGTATTGAGAGTTCACCTATGCTAGGCATACCTGGAAGTGCCTGAGTTGCCTAAAACACGTATTGGACAGTTGGGCAAGATGCACCTTTTCTTAATGTTCTCTTCCCATTGCCTCAAGCACCAAGGACTAACAAAAACCAGTGTACTAATAATCTGACAAACTTCACTTGCATTGGAGGGAAGGAGAAAAAGGTTAAGAAAATCCTAAACCAGAAATGTATACAACAGTAAGTGGGATATAGGACTAGGGCATCAGGATTGAGAATTACCATCTAACTTTCATAACAAAACACATACTTCACCTATAAATATTTTTATATTGCTTCTTCTCTCAAAAACATTCCAAGTAAGTTAATAGGTTTACTGCATTTCAAGTCACAGAAATATGTGTTTGCAATCTTCTTCACATTGGATGCCATAGGCTTGCACTAAGACCCCCTGAAGTCTGTCAAAACTGGCAAAGACTCAATGATCTGATTTCTGTATATTTAACACAAGTTTATATATAACTTATATACAAACTGTATAATATGTATATTATACATAATTATAATAATATATTATATATAATATAATATATATAATATATATATATCTTACTATTCACCCTCCCTTCAGCTCCATACAAGATGTGTGTTGATAGATACTATTTTTCAGATACTTCATGGAGATAGAAAAAGTTAAAATAGAAATAAATTACTTATTGATTATTGTGAGCAGAAGATGGACATGAAGCCTTTACTGATAGTTGTAGGACAAAGCAAAGACCATGAGTATACCAGGTTCCAAAGAAAGGTCACATGAATTTAGTAGCCAAATCCAGACTGAGATTCCTCAGGTCTAAGGATGGCCTTGGTGTGTGGGGTGCTAGGGATGGTGGATATGGAAAGGAAGTCTCCAGATAGTTTCAGCTATGGCAGTTTGGAGAAATGCAGTGTACAAATGGGCTAACTTTTGTGCCTGCTTGCATGGAAAAGAAAAAAAAAAACAAAAAAACAAACAAAAAACAGACAGTTAGGTATCTATAAGTTTGTAACAATAGTCAATGAGGATAAATTCCACTTTAAAATTTCATACCAATAGCTTCTCTAAAATCTACTAGTGATTCTATTCATTTAAATATTCCAGAACTTGTGACAAGACTGATCATCTGGTTCCATATGTATTTAGCAAGCAGATCATTCATAATTCAAGGTATTCACCTATGAACTAGACAGTATGATAATTAGTAAGGATAAAGAGAGAATAAAATTTCATCATTTTTCACAAGAAGCTCACAGTGTGTGTGTGTGTATATATATATATATATATATATACATATACATATATATGTAATGGATATAATTCAAAATCAAAATTGGTTATAACAATAATAGAAGAAAACTGAATGATGACAAAACAGATTTAAAGAGCTAACTCTTTTGAGGGAAATGGAAATTTTCCAGGCTAAGGAAAACTGAAAAGGGAGCAAAAGAGTGGGGTATGAGAAGGAGGAAGTATTTAAGGATGTCCCCATGAAGAAAAGCAATTCTAGATCATGCCATTCATCCTGAAAGGTTGTTATATGGTTTGTAGACAGCGGGGAGACATTTTAGAATTTTAATGAGGAAATTAGTGTGACCAGATTTACATTGGTTAAAGGTAGTTTTGCTGTTGTTTGCAAGGAGGATGAAAAGAGAAAGCATCTGTAACTGGGGGTTCATATAAGCAGCTATTGCCCTTGGCCAGATAAAAAGGTAATGAAAAGACTGGGCTGGTTTATGTACACAAGCAGGTAAGTGTTGAAAAGGAAAGAATATATTCAAAATCTTCTTAGCTACAGTCAAAAGATTCTGTAACTGAATGTGGGAGTTGAAATAATAAAGGAGCACATTTGGGATACACCCTAAGTTTCTAGAGCACTGAAGATGGATGGGCAGTGCTAAAGCAATGAAGTAGGAAGTCCGAGGGTGGCCCCAAACAGAGGAGAAGCTGGGATCTCTCTGAAAACCTTCAAGGTTTCTATAGATCAGGAGGTTAAGATGGACACCTGGAAATTGCATGATGGGACTGAAGTTCTGAATGTGGGTGTGTTTATCTGGAATTAATGAAGGGGATGACAGGAAGAAAAGAACCAAGATTACAGATGGGAAGTTATTGACCTGGGGGGCGGCAAGTGAGTAAAAACAGCCATCAAGAGTTTTAAAGTGTCCTGTTTGAGGAGAAGGAGGATTGGGAGAATAATCAAGGAAAGATAGTGAAAAGGCAGCATAATAGAAAACATGTAAGATTTAGACTACTGGCTTGCCTAAAACAGTACCCTGTGTCAGTTGGAATCATGGAACAGAGGCCTCTTTAAAGTAGGAGAATAGAGAATGATGAGTGACAGAGAAGAGTATGGGCATGGAATACTCTTAGAAAATTTATTCTAAAAGAAGAGTGAGATAGAGCACTGTGGAGATGGGGATGCAGAGTCAGGAGACTCTGCAAACAGGAGACAAGGCACAGCCACAGACCACAGGAAAACCAGCTGAAGCAACAAAATTTGAGGACATCTCAGGAGAATGGATCTGGAGAAACACAGAAGAGAGATCAAGAATCCAGGGAGAGTACTCAGTGTGACCACAAGTAACACCTCTAATGAAAACAAACAAACAAACAAACAAACACAAAGCAATATCCTGACAATTGTGTGCGGTGGTGATGGTGTGGCTGCCCTGTCCAGATTAGAGAAAATCCTAATAAAACCCTTTGAGGTAAATGGGGTGGGGCTGTTTGTTCAGTTCTTTAGTTGGACAGCTTGTTCTTCCATCCCCATGGCGGGAAGAAACTAAAAGCCTAGGCGATTGAGTCTATAAGTGGCAGAAGCTAGGGACTCCCAGCACAGTGCTCTCCAGAGGCTTCCATGAAGATTTCAAGTTAGTGGCACAAAGTCAACCTATTTACACTTCAAAATTCAAGAGGTGAGACTTTGGTGTAATCACCCACATTTTTTTTTTTATCATCAGAGACTCAAAAGGGTTAAATGTTGTACCTTCCCTTGATGAAACTTTGAGAGGCTCCTCGTAAAATGCATTTATTTCTTAAGCTATTTCTAGAGGAAGATTTTAGATGTGTCTTAAAGCCAGTATGACCAGTGTGGGGAGGGATGGGGTGGAGTGAGAATATAATGAGTTAACACAGAGCTCCATTATTGCCTGATAGCCCTCCACCCCTTCCCTATGGGACCAAGTAAAACTCTGAAGTCTGTGGATTAATTCTGCCCCAGGCCTGTCACTAGCAATTTCACTATGACAGAAGCAGAAGACCCTGGGCCACCCTTCCTTTTGGTGAACAGGAGCTTTGCCCTTTCCATTGCCACTTCAAAGGAGGTTTCTGCAGTTTCACCAGCTCAGCAAGAAAGAAAATTAACCCTGTGTTTTCCCATTCCAATTGCCTCAGCATAGCTCACAGGAGTAGAGTGGGCAGAACTGGGGTGACATTCAGAGAACTCCCTTAGCATGAAGGATCGGCAGTCATTGTGCATGTACCTTAATACAACTTTAATAATTGGAAATGAACATTTCTAAATTCACCACAAACTGTGGAAAGTTCTCTGTTAGTCCAGATGATTTGGAAGGAAAAACAAAAAAATAAAAACCTAAATAATTTCCTCTATTTAATTTTAAAAATATGTGGAAAATGCCATGACTTTAAAAAAAAAATGAACAGCTTCAATTATATTAAGTAGAAGGCCTCTATTGAATCAATTGACTAAGTCCCTGGATGACACTGGGTGTGGCTCAGAGAGACTGAACAGGAATCCAATGTATTACTAGAAAGAATGATCCCCCACCCAGCAGCAGAGCTATACCCTTCCAAACCTCCTGATGCCCTTAGAGGGAGGAAACAGCAAGGCTGAAATTTTAAAGCATGCATCAGTATTCCAAAGATAAGATTTATTTGCCCTTATATGGGGGGGGCAGATGCTAGCAGGGTAAGGGTCGGAGACCCTGATCTGCTTGCTTGCAGGATAATTTTTACACTTCAGCTACAAAATAAAGTAATTATTTTTAAACAAAGGAAACATCCCATAGTTTTCTTGCTCTGTAGAGTATCACACCTTGCAAGTTTTTAATCGTCTGCAATATGCATGGTAATTGAGCTATTTAAAGTAAGCCCCAAGATGTTTGAAAATCATGAGCCAATAAAATCTCCAGGATTCTTTTATTTTAATCCTCCTTTGCCTACTCCCTTGTAGCCTTCTCTCTCTCTCTCTCTCTCTCTCTCTCTCTCTCTCTCTCTCTCTCTCTCTTTCTCTCTCCTTCTCTCTCTCTCATTCTCTTTTAAATCTACTGTGTTAAGTAATGGTTAATAGAGATGGTTTATGTGTTCTTCTCACCCACTGACAATGTATTGCAACTTAGAAATATAGGAGGCTGCTTGCTCTCGTGCTGCTCAAGTGGAAGAGGAAGGAAGTGCAAGCCCTCCAGTCCCCCTCCCACATTGCTGCTGGATTTCATGGGTGTGGCAGAGTTAGACCTTTGCAGGTTTGTACCCTGGTTTTAGTCCCTGCTAAGAACTACAACGATAAACACCCTCCAGAAGAAGAAATAAAACCCTTAGATTCTTCCTGGAATGAAAGAGGATCACTTCACCCACAGGAGGAGAACCTTCATGAGACTTAAGTATCCATACTATATAAATGTCAATCAGTGTAATATGAGCCCACGCCCTAAAGACACCATTTCCTTCTGTCTGGTTTAATATCTTAAATACTGGCATATGCAAATGACACATCACTTTATTACATGGGGCAAATAACCATTTCATACCCTAGAACCTATATATGAAATGTGTGGGCAAAAGGGACCTTTTCCTCCTTTGCATCAGTGATACTAACACAGGCAGGCATGTGGAAGCCATACAGAGCACATGTGTGATGGCTGCATGGGAAGTATGCGCGTACTATAGACATTTACATGCAAATTCCTACAAGTCCCTAAACACACAATTTCATCTTCATCACTTTGCACATCAGAGTGAGTGCTCCAGGCTGTCAGTGAGATGGAGCCAGAGAAAGCAGCTGTTCTCATTTGGGGAGGGAATTCCTTTAGCCCCAATTCCCTGTCTAAAAGCCACACTTGGTTCCCTTTGCTGAATGAGATGTGTGGACACTCCCATACTCCCATGCATAAAAAATAGGGTGGGGAACAAGCTGCCAGCCAGCACACTTTTTCCCCCCAAAATTTAAGCCTTTAAAATGAATAGACTTGGTCTCCCTAAGGCTCCTCCTTCCTAAATTTTATTTCACCAGCTAGCCAGTGCGGTCATCTTAGACACTATCCTCCCAAACCCCAGTCTTTTGAGGGTGTGTTTAACTCTCACACCTGTATCTGTACATTTATGTAGTAAAATGAAGGGAAAACATGGGAATATATATTTTACAAGTGTCCCCATGGAAGTGTCAGTTTCTGGAACCAAGAACAGTCAGAGGAATACAGCCAGCAGCACCCCTGCCCCGCCTTAAGCCTTAATGGACTTTTCTCCATGCATATACTTTCACAACCAAGTATCTACATTTATTTGTGTATCTGTTTGTTTGTTTGTTTGTTTGTGGCTTGCTTCTCCTCTAACTACTTGGACATGCTTATACCTCTTTTCCTCTACCTTTTTCATTACCACTCCCCACCCCTCCTTCCAGGGCGCTGGCTACATGTGGCCAGGCTGAATGGCTGGCTCCTCTGTACTCTCCTCCACCCCCTTTGGATTCAGAAAGTGCTTAACAAATTGCCCGGTTTCCAATACCTGCACAAGAATAATACCAAATCCTCCTCTCTTACACCCCGACCCTAAGGCAATCATTTTGCAGAGGGGTTCTTCAACCACGACTGCCATGCCACCCCACCCCACCATGGGCACACAAGCACACAAGCACACGCTGGGACTCAGACCCCACACCCGTTTTTCTTAACCTTCTCTAAAAATCACTCAAACGTGCCCTTAGGGATGTCTGAAGGCTGTGTTTGAAGACTGTGGCTGCGCTGCGGGTTACTGCGGAATACCAATCTTCTCATTTCTCTTCATCCTCACCCCAATTAAGTTTCTAAAACGTCTTTCAAGAAAATAAGTGAGCAATTTGAAATGAAAGGGGGTTGAAAAATATCTCGGCAGTGGGTGGGGGGTGAGGAGTGGAAATTGGGATTCTAGCTGGTCTTAGACTCGTCCCTCATTCTGATAAACGTGAGTCACCATGCTTATCCTCCGGGATATTAACACACCTCCGGTCACTGTGAATGTAAGGAAAGACTCGCGGGAAGGGGGAAAGAGAAAAGCCCGGGTTTCCAACAGGTAATACCGGCTTGCCTTTCCCATCCCATCTAAGCTCAAAGCTCCTAGGGGCGTGGTCCACCCTCTTCCCAGACCAGCTGGCGCACAATCCGCCTCTGATCTTAGGTAGGGGATTTTCCCCTCGACACAGCCGGTCCCCCTCCCCACCCCCAACCCCTTAAGGCTTTCTTTAAAATAAAAATCTCCCAAATTCGTTTCATTCATTCATCAAATAAATAAATAAATACATACATACATATATACATACATAAAACCTTCACATGTTTTCCCACATATACCTGTTCCCCCTTAAAGCTCCTGCGAGCTCAAAATCAGGTATCTTCCGCAGCACATGTGGGAAAAATTGAATCACAGAACAGGCAGTGCTCAACTGTGATTATAATTCCCTCAAACCACGCTTCTCACACATATAAAGGATAGCTTTCTTATCTCGATCATAGAGCCCACATTGTCCCCACACCCCTTTCTGCATCCACACCCTCAAAACCAGAGACCTAGCCTCTGTGCATTTACTAATAGGAGAGAGGGAATCGTATTTCTAGCCAAGCCGGCATATTTCTCTACCCTCACTCTAATTAGTATCAGCATTCCAAAACCAGAGCATGAAAGACAGAAAAGAATAAAGCTGGGATGCAACCATCAGCTACCATATGCTAAGGAAACCAGAGCACCATGCCAGGGCAGAAGCAATTAAATTTTTTTTTTTCTTTTCTGCCTTTTACAAGGAAATACTGTACTCTGGTAATTTCACAACAGAAATAAGTAAAAAATCTTTAGCTTTACCTGTTTGGTTCTTCTCATACAGCACAGCATGGTGGTGTCTTCCCTGCCTTCTTCCTGCCTTCTCTCCTCTCCTCCTCTCTTCCTTATTCCCCCCCTCTCCACCTCTTTTCTGCTCGCTTGCTCACTCGCTCTCTCGCGCTAGCGCGCTCTCCCTCCCTCCCTCCCTCCCTCCCTCTCACTCTCTCTCCCTCTCTCTCCCTCACACACACCAGGGCAGTTAGCAGCAACTGTAAGTCCACAGCTATTGCTCACCGCACATGCTCCTCTCTCTCTCTCTCTCTCTCTCTCTCTCTCTCTCTCTCTCTCTCTCTCTCTCTCTCTCTCTCTCTCTCTCCCTCCCTCCCTCCCTCCCTCCCTTCCTCCCTCCCTCCTTCCCTCCCTCCTCTTTCTCCTCTCTCCTCTCCCCTTTTTTCTCTCTTCTCTTTCCTCCACTCCCCACCCAATCTATCTTTTCCTTCCTTCTCTCTGGGTCCCTTTCTCAGAAATGTTCACTATCTTTCAGTGACTAATCACTTCCCGGAGCCCCTACCCCCATTCTAGACAGTCACCCCCTCCCAGTCCCCTGCCAGCCTCATGAATATTTAAACACCTCCAATCTGGACCCAATTACCCACCGACTTTCGCACTGCTTTGGGAGTACTGCCTTGGGAAGGCTATGGGGTGGTGGCAGAGAAGGGTGGATAGTCCAGACAGTTGGAGAGATTGGATGGAACATGTCTTAGGGAAGTGGGGCCTGAGGAATGCGGGTGCCTCTTTTCTAACTCTTCTCTTTCCCAGCACCACAGGGACAAACATGCAAGGAGGAGCTAGAAATATGTAAGTTATAGCTGCCATTTAGATTTTATGTGCAGTTTGTAATCGTGGAGGTTCAATTTCCTCAAAAATGCTGTTTTTATTTATGTAACCTAAATGCATACATATAATAAGCTTCGATATGCACAAGCATATGTCATCTATGCTTCAATACACAATCTGAACACACACATATAGCACTTAAGCATTCTAAGCATTTGAATGTGGAAATAACTATTGTCTAGGAATTAGCATCTATATCTAAAACCACATAGTGGGATTTTTTTTTTTTTTGCTTATGCACACAAGCTTGTTTGACAATTTCTATTTCTTCTAATTTTACAGAAAAAGCTGAGTATACATGAATGACAGGTCTGCATAACATTGACAGCGATGTTTTATAATTTGAGCACAATGAATACAAGATATCTTTGTCTTGAGGGAAGAAGAACACCCTGAAGTCTACATCAGTTTGTTCTAGTGCCTTCCCTAATTTAGGGGGAAATATGTGACTTGTAAGTTTACAGTATACAAATTCTGGATATTTAGTGTTGTATGGATTGGAGAGCCCTTTCCATCTGTAAAATGGGAATACAAATGGCAGTCTTGCCAACATGTTTTAGGATGAAATGCAACGTACACAAGGCACACCAGAGCCAATTTCAGGGCATATTAGTTTAACAGGCAACAATTTTTCTGAAATGTTGATGACATGTCTAAGAGACTTAATGTCAAAGAACCTCCCAAATTATTCCTTGTTGTTCATTAGTGATGACAAGTACCTCTAATTAAATAGCTCATATTGTTCCTCATCCCCTCTAGACATATACTTGTTTAACAGATAGCTTATTGTCATGTATATTTCAGGACTGCTGAGCCCCATACATACTTTAGTGCACTAAGGGACACACATCTTAAAATGGACCATCTCAGAAAAGATGACCAGAGGTGAAGATACCAGCACCTATGGTTAGAAATCATTCCTAGGGGTTCTCTCTGAGAATGACCTGCTTTAAATCCAAGCCACTTAGCTGCTTTTTTTTTTTTTTTTTTTTTTGCCACCAATTTGTTTCTCAGTTTTCATATTTTATGAATTTCTTCTTAACAAAAGACACATTACAGGTTTAATATTCTTTTTACTTTTTGATAATCCTTGTCAGAGCTGAGTCTTTGAAACGAGCTTTCATGGATGAGAAATGACTTTCAGCATAGGAATTAAAGTTGTGGATTGGGTCTACCCTTTTAGTGGGGGAAAGGACCTATAGGAGGAAGCAGCCCCAGCAGGAGAAGCAGCAGCTTCTTTTTAACCACTAACTAACATAGGTGATAAGTGTGTTACCACCCTATCAAGTGATATGACCATTTCTTTCTCTTTTCATGTACTATTCCACTTCAGCCCCTTTATGTTTTCTTTCCTGTTTTATTTATGGGAAGGAACTTGAGCAATAATGTAGCATAATGTAGTTATTAAAAGGAAGAATCAAAGTCAGACATGAGTATGGATGAACTTTGTAACTCAGTATGTCACACCAAAATTGTATTATTGGCTTCCTCATCAGCTTCTACGACTTATTTTGTCTGATTTCAGTGGTGTGGAGTCAGCCTGGATCTCATTTTGATTGAGATTCAAAGACTGAGAAAAATTAAGGTCTTTGACTAGCTCATCCAGCTAATAAGAGATAAACCTAAGGCTCCATCACCATGTAATGGGGGTATACATCATTGTTTCTGGTTCTTAGTGGTTAACCTATGTAGAGACCGTGTTGAAATGAGTATTAGTCAAGGTCCACCTATTAGGTCCAACCCTTACATCAAAAGGCATGTTATGTTCACCTCAGATAGCCCTTGGTACATTTCTAGCCAAGTGACAGCTCTTTAATCACTCTCTTGCTTCAGTGTGGAGAACCCTCATTGTTTTGAATGCCTTCAATCGATAGGAATATTACAAATGGCCAAGAAGCCCCTAAAAGTTACTTCAGGATTAGAAGGTGAGTTTGAAAACTATGGTGCCAATTCCAAGACCCTTGCAAATCCCCTCTAAAACCATGGAAGTTTGTGGGCTGAGAAGAGAATGGGGAAGGAAAGAAACAAAGCAAAACACACAAAAAAACACATAACTTGATCTGACTTTAAACCAAAATAATAACCAACAAAAACAAACAAACAACAACTAAAGAACATCTGTGAGTACACATAATTAAAAAAAAAAATCAGCCAGAGTGATTGTTCTCATCCTTTTCTAGGTGACTACCCTGGTTTTTATTCCCTTAACATCATCTTCAGCCTATGTATGGCTTTGAACCTCATAGCTGATAATTATAAGTTTTAAGCTAGCAAATTAATTCACAAAATGCCCAATCACTTTGTGGGCTCTGGAAGAAGAGGGGGGTTGGAAAACCAGATTCCTGTTCCACTCTCAGATTTCTTTGATCTTTGAATTAAAATTATTCTGTTTTCATAATAAACCAAGTAGTTCCTTGGCACCTGTGTATATGGGGAGCGACGCGGCGCGCACACACACACACACACACACACACACACACACACACATAATGAAATCATTTTTTAAAAAGATTTGTCTAAAAAAAAAAGGAATAAAATGCTATCATTTGCAACACTGTAGATGATACTAGAGATCATTAAAATAAATCAGGCCCAGAAAGACAAATAATACATATGCTCACTTGTATGTGGGACCTGATAAATACTGGTCTCATAGAAACAGAGTACAATGCTGGTACTGGAAGCTTGGGAAAGGGAGGGTAAAAAAAAAGATCCTGCCAAACAGTTTAGAAATAAGCTTGTATTTGAGAGGGTAGTCATGGAAAACACATGGATCTTGTTCCTCCATTGCTTCTAAACTGTTAGTCTTATAGCCCTTTACATTCTGTATTAGCTTACTAGAACATTTATAACAAACTACTGAGGTGGCTTTAAAAAGTATAGTCTTCATACAGTTCTAGAGATTGGAAATCCAAGGTCAAAGTGCTAACACACTTGGTTTTCTCTGGAAGCTCAGTGATTCCCTGGATTTGCATATGGCTGCCCTCTTGCTGCTTCTTTGTGGTTTAAGGCTTTTTTTTTTTTTTTTTTTTTTTTTTTTATAAGGATGCTAATCAGATTGACTTAGGGACTCCCCATGACTTCCCTTTAAATTCACTATCATTTTCAAGATCCCCTACCATAAAAGGGTCATTCTAAAGTACTATGGGTTCAGTTTTAACATATGAATGGTAAGGTGCACAATACAATTTAGACATTACACCTGTGTTCTATGTCAGGGCTAGCTGACTTCATCCATGTCATCTGCATTTTGGAAGTTGTAAAAAGCACACTGCCCTCAAGGAGATTCACACATATGGAAAAGTTTTCAAAAAACAAATGTTATCGAAACAAGACTTGGTTAAATGACAAACGTGTGCTCTAAATGATCAGAATAGAAAGTAGCAGTGTGGGCTAGGATTGGCTTTTCATTGTATGATTAGAATTTGAACAATGAGAGAAGTTAAGAAAGGTTGTTCTTGCTAGTTTTATGTCATCTGAAAGGACAGAAACTCAACTGAGAGAAAATGCTCCATAAAATCCAGCTGTAGGGCTTTTTCTTAATTAGAGATTGATAAGGGAGAGTCCAGCGCATTGTGGCTAGTGCTATCCCTGGGCTGATAGTCAGGGGTTCTATAAGAGGGTTGGCTGAGCAAGCCATGATGAGCAAGCTAGTAAGCAGCACTCCTCTATGGCCTCTGCATCAGCTTCTGCCCTTCAGGTTCCTGTCCTATTTGAGTTCCTGCCCTGACCTCTTTCAATGATGGATTATGCTACTGTGTGGAAGTGTAAGCTAAATAAACCCCTTCCTCCCTAACTAACTTTTGATCATTGTGTTTGGTTACAGCAAGAGAAACCCTATCTAAGATAGAGGTAAAATACAGTATCACACATTTCTCTCTCTCTCTCTCTCTCTCTCTCTCTCTCTCTCTCTCTCTCTCTCTCTCTCTCTCTCTCTCTCTCTCTCTCTCTCTCTCTCTCTCTCTCTCTCTCTCACACACACACACACACACACACTACACACACAAATTAAAAATAAATAAATATTTTTTAAATATTTGACTAAAACAAAAGAATGCCTCCATTTACAACAATGTAGATGTAAGTAGAGCTCATTAAAATAATTCAGGTCAGGCACAGAAAGACAACTAGTACATATGTTAATTCATCTGTACGACCTGATAAATCTGATAAATATTGGCCACATAGAAACTGAGAATACAATGGTCATTACCAGAGACTGGGGCAGAAGTTAAGGAAAATTTAATCAATGGGTTCTGATGCTGGAGCATTATACCTACAATAAAGTGACTAAATAAACTAATACTATTTTGTACATTTCAAAAAGCCAGAAGAAATTATGACAATTTATTTTTACAATGAAGAAATGAGAAATATATCAGTTTTTTTATATATCAGTTAAAAAATAAATTTATTTTAAAAATATCAAAGAGGAAACATTAGCTTCCTAAGCCTACTACAACAAATTTCCACAAATTTATTCTCTCACATTTCTTTAGCTCAGAAATCACAAATCAAAGTACATGAGAGCATGATCCTTTTGGAGGCATTGAAGAATAAGCTATTCTAGACCCTCTTCCAAGCTTTTGATGGATGGGGTCAACCTGTGGCATTGCTTGGTCTGAAGTTGCACCCCTTCATCTTTCATCCTCACATAGCCTTCCTTCTGCATGTCTCAGTTTTCTCTTACAATAATCTTAGTTCTGAATTTAGGGTTCATCCTAAATCAAGGATTATCTTTTAGAGCTTCAATTATATTGACAAAGGCATCCCTCAAAAAAAAAAAAAAAAAGAAAAGAAAAGAAAAAAAAAGAAAAAAAAGAAAAAGTAAAGAAAAAGAAGTTGGACATAACTTTTTGGGAGATACAGTTAACTCTTATCACAAAGAATTAGAACTAAGGCTGGGAATGGTAGCATCTTGGGGAATGCTTATGGAGATAGTGTGTAATACGGAATGGAGAGAAAGATACATTAAGGTCCAATGAGAAGAGTGTGGATCTGGGAGGAATGATGGGAGAAAAGAAAATGAAATGTTACTGTTAATGCCTAGAATTCCAGTTGTTACACATTTCATAATTTATATGCAATTCAAAATTGATCTCACAGGAGACTATCTAAGGGGAAAAGAAAAGCAAAAGAAATAAATGCAAGTTGTCCAGAGATTGAATCTAGTAAGGCTAGAGAAAAAGAACACATGTGAATAGATGTGAATTGGCACAGGAAGGTAACTTGATTAGGGAAATGCTGGAGGAGGTTTGAAAGTGTGCATCTTATGCTGGCACCGAAATGATAACCATGTCACATGGAATCAAATTACAACAAGCCAGACTCAGAACAATCTCCTATGAATGGTTATTGGATCAAATCCTGAGCTACAATCTGCTGTAGAAACCAGAGGGCTGAGTTTGAAAATTGTTCAAGGTTCAAGAACTTGAAGACAGAATCAAGAAAAAGAAGTATAGGATGGAGGGTGCAGTAGCAAACTAGGAGCTAACAACATCCTCAATAATGCTTGAGAAAGTTTTCTTGACTTTACCTTCTCAATTTTTTTTTTTTAAATAAATTCAACAGACATTATTATTTAAATACTTAGGTGAGATTTTATAAGTGAGTATGGCTAATGGAATGATAGAACCTCTATTTTTTTTTAAAGAATTTTATATAATATTAACAATCCACAAAATCATAAAGAGATCCATCAACATGTATTATCCAAATTTATCTAAGAGTCTTAGTGTTGAAAAGCTGTTGAGGCTGATGTGTTTCATTGCACATCTGCAGTTCATATAAAGATCAAGGAGATGACTCTAGTTCTTAAATGGAACTTGTTCTACCAGATCTAAGACCCAGAATTCATCCAAATTGTAGAAATATGTTTTCACCACTCTGTCACCAAAATATCTTCCATTTAGATCAACAACAGCTTTAATTGCTAACTCAACTCCACTAAATTTCAAAAGTATCACTTCACCATCCTGGACTCCAGGAATCTTAAATATCACACATTTCCCCACTTTGCCATAGCTTTCGTATTCTTCTTGGTTTCATCTTTCAACTGTGCATCACCTTTCCTGCACTGGCTATTGCTCAGCAGGACCACACTAGAAAGACACTACCTATGGATTTCAGTTAATGGATTTAAATCCAATTTTTGATTGCATACCAAGACTCCTCTCTTCCATTACTCATAAAAATCTCTCTAATCTTCTTCACTTACATTGTAGATCTAGTGGGTGCGTTCCCAGCTCCTGTGCTACCTGAAAACTAACTATACCATTGCATGTTCTTATGCCCTATTATGTCACTCATGTTGACAAAGGAGAGGTTGCTGTGTCATGTTGGAGATCTTGTTCTATCCAGCTCCTCATGTACTCTGGAGGAATAGCAACTTTGAAAAACTGCAGTCAAGGTCTTGAGTCCTCTTCATAAGGAAAATTTCTTTACAAGAAAGCACTTCTTTACAAGAGTAGGTGGGAGAACAGCAGCTCTCCCAAATTTCCTTTCCTCTTTTCTGGACTTTAGTCTCCAGCAGAATTGGATGTTGCTTTGGACATCTTCCAGCTTCAGGCTTCCTTTCCTTTTCTCCTATTTCCTGTTTCCAGGCCCCACTGCCTCTGCTACTCTTCTGTTTGTCATTTCACTGCTTTCTGATGATTATTAGGAAAGAGGATCACATCCATCAGTGGCAGGAATCAGAACCCTTCCCCCACTCCCTGCAGAAAACCCACTGTGTACAAGATCCTTCATTCTGGCTGCTTTGTGAGATGGTATGTCCATAGTATGCTTGTCTTCATCTTTATCTCTGAAAGTTTTTTCCAAATATTCCTTTTCTTTTTCTTGCCCAATTCCTCTGGCTCAGTCCACAATCATCTATACCCACCTCTTATCTCCTCCTTTCACATTTTACACACTCATGTTTCTATCTAAAATGATAATCATGAAGGCTAGAGAGAGACAGCACAGCTGTTAAGAGTGCTTCTTACTCTTCCAGAGGACCCAAATTTAGTTCCCAGAACCCATGTTGGGAAGTATATAACTCAAGCTCCTAGGGATCTAGCACTCTCTTCTGGTTGTATACATGAGGCATACATTTAAACACACATACACACAAATATGCACACAAATAATAAAATTAAAAACTAAATATTAAAAATAAGTAAATTTAAAAAGTGACAATCCTCTCAGGAGGCAGAAGCAGGTGGATCTTTGTGAGTTTGAGGGAAGCCTGGGCTACTGAGTGAGTGCCAGGATAGGCTCTAAAGCTACACAGAGAAACCCTGTCTGGAAAAACAAAACAAACAAACAAAAGTGACAATCCTGTGATAGTCTTCTTAAAATCCCTTTGTGGATGTCCATGTGAGTCACCCTCAACCTGAATTTTCTGAGGAATTTCTTGGAACATGAATTCTCTGGACATCTTTTACAAATAGTTGGCCTTCATAAGCATATGGTAAATGTTCAATTCTTCAGTGTTACAGTACAGTGAGGTAATTTCCACACAGACATCTTTGGATTACTCATGAAGAATCGTCTGAGAAACAAAAGCCAAACTCAAATTCCTAAGTTCCTTTCACTGTTCCAGCCATGTATTTTCTTTTGCCATCTGTACTTTAAAATAGAAAGGAAAATAAGTTTATTGACTAAGTGATTTTATTTAAATTTGGTAGGTTTCTTGAACTCGTACCAAAGTCTACCTCTGTTTGCTCCGGACCCCACTGCAAAACATTTGATCATTAACATTTATCTTATACTTTCCACATTCAAATATAAACTTTATTTTTTGTTTGCCAGGACCTTTCCTTATTTATCTTTGTATTCCTAGGACCTGGCCCAGTGGCTGGCATATAATATCTAGACCTGGTCTAGCATACTGCTGCTGGACAGAACCTGCCAAAGGCTTCCAGGAAGACATGGCTACATCTGTTCCAGGGTGAGGCTTGCCTCTGTGATATGATGTCACCCTATTAATTAGGCTGATAGCATCTCAGTATGGTCACACTGCCAGTATTCGCTGTGCTGTTTGTAGTCACACAAGATTTCTGAAGCCAGAAATTGTATGATTTTTAAGACACTCTAATGCTTCTCTACCATTCCAGATGTGCCTTACCTCTTAAGATGTCTTCCCCCATCCCCATTTCAACAAACCTGAAAGGCCATCTGAATCACTGATCAGCCAATATTCCCCCACCTTCTAAAGGAGATCTCAGACAGGGAGCCATTTAGCCCTGGAAAGCAAAGGGGCAAGGCACATAGCCTATAAATGTATGTTTAACTTGCCACTCTGGTGATTACCTGAGTGAATAGATGTAACTCAGTGGCCTATGAGTGTATCAAGTAACCCAAGTGGATAGGTTCCTAGAGATGACTACCAGCCTGCATTGTTGGCAAACCCCTAGAGGCTGAAATCAGCTTTCCTTGACTCATCACTGAGCTAATCACTGAGCATCTCCTTAGGCCTCTTTCTATTATCTATTCTGTAAAGTAAAGGGCTGTTTACCTTTTCATGTCTTGCCTAGAAGGCACATTTCCAGATAGCAAGCACAGGGCCTTGAATTTCAGGTTTGTTATTGGTATTTCATGGGCACTTCACGTTTTTGCAATTTTGTCAGCCTTTTAAAATTAATAACAATAATAATACAGGGCTAGAAAAAAAGGTCAGTTGGCAAGTATTATGCTTGTCATGCAAACAAAAAGATTGGAAATGGGAGTTATTACTTGGTCTAAGTAATAAAAACCCAGAGTCAGATATAGAGGGAAATGCTGAGAGATTAGAGAAAAGGAGCAAACCACCTCCATACCTTACCTTCTTACAGACTAGAAAGCAATTTCCTGTTCCTCCCTGCTTATATCCTGTTTCTGCCCAGCTACCTCACTTCCTGTCTGTCTGTACAGACCTTCAGACTTCTTTGGTTAACTAGTGGCAAGATCTATTCTCTGAACCTCAGACAGGCTTACCCCACGTAGCCAATGGGCTCTGGCCACAGGATTTCCTCAAACAATCTTTTCCATCCTTTTGTTTTAAGGCACTGAGGTAAATATTCCTATTACTGATAACTTGGTTATCATTTAAACTGATTCCAGTACCTACCTGTCTGTTCCTGCACAATTCTTTGGTTGGCTTTTAGTTCTATGCATCCAAGATCTTTAAAGGCAAATCTTTGCTCCCTTAACGTCTCAAAATCCCAAACATCCTTAAAGTTCCATCAAAATATGTCAACCATTCAGGCATCTTAAACCTATGTGCCGACAAAGATACCCCTTTACATTTCTAAGACAAAATCACCAAGTATTAATTCTTGAAAGCTGTCTGCAGCTACTCTATATATCCACCCACAACATAATCTTTCAAATGCACATAAAAATGACAAGTTATAGAAAGTGGTGTATTGGCTTTAGCTCACACTTTTAAAATTTATTTTCTTTAGCTTATTTGAAGCATTGGAAGACTAGAATATTCTAACTAAAGTTCACAAATGTCAACTTGTTTATCTCCCTACTACCAACTAATCTCTCTAAAGTTTTATTCTTAGTTTTGTTTTCTTTTTTTTTTTATATTTAGGGAGCTTTCATGAATTTTCTTTATCTTATTCCGGATATTGGTTATATTAGGAGTCTCCTTGCCTAGCGTTAGTAAATTGTCATCTTCTAGGCTTCAATCAAAGTGGATGTGTTTAATGGTCTGAATGACAATGAGGACATGGGCTCCCTTTTCATCAGCCGTGAAATAATTAGCTTCACAGAAATTGGTCCCTGCTGTATGCCTTTAGGCCTACCTTACATGCTGCTGAACTTCAAAGATTCCAGGTCAAACAACACCTATAAGATGCTGGGTACATATCCCTACTGGATGCTATTAAAGATTAAAATGGCTTGTACTAAAGAAAATATGTTACTTCCAAAGGTTTTCACCTATAACTTTGGATGATTGTTAAAATATTTGCCTATGCACATGATTATCCCGTGAGTCCTGTTTGCAGGACTTTTGACCACCAAGAATAAATCTATTCTACATATTATTTCAGCAAATGTTTTGATACAGTCAAAGTACCCTGAGTCTTTTTCATGTCATGCCCTTTTAGAGATCATTAGATGTGACTCTGAGATCATCCTTTTTTATTGTCTTCTAAGATACTATACTGATTACTCTTCTTTATTGTTAATTTATGCATGCATGTGTGTTTCTGAGTGTGGGGAATGTTCACATGAGTGCAGGTTCCCTCAGAGGTCAGAGGTACCAGATAACCCTGAAGATAGAGTCCCAGGTTGTTGTGGGCTGCCTAATATGGATGCTGGGAACCAAAATTGGGCCCTCTGCAAGAACAGTAAGTGCCTGTAATCACTGAGCTACTGGTTTAGCCCCTATTTCTGACTTTTTAAATGTAGTATCCATATATATTATTTGAAGTGAGAAAGACTTCACTTTGAAGGGTGAACAAATTATCATGCAAGTTTAAGCATTACATTTAATGCATATATCTGTGAACTGTAAGACCATGAGTGTGTGTGTGTGTGTGTGTGTGTGTGTGTGTGTATGTGTGTGTGTATGTATGTGTAGGGGGAGAGCCTTCTGCATGTATCCCGTCAATACAACACTTGTAAAATTATTCGGTAATGTAGTAGTAAATATTTAACAACTAGCTCTCAGGGATGGGAGATATAAATTTGTAGCATTTCCCCATTTCACAAGTACAATGAGAGCCTGTCTCACCAAAAGGGCATAGATAATTAGAAATGGATGTATTTAGTACTCAATCTAATATAATGTTAATTTTCCCTTTTTATAATTCAGTTTTTAATAATGACTGCATTTAACATTGGCCTTCCGATTTCTGAAAACTTAAAAGTTGGCTCACAGAAGTTTATACAGTCATGTCTAGGACAGCACCAGTGTCTCCAGTCTGTATTTTGACATGACACACTGCAAAACTAAGTGCCCTTTCTACAACTCTGAACTTCTCTGGTCCTACTGTTAGATCTGTTTGATTTTTTTTCTTTCACTTTAGTAAAATACTATATATGCATTGTGTTCTATTTACATCTTGTAAATTCAATTGATTACTTCACCTTGTTGATAGTTCCTTAGATTCCCAATTCTGTCATCACATATCTCTGTCATCTCTGTCCCTTCTAGCTTCAGGTTATCCCCACATCTAATGAAGAAAGCATTTTTTATTCTAATAAAAAATATCTATTAAGACATAGCCAAGGACAGTATTGATGGCCATGAAAATAGCATACTCTCTCTATTCAAGGGCCAGAACATTTATTACCAGCAAATATTAGTCTGTTCAATTAACCCAGTATCCATTCCAAGTGTCTCTACCTTGTCCTTAATATTCTGGAGATTTCATTAAGAAAGTGGGAGACTAAGTCTAGAAACTGTCACTACCACTCACGCCAGAGAAGGGGATTATAATGCCCGTCTGAAAAACCAGTCCCTTTTACCAGGATCCATCAACTGTCCCTCTTCTTTGTCTATTAACCTCTTTGCCTATTCCCCCCAGATTTCCCTCAGAAACACAGCATCACAGCAGTGCCTGACACCTCTGCTTTTCTATAAAGGGTTCACATTTCAAGTTTTCTCTGCTCCTTGACCTTACTAGAGGGAAATTTACCCTCTTTTACTCCTCCACAGATGACTAAATCATGATTTTGTTCCAACTTAAAAAGTAAATGTATCCAGCCAGAGACTTCAGACACTTGCTCATTTGCCACCTTCTTGTTTAGCAGCATCAGGACCTGGCCAACTGGAGGCAGGAGATTCTCCTCCATGATTGGAAAAGCATTCTTTCATTCCACAGAGACCTGGTTCTTCTATTTCCTCCCATATCAATACCCTTTCCTCAAACCTGAATTTTTAGCCTCATCTTCTAAGAACTGTAGCCTCTTCCATCTCTTTATTTAAAAAAAAATTCTACTTCAACCTTAATTATCTATCTCATCATACCCATCTGCCTGCCATGTTTACTTCCTCTTCTTAAACCTCAGCTCACAGCAATTCACTTTACTTATTCATTGCATCAATGAGTGTAATTAAGTCACTGGGAATTTCATAGTCACACACATAACACACACACACACACACACACACACACACACACACACACACACCTTTTTATTTCTTACCTTTCAAGGGTTCTCTGCAGCTTTTAAACTCACTAGTCTTGTTTGATTTCTTTTTCCTTTAGTTTCCTTTTGTCTTTGTTTCAGTGACATCTAGCTTCTTTCAAATTTTGATTTCCATCTCTGAATGCCTTCTCCTTCTCGTCAGGTTTCTCTTTCTGCCACCACTTGCTTGGGTACTCTCGGCAGTGCCCACAGATTCCACCACCACCACAGCTTTGTGTATGACTCTGAAACCTCTATTTTCAGCCCAGACATTATTGGAATCTTGCTTCAAATGCAGTTCTCCATATTCATGAATCATTCTCCAAAAATGAACATCTTATCTTTCCCCTGAATCTTCTCACACATTGTGCACCTCTCCCTGTAATTCCTATTCTGGTATATAGGTCCACCACCTGCCCACTAGCCCAGGCCAGAAACATCTCCAAAGTCTCTTTATTTTCCTCTACCTCCATTCAATAAGTCATGGAATCCTTTAAATGTCAAAACTTGCAGTTCTTACTGCAAAGCAGGTTTTTAAAGGATGCTTTTGTGTTTACTTCCCCTGGTACAGTCTCTCACTTCATTCTAAGTAGAGACAGAACCATCTTTTTGAGCAGATCTTCGTGATCATGATCATTCTCTACTTCAAGCCCCACAGCAATTTGTTTTACTGCAGGAAATCACCCAAATATCTCATCCCTATGCCACTTGCCCATCTCTCACTCCAGTCCCAGCCAGTCCTACACACTTAATTTGCTACATTCTTCTCAGATGTATGCACTTTCATTATCTCTATGCCTGTGTGTACAGTGACTTCACCAGATGATTCCCTCATTGTTTAGTGATTGAATTCTTCCTCTTCCAAATAACAGAAGAAATAGACTCCACAGTGACCACTCTCTTCAGGTCACCTGATCTTATGTGTTACTGTTCTTTCTCACATAGGCACTTATCACATGCTATTCACAACATTTATTCACCCAACTATTTTCAACATTTCTCAGTACAACACCTAAGAAGCCATCAAGTTTTTTTAAGGTAAGGAATCCAGTATCTTCATGTCTCCAGTTTCCCAGAACAGGGCCTGAGGCATACTCACATGATTTAATAAACCTTCACTACATGGATGACTCTCAATTTCTTGTATTTCATGTCTAAATAATGTTTGTTCATTTATTCTCTCTCTCTTTCCCCCTTAATCTCTCTCTATAAATGCACAAGTGAGTGTGCACGTGCACGCAGACACACACACACACACACACACACACACACACAGAAAGAGAGAGAGAGAGAGAGAGAGAGAGAGAGAGAGAGAGAGAGAGAGAGAGAGAGAGAGAGAGAGAGAGAGAGAGAGAGAGAGAGAGAGAGAGAGAGAAACTGGGGTATAATTCTGAGGACTCAATTCTCACCTTCCATATTGTTGAGGCAGGTCTCTCTCTCTTACTGTTTTGGGTGGCTTCCTGAGCTGCTTCTCATCCATTCTTCTGTCTTTGCCTCCCAGCTCCATATAAGGGTGCTGGAATTATGAATGGTGCTATTGAAACTAGTGTTTTACTTAAGTAGGCCTTAAAATCTGGTAGTTGTGCTTGTACAGCAAGCACCTTTATTCAGTGAGCCATTTTCTCACACCTTTCATTTTAATTCTTGAAAATATAAATTAAATTTAGCTCCTCTGCTTCTATAAATATATTCTTTCAATTACATAAGATTTATCATTGGTGGATAAAATAATTTTAATGTATATTTGTGTACAAAACCAGGGCCAAGTGTGGTATGCCCAACTGATGGTGACTTAATAGATGAGCTAAATATATATATTTATTGTATAATAAAACTATGAGAATGAGTACCATTTCATTTATCTGTTTCATGGACAGCATCAATAGAGACCCAGATTCTTTTTTTTTTCATCTACTTGGTCCTCCTTAAAGTTTTTATTTGTGAAGTCTTTGTTGTTGTTTTTTTCTCCTTACAACCCAGTTCGACCTGTGTGTTGCCTCTGATTGGAAAAAACAAAACAAAACAAACAAAAAAACTGCTATGGCTCCTGGTATTGTTAGATGCTACAGATGCTTTCTAGGTAGCCACAAGGGGATGGGCAACATTTGGTTCTTTGTGTGAAACTAACAGCTTTCACAAAATCCTATCAGAACTCACAGAACTGAGTTGAGCTCAACAAGCAAAGTAGACAACAAAAAATTGGAGAAATCACAAAGTAGACAACAGGAGAATGGAGAAGTCAGTCTCTCTCTCTCTCTCTCTCTCTCTCTCTCTATATATATATATATATATATATATATATAGAAATATATATATTTCTCTTCATATATATATATATGGAGATTTCAAAAGGGGCCCCCATCTTCCTTACAGAACTAGATCAGTTCTCCACCAAATTACTGCTCTATATATTTTAGACAGTATTGGCCATTACTTTATATTACTCCATTGCTTTCTTAATTGAAATTTTACTGAAGTTGTCCCTGGATAACTTGGACATGGATTTTACAGTCTTTATGGACTAAGAAACACCTACTTTGAATCATTTTTCTTCTCTGATACTTTACTTTCATTAATATTTTTGTAACCAAAGTTCTAATTTTTTTATACTTACCTTTTTCTCTCTATGTGTATGACTCGGCCTTAAATAACTAAAAGTTTAATAAAACTGTGATTACAAATTTTAATATAGATGTATATCACTAACCTATTTCCTTTCCCAGATCATGAATGTAAAGCTAAGTTGAACCAAATTGGAAGGTAGAATGCTGACTTTAGAGTCACCCTGGTACAGACATTGCTAAGCAACTCTTTGCATACTTAGTTTACTATGTCTTCAGATCTCTAAGCCAAAGTCTCAGGCTTTTTGTACAGCCAAAGGAAATTATGACTGAAGGGTGTTTGGAGCATCATGCTTTAACACCCTTTATTTTACAGTTCAGATAACAGATATGAAAAGTCAAAATGACTAGTTAGGATTACAGGGCTAAGCCTTTAGGGTCACAGCATTATTGAATTCACCATTGAGACAATGCTAAAAAAAAAGTCTAGTTTCCTTAATCTTATGCTGGTGTTTCTTCTAGATTGAGGCCTAAGTTGGTTTTGCCTGAGAAACATTAGTATTGGATATATTGAACCAGTTGGACAAGAGCCATGGAGATGAAAGTGGAGAGATAGTTCAGGGAAGGGCAAAGACACAAAGAAAAGACAGGCATGGTTCAAGCAATCTTGAGCATTAGGTCCAATGCGGAAGGACAGGGCACAGCAGTGGCTGAGCCCTTGGGAGCAAGGCAGGTGGCAGTCATGTTTTTAGGGGATGTGCCCATATGCTACAGAATCCCTGACAGAAGGCTGAGTTTGGGCAATGCTCTGGTTCCTGGGGAGGAGTGACAGGTGCCAGGTGGGGCTCAGGGGCTGGCCAAATGGACTGCAATAGAGCCTAGCACTCTGGACATAGAGAGGGAGACCTGTCTCAGGACGATTGGTTATAATCAAGACAGAAGAAGTTAGGCAAATAGAAACACAGACAGGGCCAAGATGGGGATAGAACTATGGCATGGGTGCTGCAGGCATCCAGGGATCACCCTGGAATTTCAGCATTTGGTTCTGAAGAGCAGCAATAGATAGCCATAAACACTAAAAAAGTTCATCATCCATAGCTAAACTTTGAGGGTTCAGGTCCAGGGCTCCAGATTTATTTTCCATCCTAATTGAGCATTCTTCCATGGTAGAAAATGGGGAAAAGGTTAGTGGTTTGTAGTTCTATGAATGCAATGTGGAGATAGAGTACTATACTCTGTAGTTGCTAGAATTCAATTTCTTTTTAAAATTTGACCTGAAATTATGCTGGGGGTGCATTTCAGAAGGAATCCTGTCAAGAATCACAAACTTAATTTGATAATCCCATGAAAAAAGTTTATCTTGTAGCCTCTTAAAAACAGCATCTCAGGGGTATGTGGTGTTAATGAACTTATAACTTACAATATATTTACAGATTTGTGTGTTTTATTATAGGCATATTGTTGGTCTGTGTTAAGTTAGGTCTTCTTTAGCCACAACCTATTTCTTTGAGACTATTTTCTGAGCAGGGATAACATAAAATTAGCCACTAGTACAATGCATAGATTGTTTAATAGTAGATCAACTGAAGAGGAAGAGAATTCATGGTGGTCAGATCTCTCTGTAATCGATATTAATGTTATTGAGGTGAACAAGATCATCAGACCATGGGATACTTCATCCAATCATTTCATCCATCTTAATGACCAAATTCAGCCATCTGAACAATGATACAATCAACTGCTCAGTAAGCATCCATTATGATGGCAAGAAACAAACTCAAACAAATTGGTAATGTTTTGATCAGTTCTGTGAAGCAATCCCACATACAATTACCAAACCGACGTTGGTTTCAGTTTCTATTCATTTTATGATTTAGTTGTTTTTTTTTTCCTGTTCTGATTGACTGGAAATACTCAGTTTTCTTGTTGTTATCTCTAGAATTGCTCACTGGTGTTAGCTTCTAACCCACTTTGCTTTTCTTAATTTAGATTATTAGCAACAGCTCTGTAAGGCCATTAGTCTTCATTTTGGACCCATTGTTCATTTTAGAGACGTAAAGGGTATGTTGCAAAATTAGAAAACATATTTTCTTCTGTGTTATGGTTTTCTCTGTCACATTTATGTGAGCCTTCCAATTTGCCTTACTTTTCCTCAAAAGCAAATGCTAGTGTAAATTATTTTACATATAAGCAAAGATATAATAAATGCAGATGGCATTTTCACATTTATGTAAGTATATGCTTTACATAGGCATACCTATATATTTTTGGATTGACTATAAGCCATATGCAAATATTAAGACCATTTTTTTCTGGACAGGTCATGTCTGTCTCTTGCAAATGGATCTATCTATTTTTCCCTACTTAAAATCACTTAACTTTTCCTTTTTAGAATAGTTCCATTCTAGTGCCTGGCCAGTGCTTTGTGTTTTATTTTACATAACACCTTGTAGCTAGAAGTTACTGCTTTGATAAATGAATACTTTGTTGTTGTTGTTGTTTTTCCTGTGTATTTGGGGAAGGAAATTATTTCCTTTGATGACTTCTTTAATGAAATTATTAGAACAGACTAAGTGGCTTAGTACATACAGGTACTGGGTAATAATTTCTAAAATATCTTGCTAAAAACTAAAAACTTACAGTTGAAGAGAATGTTTAATATTAAAAACATAACTTTATAAAGTAAAAGGGTCAGAATCATGTTTTTCCATAAATTAACTCTTTAAAAAACCCGCCAATGCTTGTCACCTTGCTTCTTGTGTGTGTGTGTGTGTGTGTGTGTGTGTGTGTGTGTGTGTGTGTGTGTGTGTGTATACCAATGTGCCCCGATGCATTTGTTTTTCTGGCTGCAGCATTTTGCAGAGTAGCACTAGGACCCTCCCTGCAGTAGCTGGGCTACCAGTAGAGCATGCATTTACCCTATTCTGGACCACATGACTTGATGGTAGATAATGTCACATGAAGTCATGGGTAACCAATTGGATCAGGGGACTGATTATAAGGATTAGTGATGGACATAGGAATGTGTGTTAAAAGTTAAGTCAAATGGCTGCTATTTGGGTGTTTGAAGTAAGAGAGTTAAATTTCCAAGCAAAATACCCCAACGGGTGGGTAGCTCCATGCATGTAAGGAAGAATTTCAGGAAGAACTTAGCCCTGATCAAGACAGCTCTATGGAAGTAGACCTAACAAATGTCATTCTCTGAAAACCTTCCATTTTCAAAGGCTCCATCTGAATCTGGCTTATCTTTTATAAACAGTAGAATGGCTAGCCTAGTTCAGTCAGACTTTGTCTCATGTGCAAACTGCCTCTGATTCTTATCAGCTAATTTGTAGAGTCATCTCCATCATCTAGGACTATTAATGTCCTTTTCAGGAAAAAGAGGCAGATGTGATCAGAGGTGCCAAAAATAGCAAGGTTGATAAGAACTTCATAAACAGATTATCTCATTGCAATTCCTCTATTTCTGAAGGAACCCACATCTTTGAGGGTGGTCCATCCAGGTTAAAATGTCTTTGTATTTTCCTTCATGTATAATGTTTCCCATCTGCCTAAGAAAACCTTGAATTTTATGGAGAATGTGTGATGAAAATAACATCCAGAATAGAACACCTATACTCAATAGTTATCCTCATAGTTTAAAACTGGCTACCACTGTTTTCTTTTTCAGGTTTATTCCCATCTTCAGAGATGTGAACTTCATGTATCTATTATTTTTATGCTCTCTAGAGGGAGAAAAGGAAATGGGGAATAAGGTATTGTGAGAATGATATTTGCCACAATCCTCCCTGTCCTCTGGCCCCTAGAGTCTTTCCTACACACAACTGTTCTCTGCCCTTTGGCCAATTTTGAGTCTCTGTTTTAACCACCATCTAGGCACAAAGATGATGAGGACCGAGAATGGCATTAATATGTGGGTATAGAGATTCATAGTTAGAAGGCTAATTGCTACATTCCTATTTAGCAAAACATTGGTAATATTTCATGGCTTCTAAGTTCCTTATCCACAGAATCCTGGTCATATTTACATGCCAGACGTAAGTTTATTTCTAGGAGGAGAGGGAATCAGAGGAGGTGCACACAGTCAAATACTGTGCAAGAACAAATGAAAATTATTTTTAAAAACGTACTATGTCTAGGATTCATCCCGTCTCTGGAACAAAACCCCTAAAACGCTTGAGATTTCTTGTCTTGTGGGAGTGGCCTTTGTGATGCCTACAGAGCCTCTCTGAGCACAGCTGAATTTATTAGAATAAGATAACATAGGCTGTAGCTCTTAGGGAGTCTACTAATGAGAGATCATCAGTAACATGAAGCATACAAGTGGAGACTGGGAATTCTCTGCCGAACCACCTGAACTATGAAAGGGAGAGAGGAGGTTGACTGCAATAGCTCAGGAACAAGGGGATGTGAAAAACATGCAAGTTGGTAAATACATCCACTTGCTGGTCATTTATTATGGTCAAAGAGGGCACAATGTAGCCAGCCCTCTGTTTCCCCATATCTTACCCAAGCTCCTTTACTGAGTCTTTTATAATAACATAGTAAACACAAGGAACATATTTTTCTTAACTTCACTGAGTCATTCAAGCAAATTGTCCAGCTGCATGAGGGAGCTGTAGGAACTCCCAATTTATAGCAAGCAACAGAGCAGGTGGTCCTGGATGCAGACTTGGGACTGGCATCTGAAGGAGGGTGGAACAAAGCCTGTGAGTTTGGAGCAAGCTACAGAAAGTGTACATTGACTTAACTTTTCAGTGGCAAGCTGATGTTAGAGAATTGTAGATTGGTTGGCTTCAGAGAAAACATCCTAGAGTAATGGTTCTCAACCTGTGGGTCGTAAGCCCTTTGGTGGGGTTGCTTATCAGAAACCCTGCATATCAGATTTTTACATTACAATTCATAACAGTAGGAAAATTACAGTTATAGAGTAGCGATGAAATAATTTAATTGTTGAGGGTCACCACAACATGAGGAATTGTATTAAAGGGTCACAAAATTAGGAAGGTTGAGAACGATTGTCCTAGAGGGAAAAATTAGCTTGAAAGCACTTACATCATTCAATTTATAGTTTTTTTTATAAAGACAGAATTGCTACAGGATTCTTGATTTCATTGTGCCATAGTTCTTTCTGTGCTCCAAAGTGAAAAACCTTCCAACTACCCCAAATAGATTACAAGGAATATGTAATTTAGGAGCAATTTAAGATGAATTAGTTTAAGCAATCTGTTATAATTTTCTAGTAATTATGTTTAATTAATATATCTCACTCCCTGAAAGTCAAAATATCAGAAGAATGCATTTATTCCTTCTTGATTATCAATGCAGGGGCTGTGTGATGCTTAGCTTGAGTTGTCAACTTTTGGCATAGTCTGGAGTCACCTAACAAGAGAGACTCAGTGAAGAATTGGTCTAGATCAGGACAGCATGTGGGCATGATGGTGGGGGTCTGCCTTGACTCCATTAGCTGAGGTGTAAAGGGACTGCCATTATGGGTGACACCATTGCCCCCGCAGGGGATTCTAGACTGTAAAAGTGTAGGAAGTATATTGAGCACGAATAGGCATGCGTGAATTAATTTTCTTGCTGCACTTGACTGTGACTATCCCTTTTAAGTTCCTACCTCCTTGACTTCTGAAACACTCAGAAAAGACAAAGATTACATGTGCAATAATAAAATATGGACGTAATAGCTATGATTGATTTAGATGTAAATATGCTCACAAAATTACGGTATAAATACAGAAAGGATTCATATTTTCTTAAGATATGCAGCTCCTCCAAGGCTGACATGACCATCCAGGAGCTCTCATACGAACCTACATTCACTTTAGCTTTCTCGCTCATCCTCAGCACACTGCTTCCATCCTAGTTGTTGCAAGATGACCATAGTAATTACACAAATCACATTCATGTTCCAGACAGGAGAACATGTGAAATGACAAGAGCAAGTGAAAAGCCTCCTTTTAAAAGATGTTCTATAAAATTCCCACCAGTGATTTCTGCTTGCATCTCTGGCCAAAAATTCCATGTGACTGTTACTAGCTAAAGGTAGTTTAGAATCATTTTAATGAAACACACTGCACACTTAAAAACAACAACAACAGCATAGAGGCTCAGACATGCGGGAATGAATGTTTTATGAAGTGGCACGGTTCCTTTCATTGACTGCAGCATATCAACCCTGATCATATGCAAGACACAAACAGGACAACACAGCTACTTACCAGAAATGACACAGTTTGATCACTGTGACCACATACCCACTCCACAGAAGACCTAGTAGTTGCTTCTCACTCCCTCATTTTATTCTTCCCAGCAAATCTCTGCCTGATACCTCATACCCGCCTCTAGCCATTTCCCTTCTCTTCTGTCCTTGCTTTCTTCTTCTCATATATCCCTTTTGTTGTAACACTCACTCGGCTCTAGTAAAACGTTATATTTCTTTCTAAATTCTGGTTTTACTTATCTTCTATACAACAAACTATTGCTAGAGTTACCTGCTTAACGTGGGGCCCCCAAATGTTTACTGTGAGTACTGTGTAAGAAACATACAACTGTGAGTCATTTGTCCTCTGTGACAAATATTGCAAAAGCAGCCATAGATGATATGTAAACAAATGTGTATGGCAGTGTTTCAATAAAACTTTACTCAAAAACAAATAGCAGGCCAAATGTGCCTGGAAGACTGTAGTTTGCAAACCTCTAACTTCAAACAACATTGATGTAGCATTTCTCAGAACTGTGTGAGGATGAATCAGAGGCAGCTTCATTTTTCCTGCATAGTATAGTGGGATTCTGTTTTTCTTTAGAATGCTTTACCAGCTGGAAACACTGGAAATGAAAAACACTCATACTGTATAAACCAGAATGTCTTGAGCAGGAAATATTTCCTCCAAATGAAGGTTGAAAACTGAGCAACAATCTCAGAAACAAAAGAGTTTCTCCCCATTTCTCTTCAAAATCTTGTCAGAGGTGACTTTAATAAAAGCTGTGATGGGTGGTCTTGGTCAACTCGACACAAATCTAGACATAATTCGGGAGAGGGAATTTTAATTGAGAAAAGGGTGCTTATAAGATTGGCCTGTGGTCAAGTCTGTGGAGGTATTATCTTGATTAGTGATCAATGTAGGAGGGTACCATCCCTAAGCAGGTAGCTGCTCAGGGTTGTTTAAGAAGGCAAGTTGAATGAATTAGAAGAAGTGAGCCATTAAGCCATATCCCTCTCTAGCTTCTGGAGTCTCCCTGACTCTACCTACTACCTTTCTCTATCCCTGTTTGGATTTCCTGCCTGCCCAAATCCTGCCTGTCTATTGGTCAAAACAGCTTTATTCATCATCAAATAAGATAAGCATATGTTCACAGCATGCAGAAGATCATCCCCCATCATTTCTCAGTGTGCTATTAAAAAGTAAAATAGATTAAAGTATCAAACATATTTACTATATCTGAAAACTTGGGAGTCCAAAAATCAGGTGTTACTTGGATTAGTTGCCACTGAGAGACATTTTCCTGGTTTGAAGATAGCTGTCTGTCGGACAGACATGGAATAAGTTATGTTCATTTCCCATCATGGTGACCCATCATCAATACCTTATTTAAATCTAGATAGACAATTTAAATTGTTTCTTTGGTGTCAAAACTCTTTCACTTAGGAGATTAGGTCTGCATAATAATTAGGATAGGAGTGGGTGACATAAGCATCTATCATACTTACTGATCTGTGACAAATATCCCCCCATTACTTACTTGTGCCAACAGTTCTCACCTGTGTTCCACCACCCTAATCACACCAGGGACAGGTATTAGATACTTGTAAGCAGTTTCTCTTCCTACTGATGCTGGCCAATCCTAGATGATACTGACCTGGTTAACCTGACCCACTCTCTCTATCACATGGAAAACACAGGAAGGCTCTCACTTGCCTTAATAAGCTTCTGTGTCTCCCCAGGTGACTCTGAGTAGCATGACATTTCCACCATTGCTAAAGAGCTTGGAGATGTAGCTCAGTGGTTCAGTGCCTGCCCAGTGAGCAGAGGACCCCTGACTTCCATTCCCAGCAACACATACACAAAGAATCCTAAGTAGATTTTTGTTTTAGCAACATCATATTTCTATTTATCACTTGTTATGCTAAACATTAGCTTACTGCTAAATCATACATACTCCAAAACACAGTGGCTTAACATACCAATAATTATTTTTTGCATGGCAATATATATGTATCTATTTGCATTCTTCTACATGTTAACATCTAGTTATATCAGCACAATTTGTTGAAGATGCTTTCTTTTTTCCATTTTATAATTATTAACTTGTAAAATATCAATTGTTCATAGGTGTGTGGGTTAATATCAGGGTCTTTGATTAAATTTCTACACGGTCTACATGTCTGTTTGTTTTTAATTTTTGGAGGGGACTTTCTGGCTCTACTGAGTATATTCTTCTGAAGTTACAAACTGGCTGTAGTCTGCTAGGAGCTTATCTAGATCTGGGCATCCAAGATGGGTCTTAAAGGTCATTTCCTACCTAACTTCTCATTATTCGATCATGTAATATGAATTTTTTTATAAAATGGTCATAGACTCCCAAAGCAAAATTTCAGCAAGATAAGCTCAATGAGCAGATAGCAAGCTTCTGCTGTGTTCATGCGTGCTGACCTTTCATTAGTCCATTCCTATTTGTATGTGGAGGGACTGTTCACGGGCTGAATATATAAAAATGGGCTCCTTATGGTCCACCAATCTTGCATAGTTATCACCATGACAGATTAAATCCTTTTACTTTTAGGGCTAGCCTATGGAATATGGCAATAAGTAAGTAAGTAAGTAAGTAAGTAAATAAAGGTATACATAGTGCATGATAGAGAAAAAAAATCAAAGACCCAAAGGAAAGGAAAGATATAAGCAAAACAATCATGATTTGTTTCTTGGTTTTCTTTTCAACTGGCCATTTGACAGCACAGAGACACACCCATCTGTGGAAACATATCTTAGTTCAGGACAAAATGGCATTTGTGCTTCCAGTAAGATTTTGTTTAATTGAAGTGCCTAGCACTGGTAGACAAGCCTTCTGCAGCTAACTCCTGGGGTCTATGAGATTTCCTTCTACTTTAAGTTTCCTTGTTCATTATCTTCATTGTTCCCGTTCCTTTTTCCTAGGGAGAATCTTCTGGTGACACTGACATTCTGAGAAGAGGAAGTCCTCTGTAATTACCCACATGAAACATGGGTTGCTTATGACAGTCTGCTTTGCTTATTCCCTGTTCTGATCATTTTGTGAAATCAGTTATTTGTGAATAGCTACTTGATTGCAGGAAAAAGCAGCACAGGCCTAATGCTGTAGCAAAGATTTCAACAATTAAGGTCATCTGTATGAATGAGAATCTCTGAAGTAAAAAAAAAGAAGAAACATTCAGACTTCCACCTGACAGCTCCACATTTTACTACTTCCAGATGGCATTGGCCTTTCTAAGTCTGGAGAAAAGGCCAAGCTGAGAGGTAGTTCACTGAGAAGCTTTAGCAGAGTATTACCCACCTGTGAGTGGCTGTGAGTCAGCCCCCACCCTCACCCCACACAATGTGGTGGTTTGAAAGAAAATGGACCCCAAAGGGAGTGGCACTATTAGGAGGGGTGGCTGTTTTTGAGTAAGTAGAACCTTGTAGGAGGAAGTGTGTCACTATGGAGTGGGCTGTGAGGTCTCACACATGCTCAAGTATCTTAGGCTACTTCCTGTTACCTGTGAGTTAAGATATAAGAACTCTCAGATCCTTCTTTAGCACCTGCATGTCTGCCTGCATGCTGTTGTGTCCCTCTGTGATGATAATGGACTGAACCTCGGAACTGTAAGTGATCCAACACAATTAAACATTTCCCTTTATAAGAGTTGCTGGAGACATGATGACTCTTTACAGCAATAGAAATCCTAACCAAGGCACAGACCTTATGCCAAATGGGATCCACTGTGCCTTCTCCTTACTATGCATCTCTGTATCCTAGTTTCACTTCTATAACAATGGCTTTGAAGTCTTCTACAAGCTTTTCAAAGCTATATCCAGTTATAACATATATAAAAGGTACCTGAAGCACTTCCCTAAGACTATCCGCTCTAGTGTTTTTGGGATTTGAACACAGTAATCTGCATATTTTCATTTTTTTTTAAATTTAGAGTTTAAAACTTACAAAAAAGGTATGTGACTAACAAAGAAAACTTGCATATGCTTTTTATCCAAATCTCACCATTTTAGTTACACCATTTTAGGATTGTTGTAACTTAAACAAGTGACTGTGTTAGCTTCCCTGTTTAAGTTCAAGAACCACCCTGTTGAAAGGAAAGACAGAGGGCTGGGTTGACAGACCAGGGGTTAAGAGCATCTACTACTCTTTCAAAGAGTATAGGTTCAGTTCCCAATAATCATGTTAGGCAGGTCACAGCCAGCTCTAACTTCCTCTCCGGAGTACCTAAAGGCTTCTTCTGGACTGTAGGCATTGTTCTTATGCACACAAATCCATACTCAGATACATATGTACACGTGATTAAAAAGAAAATAGCAACATTATTTTTAAAGCAAAAGAGAATGGGCTGTGAGATCCAGGTAACATTAATGCTAATTGTAGCAGTAACAGATTACATGCACTAATCAGCAAAGAGCAACAAGGCAGAGGCAGGCAGATTTCTGTGGCTTTAAGGCCAGCCTGGTTTACACAGTCAGTTCTAGGACAGCCAGAGCTACACAGTGGGATCTTGTTTTAAAAATCAAAAACAAAAACAAACCCCAAAAGGTGGGCAGGCAAAAGCAACCATTTCCCCCTCAGATGTCTTTCTATATGTCCACCAATAGAAGGTGCTGCTCAGTCTGGGGAAGAATCTTCCCTCCTCAGTCAATCCTTCCAGGAAATATCTCACAGACCTGCCCAGAGATGCTATGAAGCTGAGTACCTTAACTGTGACAATATAGTACACAAGATCTGGGTAGGATGAGCTGAGCAGTAGTTGTTCTCTTCACATCTTTAATCACAGCACTTAGGAGGCAGAGGCAGGCAAATCTTTATGATGTCAAGACCAGCCTGGCCTATGAAGCAAGTTCTGGAACAGGCAGGACCACACAGAAAAAGCCTGTCTTGGAATACAAACAAATAAGACAAGTTTGAGGATGAGAAAATTGACTTCCTAAGTAGGGTAACTCTGTCCTTTTCATTGACTTTAGTAAGGAATAAGCTTACCATTGTATATTCAATGAATAGAAATTCAGTTGCTGTCTTTGTTAGGGTTTCTATTGCTAGGTCAAATCACTATAACCAAAAAAGAAGTTGAGGAGGAAAGAGTTTATTTGGCTTACACTTCCATGTTGCTGTTTCTCATAGGGTTTCTATTGCTGTGAAGAGACACCATGACCATGGCAGCTCATAAAGGCAAACATTTAACTGGAGCTGATTTGTAGTCAGAGAGAGACATGATGTTGGAGAAGGAGCTGAGAGTTATATATCTTCATCTACAGGCACCAGAATAAGAGTGTGTGGCCTACTGAGTGGAGCTTGAGCATGTAAGACCTGAGAACCCACCTGCACAATTACACACTTCCTCCAACTAGGCCACATCTACTCCAACAAGGCCATACCTCCTAACAATGCCACTCCCTACAAGCCAATCACTCAAATACACGAGTCTATGAGGGCCATTCCTATCCAAACCACCACGCCAAAGCAGGTCAGGATAAGAGTTCAAGCAGGGCAGATTCCTGGAAGCAGGAACTATTTTGCTTTATCCTAGCTTGCCTTGCATGCCTTGTTCTGCCTACTGTTTTATAGAACCCAGGACCACTAGCCCAGGGATGGCACCACCCACAATGAGTTGGGGCCCTCCCCTCATTGATCACTAATTGAGAAAATGCCTTACAACTGGAGCTTATGGAGGCGTTTCATCGACTGAGGCTCCTTCTTCTTTATGACTCTAGCTTGTGTCAAGTTGACACAAAACCAGCCAGTACAGTTGTTGTCTAGTAACATCTGACCACATGGTGATGGGTATCTATACGGACTAGAGCTGCCTGCTTCCACATAAACCTATGTATTCATTCCTCATTTCTTAAATTAAACTTTTCCTCATAGAACAAATAATTAATATGTACCTAGTATGTGTCAGACATAGGTAGGCTCTGAAAATACAAGAAAAATGAGTAAAAACTCAAGCCCTAGTAGTTTATTGAATTCTATTTAGGGGCCAAAAGCAGGGCAGCTGATTAGTGAAAAGGAAATCAAGAACCTTTTGCCTAACAGAATAGTGAATAAGCACTCATATTCACAGCAAACGTTTGCAAACTGAAGGAGGGGGAGAGATCACTTGTGTGTAATACATGGGGGGGTCACAAATGCATGGCCCTTTCTTCACAGGGCTACAGCTCTAGAAAGAATTGCTTTAGAGATGGGCTTGGTCCGGAAGAAAAAAAAATGATGCTGGGAAAAGACGTTACCATGGTGATGTTCTCTAGTTCACCCCCTCCTCTCTGCAGATCTGTTGCAGTCTGCAATTCTACACTCAAAATGGGAGGCAAAAACGGATGTTTCCTTATCACTATGATGCTCACAGTACAGGTTCTGTTTGTTTGAAAACTACATGGATCCCAAGCTTGTGAATCTCTGGAAGCAGCCATGAACTGGGTGACATGTGCCAGACAGAAGTTATACCTGAGCATGAGATGATATTGCCCACAAGTCCCTGTCCCTCATTTGCTACCTTTCCTGGGACAAAGCATACCTAGCCTGGGTCTCTGTGATGCAAGACGTTGCTTGTTTCTCTGGATTCAGGAGGATTTCTTTTTCTGAGACCTCATGTAGAGTTATTTGGGCCATCTCCTACAGAATCAGAATTCCATACCTCTTCCTCAAAATGTTTTTGAATTCTTATATTTACTGGCCTGTGATAGGGTCTGGAACTATGGCCCCTGAAACATCATTTTCTCCCCCTATAGAAAACACAGTGATCTAGTTCTTCTTAATGGATTGGCACATTTTTATCAGCATCTCATTCCACTTTCTCTTACCACACAAATCCCCAGGGAAGAATTAGATGACCAAGTTCATAACATGTCTGGGGAGTAATTTCTTAGCCAGGTGACCAGAGAATCAAAAAACTGAGAGGGGTAAGTGAAAAGTGAAAGGTGAGTGTGGACTGCAAAGAGGTGATGACTAAGGCCAAGGAACTGGAAGAAAGCAGTGATGACCATCCTTCATATGTGTAGCATACAGGAGATACAGAAAAGTTCCCATCTTCAGGCAACTAAAGCCAAAGCTTCCCTTTGATAGCCTTGGGACAGACCCAATATGTAGAAGTCCAGTTGTGAGCACTAAGAATAGATGCCCATCTCAGGCACTAGACCAGTGGAGTCCCGATTCAGCATCATTTCTGTGGGTCTGTAAGACCCACTGCAACTTCTGTAATTTCTCTAGAAACTGGGCAATACCATTTATTTCATTTGTAAGAGTGTTCTGAGGAATAAATAAGATGCTGGGTGTTGAGTGACTGGCATAGTTTGGGCACTAGGCTGTAGACTATGTTTAGGAGGATTCCAGGATATTGGAGAGAACCCAGAGTATCTCAAGCTTTGCACAGTGATGAGACTATCTAGCTTCAATGTCCAGAACACAATTTAGCAGGTTTCTAGTTCTTGATGAATCTTTCAGGGGGAATAGAAGTCACAAGTGACAAGGAGGAAACACTGTGTGGGTAAAGCTTGGTGTCATCCAGAGTCCTTCAAAGCTGACATAGGTCTACTCCAGTAGCAAATAATTAGCTTCTCCCCAGCTATTATCTTCTCTCTTTCTCTCCTTCTGCTTGGTCATGCCCTGTCACAGTGGAGGTTAGGGGTCAGATTCTATTTGTAAATATCATTGTGCCCCTTCCCCTCAGTATGAAGCTTTTACCAGGAAGTTATGTAGTTATAGTAGCAAATGAATGCATACACACACACTTCCCAACATCAGTTGACATCTCCCCACTTCTTTTGGGCCTGCCTCAAATTTTTGTCCTAAAGTAGCTTGGTTTCTTGATTTGGGTGTTTCAGCAAACCCTTGACAGGAGTTCAAAGCAAGGCAGACTCAATGGACTCCTGGGCAGGAAGAGAGCAATTGAACTAACAGTTCCTCAGCTTGTTACCATGGTCAGCTAACAGATTAATTAGTGCCATTGTAGCAAGCTGTGAATATTAGTTTCAAATTACTTTGGTTAAACACCCAAGGATGAAGTGTACGTGCCTGTGCATACATGAGGCAGAGGGACCTTTGAGTCCCTTAGAAATGCTTTTCCCCCTCCAAGACTCTGCATTTCCTCTTCCATTAGCAAAGCACTTGGTTTAAACCACATGCATACTACTCATTGCATGCAGGCACCACTGGGAAGATTATCAGGATTTGCAGCCCATCTGTAGACACTGGCCACTCACCTATTCAGCATCTCCTACAATAGCAGAGCTAGTGAGACTGAGAATGCAGGAACTGTAGGTCAACAAGATTGATCCAGACTGAAATCTCTCTTGGGAACAATTCTGAGGCAGATAATTGCTGTAAATCTCAGTTTCATTCTTATTTAAATGTGGATAACCCTGTGTATCTACCTGTAAGGGTTGCAGAAGGTTTGGTTAACAGAGCTAAGGGAACGTAAAATGTCAGCACAGTACCTGGCACATAAGTACTTAATCAATGTGAGTCACAATTAATAACCTTCTATAATTTTATGATGCTTAATTATTTTCAAAGTACCCTCACCCAGAATCACGAATCTCCTAACCAGCCCATCAGGTATAAGATGCAAAGCATGTAGTGATTTCCTCAATTTTACAATTAGGAAATTCAGTTAGTAAAGGATGAAGTGTCATAGCTATAATTAATGAGACCTCATTGGCCAAGCTTGTCCTGAACTGTTTCTTCTACTTCACATTTGCATTAAGATCTCAGACTAGGAGAGATTTCCTACTCACACCAGAAAGAGGAAACCTGAGATGGAGCAGAATGTGAGTTCTTGTATCTGTGTTTGGGGAAGCTTTGGCATTCCCTTAACAAAGGGGCTGGGTTTAGAGCCACACAGCAAGAAGAGGTGGCTCCCTGGCCTTCACTTCTCGCTCTCCCTCTACCGTATATCACAGACTGTGTGATAGCTGCTTCTTGGAATACATTCCTTTTTCAGATGCAGTTGACCACAGGAGAACAAGGGAAAACTTTATTCAGTTGTGTTTTTCCTGGAACAGATAGTACGTGATGTCTATACACTTAGGATTTACTTAATGGGCTGATAGTTTGGGACTTTCTCATTGAGGTCTAATGAATTTGTCTGCCAAGGTTGGCCTCATTGTTCTACCAATTATCTTGGTATTCTTCTGTATATTTTCTTATCAAGAAGGAGGAAAGTGGGGTTTCATGGGGAAAGGAGTTTAAATGGGGAAAGAGATGGGAGGATAGGGCAGAGAAGGCAGTTGTTTGATGACAAACACCAAAAATATTTGAAAAAGCTACTTGGAAACCAATTTTATAATGCATTTTCATAGATGTATTTACATACATATTCATATGAAAGAGTTGACCTGGAGTCACCTTACAAATGGGATTATAATCTTCCCAGAAGTCATGGATTGCCAAATAAAAATCCCAGTACCAGATATGGGTTATTGACCCTCAAGTTGTTGGTCAGAGATATCTCAAAGATCTTAAAAACAACACAATCTATCACTATTGCTATTCTTTGCCTCCATGGACTTGGTGGAAAGGTCTGGTTATTGAAAACGCAACAGACATTGGTCACAGGACATTGCACAATCAAGATGGTATTGACCAAAAGCTTTATCTCTGCTAGCTAGCTTTCATAGTACCAGAGGGTGCTATTTAGGCTGCTAAAAAGCTATCATCAGTCTTACCTAGCTTCAAATTCTGTGAACTGCAATCATGATGTGATGGGAGATGTTATTCTGTAAATATGTTTCTCATACTGGTTAATGAATAAAGCACTGTGGCCAATGGGAAAGCAAGATAGGTGGGGCTAGGAGACAAGGAGGAAAGAGGAAGTAGTTAGGAGGAGTCAGCATGTAGAGCATGGAGAAAGCAAGATGTGGGCCCGCCACACTCGGATAAGATGACCATGTGGAAATACTTAGATAAGTAGAAATGGGTTAATGACTAGGACAGAGCTAGCCCATAAACAATAATAGTAACTGGCCAACAGGATTGTATCAAATACAGAGTCTCTGAGTGTTTCTTGGGGCTTGCGCAGCAATGGGAACAGGCAGGCTGGCGGGAAACATACATGCTACAACGATGCCAGCTAAACCCATAGGTACAATAGTGTACTGAATGCTATGTGAATAACTAACCAATTTCTGGTTGGATTTAAGGACACATGTTCTTGGAACTGTCCAAAAAATATGTAACTGGGGAATTCACAAACTCAATGTACTATTATTGATTGGCTAACTAAACATAGCATCAAAATAACTGCCTTCTAGTGTCACTCTCACACCTCATCTGAGAAATTTGTTGCTGTTGTTGTAGTTTTGGTGCAATGGACAATGTTTAATAAAGAATTTCACAATTGGCTAAGGTACTGAGAAGAATAAGCATCAGTGAAATGCTAAGTCAAAATTGGAATGTCTTTATCACCCACTTTCCCAAGCTTATGGACCACCAAGAAAGATGAAGCAGAAGATTGTAATGGTCAGAGGCCTGGAGGGCTGGAACAAAACAGTGTCTTTAGGACCTCTGCACTGTTCAATGCATGCACAAGTATAAGCCACTCAGTAGTCTAGCATGGGAGGGAAGGTTCATGAGGATATATGCAGTTATGTTTCTTGTTGGATGAGACTCCATTAATTAGTCAATTATGTAGAGTCAGTTTCATTTCAGGGTATGGATCATGTTAGGCTGATCATATTCCAGTAAATGTCCCTGAACCCAGGAATATATCAGCAGCATAAACTGGAATAAATGGATTATAAAAAACAAAAAAAAAAAAAAAAAGGAAAAGAAAAAAAAAGAGGACATGAAGTTGGGAGTTAAGAGAGGGATATGCCTGAAAAAAGTTAAGGAGAGAAGTTGAGAGTAAACATGATCAGAATACACTGAAATTAACAAAGAATTAATAAAAAGAATTTTAAATGTCATTAGTGTGGGGGGGCATGTGAACATTTTTGATGTGTGAGTGTGGGTGCATGCATGTCATATCATACATGAGGAGGTCAGTGGATAACTTTTGGGAGTCAGAAGTTGATTATGTTCTTCTAATGTGGGTTTGTAGGCCAAGCACTCTTACCAACTGAGTCATCTTTCCAGGTCTATCTTGGCATTCTTATCTCAAAACATTTTAAGTTTGGCTTTACCAAGACAGTAGAAGGGGAACACATTTCTACAACTTAATCACTTGTTGAAAACAAGGAAGTTAGCTTCTTCACAGTCTCTATGGATACCAGTCATAATCACTGGCTAGTGAGAGTGGAAAGAGAAATCTTCCTAAGTTAGCATTTGCCTTACAAGACTAACAGTGAGTGTGTCCCTGAGATGTTTACTAAACAGAGCATGGAGGATCTTGTCCATCAGCAGTAGCTGCTAATGACCCGATCCATGAGAGTCTATGTTTTGAAAGAGCACAAACACTGTCACTCTTCACCTGGGCTGGTTACCATATACTGCCACGATGCCTTGAAATTCTCTGCAACAGCTTTAAGACATCCTAATAAATGAGCTTGAGTAGACATGTCACATATATTTGACATCGCAGAGCCACAGAATAACTTGATAGGGAAAGGCTATTACATTAGCAATAAAATATCTTTTATGAAATTGAATTTCAATGAATACCATTTGAAATTTGCATATTAATGTGCTAACTTTCTCTTAGGTAATGGTAATGTCTCTATATGACTCCATGGATCATGATTAGAGTAATCTTGAATTGAGAAACTACAAGCCCATGTTGAACTGTACCATGAAAGCAAAAGTAAGTGATTCATTTATTAGGAGAAAGTATACAAACAAGGTAGGCTACTTGGAAGAATATAAACAAGTAATTGACAAAGAAGTATAAATATGTGCTATAATAAGGTACAAATATGTAATTCTTTTTACATATTTTTCCAGTCTGCATATAATGTGTAATAATTTTGTTTCTTATCAAAGTATGTTTTGAGCTTCTCTTCCTGTCCCCTAGCTCCTCATGCCCCTGTAACTCTTGCTCTCTGCTTGTAAACAATATAGAGCTCTTAACTGCTGTAGATACATGTTTAATTTAATCCATCTAGAAATTTTCCTTAGACAAAACATTCCGAGATCCACACATCCACACTCAGTTTCTTCTTTTCAGCAAATTGGCTTGTCATCAAAGGCCTCTGCAGGGAGCTCACTCCATCTTCCCTAGTATCCACACCATATTCTACTCAGCTGTTCTGTTTACTCTTTAAATTCTTTGAATTTTTAAATGATGATATTTTGGCTTCTAATTCTACAACATGGTATTAAAACAAGCATGCTAGATTCCAAAGTCCTCTGTGAAATTATCCTTCCAAACGGTTTTTCTTTTTTCATCTAGTGATTCCTTTACACAGCAATGTTCTCTAAGAGGGACAGAATATATTTCAGTTGCTAGAGGGCTTGCTTAGCATGCACAAAGCCCTAGTAACCTTGTAATGCCAACAACTGGGATAATCATAAGGTCAAGGTCATCCTTGTCTCTATAGCAGGTCTGAAATTGAGGTCAGTCAGACTTGAGATGCTGTTTCAAAAAAAAAAATGTCTTCTGAAATGCAGGGCTGAATATCAATTCATAAATTAAGTGTGTTGATTAATGACTTATTCCCAGCTTGCCTTCTATTAATGATGTATTGACAAAAGACCCACTAAAAATAGCTTTTAAAAACACTTTCAGTGATCAAAAATTGCTCAGTTGGTAAGGATACTTGCTCCACAAGTTTGAGTATAGGAGCTGTAGCACTAATAAAGATCCAGACATGACCAACTGCATCTGTAGCCCTAGTGCTATGGTGGATACAAGATAGATACAAGAGGGTGGTTGAGTCCTGATGGCTGCCAGCCTATCTCTACTCCAGTGAAAGACCTTGTCTCAAGGGCATGAGTGTTGGTAGCACACTGACACTCCCTAGCTTCCATGTGCACACAGTTGCACACATCTCTGTATACACATATAAAGAATAAATTTTTAAAAAGACTACAGTCAAAAGAGATGGGATTGTAGTTTGGCAGTAAAGAGATCTCTAAAAATCACTTGGTTCATGGACTCAATCCTCAAAGCCAATTTTTAGCACATCAAAGAAACAAACAAGTAAAAACACATTCAACATTGGGTGTGATTGTGCACACTTTTAATTCCAGCACCTGGGAGGCAGAGACAGGCAGATCTCTGTGAGTTCAAGGCCAGCCTGGTCCACAGAGTGAGTTCCAGGACAGCCAGAGCTACACAGAGAAACAGTGTCTTGAAAAACCAAAAACCAAACCAAACAACCAGACATAAAACTTATTCAAGGCTGAAGAAATGGCTGTTTGATACCCAGCACCTATATAGAATAAAAAAGACAATATGCCAAGGTACATGTTTGTAATCTCTGCACTGGGTAAATAGACAGGTAGATTCCAGGAGCTTCCTAGCCAACAAAGTGGCTCACTCCAAGTTCAATGAGAGACCCTGTCTCAATAAATGCAGTGGGGAGTGTTAAAGGAACACCTCTACTGTCGACCTCTGACTTCTATTGAAGCAGGCATACACAAGTGTACATGTGGACACACACCCCTTCAGTGAGAATAGCAACAGATATATAAAATTTTAGACATATTTTAACCCAATTTCAAATTTGTAAAAAACAACTAATAATAATAATACAAACAACTCCTGTGCTTTCCAAGTACAAAATTGCTAACTAACATTTTACATACCTATCTGCTTCTCCATATGGCACACAACTATCCCAAGCCATTTACAAAGAGCTTGTGAAATTCATGCCTCTCCCTTTCCAGTCCTTCAGTATTTCCTGAGAACAAGAATACACTCATAAACATCAGGCTATTATTTAATTAAAGATGAAATTATTCAGTATTGTTATATTTTATAAGATTTATTGGCAAACATTGCCAGTTATCTCATTTATGTCCATTATGGCACCCCCTACCCATCCCTAAATCGTGGCACAATCCAGGATAACATATCCCATTAAGTTACAAACCATGCTTTTGCCCTTTAACTTGGAACAGTATTGACTGTCTTCCTTAAAGGTGATATTTTCAGTGTAGAGAAAGTGTTAGGAGTTAGCCTGATGTTCATCCAGGATCCCCAGAAGTTGACAAAATCCTGTTAGGTATAGTAGAGAATAAATGGATCTTTCCACATGGGTTCCATCAGGAGACACCAAATGCCAGGCTGTGGAATTATTGGTGAGATTAATTCTGGCCACTTGGTTGAAGCACTGTATGTGTAGTTGTGCTGGGGATATTCCTTTACACTGTGTGACTATATGCCACTGTGATTGGTTTAATAAGCTGACTGGCCAATAGTTGAACAGGCTACAGTTAGGCAGGAAAACCAAACACAGAATGATGGGAGGAGGAAGGGCAGAGTCAGAGAAATTGCCAGCAAATGCACAGGGAACAGGAGATGAACATACCAACTTAGTATAGGTACCTTACCACCACATGGCAAAGTGTAAATAAGGAATATGTATTAACTTAAAATGGAAGGGCTAGTTAGTAATAAGCCTGAGACATTGGTGGAGCATTTACAATGAACACAAGCTGCAGCATGGTTATTTGGGACTAGGCAGTCAGGACAGGAAACGTTCGATTACATAGTTGATCCATTGTGAGATTACTATTTTTCCCTCCATATTAACAAGAGAAATTTTCTCACCAAACTTCTATCAACCATGAAAGTATCCCATAATGATGCATTATGACCATTTAACAATGATTTCTAAATTTGGCCTTTTTTTCATACAATACACTTTGGGGACAACATTCTACCGTTTTATGTCCTTTCTTATATTTTCTTATTATTAATAATGAACTTGTTGGCTCCTTATTCAACAAATTATATTAAAGCACTACAATACTTCCATCATAAGTTGTTACATGGTTGGCAAGTGATCCCTTTTGTGTCCTTTGGACAGGTCTTAATCTTTTTGTCAGCCACATCCTGGTGTTTTCTCTGCATTAGCTCTAGAATAAGTCTCAGTCCTTTCCTATGAGGAATGGTAGTGAAAATACACCTTACAATTATAGTTTAAGACACAATTTTTAAGAGCCCCTCAGTATTTCTTCCGATATGGCTAAGGGCTAGGCTGGGCAAATCTAATGTTTAGAAGAAAGACATTACATTCCAAATCTTAACACAAATATAAAATGCAGCAACATTTCTCCTATGTTAAAATCTAACATGCCCCAAACTTTTAATGGTGGCTTCTTGTAAAGCTGAAGGAAAGTAAAGAATTCTACATTAATTGCTCACAGTGATTATAAGGCAGCCACTAGTTTAGAAAATCATCAAAATGTAAAAATATTCTTTTTGAAAATCAAGAAAATAAGCAATTTGCCCCAAAGCTCATATCATTATGACTTTATGCAGGATCATTCAAATGACTTAAGGAAAATGTTGAATAATATCATGAACAAATTTGATACACTTATTCTCTTGCTATCTAGACTATATATTCTTTCATTTTTCACTAGGTTGTAATAAAAGTTTAGGAGGAGACAGATTGAATCAAAGTCTATATTTTATTTTTCATTCCTATTTTGCAGTATTAGAGACTAAACCTATTCATGCCAGGTAAGTAATCTACCTCAGGAGTTATTTTAATCATGGAAATTGAAGGATGATTTTATCCTAGCTGTTATTTTAATCTTTGTACATACATGATAGATGAAAAGAAATCACCACTGAATCTTCTACCCCTCAGTGGTGTATCTTGAAGAGGACTTTTCTTAAGTTTTCTCAAGTGTCTAAATTTTAGTAGGTATAACATATTTCTCTCCGTCAGAACACCTAATGATACTAAACACAAAGGCATTTTACCTGTCTATGACTTACAGTTAACATTTTGAAGATAGTAAAGTGTTTTAATTCATTAAGATCCCCAGCTCTGTCTCTAACAGAGTAGAGTTAGTGCCCCTGCAACTTTCTGGGTTTGCACTCTTAGGAGTTTCATTGACCTTACTAATCATCTTCTCATATGAGAAAGAAAGGTAATATCCCAAAGGAAGACCTACAACAAAAGGTCATTGTGAGGATGGGATAAGAGAATTCTTGGAAAATGGATAGACCAATGACTGATATTCAATAGTATAAGCTAATGAAAAGTTGTCTAAAGGTTGGGGCGAATGTCATGCCTGGATCACAAATGGCTATTTTCCTTTGTACATCTATCATATAACACACCCACACTTTTATCCTATGTACAAAGTGTATATGACTTGGCAGGAAATCTTTGTAAAGTAATATAAAAAAGTAGTGAGAATTGGGAAGCTGACCTAGGTGGTCAAGGGCCCTGCTGATGCTGGTGGCAAGCTCTCCAAAATCATCTTCTGACCCCTATCTCCCAAACTCACAGCTCTAGAAAAGCTGTGAATCCTAAGAGCCCCTGCCTCAGAAGATGGAGCCAACATTTTGAGCACTGGATAAACAGAAAGGGAGAAATGAGCACAAATCCAGCAGTGTTGTCTTCACTGGGTTACATAGGTTCCCAGTGACTCACTCTCATCTTAGTATTTCTACTCCTGAGGGCACTTAAGCTGAGACAAAACAACACAGATGATTAACATATTAAAGAAAGCAGAAGATGTCCTCCATTTTCCATGATCAAAGCTTCCGCATTTCCCTGTTAATTCTTTAACTGGCCTTTCTTCTAAGAGGGATTTGCTGCTTTGTTTGGCAGGCTTTGGCTGTCATCTGTATAGTTTCTTCAAGGCTAGGCCAGAGGGTCTGCCTCTTAAAGGAGTTCTGGGGATTCCCTGTCACTTTCTAGGATTTCTTTCATTCTATCGAAGACTGAGGTCAAGGATGATCCCTGAGTTTTCAGGGGAAGAACAGTGGATCTGGGACTGGGACCTCCTCATTTATTTCAGAGCAATTACATCACTCATTCTGGCTGGCCTCCCAGAATGGCATGTGTGGCAGTGGATGAAGCAATAGGTGCCACATCATCGTCACAGGTCCCCTGCCATCTGCACAACTCATTTCCTGTAAAGTTTCTGCAGTCACACGACTAACTCTTGAGAGCATCTCTCATGTTTGTTTGTTTGTTTGTTTTTTGCTAAACTGGTTAGTCTAAAAGTTCTACCTAAGCTGGAAAAGAATTTTCTGTAAAGTATTAAAACATGGAGGAAGATGTAGGAAAACAGCCCAGAACAACATTCACTAAGGGCTACGCTATAATGTGACTTAAACAAAGAACATTAGAACAAAAATGTAATTATATGATCATCATAAGAAACAATTTATGACAATTACCTCTTCAGGGAGGACTATTTTCATCTTGCCCTGAGGAAGCCTCAGGTGTTTGTTTCAATGGATGAAACCCACAAACGGTAAAAAATCTTTTTAAAACCAGGTCACCAACTGGGTTTAGTTTTACACTTTAATGCTCAGGCATTTCTGCTCCATTGATGTCCCCTTACTATTCCCATATCCTCCAACCCCGCCAAGCATGCTTCAAAAGACTCATATTCCTATTTGCCTCTAGAAGCTTAATGCTTCCTATAGACTAGACACATGGCTGCCTTAGCCCTTCTAGCTGCTTGTTTCCTGGCTATGATCTCTTATCTGATTTCTGCTATCAGCCTATACATCCTTTGCCTTGGGGTTTTCATGGCTAGTTCAGGTCTGTGATTTTTGTCCTTGAATTCAGTTATTTACCAATGATCTAATTCAGCCAACTGTCTGCCTCTGGCTTCTTAATTAGCTCCCAAGGGGCTTTTCTTAAAAGTCCTTCTGGATCATTTTGAAAGGGGCATTTCTGATACAGAAAAGCTCCTTTCCCATCAGGAGGCATAGCTTAAGGCTGGATTCACTCATTCTGCACACAGGCCACCAAGGCCCTTGATTATGAAGAGATGCTGCAAGGGGGATTAAAGCAGAATAATTTCTCTTTATGCCTTTGTTTACTCAACCGCTATCATATTGCCACTATTGTCCTTAAAATGGGCAGAGCTACAGTGACAAATATATTTCCATTCCTCTCTTGGAAGGCTTACAGTCCAGAGCAATAGATCTTATATTTCATTGTGCATAAAAATCACCCAGGGAGCTTATTAAAAGCCAGATACAAATGTGTTCTAACTCAGGGGTTACAGTTCTGTTATACAGAATACACCCTGAGACTCTTATTTTTGATAAGCACTCAAGAAAAGTAAGGTAAAAGAATACAATCAGTGTAGTGAGAATCTATGTACTACTTTCTCTGTTCTTGACTGTGGATATATGACTAGATGTTGGAAATTTCAGCCTTGACTTTCCCAAAACAATGGAATATAACCTATAATTTTGAGCTAAAATAAACTTCTTTCTTATAAAATAAAATAAATAAACAAAAAACTATCATTTGATCTGCAGGGTGTGTGTGTGTGTGTGTGTGTGTGTGTGTGTGTGTGTGTGTGAAACAAGGTCAGGTAGACCTATCACCTTCATAATATTTCAAAGCAGGATTCTTTTCTAGTCTCCAAGTCTCTGTGTGCACTGATTACCCAATGACACAAGAGTTTGAAGCATGTGAATGATGGAAGTTTATCAACCTATGGGCAGAGCTTGAGAATCTGAAACTTCTACATTTCCAGATAGTGCTATCATGGGGAATCATGGGAGTTGCTGGAATATGTTGATGGTACAGCAGAAGATGGGAGGTGAAGGAGTTTCTTTACTTACTTTTCAGACTGAATACAGACAAATTTGGGGCCATATATTCTATGGAATCTTAACCTTAACCATTCTTCTTGATCTTATTTCCTCTTGAAAAAATACTCAAGATGAAATTTTATCTGTCTACTTGAAGTGACAATTGTCCTTCTTAACCAGCCGTGGTTATCTAAATTTATTCATCTCCCATGGAAAGGAAGCCAGTGGGTTTCTGTTGCCATCTAAATTAGGCTGGTGTTGAGAGGGTTACTTGAAAATATATATAAAAAAACAAAAATCAAAAACTAAAACAAAGACCTTAGGTGTTAAATATACTAGACACACATTTTAAAAATCCTAGAAGAAAGTGCATTCATCGTCAATCTTTTTCTTTCAGCTACATATCACTACAATTTTTAATATTGATCTTTATATGAAAACACTTTTCAAATGGAAACTGTTAAGGACTTAGTTGCTTTCTTTATTCCACAGCATGAAAAATGTCTTAAAGACAGACAAATCAAACTCAGGGTAGGCATCCTAACTTTGGAGAGAGGCAGTCAGAACAATTACCCATAGATATCTCAGTTAATATAAACTCAACTTTTGAGACTGGTTTACAATAGAATCCTGAAGAGCACAGCATATTGTCCTGGACTCCTACTTCACCTATTTCTCTGAGTGCTGCAAACACTTACTTGTTAATAACACTTTGGGTCTGATTCAAGCATCCTCTCAATTCTGGAGGACACACAGATGCTGGCCTTTCTTTTTTCTCTGTGAGAAGTAATGGAAATTTTTTGCTACAGCATAACAAGTGAAAACTAGATTCCATAGACTTTGATAGGTGTGAACTTTCTTAACTTCAGTTTCTTTAGCTATAAAATGATGTTAATATTGGTGCCTCTTTCAAAGAAGTTTAAAAGTGAACAAATAAAAGTCACATTAAATAATTAGCATGACATATGCCCATAGAAGCTTATAGTAACTGTTAAATTATTATTACTCTTATTTATTAATTAATTACTAGTTTCAAGAATATTTGTAGTTTTATTGGCATCAGAAATTTTAGAAAAAAAAAAAGAAGACTTTGTTCTAAGCATATCAGAAAACAAGGTCTAATCTCCAACACTTGGGAGGCAGAGGCAGGAAGATTATGAGTTCAAGATTAGCCTAGTTTACTGTCCTAATTTCATTTCTATGAAATTTCATTGCTATGATAAAACATCCAGACAAAAAGCAATTTAGGGGAGGTCCAACAATGTGCACAGCTTTGCACTTGACTGGGGCATTGGAGAATGAAGAAATGGTAGATATAAGTAAAGTAAAGCTGGGCCTTGCACCAGGATGGAGTGCAAGTGACCAGGAAACTTGGCTTGTTTATTATATAGAGCTAAAAAGGGAAACAGATTAGCTAGCCCCCCAGGGAGGAGTCTTTGAAGCAGTCTCAGGCTGCAGTCATTCTGGAGAAGGAAGCTATTGTTGATACTTATTACACATACTGTCAACATCCATTTTCCTAAGCCTGGCTGAGGAAAAGCTTTGCTATTCCATGGGTCTGAGGTATTGGGTAGAGGTGGGATATGGCCATGCTAATGTCAAAATATACATTCACTCAGGACTTTATCTACCACATAGGAAGGAAGGCATACTTTAGTTTATAATTCCTGTCTATTATTGCTGAGAAGTCAAAGGCAGAATCTTAAAGTATCACATCTATAAGAAATGAATGCATCTACACTACTTGCTCACTTCTATTTACCTTTCTCCTCTCTATAGTTCAGGACATTCTCTTTAGGAAATGGTGTCACCTACAATGTGATGAGTCTTCCGATATCAATTAACAGTCAAGACAATTGTCCATTGAGAAATTCACTGACCCACCCTCATAAAGACAATCATTCACTTGAGATGATCTTCTAGGGTGATTATACATTATGAGAAGTTGACCTTTCAAACATTATAATCACATAGTGAATTTGAGGTCAGCATGACATATGTAGCAAGAGTGACCCCAAAACAAAACAAAATGAAAAAGAAGCACAAGAAATTAACAAAATATCAATAAGCAAGCAAAATAATGAGACTCTGGGTGGAAGGAATGGAGGGGACTGGAGAGGCGAGCTCTGTACACATTCTGAAAGAATATCACTGGTTTTGACAGTCTAGCTGCTGGATATCTTGGGAAACCCTGTTTTCCTTAAAATTTATTCACTCAACACTGCTGTATTTTGTAGATATGCTATGAACTATATCTTAATACATTAAACACACAGCAGTACCTTTTGTTCTTCTATCAGCAGGACACTAAGATAGAAGAGATACTAAGATGAATCAAGGACAACTGTGGTTCCAGAATGAGAACATGACTAGTCAAAGGTTAGTCTGTGTCCTGACTCATAGTGTCAAGCACATCAAGGGCTGACCTCAGTGATCATAGTAGTGTGGGCTAGATGAGACCTGGTGAGGAATGGAGCCCAAGGTCTCCTGTGAGTCTCTGACATATCTTCTAGTCACTATGGGTCCAGGACAGTCTTCTCTATAGTCTTCCCTTGACTGGCCTAGGGTCAGTGTGGCCATTGTCTTGCAATGGTCTGCATAAGAAGTGGAGGGAAATGGGTACTGCAGGAATGGAGACAGTCAAAAAGAGAAGACGAAGATGTGTTTTCTGCATGTGTTGTCCAGGTCAGAGGAGTAGCATAAAAAGTGAAGAAAGTGAATTTCTAGTCATGTGGGTGAAATCACACTGTGGGTTCTCCATCTCTGCAGTACTGGGAAACTTTGAAGAGTACCCCCTTCCAGTGTTCAGGTACCACTTCAGGCCTCAGCAAGACTTATAACTGCTGAAGCCAGAGAAGCTTTCTATTATTTCACCTTGAATTTTTGTTACTTCTGCTTTTAGAAGAAAGAAAATGGTAATTTCCAATGCATGGACAAATAAAGTACAGTTTGAGAAAAACATCTGAGATGGCAAAGGTGATTTTGGGAACAAATATTATTCTGGCTCCATTAAATGGAGTCATTAAAATTGGAACAAAGCAAAAATAACAACAACAAAATAAGTAAGAACTTAGGAATGATGAGGTTGTTTGCCTAGGAAGATGCCTCTTTCAACAGTAAGGGAAGGCTCTGCAATACAGTGGAGGACTCCGGAGATGGTTGTTAAGTTGAGAAATATAGTTTTTAGCAAGGGCTTATCTTTATAACTTTGAATAAGTTAATGATCTCTCTGTTTCAAGGCTTATCTAAGACCTGTTAAGGAAACCATATAATATTTGAGACATTATGAGGGATAAAAATGTAACTAGACAGCTCTTAGATTTCTTTGGATGACTTTGTGGATTTTCAGCCCCAGTTTCACCCTTGTTATTGGCATGTAGTTATTACTCAATGTTAGGTGTATTCTACTGATTCTGGATCTGGCCTTTTGAAACACCGAACCTGAATTTTTATAGCCAGCAATTGTGTTTGGGTGGCTTATAATTTTTTTTAATATACTCTTGCCACAAATCATTTTATTATCCAGTCTTTTACTGTGAGTTATTTTTCTATTTTATAGATTAGAAAAAATCGGCTCAAAGAGTTTAAGACCTTGTGTCACACGCATGATAAATGACATAATTTGGTATCTTAGGACTTCAATTGCTGTGATGAAAGATCGAGACTAAAAGCAATTTGGGGAGGAAAGGGTTTATTTTGCTTACACTTTCACACCACTGTTCATCAGCAAAGGCAGTTAGGGCAGGAATGCAAACAGGGCAGGAACCTGGAGGAAGGAGCTGGTGGAGGAGAGCTGTTTACTGGCTTGCTCCTTATTGACTTGTTCAGCCTGCTTTCTTATAGAACTTGGGACCACCATCCCAAGGATGGTGGCACCACCCACAGTGAGCTGGGTCCTTCCATATCAACCATTAATCAAGAAAATGCCTCACAGACTTGCTCACAGGTGAGGGTATTTTTTCAGCTTCAACTGAGGTTGTTTCTTCTAGATGACTCTAGCTCCTGTCCAGTTGATGTAAAACTATTAGCACAGGGACACAGACAGTATGTCTGTGTGTGTTTGCCAGTACAAATGTGTATGGAGGCCAGAGGCCTACATCAGATAGCTTTCTCAATTGTTTTCCACCTTAGTTTTTGAAACAGGGTGTCTCCTTGAATCTAGAATCTGCTGTTTCAACTATATCAGCTAGCTGGCAAGGGCCCAGAATCTAGTTTTTTGTGTCTACCCCAGGGCTGAGATTACAGACATTGTGAAGATGATGGGATTTAAAATCACCATGGAAACATACCCTCTGGGACTGACCAAGAGGGCATTTCCAGAAAGGCTTAACTGAGTAAGACCCTGGGTGTGGGTGCCACCCTACCTGTGAGCTAGGGCCCTGAACTAAATAGGAGAAAGAAAGCAAAGCACCAGCATTTGCCTCTCTATTTTCTGAATATGGACACCATGTGACCCATAACCTCACTCTTCTAATTGTATGCCTTCCACAATGTGATTGGCTGTATTATCAAACTGGGAGCCACAATAAACCTTTCCTTGCTTTCTTAATTTGCTTTCATCCGGTGCTTTGTGGCAGCAGAGAGAAAAATAACTAATAGGAATATTTTGTTCCTGGTCAACTACATCTTTTGCTCTCCTGGACTCATGATCTACTGGCACTCATTTTAGACATAGTACCAATTACTTTTCAGACTCAAAACCTGATTAAAGGTCCATTAAGAATTCTATGCCTGCCACTCACTGAGCCCTTGAATGATGGATTGTCATCATAGCGTTATCATCCTTTGTCAGCTTTTAACTTAAATGTCCAAATCGAGCTTTTCATTCTCTCCAACTTTGACTCATGGTACCCAGTTTGCCCCATGAGAGAAGATGCAGAAAGAGGAGAATGTAAAACTTAATTCTACAATCATCTGTATTGAGATGTTAATTGAAAGAAAAATCAGCCAGTTGAACTGACACAGAAGAGTGTAGGAGGGAAAGGTTTCTGGGTGGAGCTAGGGAGTGCTAGTCAATGCAGTGCTTGCTATGCAAGAATGAAGACCTAGGTTTAGTTCCTGGCTTTTATGCAAAAGAGTTTTACAGTGGCATGCACCTGTAGTCCCAGCCCTTGGGAGTTTGGAACAGGGAACCACATAGGCTTCCTGGCTGGTCTATGCAAATAAATGAGCTAGTTTCAGTGACACACCCTATCTCAAAAGTAAGGTGTATAGAAATTGAGGAAGACACCAGTCTTGATCTTTGATCTTCACATGCTTGCACACACTGGTGCATGCACACTGCCCAATTGTGAACTCATATGTATATACCTGTACACACATGTCTGCAAACACATAAATATACACACAAAAGGTGCTTGGTTTGTTAAGAAATGATGAGGAGGGATGTTTTGTAAGAACACAAAACTAAACTAAATGTAGCTGAGGGATTCTTAGTAGGATAAAGAAATTGACTAGACAAGGGAAGGGCTGAAGTGGGTAGAGGTGGGAACTTTGGAACAGATAGCTCTGTAGATCTCAGGGATGGGACAGGAGCTAAGGATGTGATTTTATCTCACAATTAAATCCATGGTCTGACTGGCTTTGACTGTTTTAGATACCTGTCTTGCTGCTACACACAAAATGCCTGACAGAAGCAATTTCAGCACAGAAGGATGGAGGGTTCTATTTGGGCTTATAACTCAAGGGATACAACCCATTGTGCCAGAGGCATATGGCTTCAGGGCCAGAGGGCAGCTGTCACATTATGTGCACAGTCAGGTAATAGAGCCATGAAAGCTGATGCTCCTCTTACCTCCCCCCTTTCATTTAGACTGGAACCTCAGTCCATGCACTGGTTTTGCTCGCTTTTAGGATGGATCGTTCCACCTCATCCAACCTAATCTAGATAATTCCTCACAGGCATGTTTAGAGTCTTGTTCCCATGCTGGTTCTAAACCTCATCAGTTTGACAGTCTGATTAACTATCACACTGGCCAATATGATTTCTATGCACACATTGTCCACAATTGATGGTTCATGCATTCAGTGGGGACTTCCTGAGTTCTTAGCACAGGAAAAGGAAAAAAATAGAGAAAATGGAAGAAAACATTTGAAAACACTACATCCTTGTATTTAAAGAGCCCAGGAGTCAGTGTTCATGATTAAAAACTAAAACACAGGTAAAAGCAAACACAGGATGCTGCTGGGAGACATGATCCTAAAGGGTCCAGGAAGCTTCTTCTTGTGAATGATGATGTGAAACTGATGGAGATGCTTTAGTCTCAGTTAACACTTTGGCTATAGTAGAGTTTGAGGCTCAGTAAGTAAACGTTGAGCCTCATTAAATCTAAAAGCATGCTCTAGGTTACAGTAAACTAAGACCTCAGTCATGAAGGTCCTAAGTCCCTCTTGCTTTGGTAGTAGTTACCATCTCCTCACCTTATGACATTATTCTCTCCTCATCTGGGTGGACAGTGGTGTGCATCTATGTTTCTCTATTATGCTGGGCCTCTTCCACTTGTCATTAGTGTTTTGGGCTTGCTGGTGTCTATGAAATAACTTATTACCCCTCTTGCTGGTCTTGCCTTAGGATGCTGTGGTTCCCTTCCAGAGGCTGCCATCCTATCTAGCACGCCACTGGAAATAACATGCACTTCCCTCTTTATTTCCTATGACAGAGTATCAAGTCCAGCCTGGATCATTTTGTAGGACTTTCATGAAGTTCATTATTGAAGAAGAGAATAATAAAAATATACCTGCTTCTGGATGTGTCTATTTTCATAGCTCAGGGGTCACCCAAGGCACATTTCTAGTCTTGTTAGAAGATCTATGGCAATCTGCATGGTAATGTACCCAATAGTTTCTAGGCCTTTGTCTAGAAACCATTAGTATAACTCTATCAACTGGATTCTGTTCAAATAAGTCTATAATTGACAGAACGTTGGTGCCAACAGCCACATGGCTGAGACAGAAGGAGCTAGAATTGATGAGGAGTTATGTCCTACTTGCCCAGATTCTATTACCTCTACAGAGGTCAGCACTTTGCCAGAATGACTGCCAGTGGAAATAATAGCTCTACAAGAATTATCACCTTCTAGTACTGGAGTGTGACCCTGTTCTCAGACACCAACAGGGTGACATTTCAGTAAAGATGACAATTATACTAATAGTAAATGTGTCCTATTGTGCCAACTAACTGTCAAACACTGCTTAGAGCTCTTATATTTAAATTTGTTTAGTCTTTAAAAAGATCTTAACGGCCTGTGAGGTAGCTCATTGGTAAAAGGGCCTGCCACCAGCCTTGATAGCTTGAGTTCCATTCCCTAGATCCACATGGCAGAAGGAGGAGACTGGCTCTTACAAATTGGCCTCTACAAAACGGATGGCCTAGTCCCTACTCCAAATGATTCAAAAGATTTTGTTGAACCCTCCTGGAAGGTATCACCCTCCCTGTGCAGTGTGTATATGTGGGGGGATAGGATGGAAGGGTGGTTGGGGGGGCGTGGGAGGGAAGGGGAGAGAGGGAGAGAGAACTGGGATTGATATGTAAAATAAGAAAAATAAAGAAATAAATAAACAAATTGGCCTCTGACCTCCTCACATGTGCTATATAAATACACACACACACACACACACACACACACACACACACACACACCATGATAAAATATAATTGCATACAGTTATTTTCCCTATTCATAGATGATAAAATTGAGGCATATAAGAACAAAGTTACTTGCCTTCTGCCTTGGCTATTAAAAGGTAGGGCTGATGGTTGAGTTCAGGAAGTTTATTTTCAGTGCCCAGACTGCTACTCAGAGCATCATAGTGGTTTGTATCAGTTCAAGTACATTTCTCAGGTTCTGAGACATTTGTGCTTTAAAATTGAAGATTTAGTTCACAGTTTCTACAATTAACTGGTTTAAATTATGCAGTTTGCTATTCTCAATATATTAACCAAATAGTCACAATTTAGTTGTTCAATTCCTGTGAAACCACTTCCTGTGGAGTCATTTCCTGCTTTTTCCCCCCACCACATTTCCTAATACCTGTCATTTTGTAGATCTGCTGATTCTCAGTCTTCCAGGCATGTGAACACACAAAATGTGGCCTTTTATGACCTGTTTAATTCTTTTAGAACAGTATTTTTCATGACTCAACCATGTTGCTGCATGTATAGAACGCTATAATAGTTTTTCATAACAAAATTTCATCCACTTCCATGAATGCACTTATTACATTTATGCATTCATTAGCTTCTGGACACTTGGATTGTTCCTACTTGGGGATGTTACAAATAATACTGCTGTGAGCATTCATGAACAGGCTTCTATGTGGCTATATGTTTATTTTTATTTCTTAGGTACAGACCTAGTAGGATTTCTAGTGACCCCAACTGCTTATCAGACTATGGGTGGATTTTTGTTCTTGTTTGTTTCAAATGAACTTGAATTCAGGGCCTCACACAAGATAGGTTTATTTCACAGCCCAGAAAGGTCTTAAACTTGTGATACTCCTGCCTAGGACACCTCAGTAGCTGGAATTACCACTAGCTTTCTATAGTTAGCTTTCTCCTTGAACATTTCTCTGTTTGAGACTCCAGTCTGTAGTTCTTCCCACATTCTACAACTCAGACCAGTGATCTTTATGGAGATCCCAAGGGCATGCACACACACATGTATCAAACACATACCCTCGCCTGGGCTTGTATGCATAAACACTCAGCAGCATATAAGCAAGAATAAACAATCTGGGTGTGATATAGTCCAAATTCCTACAGAGAAAATAAATACACCCTCAGCCCTGGCCTGGCCTCTGAGAAAGCAATATTTCTCTGGCTTGGAGTCACATTACAATTCACTCCTGGCTTCTCAATGAGAAACATCAGCATTTAGATGAGCTCTCCCTTTGCAGCATTTATGTTTCAGAGGAACAGCACACATGTCTCCTTGACATTTCTGTAAGTGCAGAGATACTTAAGGATTCCATTGTTGTTGACCAAAAGGACGAACAGGCCTTAAAAATTAAGTCTCATAAATCAGAAAATTAAGTCTCAAGGATCAGAAAGCCTTTTCAGCTCATTGAAGCCTTGGAAAAAGTATCATTTAATGACTAATTCTCTGCATATCTCTTGCTTCTGTAATGCTGCACTTCTTTAACATTGTGTGAAAATGTAACTTTGGGGGCCAGCAAGATGACTCAATTGGTAGAAAGTACTTGTGGTGAAGCCTTCCAACCAGGATGCAATCCCTGGGACCCATATGTTGGAGAGAACCAACACCTGAAAGTTGTACTCTGATCCCCAAATGTGTTCCATGCATGTCCCCTCCTCCTCAAAAATAAACAAATATAACAAATAAAAATGTAAAGATTTCTTTAGTTAATTGAAACTGAGTTGCTTTGTCTGCTTGGACATGGAGTAAAAACAGTAAAACAAGCACATTTTGCTAATTGGGTTCAAAGTCAAATGTAGTCTTCCATAGGATGAAGACATACTAATAGCATTAAAAGAGTTGGCACAACAGGTATCACACTTCATGTATTAAAGTGTCCCTCAGACTCCAAGACTGAACACTCAACATTTTCACCCTGCTGTCTCCTTACTTATGGAAGGCTCAGGGGGTCTGCCTGGATGCTTTGCCTGCATATATTACAGGGATCCGTAAGTGTGCCTGATGCCCACAGAAGCCAGAAGAGGGTACTGGATCCCCTGGGACTAGAGATACAGATAGCTGAGAGCTGACACATGGGTGCTGGGAACTGATCCAGGTCCTCTGGAAGAATAGTCTCTTAACCACTCTTAATGCTCTTAACCACTGAGCCACCTCTCCAGCCATTGGTCTGGATTTCAATTGATACCTTGCCTTTACTTGTTTTTACTTTCTCCATGGAGTCTTTTCCATATAGAATGTGCTCATCCATCCATTTCAAGCCCAAGTCAATTTGAGCATTAGGAAAGAGAAGCTGAAGGTGAAAAATTGTGTCTAAATTAATAAGTCTAGGAGAAAGCTAAGTATCTAGCTATGCTATGTGTATGACAAGCTTTAGGCTCAAGCACTACTACATAACCTGGCTCTTGCCTTTAAATGCACCTGCCCATGTCAGAGTATCCTCAGGTTCTTTTGACTCCTTTGGCAGTAGTACAGAACTTAGCCTAAAGTTGGTATGCACATCCTGTGGCGCTACCTGGATATGGCTCATACCACCTTCCCACAGGGTTTGTTTATGATTGAAAATACACATGTTTGCAAGTGGCCAGGTTATGAGGTTATTTGGGATGTGGATCATTTTCCTGCAGAGGTAAAGAGGATCTTGAAGTGTGGGGGAAAAACTTCTCTTCTTGCAACAATGATTTTCACACAGATTGTTTTAGATGAGTACTGGAACCACACCCCAGATGTCTTACACATGCCCATATGGGTGCTGTCTGATCATGGTGATTTATCTCAGTTAGCTCCCTAGACAGGCATTGGGTGCATCTATCTTCTACTGTTTGTTCTTTCTTTGTCTACAATCAGGTGAATGGCCTCCTTAAGCCTGCCAACTCTGAGATGCTTGTGCATGGATTTCCTTCTAACCAACATCTCTGAGAAATTCCCATGGAAAGCAACTCTGCTATGAAGCCAAAAGATCAACAGCTTCCTCACCCCATCTCAGGCTGCCTCTCTCTTGGATTCTGAACAGCTGCCTTCTGCCTGAATTTCTGGCCAAGATCTGTTAAGCTCACAAGAACCAACTATGCTATGTCCTTCCTTGGCTATTGAGTGCCTAGAATTCATCTCTGTCTTATAGACCTTTCACATCTTTGACTCATCATCTCCTGGGCTCTGACCTGTTCTTCCAGGATGAGTGTCAAGCTCCATCACCACACACTGCTTCTAGGAAAGCTTAGAACCATCCTATTTCATCAAGATGGTGACCTCAGTTTTTTATGGAACCATGCCTACAAAGATGAGTCTAGAGTGGGCTCTCTTCTATTCCAATTCAACAAACTCCATGCAGGGCACCAGTTAAGAGAAAGAGATAAATGCAGATATATAAAAAGAAACAAATTCAGAAACTGGGCACATTTATAAAAGGAAACTTGAAATATGTGAAGACCCATCATCATTTGATTTAAAATACAGAATTGTTCTTTTTAGGTGGTATGCTAGTTAGCTTTTTAATCATGGTGGCCAAAGACCTGAGAGCAACAATTTACAAGGTGAAGGATTTGTTTGGAGTCAGTCTCACTGGTTTTAGCCATCATGATGGGGTGGCATGTCAGAATTGATTAAGTCACATTCTACCAGCCTGCCAGTCAGTACAGTGAAAGAGAATGCCTTCTCCAATCAGCTTTCTCCTTTTCTTCTCAGTTCCCCAGGACAGCCTACAGATTGGTACCATCCACTTTCAAGTGGGCCTTCTCCCCCACCTAAAGGTCTTCAAAGACAATAAATAGGATCTCCTATTTATTTCTTCTGTCAAATTAGCAATTAAGATTAACCATTACAGGAAGGTATCTATTGTAATCATAGGTCAGCAGCCTGGCTCTGAAAGAAGGTTCCTAAATTAGGTCCAGCTACTGTCTCCAGAAATCAAATGAAAAAGAGGGCTATGCTCAGGAGACAATCAAGCATGGCAGTCTGCCTTCAGTGTACCGAGATGAGTATAGGTGAGCAGCATGTAGAATTAAACAGTGTTAGCCCAGCTGTTGTCTGTTTAATAATTATCTCAATCCTAATGCTACAAGGTGACTCTTGAGAAATTCTGACTACATTGGGGAATAAACTTATTCCCATGAAATGAACACTTGTGCTGGGGTAAGACAGCTTCAATGTGTATCGGGAATAGATGTTCCCATTTATGAAGTGAGGTCATCATAGGATGACTCTCCACAAGGCTATGCCAGCCCTGCAATCTAAAGTAACTGCAGGTTTAAAATGAAGACTGGAGACTTTGGGACATATGTATGGGGATATGGAACACAACATTGCAAAAGCTAGCATTACAATACCTTAGCTAACTTTTGTACCACCAGCCTAGAAGGGGGTTGGGATAGGTTACATATTGTTTGCTTTTAGGGAAACACCCTTCAATGAACGTAGCATGCTATGTTCAGAGCTGAGTAGGAGCAAGGTAACTAAAATCGGTATTAAGCCCAGAATCTCTGCCTTTATTTTGTTTCTGTGTTCTTCCAACGTGGTCCACCTCACTGTGAAGTCAGTACAATTATTCAGTTATTGCATCCATGAGAGAATCATTGCTCTTTCTTATTCTTCATATTCTGGCATCATGTTCTGGCCTTAATGTAACACCAAGGCCTTAACCACTTTGATTTATTTGAGCTGTGCTACTCATGTTAACTGGGGGATCAAAAGGTGAGATCAGTGTGTGTGTGTTCTTTAAAAATGCTGTAAACAAAGTCTTTCCCCCAAGATATTTATTCGTCAGTACTTGAACAGGTTGTCAGCAATGAAAGGATGAAAACCAAGCTACCTGAGCAATTTTTTTTCTGACTTCACATGAAACTTGACATCCAGAAGACTTGCAAGTGATAATGTAGGTAATGCAAAATTCATGTTTTCACCATGACTCTTAGAATGAGAAATGATGTTGTTACATATCTAGAGTATGGGTTGGCTGCATTTTCTTTGGTTGAGATGCCCATAATTGGCATTTTATTTGCTTTAGTAGTATGTGACCATCGTGTGTAGCTACTGGCATCCTCGTTTTCCCTTTCTTTTCCCTTTACATAGCTTTACCCATCTGTGATCCAGACACCACCAAACCCTCATGCTGATTGTTTCTTTGCTGTCTTTGTCTCTATATGTCCTTCAGAATAAATACATTCGCAGTATGGATTTATTCTCAATGTAAATCCAACAAATCGTTGGATTCAATTAATATTTTTAAATGGCTCCATTTTCAAATATGCTTTTGAAATGAATCCCTATGATTCTGGCCTCCCTACTCACCTGTTGCACTGACATCCTTATGGTTTCGTTACTTGAATATCATCTGTTTGTCATGCTTATAGTCCTGAGTGTCTGAACTAGCTACACTTTTGTGTAAGGTCCATATGTCTCCCAGCTGTCATGCCCATCTGTATTTAACAGCTATGTCTGCCTATACCCTTGGTTTCATTTTAGATGTTCTCCTCAGTGGTACTTCCTTCACAGATCACCTTTTTATTTCCTGGTTGCTCTCTTTCTTATGTGTAACAGGAAAGAACACAGACAGACAAGGTGCATTTACAGTCCCTACATGCTTCCTTTGCAGATTGCAGGCAAGGTTTGTTTCACAAATCATTGGAGGCAGGGAGAAGGATTGTTAAATGTGCCTGCCCCAAAAAGGACTATATGTCTGACGTAAGCCTCACAGAAAGAGTGCTGACCCCTGACTCCTTTTCCCCCTTCTCTCTGTCTTTATATTAATCCAGACCAGTTTCAATATGCAACTCTAGCACAAAATTGTTGTATACAATCACCTGAAACATGTACATGTTAGTACTCCCTACTAGTGGTGTGTGCTATTTCAAAGGAAGCTATTTCAAAAATCTCAGAGAACTCTTCCCTCACTGATGACTCTGTCAAGCTCTTCTTCTGTTCTGTAGGTCCATTCCTATAATGCATTTGTGAGGGCTGAAATGAAAAGCCTAGGTCGAGTTTGGTATTCACTGCAGCCATTACCAGCGGTTTGCCACCTGCCCACACCAGCATCTCCAGGGAGACAGTGGATTTCAGCTGCTGCATCACCAACCTGTTGCCAAGGAAACAAGAGAGGGCAAAAAAAATCCTCAATGACATCCAATTTCCAGGCAGTCAAGACGCCCCTGACAGGAATTTTAGCAGTCCTCTGAAGGAACCTGAAATAGACTTCTAATTATAAATTCTAAGCTTTCTCCTATTATACCTGATATTCTGTCTTTATAGACCTCAGCCTTCATTCCTTCTCTGTTTACCAAGTATATACACCAGACATTAGCACAGCAAGAGAGCTTTCCAGAAGGAAGAAGAAATCCAAGAAAACACAGAAAGAAGCTTAGTGGGGAAAAGGAGGGGGGGTTGGGTGGTATGTAGTGAAGCTATTAAAAAGTGTAATCATATCTAAGGAAAGTGAAGTCATAAATACTGACATAAATAGGCCTGGAATAAATATCAGTCTATGCATTTAAAAATTAAGTATATTTGTGTGGAAGTAAATTGAAAAGTCTTATACACATATGCATATATTAGAGAGTATGGAACTTGTTCAAGATGTTTATTTTGCTTGTTTGCTTGTTTAGAGATAGCATTTCTGTCTAGCTCTGGCTGTTCTGGAATTTGCTATGTAGACTAGGCTATCCTCTATCTGAGATTACCCTGCCTCTGCCTCCCAAGTGTTGTAATTAAAGTCATGCACCACTGCTGCCTGGATAGGATGTAGTTTTTGTTTGTTTGTTTTTAATTTCTTTTAATTCAATCACAAAAGAACTCTGGGTGAACAAAGCCCCTTCCTCCCCCATACAGAATGTAGGGTGTACAATTCACCTCTAACCTTTAAGGGTTCAAAAGTTTAGCTATGATGGCATGTCTAGGATCACACAAGCAATCATGTAGGAGAGTACACAAGTGTGTAGCTTGCATCTCTAGGATGCTTATGAATGTGGAAACCAGAAGGTGTTGTCAGCCTACCAAGAATCCCCCATTGATCTATTCTTAGTGTGTTTAAGGAAACAATCAGGCGGTTGCTTTCCAGCCTCACACCACAACCTACACAAAAGGCTATCAAGACCTCAAAAGCAGCTAGCTCTGTAGGAGATACAGCCACGGGTCCTCAAATTTAATCAGTCATGATACTGTCTACCTGGTGTTGGGGGCTCAGACCTCAATACTGTCCTGTTTTAGAAGTCATTGTAAGTCTAGGTTTTTAAGGACTCTGACCAACTAGCTTCAAATGAATTTTGCAAAAACTCGTATATTTTCCCTTTATCTCCTTACCTACATCTTTGTTGTCCATACTGTTGTAGACAGTGCATGGGTCTGTGCTAGGTCCTCTGCATGTATGTGGTAGCCATTTAGATTGGGGTTTTGAGGGGCCCCTAGCAATGGAAGTAGAGGTGTCTCTTACTCTTTTGCCTGCTCTTTGAAACCCTTTTCCTATTACTAGGTTGCCTTACCTGGCCTTGCTATGGGGGTTTGTGCCTAGTCTTTTTACATCTTGTTATTCTGTGCTCAGTTGATATCCCTGGAAGGCCTGTTTTTTCTTATGGGAAGTGGAGGAGCAGTGGCTCTGGGGAAGAGGGGAGATGAGGGAAACTGGAAGCAGTGGAAGGGAGGGTTCTGCGGTCAGGATGTATTCTATGAAAGAAGAATAAATAAGAAGAAAACACTAATCATGAAACAGAATGTCACATTGGTGACCTGCTCTGCCATCTTCCTGACTACTGGCTCACCTCCTTGTGGAATTGAAGGCTTTTTGAGATCTCTGGGCCCGAGAATAGTGTGGAGTGGAGTTCCTAGGAAATTCCCGGAAATAGTGCTTCTCAACCTTTCATGTACATTTGAATCAGGCAGATTCTGAGTCAGGAGGTCTGGGTCATCAGTAAGCTCCAAAGTAGAATTTTAAATTCCAGTAGTGGATTCTGATCGACATCATACATCATAGTTGTTAGTATACACATAACCTAATAATCTCACTTTATAATGCACTTATAAAATTCAAGATATTTCCATCAACCTATCATATTAAAGTGACAGATTAAATTTGTTTTATGAAATAGTAAGTGAAGACAGTATCATCATTCAGCCATTCATGGTACATTTATAGAGGACCTGCTATAAATATCATTTCACTTCCCTGCCCCATAAAAAAGAGAACTAGAGAATAAATGAAGTTGATCTATTTATGTTTAGATCTTGATTCTTTCTTTAAGGCATAGATAACCAGTAGACAGAGTTGGAAATACATGCTACATAGACAGCTTTCCTTTCATCCCATGGTATGCATTGTCTTCCTTTGAAACATGACTTTCAAAAATCTTTTTTTATTTACTTTTATTTTATATGCATTTGTAATTTACTTGCATGTATGCCTGTGTGAGTGTGTCAGACCCCCTGGAACTAGAATTACAGATAGCTTTGAGCTGTGATGTGGGCCCTGGGAATTGAACCTGGGTCCTCTGAAAGAGCAGCCAGTGCTCTTAATCACTGGGTCATCTCTCCAGTCCCAATATATGTGATTTCTAAGAGATACTTATACAAAATAAAATACGAGTGGGGAGAATGATGCTGGAAGTGAGCAGAAGATTCTCTGAAAGGGAGTAGACACCAAGCACAACAATATGGATGATTACAATGTAGATAAAAAGGCTAAGAGAACACACACACACACACACACACACACACACACACACACACACACATACAGCATAAATGATTTGCTTCATATATGTTCACCTTAGGATTACCATTGCTGTGATAAAACACCATGATCAAAAAAACTTGGGATGGAAAAAGATTTTTGGCTTACACATCCTGAATCATAGTCTACTTGGAGAAGCAAAGACAGAAACTCAACAGGGCAAGAAACTGGAGGCAGGAACTGATACAGAGACCATGAAGAGTGTTGCTTACTGGCTTGCTCCCCATGGCTTGCTCAGTCTTGCTTTCTTATAGCACCCAAGATCACCAACAGGCAAGTGGCAACACCACTCATAATAGGCTGAGACTTCCCACACCACTAATTAAGAAAATACTCTATAGGTTTACTTACTGACCAATCTTATTGGGGTAATTTATCAATAGAGGTTCCTTCTTCTCTTCTCTTATGACTATAACTTGTGTCAAGTTTACATAAAACTAGCCAGCACAGGCATGTAATTTAGCTTCTATGTAGTATTCCTCCCTGGGCATCCTACATGCTATCCATGATCTTTACAACAATTCCTACAAAGGAAGCTCTAACTTCATTTTCAAACTAGGAAATTAAGTCTCAGAGAAGAGAAACAAATTATATAATGACTTGAATTCACATCCATATGACTTCAAACTTCAAAGTTTCTCTTCATCTCATTCCAAATTGAAAAACGAAACAAAAGCAAAAACTGTGCTTAGGGGGAATGCATGAGAAAACAGTTGAAGGTGGTTATCTTGGAACAATCAGGAGTTGCCAGTCATTGTAGGCACACTGTAGGACTTTTCAAGCAACCGTATACATTGCTTGATTTCCTCTCCACAAGACAAACAGTTATGTTGGATGTGTAGAACTGGGGAAATCTATGGAGGAGTGAGGAACACTGTATGAGACCTACACATGCTTTCTAGAACAAAATTAGATGCAATAACTTCTTACCTTAACAGGGAAGGAAGATAACTATAAAGTTTTGGAAATGGATCCCCAGGTACTCTAGTCTCTACATCTCTGCTTTCCTACTGGACTAGGTCCTGTAGGTGTGGAGATGTGGGTCAGACTTTCTGATGGCCTGTGTTAGGAAGTGGATTCTGTTCTATTTCATTCCTCTATGCTTTAAATGCTTTTCTATTCCTGTGGGTTGCTCTTGAAATGGTAATCCAGTAGAAACAACCCACATAATTTCTCACAGATGCTACTTTTTTCCTTGTAAAGAAACACAATGCCTCCAAAATCATCAAATCTCCCTTCACTCTTAGACTTTTCTAAATAATCCATTTGGAACTGCCTGCTTCCTGAAGCCCATCTTGAATGTCTCATATATTTCAATAAATATCACAGTTTTCATCCTGAAGGATATCTCAGTGGGTCTTTTTAGGAAGTGCGCTTTCTCTTTTTTAATTGCAATGCTATTCATAATTTATATAATAATATTATATTTCTATTCCTTCCAAATTGTTCTGCGAATGTAAATCATGTTGACTTAGCTGATCATGTTGACATTAACCAAATTGTAAGAGATAGGAATCAGTCTACCCATTATACATAAATGGTCTGAATATACTCTATGCATATCTGTAAACCTTTCATAGCTCTTACAGCACTCACATATAAATATTAGACAAAATAAATTTAATATCTTGAAACCCTGTATTGACTGATTCAGTGCTGGGCACTAGAAAAATATTTGTGCAACTGTGATCTTCACATGTACAGAGTCACAATCATTCCTTGTTGTGTCCCTAATTCCTAGGACAGAAAGCATGGAAAGAAAGTCATAAATACATTTGAATGAACCAATGGATGCAATGTTTATTGCATTGTTTCTACATATTCCTTTCTATTTATCCACATCTCTAAAGAAATAACATATATCAAGGTATCTCAAATTCTAATGTACATACAAACCACATGGGGTCCTATTAACCTTCAAATTCTGACTCAGTTAATCTGAGCTGGGACCAGATTCTATAAGTGAGGGTGGACATTTCCAAGCAGACCCTGGGGGATACACAAGTTCTCAGTAGCAAGGACATAGATAGTGCAGCACTTCTTTCCAGAATCCCATCATTGCACATTATCACATGACTTTCAGGAAATATTCTCATTACCTTTACTCTCCCACCTTTTGGGGAAGAAGTCCTTGGGTACAGATATGTGTGCACCATGATGGCAATTACAAACTGTTGAAATAAGACAACTGATACATAATCATCCAGATCTGACAAACAAGTATTGATAATACGTAATTCTATGTCGTATCAGCTCTGTTGAGAATATAGATAGAAATGTAAGAATGGAGCCCAGAAAGGCTGCCATTTACAGTCCAACTGATGATGTATCATGACAATTTGTGCATATAACAAATAGGAAATAACACCAGAGAGATGATACAGCAAAATTGTCAATGAGAATGAAGGGGTTTTGTTTGTTTGGGTTTGTTTTGGTTTGGTTTCTGCTATTAGAAAATGACAGGAAATCCAGTGCTACTTGAGAGATACACTCATTATTTATTTTTGAATTTGTTTTAATATTGCTGCTAAAGAATGCCAGGTTAACTGAGTTAAAGTCTTAGAACCTAGAAAATGTTTAATTTAAATGCTTATTTACAATCACTCTATAAAGCAGATTAGAATTGAAAATACATCCTCTTTTTCACATATCATTGATTTCCATTATCAAGATCCACTCCTCACCAGACCCAGCATCTAGAGATGTGCATTTATTTGGCTGTCCCTTGGTCACATCTTCTCTTCTCATAAAATAATGTTTTATAATTAAGGTCACTGTCTATACCCTAAATATTTTTAAATGCTAATTGGCAAGAGGTCTGCAATGTACAGCATTGGTCAGGTAGATAATAATAGGTTTTACTTATTATTTAGCAGGGCTATGTTATAGCAAAAGTCTAAGGGCTCGATTCAATCATGAAAAGAACTGATTTTTCATTTGTTGTTACTGCAGTAGATGCTATGGTAATCATGATTATTGCTGCTATTCTGAGGAAAGGTGTCCATTTTAGGAGCTCTGAGTACACTTTCAGAATGTGTAATCAAATTTTCTCTACCCATTTGCACGCATCACAGGGCATTTTGTATCTATTCAGGTAATGCTTGGCTACTGAGACTCATGCATGCAACTTTACAGTGTGCCCAAAATGCAAATACACGTGCTTCTGTCCTAAGTGTATTTACTGAATAGGTGAGTAGAACTGATTTCAAGAGATGATACTAATTAGATCCCACTTTCGTTTCTCTCTTCCTTTTTCCAACCTGCATTTATCTTTCTACTTGTGGCCATCACAAAATCTTTACTCTCTCTCATTAGTGAGTCTTGAGATATTTGACAGAGGAATTATAGAGTGGGGCTGAAAGGAGAATATTAGAGCATTGAGAAAGACAGTTAAAAAGCAGAAGAGAAAAATAAAGTAACAGCAAGAGGTGTTGAAAAAGAGAATTTGGGAGAGGCATATAAGCAGGATACAGGAAGCAGGAACCCAAAAAAGAAAGACATAAAATCCAAATGTGCCTCAAAAGTTTGAAAACAGTTTTAGACTTACAAGGAAAATAAAACCCCAAATGGAATCATTGCATTTGTTCTCCCATCCAAGTTAACGTCTAAAACATGTTTCTTAGAGATTTTGGTTCTTAGAGTACTGCTGGATCTTTGACACCACTCCAATAGCAAATATTTTCCTATTTAAATATCCACACAGACAATTCTAACTCCTTCATCTCAGTTCCTTGACCTTTTTGCAGTTTCAGATGGTGCCTGCTCATATTGCTGCAGCCATTAATTACCTCCATCTTTGCAGAGCACAGCCTCCAGAACCATGCTTACAGAGTTCTCTGGACATTGTCAGATCAAGCTACCCTTTCAGAACCTTTCTCTAGTCTCTCTGAATGCACGTGCTCCTATGCTGTCATGCTTTCTCTTTTCCTTGTCCTGTCTCTTTGTCATGATAACGATTTAAGCTACAGTCATTTTTTGGTTGGCTCTCATTCCCCATCTACTCTTTATCTGCACCAAGTAGCTGACTATGACTGGGAAAAATACAGTAAATGCTTCCTCCTCAATCCAAGACCTCTGCTTCTCAGCAATGTCCATTCTCTCACCATTTTGGTTGGTTGGTGCTGTTTTGTTTTTGTTTGAGACAAGGCTTGTTTGCATAACCCTGAATGTCCTGGAACTCACTCTGTAGACCAAGCAGGCCTGAACTCACAGAGCTCCACCTGCCTCAGCCTTCCAAGTGCTGGGATTAAAGGTGTGTTCCACCACCTTCTAATTTATCCTCTTACTTCCAATGAGAGTTACAGATGTTCCTTGGCTCATGGGCAGGTAAACCCTTTACAAGCTGAGACTATTGTAACTTTAAAAGGTGCTCTTTGAGGGGTATTATTAAAAAGGCACTTTTAATTCTCCTGATTGACAGAAATGATAGTCTGGCAACACAGTACTTTGTACAGACTATGGGGTATTTTTCTTTGGAATCTTCAGAGCACCATGCCTTGTGTCACTAAGAGGAGATAAATATCCAATATTCAATGTGACGTTTCTACTGAATATGTATTACTTTCACTCCTTGTAGAGTTGAAAACTCATAAATCAAACAACTGCAAGCCAAGCATCACCTACATAGTATTTGTCCTCTTCCCCCTCTTCCTAAAACCTCCTTTTCCTCCTCTGTCATCAGGCTCATCTTATGACCTTGCTTCCAGTTTGCTGTCAAAACCCAGAAATAATGAGGATAGAGTTTCCTCAAGCTTCCATCACGACATCACCATATCCCATTCTTTTTACCACCTGGTGAAAAGCCTGTGCCAATCAACTCTGCCTTTCTTTTTGTTTCCGTGGTCTGTGGTTTCCCCTGTGTTAGAGGATCAACTATTATTCATTCCTGCTAGCTTAAAAAAATGGCTCCTCACATCCTAAAACAAAACTCAAAGCACAGCATCAGTGCTGAAAGCACTTCAAGAATGAGCATTATGGGACTTTTCATTTAGCAGAGACACTTCTCTTGGTCCTGCTTCCTACATCTTCATCTCCTGAACTCAATCCACTGGGAGTTAGCTCTCTAGGCATCCCAGAGAGGGCTCTGTGTCTTCCACCATGAGGAAAGATGGCCAACTTAGCTCCTGGAAATGGTTCTCACCAGACACCAATGTACTTATGCCTTTATCTCAGTTTTCCCTTTACCATGAACTTCTAGAAATACATTTCTCTCATTTGTAAGCCATTCCATTGTTGGTGCTTTGCTGTGGCAGCCTGAACAGATTACTCTGACCTCCCTGCTTCAGCAATTTTCCCACCATGTTTCTTTCACAGCACCTAAGTAGTCTTTTAAAAATAGAAGTTCAGTCCTATCACCCTTAAAAATCCTACGATTGCTTCTCCTCTTATTCCAAGTAATAGAAGGGACTTGCAGTAGCCACGAGACCTCTGGGTTCCCCTGACTTTCTGTTTTCCACATCACTCCACTCAACTGTTCCTCAAACTTAGCAGCACAGCTCATCCCAGGGCTTTTGTGCTATTTTTCTCTGCATGGAGCAACTCTCCTTCTAACTAACAATAGGTTTTTTTCTTCTTTATTTTTCATTTCTCATGTTCAGCTTTCCCTTTCCTTTTTTATTTTTAATGATTTTATTGCCATATATTGATCATACATATATGTTTCATTCTGACATTTTCCACACACACACTAAACTCTGATACTATTCAATTCCCTTTACCTCTCTTATCCATTCCCCTCTTTCAGTTAAGGTTGGTATTGCTGTGAAGAGATACCCCAGCCATGGCAGCTTTCATAAAGAAAACATTTAATTGAGGTGGTGGCATGTAGGTAGACATAGTGCTAGAGCTGGGAGTGCTACATCTTGCAAGCTATAGAAAGCCAACTGCCTGTCACATTGAAGGAAGCTCGAGAAAAAGATCTCAAGGCCCGCCCCCTCAGTGATGTACTTCCTCCAACAAGACCACACCTACTCCAACAAGCCCATACCTCTTAATAGTGCCAGTCTCTTTGGGGACCATTTTCTTTCAATCCACTACAACCTCCTATCCAGACAGATCCCCTTCTTATTCTCTTCATATAATTCCACTTCATTTTTTTTTTTAATGACTCAGAAAGATCTGTTAGAGATTACAAGGCATGCACACCTTGCCAGTAGATAATCACTGCTGGGGATGCAACCACTAATTATCTATACTTCATCAGGGAGTGGTGGACCTTTGTGAGTCTCCCCTAATCCTTTGAGATATTCCCTAGGCTTTGGAAGTGCTGATATAGACATCTCATTTATGGCCCAATAGTCATTTATCTCAGCACTGTGACCATTTATAAATTTTTGTAGTTATTACTGCTTAAAAAAAAAAGGTTTTCTGAACAAAGCTGATAGCAACTTGAATCCACAGACATCAGTATACTCATTTAGAAGGTATATCACGTCTATTTAACAAAACAACAGCAGCAACATTCCTACTAGGACCACTGGAAACCTCCCATCTCCAGCCATGGAGTTTTGATTGGGCTGACAATACTAGACGTCAATTCCTTCCTGTGGAATGAGCCGAAAATCCAAATCACAAAGTGACTGGTTACCTCCACAAATAACATGCCACTATTGTAACAGTGGGATTATCTTGCTCAGATGATCAGTAGTGTCCTGTGAAGGATCCACATAAGAGTAAAACTGCTGATAAGAATTATTCCCCAGCAGCATGCACAGCATCTTCTGACCATGAAATGGGCTAGCTATCAGGCAGGAAGCTTCCAGACTGATTCATCTGGATTTATATGCCTTACAACTACAGCATGTTTTTCTTCAATAATAGTGTCTCGCTATTTAGTTCTGGTGGGAAACCTACAGCAGTCACAATTGTTTGCATTGTTTTAGAACCTGAAGAGGGTCCCTGAATAACAAGTCATAGGAGGCAGCCTACTCTTGATGTTGAGATTCTCATCAACAAGCTGAAGCTTCCAGTGCAGCTTTCTATGCCCATGCAGGGTACCACCATCCTAGGCCTTCTCTCCTACTTCCAACTCCTGTCATCCTAATGTTAGTTGCTCTTTCATGACCTTTCTAAATGTATAAAATATTGCTCAATGTTGTTTCTTTTTTATATTTCTATTTGCTTCATGTGTATTGAGGTTTGTGTGTGTGTGTGTGTGTGTGTGTGTGTGTGTGTGTGTGTGTGTGTGTGTGTGGTGTGTCTGTGTGCCTGAGACTGATGTATAGAATCATTCTCCATTCTCTTCCTCCTTATTCATGCAGAGTCTCTCAAATCTAGAGCTCTGCATTGTGAGTAGTGCCTCTTCTGCATATGTAACAAGTGCTTTAATCACTGAGCAATCTTCCATGCCTATCTATTTTCATTTATATTACTCACTGATTATAAGTTCTGTGAAGTCTAATATTTCTTTCTTTTTTTTTTGTTCACTCTTGTATATCCATTGCTAAGGTTAGAGGGACCTAGCAAGTATTTGTCAAATGAATAAATGAAATACAAAATTCATGTTTATATTTGTGAGTAACATTGTGACTGTTAATGTTGATGATCAATTTAACAGTATTTGGAATCACTCAGGAGACACATCCCTGGGTGTGTCTGTGCTGTGAGAAATTGAAGAGTTTTAACTGAAAAATGATAATGCACCCGCAAAGTAGTCAGTACCTTCCAGTGAGTGTCCTGGGAAGAAAAAGATCTGGGAAACAGGTAGTCTTTTCTTTTTTGGAGTACATGCATCTAATACTGCTGCTGGTACCCTCTAGTGACATCTGACTCCAGCCTCCTAATTCTTCTATGGTAGGCTGAATACTGGTGCTGCTCAAGGGAGCTCCCAGGCTTCTGATGCCAGATGAATGGCTGCTGCAGCATACTTTCTGGACAGAGCAGCTACTGGGCTCTCTCCCTGTCCGACATGCAGATAATCATTGTTGCGCTAACCAGCCCTATTATTAATGTTAACCCAATAAATATCCTTGTATAACACATATTGGTTTCTTTCATCTAGATAATACTGCCCATTATGGACATATAGTTCAAAAAAATCACAACCCTAGGTGTGTTTGCAAGAAGATTCTCAGGTCATTGATTTAATGAAATTGATCATAATAAGGAGAACTGGCCAACTGGTAGTCCAGATGTTTTCAATTGCTTACAATAATCTACTCAGGTGATCATCCCTTTAAAAAATCTTTCTCCAGCATAGTTTTAGAATAGAATCAGGTGCTTTGGCTAAGAAACCATTTGAACAAATCTTTCAATTAAAAATAGGAGCCAGAACTAGCAAAAAATGGGATCAACATAAGAATTTAGTTTAAGGAAATACAATCGATTGTAATCAATTAATTCTCTATCAGGCAATTCTGTCTACCTATATCCAACTTATCAGTAGTCACTAGTAATTACTGTTTGTCCTTCCAGCCAAGAAATACCTGTGTGTCCAGCATATATTTGAGTCTCACTTTATTCCATATAAATAGAGAATAATATATGTTATCTACATCATGATTTGTGAAAATAATAAGTATGTAACATGTGGAGTGAGAATGTTTAACACATGAGAATCTAGTAGATTCTCTTCTCTCCTTGATGATTTCCATGTTTGGAAATTATTCTAATGCTATAAGTGAAGCAAAATTGTGTTGCTGAGGCTCTGGGTAGATGGTGCTCTCAGTAAGAGCCTGTATACACATTTTTTTGATTGGCCTTGAAGCTTGATTACTTGGATTGTCTAAGGACACAAATACTTTGTTTTCCTATCTTTAACCTTTGTAGGTAGGTTCTAAGAAATCCAGAAGAACTTGCCTCATAAAGATGCTGTATACTGTGGCAGAAGAGGGAAGGGGTTGTTAGAGAGTTGGAGGAAAATTCTTCTCCTGAAGATTTGATTTACATTTTTATCATGCTTTCTTATGCAAGTAGAATATAAACCCCTGAGTTATTTTAGTCATGAAAGATTAAATGTATTTGTACTTTTAGTGATGCTTGTGTAGTTTACCCTGTGTAGATATGATTCTAATGAAAAGGCCTGGAAAGTTAGTGAGGTTGTGACACAATCTCTCTCTCTCTCTCTCTCTCTCTCTCTCTCTCCTTTAATGTAGTAGCTTCAGGCTTCTTTAACCACTGGATCAAAATGCTCTAAAGCACAGTAATCAAACTGTGTGACCATAGTCTTTTTTTCTGGAGTTTCTATTCCCTAGTTTCTGTCAATCAGATTTTTCCTGCAGTCTCTAACTTCCATAGGCTCTCTAAGCAAACCAGGAATTCCGCCAATTAGTTATGGTAGACAGTGATGACAGGGGCCCTTAGCAGAAGGTAAGAGGTAGCAAGGCATGGAACTGGGCTAGACATAAAGATAAAACCAAGGATCTGGTTATAGAACCAGGCCAAACCGAGACAATTCCATAGAAAGGAAGGAATTTTACTTTTAAAAAATGTAGGTCATCACTTTTAATAAAAAATGACATATCAAGGAAAATTATCCTTAAGGAATCACAGAACATGCATATGGGAGCACCCATTGAGTGAGAAAAAAAAACAAGACAGACACCATGTGAATGTGCCAGCAATCCTGATTACACTAGATGCTGTTTCCAGGGGAGGTTTAACCTCCAGAAAATTTTCTGGGATTGTGTTTTAAAGTATTTCTAGTATTTAAAGTATTTCTTTATCACTCATGCATATCTTAACTAATGATTTTATTTTTTTTCTTTCAAAAAGATTGTGTGAAGGAATGAAAGTCTAATTTTTCCTTTTGAAATGTTTTATCAGGTTATTAAATCCCCCACACAGCATGCGAGAAACATCAGACTGTTAGAAACTTGCTAATAACATACTACTAATCAAAGTTAATTATGTGTTGGATGAATAATGGTATGTTAGAGAAATAATATATGTTAGTTTGAAGTCACTATCTATTAAAGAAAGTATGTTGAGCATGGTCTGTGTATTAATTGGTGAAGATAATAGAAAAGTGTGATATGATCTTGCCCCAAGGGGCTGATACCTTACTTCAATGATTCTTGAAGTTTAGTATTTATAAAAATTATTTGAGATGAGTTAAAATCAAGAGTCTCAATATTCACTAAAAGACACTCTGGTTCAGACATTACAGGAGCAAGCCAGCAATCCACATTTTAGATTAGATACTAGAAGATTCTGATGCTTCTGGTCCCATGACCACACTCTCAGATGAAGGTCTAATTAGATAGACAATATATGGATGCAAGATTATAAAATGCAATTAATGTTGTCACAGAGAGATGGTAACAGAGAGCCATTAAGTCCCAGTATGTAAAGAAGTGAGGAAGGGTATGCGAGGAAGGTCTTGAAAGGCAAATAAGAATTTAGCAACCGAGGAAGAAGATTTTAGACATTGTACAAAGAAGATGTTGAAAAACGAGGTAATAGCATTTTGAAAATGACAAGAGATTTATTATGAAAGAAACAACCTAATGTGCAGAGGAAGATGAAAGAATGAGTAAGATCAGAAGTTAGGCTGGATCCCATTGTAAAGTGTTTGTTTATTTGAATTATAGGTATTGGGGAAGAAATACTGATAATCAGGAGGCAGAGATGATCAAATTTAGGTTTTGAGTCAAAGTTGACTATCTTCATGGCAAAAGATGAGAGCACAGAGTCTGGTAACTAGAAAAAAAGATACAGAATTTTCACATATCATACAAAGTGGGTGGAATTCCGGTGAAGTAGATGAATGAAATCCAGGCATCTCATAAACGTTCAGTGTAGAATGCTCTGAGTGTTAGGATGAGAAAAGGGGTTAACAGAAGAAATTGTTACAGACAGGATCAACACTGCTACTCTAGGTAGACAAGTGTCAACATTAATTCAACTTAGAATACTAGCATTGGAAGTGAGGTAAACTAAGAAGAATGATCAATTCTCTTTGCATGTGCTATGCTTCAAATATTGAAAGAAATGTTCACATATAGTGCTTAGTTTACTTTTCTGTTGTGATAATCATCATGACCAAAAGCAATTTGTGGAGGAAGGTATCTATTTGGCTTATAAGTTACAGTCCAACATCAAGGAAGACGGGAGAAACTCAAGTAGGAATCTGAGGGCAGGAACTGAAGCAGAAGCCTGGAAGAAATGTTTCTTACTAGCATGCACCTCTGCTCACACTTCAGTCAACTTTCTTATGCCACCCAGAACCATCTACCCAATGTTGGCACTGACCATAGCAGTCTAGGCCCTCCACGCCAATCATAAATGAAAAAAATGCTTGACAGACATGACCACAGGTCAGTCTGGTGGAGGTAATTCCTCAATCAAGGTTCCCTTTTCGCATGATACAATTATTTACATACTCTTTATGCTGTATTAAATACCATAAATAATATAAAAATTACTTAAAGAATATGGAGTATGTAAAAATTTGGTAAATATTTTTGTGAGGGTCTTGAGCATCCACTAATTTGAATATCTGCAGGGATTCCTATAGCCAATTTCCTATGGATAATAGATCAACCTACTGCCATTAACATTCACTTCCATTAGCTGTCTGAGCTGTTAGTATCCATGGTACTCCAGCAGACTCTTAGTTAATTTTACTTTCTTCTTCATAGCAAAAGTAATAGCAAAATGTAAATCAGGTTGCATAATCAGTGCTTTCCAAGGATACCTAGAGTTAATTATAAGGCCCAAACCACCCCCATACTGTCTTACTACTATGCTCTCTCTGAACTTGTATAACAGTACTCTGTGCTGTGTTGATTTTCATTCAGTTATAAAATGTCAGCCATATTTTCCCCTCTTAGCTCAAGTTGTTCTCTTCACCCAAAACATCCTTCCTCTGAAAACTCACAAGACTGTTTTCTGTTTATCATTCAACTTCTGCTTAAATATTTTTTCTGAGAGGCTACCCAACCTTCACATTCAACAGTAGGTCTCCTGTGTTCTTAGTTGAGTTTTCTTGTTTGACACATACATGGAAATCATTACAATATATGCATTTTCCATTTCTCTTTTACTATATCTCTGTCTGTTTCATTTACTTTATTGTAATCATCATGCATTCCTTATTCTTGAATTCCCAACCCTCCATGACTTGCTTAGAAAAGGGTAAATGCTCACTGGGTATTTTTTTTATACTTTTTTTTTTTTTTTTAACTAGAAGCAATCTTATTTTACATATCAATCCCCCCGTTCCCTCTCCCTTCCATCCTCCCATGTCCCCCTCTGACTCCCCCAATCCACTGCCCACCCACTCCCCAAGGACAGTAAAGCCTTTTTTAAAAAGCAGTGGATTATTGTGACAAGATGCAGAGAGAGTTATCTGTGGATGATTTTTGTAGAAGCCGAACCCAGTTGTCTATGGTACAAATAAAAGAGAAGGACTAGCTAAAAGGAAAAGGACATCACGAGTAGCTGTGTCACATGTTCTGTTGGATCTAAACACTCAGCACAAGGTCAAGCTTGAAAGACATTTCAAAGGTGTGCCTTTATCTATGGCTGTAAGATAAGAGAATAAAGGGACCAGGTTCAACTGAACCAAATGGTCCAAAGAAACAGAGAAAGGTATTTTCTAATTAGAAGCCACTGACCATCTCTACAGGAACAATTGCTTTCTAATACAGTTTGCCTAATGTTTAGATTCCTACTGTTACTCCCCTGAGAAAATACACATATAATGAGCAGAAGGAGACTTTCTAGTCCATTCATGAATCCCAAGCTCCCAGAAACATTCCCCCAAATTCGTGGAGATAAGTATCAGGGTTTTAAAAATCCTCAGTTTGAGGCTGAGGAGGTAATTAAATTATTAGAGCATTTTCCTGGGTATACTAAGCACGAGTTCATCACCAACACCACATTAAGCAAGGTATAGTGGTTTGGCTATGATTTAGCTCTGGGTGGGGGTAGAGACAAGAGAATCAGAGGTTCAAGGTCATATTCTTGCCCACATAACAAATTCAAGGTCAGTCTGGATATACAAGACTCTGCCTCATAAGGGGAGGGGGACATCAGTTTTCAGTTTGCATAAAACAATTGCTTTATAGAATGCTCACTTAAGAGTGAGGCCAGACAGTGAGAGCTTCAATGCATTATCAAATCAGCACATTTGTCGCCCCGTGAATCAGTTGTGCATTATATGTTCTAAGGCTGGTTTTCAATCTTCTTCTAAAATTTACTGTGTGATCTGGAGATAGGTTTAAATGTCAGCAGGCATTATTTATTGTTTAATCTGCTCCATGGAAGCCAGTCCTTTTCAATCTTTTCATGCAACACTTGTAGCAAAGACTAGAGGGCCTGGTTTTGTGTTTATCACCAGAGTTTACATCCCTTTCTGCTCCCTGAAGCTTTTGGAGAGAAAATTTGCTCTATAAGGATTTCCTTTAAGGTCAAAGGAGCCTGACATCTGCAGATCCAAGCTTTCCACCTTGAAAGATACTGGAACACTTTTCCAAACTAACAGGGCAAATCTCACAACTGTCAGACAGTTGTGAAATGGACTGTATTCCCATTTCTCTAACTTGCTTCATTTTCCCCCCAAGCAAGTGTTTTTTATTGCCTAAATTCAATAGAGGAATGTGAAGATGACTGTCTGATGGCTAGGCGTTGTTGTTGTTGCTGTTCTTCTTAACTCAGCATATTTTTTTCAACTATTTTGTTTTACTTAGCTCTCGAGCCAGGCAGAGGTTTGAATTAACTGCTATTGGTATATTTCTGAAATTCTAGAAATTGCTACACTGTAGCTGGACTGAGGTGGGTTGGGATAGTGAGATGGAGGGATAGACTGTTAGCTGGATTGTGTGAGGATTAAGTCAGAGAACTGGGCCTATTTTAGAGGGTGTATGAGAAACGCAGGGACTCATTTTAGAGGGAGGAAAGACTGTGTGCCTGCGCATGAAGGCTGGAAATTCCTAGGGTAAGAACTCCCACGTCTGATTTTTTCTTTTCATTTATCTTCTAATGGATGCTGAGAAACTATCACTACAAGTGGCAGCAGTGCCAAAAGGATTGCTATATCCAGACATCAATTAATCATGTGTGCAGAGGAGAGGAGGCATATGTTCTGACTACTCTCCATTGATTGGTCAGCTCCCGTTTCCATAGCAATCCATGTACAACTCAGATTTTCATCCTCTCTCTCCCCTCCCATGTTACCTCGACTACATAAAGAACATAAGCTTTATAAACAAGCATTAGGTGAATATAAATAATGAATAATGGTACTGAAACCATTATTGCTGTGACTGGTGATGCCAATTGTATCATAGTCCCCAGCCATGTAACACTGGCAAGACAGCAAAGGAGCCTGGCTATCATTGGGAAACATGGCATTATTTATTTATTATTTACATAGATAGGATTTTTTTTTTTTAACCAGACCACATATGTTTAGAGAAATGGTGTGTGCCTTAAGCTGGACACAGTAAATCCACTGGTATTTTCTTCATATGTACTGGTGTTTCTTCATGTGTACTTGGGCTCTTCCTGTAGAGTGAACACATTTATCTAAGGTGTGGCTCTCATCTGGACAGTTCTATTTAATTCAGGGCACTGTGGATGTGAGGAACAGTTGTCACTATTTCTCAGTAACTTGGATGAGGAGTTTGTTTATTACAACCTTGATAGTTTATTACAGAGAGTTTGTTTTCACTGAACATGACCATACCTACCCTGCTCCTCATCATGGCAAAGTATATTGCTGAGATGCAATTGGCTGTCATCTTTCCAGTCCATCTGCTGATAAACAGCGCTTGGCTTATCTTTGGGGTATTTATTCTTTCCCCATTCTGGGACTATAAACTCCATTCTCATCTCTAGGTGGTGGGAATCAGGAATTTAGGTTACCCTGGTGGCCAGGTCAATAGCTAGGGGCTATGAACAGCCTAGCAACCAAGGACAAAAAGCATAATTCCAAGCCTTTTGTCTGAGTGGATTTATTTTTTTAATTTATAAATTGAATATAATAAGCACTCATTAAACCATTTTCATTATCCATACATTTACAGAATTTTGCATGCTTCAAAGATAGATTGTCTTAGATATGTACTGACAAAGAGAAATTTAGGAGGATAAGTAAAATATCAAGCATCTCAGAAATGTTCTTAATATCACTACCCTTATAATTTGACTGGAAGCTGAGGCTGGAAAAATTGTAGCTTATTCACCATCACACAATATTGGCAGATATTTTAAGTCTCAGGAGACATGAACATGAATCTTGTTGCAATTCTTTAATTTTTATTACACATTTTTTCCCTATATGCAGCACAGAGTGGACCACAGATCTAAATCTGCTTCTGGTTTCCATAGTAACAGTTTCCTAGCCTTTACCATTAGGTACTACCTGTTGTTTTGAGGACAAACCTCTGAACAATACCACAGACTACAGAGGAGGTAAAAGGATGCCCACACCTATCTCAAACAGCAATATCCTCAGGAATTATGTCTCAAGTACAGTTATCTACACACTTACAGACCTAAAATAATCAGGAGTCTACCATCTGCCTCCTTTTCTTTCAGCAAACACAGCAGCTGTAGCTTTTTTTTTTTCAAAATATGAAACCCTTTACTTCCACACACCTCATCAAGAGGAAGCCCACAACCCATGATAATGGTGTATTATGGGATGCAGAACTTTTACAGCTGTGGCATACACTTCCTCTGATAGTTGATGATTGTGAAAACCACAACACAGTTAAAAATCTCTCACACAGGATTTCTGGAGTTCTACATTTACACAAGAACACACACATGAAATCTCACTTCCAAATATATCAAGCTATTTTAGAAATAGTGTGAACCCTTTTTTCCTCATTCAGCTTTAGCTTTTCCATCTTGCAAGCCAATTAGCTGTTAGGGAAAACTTAGGGGTATCCCTTAATTAAAATGATTTCTCATAACTCTGACTTAAAGACTCCAATCTACAACAGGGAGAGTACCCCTCCAAGGACAGACTTCATTTGCAAAGGTCAGAACATTTTCTGAAAGCGACTTACTTAGATTCTTTCATCCCTTGGATAGTTGTGATTAAACTTTTGAGGTTAAAAAAAGGGGGTTCAAATACATTTGGAAAAGTAAATATAATTAGCTTTTCAAAATGGTGTGGAGCATATATTACAGAGGAGGCTCTGAAACTGCCAATGGAAAGAGGAGTCTTTCAACAGTTAAACAGAGTATATGTCTCCTTGCTTTTTCAACTTTTCAACACCTAATTTTCTTAGCAGGCTTTTAGCCCAGCCTCTTGTCAAGGTATCTAAACATGGAAATCTGAATAATAGAGTATATTCTGCCATCAGCCTTGAATGCTATCCACCAGCCTCAGATGATGTGTTCTGTTCACCAGCCTCAGATGCTGTATTCTGTCCACCATCCTCTTGGATGATGTGTTCTGTCCACCTTCCTCAGATGCTGTGTTCGGCCATCAGCCTTGGATGCTGTGTTCTCTCCACCTTCCTCAGATGCTGTGTTCGGCCATCAGCCTCGGATGCTGTGTTCTTTCCATCATCCTCAGATGCTGTGTTCTTTCCACCACCCTCAGATTGTGTGTTCTCTCCACTAGCTTCAGACACAACCATCCATTCTGCTTCTATAAAGGTCTGGTTCCCTCAGCACTATGCCTTTCCTTTCCTCTTGCCATTGTGAGACTGTGGGAAAAGAGCTAGTTTTGATGGTAGGCATGCCTAGTTGGAACCTCAGTTGTACACACATCAGCCATGTGACCTTTCTGAGCCTCTTTGTAAGGGAGACACACCCATTTAGATGGAAACATGAGGATAAAACACAAGAAAACATGTATTTCTAAGGAGGATATTTGGTGAACACTGATAAGTTTGATTTTTGATACATCTCCTTTTGTAGGGTCTCCAGGATTTCCCATTTCAGATTAAAGAAGTTGCCTCCTGATTCCCCTAAAATACAGGAGTTCTTTAATACAAATGATGCCTAGCCTTCAGATTTTGCTCTACTTCCTTACTAAGTATCACATTGGCAATTAAAGTGACTTTGGGGCAATTAAACACATTGCTACTCAAAGTAGCTGGCTTCATGTCATCACAAAACAGAATTCTGCCTCCAGATGCTTGAAAAGAAACTGGATTATAAAAGGTGGGATTCAAAAAGTCTTGGCTCCATGGTCAACACACAGTGATTGCTCAGTGAATGTGATCCATTATCAAACAATATTTCTGGAATGAATAGCTAAATGGGTTAGAAAGGGGAATGCTGGATGCTGGGTTGAGCAGTATTAGATGAACTGCTAATGATGATGACCGTGAACATGAAACCAATTTCTGGTTAAATAGGAATGTGCAGAGATACAATTTCAGATGAAACACGAAGGGTAGAATATCTCACTTTTCTCAAGACAGAGATGGAGGTTCAATTAAGTAGGGATAGAAACCACAATACAGTCATTCCACTCTTAGCTGAAGTCAGCACACATGACTCCCCAGATCCTTTATCTTGGGCTTCTAGAAATGTTATTATAGAACATAATAATGTCTCATATGAAAAAAGTGACATCATTCTGAACTTTTCCTGAGAGCTGCCACTCTTTGTCAACTCTACCCTTAAGATAGTGAGAAAAACAGAACAAAAGGAAGATTTTAGATTGCAAGTCTAAAAGCTATAGGACAGAAACTCAATTGTACTGTCCCCAAACACCCCTCCCCATTGTGCTTTGAATGCTAGTGATGGGTAAAATGCTTTGCTTAGAATAATATTTGAGAGGTTAGGAACATCATAATGTTATCTAACTCTGGAACCCCTATTTTATTTGTGAGAGACCATGCCTCATGTGGTTCAGGCTGGCCTTGCCTTCCTGATTCATGTACAATTATCCATTTGTTCCCTTCATTGGCCTCCACTCTCCTGCAGTGATTACAGGCTCATGCTATCATGCTTACCTTTAGTTCAGGTAACTTCAATCTGCTGGCTTGGAGATGTGGTCACTGTCATTGCCAGCTCTCATACACACCATTCAGTTGTTATCAGAGCTCTTTAAAAGCCTTGAGGTTTTTTGCCACTTGTGCTGAGTCAGGAAACCTCCCTTAAAGGAGACGTGCAAATCTCTGCTTATTTCGGAGAGAGGAGTTGATATTCTCTCTGTCAGTCCACCATCTTGAATCTCCTCCCTCCTCTGCCTCTCTCCTCCTGGTCTCCTAGTCCTGCCTATCTTGCTTTGCTATTGGCCAACAGTGCTTTATTCATTAACCAATAAGAGAAACATATTTACGACATCTCCCACCAAAGGTACATGAAATAAATTTAAGGGAAGTTTCTATGATCCTCCTGAAATTGCATTTATATGCCAAAATGTGTGTATGGAAAGATGAGAGAGAGAGAAGAGAGAGAGAGAGAGAGAGAGAGAGAGAGAGAGAGAGAGAGAGAGAGAGAGAGAAACATGGAGTACTAGAAAGTTGGATGTGGAAATCAGGGAGCTGACCTTCCTCTTTCCTTAGATGAGAATGCTAATACCATCTGGTTCAAGGACAACCTACCAAACCTTAGCATACTTTACATGATTAGAAGCTCACACATTGTTAGCACATGTTCTTCAATAGTGATAGAAGCCCTGATTATGAATAGAAGTAATACAGCAAGAATCTGCCCCTTGTAGAGTTAGCTCAGTCAGTAAAGCTCTTGCCACACAAGTGTGAGGACCTGAGTTTTCCATTTCTCAATAATTTGTATGTTGGATATGGACCTCGCTTAGCAGGGGATGTCTTCAGATGTGTGGTGAGGCCTTGCTAGTCGGTAGCATTGCAACATGCATAAAATTAGGGTAGACAATCCATGGTTTCTGTTAGTTTTTTCCAGATAGTTGATCCAAGGTTGTTAAACAATCTAGCTAGAAGAAGGAAATACTTTGCAGATATAGAAGGTAGAGTACTGAGGCATTTGGAGTTTTATCCTAGAACAATGGGAAAAATATGGTCTAGGAAACATTAATATTCATTCCAGGTTCATCACTTTCCTTCATAAACCTTAGCAGAAGTTCAGGACTTAATGGGCCTGGTTGATTTTCAGATAAGCTAATGTCAGCATTAGGAGACTAAAGTTATCCCATTAATATATATCTCTGCTTTCTCTTAACTCTTGTTCTGGAGAGAACATGACAAAAGGCAGGAAAGGATGGAGTTAAGGTACCAAAGACCCTCTGAATTTCAGATGGGTAAGTGTGTGGATTTTGTTGGAGATCTTACTCTATCACTTAGCAAATATAGACATGAAGTGAGTACATTTCTTTATCAGTAAGATGCTTTCCTAGGAACCATCACATGCCATGGAGTGAAGAGTAGCCTCCTATACAACTTAGTTTTAGCTGAAGAATGAAATGGCCTTGCCCATTAAAAATTCTCTGGCAGATTTGTGCCTCTGTCTCCATTGGTTTTCTCATTTTCATCTCTAATGATACTGACCTGTGAGGTTGCTTCTCAGACTGTTCCAGGGAAGCCACTCATCTCCATGACAGAACCTTTGCACTAAAGCAGCACCGCTGCTCCTTCTGATCTAAGCTTTTCCATTTCCTGCTCTCAGCCTTTGTTCCCTCACTATCTGTTCTACTGGCTTTACCAGCGCTGACTTTTTCTTGCTTGGATTCATCTTCTTTGCTTTCATTGGTTATCCATCTTCCTTGGAAGGTTAAGTAAGGATCTAAATATCATGGCTAAATTACAAAAGTTGGAGAAAAACTTCTTCAACTCTCTATCAGCATTCCCAGAGAGAAAAAGGCTTTCTTGGATCTATGAATTTGAGACATGCCATTCTCAAGTCAAATGAGTGGTCCATTTTTGTGGAGTGTTCATAACTTACAGAGTAATAGAGAACCAGAGAACATTTGTAGAAACAGATGACAAGTTTCTATGTATTCAAATTTGAATGGGCAATGTATTCTGAGCATGGTCAATTTCCTCCCAAGAACCTCTTCTCATCAATAATATATTACAATGCTTATTGACTACCTACTATATGTGTGACATGATGCCATACTCTTTATATACATTTTCTCATTGAGTTGTCATGGTTAAATGTCATAAATATTTCAGCCTCACAGGTGTGTAAACAATTAAACAGAAAAAGATAGAGCTAAACTCTCACCCAGTTCAATCTAACTTAGCTAATTTAATCACTATGCACATCACACATACATACTTAAAACATATTAACTACCTTTTGGTAGAAAGAAACTTCATATTATAACTATATGATGTAATGCCTTTATGTGGTAAAATCTAAGAACTGAATTGATTTTGTTGACAATTTGGTTATTGTGTCTTGTGTTAAAAATTGTTATTCAGACCAAAATGCCTAAGGTAAACAAATTATTTATTTTGGCTTCACTAATGGTTTCCTTCATTATTACCATAACATGAAGGAAGAGCATGGCTGAACAAAGCAGGCACTCCAATCACAGAACATGAGAAGCTGCCATCTATGAAAATAAGAGGTGAAATCAAGAATGAGGAATGCAAGGAATTCAGGAGACAGGGTGTGCCAGAATGCATTGGCAAAAGCAGTCTGCAGAGTAACTGGGAAGGGAAAGCTGAGGATGATGGAGCAAAAACAGTAACTGGGGTAGGAAGCAAGATGACTCTAAGAGGCAGATCTAGGGAATAAAGCTGCTGAAATATCTGTTAGGTCTGAACATGGGATTACTTTATTCTTTTTGGGTTACCCCAACTGGGACTTGCACCTAAGGTCTCATGTATGTTAATCAAACACCTGCCGTTGTGATGTAGCACAGTCTTGATCACGTAGATGATGGAGAAATGTTTAACCACACTGCTACATATGGCAGGGTGGCTTAGCTACAGGGTATTTTAGCACAAAAGGAGTAAAACAAATTATATGAGTCAAATGATAGCATCAGGAAGAAAAACAATTGAGTGATGGATTAAACAGTGATGTTGTCTCACCAGTTAACTGAAGAGTCATCTGTGCATGAACAATTTTGGTGTGATGGTAAAACACTAAGTATGTATTGATTACAACAAAAGACATAGGTAAGACTTGAATGATAAAACAGAAGAACACCATCCGTACAATAAAAGAAGGTGTGAACGAAGGTTAGCTGGCATGCTCTGGAGGACATTTCATTCTATAAAGATGACACATTTCCCAAATGAATCTAGACACAAAATGTCAGCCTAAACTAAGTGCAACATGGTTATTTAAACATAAATTAGGTTATTTCTGAAGCTTCTCAAATCAAATATGTGATGTTGTACCCAGTATGCCTTCTATCAGATATAAAAGTTTATCACAAAGTCTCCGTGATTCTAGTAACTTCTCAGATGGATCTGTGGTCATGGATGGAATTAAATGTCTTATAATTAAGCAATTTAAAAGCAATTGGAGCATAGTAAATTAACAAAGCCAATCTGCTTAGTGAATAGCTAATGCAAGGATAGAGAAACAAACATGTTTATACATTGCTGGCTGGACTGGAAAGCATTGCCACCTCATAAAGCCTGTCAAAATCCTGCTGTTGCCCTTAGCTTTGAAATCACACTCATTGACATTATTACCACAATAACATGTGCAGAATTATTTGTGATAAACCATTTTATTGTAGTAAAAGACAGAAAATGGCATGATGGGACATGATTTCCAGAAAATTTTTTCCAGTACTAATGTATATATATATATATATATACACATATATATTAATATAATATACATTTTACACACTATCACTTATAGAAAAAGCAAACAATAATAATTTTGTGTTTGTGAATGTACATTCTTGATATAGATACATATATAATATTTATTAGCACATACAATACTATTACATAATGCAATAACAAAAGTGTCAGTGAGTGGCTCATTGTTTTATATATATTTAAATAAGTAGATGTGTATTCATATAAAACTGTTAAACTTTTGATGCTGATAGCACTGGCCTTTCCAACCAAGGAAAAAGCTAAATAACTGAACTACTGGGTGTCAAGTCTGGGATAGTGTCTTTTCATATGTACCATTTGTGGCTCTTGAATTTTGAACCAAATAGTTATAAATAACTAAAAAATATTTAATTTTGAAATAAAATGAGTCAGAATGTAATGTACTATCCATAATTGGTTTTGGGACAGAGTTGGCAATTCTTTAGTAGCACCATTAAATAATGTCAATGGAAGCGTGGCCTGGCACAGATGTCAGAAGGGCTATGTTCTCACCTTCCATGGCAGCTTGAATATCATTCTGTTAAAACATTTATCACATGGTTTAATAGTCATCCATCAATAATTTGGCCTCCCTTCCTGTGCTAAGAGGGCTTCAATGGGGCAGAGACAAATATTCATAGATTCATTTATTCATTCATTCACTAAATGCTAGACACGGTGTTTATTCAACCATGTAGTGTTGCTGTCTGGCCTTCAACTGGCATATAAAAATTCAATGTACCACTTTCAAATGGATTCATAAATGAATGAATAAGGTGTGTTCAGTGATTCATCATAGGGCTCAAGATGACAGCCCCTAAAAATCAGTATTGTCAGTGTTTCTGACTCCCAGAAATGTTCTTTCCTGGTGTGAATACTGAAACTCTAGACAGGTTGAATATGCACCCAAGAAAGAAACTCTTGCTCTTCCTGCAGAAAAATTAAACATATTCATTCATTCAGACACAAAGGAAATTCTTTCAAATACTATTTTGTTACTTTGATTCATGTAAATTTGCATATTTGGAAATGGTATAATTGTATCCAACAGAATAGACAGATCCAAGCAACTGATATTCAATGTGAAAATGTTTTGTTATTCTAGGCACCATATCATTTGGGAATAACCTTTCCTGTAATATCTCTGGGAGATACAAGGTCTTGATAAAGATAAATAAATAAAATCAATATGAATGAGTGATTACCATGTAACTTGCCAGTGGTACAATCAGATTTAAGACAAATGAATCTGTGTTGTGAGTCCATTTTTTAAAAAATCTATTTCCTCTCTCAAATTAAAACCCACAGCTATGTCAGAAGTGAAGAAGTCATAGATAAATGTTAGTCAGTTCTGACCCAAAGAGCTGATGAAAGGGCATGCAGTATTGTTAGAAGTGTTGAGTGAGACCTAGCTGATCAGCCCACACAAATGTGATAATGTCTATTTTGTTAAAAAAAATATGATTGTAGGTGTCTTTTCAAATCTATATGGGAGCCATGGAAAAGAACTGTTAAAACCCAGAATTCTAAGGAAGTTGAGTAATCTGAGAGTCTCTTTGGCACCCACTAGCTTTATCCACAGTATCCTTTTGCATATTAGTCAATTTACACTTCTCTACTTATACTTCACTGTCTTCTGAGTGTTGGCCAGAAAAACCTATTTCTTTGTTTAATCCCTAGGGCTTAGGTCATTGCTAGGTATATAATTCTCAGTAAGTAGGCACACCAAAGAATGCAGCGATGGTTCTCAGTATGTTATGACAGGAGGAGGTCTTTAAGTACCTAGCAGCAGATGCAACTAACCCTTGGAATAATAAATCAGAGTTTTATGCACTCTTGTGTGAAATGGGGCACAGGGGGTTATTACATGACTTATAAGAGCATGTTTTATTCTAAAATTCTATAATTTTGTATCAAGTGTGAATACTGTCAGGAAAGAGGCGGGGATGGTGACACATCAAAAAGTAAGAAATTTAATAGGGGATAACGACTATGAATTAAACTCTGAATCAAATGCACCTAGAACTATATTACCAAATGTCTGAAGGCATTCAAGGAATGCTACCTCAAATAAATGGCATTTCTGGAGCTACATGGGGTGGGGCACTTCTTAACCCTAGCATTCTGGGTGTGAAAGCATAAGCTTTACAAGGTCAGCCTGAGCTAGATAGAAAAACATACCTTAACAAAACCAACAAAAAACAAAACAAAAGGCTACTTCCAAATTCAGCAAGGTTAGCAAAAACAAGAGAGGAGATTTCTCTGGTTTTACTTTACCTCCCTAGAGAAAGGTTATCCAGAAGGAATGCATTCTCATAGGACCCTTCTCTAAGACTCTCATCACAGAAGAGAGTGGAGGACAGTATCAGTAGGTTTTGTCACAGGCCATTCCTCATCTTCAGTTTGTATGTATCAAAATTGATTGCTCCAGAAAGACATAGGAATATTATCACCTGGGAGCTACTTTATCTGATTCTACTTGAAAAGGCTTGTGTTGTGCTATCCCAAGTTGGCAACTATGAACTACTGTGAGTTCTTTGCCCCTAGATGCCTACATCTCACTCACTTCACCCTGATAAAAAAAAAAAGGCATAGATGCTACTAGATCTCACTAGATTTACAAATATTCACTTATATTTCAAGTTCACTTGCATTTCTCATCCACAGAATGTCTTCAACTTTCCCCATTTATCTTTCTATTTATAGACTCTATTATAAAACCCTAAGGGTAAAGGGGAAACTTTCCTTCCCCCATAGGTTTCTAAATTTATGTTTTACTTCATCTTCATAATAATTTACAATGTAGAAAGTATTGCTGTTTCAATTTCCTGAATATACTAAAGAGGTCTGCAACTTGAACAAGTTCAGAAAGTTTGTCTGACTAAGGAATTTGGGCTTTTAAATCTGTGGTGGTTTGAATAAAAAGGGTCCCAACAGACTCATATATTTGAATGCTTGTTTGCCCATGGGTGGAAGTGTTTGGAAATATTAAGAGGTGTGGCCTTATTGGAGGGTGTGTGTCACAAAGGTTGGGTTTTGAGGTTTCAAAAACTTATTCTGTCTCTACTTGTGGATCAGATGTAAGCTCTCAGTTATTGTGCCAGTGCCATGCCTGTCTGCTGCCATGATCCCTACCATGATGATCATGAACTTAACCTCTGAAACTGTCAGTCCCAATAAACTCTTCTATACGTTGCCTTGGTTGTGGTATTTAGCACAATAGAAAAGTAACTAAGACAAAATCACAACTTCTCTTGAGACAGTATTTTACTATGTAGCTCTGACTGTCTGGAACTTGCTCTGCAGACCAAGCTAGCCTTGAACTAACAGATTTTGGGTGTTGGAATCAAAGATGTGAAACACCATGCCCAATATAGCGTGATTTGAAATCTATATAATTACAGTCCTAGAAGAATAGCTGTGTGTAACATCAACCTGAAAAGTAAGCGATAGCCTGGCATTAAAGATATATTAATACTATGGATGATACTTTTAATAAGAAAATTTAATTTGTTTAAGTATATAACATCTTTCTCATCCCTTTATCCAGGGCTTTGAAGAGTCCTAAATATTTAATGATCTAGTTCTTTGTGCCAGACTCACTTCATTCTGAGATATGGGTGGCTCTGATTTGCATAGGCAGCTCTGAATTTGCAGTCAGGGCAGATGAGTTCAACATTATGCTTTTCATTAACTTGAACTTTTCATTGAAAATCATCAAATGTTATAATACTATACAGCTTTCCCTCAATTAACATTGAGTAGCCTTTGAATCATTACACTATTTATGGCTTCTTTCCTTCCATTCATCAGTCAACTACTATCAGGAGGTCTACCTATATGTTATAAAGTACACCAAGGAAGTCCTGGCCCTTTCCTTCCATAAACTTACATTATACACTGGCTTGGATGCAAGTATTCAATCACATTGGATGACCTGGAAGATTTTTCTGTAAAATGTTAGGTCCTCTTGGCTCTTAATAGGGAGCTATGTTTAGTCAGAGCTAACATTTAATACATGTATAGTTATCATATAATTCTACATATATCTTTTAAGGATATAGCTGCTAGGGGAAAGACCACAGCAGGCTGCTGACTTCCATTGACTTTACTGACAGCTATAAGCTTCCCTGCTGAGACCATCTTCCCTATTATTGTAGTGTATCCAATTTGTAGAATCTCAGTGAGAAAACATTTCATCATTGTTACCTGAATTTTCTTAGAGTCCAATAATCACTCTATTTTCTGGAGATCTCTTGGGTTCTGACTTGCCATGCAAATATTTTATATCCTTTCTAGCCTTCTATCAATTTTAGTTGAAATGAAATTGGTTCCTTTGTAATTTAATTATAATAATTACTATAGAATAAATTAGAAAGTGATTTATATTAAGAGACAAATCATGAAAGATATTAAAATGCAGAATGATAAAAAGTGACCAAAAAGAGAGGTTAAGAGGAAACAAAGGGGAAGAAAAGAGAGAGATAAAGTGTTAAAGAGAGAAACTTGGCAATTGCTACACTATGGAAGAGTAGAGTTGTATGAATCTATCAAATTGATTACTCCTGAAACATATAGGTATAATTTCGCCCCCTTTTTTAATGCATTCAGTGGCAGGTGCTATTTTATATGATCCCACTTGAAAAGACTCAGAATACACAACTCAAAGTTTCTCTTTATAAACTAATGTGAGTAAGTCCTTAAGAGGACTGTGTAGAATTTTCAGTGGTTCCTTTACTCCCATGAAAAGACAATGGGATAGCAAATGATTTTCTCTATATATGGTCTGAGCCTCAAATCCTTTTCACCCCTCTCTGCATGGGCCAAACCAACATACACACACTATATAAACTGGCCTATCCCAGGATGCATCATGCTCTATCTGCTTCCAGCTTTTGTACATCCATCTTGTACCTGCTGCCTGAGCATCCTTTCCTGCACTGGCTCAGGTTAAGGCAACATTTTCCTCCTAGAATGACTATGTTCCTTCCGTTCTCTTTACTTAACATAACTATGCATTGTGTGTTTATGGTCAGCAGAGAACATCTCATTATAATCTTCTCCTTATAAGCTCTAGTGTAGAGATTAGTAGAGGAGAGCTTGTCACATAATAGATGCTCAGTTGGCAGGTGAGGAAGGAAGATGAAATATTCATCTGGAATTGAGTTATCACATTAATTAGGACTCACTGGTTGTTGGGATGAGAAACCAATGCAACTTAGTTTAAGCAAGAGCATAGCAAGGGTGTGGACCTATAGAGGCAGAAGTATATAAGCAGGGAAGGGAACTAAAACCTTGTAAGGCCTGAGATGAAGAACTATAGAAGACATCAGGTTATGTTAATTCTCTCTCCTTTCTGCCTCTTTTCCAACTCATCTGTTGTTTTATTCTTTATCACTACTGAATGGATCATTGAAGGTCAGGAAAATCTGCTCCTGTGTGGTGACATAGGTGAGAGAATTCTCAAAAAAAAAAAAAAAAAAAAAAGAGAGAGAGAGAGCATCTCCAGGGTGGAGGAGACACCAAGAACATGTCCCACTACAGACTCCCAAACCTGCTACTGAATGCAAGGAATAGCCCCTGGCTGTAGAACTTTGCTCAGCAAGCTTGAATTCTAAAGAACTCCTTTGGCTGGCTATCTGAAGGTAGTGACAAAAGTCACATTTTCTTTTCTATTATTTTTAAAAATCTACATTAGGCCAATCCTTAGCAGCTACACTCTAACTCAGTTTATTATGAAGAAGGGTACATCTTGGAACTAAACTTTGTAATTAATCTTGTAAAAATCTGCACATTGTATCTACTGATGCATTCTTCATTTCACCTTATGTTCCATACTGGAAAAGTCCTAACTGGATTCTTACAGTCTACTCAGAGACCAGCCAAAAATGATATTCTATAATGCAGAGGGTGAGATAGCATAACAGAATATTAAATCCCAAAGACAGTCCAGAAAGTTAAGTTAAGAACCTTTGGTGTAATTTTTAATTGAGAAGTGTTGAAAATTGTTGATGGGGAAAAACAAACTAATTGGATCTTCATTTCAAATACCTATAACAGCTGTATAAAGGAGGGACTATATTGGAAAATAGTGAGTTAAGAGGCAATTGTATTTAGGTAGCAAATGTGTTTATTAAGTTCACAACCACACCACAGTAGAGGAAATAGAAATAAGAGAATGAATGGGGGTCAATAAACTTTGTTAATAAAGGTGAATTTAAGATTTTATGGAAATTGCTTGGCATCCTGGCAAATGTCTGTAATTCTAGTACTGGGGAGCTAGAAGAAAGAGAATGAAGAATTTGAAGCCAGCCTGGGCCATGAGACCCTATTTCATAAAACCCAAATAAACTAAAGTTATGCTCATTCTCTCAGCAGACTATTGGAGAACATGCATGACTCCTACAGCTCTTTCATGATTCTAGGGGACAAAGGATCAATAGAAAGATAAGAGAAATAAGAGAGTGTTGAAGTGAATTCAATATAGAAGTAAAGGGATTTAAAGGTAACATGTAGGTTTCAATCTGATGACTACAAAGAAGTTTCATTATAAGCAAAGGAAAGGACTTGGAAGTCAGGTAGAAGACAAGATGCCCAGTTTTAAAACATTTACCTCTGATATTCTTGTAGGACAGACTGTTATGTATGTACACGCACACAGCACACATCCATATATATTTTTGTGTGTGTGTGAGTCTACTACATCCAAGTGGTTGATGTATTTTAAGACATTGTGCAATCAATCAGTCCTACAAGAAAGCATTTTCTACACTTGATGGGTGAAACCTCTAGAACTGAGATGAAGGAAACCACTTAAGGTCTTGCAGTTCACTAAACAGTGCAGAGAGATTTGAATCTAGATCTGCTGACCTGCAAACCTGTGCTCCCCCACTGCACCACAATGCCTCCCTGAAGGCAGGCAGGGGGTCAGGCTAGAGTTTAAACTGCCATTCTCAGTGGTAAACAGTTCTGATTTGAATTGTTCTGTAAATGTTCATGTGTTTGTCTTGTCCCCACATGGAGGTTATAAATTCTTTGAGGGTGAAGACAGCAGTATAAATTTTTCTTACCTCCTTCTATAGTACCTCATGCAGCTCTAAACACAGAAGAACCCTCACCAAATGCTTAGATTGATCAATGACCCAGTCCCTGGTGACAGCTGCATAGCATCCTCATGTTGAGATTGTAATCCTCATGAATCATTTATTTAAAAGCCTCTCTTTGTTTGGGTAGAGTGGCAGCTACAATACAGGGGAAGATGGAGCATGTAGAAATAGGAGTAATATAGTCAGGTTCATTTGCCAGCCTTACTATTTCCCAATCCCTGCTCCTTTATTCTTTTCTGTGTTCTAAAATGTCTGTAGAGGGACTGATGAAGAACAGTGTCTGCCATGCTCCACAAAGGCCACAGGCATCCCACATACTATATTATCACTGCTTCTGCCATGGGCATTCATTCACTAACTCACTTAGTCATGATGGAACTTCATTGTGACACTTGCCAAGTCAGTCTGCAGATTTCATTCCCCACCCCCTACCTCCCACCCAGAAGCAACTTCTAACAACTGCTTAGAATAAGAATTTAGAAAAATGAATTGAAGAGGTCAACAGAAAGAAACATATGAGAGTTACTGATAGATTTTCAAGGACAAAGGCAAATGAAAATGGTCATCTGAACCAGTCCCTTATCATTTCCTAAAGCATATACTACTACCAGTAACAACAGCTCCCATTTAATGACATTATCTACTATTTCAGAAGCGGGCTAAGAACATTAAATATCCCAAGTTAGTTAAAACTTTTGTTCAGGAAAGCATTTCCCTGGATTACTCTAAAGTCTACCCCAAAAAGGAGAGAGGATATAGGAAAAATGTACAGCTGAGAGATGGAGCTGCTCTATGACCTCCATATTATGTACACATCCCTGAAACTTTTTTTTGTACTTTATCGGGATTAAGACTATATCCAAGGGTGAGAGATATGGCGCAGTGTGAGATATGCTCAGACAAGAACACTTACTGCTCTTCCAGAAGACTTAAGTTCAAGTTCCAGCACCCCTACCAGGCAGCTCACAACCATCTATAACACCATTTCCAAGGGGGATCTGATGCACATGCCCTTTGATAGCATCTGCAATCATGTACACATACCCACCCAGCCCCCACACACATACACACACTTAAAATAATAAAACACAATTCTTATAAAGACTATATCTGAATCATTTGCTCTTATGCTCTCAATACCTTAAATATAGGGCACACTCAAAGTTTATATAAAATGGATAATCATTACATGAACAATTCAAGTTCCTTTTTGTATACAGAAAATATGAGTTACATCCAATCTATTGATATGAGCAACAAAGAGAAATGATTTTGTTCAGGCACAGTATACTATTCATACTATTTGTCTTTCATATAATCTGATCCAATAATCTTTTAAATATCAAAATGTCTCTTATGAACAAAGGCATATTGGGCTCTGGAGAATCATTTGGAACTTAAGGAGAGAGAATCTGCCTGTCAATGTCTTTTCTGTTACATCACTGGTGGAGCCATGACCAGCAACAAAGCATTCAAAGCAGGCAATAGTCCTGCAGTTCCATAGTTGGAGGAACTAGAAACAGATGTTTTTCCTAGACTTTTATTTTGTCACTCACTGAAGTGGACCCTAAGATGTCCTAGGGAAATCTAAAAGCACAGGGGCTGTAAGACGATGCTTAAGGGGCAAAGCTGATCTCAAACCTGAGATGCCTCACTTCAGAGCCATCTCAGCTCAAACAGGGTTTGATCCAGAAGATCTGGTACTTGTCATTGTACCAGAGAACAGCCAGTAAGATGTCTCCCAATAGACATGAATAAAGCCATTGTAATAGTGATTATCAGTCCTCCTCTTAACTAACAAACTAAAGAAAGTGAGAACTCATAGATAGCTGAAATTCTCTTCTTCCTTCAAAAGAACTATTAGATGTGGAATAAGTTAGTTAAACTGAAGGAAGGAATATTGTGATTAGAGAAGTTTCTTTGTAACCCCATCTATATTCCAATATGTATAATGAATAGAAAGGCTCAGAGTCTACCCATACTTGAAGCAGTGAAGGAGGTCCAGCCCCTATGGCTGCTTTTTAAAAAATTATATACTATATGCTACAAAATATAGTATTCGTCAAGAGACAGCTTCTAACATCACACTTTTCCAAGAGTGATTGGGAGACTCATGGGCTGCTGAAAGTAAAGTACAAATGAGGGTAATGCTCAAGGTGATACTTAAGGAGGAGTGACAGAGATCATCATTACTTAGAAATGAGCTAAGAAATCGGATATCTAAGCCTACAAATCAGGTCCAAGGGACAGAATGAGGAAAACACGAAGAATTTCAGCACACCCATGCTCACCCTGCTTGCTCTTCCTTCTGCCTCCATCTCTGATCATCTCATGTGAAGATTGTTGAAAAAAAAGATATTCAATCAAAAAATCCCATTGCCAGCCGTCTGCCAAATTTTGGATCCATTAGTACAAATTAGGTATGGTATCAAGTTCCTATAAATATCTAAAATGGTCCAATTCTGCCTGTAAAACAAAAAAAAAAGTATTTCCCTTATGCTTTCTGACATGAAGTAAAAGTCTCCAGGAACTGGTAAAGTGATAACATTTTTTAAATTTATTTTTATTTATTTTTAAATACATTTTTATTTAAATTAAAAACAATTTTACTTTACATACCAATTCCAGTTCCCTCTCTCTCCAGTCCTCCCATGCTACCCACGGATCCCCCACCCCATTCCCCATCTACTCCCCAGGGAGGGTGAGCACTCCCATGAGGTATCACCAAAGTCTGACACACCATTTGGGCAAGACCTAGGTCCTTCCTTGTATCTAGGCTGAGAGAGTATCCCCCCACAGAAAATGGGCTCCCAATGCCCACTCATGCACTATGGATAAATATTGGTTTCACTGCCAGAGGCCCCATAGATTGCACAGGCCTCCCAACTGACACCCATGGATAACAAAATTATCTCATCATCATCATCCAAGTGTGTTACCAACATATGGAGATGAATGAATTATTTTCAGAATTTCAAGTAGTTCCAATAGAATCCATGATTTATATGAGAGTATGTAGCAATGGACATTGAAATGAGCTATGTTTTTAAAATTTTGATCACAAATATATATTTATTTGTGGTTCTGCTTGTTTCTTGTTGTTGCATGAGTACACACACACACAATGATAGGCAAATATATACATATGTGTGTATGTGTGTGTGTGTGTAATCAAACACAATAATAGTGACAATTATTCTGTGTTGATCAGAAAACATATGACCAGCTATATTAGATATATTAAATATGCTATGAAAATATTAATTGTTACTTGGCAAATGTTAGGTCAAATACCTTACTCAGAACTTGAGACTTTTCCTAGCACAGGACTTTTTGTTAAAAAAAAAAAAAAGAAAGAAAGAAAGAAAAAGAAAGGAAGGAAGAAATATAAAAAGAAAGAAAAGAAAAGTGGAGGTAGCTAGAACACTAGAGGTATGATCAACAGTTAACATCACTCCCAACTCTGGATTATGGAGCCAGGTATCTGTCAATAAGGGCTTTCTATGAAGACTGGTAGGAAAGCCAAGACGTCCATTTGAAGTATAGACTGTAGGAAGAAAGGAATAAGGACAGGAGGGAATATGAAAGAGAGCCTGTCATTGTGTGTGTGTGTGTGTGTGTGTGTGTGTGTGTGTGTGTGTGTGTGTACTCATGCAACAACAAGAAATAAGCAGAACCACATTCTTCCTAATGCAGAATTAAATAAAAGCCAACCTTATGAGGACAAATAGCAATTTATTCACAATATGCCACAAAGCAAGAGATCTAGCCATCACTCATGTTTGGCACAGACTCAAAGGTAGACAGAAGAAATATAAAGGCATTGTAAAGGGGAGAATTGTTTCAGATATGTTGTGACTAGAGGGTAAGAACATAGGAAGATGGATGCACCCTAATCAGAGGTGATGCGTCATTTTTCATTGGTTTGGGAAATCTACTTGCCTTTTCTTGATTGGCCCTGGATCAAGGGCAGTGAAGATGGGCACAAGTTGAACAATTTAAAGAGGAGGGCAGTCATTAACCAAGTTCTGAAGTTCTTGGCTGATTACTGTAGGGCCTATGGCTTTGCATCCTGGGGTAGTGGCTTTGGGAATTATAGGTCACAACTCTATTGTCATGTATGATCTGACCATTTGTATGTGACATCTCATTCTCTTTCTACCATCTACAAATAGAGGACCTGGTTTTAGGTCAGGCTCATTTTTCTTTTTACTGAACACTCCTTTCCTTTTCTATACCAGCCTACTCATTTCCATCATGTGCTCTTCTAAGTGCAGTTCCCCATGGATGAACTTGTCCTGTGTCTTGCCTCATGATGGGAACACAACACCAAGGGCATTTTCTACCCAATAATGCTGTCATTATGTTAGCTTGGACAAGGCTTGTTTCAATAGACTGTTTCCTCTGAACTCCTATTCAATTTATAATTTCTGTCGCATCATTAAACAATTATAAAATGTTTTAACTGATTTTCATTAATTTGTGCATATTAAGCTTATCTTCCCAAGTTGAAATTGAAGGCTGTATCACAGCTCATGCTTGCTCATGGGTTTCACAATAGCTTGCATTAATGCAGTATGGGCCCAGTCTATACACTAAATGCTTTGTGGAGTGCTATTAATTGAATAGCCACGTTGAGAATGCTTATGTCAGACAAATTAGCCTACTATACAAATCAGGGCTTTCCCTGTCTGAGTATACTCGAGGCAGAGAAGGGTGCCTACCATCTTCCTTTCTAGAACACCATCAATGAAAGGATCTAACAAATTCTGAGTCTTCCATACAAGGTTAAAAATCTGACCAAACCATGGAGGAACTGAAGTTCAGAGAAACAATCAATAACCTGACCATGATCATGTACCTGTCCCAATAACGGGGAGAGGCTGAAGAAATATTTATGTTTCTCACCCTCTTTCATTGTTTCCTGGAAATGGAGTCTGATTGTTCACAATGTAGGCAACTTCTTTCTTCCCTTCATATCAAGGAAAGCTCTTGCTCATAAGGCTAGATCGTTCTTTTGTGTCAGAGCCCAGCTCATAAAATGCTATTAAGTGAATTACTGATGACCTAATTCCCAGATGCAGGACACATTCCATTAGGGGCAGGCCAGCTGCCAAGATGTGTCAGCAATGACTAGATGGCAGAGGGATTGAAACTATCCTGCCTGGAGTAGCTGGGCCTCTGCAAGTGTGTTCATAGTTAGGAGGAACTGATCCTTTCCCCAACATCAGACTCAGGTCGTCTTCTGGGAACCTAATTCATCAGCTTCAAAGAGAACAACTAGAAGTAGCATCATTATGTGCTAAGTGACTAAAACACTAAAAATCCAGTCATTATTGAATGACTAATCTTGTAATTGTTTTTTTCTTTCCAAGAAATGACTTTCTTTTTTGCTTGTCTTTACTGCCAGGTCATCCATTTTTTTCTCCCTATTTTCTTCAAAATATTTTTCATTTTATGTATTTATTTTATGTGTCTGGGGGATGCCACGTGTGCATGTAGTAGTCAGATGACTCCTTGCAGACATTGGTTCTCTGCTTCCACTGCGATGACTCATGTCATCAGGTTTATAGACAAGTGTCTTTATCCACTGAGCTACCTTGCTGGCATGAGCTTTTTGTTGTTGTTGTTGTTGTTGTTTGCTTATTTGTTTTTGTTTCGTTTAAACACAATAAGTTCTTTGATGGTATAATAAGGAAGAATAAAAATATTATTTTTTCACTTTCTATTCATCATAAAACTTGCACATGAAAACTGGTATATGCTTATGGGGAAAACGTATCCCAAATCAAACTTAGGTGTGTTCCATATGGGCCATCTTATAGTTGACACTTATTTTTCTCAGAATTGGTACAAGGGTTACATAAGCTAAAACACTTGGTAAGCTAGAAAGAAACAAGGCAAATATAAAAAAAATACTGCTAAGTGAAAAATGGAAAGGTGTTTAAACTCCAAAGGAATTTTGGGTTCAGTCAGTTGTTCAGGGAGAGGACATAACATAGTGAAATTAGCACTCAGGCAGCAGGCAGAAGCCTGCTCCTAAGGCTGACATCATCTCTAGTCATCTTTGATGTACTAGCTCTTGCTTTGTTGTCTGTGAATGAGAAGGTGGACTAGAGGGTCATCATGTCCTTTCTAACTCTGAAAAGTTCTGTCAAATGCTGGAAGTCAGTCACTGGTAGGTCATCCTAGAAAGTAGGTGCTCAAGTCTGTTTCGTTCTTCTCATCCCCATCTTTCTATTATTTGGAACTTATTGTCTCCCTTATGCTTTTCTACTGATGATGTCAATTAATCACTCACTGATAGTACAAAAAAGAAAGAAAGAAAACAAAAAAAGAAAAAAAGAAAAAACTATGTAAGAACATTCAAGTTCATTGAGATGAGTGAGTGGGGTGTCTATTGAGATTAGGAAACCAAAAAGTCTAATACATAATTTAGAACCTTGCCCAGCATGGCCTTAAAAGAACCAAATTGGAGCTGGGCAATCATGGTGTAGGCCTTTAATTCTAGCACTCAGAAGGCAGAGACTGGCAGATCTCTGTGAGTTCGAGGCCAGCCTGTTCTACAGAGCCAGTTTCAGGAGTCTCCAAAGCCACAGAGAAACCTTGTCTCAAAAAAACAAAACAAAACAAAAAAACAAATTGGAAGTCCAAAGAATCTGTGGTTAGCTATGTGACTAAGAATGAAAAGAAAATCAAAACAATTAAAACAAACCAACTTATGGTATTCCTTGCTTTATGAGTTTTTCATCTAATCTTGTTATTACTCAGCTATATTGCCAAAACTCTTGGGAGATGTTTTTATTATAGGTATGCCTCTTAGCAAACAGAAAGATCACTATTATAAAACAAAAGCATAGTAGCTAACATTTTAGTGACACAGAAGCCATGACTAATTTGAGCACATAGGTCTTTCTTTCCTTATACTTCCAGAAATAACTGTCCTCTAATTCCTTTTCTTTCAGATATTTTCCACCTAAATTAAAGCCAAAAATTAGCAGTTGCCTTTCACATACTTTAACTTTATCCCAAAACTTTCCCTAATTCTGGGACAAAAACTAGAAGGCTGATGGATGACTGAATGACACGCTTTTAACTTGGACCAAAAATGACAGGAGATCCTCGATTGCACTGCTGGACTCTTCACTCAGAAATCATCACTCTAAAATCAAATTCTGACTAGCACGAATGTTCTTTCATTTTAGTGCTGTCTCAGTTCCCACAAGTCTGCAAATGTTTCCACACTCAGATGGTTCTGCCTCATCTTGGACACTTGATTTATTCTATAAGAATTTCAAAATATCTGTGTATATTTTTGTGCTAGAATTATAAGCTGTTGTGAGCCACACCCAGTGCTGGTGCTGGGAATCAAACATGGATTCTCTGCAAGAACAGTAAGCATTCTTAGCTACTAAACCATCTCTCCAGCCCCTGAACACTCATTTTAAAATCATTCTTTTGCATAACATTATCTTCCAGAACTTTCTGTGAGACAATTACAGCTTAAACCCCTAAAATCAACATGTGGCTGATATACATGCAGCTGTAAAAATGAGAGGAAACAAAAGTATAAGAAAATCAGTTCAAAATGTTTCCTGGCCGACAATTTTATAATGTACAAATGGCATTTTATACAAACCAGGAAATGTGTTAAACATATACAATATACTCTTAACACATAGCCCTTTTCCAGTACTTCTCCTGTGTCTCTCAAGAAACTCCAGGGAACCTAAATAAACTGCTTTTCCTTTATTATTATGTTTTAAATTAACTTATCCTCCCTTGGAGCTCCCATATCATTAATGACGTCTAGCCAGCTCTTCTGGACATTTATGAATTGTCACTGTCCCAATCAGAGTATGGGTACCTTGAAGGAAAAACCATCCCTCCCCTCACTCCTTTAGCACATTCAGTCAGCAGTGCATCTCAGAACGTGTTTATTAATTGACTTGGTTTCCTTTCTTAAGACTGGAAGACACTGGAAGCTTGTGATGGTTTTCTTTTTTTCCTCCCTCCACCCACCCCGACTTCCTTTTTTGGTTCAAGCTTCACGTGACTGCAGTTATCTAGGGCAGTAAGTAATGTTCGAGTGATTATAGCAGAAAGCTGAGATTCCTCCAGCGCCCAGGGAGTTGCAGCCGGAGATCAGCTGAGCCACATGCTTAATATTTTAAACAAGAGGCATGGTCCTTTCACAGAGGTCTCTGCCACCGATTCTCTCAGAGGATTTAGTCACTCAGCCACATTTAACATTCACTGGGTCAGACCTTTATCCAAGCTGACGTCATCTGAATCCTCCTGCAATTCAATTTTAGCATGTATTCTGCCTGAGTACCTCCCCCATCCTGCGCCTTTTCTTTTTACTGGAGACTTGGCTAAATAAATAGCAGTTAATCCGGAGCCCAAAGCTTTGGAAAGCATTTTTGCCAGGCTTTGTATTTAGTTACCCTGTGGGGGAAGGTGTGGGGAAGGAGAGAGTCGCGGCCTCCCTCAGAGCAGTGGGAACCCTTTAAGAATTGACTTGGGTGAAGGGAAAACTCTCAAGCTCCTTAGGAAGGAGCCACCCACAAGGACAGGGACTACAGCTGCCTAAGTAATTCAGTCACTTACATCCAGATATCAGAAAAGGGCCTTTGCAGGGTATTTCTCATATGTGAAATAAACAGCCCTCTGCCACCACCACCACCACCACCACCACCACCCGTTTTGAATTTTCCTGGAAGTGCAAGGAGATCCAGTAACCCAAATGAACTTTTCTCTTCTATTTGAATTCTCCAACAGGCAGGATCAACCTCTTCATCCCCTTCACTCCCCTTTCCTATCCCTCCTCCTCCCTCCACTCTCCATCCTTTAAATACAAACACCCTGGTTTCCCTCCCCTCCTGAAGCATCCATTGACATCAAACAGAGTCTCCATGGAAACCAGAACCAGTCTCCTGAATCCTGGAGCCAGGTTCTCTCTTATAGGTGAGACAGGACTTTAGGGAGCTGCGAAAAGAAAAAGTTCTCCTGATTAACCTGAACCGTATGAGGAGAGAAGAGGAGTGTGGAATAAGATAAAAGGGACTAAGACCCAGATCCTCTCTCATTTTTTATTTAAGTTTAAGAATAGCTCAGAGGAGACCTTGGGAGCTTCCAAGATATTTCGAGGTCAAGGTCCCAGCCCCCAATCTGTCAGTGTCCAGAAGAACTCAGTTTAATATGGAAATTGCTTAGGGATGCCTTTAGTTACACTGAAGCCCCCACCCCACTTCACCTAAAACCAAAACATTCTCCTTGAAAGCATTTAAAATGCACAGGAGAACAAATGCTACAGGCTGTTTTATTTTCTCTTCATACAAACTGTGCATGACTCCCATGTCACAGACAGAGGTGGACATGAGTATCTAGTGCAGTTACCTCCTCCATAGCTTTGCATCCAACCTGAGGGCATGGAGGAAACTCCTTGTATCCCCTTCTCCAGATTGAGAGACATCTTCATCCACATCTGGCTCTGACAAGTGCAAAACACACAACCCCAAAGAATAGCACTTTGATGGTCACTCTCAAACCCTTCTTTCCTAAAGCATGATTCAGTCACAACCTACCTCTTCTGGGGCTCTTAAAGCCATTTTCTAGGGGGGTTCTGTCCTAGACTGGAGGTTTTATAGGAATCTCTACACACAGACTGTGTGGCTTTTCCCTAGTTATTGTCAGTAGGTCATGACTTTTTGCCTTGCAATCACATTTCTGTACACACTAAAATAGTTTGCTCTAGAGCTTTGGTCTTCACTTTGGAAGGTCTGAGTGTGCCATGCAACTTTAGTTAATTGTTATCCTTTTTCTCTGTCTAGTTTTTATTGACAGGGATGTGAGTCATAGTCTTATGGTAGGTAAGGAGAAGATGGCACTACCTTCTTTCCTACAATTCTATCCAATGGCATACTCAAAGATGGTTTGGATTTTTGTTGTTGTTGTTTTGTTTTGTTTTTCTACTATAACTGCAGAAAATGAATAAAAACTTACTTGCTGAAAACAATACAATCTGTAGCTGGACTTTCTTGACAGAATTTCTTGGATCACCAACCCCCAAATAATGACATGAAGACTTATTAACACCCCTCTTTAGTCACCCTAACATCACTTACTACAATCTCTGTTGTCAGATCTTCTCTGAGCCTGTCCCAAGTGCCTTCTTTTGTGTCCATGATGCATATCTAGGTAGTAAAGAGCAACATCTCCATCTCAAATCTCAATTTAATTATGCCTGCTAAGTCTCTTTGAAAATTATTCTGTCCACCACAAACTTCACGTTTTCTCTATCTTAAAATGGTGATACTTTTTCAGCTTTTTGTCTTTCTTATAACTGGATCTGTCTTTTCCTTGGGACAGACAGGTTTTGCTTACAAAAAGTAGTCCATGCCATCCTAGAGCCTTCGTCTAGTAGCTGATAGAAACAGAAGCAGACACCCACAGCTAAACACTGAGCCGAACTCCTGGAATCCAGTTGCAGAGAGCGAGGTGTGATAAGCAAAGAAGTCAAGAATAGACAGAAATCCAGAGACAGCTGACTTGAACAAGGAGGAGCTCATGGAGCCCAGACTGAGAGCTAGGAAACCAGCATTGGAGTGACCCAGACCCCTTGAACATGGGTCTCAGTTAAAAGGCCTGGGCAGTCTACTTGATCTCTGACAGTGGAACCAGGAAGTATTTCTGGTGTATGAAAAGACTGGGAACACATTCCCATGAAGGGATTCTTCCATAACCCAGGGACAGGAGGGAGGACCTAGGCCCTACTCCAAATGACAGATTGTGATGAACCCTGCTAGAAGGCCTTACCCTCCCTGTGGAATGGGTGGGGAATGTGATGGGAGGGAGTTTTGGGCATGGGAAGATGGGAGGGAGAGGGAACTGGGATCAATATGTAAAATAAGAAATAATAATAAAGTAGTAGTAGTAGTAGTCCATACTATCTCATCTCCTAACCTGCCATTTACTTAGCTCCCCACTACAGTTTTTGTCTGTAATTTTCATGGTAATTTGAGGCTCATTGTTCCAGAGGGTGTGAGTCCCACCATTATAGTAGGGAACATTGCAGCAGGAAGGCATGGTGTTGGAATAGTAGTTAAGGGCTTAACATCTTGTTCTACAAGCATGAGGTACACACACACACACACACACACACACACACACACACACACACACACAGAGAGAGAGAGAGAGAGAGAGAGAGAGAGAGAGAGAGACAGACAGACAGACAGACAGACAGACAGAGACAGAGAGTTAAGTAGGAATGATGTGATCTATTGAAACCTCAAAGCCCACCCCTAGTGACACACCTCCTCCAACAAGGCCACACTTCCTAATCCTTCCCAAACAGTACCATTAATTGGGAACCAAGAATTCAAACATTATACACTGATTCAAACATTATATACACTGATTGCTTGTTAATATTTTATAAGGACTTGTTAGCCAAGATAACTTGGAATCTTGCTAAAAATGATGCTGTGTGAAGCAAAATGTACTTTTTAAATGGGTTCTTCAGGTATTTTGAGTATTAGTTGGCTTTCTTGTTGCTATGACAAGATACATGACAGAAGCAACTTACTGGAAGAGAGATCTGTTTTGCCTCAAAGTTTTAGATTATTGTCTATATTTCATAGTAGAGAAAATATGGTGGTAGGAGAGGCTCAGTCCTTCATGGTAGGAGATTTGTTCCTATTTTGTTGATATTTTTCTGTGCCAGAAAGCAAGTTTGGACAGGCACCAGAAGCTAATGTAAATGTAACGTAATGGCCAAAGCATGTTACCAGAGTTCTACATCCAGTTAGATCACAGATACCAAAGGTCTTATAACCTCCCAAATCAGGGCTATCATGTAGCAACCAAGTATTCAAGCATATAACTCTGAGAGAAAGTTCAAAAATTCAAATTGTGACAATTTGTGTATACACACTAAGGCTTAAGACGCATCAATATACAATGTTGAACCGTGTAATTTATTGTGATCTACTACTACTCCATCTCTAGCCATAAATCCCAAATGTATGCCTCTAGTCTGTGTCACTTTTTGAGGTTTGACTCATGAATGGAACTATCAATAGGGTAGGCTGCAAGATAGCTTCTTGGTAGAAGAATTGCTTAGCCTGCACAGTGTCCTAAATTCATACCCCAGCACAATGAAGCAAAAAAAGGAAAAGAAAGAGGAAGAGTCAACTGGAGAGAGGTCTCCTGTATAAGCATGAGGACCTGTGTTCTCTTTCTAGCACCTAGGTAAAAAGCTGGGTGTGGTGGAACAGAGCTGAGGGAGTAGAGAAAGAAGGATCTCTGTGTGTCCTAAGCAGCCAAACAAGCCCTTCAGGGAGATTCAGGTCCCAAGGAGACTCTGTCACAAAATAGCAAGAGAAACAAGTCCGAAGGTACAACACCTACCTAAGGTTAACCTTTGACCTCCACATGCACATGTACATGTACACATATACCCCCAACATAAATGCAACTGTGCTCATGTGAACTTGCACACACACATACAAAAGAAGGCAAGGAAAAGCAGTAATTAGTTTAGTTACCCATCTGTCTCAGATGTTCTACAAGCATTTAAAATTCATCTCATTTAAATGAACACATTTCTAATTCTATTTTAGTAAATGATGGCTCCACTCAAGTACCTGAACCTAAGGGCAGGCTCAAGAGTAAGAGATACACCTGCTCTTGCAAAAACACCAAGCTAACAGTTATATATGCAGAGGGCCTGGTGCAGACCCATGCAGGCCCCATGCTTGCCAGTTTAGTCTCTATGAGACCCTGTGAGACCTGATTAGTGTGCAGTGGTTCATGTTCTCCTGGGGCCCTCCATACCCTCTGACTCCTCCTCTTCTACAGAATTCCATCTCTGACCTGATAGAAACCTCTGGTTTAAACTCTCCCAGCATAATGCCTTGCTGTGGGTCTCTGCACCCTCTCCCATCTGCTGCCAGAGGGAGGAACCCTCTTATGTCAACTGAAAAAAAAACCTGTGATTATAATAGAATACACATCACATCTGAATTGTTACCTTCTTTGTGATTATACCAAATTTCCCAAAGTTCCTTGACCACAACCACAGCCTAGTATTTGAAAAGTATCTACAACACACACACACACACACACACACACACACACACACACACACATACACACACTACCCTCCTTCTCATATATGTATTCTGAATGATATACATCACTGGTAATATACTGCCTTATATTTCTAGCTGGTATAATTTCTGCCCCATGAAAAACTCTGTAATATTTTACAACTGACAAATGCTTATTATATCTATCAAAAGTGAGCTGATACATTATCTCCTTTCTTTTTACTTCAGTCACTCCTTTCCTGTATAGATATGGGCTCTCCATCTTCTGTAAATAATACACTTCCTCAATGATGGCTACAATACTTATCACCAAGTTTTGACATTGTCACTTCAGGCTTCCTTTTGTCTATCAGGAACTTGCAGAAATGGTGGTTTCATTTTGCTTACTATTTTATTCCCATATCCTTATCATTTTGTATAGTAAGTAGTACATAATAGACTTTCAATACGTGTTTTATGAATTAATTACCCAAGCCAGATAATCACTTGATCATACATCTCCCACCCTTAATCTCAAGTGACAGTAATTCGAAGGTGATGACCCCTGAGAGCACTCAGCCCACACAGCACTCGGCCAGCCCAATGGAAGGGGCCCTCAAGCCGATGTTCTGAAGGCCAACACACACCATTGTGTAATGCTACTCTCTCTGGTTTTATAGCTATCTCCTAAAAACAACTGAAATGTAAATTCAATGAATGTAAAATGACTATAATTCAGCTGCTCTGGTTTACACGTAAAATGTCTGATGTGTGAATGTGGCTGATTTGTGATTACCTATTTTTAGAAAGCGGCTGGTTTCTTAATGCTTAGGCATCACAGTCCCTGGACACCTTGTCACACTCGGCAAGGATGTGCTACTGCCTGAACAAATAAAGGGGGCCTAACTCCACAGCTATGACCCTGGAACAAGGGTATATATTTAATCTAGAGGCATTCACTGCTTCTAGACTCACTGAGAAAGATGCTCTTCTTCCATTACTCAGATAGGCAGAGCTTAGTTTCTGTAGGGGGCTTGAGGCTACCATGGCAACCCAACCCTTGTCCTGTTATCTGTGTGTGCTATTCTCTTTTCACCTCCCTTTTCTTCTCTAGTATGAATACAGGTTTTACTAAAGGATATCTATACTTTTCCATACCTGACTAGCCTATCTAAGACCAACCAATAGAATCTCAGAACACCTGGATTCTAGCTCTAGCTTTGAAACTATGATGTTAATATGGTCCTATCCAGATTCTTCTATTCTCTTAAAGTATCGGTGGGAGAGAAGCTAATAGGATGAACACTATCTACTAGAGTGTATTTATAAAGTTGCATAATACATTTTAAATTCAGAACTGGTAGAGTAGTGGAAAGCCTTAGAATTTGGCTTCACAAACAAAGTCACAGAAACGGCTACTTAGAAATACAGATGCCATTCCCTAAACCAGTGATTCTCAATCTGTGTATTGCAACCCCTTTGGCAAACATCTATCTCTGAACCGTTTTACATTACTATTTATAACAGTAGCAAAACTATAGTTATGAAGTAGCAATGAAAATAATTTTATGGTTGGGGGGTCACCACAACGCAAGAAACTGTATTAAAGGGTCACAGCGTGAGGAAGGTTGAGAACCACTGACCTAGACTATACTAGAGTCAATTATGCATAAACCCAGTCAGGTCAGCACCAGAAAAAAACAACACATAAAAATAAAATGCCCAGAATGGCATTCTATGAGTGAGTAAACAAGTCAAGAGGCAGCAAAAGGAAAAAAAAAATAAAGTATGGAATCAAAAGAGAGACAGGAGTGGGTTATTCTATTAATATGGCAAAAGCAAGGGCAAACAAGCCAGAAAGAATTAAGATAAAGGTGGATGAGACTCCTAAGCCAGGTTAGAATATTAATATTGATGTTTTACAGCATCAGTCCTCTCAGTGATTCTTTAATTTTTAATTGAGCTCCGTCATTTAAAATTTTTTATTCTTGAGACAGGGTCTCATTAAGCAGCCTTGGCTGGTGTGGAATTCACTATGTATACCAGGCTGGCCACGAACTCACAGAGATCTTCATGCCTCTCCCTCCCAAATGTGAATTAAATGCATGTACCTCCACACCTAGCTTTCATTTAATACTTTTGTAGAAGTTTTTCATATTTGTTAATATGAATTTGTTAATTTTGTTAAAGTTTTAAGGCCTATTTCTTCCTTGAAAATAACAAGGCACACATGCACACTCGCATGCACCCCCCCAAATACTATTCAATAAGGTATCTAAGATTCAGGGTTAATGGAATTGTACATGAGAGACGTCCAAGACAATAAGTCAACTACAGAATGAAAGGCCTGTCCTCTAACCCTGGGCAGGCAGAAATGAGAGGTTTTGTCTGTTCTTGTCAAACCATTTAATTTTTGGAGGTAGTGATGAGATTTAGGTTGCTGGTTTGGGCACCTAAAGTCAACATTGACTTTTGACTTTCATCTCATCTACTGAGAGTATTGTCAGTAACTACAAGTATAAAAGTATTGAATATTTTATAGTAGATAGTATATAATCCTTTTTATAATTTTAAACCCATTCAATCATTCAACAACTTTTTATTGAACAAGAAATTTATAGTGATGGTGTGTGCTAAGGATATATTGTTTTACAACCATGTTTTAAAAAGATATATGATAAACGTGTACTTATAGATATTATTTTATGGCTAATTATAACTTACAGGATATAAAAATATGTCAAGTATTGTTAAAAATGCAAGAGCTTACTTTACAGATGCTGGCAGAAACCTAAGACTGTGTCAAAGAGATGAAGAGTAATTACTCGCAGAACAGCAGGTAGCATAAGATTCATGCTCATGCCAGCTCTCTGTGTCTTCTAAGATTTCTAGAATGATATAGGGAGGCATAGAGAAATGCTTTGGGGTGGACACGTTAGGTTTTGTCACATCTAAGGAACACCGAACTTAGCAAACCTCAGCTTTCTGTAGTAGGCTAAAAGCAAACTTATCCAATCTTTGGATGAGAAATGTTATCTTTGTTCTAATGGACAGCAAAGAAACTCACCCTTTGCTCTAGAGTAAGTCACTGCTTCTGTTTGCCAAGGCTGTTTACTACAACAAACATCCTTGATAGGGAGAGTAAACAGCAAAATGCTCTCAAGTTTTATGCTCTCAAGATGTTCTAAAACACAAGGGATTTGTGGAAAACTATCTTTTGGCGGTTGAATGTCACAGGTTGCTATAATCGGGTGAATAAAAAAGAAAAATATTAAAAAGGAGAATAAGTTGAGAAGAGCAGATACCCCCTCCAAAACAAACAAACAGACAAATAAATAAAGCTACTATCTAGGATTTTTAAAAAAAAAGCTAGTATAATTAAGCAAGAGCAAGGCTAGCACAAGGCAGGTACAAAGGATGACCTCTGCTTAACTCATAGTGAAGGAATAGTTCAAGGGCTTTGAGGAAGAACTAAAGAACCTAAGAAGCTTCCCAGAGAGCATGGAGGTCATGTGTGAGGTGTGAGAGCATCTTCAGGTTGCAGGGGCATTTTAAAAAGGACCTTGTGTCTTATAAATTATGCTGCTAAGGAGCTAATCTGCTGGGAGTACAGTTATGATAAAGAAGAAAGGAGAAGCCAGGTTTATTGTGGTTGTGCAGAGTATACATAGAAAATATTCTACATGTGAGCTACTGAGCTGTTGAAAATGCTGAAGGTGGGTGTCCGGCTCTTTGCAGAGGTCTCAGGCTAGTTCCTGTCAGTCTCAACCAGGACGCAAACTCTTCCTCCTCTACATCATCGCAGTCCTGTTTCAGGGACTCCTGAGTGTCCTAGGGGTTTGAAAGAAGGGAAAGAACTATTATATCAGAGTAAATACAGTTGTAACAATTGACACCCTGAGAGGTTGACCCAATAAGGTTTACCTCTCACTCACAAAATTTACTCCAACATTCACGACTGGGTTGTATTTTATCAGCTTTGCTGTTTTCACAAACAAACCTAGACTCTTAGTGGCACCAGACAAGATAGCAGTGACGGCTACAGAAGCTTTGTCTTTGCTTGTTTTCACTTGGCTCTGCTCCATATATCTTTTTAATTTCTGGGTAGAATAATGACAAAAGTCGCTGTGGGGATTGTACTATGTTCACATTATGAAAAACTAACAAAAATAATTGACAGAATCTTTTAAATGCTTCCCAATATTTTTAAAAGGTGGTAGAATGTGTTTGTATTCCTTTGCTCATGTACATCACACACTTAAGTTCAACGTCAACATTAATGAGTAAACAAACAAGTTAATAAGTTAGTAAATAAAAGCCAAAGGACTTACAGGGAAAAGAATATACTTGCTAGTAATTTAATATATATATAATTTAAGACACATAGTACTTTTTTTGTAATTTTTTTTATCTTAAATTGTCAGTAAATGTTTTTCCTTCTATCTTTTTGGTAGAACCAGTATATAGGATCCCTCTGAAAGCAGAGAAATTGGGAAACCTGCTTGAAACAAGAGACCAGTGTGTGTGCATAAGGAATGTGAGTGCCCTCACGGAGAGGCATTTTTAAATAGCAGATAACAAAGGAGGGGAGAGGACCAAGTCAAAGGCATGAGTTAGCAATTGATTGTGATGGCTAACATATCCTAGAAGATGGATCCTTATAAACAATCATGAGAATATCCCTGAAAGTCAGAAGTTAGGGAGGATCCTGAAAATCATTTCTCTGACTCAAACATTTCACCAGTTATCTCGGGCAGATAAGTAGATAGACAGACTTCCTTTCTTTCTACCTGAGCCAGCCACTGTCCATCTTCTAGCTGACTGTGTTCCTGAGGGTCAGCACTAGCTGTACACAAAAGTTCACCTATTTCTTTCATTCAGCATACCTATGCAGCATTATCCTTAAATGCATTTTAGCTGCATAACCAGGGTTACCACACAGGCAGCAGAAATGTGAGAAAGGTGAAATGTGGAAGGTCATCTTTGTTGAAGAAGGAATCCCTCTTTTATCTTTGGATAGAGGTAGATTGCCAGTAAGTGACAGGCAGAATGTACCTGAGAGGCCATTAATCTTTTAGAGGTGTCTTTTGCTTAGACTGGGGTATAGTGTCCTGTTTGCTACTCTAGTTCTTTACCCAGGTAAATGAGAGAGCTATGTAGCTAAGCATACAAATTTACAGTGGGACTTGATGATGCAGCTCTGTAATCCTGACTCAGGGAGGCTGATAGAAGGCAAACACACTTCAATGCTTGTCTAGGCTACAGATCTTGTGAAATTCCAGCCTGAGGAAGATTTTGTCTCAAAATACAAAGTAAAAGGGGCTGGAGATATAGGTCAGAGGTAGAGTGCTTGCTTAGCATGCACCAATTCCTAGTACCACCAAAACAAGCAAACAAACACATAAACAAACAAACAACATGCAAAATACTAAAAATCAAATAAAAAAACATGAGTAAATTCTTCCCTGGAATGGCTGATTTACTACTTCTCTGGTCCTTATCCAGTGTTCAATCCCTGGGTTTATACTCTGGATATGCAGAGATACATTACTTGTCTACATATTATTACCGTATTCCAACATCCCTGCTTCAGATTGAGAGTCCAAAATTGCTACATTATTCTAATTAATTCCAAGTATTTTCAAGAGCAAAACTAAATGCTGCATGAACACAGACCTTGAAATTTAATTAAAAGTACAGGTATGTATCATTAGGGAGAAGATGTCATAATGAATAAACACATTGTTCATTGTGTTCCTTCAATTTTTATTTTTACTTTTTGTAAAACAAAAAAAAACCCTTCTGTTGATCTTGTAGCTATTTAAATGCCATTATTATTCTAACCACAAGTGCAATTTTGACATTCTGAATGAATAGATTGCTTGCATACCCTGAGCAGGAGAGGTAATGTCAGAAAGATGCTCAAAGAATGACAGCAAACAATTGAGAATATGGTACCTAGGATCATGAGTCATATTTGTGAAAGGGTTGAAAGCCGTAGCTATATCTATGCTATAACAGGTAAACTGCAAAATCTTAGTGGCTTTGCAGAAAGATATAAAAACCAAATGGCTCTGAGGAATAGTAGTAGGACACCATAAGATTGGTTCCTATGAGGACCTAGACATTGTCTTGGGGCATCTTCCTGCTGTAGAGTTAGATTCTCTCTACTTGCTCTGTGCACAAAGGAAAGGACACCACTGAATCCTGAAGACCATATCTGGTTTCCTTCCACCTTCCACCCATTATCATACTGGTTACCAGTCATCACACCCTCTACACAAGGGGCAACTGTAACTTTAACCAAATGTTGACAAAGAAAAGGACAAGGGACAAGAAATTTAATGAACAAATCACTTCTTAAAACTGGCTAGTCTTCAAATTAAAATTGTAACTTTAGGGGCTGATGTGATGGCTCAGAGTTGGAGTGCATGGTTTGCAAGCATGAGGACCTGTGTTTGAATGCCCAGCACTCATACTAAAAGCTGGGCATGAGTGAGTACACCACAGCATTGGAATATGAAGACCAGCAGATCTTCAGAGGTCTCTGGCCTGCTAGCCTAGCTCTGTCTGGGAGTTTCCAGGTCAGTGAGAGACCCTGTGTGAAATCAATATACAACACAACACACTATACTACACACACACACACACACACACACACACACACACACAGAGAGAGAGAGAGAGAGAGAGAGAGAGAGACAGAGAGAGAGACAGAGAGAGAGACAGAGAGAGACAGAGAGAGAGACAGAGAGAGAGACAGAGAGAGACAGAGAGAGAGAGAGAAGAGAGAGAGAGAGAGAGAGAGAGAGAGAGAGAGAGAGAGAGAGAGAGAGAGAGAGAGAGAGAGCACACTACACTTTGTACACAAAATGCAATTTAAGGCATCTTGCTTTGACATTTCAATGCTCACAATTTGGTGCCTAGCACCTTCTTTTTCATTCTCTTCCTAACCAATGCTTGCTGCCCAAGAAGATTCTGCAGCACTCAGAGATTCTGGGATCAGGCCTCCCTCCCACTTCTCTTGCCCTTCCCTACCAGACAAAGTAAGGGGATCTGCTTGTTCACAGGGAGGTATTGCTTGGGTTAGTTGGAAGCAGGTAACCTACTGCAAGGTCAGGATACCAGAGCTCAGTTTTTACAGTTTTTACATCATCTGAATTCCCAGTTTTCTCTACACTTATTGCATTCAAAGCTAACATCTTCCTGTTTTCTTAATCTACAATTTAAGCTTATTTTAAACACCAGTGCCCATCCTCAAGGTTTCCTGACATATCCTATGGGTAAGACTGCTTGCTAACTTGAGAATATAAAACAGGCTTAAAAATAGTATTACTGCCCCACCCATACATTTCAGAAGAATAGGTATAGGGATAGTCTTGTGTGAGATAAAATTGGTGTCTATCCCCTGCCTGCAGCTTCCCCTTCAGTTTTAATTACTTCCTTCCTCCCACTGTTTTTCAGACTATCAGAATTCTATCAGTCCCAAGCATATGGGTAAGTGGGCACCACCGGATGGCTCTTGTCAGTCAGGAAATAGCTACCATTCAAACACTGTTTGTTAATGATAATATTTGATGTGATAAAAGGATGTGAATATTAAGTTTGAACCATCTCGGCACCATCTCAGATTTTAAACGCAGGCATGGAAACTGACAGCTTTGCATAAACCTCCTTCTTTCTATTTTCTGTGATTCTGACATATTCACATTCTACTAAATAAGAGTGAACACCATCCTCCGCCCACTCACCAGGCGTTCACTTTATATATAGCTATAGATATTCGATGCAAAACAAAGAAAAAATATTCATCCGAGGTAGAATTCAAGGCAGGCTGTTGAGGAGACAGGGGCCAAACTTTCTATATTTAGTTATCAGCCTTGGTCTTGCTCTACAAAATTCTCTTGGTAAATAAATTATATTTGTTGCATTGCGGGCTCCCACTTGTTTATTCATTCTGTATTTATTGAGTGCTTTGTGAATACTTCAGACTATAGATTGTAGATACCTAGGAGAACTGTCTGGTTCTCATACAAGGAATTCAAATGGCTGGATGCTATTATCTGTTCTGTCTGGGGATGGAGGAAAGGATTTGTATAGATTTTCAGAAATTGCAATTCAGATAGTAGACTTTTTTTGTAAACCCTTGTATTTTGTGTTCTTGGTGGGTGCACATTTTGGGAAGCTACAGATTTTTTGAAAGCTGAGACCAGAGAGATTATCGAGGTTTCAATTTTAGAGGACCTTATATGCCATGCTTGGTGTTTGATGTCAGATCTGAAGACTGTGGGTAGAGAATAATAGCATTAGTCCTTAGGCCTGCTTTCCTACTCAACACTATGGTGAGGGACACAAAAGGGAGGCACCCAATCAGAGATATGCCAATGCTTGGAAACATCTTCCCCTTCAGATCCTTTACACCATTTGACAATGCCAGATCCAAAGGTCAGGGTCATCAAATCTCACGTTCTACATTCTATATTTCAGTAAAATTCAGAAAATATTGCTCATAGTTTAAATTTCCATTCTCTAATTCATTTTTACTTCACTCCATTTTTTTCTTCAAAAAATTATTTGTTTTAATTTTTAATTGGATTTTTATTTACTTATTTTGTGGAGGAAGGGCTGAGCCATGACATATATGTAGAGATCAGAAGATCATCTGTGGGTGTCGGTGCTCTCTTTTCATCGTGTGGATTCTGAGAATCAAAGTTGGGTTGTTAAACATCATGGCAACTACCTTTACCTACTGAGTCATCTTATCAGCTCTCATTCCATTGTCTTATTTATTTGTCAATAGCCAAGGCACAGGCTCTGAAAAGGAAACAGAACATCACAATATGTCTTGAATTCCCTGTAGGCATTGAGGAACTGGCCATGAAGAAGGAAAACATAGAAGGCCTCCAGCTGGCATGCTCTCCCCAGAGTAGGCATATCATTTTAAGCAAATCACACCTTGTTTCGAATTCACCAAGGGACTCTGTGCTTGGTTTTGATTTTGGCTATTTCTAACTTGATGACTTTCATAACTGACCACTAGCTATTTTCATTTCAAGTAATTCCAGTCCAGTCAGTCCTGATGGATAAGGTGTGTTACCCAAACTACTTGAGAGTCAGAGGCTAAAGAATATCATGTCCAAGGCTAGCCTTTTCTATAGAGTGATATAAAAGCCAGCCCGGCCAATTTAGTGAAATCTGTTGTCAAAGTAAAAATAAAAGGAGAACTGGGGATATAGCTCAATGGTAGAGCATTTGTCTAGCATGTAAGAATCCTTGGGTTCAATCACTAATACCATGCACCACACCACACACACACACACACACAAGACAATCTAGTCTAGGGAAATTTACCTCCAGGATACATGTTGTCCATAAACAATCTTCAAACAATGATCTCTGATAGTCTAATACCTGATAACAAAATGCACTTCCTGGTCCTAGCCCTGTCACTTCTGCTGAGAGGCCTCAGTATAACACTGGGAAATTTTTTAACTTGAAAGACTCCCTCTGAAATTGTCCAGGAAAGACTTATGGGACACTGGACCTTCCTTACCACTATCTCATGACAACTGTTCTTGACTCTGAAAGTAATAATAGGCTAGGAACATTCTGTCTTTGTGGGCTACTGGGCTCCACTGAGATCAGCAGCTATCTAACAATCTATAGTGGAGTACACAAGTAGTCGACTTTCTGAAACCCTATAAATCTGTGTTTGAAGTGTTCTGTTATTGTGATCATCTTCTTTGACACTGGGTCCCATGGCAGAGTGGGTGGGTAATTTTGTTTTTCAGGAAATGGTTGCATTTCCTTCTTTTTCCCCTTCCCTGGCTGACATTCATCAGATTCAAGGCATGTGTTCCATTTTTAGTAGAATTGAGGATGAAAAATTCACTGAGAAACCCAGCCCACAATGATACCATGTGGCTGTCAGTAACTGGTTCTTCCTAAAGCTTATGGAATGTGTTCTCTGAACTGGACCCCCCAGCATTGGGATATATGCAGCTCCCTTCCCAATAACCTCACAGACATGGAAGCAGTCACTGGACCACAGTTCCAGCTTTCTTCTTGTGCAAAGACCTGTGCAGCAAATCATAGTCATTGATAACAAAGCCTGAAATGCTAACCGTAGTGGGCATTCGATCACCTCAGCCTCTGCAGCTGGACATGTAAGGGCTCTGTCACATCTCATTTGCCTCCAGCACTTCCTAGGCTCCTGAGCTTGGTATTTTCTATGGCTGCAGTGACTCACTCTAGTGAAGAATTCACCAGCACTAGACACAGTTTCCTTCCTAACCCCAATCCCTACCATCATATCCCTCAGATGCAGAAAGGAAATTTTGTTAAAAGAGCAATAGTAAGAGATATTTTTAATGGAAAATGCAATTTATCCAACTATATTTACTATGTCACCCAGTGTTGAGGCCTATTCCTTTAGAAATGAGGCCATACTTTTGTGAGACAGATGGATGAAAGGGCTGTTTTTTGTCTCATGACACTCTTAAGGAAACCAGTTGGTCAATTGGGGGAACTTTATGAACATTGTATCAGCATCACTACTCTGATGCTACACTAACCACAAGAAACACACTTATTAAGAATTCTAATACAGTCGTTACAGTGCCAGCATCTCCAAGCCTGTGGGGATGGCGTCTTTCCATTCTTCCAAACCACACTGTTCACCACAGAGCCCCATGCTGAATCAAGAGTGATATGGAAGAAAGTACTAGGTGCTAGTTCATACATGCCATATATGGGAAATAGCAAATGTTACAACCAGACCCATGTATTTACATTCCCAACAATGCTGCCTATGCTTAATTAGAATATTTGTCATTTTCTGCTCCTTTCAGAGCCCTCATAGTTATCCATAAGCGTAGCTTTTGCAAACTCTCTGTTGGTCTCCAGGGACTGAATTTGGAGTTATGTTGCTTTGGAAGACTGTGGAGTGAAAAGTGCTGGATGCAGATGGAAAGAGAAGCCATGCTCTTAATGACTAGCCAGGAACTCAGGCCCCAAGATATAAGTAACCAGAAATATCCCCTGGCAGCAAGATTGGAGATCTACAAAGAATTCTGATTTAATAAGTTTCTAAGAAATACTTCACATTGTCTTTTATAGGAATCAGGCTCTTTTAGATTCTGTATCAATATACATTCTTACTTTTGACAACAATTCCTCAATACCACTATATGGGAGATACAAATCTAGGCCAGAGATTCTCTAACTATAACCTGTATGATAACTGTCCAGAGTGAGTCCACCAGTCTCTGATTCAGTGCATCTGCATATCTGGAGAAGGAACCAAGAATCTGTGCTCTTGATGATGTCCATGTGACTATCATGCTGGCCTGGGGTATATCTTTAGAGTCATAATTCTGCTTACTAGAAATAAAAGCGATACATTTGGACATGTTTTTTGTTTATTTGTTTGTTTATAATTTAAAAAATCTCGTATGTTCATAAATCTCCTATAGTTTACTGATTTTTTAATATGAATTATATAAGTGCATTTCCCATGTTTTACATGCCCTCCCATCACCTCCCTCACCCTCCCATCCTCCCCTATCACCCACACCAAACTCCAGCTCATCCCCTTTCTGCTCCCCAGTGAGGGTGAGGCCTTCCATGGAGAGTCTTCAAAGTCTGTCATATCATTTGAGGCAGGGTCTAGGCCCTCCCCAATGTGTCTAAGCTGACAGAGTATCCCTCTATGTGGGATGGGCTCCCAAAATTTATTTGTTTACTAGGGATACTGATCCATTATTATAGGCCCAATAGACCACCCAGTGCTTCTAACTAACACCCACATTCAGGGGGTCAGGGTCGGCCCTATGCTGGTTTGCCAGCTATCAGTCTGGCGGCCCATGAGCTTTTTCAAGTCAGCTGCTTCTGTGGGTTTCTCCAGCCTGTTTTTGACTCCTTTGATCATCATGTATCTCTCTCTGCAACTGGATTCTAGGAGTTTGGCTCAGTGTTTAGATGTGGGTGTCTGCTTCTGCTTCCCTTCACTACTGAATGAAGGCTTTAAGATGACAAATAGGGTAGTAATCAATCTCATTATCAGGGAAGGGCATTTAAAGTAGCCTCTTCACTATTGCTTAGATTGTTAGTTGGGGTCATCCTTATAGATCTCTGAACATTTCCCTAATGCCGGTTTTCTCTTTAAACCTATAATGGCTCCTGCTATTAAGTAATCTCTTTTCTTGCTCTCCTTTATTCTTCTTGGACTCAATATTCCTGATCCCTCATGCCCACCTCTCCCCTCCTCTTCTCTCCTTCTCTTTCTCCTAACTCCCTCTCCTCTTCCCTAACTCCCTCTCCTCTTCCTCCTGCTCCTAATTAGCTCAGGAAATCTTGTCCCTTTTCTCTTCTGTGTGGGATCATGTATGTCTCTCTTAGGGTCCTCCTTGTTTCCTACTTCTCTGGTAGTGTGGAATGTAGGCTGTAGATCCTTTGCTCTATGTCTAAAATCGATATATCGATATATAAGTGTGTGTACCATGTTTGTTGTTTGTCTCTTTGCGATTGGGTTACCTCAGGAGGATGGTTTCTTCAAATTCATCCATTTGCCTGGGAATTCAGGATTCCATTGTTTTTTGGTTTTTTTTTTTTTTTTTTTTTTTTTGGTTTTGTTTTGTTTTGCTTTGTTTTCCTCTGAGTAATACTCCATTGTGTAAATGCACCACATTTTCTTTATCCATTCTTCAGCTGCGGGGCATCTAGGTCGCCCAGGTTCTGACTATTACAAATAATGCTGCTATGAACATAGTTGAACAGATATCTTTGATGCATGAATGTATGGAAAGATCTCCCATGCTATTGGATAGGTAGGATCAATTGGATTTGTGACCTCTTGTAACTTGATTTTTTTATTGTTCTTTGGAAACAGCAAATTACATAGCTTCAAACTGGAGTTAAACTGCCCATCTGTGTGAGGAAATGTAGCTTGTTTTCTTCCAGTACAGGATGAGTTTTAACTACAGAACAGTTAATACAACTGTTCTCACTCTTTCCTCAAAGTGGGCCATATCACTCTTCATAATGACTTATAGGACAAAGCAAATAAGTGTACCATGAATCATAGAATAATCCAGTGTCTATTCCCTTTTGCAAAAGTTTTTGGAGGAATTCCAAACCAAGAAAGGATTGGAAGACTTGAGGAAAAGTAGGAAAATCAGATACAACAAGAGCTTCCATGTACTGAGATTACAAAACAGTACCAGAGGTAGGCGATGCCTCAGGAAGCAGATGAGAATGGCAATAGAAGCAGAGCAACTGGATTCAGAAACCTCGATAGTGTGTGAAGAGAAAGCAGGGATGATGTAAAGAGTGACTCCGGAACTTGGTCTTAGAAAATACTTACTCATCATTGGTAACTACCACAATAATTCAGTAATACTTAGAGGAAGACAACACTGGTGTCAGGAAAAAAGAGCTCAATTTCAGAACAGGCTTGGAACTTCCAGATGCAAAAGTTCTGTTAGGCAATTGTAACTAAACAATTGAGGTGTTAGGACAAATTTGAGACTGTAGACACAGCTTATTCACAGCAGTTATTGATAAGAATGTATTAGAGGAGACATCCAGTGTTAGGAAGACAAGGCCATATGGTATGGCATACTAATAATAAGTAAGGAGGCAAATAATTAAGGCACAGGGAAGTCTGAAAAGGAACATTCAAGAAGAAAATCAGAGAACAATGATTCCGAAGACACAAGGGAAGACCATTTGACAGGAAAATATACATTGTATCCATTGTTATACATAAGCCCAATAAGATGAAACTTGGAAAAAATAAATAAATTTGGAAGTTATGTTCTCAAAAACTTTAATGGTTCATGACAGAGCCATTTAATTTCAGTGAAACAAACTGAAACCGAGGCAAGGAAGGAGGTAAGTGAACATTTCTTGAATAGTTTAGCTGTGAGGTGAAAAACACAGAGGTAACAGTTTGTAGAGAGGATGATTTCTTCCTGAGAGGCTTAACCATGCTTATGAGTTAAGATGAAAAATCATGCAGGTAAAGGAATGTAAAAACACAGAGGGAGAAAAGAAAGGAAGAGGAGAGACAGCACGAGAGAATAAATTCTTTCTGAGCAGAAGGTATGCCTGCTTGCTCTTTGGGTCTAGAAGGAGCAGAAAGCCCGAGAACAGGAATTGATCTATTTGCAGAATGACAGTGTCAATCGTTGAGAGTTTCTGTTCATGAAATAGAAGACAAAGACTCTTGCTAAGATGGAGAGGAGCCCTAACGAATAGGTTGTAGAAAGAGAACAGGTTTGAGGGAATCTGTGTGGCATGGAAGAATCAACCAAGGGCATGTGAAAAAATAGTGTCAGGATAATATGGCTGTCCCATGGAGCACTGGGTATGAACCACTAAATTTGTAGTGACACCTTTTCTTTTTTCCTCAACAGTGTTTGATAGTCTGAGGAATAGATTTTAAAAAAGGATGAGTTAATGGATGGCTGAATCTTCAGAAAAACAGTGGGATTAAAATCTCCAGAATGCTGCAAAGAGTATGGACTGTAGTGTCTAGGATACTTACAAAAATGAAGAAGGCTGTGGATGGACTGAGAAAACATGTGAGCCTAAGATTTTAAGAGATAAAAATAATGTTCAGGAGCTGATACATTTACTTTACACTTATATAACATTTTGATCTAAGGATTGTTGAGTGTTGATTTATTAAACCTTTGTAGTGATCTCATGGACTCTTATTATTTTAGTTATAATCTAATTTGTAGTTTCCCCAAATTGCAGGTAAACTGGAGTTATTGCAACGATTTAAATCTGATGCACAGAGAAATACAGTTGCCTGTACTCACACAATATTAAGTGGAAAAAACTGAGATATAAACTCAGGCTGTTTGGCTACAGAGTAGCAATCAATACTGTATCCTGCTTCCTCTTGATGTTTTCAATTTCAGAGCTGCTCTAGGCTGATAGCTTTCAAACTTTGCTACAGTTTAGATTTAGGCAGGCCAGCCCAGAAGATAGATAGATAGATAAATAAATAAATAAATAAATAAATAAATAAATAAATAATAAAAAAGCTTCCCTGGATGGGAGATACAAAGGTCAGTGCTTTTTGAAGCTCTCTTGATGATTGCAATGTGCAAACAAGTTTGATAAGTACTAATCTAAGCTACCTGAGGAAGGGGCACAGGTCATTCTGATTATATCTGACAGGCAAATCAAAGTGGATACCATGAGTCAAAATAGTACAAGAAGATACTGTTGCTCTGTTTGGGAGAGCTGGTGGAATTCAAAACATCTAAAGACAATTAAGTGGTGTAGATTCAAGAATGGGAAGTGTTGCTTTTCTTGTTGGTGTGACAAAATATCAATGGGTGGGAGGGAGGGAGGGATGGAGGGAGGGAGGGAGGGAGGGAGGGAGGGAGGGAGGGAGGGAGGGAAGGGATATTTGGCTCATGGTGGGAAGACAGTAGCTCTAGCCAGGGAAGCAGTGTGAAGCAGCTAGTCACATTGCACACACAGTCAGGAAGGAGAGAGAGAGAGAGAGAGAGAGAGAGAGAGAGAGAGAGAGAGAGAGAGAGAGAGAGAGAGAGAGAGAGAGAGAGAGATGAGTTCTGGGTCTGTGCTAACCTTTTCCTTTTTCTTTTTATCAGTTAGGGTTCCCAACCCATGGATCGGTGTTACCCACCTTCAGGGTTAGTTTTCCCACTCCCCAGTTATACCTCTCTGGATAAACCCTTACATATGCTCATATAAACATTTCCTAAGTGCTTCTATATTCTGTCTAGATAACAAGATAAGGCAAAAGTCCTGATGGCAAACATACTAGAGAATAGAAATAATAATAATAATAATAATAATAAATGTCTGATTTATAACCCCTGTACCAGTGAATAGTATTTATTGTCAAACTAAAAAAAAAAACTGTACTTAAAAAAATTAATGGCCAGGCTCTTTTGTGTCTCACATTCTAAAGTAAAGGTTTCTTCATCTAACCTTATGCTCACTCTCTTGAGCAACCCGAACTAAACTTTTTAATTCAAACTTATGATCAACAGCTCCAATCCCCAGGTGAGAGAACCTAAATATCTTTATAAAAACCCAAAGCAGGTAACAAAACATGTATGGATACTATATCCATCTGCAGATTGCCAATTAATTTGTTTGATTATAACAAGTGATATCTATTATATTTTATATGCCATTTGAGAAATACTATTAATTATGGTGTGAGATACTATTAATTCAAAGACACATCTTAATTCTAGAATTATTAAAATCTTGGTGTCCATATATAGAATATATTAGATATATTAGATATATATTAGATATAATATATATTAATATATAATATATCTAATATATAATACATATATTAGATATAATATATATTAGATATATCTAATAGAGCCATATATGGCTATATTAGAATTGATGAGGTTTAGATTTTGAGAAAAATAAACAAACAAACAAAAGCAGCTGTACCAAAATAGAAGAAGCAGGAGCACCAAATCAACTGGTCTTAGTGTGGACTGATTCATTATTTGAAAATAATTTATTTAGTGTGTTTAGAGCGATTTGCAAAGTTATTAATTTTAAAAGTAAAAAATATTGGTATTTCAATCAGACTACAAGAAAGAGTTTGGGGAAATTTAAAGAATAATTGTCTTTTTTAAAAAATTTAAGCAAAGGTCTTAGGCATGGTATGTCCAGCAAAGGTTGATATGCTGGATGCTTGGTCTCTAGTATGATGGAATTTTTAAGAGCTGGAACTTATTGAAACTGATTCAGGAAGATGCAATTGTTATGGGTGGTGTCATAGGGTTTCTATTGTTGTGAAAAGACATCATGACTACAGCAACTCTTATAAAAGAAAAACATTTAATGGTGGCTTACAGTTTCAGAGGTTTAGTCCATTATCATGGTGGGACATGATGGCAAGCAAACAGACATGGTACTGGAGCTAAGAGTTCTACATCTTTGATACACAGGTAACGGAAGTGAACTGATTCACTAGATGTGGCTTGAGCATATATAAGACCTCAAAGCCTACCTCTATAGTAACACACATCCTCCAACAAGATCACACCTTACCCCAACAGAGCCACAACTCCTAATGGTGCCAGTCCATTTGGGGACCATTTTCTTTCAAACCACCACAGGCATATCCATGCTTTCTCAAGACACCGTGTTAGGTCTTACAAGTTAGACCTTTCAGGACTGAATTAGTTGTGAAAGAGCAAGTTGTTACAAAGTCTCTTTTCCATTTCTCACAAATGTGTTCTCTATATATACTCTCATCATGTGACATATATGTCACAAGGTCCTCACACAAGTTGAGCAGGTGACAGCACATGGTCACCTATAAACCTATAAACAAACCTTGTTTATGTATACATTACCTAGCCTTGGGTATTTTCTCATGGCAACAGAAAATAGAGTAAGATGTGGTCTATTGTAAAATTTTTATATATATATATATATATATATATACTTTGGATTTTAAAGCAATATATAAAATGGCATGAAATATCATAGGAAACTTCAAAGTTAGGGGCCATTAGAGATTAAGCAATACATAGAGTGCATATTTTACAAAAATAAAATGTGAAAGAGAAGAACAAAAGTTAAATTAATGTAACACATCATCGTTTATAATTAAAATGGATCTAAGTCTTCAGATTCGGTGCTGGCATAATGTAAATTTAATAAAATAATTCAAATTTCAAAGGTAGAAAAATATTTTTTAAACTTTTGAGAACAAAAGAAAAGAGGATACTATTAACAAAAGCCAAGAAGGAGTTGTCAGTTTCTAATCCATCACCTAAGAAATCAAGAGACAATACAGGAATTGCTATAAAACTTATACATACAGGTATCTATGTATGCACCCATAAATAACTCAATATAAACACCTGATGCTATTATACCCAGCCCAAATGTCATCACAGTAGGGGTGGAGTATTGGGGGGAGCACTATGTTTTCAGGCATGCAAATACTCCTCTTTTATTCAATATTTCTGAATAAATAAGATAATATTTCTGGGGGAAAGCAGTAAAAGCTGAAAGAGAATCCAAAAAAGGTCAGGGTAAGGGCTTCTAGAGCTGTGGAATTAAGCTACATATGCAAGGAGAAAATTATGACATAGCTATGAAGAAATAAATCCACAAAGTAGGTTAAGCAACATCAAAGCAGGCAGTTAGAAGCCACTGAAAAACAATGTTTTCAAGAAGAAAATGCCTCCCTGTTACAGGGTATAAATAATTTTGGAATTAAGTAAAATTTTATTTTCTTTCAACAATAAAAAGATCCACAAAATGCTAAAACATTTAATATATACTATTGATGGGAGATGTTATTCTGTATATATGTTTCTCATACTGGTTAATTAATAAAGCCTGTGGCCAATAGGAAACAAGATAGATGGGGCTAGGAGACCAGGAGGAGGAAAGAGGAAGTAGTTGGGAGGAGTCAGGATGGAGACCTGAAAGAAAGAAGATGCTGGCTGCGGCTCCCGGATAAGATAACCACGTGGAAATACTTAGATAAGTAGAAATGGGTTAATAATTAAGACAGAGCTAGCCCATGAACAATAACGGTAACTGGCCAACAGGATTGTATCAAATACGGAGTCTCTGAGTGTTATTTGGGGCTCATGTGGCGGCAGGACCATGGCAGCAGGACCGGGAGGCCGGTGGGGAGGAACAAAGAGTAAAACCTGCCGGTAACATACTATATTTGAAGGTACTAGAGAATAGTTCTACATTTTTACAAAGCAAGTAAAAACAGAGCATGATTTTGAACATTTCACTAGAGATGTTCATTAGAGGGTTCTGTTTTTGATACAAGGAAAACACTAGCTTCTGCATAAGTCCATTTACATGAATATTTATAAATGAATATTTATGAAATGTATTTAACTTTGATTTTTCTTTAAAGATTAATCTCCATATACTTCATATATATCCATAAAAGTATAGCTAGGCAATAAATAGTCATTATTCATCTTACATGGTGTCAAAAATAACCTACAGTAGATATATGCAGGTATTTTATAGGTGGATACATATATATATATACATATATATAAATACATATATATGTATATACATCAAGTATATATCCATAAGCATGTACAGTATTTCTTTAAAGTATGCTGTTTAAAATTGTAAAAGTAGAATGAAAGAGTTAAAATATTAAAATGAGTGTGAAGAAAGGTAGAACAGGGAAGTGTTAGTGGGCTGAATTCTTTGCTTACTGGTTGAGATATAAGAATATTATTGGTATCAATAGAGATCATTAACTAGAAATTTAAAAATAGAAACATCCCAAACTAGGTAACTTCCCACGACAATGGGAAACGCAAAATTTTTTCTTATTTCATACCTACATACCGGGCTTGGGTTTTTTATTAGCACTGCTTTTATGATTAAAGAAAAATGAGCAGTCAAGGTGATAGCAAAACAAATTTATAAAGCTACCTTTTTCCCTCATAGATATCCCCCAGCTCCCCACAGCTGAAAGGTGAGCCTTGATCACTGAGGCACAGATAATCCATAAACCTCATTACAGCCGGGAGCTTCCATGTCCTCTCCATCATCACAATAGCCTATTTTATTACCCACAACCACCAAAATAAAATTGATTTTTACTCATTTTGCCATGGCCACCTGCTGGGCTCTAGTGAGAAGCAAAATGACCAAAAGGCACAATGACACAGGAAGAAAAGAACAGTCTAAAGACACCACTGGTTTCTGACTTGAAAATAGTCCCTGAATAATGGGAGCTACTCCAGGGAGCATGCCCGCCACCATTCAGGATTCTGCACAAATGGAAGCACCGGTTTCTTTACAAACCCGGTAGGAATTTACCGCAGTGTATAGCATAATGAAGCCAATTTTCATATCAATGCTAGGAAAAAAAATCTATTGTAAAGTTTCACACTGTCTAGTAAGGGTCCAATAGGTAGGTCTGGGGAGCAAAACACAGATGAGCTGTGGAGGCAGTCTCTCTCGTGTGGGGCTCAGTAGCGTTTTCATGGTTGAGGTTTAAGTGAGATTAGTAAATGAATTCACAAATGCTGTTTTCAGCTGAGTCTTGGGTAATCTAGGATGCAGATCTTTGTATTGAACAAATACCAAATGCTTCTCACATTGTATCTAATTGTTTAGTGATCAGCTGAATGGAGTATTATGGGAAATAACAAGAAATCCTAATGGCTAATATAAGAGTCAGACAGGGGAGACTTACCTTCCCATCTGCTATCTCTGGCACTCATTAATCACACTGGCATTTAGGAAATGGCAGCCAGGTGCCCAGGATGGTAGGAAATGGAAGCTGTATGGCAGAAAAGGAAAAAAAAGGTTTGAGGGTTTCTTTTTTATTCATCCCCCAAGATGTGTTATGGGAAGGAGATGAGGAACAATATCCCAAGATTAGTGACTACTACCCACCCCCAGCATTATCTATTTTCATGTACCAAGTTCCTCTCTTTATTTCCAGGGAGGAGGAAACAAGCACATGGAAATGTTAGAAAAACATTTTTAGCCCTGTCCTTAGTGATTGATGATTCATAAATTTGGGAGTCTACTCACAAAGCAACACAGTATGATATTGTGTAAACCTGTTTTTAACAATTGAATAATAATAACTATTCATATCTGGGTTTTGGTTTCTTTTACTTGATAAAGATCCCAAATACCAGACTGTCTGATTTGATACCACATGACTGAAAATCTTGTTCCAGTATAGTGTGGGTGAATTCTTCTATAGTCATTACTAAAATGTGTACAAGTTAAAAATATGTGTCAAGTAAAATGCTAGCATATCAATGACAAGAGGAACAATTTGGGCTGACACTGTGATCATCCTATTAGTGTCAGAGATTTCTTGTCTCATTTTATAGTTACAGAGAAGAATTAGATAACATGCTATTTTTACATTTAAAACACTACATAGCAGTACATAGATTTTGAAAGGTAACTTTCCTTTTCACCTTGTGTGTATGTTCATGTGACACACATGCAATATGTGTATTTGTTTTCACATGTGTGCACATGCCTGAGTGGAGGCCAGTGGTTTTGTCTGATCTTCATCCATCACATTCCACTTTATTTAGTGAGGCAAGGTCTCCTCCTGAACCCAGAGCTCACTGATTAAGCTAATCTGTCAGAGAGTTTGCCAAGGAAACTTTGTATCTCTACCTCCTGAGATCTGGGATTGTAAGTAGGCAGTCATCCATACCTGCACAGATTTTATGTGGATGCTGGGGATATGAACTCAGGTCCTTAAGCTTGCACAGAAACTATTTTATTCATCATGCTATCTCCCGTGCTTGAAACAATTTCTTAAATCTCCTAATATAAAGTACAGAAATGTTGGAAATACTGTTTTTTGTAAGATTTGTTTATTTTATGTATATGGATGTTTTGCCTTCATGTACATCTATTTGACCATCAGGAAAGGTAATCTGATCACATGAGGCTATGATTATAGATGGTTGTGAGATAACAGGACCTCTGAAAGAGAAGCCAGTCTTCTTAACTGCTGAGCCATTTCTCCATCCCCCAAAAGTTTTGCTATTGTTTTTTTTTTTTTTTTGAGACAGGGTTTCTCTGTGTAGTAGACCAGCCTGGCCTTGAACCCACAGAGATCCACCTGCTTCTGTGTCCCAACTGCTGGCATTAAAGGTGTGCATCATCATCACCTGGTGGAAATTCTATCTAAATTGGGTTATAAAATGATCTTTTAATGAGGGAATTCAGAAGGAGATAGGGCTGTAACTGGAACTTTGGCTTGCAAAACTCAGAGGAGATACTTGGTAGACTAATGTGTAACTGTAATGTATTTAATCCAATTATAAGTCCAACTTCCAGATTTCTTTGCACTGAAGTAAAATAGTCACTTCCATTGCAATATAATACATCATGATGCAACATTATGCAACATCATAACACATAAACAACCTAGATAGAGATGCTTTTAAGAAGATAACTAAGTACAAAGAGGGAGTAGAACTTAGCACAAAACTGTAACTCAGTTACAGTTTACTTAGCATGCATAAACTAGTTCAGTCCATAACATATCATAAACAGGGCTTGATAATGAGTGTCTGTAATCCCAGCTCTGGGTCAGTGAAAGAAGAAATCCAGGCCATCAGAAGTTAAAGGCTATCAGAATTCCAAGGCCACCAGAATTACAAGGCTATGAGAAGCTCAAGGTCACCAGAAGGCCATCATCAGCCACATATGACAACTTTGGGTAAATGAGATTCTGTATTTTGTCTCTTTTTGTTGTGATGAATGATGGAATAGGGGGAGACAGCAAAGATGTTTTGGTTGAATTCATTAATGGAATAGCTTGAGCTAAAATCCTTGACTATAGGCACCAGTCTTATTCTCTGTACCACAGTGACAGACATGGTCTCCCGCTTGTTGAGTGAGTCTTAAGACCAATTAGAGAGTTGTTGGTTACCACCAAGGTATACATGCCACTACTACACCCTTAAAGTTATTGCACAAGGCTAGTTGTTGATAATGTTCATGGGTATCATAGTTTGGTAGGACTCTTGGTTGCTTCCCTCTTTTGATAGTCAGCACGGCACTGTGAAAGTTAGCCTTCAGGGAGGAAACATTCAGGTCAGTTTCAGCTAAGAGCCCTTTGTGTCTGACATGCAAGGTGTCCTCAGCAATAGAAACCTACCTCCCATCTCTGGGGGTTTTACCAGTTCTTTACAGTAGCATTCTTCAAAATCTTAGGTCTACCTTGTTGATATGAAATCCACAAAATTAGAAAGCTTTAATTAGCCACACTCATCCCCACTATGCCAAATGTTTTCTCCTCTTATATTAAATACTTTTTCCCTGGATCCTTTTGTGTAATATCCAAAGGAAAAATGTCTTGTATTTCAGAGTAGAATGTTTTCAATAACATCATAGTTAATGTATTCAAATGTGTATTTCATCACTTTGATTGCCCTATGCTGTCATGCTGCCAAAATATCTAAATTAATAGAGCCAAGATTAATTATCAATAAGTTGTGATGCAGGTTTTAAAGCACAGAGAACTCACTTCATCATCTATTGGGAATACTAAACATTCCACCCTGCAAAGAATGTCTAGATTGATTGTTTTTGCAGTTGTTACTATTCCTCTTGGACTATTCCTCATTTGTGGTCTTTTCAAATAGGGTTTGAATTTCTCTGGTAAAGCTCTTATAGTATTACCTAGCTTCCCCCTCCTAACCTCACTGAATACAATGTCCTCTTCTGCACTGTACAGGAATCCGGTATAAGAGCAGTGGTCTGCTTCTGTTTCCAACAGGTACTAGATGAGGACTCCATGATGGTGGATAATTTAGTTGATGATCTCACTATCAGGGAAGGGCATTTATGTTAGCCTTTCCATGGTTGCTCAAATTATTAGTTGGAGTCAGTCTTGTAGTTCTCTAGACCTTTCTTTAGGTTCAGTTTTCTCTTCAAACCAATAATGGCTCCCTCTTTTATGCCCCCCATCTCTCTCACCCTGACTCAATCTATCTAGTCACATGTGTTTTCCTCTCCTCCCATTCTCTTTCTCCTAGTTCTCTCTCCATTCACTGCCCCCCCATTTCCCATGTGCTCTGGGGGACTTGTCTCTTCCCCCTTTTGTGAGGGACCATTTATAAATCTCTTAGAATACACCTTGTATCCCAGTTCGTATGGTGGTGTGTATTATAGGCTGGTGATCCTTTGCTCTGCGTCTAAAATCCATATATGAGCGAGTACATACCCTGTTCCTCTTTTTGTGACTGGGTTACCTCATTCAGGATGGTTTCTTCAAGTTCCATCCATTTGCCTGTGAATTTCAAGATTCCATTAATTTTTTTCTGCAGAGTAGTATTCCATTGTGTAGATGTGCCACATCTTCTTTATCCATTCTTCAGTTGAGAGGCATCTAGGTTGCTTCCAGGTTTTTGCTATTACAAATAATGCTGCTATGAACATAGTTGAGCATATGTCTTTGTTTTATGGATGTGGGTCATTTGGGTATATACCTAAGAGTGGAATTGCTGGGTCCTATGGTAAACTAATTCCCATTTTCCTGAGGACCTGCCATACTGATCTCCAAAATGGCTGTATGAGTTTGCACTCCCACCAGCCAGAAGCAAACACCCATAACCAAACACTGAGTCGAACTAGAATCCAGATGCAGAAAGAGGGGACAAGACCAGGTTGCAGAAACTCACAAAGACAGCTAACCTAAACAAGGAGGAGCTTGGGCCCCTCTGACTGATGGCTAGGAACCCAGCAAGGGACTGACTCAGACCCCCTGAATATGGGTCTCAGTTAGAAGGACTGAGCAGTCTGGGGGACCTCAGACAGTAGAAACAGGATTTATTTCTGGTACACAAAAGGACCTTGCGGACACATCCCCCATGGAGGGATACCCCCTTAACCTAGAGACAGGAGAGAATTCCTAGTCCCTACTTCAAATGACTTGACAGATTTACATGACCCAACCTGGATAGCATAGCTTTACAAGTGGAATGGGGGTGGGGGGATTGGAGAGGAGGGTGGCCAGGGTGCATGTCACAGGGGAAAGAGGGTAAGAGTGAGGGAGGGAGGGGGAAGCGAGGAAGGAAGAGGAAACTGGGATCCACATGTAAAATTTTTAAATTATATTATTAATAAAAAAAGAAGAAAAAAACGCTGCTGGATTAATTCAAATATATATATATATATATATATATACATACATACATACATACATACATACATACATATTTAAAATGCTCTGACTTCAAAATTTAAGCCTAAGTTACTGGGGACTTCTAATTTTGTTTCCACAGAAAATGAAAAGCTGTGGATTCCTTCAAGACTAACATGGTTTGATCGAGTAAGACCCCCTGAAGCAACATCAGTGGGACAATGCAGCCTTGCAGACCACTACAGCCAGGATTTCTCCATCTTCTTAGGATTCCCCCATGACAGCGCCCCCTACCAGCAGGAAGCAGTTTGGAAAGAATGACGCCCAAATTCCCAAATATTGTTTATAAATGTTTGTTTTCATTAAAAAGGCATGTATAATTATGTCCAGCATAAAATAAATAAATGTTTTTTAAAAAGAAAGTATATAGTAAATAAATAAATTTTCACATGAAAAAAAAAAGAGCAGTGGTCCGCAATTAGTCACCAGCTATGGGTTTGGTAAACCATATATTTTCTAACACTTCATCACTTGAGTGATTCTTTGAGCTCATTTGTTCACTGGTAATGATATCTGAATATTGAATTTGCAGAACTCCTTAAATAAACATGATACTTAATTGTGATAGTGTCTCATTTGTATGTCAGCAGACAATGCACACAAAATGCATAAAAATACTTTGTCTTCTCTGGCACTACTTATCAAATATTTGGCAAACATTTTCACAGATGTTAATAAACTCTCAGGTCCATGTATTTACCTTAATAATTTATAAATTATCAATGCTAGAATTGACTATTCTAGCTGAAATACATGTAACTTGATCCTGAACCCAAAAAATTAGAATTAATAGTTTTGCTCAACTTAATTGTATATTAGTGATTATCATGTAGATTTATAGGATAGTGGGATCTTTTAAAAATCACCATCCCTGATGTCAAGCTCTACTACAGAGTTATAGTCCTGAAACAGCTTAGTATTAGCACAAAAATAGACAGGTAGACCAATCTAATCGAATCAAAAATCCTGATATTAATTCACACACCTACAAACATCTGATTTTTGACAAAACAGTTAAAAGTATACAATGAAAGGAGGAAAGCATCATCAACAAATGGTGCTGGCACACTGGATGATGGTGTGTAGAAGACTGCAGGTAGACCCATGTCTATTACAATGCACAAAACTCAAGTCCAAATGGATCAAAGACCTCAACATAAATCCAGCCACACTGAACCTCTTAGAAGAGAAAGTGAGAGGTACCCTTGAACAAATTGGTACAGGAGACTGCTTCCTGAACATAACTCCAGTAGCACAGACTGAGATCGACAATTAATAAATGGGACCTCCTCAAACTGAGAAAATTCTGTAAAGCAAAGTACACAGTTGACAAGACCAAACGGCAGCTCACAGACTAGGAAAAGATCTTCACCAACCCTACATCTGATCTCCAAAATATACAAAGAATTCAAGAAACTAGTCACTAAAACACAAAATGACCCTATTAAAAAATGGGGTACAGAACTGAATTAAGAATTCTCAATAGAGGAAATCAAAAAAGCAGAAAGACACTTAAGAAAGTGCTCAACATCCTTAACTATCAGGGAAATGCAAATCAAAACAACTCTGAGATACTTTCTTACTCCTGCCAGAATGGCTAAAATTAGAAACACCAATGACAGCTTATGCTGGAGAGGATGTGGAGAAGGGGAACACTCCTCCAATGCTGGTGGGAGTGCAAACTTGTACAGATATTTTGGAGATCTGTATGGTGGCTCCTCAGGAAAACGGGAATCAGTCTACCACAGGACCCAGCAATCCCCCTCTTAGGCATATACACAAATGGTCCACATTCATGCAACAATGACATGTGTTCAACTATGTTTGTAGCAGCATTATTTGTAATAGCAAGAACCTGGAAGCAACCTAGATGCCCCTCAACTGAAGAGTGGATAAAGAAGATATGGCATGTTTGCACAATGGAATACTACTCTGCGGAAAAAAAAAAAAAAAAACCAAAAAAACCAAAAAACAATGGAATCTTGAAATTCACAGGCAAATGGATGGAACTTGAAGAAATCATCCTGAATGAGGTAACCCAGTCACAGAAAGGGGAACATGGTATGTACACACTCATATATGGATTTTAGACCTAAAGCAAAGTATCACCAGCCTATAGTTCACACCGCCAGAGAAAGTAAGAGACTCCTACAAGGTCCCTCACAGAATGAGAAAGGAACAAGATCTTACTGGGAGTCAGAGGGGGCGGTAAGTGGAGAGGGAGCTAGGAGAAATAGAAGGGTAGGAGAGGAAAGCATGTAGGACTAGGAAGATTGAGTAGGGGAGGAATAGATGAGAGAGAGGGGGGAGGAAGGGAGAGAGAGAAGAGAGAGAGAGAGAAAGAGAGAGAGAGAGAAAGAGAGAGAGCATGAAAGAGGGAGCCATTATAGGTTTCAAGAGAAAACTGACTCTAGAGAAATGTCCAGAGACCTACAAGACTGACCCCAACTAACAATCTGAGCAACAGTGAAAAGGCTACCATAAATGCCCTTCCCTGATAATGTGACTGATGACTAACTTATCCACCATCATGGAGCCCTCATCTAGTAGCTGATGGAAACAGAAGCAGACACCCACAGCTAAACACTGAGCTGAACTGGAATCCAGATGTAGAGAGGGGGGACAAGACCAGGCTACAGAAACCCACAGAGACAACTGACCTGAACAAGAAGGAGCTAATGGTCCCCCAGACTAATAGCTGGGAAACCAGCATTGGACCAACTCAGAATCCCTGAATGTGGGTCTCAGTTAGAAGGCCTGGGCAGTCTAAGGGTCCTCTGACAGTGGAACCAGGATGTATCCCTGGTGCACAAAAGGACTTTGGGAGCACATTCCCTATGGAGGGATACTCCCTTAACTGAAAGGCAGGAGGAAGGCCTAGTCCCTACTCCAAATGACTTGACAGATTTTGTTGACCCCTCCTAGAAGGCATGCCCTCCCTGTGGTGTAGGGGGATGGGATAGGAGGGTGGTCAGGGGGCATGGGAGGGAGGGAGAGGGGGAGGAAGAGAGGGAGGAAGAGGGAACTGTGATCAATATGTAAAATAATAAATAAATAAATAAATAGATAAATAAATAAATAAATAAATAAATCATAAAAAGAAAGAAAGACTATTTCAGCCAGGCAATGGAGGTAGAGACAGTTGGACATCTGTGTGTTCAAAGCCAGCCTGCTCTACAGAGTTCCAGGACTATGTAGAGAAATCCTGTCACAAAAAATCAAAAACAAAAATGAATGTCATCAGTGTAAGACATAAAATGTACTTACATGTTTGGGGGGGATGAAAGAATATGATCAATATACAGTGTGTGGGAAAAGTTTTAACGTACTTACATGAACTCAGATGTACTTACGCTCCCTAAATGATGAAATCTTATTAGACAGCCCATGTGTATGCAGTCCTTCACTGACCAAAAGATCATCATCAAAGTTCTACTTAAAGTAATTAAATCTACTAAAATGCTTCCTCAAATAAATAAATAAATAAATGTACATAGAATGTACTTACTCATAAGTGGATATTAGACACAGAGCAAAGGATAAACCAGCTTACAATACACAACCACAGAGAAGCTAGGAAACAAGGAGGACCCTAAGAGAGACAAACATGAACACCTCCTTCTCCAGAGAAGGGGAAATTGTCAAGATCTGAATAAACTAGGAGCACAGAGGAGGGTGGAGGAAGGTAGCAGAAAAAGGAGGAGAGAAGAAGAGGAAGGAGAACATGAGGATCAGGAAGGCCAAGTTGGGGGAAGAACAGAGAAGGAGAGCAAGGAAAGAAATACCTTAATAGAGGGAACCATTTTGTTAACGAGAAACCTGGCACTAATGAAATCTCCAGGGATCCACAAGGATGACTCCAACTAAGAATCTAAGCAATAGTGGAGAGGTCAATTTAAATGCGCTTCCCCTATAATAAGGTTGATAACTACCTTAAATGCCATCATAGATCACAGTTAAACACTGAGCTGAATTCCTAGAATGCAGTTGTAGAGAGGAAGGATTGATGAGCAAAGAGGTGAAGACCATTCTGGGGAAACACTCAGACACAGTTTACCTGAACAAGTGGGAGCTCAGAGACCCCAGTCTGACAATTGGGGAACCAGCATAAGACCTAATCAGGCCCCCTAAATGTGGGTGTCAGTCAGGGGGGCAGGCTGGACAGTCTATGGAGCCTCTAGCAGTGGAACTAGTATTTGTCCCAGTGCACAAATGGGCTTTGGGAGCCCATTCTCTATGGAGGGATGCTCTATCAGCCTATACACACAGGGGAGAGCCTAGGTCCTGCCCCAAATGAGGTGACAAACTTTGACATTGATCCCCCAATGGGAGGCCTTACCTTCCCTGAGGAGTGTATGGAAGTTAGTGGGGGGAATGAAAGGACAGGAGGGAAAGGAACTGGAATTGGTATGTAAAATAAGATTGTTTTAATTTAAATAAAAATTAATTTAAAAATGGTATGTATAGGTGTTTTCAAATAAAATGAGTATATTATTAGTGTGTCATTATCCATTATATCAAATTAATAATGACATAGTACTATTTAGGTATAAAATATATCATCAATAGCCTGATGTACTGAATGCTGGGTTCACAGCTTGGGTAACTGACTATTCAGAGGTGACTGTATCAATATAGAATAATTTGTAGCTCCATGGATAATCAGAAAGTGGGGCCTCATTGATGGAAACAGATTACTAAGCTCATGATTTTGTAAGACATATCTTCTTCCACGTCACTTTCAGGTCCCTTCGAGCACCTCTTCCTACTCCCCACCTATCCTGAGGTAAGTAGCTTTATTAACTATGGCCTTCAATCATGATGTTCCAACCTTAATCAAACAGACCCAAAACAAAGTTGCCAACTAACTTTAGGCTGCAACATCTGAAACTATAGGCCAAAACATGACTTTCCTGTTTTAAGTGGTTTTCTTGGGTATTTTGATACAATGATGGCTAATGGAACTTATAAATTTTAACTTACATGTTCTGTTTTAATGAGAAAAAAAAACTTTTAAGAACATAATATATTTAAATTAGTAAATGTACAAACTTAGCCTCATGGATGTATTCCATATTTTATTTTGGATAAATGGTGGTAGAAAAATCTGAAGGACAAGGTTAAGAAGGAATAGGCAATGGTTGCTCTCCTGCCCCAAGCCACCCTCACACAGATTGCTTCTTTTTCTTCCAGGGTATTCATTGGCCCGATCTAGAAACTTGAAAAGAGAGTGGATTAGAAAAATATTTTATCCAGAAGGAAAAACATTAAAATGGTCCAGACAGTAAGACTCTTGTGATGGTTAGTTTTTGGTTATCAGCTTGTGGGGACATAGAATCCCTGAGGAAACACACTGACGAACATATGCAATGTTTTCAGGAAGGTTTAACTGAGGAGGAAAGATTGACTTTCAATGTGAGTGGCACCATCTCCAGGCACTGAGTAAGGAGAAAGGGGACTAAGAGCCAGCATACCTCACTCTCTGCTTTATGACTGCATATGCAATGTGACCAGCTGCCCACGCTCCTACTGCCATGTCTGTATGGACTGTGCCCTCAAACTGTGAGCCAAAATATATTCTCCTTTCCTTGAGTCGCTTTTATAAGGTATTTTGTCGAAATGAGAAAAGTAACTAATACAACTATCATCATAAAATTATTTGAATCATTATCCAGTCTTAAAATTCCTTCTCTGGTAACACTTGATAAATAAGCTAAAATGCATGACACAAATTTAGAGTAAGTCTACAAATGACCCATCAGTGAATAGGGACTAATCAAACATAATTGAATTGAGTGTTCCAATTAAGGAATGGCTGAGTCACAGATGTCATAGGAGTAACTTCCATGTTTAGAACATGGGGCAGTTGCTTTTGGGGAGGGGATAGTGGTCTTGTGCCACTACGGAACAGACATCACAACAAATGCTAAACGCTACAAAAACATGCCTAGGGCATGACACATCTGACCTTTTCCAAACATTTCCCCCATCACCTTCTTTGGCTTCTGCTGAGGATGTCAACACAGAAACCCAATTAAATGTTTTCCTGTAAACAAGCCAGGACTTTTCAGCAAACAGAACTGTTAAAAATTTATTGCATACTGTTTCTGTAATGATTAAGCAAATAAGCAGACATTAAGCATTCTGAATTGGTCCAAAATTATTGATTAGCAGAAATGTCCAATTTAACTTTCATTTATTATATTCCTATTACTAAATACTTAAGGTACATTTTCTGCTCAAAAAATTAAACCAGATATTTATGAAGGAAGTAGAAGAATGATTGTTTCATTCATTTTCTAATTAATTGTTCTGATTTTCTTATATTAAATTACAGGTTTTCTAAAACATATGGGCTTTACAAAATCCACTTATACTTTATGCCTAATGATCTAAAAAGTCATTATATAGCCAGGCATAGTGGCAACACTGGTAATTCTAGCACTTGAGAGACTGGGGCAGGAGAGTCAGTCTTAGGCTCCTGAAACACTGCCTCACAATAAATAAATCAAGTAAAATGTTGTTATCTGTGGATCCTCTGGGGGTAGAAGCATGTCTCTGTGTGTTTGTGTTTGTGTCTGTGTTGTGTGTATGGGCATGTGCATGCATGTGTGTGCACATAGATGTGTGTGTGTGTGTGTGTGTGTGTGTGTGGTATGTGTACGTGTGTGTGTGTGTGTGTGTGTGTGTGTGTGTGTGTGTGTGTATGTGTGTCTGTGTGTCTGTGTGTCTGTGTCCATGTATGATTATATAAAAAGATGTTACTTTACTGTCATCCTCATCATTTGCCCTTGGTTTTGTTCAGCTGTGGTACTACTTACTCTGTGAGGTAGCCTGTGGACTGAATCCCAGACACCTTCCACTTAGCTGTTGAAGATCTCCCACTGAAGTTACCTTGATAGCACAAATATGTCCTTCCAAGTTGGTCTTTTTTTTTTCTTTCATTAGCTTACAAGACAATTCCCACAAGTAATATATAAATCAGCCATGAGTAGAATCTTGTAGAGAGTCCCTTCAGGTCCATGAAAAATATCCCTGTTATTTTGGACCTACCACTCTGGGGACATGGAAATGGTTCCATCAAGTTTGTCTGTTTATTTATTCCAGTAGCAAGCAGCTATAGACATAGCCCCTTGCTTAGTTAGTATTTATCACATGTAAGTTCTTCTTTCACACTACATGAAAATGATACAAATTCTCTGAAGGGTCCCAGTAAAGTTTTCTTACCTGTAAAGTGGGGACTAAGTACCATGTTCTATATTGGGCAGGGTGAGGAGTATGAATTTGTATTATTTGAATATCTCCTTAGGAAATCATTTCTCAAATTTCCACTTCCTTTCCCTGGCCCTCTACATCTCCCTTTATATGACCAGTTAACAGTCATAAAACTATTCACAAGCCTCCATGATGAATCATCTCACTTTAGAATATAAACTGGGAAAATGCTTATTTTGTTTTGGTCTGACCTTCAAGGATTTGGGCTAAACAATGAGCTTAAAGAGATTTATTTTAATATAAATCTTGCTATACATTAACATCTTCTAGTAATGAGTATCATGTGTGTGAACAGTGTGCACTGGCTCCTGTGCTCATTTTCCATGCACAGGTGACCACCAAACGAATATTGAAACATGCACCAAACATGACCCTGAGCCTGGTTCACCCTATTAAGGAGCCTGTTGGACAGAAACTGCAGATATGTGAAACTCTTTTCCTAAAAATAATATGAAGTAGGACTTTACTAATATATTATGTGTTAGTCAAAGCTGAAATATATGCAGAACATTGACAAGAGAATGTGCTTTGCTGAAGATAAAGGATATGTAGCTCACACCACAGTATAAAGTGAGTAATGTTCTCTATAAAAATGTATATACATTTAATGAATGAATGGATAATATGACATTTGTGAAGCAAGATATAGAAGTAAAAAGATAATGGTCTTTTGTTATTTAATTGTTAAGCTGGGTATTTTTTTCCTTTTGGGCTCGTTCTTTCTTTCTTTTACTGTGAGCATAAAGGCTGTCTACTAAACAGGGGCTGGTAGAATCTCTGCCATCTCTAGAAGTTAAGATGTTGTGGTGAGTAAATTGTCAGCCTATAGAAAAGAGAATATGATCCACATTTTGTTTTGTGTGTTCCATGATGTACCTTCCCTCTATATCACTAAGCCCCATGGAATGCAGAATTTTGCAAGAGTTCAAAATGACAGTTGATGAAGCAAAGCTCGGTCAACTGACAGTTTGTTATAGAAGTAGAGTTGGGGGAGGTCAGAACCCTATAAAAAGTCTTTTCTCCAATATCTGTAGGACACACAGACTTCTAGTGTTTCAGTTAGGTTAAAAAATTACAAATGACAACTGTTGACAATAATGTGGATGAGGGAAGTCTCACAGGGCCCCACACCTAGATGAATAGCTAGAGGCACCTAAGGACTTCTGAGAGAGGGAGAACTAGCCTTTCCTAGGGATGAGCCCCTGAATGATTAGAGAAGAGCAAATTGTCAGCCCTGAAATTGTGTACATAGGAGCAACTAATCAGATTCAACAGGTTAAATTTGTATATTTATTATGTAACAATATCAATCAAAGAAAAGAGGCCATGGATTTGAAAAGGAATGAGAGGGGAAACATGAGAAGGGTTGGGGGAGGGGGAGAGGAAGAATGTTGTAACTATGTTTTAAGTAAATTTTGAAAAGAGCAAAACTGCAAATAATCGCAGGAATTGGTTCACTCCAGTTTTAATGACATGGTATACATTAGTGTAAATGTATGTGTTAGTGAAAAGTCTTGTCTGGGCTTTATTTATAACTAACTCTAGAAACAAGAGCTCATTATCGGCTTCTGCATATTGGTAGGTTGGGGCAGGCTAACTGGGTAGGACATCTCTACAAGGAAGTCCTCAAAAGAGATAATAACTATATGAGGGTTTTATAAACATGGAGAGGGATCAGAAAAAAATGAAGTGTAAATAAAATAAAATTTCCTCATTTCAAAATAAAGAAGTTTCTAGAAGTTCTCAGTGGTTATCTTTCAGAAACAATTACCAGATTCCAGGATCGAGTGAAGATGCCGGTTTCTGTCACTGCTCCACACCCTTGACAGTCTGGTCCCTGTCCTTCTGATCTCCAATGTACATGTAATAACAAAGATTAAATGATGGGAGAAGCCAGTGTGTCCAAGTGCCAGCTGGAGTGACAAGCCAGCATTCCCTCCCCTCCTGAAACAGTAACTACTTTCCACTTCTTATGTTGGTTCATTGTCTGATTTGAATATTTACTATATTTGCTAAAAGAATATGTATCCCATTTCAAAATGATCAACTTCATACCAGTGGATTAAAGGAGGGGACACCACTTGTTCCTTCCTCGAGACAATTTAGTCATATTTTAAGTTTTTAAATTTTTATTAAGCAATTAATTAATTTTCCCCAGTCCAATTCCAGTTTCTCCTCTGCATTCTCCCAGTCCTTCCCCAACCTCTCCCCCATCCACTCTCTCTCCCATCACTTTAGAAAATTACAGGTTTTCCAAGTGGTCTTCTTGGGGGACCCCTGGCAGAGGAACAGAGGTTGTCTCTGACTCTGTTATCTGCTCCATGTTTACTTTAAAGTTGTCTGGCTGTGAAAGGGTGAAGTAGGAGACAAAAGCTATCCTAGGTCTGTAGTTAAGAGATTGGGGATGTGATAGACTGATGAAATTTGTGGGGCATTAGCATGCACATTGGTGATAGCTTCTTTCAAGATTAGTTTAGTCGAATTCAACCTCCCTGCCTCCCTTTAAGACATACACAGAAATCACAACTTTTTCCCCAGGTTTTTATCTTCAGTCAAATAAGTAGCCTTGGGAATGAACTAGCATGCTGAATACTAGGGGTATATATAGTTTATAGTGATGATGGAAAGTGCTGTGTGCATGCTTGATGCTTTTTTATTTAACAGAGACATTAAGGGAATAAAGAAATACACATTTGACTCCTGGGGAAGAAAGCAGCTTAAAAATGGCAATAAAAAAATGCGAATAGCCTGTCATTTGCTAAAGGTTTAATGACTTTATAAAACTTATATAAGGCTGATATGGCAGAGAGAGAGAGAGAGAGAGAGAGAGAGAGAGAGAGAGAGAGAGAGAGAGAGAGAGAGAATACTAGAATACTGTTATGTTATGAGTCTCTCTCACAGCCCTTGCATTTGAACAGATAGTGTGGGATAAACCTATCAAGAAAGGCTCAATTCCTATTTCCACCTCAAAGGAATGGAAATGGCAAGACTGTCATTTCTATTTCATCTCATGCTTATTTATTGCTCAAGAGTTTAAGCAAAATAGAACGATAGTGATTTAGTTGTGGGGGAAGGAAGGGAAGGCTTCATTTGTCTTGAATGTCTTCAGCATACCTGTTACTGCACTGGTATTTTGCATGGCTGATGTCCTTTGTCCTGGAATGACTAAGCTGGTAAAGGGCATGAATGATTCCACAAAGGATATTCTAACAATAACAATCTAGATGTGACATTGACTATGAAAGCCTTTATGAGGTTAATGTTTAAGATCCAGGGCAGTTCTTCTGTGGCTAATGAAGAGCTGGGGTCATTTTGACACTGTGGGAGCAGACACCCTCCCATCCTGCAGCTCATGAGATTATCCCAGGTCATCTAGGCTCCTTCATACCGTGCATTAAATCTTTACCAGAGCACATAATTTCTACCTCTGAATCCTTTCCACTACTTTAGGTCAGCACAGAAGAAATGCTTCTCTCAAAGGTAACCAGTCTCAAAATATTTCAGACTTCCTCTGTATTTTATATTGTCTGTGAAGAATTTTCAGTCCCTTTGTTATTCAATATTAGATATCAGGTTGAGAATTTGATCACACAGAATTTAAAAAAAAAAGCTGTCTGGAATAAAATTTCTATTAAAGTGGTGAGCATAGCAGAAAATTTCCAAAGGGAAAGAAAAATAGGTGATTTCTAGAAGCTAAAAAAGGAGAGGGGGTACAGGAATATACTCAGTCTAAATCTAGAAGAGCCTTTCACCTACAAATGTAAAATTAAAATTTCAACAGGGTTGTAGGGATACACAAGAAATTGAATGTCAAGTTGATGTGATAGTACATGAGAAAAGGATGAGAAGTTAGAATCATATAAGATTCTCTCCAATCAAGGCATCACCCTCCCTGTGGAGTGGGGGAGGGGTGGGATGGGAGGGAGGTCAAGGGGCATGGGAGGGAGGGAAGGAGAGGGAACTGGTATTGATATGTAAAAGAGGAAAAAAAAAAGATTCTCTCCTACCTCTTTTAATACCAATGCAGTATTTTGCTTTTTCGTGCCAATTTGTCTTAAATATGTTTAAAATAGAATATAAAAATGAGACTTAGAGACACATCTAGGATCCATCATTACACTCAACTGTGGAAACCCTAAAGTCTAATAGTGCAAAGTGTAATGTGCAAAGTTCATGGAGGGCTGGGTAAGGGGGACACTTAGGAGCCATGACAAAGAGGTTTTATATTTATTTATTTATTTATTTATTTATTTATTTATTTATTTATTTATTTATTTTAGTCCTTTTGCTTAGATGTTGGAAATGAAGAATAAAATAAGGAAAACAGCCTCTGTGAATGATGGACTCATAGAGCTGGGTGGGACCTGGAAAGATTTAAGTCCTCTGCTATGACACTGCAGCACTAGCATCCTTTTGCTAGCAGCAATGACAAATGGCCAGCTCCTACCTGGACACTTCCAGAGATTGCCATGCAGTTATAGTTATTAGAAAGGGCTTCCACAAACTGATATAATTTTTCTTCCTCTTATTTCCCACTATTAATCTTCATTCTGCCCCGTGGAGCTCCACAGAGTTGTCACATACTTCTTTCTGAGGGTGACAACACAAACAATCTTGGAGAAGTCAGGGTATAACAGAAAACTGACGGCCTGTCAGTTATAAAGAGGGAATGTGAAGTAACTCCTCACATAGATCTATCTTTGAAAAGGGGAGCTAGAAAAAAATGCTCAATGGAAAAAGAGAAAGCTGAAGGTGAAGCCCCTTTCTAAATGAAGAGCACTCACAGGGAAATGCAAGAATAATGAGTGGTACCCTCAAAATGTAAGTTGGAAACATGGAAGATGATGATAACGTGAAAGAAGAAGGAAGCAGTACCAAATGTTTTTAATTAGTCTGGATGGAAAGACATTGAATTTTAAAGAACTTATGAGTTGTAAGATAATGTATTTCCTAGGATTTGCCTTTAGTTGTTCTAGTCTTTGATTCTTGATTTTCATTCTCATTCCCTCACCCTCTCCAACATTCCTACCTGTGAGCAATTTAACGGACTTGGTTCTGTTGATTCTATTATATCACTGTGATCCTTATGTGCAATAGGATGAGCAATAGCCTTGGCATTCCATTCGAAAAGGGGAAGCTATTTTCACAAAGGAAAATAGTTCTGTATCCCTCTAGTTTATTGCTTTTTCTCATTTTCCTTTCTTCTTCACTGTTGTTAATTTACTGAAATTTTCAATTAATAATTTATTAATCCTTTGACAATTTCATAAATATGTACAATGTATCTTGACCAAATCAGCCTAACACTCCCCATCCCCTTCTCTTTATCCCTCAACACATTCCTCTTCTGCTTCCACATCTTTGTTTTTCTGTCTTTTTGTTATAGCACACTGAGTCCAGTTACTGTTACCTGCATGGACATTGGTGAATGTCAGTGGCCACATTTCCAAAAAGTCTATCACCCACCACAGTGGCCATCAGTTCCAAGAGATCTTCATCTGGCATCAAGCCCATCAGTGCAGGGATGCTGAATGGCTTGTTCTAGTACAGTCATACAGGCATCCATAAACAATATACATTCATCAGTACCATGGCCATGCCATGTCCAGAAGACAGAATTTCAGAATGCTCCTCACTATACTCTGTTCTTACATTTTTTCCACCCTCCCTTTGATGTTGTTATTCATGCCATGAGAAAGTTAAAATAGATGTCCCATTTGTGGCTAAGAACTCGATGGTGAGTTATTCCCAGCACTTTGACCAGCTTTGCCTCTTTATTGACTGCCATCCACTGTAAAAACAAAACAACAACAATAAAAAAAAAAGATGATAAAGGCAGCACTGATCAATGTGTGTGTGTTTGTGCACGCATGTGCGTGTGTGTGTGTGTGTGTGTGTGTGTGTGTGTGTGTGTGTGTGTGTGTGTCTGTCTGTCTGTCTGTCTTTTTCTAATTAAAATTTGAAGTTCAGCTGTTGGGAAAGTTTCTACTCTTTTCACCAAATCTCAAAAGAGTAGTTAAGAGCTGAGAAGTGAAAACAAAATCATTTCTTACCTTTTGAAGATGAGAAAAAAAAAGTACTTATCCCCTCCAGCATTTACTTAAACTTCAGGGCCGAGAAGAGTGAGTTTTAAGACCATTCTATTTTTAATTTTTAAGAAACTGTCAGACTTGTCTTCACAATGGCTTCAACATTTTTATCAGAAATGTATTTACAATGTCTCTATGTCTTTGCCAGTATTGCTCCATGTTATTTGATAGTACCCATCCTAATGTAGGAGAGATTGCACTTCATATTGCTTTTACCTAATGATTAGTAATGTCAAAATCTTTTCATGTACTTATTGGATATCTGGGTATCTTCTTTAGAGAAATTTCTGCTTTAGGTCTTTGCCCATTTTAAAATTATGCTGCTTACTTTGTTATTGACTTCGAGAGTTGTTTGTACATTATTTCTTTTATTAAAGAGTAGTATACCATTAAATAGACATACTACATTGTGTTTTTATGCCTAACTTTTTTTTTTAGATCAGAAGGCCTTTGACAATATTAGCATCAGCACAAAGAAATGACCAGTAAATATTGCTGTGTAATCAAGCACTAACAAACAAAAACCACTGACTCATTCCATGAAAACCTGAAAAACACCTACACTGCATTAAGGATAGTGTTAGGGAGAAAATATCCCTAAAGGTAGAGAATTAGAGATGATATACACAGGCATTCTGAATATTTTATACTTGCTCAAATAGCATATGCTTCGAAACCTTTATTATCAATACCTGCAAGTACATAACTTAAACAAAATTTTAAATTGATGCAAATATTATGGCAAAGTCTTGAAGCAAAATTTTTCTAACATCTAAACAAGAAAATATGGTAGAATCTGTACTGACTAAAAGAATATTTTAATCATATGATTATATGCTGATTCTGCAAATGGATACATGAAGATGTAGACAGTGCCATTATAAAGTTGTATCTGACCAATTAGTTTTTAACAGAGAATGTGAAATACAAGGAATGAAGACCACAATCATAAAACAAATGAAGTACTTATGTAGAAGACAAATACTAGATTAAGATATCTGAGTGGTTTTCAGAAGTGACAGGTCAGATGCATGCCAATGACTATGAATGAAACATTCACTTCATTCAAACAGTGCGTGCCATCTCTTTTTTAATGAAGTAATTAAAACCCCAAATCAATATGCTTATAAAGTCAAAGTGTCTTCTATTAGATAAGAAAGTAAATTTATACAATGGGAAGCTTCTGTCTTTAATAAAATAAAAAGCTATGTATTAAAAATAAGAAAAAACTAACAACAGTGGAAAATACTGCATATTGAGAAACCCCATCTACACATACCACTCACACACACATAATTAGTTCCTTAGGGGCTCACTCAGATATTCAAAACACTTGACACTTTCTGCTTCCTTCTACATGCATCATAATTCTATGTCTAATCTTTACATCACATGCTTCTACACTTTGTGTCTTTTCAGCCTAGCTAAGACTCCCCCCCCCCAGTGCTCACTTGAAACACAGCAGTTTCTTGCCATCTTCTTGTTTCCATGTGACTACTCACTCACATTACATGTTAGCAGAATCAGGAGTTGTCTTCTGAAGATATAAATCAGGAATAAATAACCCTTCTGACTATCTACTCATGGCCTTGTACTCCAGAAGGTTCTATACCACCTGGCCCAAGCTAATACCCTCATCGTTTGTTTCTCTTGCTTTTGATCACAAGGTTTAAAAGATGTAGGTTTCTTTCAGGTTTCTTTCAGTGTCTTGACACCTTTCAGGACTAGTCACATGCATTTCATTCAGCCAAGACTGCCTGTCATGCCCACCTTTCCCATAACTAGATCTTTTAGATCTCCTTTTTTTTTTCAGAAAGGTCTTATGAAATGAACCCCCCCAAAGGAGTATCCCTGACTTTCTTCATTATTAATATTACAACAAATTACTCTTCTTGACGTTAATCCTACTTTGCAATTATTTTATTCACTTGTTGATTTTCTTCTCACTAGATCACATCTTCCATGAGAGTCTTGCTCACTTTGCATTCTGAAAGCTTAGCACATAAAAGATAACAATAATTATGAAATCAATATTTTGTGACGTCTGTGTTATCTCAATTTACCCACAGAATTCTCTCACTATTACAACCAGTTGCTACACCGAAATCAAATTGTGTATAATTTTCAGACATTTTTATTGACTAGCCCAGACAAAACAAATTCTTCTGGAGACTCTCTGTCTGCTAAGAGATGAATCATTAGTGTTTCATAAGGTGTTTACTTTCCGTCCTAGAAGGCAAATATTAATACATAGAGCTGAAAACTTACTCATCCAAGAATAAAGTCGGTGCCTTGACTTCTATTGGGCTTACAGAAATGAAAGACAGGAGGCCACCTGCTCCACTGTGCACTCAGTGGAGGCAAGGATGACCTTTACATCTCTGACAACAAAACCAACTTGAAACTTCTTTGAGTTAAATACATAAGACAACCTAAGGACCAAGTAAGTAAAATGCTGTGTTTACTCAGTGACAACTGGCATCACTGGTTTTGTTCCATCTTCTGGGTCATCATAGTAAATGTGTCAGATTAGCTATTTGTCAGGTTTTAGGGCTATTCTTGGTTCTAAGCTTAACTGTATCTGTACTGAGCTGTAATCTGGCTACAGAGGGTACACCTGAGAGATTTTTCTCCTTAGTTTGAAGTAGGTGAATCCACTTCTAGTTTGGATCATTGAAATAGAAAGATACACATCTTTGATCCAGATCTGGAGGAAAGGAGACATACCTTTAATGTGGACTGCACCTTCTGTTGGAATTCTATATAAGGACATAGAAGAAGGAAGATTTTGTTCTTTGCCTGCGTGCCCTTGTCTCACAAACAAGTCAATTCCTTCACTGGCCTACTTCTTTAGGATTCCAACATTTACAGAAGACCAGCTGAGACACCCAGCCTTGGGAGACAGAGCAACTACTAGATCCATAGACTTTCCATTCACAGCTAGCCATTATTGGATTAGCTGGACACAGCCTGTAAACCATTCCAATAAACTCTCTCTCTGTGTGTGTGTGTGTGTGTGTGTGTGTGTGTGTGTGAGAGAGAGAGAGAGAGAGAGAGAGAGTTCCCTAAGTTCTATGGCTCGAGAGCCCTGACTAATACATGAGACAAATGCTACATCTTAATTTAAGGGCACTCATCCAAGACAGTGGCATATGACTTAGATGATCTTTTCATAAAATATAATGTGGGTTTTTTGTTGTTGTTGTTGCTCTTGGCTTTTTGTTTTGGTATGTTGTGTTTTGTTTTGTTTTGTTTTTTCTGTTCTTTGACTGCCCTGGAATCTTCTTAAATTAGCATGGGGAAGAAACCTGGTCTATTTTGAAGTGAGATCTGAAATGTAAAGGCACTCCCTGGATAAGTGAAAACTCAGTAAGGAACATAATAAAAATGACCAGGAATAGGAGATAAAGGTAGGGACTGGTCCATGAAAGAGACTGTGTTCTTTAGACATCACGGGCTTTTAGTCAATGATCCAGGAGCTGTGTTTTCTTTCATTTTTAACATCCTTTTATAAATTATTTACTTTTCCACTAAGAAATGCTCATTAATTTACAGATTGTCGCATTGCTGACATTCTTAGGTCTTCACCTACAGGGCTCCAAGTCAACCTGTCACAAAAATACTTGCATGGTAATGCTTATACAACACTATGAACAGTAAAGTTGTGGGACCAACCTAGGCTTTCAGTTACAGAGGAATCAATAAAGAATATGTATATTCATTGTCACAGACAATAAAGTGATGGGAGATGTTATTCTGTATATATGTTTCTCATACTGGTTAATAAAGCACTGTGGCCAATAGAAAACTAGATAGGCTGGGCTAGGAGACTAGGAGGAGGAAAGAGGAATTAGAAGGAGGAGTCAAGATGTAGAGCATGGAGGAAGACACGCGCCGCAGCTCCCGGATAAGATGAGCCACGTGGAAATAATTAGATAGGTAGAAATGGGTTAATAATTAAGACAGAGCTAGCCCATAAACAATAATGGTAACTGGCCAACAGGATTGTATCAAATACAGAGTCTCTGAGTTATTTGGGGCTCACATGGCAGCAGGACCGTGGCAGCAGGACCGGCTGCAGCCAGTGGGAAAAACCTGCTGTAACAATGAAGTCATTTAATTCACAGGAAAATTGATAGAATGAAAGATAATGATTTTAAGTAAATTAAGCCAGTCTTGAAGAGCCAAATATTACATGTTTTCTCTCATTATAGTTCTTGTATTTTGAATATGCAGAATTTTTAAATGATTTTAAATAGATATGTAAAACTGTGTGTGTGTGTGTGTGTGTGTGTGTGTGTGTGTGTGTGTGTGTGTGTGTATGGCATTACAGTGAAAATGTTTTAAAGGGGACAAAAGGGACTAATAGTAGTAGATATTGTGAAAAGGGGGAATGTTGGGTGAATATAATCAATGTACAATAGACACTTGTATAAAATATTATTTAATATAGGATCATATACAATGTATTAATAACATTTGTAGAGCAATGTGCTAGCTTCACTAGCCAAGAACACAAAATGCAAGGCTATTTGTGCTAGCTCTCAGTGGCCAAGAACAAGTTCAGCTATAAAGCACAAATGCATACATAAATATTATGAGTGTGCTGAATAGGCAGTTATATATGCATCTAATCATTCTTAGAAGTTGTTTGAGAGGTACACTGTGTTGGATTGGCCCTGTGCATAGATAAAAAGGACATGTTTATTGTACCTTGTAGGAGTCATCTGAGAGAGAACAGGTTATTTATGCTCATGGAAATTGTAATGTAGTTTTTTTTTAAAATTGCAAACATACAATTACGTACATGTGGCATAAGAACATTGAATTTGTCAGAATACTGTGGTCAGCATGTAATACTTTTAGGAAGAACCAGGTATACAAGGTACACACATTTTTAGTGAGGAAGCTAGCATTAAGACAGTATGCACCAAGTGAATGGATTTAGTTTGATTCAGAGGAGGTGATTCAAGGGTGGTGGATTGGAATCAAGATCATTCCCTAGAGAATGAGGCACTGTACAATAATATTTTGAGAGAATATTTTGGGCTACATTGTAATCCTTACACAGAGAGAATGGGAGCAGGGATGGTTGAGTTCAGTTACATATTATTCACTTAGACCAATACAAAGTACAAAGAATGACAGATCAAAGAGAAACCAACAGAGTGAACCAGGTGCAACCAACCTCTACAGTGACATTCAGAGTCACTAAGCCTTTGGGACAACCATCTGAAATGTGTCCATTTACATGTAAGAGGAAACATCTAGTTGGGCAGTGGTGGTACACACCTTTAATCCCAGAACTTGGGAGGCAGAGGCAAATGGATCTCTGTGAGTTTGATGCCAGCCTGATCTACAGAGTGACTAGGACAGCCAAGACTATATAGAGAAACCCTGTCTCAAAAAAACAAAAAGAATGAGCAAAGAAAGAAGAGACAGCAAAGACCCCAAAAGAAATGAACATTTTATTTAAAAATTTTGCTGTGAACTTGAAAAATAAAACATAACAGATTTCAAATTCTGAAGGAACTGTTCTAGACTGATGGTTCTCATTTTAAAGGATACCTGTATGGATGCAGTTCCCTTTAAAAAATGGTGTGTAAAAGAGAATCTCCAAACAGCATGCTCATTTCAGAAGCCTTGATTATCAAGGTCCTCCTGTCCACTGTCCACTGTCCACTGCTCCTCACATCTGCCCTCTTAGCTCTTTTCCATGCTGTGGGGCTATAGACACTGGACATGTGTTCAGTATCAATACTGGGATTTTCTGCCATACACACTTTTTATTCCTTCTACCTCATTTTATTTTTAAAAAATTCCTTTAAATGCCTACCTTCTGCTTTATATGTCCTTTGTTTCACTCTCTACATTCCTACTTTCCATCTTCCCTTAACTTTCTTGATTTAGCTTTCTTTTCCTAACTTCAAGGCTACAGAGTGAAATAAATATATCTCTACTTTTTACAGTTACTAAATTTATTTTCTGAAATTGACTTCTATTTTAAAGTTAATAATGATAAATTTATATATATACACATATATAAGTATATGCATATGTACATATAAAATATGAATACATACATATAAAATACTATGTTGCTTTTTATTAAAAAGGGTTACAAAATGTTGATTGTGTGCATGGAATATTCCTTTGTTTTTATTTTATTATTTTTCCCCATGGATCAGCCCTTCATATGGCGTCTTAACTGTTCAGAAGTAGCACCTTGACCTATGAATCTGCAAGTGACCTTTTCAAAGATCAATACATCTCTATGTTGGCCTTTTCTTTCACCCTTTGAAATGAATGGAAACAGATACCAAACTTTCCTTCTGCAAGCCTAAGCATTTTGGAAGGTGAGAGGAAAGGAGGTACCAGGTCTCATACTTTACACAATTAAACAATGAGCTGCCTTGGCATAGCACACTGGGAAAATATATCATGCCACTGAATAGTTCTTTCCTAATGCTATTATATACTCCACCTATCCAGTGTCCAAATTTCCCCTCCATGAGAGGAGTCCGGGTCCCTTTACACAGTGCACAACTCTGGCACACTGCTCCATTTTTTATCTCCCAACCTATTTCTGGCCTCATTTATATGCATGCAAATGTGGGTTTCTGCCCTCTGGAGAGCTGGCAGGCACCCTGTGGTCTGAATCCTCTTGTCCCTGAACATTAGACACTCTGTTACCCATGAAAAGCCAGAAGAGGAATGATGTAGATAGGCAGCCTTAGAAATTCCACTTTTATTTCAGTCAATTAGCATATTTCCTTCTCTTCTTCCTGTCAGCACAGAAAGATGAAATGTTAAGGAAAATGTAAAGTTAATACCGATGGAAAGGCAACTGCAGGAATTGTACATTTCAGTTTGTGAGTCTGTGGTAGTAAAAAGGCACATTTCTATCACTAGTTTATCTCCCACAAAAGATGAGAAAGTTCCAAAAAATATTGTTGAGATGTGAAATTCTTTCAGATGTATCTCATGTCCCCATTGTTTTCAAATGTGAATGAGGAGTGTATGCTACTAATACACATCAATTTATCTCCTTCTGGTGGCTATACTTTTAAGGTTCAGACCCATATTAATTACCTCCACATTCTGACTGAGCAGTCCCTCAAGTCTACCCCGCCCTTTCATGACCACAATTTCTTTCTCACCTGGACTAAGCAACCTCAGTTCACCAAGTCCTTTCTCCCTCAGTTTTTTTCCCCCTGACCTCTATACTGTGTCAACACTGTCCAGCATCAGCCTCTTTATTCCCAAACGTCTCTTGGCTTCATGACTCTGTTATTCTCTTCACTTCTAGCACCCTGCTGACCAGTTCTTTTGCTTCCTTGCTGCCTCTTCTCCCTCTTTCCACAATCAAACTGTGGATTTTCATAAAAGCTTGATTCTTAGGCTCTGCTCTTCTAGATCATTTAGTCAGTCATTTGTCCAATCATCGCACATTTAACAGTCAATCACCAACCCCAATGATGCTCACCCAAACTCTGCTATCCAAATTCAAATATTCAAGTTGGCCCCAGGGCATATTTGCATATGGATAATCAGTAACCAATATCTTAGTACCTCTGTGTCGATTACTTCCCCTTCTTCTCTCCTCTCTCTTACTACATTGCAAAATCTCTCTCTCTCTCTCTCTCTCTCTCTCTCTCTCTCTCTCTCTCTCTCTGTGTGTGTGTGTGTGTGTGTGTGTGTGTGTGTGTGTGTATGCATGTGTGCTACTTGGTAGGGACTATACTTTATCATTTAGCTGGTAAGTTTAATTTTAATTTGAACAATTAAGACCACACTCACCAAGATGGGTGAACCTCATTCAGTCTGTTGAGGTTCTAAATATACCATACAAAGAAGGAAAGTGGATTTTATCTCATCTATAATATAGTATTCATCTTCTCCTGTCATTGGTAATCCTCATTCTTGGCCCTAGGACTTAGGATTGGTTCCCTTAGTTCTCAGAACTTTGAAATGGGACTGGATTTCTTCCATTTGATTTGAATGTCTCCTTTGCAGACAGGAAATCATGATATTTCTCAGCATCTATAGTTAGATATGCCAGTACTCCAAAGTTTCAGTCTCTGTCTGTCTATCTATCTATCTATCTATCTATCTATCTATCTATCTATCTATCTCTGATGGCTATTTCTTGTTACCAACTTGACTATATCTGGAATGAACTACAATCTAGAAATGGAAGGCACAGTTGTGATGAGGTTCTTGAGGTGGGAAGATACACACCTTTGATCTGGATCTTGAGGTAAGATGACACACACCTTTAATCAAGACCTTGAGGCCACACATTCTGTTGGAATGCTATACAAGGGCAAAGAAAGAAGGAAGAGACTTCTTCACCTGCTTGCCCTCACCTCCCTCAGCCCATCCATTCCTTCTTCTAGATCTCAGCAGACAAGCTGAGACACCCAGCTTCATGGAATTGAGTAGCTACTAGGTTCTTAAACTTTACATTCATAACTAGGCATTGTTGGACTACAGCCTGCAAGTCATTCCAATAAATTCTCATATTATATATGGAGGGGGGATGGTAGGTATAGAGAGATTCATTTCATAAGTTCTGTGACTCTAAAGAACCCTGACCAATCAACCCCTATCTATCATTCATTATCTATATATCATCTATCCATATCTATCTACTTACCTCTCTTTTATCTGCCTACTGATCTGCTGCTGGTTTTGTTTCTCTAGAAAATGCTGACTGATACATGCATTCTCTATCTCCACTAAACACTATCACCCAAAGCCAACCTACCCAAACATTCAAACAACTCAAATATGTACCACAAACCATGACATGAGTTGAATAACTGTGAACCTTCAGCATGTGCTGCATTTGAGGACATTCAAACTTTTCTGCTTGTACCCATTGGCCTAATCTTTGCTTTTATAGTTCTTCAATTTTGCTCACAACTGCTGTTCAAAAGACTGCCCATTGTGAATATAGTACTTCTCTGATCCTCACTGCAGTTCTGCATCTCTGGTTTGTGGCCCTTCATTTTATGTAGGATTCTTGGCCTAGTCAGTGTGAGTACTGACAATAAACTACTGCTGACAATAATCAGTGATTTTATATGGGTTTCTGTATCCCATTGGTCAAGAACTCAGCCTGACTGAGAATTATTAGCCCTGTTTGACATCCACTTTGAGATGATTTAGGGAAAGAGACTTAGCCATTCTAGGCTTCTGTTCCCTCATATGAAAAATAACAAAAATACATGAACTATGACTTAGGGTTGGATGAACACATAGCATAATACATGTGAACCACTTAGCATAGAACCAACCCCATAATGAGTGCTCTGTAACATTAGCTGTTATCATTATCAGTGTATCTTCCTTACCATGCTGAATCCAACTTCATAGTATGTTTATTTGCTGGAATGAACATTGAAGCAGCCATGCACTGGAGAATGAACACAATCTGTGCTGGATGTAATGACTTGCTGGGGACAGACAAGTCTTACAGATAAATGTTATCAGGCAAACGGATAGTATCACAGGACCAGGCTCTCCCCTTCTGTTTACCTGCAGTTGTGTCCAGGTAGAGTGACAGGAGCATTAGTGGTGCTTCATAAATGTGTGTGTGTGTGTGTGTGTGTGTGTGTGTGTGTGTGTGTGTGTGCATGTACGTGTGTTGAACAAACTTCATAGAATCCTCAAACTAGAAACATGAGTTCAAGACTCTATACAGTGTTCAATTCAGGGTTATGAATAAGTTTCTAAGTCAAAGGAGGCCCAACTCTAGGGTTCTTTCTCATTGTGGATCCAAGATGGATCCTGATGAAGACTGAACAGAAATGGGAAGTGGCTGGGTAGTTTTTGATCTTCATCACTGATTTGGCTTCTATTTTCTACTGCACATGGACAAGAGATTCTCCTAAAAACACAATCCAGCAGTGATGATGCATGGATGGTTACTGGTTTCAAGTAGTATCTTAAGAGAATACATGGTTTAACCACTGAAATTTAAAAAATAGAGCTTTGTTTTGTAACACTCCTTGTCCATTAAACTATTTCCAACTTTAACATTAATAGAAATGTATTTCCAAATGTATGTAGATATCAAGGTCTAGTCCTGAGATGAAAATGTAAAGTGAAACAAATCTCCACTGTATCTTCTATCCTGAAAGGTAACTATTTTCCCTGTTTCACTTTAATGCACTATTCTCAGAATACTCACCCAACAGAGTGGCATACATAGGCTCATGATCTTCTAGGGTTTCAGAGTTCAAGATCACAGTTCCTTCATTTTGTAAATTTTTCCTTTGCTTAAATAGCCCCAATCCCTGCATCAACTGACCAAAATATCCCCGGGTAAACACAGTAAAATCTAGGTTTACTGGGGTAAGATCCTCTCAAAAATGCTATAAAGATGTTTGCTAATTGGCTTTGAAATGTCAAAGTCTTAGATTTGTATATGTCGCGTGTGTTGTCAAAAGACAAATAGCTACTCTCAACTTCATCCTAAGAAGGAGGTTCAATGCATATTGTTCTCTGATGGGCAAGCAGATAATAGCTTTAACAGATTTCAAACATTCATTGTATAGACTGCTTAGTGATTGTCATCCATTAACCTGCTCCTACTGAATGTCATCATGTTTTTTTGTTTTTGTTTTTGTTTTTTCAGTTCAGCCACCTATATATTTCTATCCAGATGGAATTTTTAATTTTTAGATGATTTATGTGTAACATTACACAAGATTGTTAAAAATAATAATGGTAAGACAGTTCTTTCCCTCAGAAGTCTGTTTTATTCTCTTACTGTTTTCAAAAACTTGGATTGGTGAACACTTTTGGAAAAGGTCAAGATCATAAATATTTTAGGTTATGTTGGCAAAAAGACAAAGTCAAGGGTATTGTGTAGGTAGGTGTGCAGACAAAAGAAAGAAAATCTTCCACATACACTTTATTCATGAAGTTAAAGGGCATATTTATGAACACTGAAACTTGAACTTCATAATTTGTAATTAATTTTAAGATGTAAACACATCTCATAAAAATAGACTGGAAGAAGTGGTTGGTGGAATGGGTGGGAATGGTGGATCTGGTTGTGGTTTTTCAAAATCTGTTAGAAAATAGAGCAAGCTTATGAATTCCCATTCCTACCTTCAAAGGGAAATAAAATTTGCCTTCAAATGTCTCTGAATCAGATTCCCATGCTCTGTTAGGTTCATTACACAACAACAATAATAAAACAGTCTATTTTACAGAGTCAAGACCTTGCCAAGCAGTTACAAGTCACAAAGCTAAATTAAACCAGTAGATGCGAAATACAGAGGGAAGCAAGGGAATGTTCACATTGACTAAAAACTAAAGAGAGGTGCCAGAGCTGACTCCTTCAAGGGGATCCTGAAGCATAGTCAACAGGTTGTTTTTTCTCTCTATGTGGTTTTTAAAATCTATCTTATGCTGACATTTCCCTGTGTGCAGATTTCATCTTCAGCCACCACGAAAAGCTCTTCTACCCATGGTAGAAAATTTGAATCCAGGCAGCTTGAGGCTCACACTCTGCCTGTTTATTCATCTCAAGAATGGCCAGTCTCTATTTTTGGTTGAGGATTCACAATCCCGGGGTGGGTGACATAACAGATGCTGTCAGCCCTTCACCTACATCCCCTCAGGCTCATGTCCATCTTCAAGGCTTGATTCTCACCATGAGCTGTCACTCATCACAATAAGCTCCTACATCTTTTTGTTGGAGGACTTGCCCTTGGGCAGCTGGAACCAGCATGGATACACTTACAGATGTCTAAAAGTGCTTGGAAATCTGTTTCTGGGCAGGTGTCTTTTATTAAACAATGACAGACAGGTGTAGGAATAGACTCTTAGTGCCTTGCTCAAAAGCAAATTGTAGCCTGCACAACATTTGGAACCCTCTTATAAGAAGGAGTCCAGAGTATCTGTTCAGCAAAGAGTGAATGTACCTGGAGGAAATTACAAGCTTTAGAGAGGACTACTCCAGGCTTGTTGGCTATAGGTTGGCATTTGAGAATGTGGGCATCAGCAGATTATCCAGCATCCTCTGATAAAAGTCACTCTACCTAATCATGTGTGGATGCTGGATACCAGCTTTTCTTAGGGCATTTGGAATTTGGGTATGTGCTGGGCAGAAACTGCTCACATGACTGGCCCCAATGAGCTTTCTTATTTGGCCACACCCATAATTTGTCACATTTTCTCTGAGAGACAGGCCATAAAGTCATATAGTTCCCTCTTTCTTTATATGCTTTTTTTTTCTGATTTCACTTGGTATTCAGCTGCTGCAATAAAGTATAGCCATGGTACAACTATATGGGTAATACTTCTGGTGAGCTTTTGAACCTGGGTAGGTTGGATGACTCACATCACTGTTCCCTTCACAGTACACATCCTCCCACTATATCCTTGCATGAAACTCCTTTTCTGTATCAATTAATCTCTTCCTCCTCAGCTTTCAGCTACATTGTTTTCCTTAGGCACATTTCCTAATAAATCACTTCACACTACTCTCCATGTCATGTCTTCTTGGCAGGACTGAATCTAAGATTCTGATTATCTTAATCCATAACTAACCACTGTGACCATGGGAGTTGGGTACTGTGACAGTGTAAACCTTGGTAACCTATTCATGTCTGAATCCAGGAAGAAAAGAGCAGATCACCAGGAGGTGAGGCGAGGAGGGCAAGTGCTAGATACCTGTAGGTAGTAGCTAATCCACATACAGCATGGTTTTTCCCTGAAGATATAGTGTGTTATAGGATGAAATGTCTTGTTTTTTGTTTTGTTTTGTTTTGTTTTTTTGTTTTGTTTTGTTTTGTTTTGTTTTCCCAGGGAAGAGTCTTACCTAAAAATTCCTTGTGTATCCATTATTGATCTTTTTTTTCTCAAAATTTCACCTAGTATTAGTAATGAAATTAGAAAGTAATAAATGCCTTATTGATATGAATATACTCAGCATTTTGTGAGCTTGTGAGTGATTGTCCTCCCTCTTTAGCTTTTCAGTTTCTAACTCAAGCTTTCAAGAAGGAGGAAAAAAAAATTATTTTGTATCATAAAATTTTCAATGAAACTCTAAATTTAAATCCATAATACCTGAAAATATATTGGAATAATTTTATTGGGATAAAATTCCATCTTGAGTTTACTGATCTTGAAAAATAAAATACTGACTTATAAGGAGTTTGAGACTTCGGCATGTCACACTAGAAATGTTTTCAGATGGTCCTCTTACTTTCTCAACAGTAGTCAGGAAATATCTTTGATTATTTTTTTCTCCCTTAATTAGGATTTTTTAAATCTTTTTATGACAAGCTACGGTCATAAATAAAGTCATTCACACTGAAGTATTTCATATGACTCATATATTTTCAAAATGAAATAAAAGGTATTTTTACTCTTACCTGTGATTAATATTATCAAGGCTTTTTAACAACCATCTTCATAGCATTTGCTTACTACCAATACCTTGCTCATAACTTTTTAAACTTAAAAAATATTTCATAAATGTCTTCCTAGGACCTAACAATTATATAGAAAACAACCGCCTTGTTACAGTGACTTTATAATATTCATTGTTCCCATCACCATTATCATTGCTATTACTTTTTAGATATTCATTTATTAATAGTGGCACTTATGTTATTTCTAATTTTTCACATCCCAGATAACTACTCAAGGAAGCATCAAGCTACATATTCCTCCATGAAATTTTGAGATGTTTTGTAAAATAATTTCCCACAAATTGATTGGCTGAAATAAAGCATAAGCACATTTAAATTTTTGAAAGTATATTGAAAGAAGCTCCATATATATTTTTAATTCCCTCACCAAAATACAAGAGTATCAGTTTTACTGTATGCAGAATAACATTTCAGGTCTTAAAACAAGAAAACTGTAGTTTGAATTTACATGATTTGAGAAATAGATACTTGAAGTATCCTTTCAACTACTTGTCTACCTTAATGTATTAATATTTTCTGTAAATTTCCTAACTTAAAATTAAATATAATGAAGCTTTTACTAATAAGATTACTTCATAAATGCTACCTATTAACTGTATGCCAGTCATAGATATACTTTTTCTCATTTTTGTTTTTTTTTGCTTTTAATGCATACTTAAAATTTGTTTCAAACTTTAAAACATTTGGAATCTAACTTACTCATTTTGTGACTTCTGTGTTTTTTAGTTTTTTAGAAATGTTTCCTCAAGGGTGTATTACTAATACATTTTCCTGTTTATAATAATAAAATTGGTACAGTGCTTGCATCTCTGTCTTTGCATCACTTTGCTGCTTCTTTGATGCTTCCTCTTTAAAACATGTTGCCCCTTATCGTCAAATTCCACTTAATCATCACTTAGTCTAACTAAGTACATTTCTTCCCTTTCATCTTTTCTCAAAGCCCATCTTCCATTCTCATAAATTCCTTATCCGAGTTTCACTCAATTTGCTTAATTGGTTCCTCTCTGCACCTAAGGCTTTGGAGGGAGCATGCTTTTCAAGTACTGATTCATTAGTTATGTGAAGAAGATGATCTCTGTCCTTTTTACATAATGCCCTGCTTTCCAACTCAATTAATGGGGTCCATGTTTCTCACCCCATCACACAAAAATTTCCAATTTGCACCCATGTCACTTATGTATCTCTTTCCATGGGGCAAATACGCTGTTTCCACTTTCCTCTTCACCCACAGTAGATTTCCCTTCTTGGCTTCTTATATTATTAATTCCTAGCTATCTATTTTAGTATGTTAGCTTCTTGGGGTTGTCATAGAAGACTATCATGTACTGGATGGCTTAAATATAGAACTTTGTTGTCTTAACAGTTAGGAGTTTAGAAGCTGAAAACCAAGGTTTCCATAGACTGTTAGTAAGACTTTTCTAAGCCCTGCTTTTTATTTTCATAAGGTGATCACGCTGTGTAAATCTGCATCGATTTTCTTTCTAGGCAAACAATATTATGTAATATTATGTCCAATATAGTCATTTTAAGTAAGTACACTATCAATGGCCTTATTCCCAAATATATGATGAGATGCTAAAAGTCATGACATCAACAAGTGAAACTTGGAGAAGATGAGAACACAACTGTTATTACCCAGCTATAAGGTCATATGAGCATGTTGTTGACCATCCAAATGCACAAAATAACAGATCATCTGAAGTCTTCTACAACATGCTAGTACAGTCCCCAGCTTTTAGTCCAATGCTTTAGATCCTCTTCACTGTCCCTGAACTAGTAAAAGCCACCATTCAGTTTACCTTAAACCCTAAAATACATTGATGCTGCTAAATCACAGCTACTAAATGTTCAGTGACTTTCATTTCCCATGGATGAAATTCAAGTAACTTACTCTGGCATTTCAGGCATTGATTTTGAGTTTTGTCTTCCCTTTAAAAGTCTGAAAAAAGGTTTAGAATCATGTAGTATGTTTTTAGAAGAAATCTTAACTAGATTTTGAGAATACTGAAAGAAGAGAGTGTTGCTAAGGGAATTGTGGCTAATGAAACTAAGGGTTGATTGAATTCTGCTAGACTCCATGCAGAACAGGTTTCATAAATATCCATTTGATTGGCCAGAGTGGTGGAATTTATAGCTAAGATCTCACTCTCTTATTCTCTACCAGTCAAAGTTTGTCCCACATGGCTGTGTCAGAATGTTTAAGTAGGTTCTTTAGGAAATGACAGAAGTATAGCAGGCACAGGTCAGAGTAAAAGCTCTCATCAGCTGATCCAAAGTGCTGTCATATCATGATTTTGTACAGCTGTTGTGGCAGTGACCCAGATGAGCAAACATAATGCATGGAGGTTAGAGATGAAGCTACTGAAGGAGAGTGTGTACCTTCCTAGGACAAATTTCAAAAGTTTTCTTGGTTATTCTCAAGTCTGATCATACAGAGTAGTATACATTACTGGTATTGGTATGGCCCTCATAAAGCATAGGGAGTACAAAAAAAGGATGATATTCAGGAAACAGATGATAAAAGATAATGTGCTCTACTTGAAGAATTGCTTGGAAGAGCCTCAGACAACTTAAGATAGAATTGTTCTTCAAATTTAGCCAGCTAAAAAGAAATTAGGAACTATCTAAAAGCTATTTTCAGGGTCATAAATAGGCTAATGCAAGTGAAAAAAAGAAAGAGGCTTATAAATCATGCATTTACGTATTTAAGATGCATGATGTGTTTGTGTTGTTTTAGCACATGTATGTGTGTGGTGCATGTGCATATGTACCCAGTTCAGGGGTCAATGCTGGGTATCTTCCTCTATCACTTACTGAATCTAGAGCTCATTGATTGCCTAGCAAGCCCCAGGGATAGTTCTGTCCCTTCCTTGACCCAGCTCTGAGGTTATGGGTCATCACTGTCAGCTTTTTGCCTGGGTGCTGGCAACATAACTTGGGCCTTCATGCATAGATGGCAAGGACTTCACTGATTAAGCCTTCTCCCCAGCTTCAGATAAAATAATTTAAGTAACATTTATACTTACCAGTATATATCAGGTGATAAAAATAAATGAAAAAGAGGATTCAAATAATTAGTTTATCACAGAAGACAAGAAAAAGAATTTCAAGGAGTCAGGTGCTGTGGAGCTGTGAAGAAGGTGAAGGAGATGAGTGCAAGCTGTTGTGATTGCCGATCAGTTGTGCTGAGACCAAGAATAGCTGCTGGAAGAGATACCCTAATGATGTGCTGAAGAATGTTTTGAATGCATCCTAAGAACTCAGTGCTCTGTGTTACCTCAAACTCCACATATCTGCTCAAGAGGAGCATATTTCAACTGGGAATTTAGAACACATGATATAAGACACTGACATTATAAAATTGTGTATGCTTAACATTTTAGAAGATTAGAGAAAAAAAAGACCATTTCATAATAGTGTCAGGATATTGACAATGATGGGGGTAAGTACAAAACATTTTCATTCCTTCTTATTGTTGAGAAATATTTTGTGGCATGAAACCTGCAGTGTGGTTATCATTCACTAGCTATACAGTTCAAAATGTTATGAACAAAAGCTCCAACAATCAGTAGTATTAAGGTTTTATGTAAACATTTTTATTTTTCTGGGATGAATGCCTAGGGGTGCAATTCTAGGTCACATGGTAATTACACAGTAGTTTTAAGAAACTTCAAAATTGAGTGACTTTATTTTTTGTATTTCTATTGGCAATTAGTTAGTGATCTATGATTTCTACCATTTCCATTATGGCTAATCATAATAGAAATTCTTTGATTCTTTTATTTACTCTGTGTAACTTTCTTTGGTAAAATGCCTTCTGTGTCTTTTGCGCAGCCCCCAACTTTATCACTTTTAGACTAGAGAATATTGAGTGTCATTATCAACTATTCACTCATTTTGTAAAACATTTTCCAATTTTTCTTTTAAAAGCTGTATGTTGTTCTTATTCAAAACATTACAGTAGGAGTGTATACGTGATAGAGCATGTATTTTGCTTATTTAGTGTTATTTCTCTATGTTGTATTATTTTATTTTAGATAGGGGTGAGTTTGCCTCCCTCATTATTGCTATTCTGACTAAATTAATCTAATCCCTTTAGACAACTTATTCAAACTGATCTTGTATGTGAGACTAAAGTTTCTTTCAAGGTTCTTGTTCTCTCTAGAAGCAACCTAGATCCATCCTCAAATGAAGAATGGATAAAGAAAATGTGGTACATTTACACAATGAAATACTACTCAGTGGGGAAAAAAGATGAAATCTTGAAATTCACAGGTAATAGATGAAACTAGAAGAAACCATCCTAAGTGAAGTAACCTAGACACAGAAAGAAAAACATGATATGTACTCACTCATAAGTAGATATTAGACATAGAGCAATCCACAACTCCAAAGAAGCTAGGAAACAAGGAGGAATCTAGGAGATACATACATGAACCCCTGGAGAAGGGGAAAGAGACAAGATCTCCTGAATAAATTGGGAGAATAAGGGGAGGGAGAAGGGACAGAGGAGAAAGACAAAGAGAGAAGGGGAGGGGGGAGGAGAACATGAGGGATCAGGAAGGTCAACTTGGAGGGGAAAAAGCAGAGGAGAGCAAGGAAAGAGATATCTTAATAGAGGGAGCCATTATGGGCTTAACCAGAAACCAGGCACTAGTGAAATCTCCAGGGATCCACAAGGATGACCCCAACTAAGAAACTAAGTGATAATAAAGAGGATACCTTAAATGTCCTTCCCCTATAATAAGATTGATGACTACTTTAAATGCCATCATAGATCACAGCTAAGTACTGAGCCAAACTCCTAGAATGTAGTTGTAGGGAGGGAGGAATGATGAGCAAAGGGGTCAAGACCATGCTAGGGAAACTCACAGAAACAGCTGATCTGAGCAAGTGGGGGCTCAAGGACCCCAGTCTGTCAGCTGGGGAACAAGTATAGGACTGAACCAGGCCCCCCTGAAAGTGAGTGTCAGTTGGGGGACCTGGACAGGCTATGGGGCCTCTGGCAGTGAAACCAGCATTTGTCCCTAGTGCATAAATGGGCTTTGGGAGCCCATTCCCTATTGAGGGATACTCTCTCACCCTACATACACAGAGGGAGGACCCAGGTCCTGCCCCAAATTATGTGACAGACTTTGATGACTCTCCCATGGGAGGCCTCACCCATCCTGGGTGGGGGATGGAAGGTTGGTGGAGGGAATGGGAGGATGGGAGGCAGAGAAAAACTGGGATTGGTATGTAAAATAAGATTGTTTTAATATACATAAAAATTAATTTAAAAAATAAAAGAGTCTTGTTCTCAATAAAACTCTAAGCAAAGCTACCTGCAAGACAAGAGAAACAATAAGTGTAGTCTATATAAAATAAGTCATTTTCATTTCTGCAACAAAGGGCAGTATTGAGGTGGGGTGATTTTGTCCTTTGGCAGAGTAAATATTTATTATCTTTATCTAGATTATCAACAATCTAGTTAAATGTCTGCTCTCATATTCTATGGACACATTGCAACCTCGTCTTTTCAGTTTCACATTTGGGAAGGAAAGGCCAGGTAATCTCAGAGAGGGAATTGAAATTCACATAGGATTAAATAACACAAGGTTATAATGACAGAACGACTGACTTCAATACCTGAGTATTGTAGAATAGAGCCTTCTAAGGTGGCTTCCATCAATGTTATCTGAATATTGATGTCTATCAACACTGCCAGGCGTGTAGCACCATCTCTCATTCTTCAGCATATAGAAGAGTGTCTGACACACTGTAGACTGTTGAAGAGGAAACAAACCAAACAGTAAGTGTACCATAATAGCTTAATAATGTCTAGCAATTATTGCAATATTATTTATTAAGCTCAATAATATTTAAACCATCAGAATATACTGATGTGTAGTACCTTAGTAACTGAAAAGAAATCTGAAAAGAATAAAAGAATAAAGTCTTTCTTGACCTCTCCAGCCCTAAATTTTTCATTAACAGTGTAACTTTCTGCCATGCGTTATATATTCACTTACTTGTGTTTATCATCTCTACCATACAATCTGCCAAGTCAGCACCTTTCTTTTGTCCACTGCCATACTCCAAGCACATGGAGAAGCACTGATAATTAATAAGCACAGACAGACATTTTTTCAACTGAAAGAGTAAGAATTCATACAGGCATGCACATAATGCTGTAGAAATATATACTAGAATCATATTTTAAAAACTAAAACAACAGTTTGAAGGGAAAACTGTGGCTGATGGGTTATTTTCACTTCTTAATCTTTGTGCTTATATGATATTTGAAGTTGTAAAAGCATGAACATAATTGCATATTACTTTAAAATTGTGTTTCAGTAAACACTTGCTGACGCTAGACACCTTACTGGTGTATTAGGATTCCTGAAAAAAAGAGCTGAGCTACTGTTATTTCCAGTCTTACAACAAAGAAAAGACTGAAGACTGAAAATAGATTCTTTTAAACAGGCCTACCCAAAAACAAAAACAAACAAACAAACAAAAAACACATGTTGCAGGACAAACATGATCACAGACAAATTTCCCAATGTATTTTGTCTGGCTTACAATTAAAAACAACAACAAAAACACATCCCACAGAATTAACTAACCAGGGCTCACAGGGGATCAGAGATTGAACTGTCAATCACGGAGCCTATATAGATCTGACCTATGTCCTTTGCATATATGTTAAGGTTGTGTAGCTTGGTGTTTTGTGGGACTCCTAACAGTGGGAGTTGGGGTGTCTCTGACTCCTTTGCCTGCTTTGAGGACCATTTCCTCCTACTGTGTTGCCTTGTTTAGCCTTGATATGAGGATAAGTACCTAGTCTTATTGTAATTTATTATATTTGCTTGTTATTACTAGGAAGCCTGCTTTCTCTTTTCTGTAGGTAAACAGAAGAAGAACGGTCTGGGAGAGGGGAAAAGAAAGAGAGAGGTACTGGGAAGTGGCAGGGAGGAGAAACTGTGGTCAGGATGTAATATATGAGAGAATAATAATAATAATAAACCCATACAAACTGGGGATAGAGGAGGGTGTCATATGCCTTTAATCCTAGCACTTGGAAGGCAGAAGTACAGGGTTATCTGAGTTCAAGGCCAGCTTGATCTATAGAGCAAACTCCAGGATAACCAAGGGTACACAGGGAAATGCTGTCTGGAAAAACAAAACAAAGAAAGAATATGCAAAACACAAAAATGCAAGTTAAACAGTCAATAGAGAAAAGCATCACAACCAGAGTCAGATACCTCCAGGAACTAGGAATTTCAGGCAAGCAACTTAAAACATGTGTGACTAATTAGTATACTGAGGCTTTTAATGAAAAGGTAGACACCATGCAACAACATGCTGGTATACTAGAAGATGCAAATTCTGAAAATAGTAAAAAAAAAAAAAAAAAAACCAACAAGCCACTGTGAAGGAAACAGAGAGAGAGAGAGAGAGAGAGAGAGAGAGAGAGAGAGAGAGACAGAGAGAGAGACAGAGAGACAGAGAGAAACAGAGAGAGAGAGAGAGAGAAACAGAGAGAGTCCAATGGGATTGTTAGTAGCCTGGACAACTGAGAACAAAAGTAACTAGTTGAAAGATATACTAAATAGAAGTTCACAGACTAAAATACAAACTAAAATAATTTTATAGAAATAGAACAGAATGGTTGAGAAATGTTGAATAATTTCTAAAGGGGTAAACATGCTTAACTAGAATACCAAAATGGAAATTTATTTGAATTAATAATGACTTAGTACTTTCAAAATATGGATAGACAACAAACTAAAGATCTAAGAAACTCAAAGATAATCATAAAATACACATATAGAAAAGTGCAGACAGACATATATTCTTATTGCAGAAAACCAAAGAAAATTTCTCATGGAAGGATGGTATAGGGGAGGTTGTTGGGAGGTATGAGAAGATGGAAGGAAGAGGGAACTGGGATTGATATGTAAAATAAGATTGTTTGTAATTTAAACAAGATTTATTAATAAAACATTTTAAAAGATTATATTGAAAGCCAATGGTGTAATGAGAATATCTTTCTTACAAAGGAAAAAAATGATTTCAAAGTTGCTAAAGACATCTCTTTAGAGACCATGCAAACAATAAGAGAATGGAATGTATTGAAATGTTAAAAATGAATGATTGACAAACCTGGAATTCACGACCCCCATGGAAGTATATAAAGTATGGACAATGAAGGCATTATCAGTCAATAAAAACAGCAAGAGTTTATGAAAGTAAAGCATCACTTTGTAAATTGTTAGGAGTGGCCAGGACTACAGCTCTAGCTTCATTGAGCACTTGCCTTGGATGTGTAAGTACTCTGGGTTTGATTCCTAGAGCCACAAACAATTTAAAATAAAATGTTACAAGAAGTTCTCCTAAGAAGGATGGTGTAGGTCAGAAATCCAGACCTACACAGAGAAAAGAAGAAGCCCAGAAAAAAAAAAAGGCATAATAAAGGTTTGTTTTTCTTGTTCATGGTTAACCATATTGATGTCTTAAAAGTACCCATAACAACAACATAATAAGTGACTGAGGTGTAAGAAATGAATAGAGAAGTAAATTTTGTAAAAGTTAGAAGAATTTATAACACATATGAAAAGTGTACTTGTGAAGGATTGTGGTGGTGTTTAAAGGCATATTTAGAATCTTGTAAATGCATATTTCAAACTTAAAGGCAAATACTAAAATACAATTTGTGTAGTTTCTGTGTTCAGAGGAAAAAGAATAAATCATATAAAACATTAAAATATACTCAGACAAGGAAAACAATATAGAAATAAAACAAAAAAGCCAATAAGAATACAAAGGGTAGAGTATACAAACATATCAGGTGCCAAGCTGAATTTATAAATGGACAGAGAGTGTGAAAATAAACAACAATGAAAATTAGCTTTCAACTACATATTCTCTATTACAAACTTACTCTAAATTAAAGCACACACACACACACACACACACACACACACACACACACAAAGAAATATTAAACAAATATAGTTATTCAGAAAAATATAAGGAAGGGAGAGGAGCTGTATTAATTTTAGACAAAGAGAGCATCGGATAGGAAGGGTATTGCTGACATTACAAAATGAAAGGTCAGCCTTTCCAGAAGACATAACAGTCATTAAGGGTATGCACCTGAGTGTCAAAATACATGAGGAAAATCCTGATAGAACAAGAAAAAGAAGACAGGTCCACTGTTCTGGTTAGAGAGTCGACACCCTTTTTACAGTCATTGTTAGATCAAGCAGGCAGAAAATCAGTAAGGATAGAGTTCACTCAAACAACACCATCAGTCAACTTGATCTCACTGGCATTTATGGAAGTCCCTATCCAGCTGCAGAATAAACATTGTCTTAAGCTCTCATGGGAAATCTGTCATGATAGACCATGTTCCAGTCCTCAAGACACACCCTGACATGTTTAAAACAATAACAACCATACAAAGTATGTGCTCTGACCCAAACTGAATCAACAAAGAAATCAGTGACAGAAAGATCATTGTAAAATTCCAACATGTTTGAGGGTTTGACAACAGGCAAAAAATGACACTTAAGACAAAAGAGAAATCTCAAGTGAAAAGAAAGTAAAACCATTTTGAAGTAAATGAAAATGAAAATAAGCCATTACATACAATTGTAATTTAAAATTAACAACCCAACACCATTTAAAATAGACAAAAAAATAATAATAACAAGGATGCCATGTGGTGGTGGGTGGCTGCCTTATCAGGTAAAGTAGTAGTTTCACAATTGTGAAGACCAGAGTTCAGATCCCAGTTGTCCACATAAATGCCAGAAGATAGTAGCTGTAATCCTAGAGCAAGCAGGAAAGGTACAAGCAAGGAACTCTCCAGAACAAACTAGCTAGTCAGACTACCTGAACTGGGTGGTGCCTTCCTGGCTCAAGCAAGAAACCCTGTTTCAATACACAGACTGAAGACACCCAGTGTCAACCTTCACCCATTATATGCATGCATACACATTTGGGCCCACACGTGTGCCAACACACATCACACACACACACACACTCACACACACACAAACACACACACGGAGGAAAATGTTGCAATTTTCAAAGTATAAATCTTATAAAATAAATACATAGTCACGGGTAGAAAACTATAGAATTCTGATGATAGGAACCAACGGAGAGCTAGGGGTAGGAAGAAGATTCAATATTTACAGCTTAAAAGACCATATTGATAAGACACAGATTCTTCCTTGTTGATATATCCAGCCAACACAATCCAAGTGAAATTGTCTGCAAGCTAGTTAGTAGCTATCCATGAACATATGTTTTATCTTATATGGCGACTCAGTCCACTTTGTGATGGCATAACAGGATACATGAGAATAGATTATTTATAAAGAATTAAGACATTTATCTTCCTGATTTAAGGTAGAGACAGCAGAAGTTAGCAAGAGGCCTCTTACACCACTGTCACATGACAGTAGGCAGAAGGACAGGTACATAAGAGAGCAAACAAACTCCTGTAAGTTCTTTTCCTAATAGATTTAACGGGTTAAGATAGTAGTAGATACTTATGACCTAAATACCACCTGATCTCTCAACACTCCTGCATTGTAATTACATTTCCAGAAAAAAAGGGGGAGACATATTAAAAGCATTGGAAAAAAATCAAAAGACCCTGAATATCCAATATAAAGTTGAAAAAGAGCCAAGTTGGAAGACCAATACTATCCAACCTCAAGATATCTGGGAAATTGAAAGGACAGATATCAGTGAAATATAAGAGGGAGCCCAGAAAAAGAAAACCTATTTTGCTAAATAGTTCATTGATCCCTGACAGTAACAGGAAGTCACTTCAATGAAGAGCATGTAGTTTATAGCCTTTTTTTTAAACAAATGGTACTCAACATTGGATATCTATTTGCATAAGCATTATCAACTTATACATGCAACTTATACTTTTCAGAAAAATTCAACATGGACCATATATTCAATACAAAATACACAAGTAGAGAATTTCTGGAAAATACAAGAGAAAAATCTAAGAGACATTGAGCTTAAAAATGAACTTCCAGATAAAGTACCAAAACCAAGATTCAATAAGGAAAACATGGACTAATGAGATAGCTCAGTGAGTAAAAGGACTTGCTACCAAGCCCAACAACCTGAATTCGAAGCCTGGTACTTCGATGAAAGAAGAAGAAAACTGACTCCCACAAGTTGTCCTCCTCTGACAAATGTGATGTGACACATGTATGTAGACACATACACTAAAACCAATTAAACATTTTTAAGAAAAAAAAACATGGATTTTATTACAATTTAAATCTGTTTTTTAAAAGACATTACTAATAGAATTAATCTAAAAGGTAACATACTTGAGTAAATACTCATAAAATACATAACTGGTATAGGCTTTGTATCCAAAATATAAACATGAATTATAATACATAACAATAAATATACAACTGAAATTCACATAAGACCCAAACAAGCATTTCTTCAATGATGATGAAGAGATAGGAAATATGCATATGAATAGAAGCTCAACATCATATATCACACGAAAATTATAAAGTTAAACAATAAAGAGGCACCCTTATTTACTAATCTAAATAAAATCCAAACATGACACAACAGAAGCAAGGGTTTAAAGCAAGAAATCTGAATAATTGCCGAAGGGGAAACAAGTGGTTCAGCCCCTTTGGAATATCACCTGATAGTTTTTCACAGTTAGTTATACCATAAGATCCAGCAATTACATTACTGCATATTACCTAACTGATTTGAAAATCAGTTATATTCACACAGCTGTACATATCAACTTTATTCCTAAATTCCAAATAACAGGAGTAAGCAATATGCCTTTCAAGTAATGAATTTACAAAAAATAAAACTACAGTACAGTTATACAATGGAATATTATGCTGCAAAAAAACAAGTGATATATGAAGATATCAAAAGAGAGTGAAACGTAAGTGCACATGGCTAAGTGAAGACAGCCAGTTTGACAGTATTGCATATTTCCCAATTCCACACATATCATTTTAGGAAACAATAAGCAGGGAAAGCATTATTGATTAATAGGCATTTGAGTGAAGAAGAAAAGATTGACTGGGTAAAACAAAGAAGTTTCTAACAATTAAATTATCTATATGCCAAATATGTATTTTCTCAAAACCTATGTAAATTTAGAACATAAAATTTGAAATTTTTAAAACAATTTAGAAAAATTGTAGTACCCCATAAAGAAAGGCTGACAATGACAAGAGCACGTATCTGCATTACAAATGTGTAAGGACCAATCTAAAGGGCTGAGGGGACAGCAGTGCATAGAAACTGAGATAGTGATTGTGTGTGGTACTTTAGAAAAAGCAAGAAGAAAGGATTTTTTAAAGGTTTGCCCTAAAGGAAAGGTGAATGTTTGCAATGATAGTTGGTTTAATCTGGTCAAAACATGACACAATATACACATACATTGAAACATCATGTTGCTCTATTAATATATATTTGCTGGGGGAGGGGGGCGGTGTTCAAACTTCAAGCTGAAGATCAGAAAAGCAAAGCAATTGGTCGCTAGCTCTTACTCTACCTCAGAATGAAAAGTGATCCTGGCTCCACAAATCCTCAGAATTCAACCTCTCCTCCGTGTGGCTGGAGAATCAGTGAGCAGTTGCTCTTAGCAGTGGATCAATTTCCTGTAGTCTGTATGGCCTTGAACAAACAGATCTGTCTACCTCTTAATCCTGAGTTCTGGATTAAAGATATGTGACAGGCTTCTAAGACTTATGGCTGACTTTGCTTTCTGAATCCTCAGGCAAGTTTTAACAAATCATCAATAATATATTATCACAATTTCCCTTCTTTGTCTAATACAAAAAAACTACTAACACAAGAAAACTATATATAATAAGTAAATACAATACATACAGGCAATAGGTACATAACATTATTTTTTTAAAGTTCTAAGAGAATTAAAAAGTAATTGTTGTGAAAGCTTCATGACTAAAGGCAAAAGGAGTTACACAAAGTCCTGTGATTATGAGTGTCTGGATTAACAATTCAGAAAACATTGTATGCATATATACAGCAGATGGCAGTTAGTAAGAGCCAGGTGTTTTACTATTGAAGTGTGAATTTACAGATACACAGGAGGAAGCAAGATTGATTCACACAGTGATAAATCAGAATCACTGACATTGGTATGAATGCTGGGCAGTTTAATAAAGGCATAGCTCTTCACAGTATAGAAACATTTATTGATATAAGCATACTTGTAAGTATATATTTGTGTGTACTTCTTTGCCACATCAGCAAACAGTCTAGATACAACAGCATCTTAGTAGCAATAAGTAACAGTACTCACATCAGACCCTAGTACCATTTTCTAATAAGAAACACAAGGGATTTGGAGAAATGGTTGTCTTGTACTAAGGCACAAAATATATAACACACGTCTTAGATTATCTATCCTACAGTACCAGAGATTTAAAAAGTGATATTTTTTTTAAAAATCCAGTGAAACCAATTAAAGGAAAGTAATTCCTCTATCAATAAGTTGTATGAGAAAAAGAGTCTATAACCCAGCCAAAGACCAACATCTGAGGGCAGAGCAATCTGAGGCCAAAACTAAGGTAGTTTGAGACTATAACACACACACACACACACACACACACACACAACCCCAAATATCTTTACTTCTATTTCTAAGCCAACAAAAATTTGGATAAATGATAAATGGCACAAAATAAGCAACTTTATTTGCAGAAAAATTCCTAGTTATTTGTGTTGCTTCTCTGTCCTCAAGGAGGAGAACTATTAATCCTTGCTATCTAGATGTGAGTCCTGGTGACTTTCTTCAAAAATACCACAGGCTGAACAGGAAGCAGGGGAAGGAGCTGATGACAGACATACCTGGAAACACTCCTCTAGGTAAGATGACAATCAACGATGACTGATCTCATTTCTATGGATACCTTTGATATGATGTGATTAAAATGACATTCTTTGGCTTAGTACTTCCTCTTAAAGATTCATAAACTCTGTCTAACCAAGAAAACCCAAAATTCCAGTAGTGGAGAAACCTGGCACTCATCAAGGTGATCAGAAAAAAGAGAAATAGTCACAGTCAACAGGAGCCTTGGAAATCATGAGGGCTGATGTGGTGTTTTGGAGGAGATAATGGGACTTCTTAGACATTTGGTAAGATCCAAGGACAGGTGAATAAAGATGGATTTTAGCTAATAACCATATATCAATATCTGCTAGTTGATGGTAACAAATGTGCATCATACTAATGACATGCAATACTAATAGCATTGACGGGGTCCTCTCTGTTCTATCTTATTAATTTCTCTGTATATCTGAGTCTATTATTTAAAGTCTCTTTTCAAAACCTGGCTTTAGAACTAAACCTGTTCCAACATGATGAAACTAGTTAAACACTTCTATGAGAGGGGAGATAACCTAGTTTTTACATGAAGATGTTTATTACAGCTAACAAACTCTATTAGACAATAGAACAAGATGGTTTTGTATGCAGAGCATAGAAAACAGTACACAATATATAAAGCAGAGACACAATGGTGTTTACTTTTAGGTATCAGTTTAAGTAGATTAAAGAATGCCTAGAAGACAGATACAACATCTCTGGGTGTGTCTGTGAGTTTCCAAAAGTGATGACTTACACCAGGCACTCCCAGATCTTCACACCTTTGGTCTTGGCCTGAGAGTGGCATCATCAATTTGCCTTGTTCTGAGATTCAAACCTTGTACTGGCGTCCCATGGCTTCAGTGCCATAGACGTAATCTTTGGGGGGAATTTTTAACTCTCATAATCATCCAAAACAACTTCCCTAATAAGTCTTTTTTATTTGCCTATGACTGTTGGTTCTCCTCTGGAGAATGTGGACTAATAAAAAGGTTAATGATTCACAGGAATGGAGACATTTTAAATGGAAAAAAAACACACAGAAAATGAACAGGAGACCAATTTGTCTAATGCTGTGTGGTAGAAATAGATTTGAGTGTCTACCCAGAAGTTTGGTAATTTATCAAAATTGTTGCTTTTGCACTCCTCATAAACCTTTTAAGACCAATAGTTTATAGAGTATTTTTTTCCAGTAAGCTTGGGACAACCTATAAAAATAATACTGAACAGAGACTGAAATACTTTGATGTTGGTCATAAGATTTTTTTTCACCTTTAAAGCTATGGGGAAAAGTGTTTGTTTTAGAAATATAAAATTTTGGGAAATAGCGAGTCCATATGTAATTTGTTTAGTCATGAATATTCCCTATCTACTTCACCTCTTTTTAAAGTTACATTTCTAATTTGTATGTGTGTGGTGTATACATATGTATGAATTTGTGTTTGTGCACGTGTGTGGGAGGTACATGTGCTTGTATGCACTTGTGTGTGGAAGCCAAAGGTTACATTAGGTATCTTATTCTATCATTCTCTGTCATATTATTTTAAAAAAGAAAGTCTCCCATTGAATCTGGAGGTCATCAATTTGCCTTAATTGGTCAAGCAAGGAGCTATGGGATCCTCTTGACTCCATTTCTCTGGAACAGGGATTACAAATATGTGAAGCTGCACCCACTTTTTTTATTAAGTGCTAGAGATCTGAACCCAGGTAACTGCACTTGCATGGAAAATACTTTGGTCACTCAGCCATGTCTTTAGCTCCTGTAGTGCCTTTTAAATAAAAGATCAAATGTGTCTAGGTGTTATGTAGGGAGTTTTTTAACTGTAAAAAAGTATCAGAAGATGAAAAAGCAAACAACTTTAAACTTCCATATATCTTTTTTTAAAAAAAAATCATAGACATGACTGCATAGTGAGTCAGATCCTTGAGAGACCAGAGTGCTAACCATTGGAACCTCATTAATTCAGATCTTTCAAAATTACACTTGGTTAAAGCACTATAGAAGACACAGGTTTTAAATCCCCCATTTGTGGCTCTTACTTTACCTGTTTGAATATAATTTTTTTTTCTCTAACTTGAGACAAATGGCTTTTCAGTTTTATTGTAAAACTTAAAGAATAAACAACACTGTAATGAACCTGAACTCCTATGCTATAGTAAGCCCCAATAAATATCTAGTATTGTTACTTAAATGATTATTTAATAATAATAATAATAATAATAATAATAATAATAACAAGGTGCTTTCTTTTTTATTTAATTTTTTTTATTTTACATACTAATCTGTTTCCCCTCCCTCCCATTCTTCCAACTCCACACCCCTATCTCTCCCCCCATCCACTCCTCAGAGGCAGTAAGACCTCCCTTTGGAAGTCAACTAAGTCTGACAGGACCAAGCCCCTTCCCCCTCCCCATCAAGGCTGAGCAAGTTATCCCTCTATAGGGAATGGGCTCCAAAAAGTCAGTTCATGCACCCAGAATAAGTTCTGTTCCCACTGCCAGGACCACCTCCAAAAGATCAAGCCATGTAACTGACACCCACATTCAGAGGGTTTAGTTCGGTGCCATGCAGGATCCCCAGCTGTCAGTCCAGAGTTCATGATTTCCCACTAGCTCAGGTCAGTTGTCTCTGTGGTTTTTCCCAACCATGATCTTGACCCTCCTTGTTTATATACTCTCTCCTCACTTTCTTCAACTAAGCTTCAGAAGCTCAGCACAGTGATTGGCCATGGATCACTGCATCTGCTTCTATCAGTACTGGATATAAATTCCATGATGACAATTAGGGGAAGGCCAGTTCAGGTACCCTCTTCATTCCTCCTAGAAGTCTTAGCTGGGGGGGTCATTCTTGTGGATTCTTGGGAATTTCCCTAACTTCTGGATTCTCCTTAACCCAATAAAGTTTCCCTCTATCATTATATCTCTTTGATTCTCTTTCTCTGTTCCTGCCCCTCATGCTCCCACTTCCTATCCTCCATCCCCTCCCCTCTACTCACACTCCCAGTTTTTATCCAAGATATTCTAACTATTTTCCTTTCCTGGGTCACTCCATGTGTGAACAAGGAGCTTTCTTAATGGTCTAAAACAGTATACATACTTTTGTAACATGACCTTCTATATATGAGGGTAAATAATCTTCTTGTAGCAGGCCTTGTTAAAAAAAAAAACATGCCTACACTTTATGTCTCTCTTAGCAAGGCTTATCTTCTATAATCTTTAAGTGGAATTCCTGGATTGTATTTTTTTTAATTGGCCACTCTGGTGATGAAGGAACTCAATACTATTGTCCCATCTCATCCTGAAATATATATGCTACCACCACAGCTGCCTTATACTATGCAGGTTTTATTGACCAAAGGAACTGTTAACATGCATATTGATTCCAAAAATATAAGATACCAATCCAAGTCCAAACTTGTTTTCAAAATACAGCACCTCAAAAAGAGTGGAACCAAGAATAGTGTGAATGAAGGAGATATCACGCCAGATGATGCCCCAGTCCTTGCCATTTCTGGCTCCAATAAAGGCTTGGTTTCCAGAATCTATGAACAGTGTTAGATAATAAAAAGATCATATATAGACCCATAAGCTACCTTGGCCTTCCCTTTCCATCTCCAAAATGTCAGGGAGTATTTGACATTCAGATCCTATCCATCAAGCACTCAAAAGAAGCTTCCACATTCAATAATGGCAAAGTTTGTATGTGCACTCCTAGAAGGAATTTTGCATATGCAGTTACAACCCATTGTCTACTTTATATGTTTATAAAGGAATAGCTTCATTGACAAGTACTGCAGAACAAAAACAGATTAGGAAGAAGTTTATATACAATGAAAGAATGGTGATTTTCTTCAATAAAGGGGTACTAGGGAAATAGGAAAAGAAATAGCAATGGAAAACTTGAGAATTACTTTTAAAGATCTCATCAAAGAAATACAATAAAAATTAGAGTCTGAAGGTCTGAAGCAAAAGTCTTGACAATGACTAAGGGAGAATATTTGCATGCACTGTTGCTTGGGACATGAGAGAGAGAGAGAGAGAGAGAGAGAGAGAGAGAGAGAGAGAGAGAGAGAGAGAGAGAGAGAGATATTGTGATAGAGAGGATAGAGAGAGAGGGGGAGTGAGAGAGAGGGAGAGAGGGAGAGAGAGAGAAAGGAGCATGCATGAAGAAATACTACATTTTTAAAATTGAAGCAATAAATTATATCTAGGATCTCCCCATAGACCTGTAAAGAGGAAAGTGAAAGCATTCCCTTCTATTTATTTTATAAGTACAATAAACTTTATCAGCTTTTAGTATTGGGAGCTTGTGCAATATTTATAGGCTGCTTACTTTTAATGCTATTCAGAAGATAGTATCAGGGGGCTAATGAAAAAGAATATTGGGGTAGGGTTAGGGGTCTCTTTTCCTTCTGTCAAACAATCAGGAGTCATTATAAAGATTTATCATGCTGTGCCCTGGACTCTCCACCAGAGCCAATATGAGTTGCCCTGTCTAGCCTGCGATATAATTGGTTGGCCACAAGAGCATGGTTCTTGCTTCCATAGAAGGCCATTACAGGCTGATTTCTTGCACAGTCATGGAAAAAGCTATCTTCCAAACCTCCAAAGAGGAGACACTAATAGAAGGAGGACTGAGCAGTGAAGAGACTTGGGATAGCTAGGTGTCACTTGCTCCTGGGCTTGGGGGAACAAAACAACACACACACACGCACACGCACATGCACACGCACACTCACACGCACACGCACACACATACACACATCACAAAAAAGCAACAAACAAATGAAAAACCTCTTTGCAAAGCCCCATGCAACAGAAAGTTTTGACAACTTGCTGGGGGCTAGAGCTGAATGGTACTCTAGGCCTTGAGAGCAGGCAGAGTTTGAGAAGTGGTAATACTGTTAATTCATCTACAGTTTAAATGTCTACAACAAGCATAATTCAAGTTGTAGATCAGGGCAATGGTTATACTATATATTTAAAACGTGGACGTTCCTACCCTTTACAAATTCTTTCCAGTGTCCTCATATCCCCAGTGTGTCAAAAATCTTCTTACCAGGTAATACTGGTTATGAGGCTTTCCAAGATTCCCCACCCTGAATCTTTGTAGAAGTCATGGAGATAAATCACTTGTTAGTCATTGACTTTATCTTTTCATTATTGTCCATGGAGCAAAATTGTTCACAATTTTGTCTCAAGCTGTTTCTAATTTTTCTCAATATGTGGATTTTCATATTTACTAGAGATCAGTGCTTTAATGAATGTAAACTATCCAGAACAAAAGGAAATGTTTGCTGTAGAGTTTGCATAACTCTCAGGTGTTTCTAAAAGACGATTTTTAAATCACTTTAAAATCTCAATCCTTTCAAAATCTGCTCTGCCAAATAGTAAAATAAAACAAACTTTTAAAAAGAAATATCTTGTATCAACATACAGAATGAAGATGGTCTACAAATTTAATTTAGAATTATCATTGGAGGGGTCTAAACCAAAGCCCTGCTTCATTTTTACATTGAAACACCTGTCTAGTTCCCTGTACCAGAGGCCAAAGATGTGCTTTAGGGCAGAGACTGAAAAAGAAATTGTGCTAGGTCACTGTGATTCCTGCTCAGATTTCTATGTAGTTTTCCAAGTCTCACGGCCTGAGCAGGATTGGGCCATGTTAACAGCCAAAAACAGTGGTTTCTAAAATCATAGATGGTAAAGACAGAATTCTATGGAATTCTCATGTTACACTGCAAACAAACAAGAAAAAATGTTTCTTTTACTCCTGGTTTTGCTGTTTTGTTGCTCAGTATTTCATGTGGGATGAGCAACCTCACAGCAATATCCACTTAACTAAAATAGCATGAGCAACAAAGGACAGAAAACTATACTGTATCCTCCACATAGAAGCCTAATAAGACAAGGTTCCCAAACTCTAGGCAATCCTAGAGTCCCCTCACTCATGGAAAATAGGTTCTAACCTGGAATTTAGATTAGCTGTTTTGCCATTTATTGTACTTGGGTGAGAATCCTGAGCAGACCCACTGCATGATCCAGTCAGTTCTGGGAAGGTCATGAAAGCCAATTTTATTCAAACTCTTGCTGGATCAGATGTTCAAGAAAGGCAGGGAACCTTACACTTTGTTCAGCAAGGTATGCTCAAGCTCTCAGGCTCAATAATATTGGCTTAATAAATGAACAAAACCAAGAAATTTCTGGGAGATAATAATAAGATCACATTAATTTCATGTGTCCTGGTAATCCTGAAATGTTCTCCAAGCCATGGACATGGTAGAGTTGGAAAGGAAATGCTGGCCAATGTCCCATTTAATAGGATCAGCTGCAAGTACTATTTTAAAAAGTTAACCACATTACAGATCCTCGGTAGTAATAAACTGAAAATCTACAACACTGTATAAATTTGACATATTTAATATATTTTGGCTTTTGGCTAGGCCCCCAAAGAATTAGCAGGAACTAAGAATTTCTGAGACATGAAAATCAGTTTAAGGGCTTTTTGTTTGTTTGTTTCGTTTTTTTTTTTTTTTTTTTTTTTAAATTGGTTTTGGCTTTGTTTTCTGCAGATAGATATTAGTGAATACAAAAACAGGAGAGCTTCATGGAAATTACTGTTCGTAACTTTTTGTGTGCTTTCTCAAACTTTGCTTGTAAAGCTTTTTTCTTAAGTCACTATTGGAGCTGGAGAGAGAACTCAGCAGTTAAGAGCACTGGCTGCTTTTCCAGAGGACCTGGGTTTGAATTCCAGTACCCAAGCGGTGACTCACCATCATCTGAAACTCCAGTTCCAAGGAATCCAATGCTTTCCTCTTGTCTCTGTGGACACATACAAGAAGTGATGCACAGACACACGTGGATGCAACACACACACACACACACACACACACACACACACACACACACACACACACAAAGAAAAAAACTTTTAAAAATTAATATAATTTGAATCAAGTTCAAGCAAAGTAAATTCAACCAAATGTCACTAACACAGCTGTGTAACTGAACAGAGAAAATTGTTTGGGATTGATTTTTGATAATGTAATGATTCCCATAAGCCCCCTTCCACTGCATCTTTGTAGTAGGCCATTCCTATTGATGTGGAAACTGTTAACTGAGCTCTTCTTGTATACCTCTGGTGGCTGTTCTCAATCCAAGAAGCTGCCATGCTTGTTTTTTTAACTTGGAAACAAATACACTATTCCACTGTGAATTCTCAATCACCCATAAACTGAATGAGAATATCAAAGCTTTCATGAAACATACCAGAAATAGGGGGGGAGGAAGAAATAGAAGGAAGAATTACAGTGTAACCAAAGGATAGAAAGAAGACATTCTGGGAGTCATAGTAGCCTCTTCAAGGATGTGTCCCCAATGTCCTAACTTATTTCCAATAAGTTTCCTCTCAGGATTCTACAACCTCCCAAGGAGCAAGCCCTAGATGTGAGACTCTAAGGTCCATTGAAGCTTTAAATAAGGGTTCTATAGAGGTCATTCAGTACTTGCTGATCTTCCAGAGGACCAAGGTCAGTCCTAGCTACACGGTGCATAGCTCACAATCACCAGCAGCTCCAGTTCCAGAGAATCTGACAGCCCCATGGATGCCTACACACACATAGCATAAACACACACACACATACATTAAAATAGATCTTTCCCAAACAAGCTAAAGTATATATGGTAATAGTATCTCAGTATCCATGGTTATAACCTTATATAGTACTCTATTCAATAATCAAGAACTCATAGTGAAGGAAGCATCAAAGCAGATGTGATGTTATAAGAGATGATCAAAATGTATGTTGAGCCTTGCTCAGACTACCCTGTGAATTCTTGGTGCAGTTCCTATTGTCAGAGTGCCAGGCCACAGGGGACTCAGCCATGAGCCCTGTAGTACTTTAGCATTTTATTTCGGTATCAGAGAAATAAATTAGGTGAGCTCCTCATAGGAATTGGAAGTCTGAGCAATTTTTGGCTGAGAGAACTCACAAATGTATCTCCCTAGTCACATTCAGGAAGAGACCTGCCTCAAAGCCAACTGTGCAAGGCTCAGTCCATTTTATTAGCTCAATTATTATTAGATGAAAATTTCCTTTTCATCCATATTTGATTGAATAAGGATCCAAACAGCTGTACTGTCCCTTGGCCTATATAAGATGTTGTATTTTCCTATCTCTCCAGACCCAGAAAATTCAAACATCTTATTATTGATTCTATCTATTTCCATTCAACCTTTAAAAACAAAGTTGGTTAGAAACTGCCAAACTAACTTTTTCAATTACTCAATTACTCTGACAAGTATTTGCCATTTTTCCTAGAAGACAAAAAAGAAAGACATGTTTCAGAATCCAGGGAGTAGACCATGAACACTCAAGCAGTCACCACCAATTGTTATGTATTATCAGTGAAGTATCAGGTACTTGATGCAGAGATAGACACAGAACAAGGCATATATCTTAGTCAGGAAGCTAATGAACTATGCCAGACAGACATTGCAATTTGGTTATAAAATACATCTGCAAAAAGGAAGATTTTAAGCAAGGTGGGCATCATTATTACAGGTTATTTTAAATTTGGAAAGGTAGTGTAGGAAAAACTCTAATGATGAGGAATCAATGAGGCTATTCACCAAGGAAATGAGGAATAGAGTTACCCAGAGAGATCAGCAATTACTTCATGTCTATGCTGTTGTTTCAGCCGTTTGACAACATCTTGCCTGATGATATGATTGTTACATTATCTTTTCTCTTGCTTTGGAGTAGTCTCTTAAAACTTGAGACCAGTGGGATATCCAGCTTCAGGTTTTTGGCCATCCAGGCATTTCAGGCATGGGCACATAGGGTAGAATCAAATGATTCCTAATGCTTCTCCACTATTATGATCAGTGTCTAGCCCAATCATCATCAGAGAGGCTTGCTTTGACAGCTGATGGGAGCAGATGCAGAGCCCCACAGCTAAACATTAGTTGGCACTCCAGGAACCATGTGGAAGATGGGGAGAAAGGATTGTAGGAGCCAGCAGGGTTGAGGACACCAGGAGAACATGGCCCACAGAATCAACTAAGCTGGGCTCATAGGGGACTACAGAGACTAGGGAGGCAATCTTGGAGCCTGCACTGGTCTGTGCTAGGTTCTCTGAATACATGTTATGGCTGTTTAGATTGGGGGTTTTGTGGGAATCCTAACATTAGAAGAGGAGTCATCTCTGCCCCTTTTGTCTGCTCTTGGGACTCTTTTCCACCTCCTGTGTTCATTCATCATCCATATGAGTGCTACTCTTACTGCATTGTGGTATGCTGAGTTCAATTGACATCCCTGGGAGATCTTCACTTTTCTGAAGGAAAAGAGAGGAGATATGAATATAGAGGAGAGAAAAGATTGTTTGGGGTTGGGAAGATGGACCTTGGAGGAATGGAGAGATGGGAAACCAGTTATGATTCCTAGCAGAGCACATGGCATATAACATGTGCTTAATAAATCTTGCAGTGTAGATGAATGAAAGCTTAATCATTTCAAAGTTTATATGTACTAATAAACATTTGAACCAACAGAGTTAGCCTATGGAGGAAATCTAGAAGACAGAAACTATAAGGCACTTCACAGAGATTGTGCATAAAGATTTCTCTTCTTTGCAACATGCATGTGCAAATTTATTTGCATTCTGCAATATTCCTTATTCTAAAGATTATGTGGAGTTACCTGCATAGTTACAGAAGTGTTTCTATGTTTTTGTAATCCAATAAGATACAGCTGCACATGTTTTGCCCTGGGCAGATTATGAGTAATAGAAGCCAACTTAGAGACAAATAAAATGAATATCAGACAGAATCAAAGAAGGGACACAAAAGGAAAATGAGACAAGTGGGAATAAAATTTTGTCTTCATAGTGATTCTCTAGACATATAGAAATTGAGCATATGGAGTAAGGCATGTCTCTAAGTTATGTAGCTGGCTGCTCTGGGCTATAGCCCAGCCAGTTCCTGATGTTCTCATTGGATAGCAATCATTAGGCATAGTTCATTTGTTTTCTGGGGTGAACTAACAAATTAGACTGTAGAAGTATATTCATCTGAAATTGTATTTCTGCTCACAGAATAAAACAGAAAGTACAAAAAGCATACAGAATCTACAGAGTGATTAGCTGCAACAATGAGAGCATGGTGACACTGAGAATGCCATGGCCCCCTTAGTGGCAGGCAAAGAAAAATTGGATTGATTTCATTGGGACCATCACTGCCACACAAACATATTGGTAACTCATTTCATTTATTTCCTGTGGTGCACTTTTTAGAACTCTGGAGTTGAACCCCAAAGATGTCTTCCAATCTATCTTTCCAACTAATTTACTGAATAAGGCAGGAAGCTGATTTGTGGAAATTCATTGGAATCTTTATAGGATGTCAAGGGAATTTTGACTTCCTGAGATACCAAATTCAGGTTTCTCTTCAACAGGATTCTGACTAGAAATAACATGGTAACCATAGAAACACCCATTCAATGAATGGCCATGGGAGAAACGACAGAAGAATTCCATTCAAGAAAGAAAAAAGCAGACAGAATTCCTTGCTAAATTTGATATAGAGAAGGATTTTTTCCCTCAACACAAAATCATTATATAATACTCAAAGGAGGGGCATTGAGGCTTCTATTGTTGTTGTTGTTATTGTTGTTGTTTTTGTTTTTTACTTTCACAAAAATAGGCATCCATTCAACAAATATTTTTGAATTCCAGTCACATCCCAGGTAGTGTTATAAGCACTGCAGTAAACATAGCAGTCCAGAGCTCTGTTGTCAAATGTGGGACACAAATAGAAAGTAAATGCTTGCTATGTATGGAAGTAATAGGGACAAAGGAGAAGTGAGTAGGAAGAGGAGAAATGGCATAATGATAAGCAAGAAGTTGCTGATTATGGAATGAGCCAAAGGACTTTTTGGAAATGGTGATAACTGAACTGTGACATGATGACAGTGGGTAAAGTGAGTACATTTATTTTCTTTAAAATTACATTTGTTTGTCTGTTAGTGTGAGGTGAGGATGGGTAAACTACAGCATGAACAGCAGTGTCAGAAAGTGACTTGAAGAAGTCCACTCTCATCTCCAACAGGAATCAGTCTCGACAGCAAGCATCCTTCCATGATGACCCATCTCATCAGTAAATGAACTTTTTTTCCTTTAAAGCTTTTTTATCTCAAGCAGGTTGCCATAGTGATGGTAAACCTTTATCTGAGAATTTTAAGCTTGTTCTTGATACATAACCTGCCCTATTAATCTCAGAGTTTTGGAGCAAGCCCCTACAAACCAATATTCTAAGGTCATTGGACTAAATATGTTAATACAGTACACTACTTCTCTTCTCTGGTTGAAACTTGATTGACACAGTGATGAGTTTAAAATCTTCTATTGTAAAATCCCAAAGGGGAACAAGTTGTCAATGGCCTGCTAGCATCAACCCTAACTCTTATGGTCCATTTCTACTTGTTTTTAATAAGTATAATAGAGTTCAAAAGAAACTTGGATGTACTTAAGAAAATAAGAGAACTGATAACATATTTAGTAAGAAAACACATAATGATTTTTTTAAATTGACAAGTTGGCCATGTCTAAATGATCAGTGCATAAGAATCACTTTAATAATAGAAAGAATAAAAAGTAAAATAGATTATATGAATCACATCTTTGGAAATATTTGACTCTCCTCATCCCAGGGAAGGTTGAATAGAGAAAATTAATCAGGTTGTATATAAAGAAGGGCTAGGCAGGTACAAAGATGACAGAAGACCACTGGATTGGTAGCAAGCCCTGGAAACAGATACATACAAGTAACATTATGTAGTAAACAGACTGACCAGGTTGTATTTATATTTATATGTATATTCATTTATATTGCTCTAGTTCTAAGTTTACTAGGGAAGGGTATCATGAGAAACAGGCTGAGAATTGTCAGACATAGGTTTTCCATCGCTGTGACAAACTTCTTGAGATTAAAAAGCTTTAAAGCAAGAAACGTTTATTTGGCCTTACAATTTACATGTATATTAAATTATAGATTTTATTTGCATGCACATTTCAACAATTAAAGAATAAAGGGCCATAAATTTGAAAGAGAGCAAGGACATGTACATGGCAGAGTTTGGAGGGAGGAAAGAAAAGGGGGAAATGATGTAATTACATTGTAATCTCAAAAAATTTAAATATTTTAAAAAAGAAAATGAGTTTTTACACGGCAAGCTTATTTTTCATGTGTTCTTCTGTTTGCAAAACATCTCATTTAGTTTATACAGAGAAGATGGATATTTACTTTAACAACTAGGGCGTTGCCTGATAGTTGAAGTGATGACAGAGGGATAGTGAAGCTGAGAACACCACAGTGAAACATATTGCTACCTGAGATGCCTTAGCATATTGGCATCCCCTCCTGCTTTAAGGAATCTTTTCTTGTGTCTGGCCCATCTTTCTCCCTGTCTCTGCAGTCCCTCGCTTTTTTTCCTATCACACTTCTGTATTTATGTTCCAATGTTTCCATCTTGGTTTCTAATCTTCCTTTAGCATGATTGCTGGGGCTATCTCTATGAAGTCATATGGATACTAAGCACTGTCAGAAACAAACAGTTGCACACATTGAATTGTTTCGAATGTATGGTATCGGTAGATGCTTTGTGCAACCTTCTGATGGTGTTGATGGATGAGACCCAGCAGCAAAGAAAAGGAAATTGATACCAGAATATGTGTTTTCCTCAGCCAAAGTGAATCACTACCATTTCCAGGATAAATAGATTCCAAAATAATCAGCTTGCCCCAAGCTGGTTGTTTGGTGTCCTTGAAGGATGAAATTGTATCCAAGACTCTAACCATTTGTGTTGTTGTCAGATGCAAAGAATTGTGTGCCTACAAGTTATATCTAGAGGGGACTGATATGTGAGACAGTGACAAGCACTGGGGGTTACAGGAGAATGGACCCATCTGAATGTAGGTGGCATCAGTAGATGATTAGTGGAGAACAATAACATTTAGTCATCTTTGGAAAGAATTTAATAGAATGTATCCATTATGCCAACACTGGTCATCGATAACAGAAGCTGGGTGACATCAGCTGGCTGAGTCATTTTGTCTACTGCTAAGTAGATAAATGCACCTTCCTTGATGAACAATCTCTAGTGGGCGTTATCATGAGCTACAAAGACATTTAAACCCCATCTGAACTGTAGGAACCTTCCTGTATTTACTTTTTATCCTTACTTCCAATGATTCCTTTTTATTTTGCAAAAAGAAGAAACAGCTGTGGTCTCCTGACAGTATTCATTTGCAGTACATAGGACTACAGAATCATAGTAGTGCTTTCTCTGCTTACAACCATGTATAGAGACAACCCATGTATGAACCAGTCTTGTCCTCCTTCTCTTTTGTTATCTGATAAGAAGGTTCCCAATGTGGCCCTAAGAATATATGAGGTAGATGGACCATGTCATGATAGCTATCACACATGTCCATGGAAATTGCCACCCATGTGTGCCTTCCTGCTCTGTTCATCCACAAGCCCATTTATAGCCCTTCCATTTCATGATGAATTGCTATTGGTTCAGCCCAACCATATAACATGATATATCAGGTGGCTCACATGAACAATTTTTTTTGATGTGTGGTTGATTGATAGCAATATTTTTCTCTGTCAAGTCCCAGCAACACAGTCAGAATACTTAACCAATATTATGTTAGACTCTAGCTCTCTCCTGTAGATGGAACTACCTTGCTTGAGAGTCTTAAGAGTTCATGGTGTAACTTGCCTACTGGGGTTTTCCAAAACCTTCAGACATCTTTTTGCATCATACATACATAACATTAGTTCTTCAATACCATATGCTCCAGACATACTGCAGAACATTTTCTTATTCTGAGTTTTAATTAAAATTAGTCATCTTCTCTGTTGCCTGGGGCATGGGTTGCAGCCTGTGCCAAGTATGAAATATGTTGTCCTCAGAAACCACAGAGGCCTTAAAAGTAGAAAATATGAAATGTAATGAAATGTAATATTCTCTTCTTCAGAAAGAGTATCCTGACATGCTCAAAATAACTATAGCCCTTAAAACTACATGTCACAGCCCTGGATGATCACGACATTTATCTTCCATTTTTTGAAGTATGTATATTTTATCATGGCTCCCAAAGTACTTCTCATTTCATTACCCAGTTTATTCAAACAGTGTCATCACAATCATCTTCAGAAGAAAAGCAAGAAAGAGCTAGAGGTTAGAGGGGTACCTCTGGGATAGAGTACTGCCTATCTTCTATGAGATCCTTCCCCAAAACATAAAAAGGAAAAAAGTAATCTAAACAAGCATCCATACTCTTTGGAACTATATTGTGACAAAGGACAGGAAAGATAAAGCAGTTCATGGCAACAACATGCAGCACTATGTTCATTCCAAATGAATACACTCTGATATTGGTACATCTTCCTGAAAAGGATGGAGGAAGCCATGAGTTTTCAGATGAATTAATATGGTGGGGCTATTAATCAGCTCTAATAGTGTTAGAGTAGCATGGCTGCTGTAATAGGTCCATTGCTTTATTGTTTTGGACAGAGAACAACCATCTGCAATGATCTACCCACTTGCTCTAAAAACTACATTGGTGATAGATGTGAACAATTCAGTGGAAACCCCAGTGGGTCCATCAGGTTTCTCTAAGGGATTGAGTGCAGTCTCATTCAGTCAGAAGAAGGAATTGATGGTTCAATGGCCAATGAGCAAGCATAACATGTACCAAGCACCAAATAGACTCACTCTGATTTTATATTTGATGGCTAGTAAAGGTCCACCCACTGACTCCATGATCTTGATGAAAGGTAGTGGTTCAGATATCCAATTATTAATTGTCTCTCATAGATTCTCACTGCATGCTCCCAGAAATCATTGTTAATATAGATTTTTGAACACTAGTCCAAATAATTGCATATTCTCTCTTACTCAGGGTATAATGCCTAGTTACAGGTTCCTTGAAGAACTAAGTGCTTGTAGTTAACAAATGTTAAACCTGAGGTTATAAGTTCCTTTTTCTTGGATACCTAACTTAGCTATCAAACAGTAAAATCTAAAATTTTACTATCATTTTCCTAAAACTGGAGAAAGGATTTTGACCTCAAGGTTAAACTCTCAAAATATTGATTATCAGTCTTTAACTGATTTGAATGGACTGACCAAGCATATCTTTTATGGTTGCCTACAGGTTCCCTCTTATTAATTTCCATGGACCAGTGTGGCCCAGACCTTTCTGGCTATAACTCAGATTGGTAAATGTATTCTTTACTTTCCTATTGTGATAATAACCATGACCAAAAGCAACTTAGAGGAGACAAGTGTCTATTTAGTTTTCTGGAGAGGATAACATCCATCATTTCAGAAAAGGCATGGCAGCAGGAATGGGAGTCCAGCTATAGTCAAGAAGATCCTGTAAGATCTGCTTACAGGATAAATATCTGTATACAGAAAGCAGAGATGAGATAAGAAGAGATCTGCATATAGGAAATAGAGGTCTGCATACAGGAAGCAGAGGTTTGCATACAGGAAGCAGAGGTCTATGCACAGGAACCAGGGGTCTATATATAGGAAGCACAGGTCTGCATGCAGGAAGCAAAGATCTGTATATAGGAAGCAGAGCACTGCATATAGAAAGCAAACATCTATATATAAAAAGCAGAGGTCTTCATATAGGAAGCAGAGGTTTGAATACAGGAAGTAGAGGTCTGCATACAGGAAGCAGAGAGAGAGAGAAAGAGAATAGTACATGAAGCCAGGTTGTAAAATCTCAAAACTTGACCCCAGAAGCTCACTTCCTCCAGCAGGTTCTATCTCCTAAAGTTTCTGTAACCATCCCAAACAGCACAGCCAGTTCATGACCAAGCTTTACAGTTCATAAGCCTGTGGTGAGCGTTTCTCATCCAAACCATCAGACCACCTATAATTGTGACCATATCACATCCCATAGTTAAAAAAAAAACAAAAAACAAAAAAACCTACTACTGGGTAGTACTCATTGCTCTGGCATCTTCATTTCTATCAGGGTTTGCAGTTCTGTGAGAGCATCTTCCTGGTCTACAGAAGACAGCCACAACTTACTTCTCCTTGGATGCCCTTCTCTCTCCCATCAGTAGCTTCTTTATCAGCTGGTAAATGGATCCCTGTGGATCATTAAGTGAAACATGGTTAAGGAGGTAAGCACTCGTATGTTTACACAGTATGTTTCTTCCAGTACAAGTTTTTCTGTGAACTTTTTGAGCCAAATTTTTTCATAATGAGCCATGATTTTGAACTTTTTTTACTATCTAGTATGACCCGTAGCTTTTCCTAAACATCTAAGACCTATTCTAGCTGTACTTTTGCATGTTTTACTGTGCTCTTTACAAGGTAATAAGCACTGTACCAATGGAAAGTGCTTCCATATTAATAAATTCTCTTTCATCCAGATTTCTGTTTTAACTCCCTCTGGCTTTTATACTCTACTAGCACATGCTGTCCAGATCCTGCATGTTTGAGACATGTAGTCCATTTTCTCCCCTACTAGTTGCTGTGCAGCAACATGATCTTTGCTGGTGGTCTGGTGGCCAAGAGGAAAGTGGAAATCAGAGGTGGGTAGAGAAAATAGAAGGAGAGAGTGTCCACATTATATCAGAATATTGTAACCCAAGGGTGAATGACAGCTTTCAGCAAGAAGGAACAGAACCTTCTGTGACTCAGAGGAAATCCAGAGTTCAATATTTTCAAGTATTACAGCATAATGCCTATGATCCAGTGCACATTGGAAAGGCAAGCTTGGGCTACATAATAAATTCCAAGATAACCTGCCCTAGTATGGGATACTGTCTCAAAAAAGAAAATGTTTCTTTTCAAATGCATCAACCTAGATGGAGTACTTCAGCATCAGAACTTCATGCTTCCCAGCGAAAGACAGCTCTTAGTGAAGCAGATTTGTCAGGATTTGCAAAGCCGTCTTCTACGAAACTGCTACATTTAAAATTATGATCTAGGTTTAGTCCTGAGCTTCTCTACTGACAAGCTCTTTGGGTCTCACATCTTGTCCTAAATCTTAGGTTAATTAATCTCACTCACTCATTATTTTTCTCAAAGGCCTTAATAGCACACAGCCAAAGCCATGCGAGCCTATCAAACACCTATGTTTCTACAGCCTCTCAACTGTTAGTACAGTCTTTGTGCTGCTGATTGGAGATGAAACTTGTGCCATGTGGTAGTACACTCATAGGCCATGAAATTTTCACCTAGCCCCTGTAACCAAGTTTTGACTGTCAGGCAGCCAAGGGATGGATGACACAGCTCCACATCACCTGCTGGAACTGCTTCCTAGGACCACTCTAGTGTTAATGCTTTTAGAACAGACTTCTCACAACACAGACTGTGAGGTAAAGATATGAACGTGTATTTATGGAAAGGATTTGCATCTGATTTATGGATATAAGAAAACACTTGTCAGAGTATAAGGGAAGAGGATTAGACAAAGGGAAAAAGCAGAAAAATCAATGTACTTCTAGCAGGTGATTAAGCCAACCAACCTATAAGAGAAGTTCTGAAGCTGAGGGGAGCTAGGCCTGAATCACCGCAGTGTTTAGCCATAGGATATGGGCAGTATGTGGGGTAGGGGTGCAACTTTGTTGTATGGGACCTTCTTTTGGTGGAGGAACAAGCTTTCAAGCAGTGAACAGTACTTGCAATTGTCTATATGTGTATTGATCTCAAAGACTGAACTATGAGAGATACAGTAAGATCTGCCTGGACCAGCAGGTTATTCTTCAGTGTCAAGTTCCTGAATAAAAAAGTCTTGCACAAGCTATATCTTATGTCAAGCAATTTATTATGAATCTTACATATTATTTTTCAGGTAGAAAAATGGAACAGAGTCAGCAAAAAGTCACCATACAACAGGACAAAGTCAGCAGGAAGTTAATCAAGCAATGTTGCTCTAAGGAGACATGGGATATCTCAAATGTATCACAGACCCAGTGCTTATCGGCCTTGGGACTGATAACCCCAGTCTCTTCAGTTACCTAGAACTTAAACTTTAGCTTCATTGAGGCCCTGGCCCAAGCTCCAGACCAGATCTTGTCAAGGCTACACCTGAGCAAGGATATAAAACTAGGTTCCCTTTGTTCTTTGATCAAGATCTCTGAGAAAGCCTTGGATCAACCTGGCTCTCAACAAAGCCATTAAGCACTGGTTTTTGCTTGACTGCAGGAAGTTCAATAACCTCAAATATAGGATGTAAGAGGGATATGAATGTCAGAGCAAACGCCTGGGGAGTTATCAGATCAAGAAGGGTATTTGATAAGAACAGTAATCTCCAAAGGTAGCAATACCCAATAATCACCTTGACTTATAAATCTGGATTTCAGAAGAGCTCTTGATACAGAATTTTTGGTGGAGCTTCTGTCCATCCTGGTCCTACAGATGATTAACCCCAAATAAGCACACAGGCATATTAATAATAAACTGTTTGGGTGATGGCTCAGGCTTCTTACTGGCTATCTCTCTCTTAATTATTAACCCAAAACTCTTAATCTATGTATTTCTACATGGCCTTATCTTACCAGAGAATGCCAGTGTGTCCTATCTTCCCTGTAATACATGACATCTCTGTCAAGGCTTCTCTCTGCCTCTCCCCAGAAATCTCCTCATCTTGTAGCCCTGCCTATATTTCCTACCCAGCTACTGGCCAATCAGTGTTTTATTCATCAACCAATAAAAGAAACATATATATATAGAAGGACATCCCCCATCACAGGATTATCCAATGCATGAAACAAAATTGAGAGTCACCATAAAGTAAGTCACTTGAGCTTGAGTTAAAGGAGTTTGAGTTGAGGGAGTTTGAGCTCCACATATAGTAGAAATAAGGTCTTGGCCTAATTACTTAGTGCTCTGAACCCAAATTTCCTCATCTAGGATGCCTTCCCATGACTGTTACAGGAATGAATATTAAGATTCATACAAAGTAGTTAAACGCAGCTTGTCATACTGTAAGCTATCCATAAATTTAACTTATTATTACCATTAGGATATGAATGGAAACTTAAAAGGGAATGGATAAAGGAAAATTTGAATATAAAAAGAGGAAAGATAACAGAATACTGTAGATGGCATATGAGGGAATGAGAGTAGACTGGAGATCAGACTTCTGATCTCCAGATTTTTCCAGATTATGAGATTTTTCCAGATTATGTCCACCTAGATGCCAAATGGTCATCCCAACTTTACAGACCATAAATTCAAATTCATTAACTTTCCCTACGTTTCCACTGCTCCCATAGTCATCTTCCATTTTAATGAATGATATCACTTTCCTCTTAGGCACTACGAGGAACTCCAATTTCACTGCTCATTCCATACTTCTAAGAAAAAAACACCTTAATCAACCACTAGCAAACTACCCACCTCCAAAATGTCTTACAAATACATTTTTGTAACATGGTCATTAGTTTCTATGACCCACCTTTGTCTTGTATAGTCCTGTCATATGTGTGTGTGTGTGAGATGTGTGTGTGTGTGTGTGTGTGTGTGTGTGTGTGTGTGTGTGTGTGTGTGTAACCTTGCAATGTTCATGCTCTACAGTGGCTTAACGTTAAGTCCAAATTCCTTTGTAGTTAACAAAGTTCTTAGATATCCATCACACATGAGCTTATGAAACATCACTCGTGTCCATCATTTTACACTCTCTCGGCAATTCTGGGCATGTATAACATGCATCACATATTCCCCAAACTAGTTATACTTCATGCCTGCCCTGTAAGTACCTTGATCTCTTCTCCATAGGCTTGAAGAAACCATCTCTTAGATTTGCCACTCTTTTTACCTTATATATTCTCACTAAAACATATTCATCTTTCAAGCTCCATATCAGCTAACTTCTAGAAACAGCTGTCCAAACAAGTTAACTCTCCTCCCACTATATCCATAATGCCTTGTCATTTTGTTTGTCTTTTGTCTTTCCAACAGATTTCTTGGTTTTTAATTTCTGTGTGATTTTTCTCACAAGAGAAGTAATGGAACTTCATCACAGAAAACATAAAATATCTATTACACTGTGATAGAGAAGTCACTGAGCAGTTAAAGTTACTGAGCCCTTAAAATATACCTTGTGAGACTGGTACACAGAGTGCTTACCTTACATACATGCACTGGATTTATTTCTCTGGCATCACCAAGGTGGGAGCAGAAAAGAAGGGTGGGGGAGAAGATGGCTCAGTGAATAAGAATACTTGCTGCACAAGTGTGAGGACATGACTTTAAATCCCCAGGATCCACATAAAACGTAAGACATGGAGATATACGCCAATAACCCCAGGGTTGGTATGAAGAGACAGAAAGCCCCTGGAGCTTAACGGCTAGCCAGCTGAACAAAACAGCAAGCTTCAAGTTCAATGATATACTGTCTAAGAGACTAAGACAGAAAGTGTTAGAGTAGGGCATTCAACATCTTCCTTTGGCATCCTCCTGTGCTCATGGGCATGTATGTTCACAAATACCACACGCACGTGTGCACACACTCACACACACACACACACACACACACACACACACACACACACACACACAGAGAGAGAGAGAGAGAGAGAGAGAGAGAGATCCAATTAGTCTGAATTAAAAATGTGCTTACTTAAAAAATGAGCACCTTAACTTAAAGGCCTAGTATTAAAAAATGATGTAAATATCTCATTAACAAAAGTTATATTGTTTATATACCTCCCTAATTAGCTTTAATTGTCAAGATCACACAGCCTAGAGGTATCTGAAAGTCTTCTTTGAGGAATTGCCTTAATCAAATTGACCACAGGCATGTTTGTGGGGGATCATGTTGTCAACTAAATATAGGAGAAACCCAGCCCACCAAGGCTGACATTCCCTGTGAGGGGATCAAGAGCAGACCTCTGGCTTCTGCTTCACATCCTGGTCTCTGAGGGAGCTCCTATTGTGTTCCTGCCATGACATTCCTCAATGATGGGTTGGGACCTGGAAGTGTAAAATAAAATAAACCTACTGTTACTTCAAAGTGCTCTTAGCCAAAGTGTTTTATCATGCAACTGGATGAAACCAGAACCTATGCTAAAATAATGTTTTGGATATATTGAGCTAAATAAAATATGAAAATTAATTTCTCCTTTTTGCTTTATAAAATGTAACTACTAGTGAAAGCTAACTAGCACCCACCTTGCATTCTATTGGCCATCACTGACTGAGAAGACAAACCTTTCCAAAATGAGGAATATTGAATCTGATTTATAAATCTATCATTCAGTAGTAATTACTATCCATGCTGTGACACGTAGATTTCCAGTAGATTTATGGTTGTTATTATGCAGTATGTTTCTTCATGCTACATATCTTTTAATATGCCTTTGTGCCATCAAAAATTATCCCTGTAATGACAAGTAATTACATGCTTAGTATTTAATTAATTACTAAAGTTTCTAAAAATATTTCCAGTTAGCCATATACTATATTCTCATATGAATTATGAAGCTCCTTTTTCCTTTCTAACTAGGCTACAAGCTTATGGAATCTAGCTTCTTTGCTTGTGTATGTGATGCATAATTCAGTAAATATACAATCAATGAATGAATCAACCAATGACTATATTACAAAAATATCAAATGTTTATAGTTAAACCATATATAAAATGGTTTATTTTATTTTACCCCAAAAGGGTTCCTCAACCATTTTTTTTTGAATCATTGCTTTGCAAAATATTGCTGCTCAGTCTAGACACACAGGGGAGGACCTAGGCCTTGCCCCAAATGATGCAACAAACTTTGATGATCCCCCATGGAAGTCCTCACCTGTTCTATGTAGCAGAAGAGGGTTAGGATGGGGGAGGGCAGACATGGGAGAATGGGAGAGAGAGGAAACTGGGGTTGATATATAAAATAAGATTGTTTCTAAGTTAAATACAAACTAGTTTTAAAAGGATGAAGGAACTTAAGAGGAAAAAATATTGCTGCCATGTGAAATTGTGTGTATTATTACAACTGAGCCAATAGTTCTCAAACAAACAATGGCAACTTCTTGGAAAAGTAAATTGATGGATGCTGAACTCCAAACCATATATATTTTCCTCAAGTTGACTGAACGGTGGTATGAAATTAGGAGAAAAGTAATTCTGATGTGAGTTGGATTCCAATGAAGATGGAAACCTAAAAAACCTAGGGATCTCAAACAAAATGATCAGGTACAGGAGATGTAAAGAGCAAAGTTTAAATTAGACATCAAAAATCTACCCCTGGAATCTTTCAAGCACAATTTTCTCATGACTCAGTTTTGTGACACCTGTGTGTGGCTGAGAGCCTGGACTCAGGGAGTGATGTGTGAATATTCATTCCTTGGATGAACAAAAATAGCACTCAAGGAACTCTAAGTGTTATGTGATGGGGATCATGTCGGCCCTGCTCAGTGCAGAGCCAAACACTTTGCTTGGTGCCTAATGCAAAATAGGTGCTGAATATAGATGGTGGCATAAATGAACAATGAAAGAAAAAATGAAAGAAAAAATATAAGGAAGGGAGTACAGAGACAGAGGCAATCTTAGGTTAATATACAACATCATGGATTAAAGTATAGATGTGAACCTCTATTTTAATTATTTGTATTCTGCTTTTACCATGGGGTTATCTCTCACTGTAGTAGGGCTATTTATACTCTAAAGAACTGAGCAACTGGGTATACCAGCTAGTCCTACCTGTGAAAGATTGGTGGAGTGGATAATATTAGACAAAGTCAAACTTGCATAATCTGAAAATTAGTTGGGATAATATTTGTGTAAGATGATTAGCTTGTGACTTCATGTTTTCTTTTTAAAGGCAGTCTTTGAGACATTTTGGCTTTACATGAAAATAGAGAAGAGCGCATGGAGATATTCCATACACCCCCTGCTCCAACATGCACACCCCCTTCCCATTGCCGACACAAACACTCCTACTAATTATTTTACTTGACATGGTTAAGCCCACAATTCCATGAATGCTAAGACTCTCTGGAGCACCACAGCAAGATCACATCAGTACAGAAGATTTTATACTTCCAAGGATGCCATAGCTGTCAACGCTGGGATGAGAAGCTAGTTCCATGTGACAATCAGCATAAACAGGGTGTGAGCTAATAATATTGAACCTGTATCCTAGGATTACTGCCCTTAAGTGTGGCCATGAGACATGAGCACTCATCCCCAATCAAAAAGTTATCTCCAGTTGACAACTAACTACTGGCAAATGAAATAATAATTTCTCCAAGGGAGTTTCTCTGGATATATAAACCACACTTAAGGGCAGGATAGCCAACAGGACTACACATCTCATGGGTAACTAACTACATCCGACTAAGGTTGAAATTTAAATATTGCAATTTAGGCATAGAGAGATGGCTAGCCATGTTTATAGCCTGGTCTGTTTATGGGACCCCTAGCAGTGGGACAGGATCTATCTCTAGTGCATGAGCTATCTAATTGAAGCCATATCATAGTGTGGAATGCCTTGCCCAGCCTCAACACAGGGTTGGAGGAGGGTGGGGGTTGACAGGGTAAGGGGGTACAACTTGGTCCTGCCTCAACTGACTGTGCCAGGCTTACCTGACTGCCCATGGGAGGCCTTACCCTTTCTGAGGAGTAGATGGGGGTGGGTTTGGGGAGTATGTAGGCGAGAAGGGAAAACTGTGGTTGGTATGTAATTGAATTGTTAAAGTTTTTTAAAAATTAAAAAAATAAACAATGGCCATTCTTGCAGAGAATCCAAGTGCATCGCCTAGCATCCACATGGTGGCTCACAACCACTTGCAGCTCCAGTTTCAGGGGATTCAGTGTCCTCTTCTGGCCTCCTTGGACCTGAGGCCAATACATGGTGCATATACATACATAGAAGTAAAACACTCATATACAAAAAAAAAATGAATAGGATTTTAACTTGCAATTTATGTTCCACTTTTTAAAAACAGCTGCTAAATGCTTAGTGAGAAATGATTTTAAGTTGTTTGGATCTAATTAAAACAGAATTATTTGATATTATTTTGGCTAAGAGGTTTATGGAAAAATATACTGAGACACTAGAAAAATTTGCGAACTCTGTGCTTAAGAGCTATTTATTCATATTGTATTCAAAGACAATACAGTGACAATTTGAAAGAATTTAGTGGGGAAAATGCCTTAATGATTAAGACATCTAGCAAAAAATACAGAAAGTAGATTTTCATGCACGCATCCTTGCATAGATACTAATAATTCCACCTTTTTAAAATTGTATTTTAGTGAGTGTGTGTGTGTGTGTGTGTGTGTATGTGCTGGCATGCATATGCATGTATATATGTGTATAGATAAGAGGACAATGTGTGGAAGTTGATAGCCTCCTGCTGTCATGTGGGATCCAGAGATCTAACTCAGGTCCTCAGACTTGGTGGCAAGACATCTCAGTAGCCCCACAATTTCCAGCTCTTGACACTCATCTTCCTTTTCTTACATTTTCCACTTGGTATTATAACTATTATGGTGCCTTACTATTACTCTCCAGCCAAAGTCTCACTTTAGTTACCTAGGTATTTATTCAGTATCAGGTGCTAATCTATGCTTCTAGAATATAAAAAGAGTAAAGAACATTTATAAAGTTCTTTATCCTACAAAATAGATATTTTTGCCAATTGTGAACAACTGTTCTTCATTTGTTGTGAAGGCAAACAAGCATTATAAAGGGCTTAACTTAAGGCTTTGCTGAGATAAAACAATTTCTAAACAGTGTCTTTCGAACTAGTCTGGTGCACATAATGAACTCACAGAGACCAGTAGCATGCACAGAGCCTTCACAGGTCCAATCCATTGGGGATCCCAGCACTGAGATGGGGAAGAGGACATGGGACATGAGCTCCCATCCCCAAACAAGAATTTCTCTCCAATTGACAACCACTGGCAAAGGAAATACCAATTTCTTCAAGGGAGTTTCACTGAATAGATAAATCACACTTAATGGCAGGGGCAGAGCCCATGCCCAGCAAATGATGGCCAACACAAAAAGAACTCCAAGGTATTTTCGAAGATTTTTGTCTCATATCCCTTTGTGTAGACATTTTCTTATCTTACTGGTTTGCTTGTATATTATGGTTTCTGATTGTGTGTTTATGGTATGTGTTTATACATTTTTCTCATGTGCCTCTTTGTATACATTTTTGTGCTTTGTATCTTTTTCTTTCTTTTTGTTGTTTGTTTTATTTCTATTTGTCTTCTTTATTTGCCTGTTTCTTTCCTTAGGAGAGAGAAAAAGGAGCCTTGGTGTTGGAAAGCTGAGGAAGTAGGGAGCATCTGGTAGTAGATATGGGAGGGAAAACAATGATCAGAATATATTGCAGGACATAAATTATTTTCAATCAAAAAATTCTCAGTGCTGTTATGCTGGGGAAGTTTCTGTAACTTGCTTTCTCTGGCATTTTTAGAAACAATATGGATGCTCTTTGGCTATAGAGGATGAAAAGACCAGATGCACCTCCTAAGCTCTGGAACTCATAAATCTATATGTGAGATACTAAACAATTCCAGAATTGTTCTCCAGCCAACAACAGGATTAGTTCAGAGATGACAAGTCCAATATTATTACTATCCTTTAAAAAACATACCTACAAAAAAGTGTCACGTGTGCTAAGAGGGAGTGTGGGTTGGGTTGCTTTTTGTCATTCATGTCTGAAAAATTGAAGGGTGACCTATTAAGATCCTTGGCTAAGGTCCCACAGCAGAATGAGCCAGGACATTCAATTCAGACCAGACCCTTAAGTTCTTTATGTCACTGGGATCTGTGGACATTAAACTCATTGCCTCCTGGGAAAAGAAATGGACATTTGACATACAAGGATAATTTTGTAATAGATAAAGGGAACTCTAGGATGGTCTTTCTGAGATTATTGCTCAGAGACGAGCCCCAGGTGTGGAGAAAAGTTGACATTATAAGGTTTACAGTAGAGACTATGACAGATATAGTCTTGGGTGACAGAATGATGAGGTGCCTGCGCCTGGGCTCCAAGGTCAGCCTTGGGGTGAAGAAAGCAATGTGCTTTCCTCTGTGGAGGAGGTGGGATGTTGTCAGTTTCTTCTCAGCAAGCACTAATGAGCTGCCAGTGTTAAAACATCAGCCTCCCTCTCCTGGGTTGGAACAGCCCCTGTTTCCTGATTTCTGTCAGCCCATTATATATAAATACCATTAGAGGAAGGACAGATGGAGAAGAAGCCCTGGAAATCACAAATATATAATATATGTTCATAATGAAGCTGCAGCTACAACCCAGATTGCAAAGAGGACATTTATTTGATACTGTAGGGTAGAGAGATGAACCAAAAAAGACATGAGTTGTCCAAGACAGAAGGGGGGGGGAGAGGTATGAGCTTTGCAGCTATTAAATTGAAAGTCTTATCTATTTTCTGAAACAAAGAACCCACATTGAAAGTGAAGTTGACTAAATATAAATGTTCCCTGCAAGCTTGAGTAAAAGAAAAATAATTTTTAATAAAAAGGGAAGTCGTCATACTGCCCCTTGGTACTATCAGTTTTTTATCCTATTTTCTCTATTTTCAGTAGATCAGGACAAATTAGTAACATTGTAAGTTGAGATTCCTTCCATCTCAAGAGCCCAGCATTTAAAACTACATAACTGAGCATAATTTTCTAAAAAGGTAATTTGAATGTTTAAATTTTGAGTTCATCTAAAAATACTCTAATCTAATGGATCTGAGAGGGACGCAAGAGGTAAATTTTTGGCTATGCAACTCCTTAAATCATACTGATGTGAGGGGGGACAAAAGTCAGGCTTTGAGAATACCACACATGGGTACTGTTCATATGTACTGTAGGGAGTAAGGTTTTCCCCCAGCCTGCCTGGACCCAGAGCCATGCCAGCCCCAAAATAATACACAGATATGCTATATTTCATATAATGCTGTTGGCCAGTTACTAGTTTCTTATTGGCTAGCTATGTCTTAATGATGAACCCATTTCTATTAATCTAAGTATTTCCACATGGTCTCATCTTACCGGGCAGCAGGCCCGGACCTCTGTTCTCTCCAGCCTCTACATGCTGACTCCTCCTTACTACTTCCTCTTTCCTTCTAGTCTCCTAGTCCCTCCTATCTTGCTTTCCTATTGGCCAACAGTGCTTTATTCAATAACCAATAAGAGAAACATATTTACAGAATGACATCTCCCATCAATGTACTCTCAGGGGATATCAAAGATTAATATACAGATGACTCAAATAAGAAACTAGACAAACATGAGAGAAAGAACAAACAATTTCCCCCTCAAGAGCTTCCTCTAACAAGGAAACTACAGAGAGTGGCAAGAGAGTCATAAGGAAATCACAAGAGACTATGAAATTAATAGCCGTTCACTTAAGTGTAAATATCAATTGCAAATGATACATGAGGGTCAACCCCAATATAGTTCATACATTCACTGTCTGTGCCCTACCTAAGGATTCTTGACTCCTTCAAGACAGGTGGTTAGAGTGGGTTCTCTCCAGGAATCATTTTTAACTTAAGTCCTGCCTCTGGAGCTGGTGAACTTGGAGACAGTAAGAGTAGAGAGCAAAAAATAAGGAACCAGACCAACATGATTTTAAATCCCACTTTCTCAATCGGGTGAAGCTTTGTAAAAGGTTCCTAATGTCCTGGAAAACCTCAGTATCTTCCAAAGAGATTAACAGTTTTGTTGGGATACCCTAAAGTTAAGTACTCAGTAAACTATAGTTACTGTTCTGACCCCTGTAGTAGAGCTGAGAGACTTTCTACAGAGAGCTCATAGCCTGTCTAGGGAAGTTTCTCAAATCTGAGCCTTCGTTGTACACACTTATGAAAACAGAGTTTACTCTGTTTACTCTGAGTCAAGTATTTTGTAAGTCAGCCATTTCCTGGAATGTATATTCTTATCACTGTAAAGCTTTTCTTTTCTTCCTTCCTTTCTTTTTCTTTCTTTTTTCCCCTGACTGGTCTTATCCACAGACTTCTCCACTGCAAAGGACATTCCTAGGTTACTCATTGAATGTGGTCGACTGAAGATCATCTGCTCTAAGTTTTAGTAACTACCTGGAGACCCTACTCCCTTTCCCTGTAGCCATATTTATTTATATTCATTTTAATAACACTAAATTGAGCATCTAGTGAAAGGAGGCTATTATTGCTGATGGAAACAGATATGAAAGACATTAACACTAATGAGTGAACCTGTTTGAAGGTGAAAAGAAGTAGAATGAGTGTGGGCTGAAAATGGAAGGATGGCATAAAGCCAGAACTCATCTATGTTATTACAAAAAGGTAGGCAATGGCATCCTGGCTCTCCTGCATTCCCCATAGTCCACTTTCCACTCCTCTGCCAATTGTCCTGCTAAAATGTAAGTTAGCTTATGTCACTTGGTAAAACAGGCCTCCTATCTTGATCAGAGAACACCTGCCAGAGGCCCTTGTGATGCCCTAAGGGATGACCTATCTTACAAGCCTGTCCTTTTCTTTGCTTTTGTTCTTTTCAACTCTTAAAAAAAACTTCCTTTATTTCTTATTTTAATATGTATGGCTGTTTTTGCCTGCATGCATACATGTATATGTACTATATGTGTACAACGTCCAAGGTGGGCAGAAGAGGGTGTAGATCCCTGGGGAGTTATAGATAGTTGTGAGCTGCCCTGCAGAGGCTGGAAATTGAACTGGGAAGCCAGCAATCTTAACTGATGAGCCATCTCCTCCTGCCACTTCTTTTCAGCTCTTTGATAGTCTTCAAACATAGGACTTAATGTATATGCTTAATGTATATGCTGCTACAAAGTACATAAGTTAGAACTTAAAATCTCATCATAAAGACATGAAGAGGAGGGCCTTTAGAAGCTGACTAAACTATTGGAGTAGAACCCTTACAAATAATGCTAATGACTTTATGAAAGGACCCAAGGGACAAGCCTAGTCCTTTAGATTCCATGTTTGGATGTGGTATCTATCTTCTCTGGGGTACTCACCAGTATGGTGTCATCCTGGGAAAAGAGAGAGATTTCCCAGATGTTGATGCTGCCAATTCTTCAACTTAAGACTTCCAGGCTCAAAATTATAAGCAACATATTTCTTTATGTTTAAAGTGTATGTGGTACTTTATATAATCAAAAACCAAGACATGAGTGGCAATGACCTTATTTCATGGTATAGCAATTGCTTTTTCCTCGCTCTGCCTAAAATATTCTCCATCAGATAGTAACACGGCTAGCTTTCTCATTTTCTCTAGATCTATGCTTTAAGATTTATTTTAACATTGTTGGGTTAGCAAGAAACCTGGCACTTGGGAAATCCCCAGGAGTCCAGAAGGATGACTCCAGCTGAGACTCTAAGCAATAGTGGAGAAGGTGCTTGAACCGGTCTTCCCCTACAATCTGATTGATGACGATGTTAATTGTCATCATAGAACCTTCATCCAATAACTGATGGAAGCAGATGCAGAGATTCATGGCTAAGCACTAGCCAAGCTCCAGGAGTCCAGTCAAAGGTATAGTCAAGAGGTATAATCTGAGCAAAGAAGTTAAGACCATAATGGGGATATCCACAGAAACAGCTGACTCTAGCTAGTGGGAGCTCACTCACTTCAGACTGATAACTGGGGACCTTCATAGAACTGAACTACACCCTTTGAATGTGGGTGACAGTTGTATGACTTGAGCAGTTTATGGGGCCACTGGCCGTGGGACCAGGATAAATCTCTAGTGCATAAACTGGCTTTTTGGAGCCCGTTCCCTATGGAGATATACCTTGCTGGGGGATTGGACATCTTGATCCTGCCTCAATGTGATGTAACAGACTTCATTGATTCCCCATAGGAGACCTCGCCCTCTCAAAGGAGTGGATGGGGTTGGGGTGGTGGAAAGGTGGGAGTAGGAGAAGGCGAGGGAGGGGAAACTGAAATTGATATATAAAATTAGAAAATTGTTTAAAAACTAAAGTAAAATAAAGATATTATTTTGAAGGCCATTTACTCAAATCCTTTCACCTATTCTAGTTATTTTTCACAGTACTTAGCTCATGGAGCATGGGTCTAAGAAATGAAAGTATTCAATAAATTGGATGAATGAGTCATGAAAGAAGTAACTTGCATGTGGTGATGGCAATGGACCTTGACAATTGTTCCTTAGGAAAAATCCACAAACAGAAATTTCTCGGTACATGTTTTAAAAAACAAAAGATAACTTCCTTCCATTATGCTTCCTATCATACTTTGCTGTGAAGTAGAGCTGAGACATCATTAACAAGACCTGGTTGAAAGCTTTGGGAATTCTAGGGAGGTCAGAACTTGTTGCATATATGATTGATGTTGGAATATAACACCTACACCTGGCACAGTGTGTCTCTATCCAACATCTGGTTAAATTTGTTTGGCTGGGCCAGCTAACTGCCTCCTTAGGCTTTTCATCTTGACAGTTTATGGTCAAGTGATTCCTTAGAAACAGAAGAAAACTGGTTTCTCATGTGATCCCACAGCTCCTTTTCTAAATCCTCACTAATTTTAGATTTGCTTTTCCCTTATGATGGCTTAAAAAGAAATACATGTCTATTCTTTTTTGAGTGGGGGTGTCATTCTTTTAACTGTGAGGATAAAATCCAACTTTATTATTTTCTAAAATAGAAAGTAACGATATATGTCTTGTCTGGGGTTTAGTCTTAGAGAAGATCATAGATGAAGCTTCAATAAAATGGGCCATGTTTTTATATGCAAAACACAATCTATATTTTCTAGTTTTCAGTTTATAAATCCCTCTAGTCCTCCTGTTCTCTCAAGCACCAATCGAAAGGAAAGTGTATGCAATTCTGTGAGAAAAATCTAATAATATGTAAGCACAGGGAAATCTTAAGTTGGATTTAGAAAAGCACCAGAAAGCATTTCTCCAAGGGAAATCATCCATGGCATTCACTAAAGCATGCTCTACACAATTCTTAACCATTTCAGTCTGAGGCACATCTCCAGTCAGAGCTTCTCCATACAAATAGAATGCTCACACTCCCCTAAACAGCAGCAGCAGAAGCAAAACAAGGTAAGCATTCAAAAAATATTGATAATCTACCTTAAAGTTAATTCTCATTTCTACTGTATAGGGAAAAACTTGCCTATTGCTGTCAACAATAAATAAAATGTTTTATTTTTTTAGCCTTCAAAACTATTACAATTTTAGTCTATATCCATTTATAAGCATTATATTTAGTCCTAACCTGAGACCAATTCCCTCAGTTCCTTATAGTGCCTAAAGCATCTATGTCCCTAAATAAAAAGAAAGGCCAATTCTTTTCCTTTCAAAGTAATGGTAAATGGAAAAAAAATAGATGGATTGCTTCAGCAAGGGTGTCTTGTTTTTTGGTCTTCCTTATTTTCTACTTTAGTGAGACTGGAATAAATTAATTTTGCTTTGTTTGTTTATTGCTTTGAAATCACCCAAGGAAGCTTTCTTCTTTCATTAGTCACTAAAGCTAGCACTGCATTAACAGCTTTATAGAGGCAGTTCAATCAAGAGCTGAATTCTTTATAACTACTATTGCCAGAGTTTGGCAAAAACAGGCCAAAATCTACTACTTACTGGACTACACTATTGAGATTCTGATCTTAGGACTTTAATGTTGTTTGCAGACAGTCTCAGACTACTTTCCTACACTCAAGACCTTCAAGTGACTAGGAGGACAGTCATTAGAAAGCGCAGGCTAAGTCATTCCATTTCATATTCAAAACTGATCTAGACACCTCCAACCCAATGCTCCAAGAGGGTTGGAGCTAAAGTTGCATCATTTTTCCCTTCCCTCAACAGAAAACCTTCTTGAAACAACTGCCTGTGCTTGTTTTCCTCTTCGTTCATCTATTTCCACTCCCATTCAGTCTAGCTTGTCCTGTCACCCACTTCTCTGCTGGAACTGCCCTTGCTATAGTCACAGGTGCTAGCAGTCCTCTGCATGTCCAACTGACCACTGAGTCATATTCAGTACAGCCTACTTTTCTCCTTTCTGACTGATATAACACTGGCTAGTTTCACTAGTCTATGGATTTACTTGTCAAGTTCTAATTCATTCTAATCCCCTCCTCCTATGGTTCTTTGGCCCTTTGAGCATCTCCACCTACATTCATGATATCATCTAGCTCTATCATTACAGACCATTGTAGTCTAAAATTTGCACCGACTCCTCAGACTCCTTCCCTATATCACAGTTTGATATATCAAACTTTCTACTTAACACATGGTATATGGCTTTAATCTCCCGAAATGTTGATGTCCATGTCTTCCTTTCATTCCACCACCATTCACTCAGCTGCTCAGAAGCAAGTTGAGTCTTTTCCCTTTTGTCATTGGCCATATCTAATCAGTACAACCCCTACAACTCCTCCCTAGCTCAAGTTTCAATTCTGAAGCATTCTCTGGTACTTATTTCCTACCAGATCATTTGGCTCAGATGTTTGCCTCCCTGTAATCCATTCTCCTCAACAGAACTTTTAAGTCAGATAGTGACCTCTCCTGCCTCCTCATAGACTTTAAAGCTTTTTATAGCTCCTCCTCATAAACTATAAAGCTTTTTATAATTTTGTTCTCTCTGTGTCCCTGCCCTTTCTTTGACTTCAGTGATAGTGGTGTTTTCCCACTTTCTCTAGAATTTCAAGTTCATTCCTTGCATGGAATTATCAGTCTTAATAATTATCAGACTTATCTGTTTACAGGTTCAGACCATTCTCATCATTTACGTTCTGACTCACTTGTAACTTCTCCTAAAAGGCTTCCCTTGGCCACCATAGTTCAAGTGGGCTTTAGGTGCTCCAGAGACCCTTTGTCATATCACCTTTTTTTTTGTTTGCCTGAAATCTTATTTATCTTTGATGTATGTACTCCCATCGCAACTAAATTACTTAAACTTAACATATTTGGTTTCCTAGTGTATATGAAGGTAGTACCTAGTGCTTAGGTATGTGTCTGATAGAAATTAGAGGCATAAAATTATTAAGCTATGCCTCCTTACATGATTATACAAAGCAAACAGTATAGTCAAATCCATAGAATGTTAGCCACAAATGATCTCTTCTGAATTAGTTATATTTTGTTGCTCTGATAAAACACCATGACCAAAACAGACTTCCAGAAGGAACAGTTTATTTTAGATATTGTTCTATAGAAAGAGTCCACAATACCCTTGTTAGGGCTTCTATTTCTGTGAAGATACACCATGACTATGGCAACTCATAGGAAAAATATTTAATTGAGGTGCTGCTTACAGTTTGTGAGGTTCAGTCCATTATCATTGTAGCAGGGAATGGGCTGTGTGCAGGCAGACATGGTGCTGGCTACATCTTGATCAGATGGCAATTAAAAGTAGACTGTGACACTAGATGGTCTCTTGAATATAGAAGACATCAAAGCCCATCCTCACAGTGATACACTTCCTCCATATAAGCCACACCTACTTCAACAAAGCTTTACCTTCTAATAGTACCACTCCATATGAGATTATGGGAATCAATTACATTCAAATTACCACATTCCATTCTCTGACCCCCCCATAAGCTTGTAATAATATCATAGTACAAAATCCATTTAGTCCAACTTCAAAAGTCCCCATAGTCTGTACAGTTTCAACAATGTTTAAAAGTGCAGAGTGTCTTCTCAGATTTGTGCAATCTCTTAACTGCAATACCTTATAAAATCAAAACACAGATCATATACTTCCAATGTATAATGGTACAGAATACACATTACCATTCCAAAATGTAGGGAAAGGAGCATAGTGAAGAAATACTGGACCAAAACAGGACTGAAAACCAGCTGGGCTCAAAACTCCAAACTTTTCAGCTCCATATCTGATGTCAAAATGCTCTTCAGATCTCCAACTGTGTTCAGCTTTGTTGACTGCAAAACACTTCTTTTTCTCAGGCTGGTTCTATCCCCTGCCAGTAGCTTTCCTCAACAGGTATCCCACAACCCTGGCATCTTTAATATTGGGATTTCCAAGCCAATCCAGGCTTCAACTTCAGTTTCACAAATCTGCCTTTCCAGGCCTCCATTTTTGGGGACACCCCTGACAACATTCCTGGCCTCAGCAGCTTCCTTAGGCAGGGAGGCAAATTTCACAACTCATTTCTTCTATCCTTAACTCTAAAGCTGCCAAGTTCTGCTGTGTGTGCTGGGTCTGAACATGGCCCCCTCATTCCATTATATCTTCACGAGCTTTTATTTTTTTTCACTGCCTAAACTTAACTGTCCTGAAATTGAATCTCTAGATTATGGATCTGAGTTAATAAGGACTAATTATATTTAAACTACCACAGCAGGGAAAACATAACAGCAGGTGACTAGAACAAGAAGCTAAGAGATTATATATCCATCTACATCCAGGAATCAGAGCCAACTGGAAGTGGAACAAGATTATGAACCCTCAAAGCTTGCCCCAGTGGCACACTCCCTCCATCGATGTTACACCTCCTAAAAAGTCTATAATCTCCCCAAACAGCACCTCCAGCTGAGGACTAAGTATTTAAATATGTGAGCTTAGGGGGGGCATTTATCATTTAACTATCATATCTCAGTTCCTAGATCCTGACTCATACATTTGTATGAGTCCAGTATGTTTGGGTGTGGACAGCTTCTTGTGTTTGTTCTTGATTTTAATTTGTAAAAGAGATACTTTTTTTTTCCATTTTTTGTTTTTTGTATATATAAATGTGGTATCAATTCATATGTATGTATGTTTATATTAGCATGTGTGAAGATGTGAGCAGTACGTATAAAGGCCTGAGGTTGACATCAAATGTCTAGGTTACTCTCCACCTTATATATTGAGGCAGAATTTCTCACCTGAACCTAGAACTCAGTGGTGATTTAGATATTCTAACTAGCCACCTTGCTCCAGAGACCTGCTGTTTCTGCCCCGTGTTTTCTGGTAATACAAGAAGACCACCCACACACACTAGGCATTTACATGGATGCTTGGGATCTGAATGAATCCTTGCCCTCCTGCTTGTTCTTCAAGTACTTTGCCTGATGGATCATCTCCCCAGTTCTGTGGGAGATATTAAGAAAAAAACATTGGGTAAAATATCCGAGGAGTTCAGGAGCAGATGTGTGGGTGGGAAGTAATGATGGACTAGGAGAAGGCTCTCCCTCAGTCAAACCTTTAGCACCCAGGCCAAGTCTATACAGATGGAAGCTATTAGAAGAAGCAAACATAGATGAGGGTTGGTTAATAAGTTAGTTTTTTGGAAATTTGGTAAAGCAGAACCCCAAAAGCAATTTCCAGGTAGAAAAACTGGTGTCTCATTTTCTGCACTGAAAAAGGGACATCTCAAACATCTGTATACCTGTGGCCCCAGTACAGTAGGAAGTACAAGTGATGAAGATCCCTCTTGTCCTTAAATTTATTTGTCACAATTTTGTGGCTTTTAAGGGTCTTGGGCATAGTCATTGGGAAAGAAAATCAGAGTTCTCCTTTCTCTGCTCACTTCATTAGAATTAATTCATCCTTAGGCTACCATGCCCCTAAATGACTACAAAAAAAAAAAAAAGAAAGAAAAGAAAAAAGAAAAAAGAAAAAAATGAGCAAGCAAGCAAACAAAAAAAAAGCAAATGGTTATTCATATCTAATGGGCAGAAAGTGAGAAAATAACAATTGTTGTTGTTGTTGTTTGTTTGCTTGCTTGCTTGAAATTAGTTTCACCACTTTGGGTTACACTTACCCTTGAATCCATCACTATAGTGAGATGAGAATACTCTAATAATGAAACAAGTCTTTAGGGCTATGAGCTAGGCACCTGTTGACACAAAGATTGGAAATAGTGACTATTACCCAGAAAGGCAGAGTAGGTTGCTTTATTTTTCTCCCTGCTCTCATTCATTTATCCACACTTACTGATTATCCACCATATTCTCAACATTCAAGTGCTACAGACACCATAGCAAACAAACACATAAAATCTCTTAAATTATCGCAAGTTGTCTAACATTCTCAAAACCATGCATTTCTTTAGAACTCTGTCTTGGACAACAAATTTGTTTTCTGGAAATAGGGGGCATGCTCATATTGATTCCTACCCACACCCTGATGGAAGAATATGTTCCACAGAACTGCCAATTCTCATGATTTATTAGTCTTGCATGGCATGACTCTCCTGCCAAACAAAAGCTACCATTGACCAAAGCAATCATAACCTTTCTCCTGAACTCAGAGGATGTCGGCTGCTTAAACTATTCATCTTTACCAGTATCCAGACATATGCATGAACAAGGGGAAAAGAGTATGAGGGCAGAAGCGTGGATGACAGGGTCATGACTTCTGCTAGACACCAGGGAAACTCTTCCTGTGCCCTTCTGACAGAGAAACAGTCGCTGAATTTTAATATAATGCTAGCCTCTGCAGTATGCTGTTTTCTAGGTGTAATGGTAACAGAAGAAGGAGAACTGATGGAGGGTTGAGAGTTTATTAAAAATAAGTGAGAGAAAGCTAATGACTATTTCCTTTACAAGGCAGTATGAAGACACTCACATTAAAGATAAGTAGCTTCCTTGAGAAAACTCAAAATCAAAATGATGTATGAATTATTAATTTTTAGTAAGCTAGAAATTAACATTCCACTTCTACTCACTCCCACCCCATGCTAACTTTTATAGCACAACAGCCTTGTGTTAGTAAGTATGCCCTTGTAGTACCCACTTACTGTTTCCACTTCACATTCCTTCCTTATTCTTGCAATACTTCTTATTTCTCTTTGTTCATTCTCTCAACCCCTCATTCTTTTTCCCTCAATCACTTGCTCCCTCTCTTTATCCTATTTTTTGGTGTGTGTTAGACTGTATCCTAGCAACAGCTGTTTCAATTAAAAGAAGGTGGGAAGGGCTACCAATGTTGCCTAGGTTACCAGTATTTCCTGCTGCCACTGGAAGTAACCTGAGTTGATCACAATAAAATCATACACTAAGAAAGGCACTTCCCTAGGCTAATCTGACAGATGTTAGCATCACATGAAGAGCTACTCCTTAGTCCAGCTGTTAAGAGAAATTTTGAAGATAACACAAAATGGCAATGTCAAGCTTAGATTTTTAAATCATTTCATTCCAGAAGGCTACAGCTGTATTTCTTTTGTAGGTTTCAAATAACACTGGGTAACAGTAAAGTAGCTGACTGACAGAACCCACACTGTCACAGAGATTCAATGTCATATATAGAGGCTTTTAAAAAATATAGTATTCATAGTAATTTGTACCCAATATGTCATCATTTTGTCATTATATATAGTTTAAAGTACAAGAATATTTCTTTTTTTAATTTTTTCATTTTACATATCTTAATTTCTCTCTTATTTTTGTCATCATATGAAATTAATAATTAGAATATTACTTTTTTCTTCATCTGAAAAACATAGCAAATGGTGTCTAGGAACTGGTTCAGAGTCTCACATCAGTACAGAAAATCAACATAGATTCCAGAGGAACTAAAACCAGTCTCCATAGTGACATTGGTTCTGAATTTATTTCCCACACCAATCAGATTTAAAATGTTTTAACATCCCTAGGACTCTACCCTTACATTTGCACACCATGTCTCAAATCTTTCTTATCTCCACTATAGCTCTGTAGCCATGTACTTCCCACTCTTCACTGATGACCAAGATGAAAATCAGGAAGTCTGAGTGACAGGTATCTTAGGGCTGGTACCATGCTTCTAACTCCTACTCACTCCTAGCACCTCACAAAACAGGTTTTCCCACCAGGCTGGAAGTAGTGGCACATATGCACTGTTCTTATCCCTTCCTTGTTTCTCTTATTCCTTAGTTTCTCCAGGAAGCAGTTCATAAACAAAATCCTCAGAGTTAAGCTCTGAGACTAAGAAAGTTTAGCTACTACCAGGATTCTCTCTGAGTAGCCCCACTTTTCATTATTTCTTCATAAACCTCCAAGACCAAGATTGCTTCTCAGTAGCTTTAACAGAAGTCATGAGTCCTTTAACTTTGCCCTCTGTAAGTAGTTTCTCAATTAAATACTCACAAGATAACTCAGCCAGTATCTCTTTCGTATAAATATGCTTGGTTGTCATTTACCCAATTTCAGCATGGTTTCTCTACAATCTGTTATTCATATAGTTGGTGGACTGATATTTAAAATGAATCAATGACATCAGGTCACTCCTTACTTAAAACTCTCAGTGGATCCTCACCATTCACAGGTAAGTTTCACACCCTTTACATTTTTTATACTAATACAGAAGGTCTTGGCAGCTCCCACTGGTGCCTCCGTCCTCTGCTCCCGTCATTCTCTACTAGGTAATGCTGTAGCAATGCCAAGAGAGAAATGATACTCAGCTCAGATCAGACCTACTTCATCTCTGTACCTTACTTAGTTCAACTCACACTGCTTCCCAAGTGCACATGCACTCTGCTCCCCCAAATATCACCAGCTTGGCTTCTGGCTCAAGAGAGTGCCTCTCTTCAGGGAGTCCATGAATTCCTGGAGAATAGGTGTTGCTCATTTGCATTGCCAGCGTTCTCAGTCTTAACCTAACACAATACAGGGAATTTGTTTAATAGGCAGCTTAGGAAAGAGTGAAAATAGTTACACTTTGACAAATCCTTTATTGAAAATATCTAAATTACTAATGGTATTGATAACTGCTATCCATCTGTGCAATGACCCTAAAGTACCAGATACTTAGAGCTTAATATATGTTATTACTCAATCTTCATAATAATTATTAGGTGTTAATATTTAGTTTTAAAGATAAGAAAATAAGATAGGGAAAACAAAAAATGCCTTTAAGATACACAAGTAATAAGGAATTCATTACTGAATTCTCAGTATCTATCTTTGCCCAAATGGCTGTGCTGTCTCCCTGACAAACAAGCAGTTGGGCCCTAATGTAGTCTGTTACTTATCAAGTCCCTCATGAAAGCCAAATTCTTACTTGTCTTAAATTCCAGCTGGTCAATATAAACAGAGGGATAAACATTGCTTTGACATTGCATCACAAAACTTCAGCAGCATAATTAATAGGTTATGCTTTCATTTCAAGCTTTCTATAGTAAAGGGAATTTGGTTTGGGAGAAGCCATCTAAATAGATGGTAGAACTAAAGACAGCTAGATATTTACACAGGACAAATATGTTCTTAATATATACCATACACAGTAAAATACTCATGGAACATTGATTCCCTGCAAGAGCTTGTACTACAGCCTGCCTTCCTGTGACTGTGTCTCTCCATTTCTCTTTAGGACACAGCAAGGCCCTGGTTGCATGCTGATCACACACACAGAGCCAGATCCAGACAATTAATGTTGCGATTTGTTTTTGCTACTATCAGAACTTGATAACTAAATGAGAGCAGTAGTTAATGTGGCATTTTATAAGCAACAATGAATTACCCATGGTTAGTGATTAGCAATAAATTAGTATGGTTATCCTCACCATGAGAAAAAGGTCTACAACTGAGAGGCCCTGTCTTAGCAAGGAAATGAGAAGGTTTGAGCCAGGTCACACAAAATCATGGACTAGTCCACTAAGAAATGCAGATCTGCCTCCTCATCAGTTCTGCACAGAAGTATAGAGTGGCCTCGGGGTCTCTCAACACTGCATGATGTGCCCTCCATCAGAGTAGTGTCACTCTTCTCTACCCTGCTCTCCAATTAAGGGATGACCTTGTCCTGATTTTACTCAAGACTTTTCTGTGTTTCATACTGAAAGTCCTACATTCCAACCTTCCATTTATGCTAACTGTTGTAGGCAGAGTAAATGCTCTCCAAGATGTCTGCATCCTAAGTCCTAGGTTCTTGGAATGTGGTCCCTGAAATGGAAAAAGGGACTGAATAATCAACTAAGTTCAGGATCTATGGTCCTAACAATTGAAGGGTTTTTGATCAGAGGGAGATGTGACTACAGAAGAATAGTCGCCAAGATGTACTGTTACTAGCTGTAAGGGAGAAATAAAGTGGGCTCTGGAAACGTGAAAGTCAAGAAAATAGAAATATCCCTGCCTCCCCGCCTAGTCTGATTTTAAATTTGGGACATCTGTATTGGCCAAATAACTTACAAAAATGTGACATCATAAATTATTTTGTGGGGTTTGTGGTTTTTATTTTGTTTTAATTTGTGGGATTTTTTTATACAAGCAATATAAAAACATGACAATAACCAACTCGTTCTAGTTTGCTAATACTATCATGTATTTAAAAATCTGTGGAGTTGAAGTTCTGGAAGTCCCTTCAGTACAGCAAGTGATGACAGATAGCCATCAGTCATCCAATCCCTAATTGTCTAGAGCAGTGGGCTCTAATTCCCCAGAGGTATCTCCTTACCTATCAGCTGAAATCAATTCGCTATGTGAATGTCCTAAAGTTGTGGCTCTGGGGCACTGAGTCAACTAAAGACTTTGTTAAGACACAAACTGCTGAGCCTGCTTCAGAGTTTCTAATGCCACAGAACAGAAAAGGAACATTAAAAATAATGTCATTTCTAACATGTGCTTGGAAGATATGCTGATCTGAGGCCATACTTCTTTAAAAACTGTTTTTGTTTATTCTTTGCTAGTTACAGACAATGTATTTTGAGCCTATTCGTCCCCTACACAAACTACTGCCAGATCCTTCCAGACGCCCCCCTACCCACTTATCTCCATATTATCTCTCTATAAAAACAAGTGGGTAAATTATTAAATTAAAAGAAAACAAAAACGAACTTCACGTCCGGTTTGTGTTGGCTGACTATCCCTAGGCATTGGGTCTGCTGTGGAGCTTGGTCAATATACCAAGTGTCATTCCACTGAATAAAATTAATTTTCCTTCTGCCAGTGCCAAATAAAAGCCAATAGGCCTTCAGCTAGGTGTAGGACTTCATGCCCTCCTACCCTCTACCAATATTGGGTTTTGGTACACCTTGAGCATGTGTGGGTTTGGGGCATGTTGTCACAGGGTCTGTAAATTCACATGAGCCTGTAGGGTCTGAGAAGAGCACTGGTCCCTCATAGTCATCCATCCTACATCTTCCTCTTATATTCTCCCTGTACTCTCTTCTGCATAGATCCCTGAGCACTGACAGGAAGGATGTAATATAAACCTCTTTTTTAGGGGCAAGCATTGTAAAGTCTCTCACTCTCTGCATATTAACTGGATGTGGGTTTCTATGCTAATTGCCACCTATAGCAAGAAGAAGCTTCTCTGATAAAGGTTGAGTGATGTCGATATAACAGTGTTATGAGTTGTTTTTATCACTATGTTCATTTATCAGAATATTAGTTGGTTTTCTCCTAGGGCTCATGATCTATGTAGCCTCAGGTTCTTGACCACCTTGACAGTCTTGGGCATGGGTCCGATCTCATGGAGAAGGCCTAATATTCAATTAAAAGAATGATCAGTTACTTCAATAACTTACTCATGCCATTACTTTGCTACTGATTATATCTTGCTGGGCAGGTTGTTATTGTAGCTATCAGAGTTCAAAGCTAGGTAAGATTGATTACCTTTCCCCTTCAGTAGTATGCCTAGGATCTTCCAGCACAAGAAGTGTTAGGCAACAGGGATGAAGCATCAGTTTAGTATCAGGTAGATTTCTCCATGTTCTATGACTCAAGCATATGATGGCTTCAGTGATAGGGTCTTACCATCAAGTTTACATGGGAATTAATGGTATTAATAATAGCCTGCAATGTTTATATGGGGTCTAATATACCTTACAAGGCCCAAAACTCCAAAAGATATAACCAATTACTAGTAATAGGGGTTTAATTCAGTAGCCTATGATGCTTAATGGAGTTAATTCTCTCCCCTTTATAAGGCAACTCCTTTTAAGCTATCCCTCATTCTCTGATGTGGGGGAGGGAGGGTGTGTGTGTGTGTGTGTGTGTGTGTGTGTGTGTGTGTGTGTGTAAGCTTCTACAGGAATAAGTCGCCATACAAACTTTTTAAAAGGCTTTAATGTCAGTTACTCTTTCCTGCATTCCCTTCTCTGCCCTGCCATCCCATCCCCTATTCATTTAATTGTCTATGAGATGGAATCCATACCTGACATTGCTAAAGTAACCAAGAAACTGAGACTAGACAACTCATTCATTCATTTGGCCTACAGAAAAAAAATATGTATATATATATATATACATATATATATATATATACTATTATTTTGCTAAAGGAATATACCAATAAAATGATTCCAGTGACATCCTATATACTCCTGGACTAGTGTCTTGCTTAACCCACATCAGAAAAGCTGATTCTTGCAACAGATGGTAATTAACACAGGGACCAACTGGACAACATGCAGAGAATGGGAAACTTAGGAGTACTCAGACCTAAATAGGATTTATTCATCAAATCCATCCCCTCAAGGCTAAGGAGGGATCTACGCAGGAGAAAAGGCAGAAAGATTGTAAAAGTTGGAAGTGATAGATGACACTAAGGAAGCCGTATTTTCCAAATACAACACAATAGGACTGCTGCACATATGAACTCAAAAGACTGTGGCAGAAGACAAATGTACAGGTTGTTCAAGCCAGACAGGATCCCAGCATTGAGAGGGGGTTGATACCTGATGCCAAGGAGAAAATCAGTTTTCTCCAATGGAATATCACTGGTTATATCAGCCACAGTCCAGGGTAGGCCGTATGCCCAGGAATAGATGATCAACACAAAATAAACTCAGTGGTATTTTTTTAACTATTTGTTTCATTTTGCTTTATTTTTTGTCCTATTGGTTTTTTTTTCTATTTGTAATGATTTTCATTTTTATAGTTTGTGTATGTGTGGGGTGTTTCATGTTTTTGGTTTGTTTTATTTTTTTGGTTTGTTTTTTTTTTTTTGCTTTTGAGAAAGATGATAAAATTGGGAAAGTGGAGAGGGAAATACATGATGAAAATATATTATATGAAAACAATTTAAATTATAAACAAGAGCAAACAAAAAGAAGCAGTCACAGGAAGAATAGTGTGGATGTACCATAAGGAGCAAGTAAGAAGAACATAAGGTTGATTCCACAAATTCATAGATCTTGGGTTGGCTTGCCTTAGCTTTTAGCAAGAAACCACATAATAAAAACAAATGAAATGAAACACCTTATTTGAAGGTGCTTTTTTCATGCACGGTTTGTTTCTCATATCTATTGCTCTCATGAGCAATCTGATTCTAGTTTGTAATTATTGGTGGTTCAGCTTATATCCCTCCTTTTCTCCCAGGAGAGGAAACAGTTTGTTACATTGGGGTGAGGTTCCAATCAATGTATTCTTGCAGGTGACTAAAACAAGGCTGTAGATGTAGCTCCATAGCAGAAGGCTTGCTGAGGTCATTCACTTGAATTCCAGGGCTATACCAAAAATTCAAAGAACAACAAAATATGAGAAAAAAACAATCAGGAGTCCACCTAGGATATTCATAACAGATTTATGAAGAACTTCCTGCTTTTCCTTACCAATGATAAAATTGTGACATAGTTAATAGTCAAAGGATTACCCTCATGGGAAGAATTGATCTCATTAGAGGGCAGAAAGACAGAGAGAGAGAGAAAGGAGGGGAGGGGAAGGAGGGAAGAGGAAAGAGAGGAAGGGAAAGGAGGAGGGGAGAGAAGGATGGGAAGAAGGGAGGGGAGAGGAGAGGAGAGAAGAAGAGAAAAATGGTGGGGAAACAAAGGAAGGTACTCTAAAGTCTCAGGGTGTCCTTAGACCAAGGCTGCCAGATTGCCCATGCTACCACATGTTTTTTAAGGGTTCTGATCACTGAGCTGGACTTCTGTGACATCATACACAAGGCCAGCCCCTATACAAGCCACAGGCTCATCTTAAACCATGGTGCCCCTCCACTCCAGTCTTCTTACTTGGTTATTGTCCAGTCTCCTCAGACATCCAGCCTCAATCTCCATGTGGCGTCTTTAAAGCTTTCAGTCTTGTGAAGAACAATGGCAGAGCCATGAAAGACATGAGCTTCAGCAAACAATTTGTGGCCCAACTCCAGCTCATTACAGTCTCACTACCCTGTCCAAGTCACATCTGAGTCCCAAATCCTGGTGTGATAAAAGTGCTACTCAGAAGGAAGTGTGACCTTTCTAAGTTGGGAGGGTATCAAATGAGAGCATAAGGGGTCCAAATACATAGGTAAACAACATCTGAGGATCAGGCAATCAGCACCATGCCTGCATAGTCAGTCTTTATGTAACTCAGCATTCCAAAGTTCCCAAAATTGCCTATAGGACCTTTTTCCTGCTGCTGAACAAGTGGGATAAATATCACTTCATTTCTGTTTCCTATTTCTGCTCCAGTGACTGTAAATGAAAAGTTGGGATGTGTGCTCAGAAAGAAATAAATCATAAGGTGTGTGACTCCAATTTTGGTACTATGTACTTTAGATGATCAACCCAAATTTCAATGCCTTGTGCCAATGGATGGAATGAGAGAGTGTGTGAGACGGGCTGCACAGGCTACAAGCCGATATGTTTTTATAACTCAAATATGAGGTTTTTCTGCTATGGAGAGTGTTCACAAGGAAATATATGCAAGGCATTTGGTTTCCTTGGAAGTCAGGTATAAGCAAAATACAAAGTAGGATTAATTATTGATTATCTGTGGAAATGAGAAATGAGGAAGCCAAGATGCCTACTTCCCTTTTGGCACATTTTACACTGTGCTTTTATTCACAGTTGTTTCCCCAAACAGGCTATAAGCTCCTCAAGAACAGAACTTGGCCTTCTGAATTGTTGCATCCCTTAGATTTCCTGGCAAGTAGATGAATATTGAATGGATAATTAGAATAGGTAATTAGGATGCATGGTTAATAACAAAACATTTATCTGTGTAAGGAATAAAAAGAAAGCAAAAAAAAAGAGTACAATTTTACAAAACAAAACAACAACAACAAAAAAGATTTCTCTTTGTGGAAAAGGAAGAATGTTATAGAAATCCACTACTGGTTAAAATGCGAAGAACAACAGATTATGGGGTGTCCTGCCCTAATTTCTAAATAGACAGATTAACTCCTACACCTATAGCTCAGGCAACCTCATGGAAGAGCGAGAGGACCAAGGAATCTGAAGTGAGATAGTATCTTCTATATATGACAGGAAAGCCACACCCATGTAATCACAGCAATAAGGATGCTCAAGCAAGACTTGAACAGGGACATCTCCAGTCGGCATGCCAATGTGGATGAGGAGTTATCTTCCTCAGCTTCACCCCTTGATGAAGAACTGAAGGCAATTAATGACTGCTGAGAAAGGGAGAATCAGTTTTCTACAAGGAGGAGGCCCCTGATGGAACCTCCAACGTCACATGGTCAGTCCTTAACATCTGTATGTAAGAGCAACACTAAAGGGAATTGGCAAGCTGTATCTATAAAGTAGTGTGTGTGTGTGTGTGTGTGTGTGTGTGTGTGTGTGTGTGTGTGTGTGTATGTATGTGTTGACAATAATAATTAAAGAATAAGTCATGAGTTTGAGATAACTGGGGAACATGGAAGGAGGTGGAGGAAGGAGAAAAATGATGTGAATACAGTACTCACTTAAAAAATTCTTGAAAAATAAATAAAAAATGAAATAATAGCCCAAAGAACAAAGGAGGAAATAGATGTACACAGAGTATAGTCTTTGTGCCCTTGAAACAAAATTGGTACTTTATATTTTGTCATTTTTGTCTTATTTTACCTCCTTCTTTAAGATTAATACATATTTTCTTGTGTGTCACTTTTTACAAAAAGAATAAATGAGCTTTCCTACATATAAAATTTAGATCAATGTGCTATGTATTACACATACTTTTAATGTAAGTAATGGAACCTCCATATACACTTGGTAACAGAGTGGCAAGAATTAAGTATAAAAAACATCTATAATTGCCCAATAAGTAAAAGTAGAAAATGTTAGCAAAATCCTAATGTTTCCATTATGCCTTTGCTGCTTCTATTTGCTTCTATCTAACAGACAAGGTTATGTCTCTGAACTCTCTGGTCAGATATTTTCTTACAACAGCCTTTTCCTCTCAATTACACATGATGGACACTGTCCTTAAGCCATATTCTCCTCTCTCATTAAAAATAGAATTAAGTCACTGTTGTAATCAAAATAAAAATAATAAAAACAGCAAGAAGAAAATGTCACACAATTGTAATACAGCTGGACATTGTTCCTGCTTGTATCCCTCTGAGTATTCTTGGTGTTTCTTCTGAAACTGAGTTATTATTTTGGATTTTTAATATTTTTCTCTGTTACTTTTTGGAGCTGCAAAAATGATGCAACACAGCAAATGTTTAGTTTCACGGGTGGATTAATTTGTTTGTGGGGTCAATTCAAGAAGGAACTAAAATGCCAGTATAGGAAATTCACCCATGAATTGTTCACTAGGACCCCAAAATGCAAAGAATCCCAGTATGCTTACTTTGATTTATGGCTGGGTTAGGGATGTGGGGAGGGAGTTAGTCTTTATGGTGAATCCCAAACACAGCCATCAAATCAGAAGCATCTTTACTTAGATAATTTCTAAGAATTTTTAGTGGTATTTAGTTGGAATCTTCACAGGCTTATTAATGAATGGGTGTGAAAAAAAGGGTGTCTAGCAATAAGCAATCAAGGTATGGTTACATTTCCAATAAAATTACTTTCTTCCACCTCATGGTTTAAAAAGAAAGAAAGAAAGGAAGGAAGGAAGAAAGGAAGAAAGAAAGAAAGAAAGAAAGAAAGAAAGAAAGAAAGAAAGAAAGAAAGAAGGCACCCATTACTTTTTCTCATTCCTGAGACCAAATAACTAGGGAGGGAAAAAGGCAACTCAAGGAAAGAAAATTAGGAAGGAGCGCAAAATGAATGCTGGTGCTTTATCCATTAATCCAGAACCCTAGACCCAGGATGATGATTCTGTTATTTAAGGTACTGTACCCTCAGTTACATCTATATGGAAACACACTCACTTGTGTGCTCACAGGTGTGTCTCCCAGGCAACTCTATATTATAGCCTGTCATGTTTAATATCAATATTAACCATCACAAATGCAAACAAAACCCTAAATATTTCACTTTCTTCAGTCTTGACTTGCAATTCGAAGGTTTCCCAAGATAACCTAACTGTCCCAGGTGTTAAACAGCTTTCAGACAAGGAGGAAACTTAACTGTTCTATAGATAATACACATAGTAGTGGCTTGATCAGAATGAAAAAGAAAAAGAGGGATTTGAAATTGGCTCATTTAGTAAACCTACTAAAGTCAATCTCCCAAAATGAATAAAGACTAACGAACTAGAAGAACATGCTTATTCCCTGGCTCTGATTTTGTCCCTATAATCTTATCTTATAAAATGGCAGACATCTCTCTAACCTAAGTCCCTTCTGCTGTCACTGAAGTACACTAAAATTACTACAAATTTTGTGTTTTAAAATCAAATTTTCTTTCAAAGGTTCTACTGCAAATGGAGGACATACACTCAATGTTATAGAACTAGATGTGCTATGTACCCTCACAGTAACTGAGAGATATTAATATCCCTGTTATAGAATGGGTAAAAGAAGTCTCAACAAAATAAGTAATCCCCAGCAAGTGAGAATATTATTGTAGTGTGGCTGCAAAGTCCATGTTAAAATCTACTCTTTTCTAGTGTCTCACGCTTGCTGAGATTGTCCTCAGAGCACCAGTGCAAAGTAGATACCCCATGCTTACCTAAAATAACAGTAGATAAAGGTCAGGCATGGTGACTTCCGTCACTTTTATACCTTCTCAAAATGAAACAGGGAAGTTCTGGTCTTTAGTTAAATCAGATAGAATATAATAACCAAGGGTATGACCCCAAACTGAAAATGAGATTGGAATCTATATTCTACAGATAAAAGTAAAATAGGCCCCTGTGGTGATATATTGTTTATGATTTATTAAAGCCACTGGATTCATAGAAGCCATAGAAGCCAGGAACACACCTTTAATAGCAAGACTCAGGATTAAAAAGTAGATGGATCTCTGAGTTCATCCTGGGCTACCAGAGAGTGAATCAGAGCTCACATCTTTAATCCCAGGACTTGAGAGGTATAAAAGGTAGAGGTATTCAGTCTGAGCGTTGATCTCTAGCCATGTTGAGGAGATCATAGCAGTCTGAGTAAATCTAAGAAGTGAAGTCGGAGTACTTTGAGGTTCACCCCTTTGGTCTGAGCTGAGGCTAAGATCTACTGGCTTGGCTGCTTTGCTTTTCTGATCTTTACCTTGAAGCCTGAACCCCAATATTAGTCTCTGGGTCCTTTATTTATTGTGTTACAGGCCCTTGAAGGAGGTACAGTGCAATAGGAGAGATGCTAATAGATCACTTTTGAAAATCAGTGGAAGCACCTTTGAGTACCAAATCTGCAATTTACAAATTATGTGACCCTTACTCTCGGTCTTAAGATCTTAACACATATGAAACAGCCATTATAGTGCCTGGCTTAAGGCCTGCTGCAGAACTCAATAAAAAAAAAGCATATGCAAATCAGTAAAAAGAAATCTATTCATGCTCTTGCAAAACAGGCTATTCTAAATTTTAGTTATTTCTAGTTCCATGGAGGTTTCCTGTAAGTGAAATCACACATCCCTAGTTCTCTCTGTCTCCCCACCTCATGCTGTGCCATTTTCTCAGAAGGCTTGAATGTGTTTCTGTATAATAAATGATTCAAACAAGTTGGGGAGAAATTCTCAAAAAAGAACCAGGGATGCTCAAGTCCCCAGCTTTTGTGGCAGAGTCAGAAGGCTGCTTCCCACAGGGGAGTTGTGGGCTGGGCTGGCAGGTGGATCCAGCTGTTCCCTCCTGGTTTTCATCACTGCAGGCTGGCATTGAGGTAAAGTAAACTCCATCCCCATTTGCCTGAGGGGGGAGATGTCTAATTACCACACTTCTGATTTCCCTCTGGAAAGCTGGCGCCAGAGCCTGAACTTGGTTCTCCCCACAAAGTCTCCAGAGACACGTGGTCTCAACACACACACACACACACACACACACACACACTGGAGAACACAGATAATGGCTGTCAGCATCCATTCTGCCCAACCCAATTCTACCACCTGAAGATCAGAATAGGGACAATACAGATAACTAGCAGAGCCACTTCCCCTCAACAGAATATTTCACAGGCTTTGATCCTACCTATGTAAGGTATTCCATTCACATGTGTATTCCATAGCTGCATTGGCCTGCTTTCTAGTGAGCAGCCCCTGGTTTTCATAGTTCTTTGCATTGCTTTCGAAGAACATGTTATATAAGAAAAAGAAACCCTTCCCCCACCCTGCCTCCTGCCCTTCTCAAGAACATTCCTGACTAAAGCTGATTCCCTGCCCCCTTCTTCTATTGCTCAGAGAAACCATTCAGTACAAATTCAGAAAATATTTCATCCCCCATAGGAGAAGGAAATTTGAATGTTTTAGCAGGGAAAACACTTCAAAAGTCATCCCTTCTAGAGAAGTCATCCCTGACTAGAGAATCCAGGAAATGAAGCTACATGCTACATTACAGACATCATCAAGGAGGAAAATGGTACCCTAGGGATGGTGGGGAGGGTAACTCTCTGCTGTGTAAATACCCAGCCACTGTCCATTAGCAAGAGCTGGTTAATAGGACCACATGGCTTTCCTCTAGGCGTCTAACCCCAAGGGTTCCCTTCCCTCTGGGTGATAGTCTGTAGCATCTTTTTCTCTGACATCTGCAGGTTTCATCTATCTGACTTCATGTCATTTACAAAATGGATACTATTGACCCTGCTGAAAGTAAGAAAGGGTTCCAAACCAGTGTATTTTGTGGTCTGACCACACACAAAGGCATTTCCTAGCAAGCTTTCTTTTTCTCTTATTCCACTCCCTTCTTCACTGTATTGTCACTATTTATTTCTTAATTAAATAGGATGAAAGTCAGGGAAAGGTAGAAGAGAAAGTGCCACTACATAGTGACCTACTTCTTCCAACTTATTTCTTTCAGATTGTTGGCTCTCACTAGCCTTCAGAACTGGGACTAATCTTGTGTTCCCTTTGTGAAAGAAAAGGGATTTCTCTCCTAGGAGCAATGGGAACCCATTCATGAGAGCACAGGATCAGCATCACTTGACAACTTATTGAAAATGACATTTCTCAGCACCCACCCCAGGCCTGCTGAATCAGTCCTCATCTTAAATAGACCTCAAAGAGATAAAAGTGCAAATTAATGTTTAAGAATCAGTGACCTATAGTACACTGACACATTGCATTCTTTTACTGGGAACATTTTTTTCCTTTTCCCACAAATTCCCCCCCAAAAAATCACTATAACAAACTCTATGCATGAAATTAAAAGTCCAGTGGGTCAATTGATAGTCAATACATAGGTTTATGTGAGCCCTTGGATTCTGAAACACCATGAGAACTGGCCAGAGGCTTCCAAGTCCAGCAAATCAGTGTTGCTATAACAAACTCAACTACTCAATGCCTGGGTCCTGTAAGCCATCAGCTGCTTTTGAGACCCTGCTGGATTCACACAACAGGACCAATCCTGGACCAGAAATCTACAGGACTGGATTTAAAGTCTGACGCTTATCATTTCATTCTACTACCTCCGTGATTTCAGTCAAATAACTAGCTTTCTGGTTCCTCATTTCTGTATTTAGACTATAAAGAATAAGCTAGTTGAGATGAATAAATATTTGAAAGGCACTATAAACTGCACAGCAATATTCAATTATTGTTTATTATTGTTGTTGGGAAATAGAGTTTAGCAATAGCTTCACATTGGGAGGGGATTAATAAATTCAACCTTCTTCAAAGAAGGACTTTTTATTCTTTATAAGAGAGATGACAACTCAGTTATATGACATTTAAATAAAACAGTAATAAATGATGGGTGGGTGGGGCAAGTACAGGTAGATGGATAGAATAGATAGATTAGCATTTACTGAGCATGGAAAGGCATTAGGTGTTCTCATACACATTCCCCTAGTAATCACAGTATGTGAAAGTGTGTAGACCCCTATAGTGAACACTCACATCTCTTCTCAGGATTGAAAGACTTACTCCTTCAACTACCAGCGAGTTCTGCTGGTAGAAAATCCTCATTGTCAGCCTCACTGCAGCTAAAGAAAACCATTTCTTACAGCCTGTATGTTTCCAGTGATGGTTAGACATAAAGGCACCAGGACTCAGCCCAGTCTCCCAGCTCAGCTCATCTTGGGGAAATCTACTTTCCATTGACGCAGTCATAGATTCAATTGTCTTCTGATCATTACTGCTTCATTGCCTTCTGGAACATTCCCTTATAAATAATCTGCTTGATAATTCCTGTGCCAGAGGCAGCTATCCAGACAAGCCACCCTAAGACACCCTCATACTTATTTTGGTACCTTTAACCTCTCCTGTCAACCACTCTACACCCTTGAGGTGACTTACAGAGGAACAAAGACTGTTCCTAAGCAAACTTAAGGAATATGTCATCCAGCTACTTCATTTAATAGAAAAAAAATATTCTCAGTTTAAACAGTTTAACTAACTAACCTTGCTAGTTAATACCAGAGCTGAAATCAATTTCCAGATATTTTGGCTAAAGAAATATTCTTTTTCTATTATAGAATCACATTATCTGAGATAATGTAGAGGCCTAGGGCTTTTGGTTTGTCTTCTAAAGTATGTGTGCATTGAATATTTTAAAATAGTGCTGGTGTTCTTTCCTTCATTAAGATATATAACTACAGACATTATTTGTCTGAGTCCAACTACACTTTTGATGACACACTTGGATTGAAAAATATCTCAAGGCAGATTCAAGAAAAATATCCCAGACTCTGATCTGGGATTCTATTGTTCTTAAACAGTAAAATAAAGCCTGGCAGTGGTGGTGCATACCTGTTAATCCCTGTACTCAGAAGGCAGAGGCAGGTGGTTCCTGTGAGTTCCAGGCCAGCCTTGTCTACAACAAAGCTAGTTTCAGGATAGCCAGGGCTGTCACACAGTGAAACCCCGCCTCAGAAAACCAAAAACAAGCAATAAGTACTTCAAATAATTTCTATAAATTATCTACCTTATAGTTGGAAAAATTATCCTAATTCAGATCTCTGGTTAAGATGCAGAGAAAGCAAAAGCCAAGATGATTAGCAATGAAGATTTAAAAAGGTAAAGGATGTGGAGTTTTGTTATTCCTAGTCTGTACACAGATCATGCAATTTTTTTCCTGAAATAGATCTACTAGGCTCTACTCTGAACCCATAGTATTTGTATGGATGGATCTTGATTACGTTGTGACCACAGAGGATGATGATGAGCCATTATCTTCCCATTTGATGAGCTTTTTGCAGTCAACCACTGTCCTTACTCACCAGAGTACCTGCATCTAGTGAGCACTCTTTGAAAGTTTGCCAAATACATAAAGAAATCAATGAATACAGCCAATGATGTGGTCTTCCTACTCTTTCTTCAAGATATCTTGTTTCACTGAAGTCTTCCAGCTCCTGAAAAACCCAAGCAAGTCTGAACAGAGAGCAGTTTTCACAATTAGTTTGTGTTGGTGTTAGAGAGATAGGTCAAAAGTTGGGGCACTTGCTGTGGGAAGCTGTGTTTGCTGGCTACAGTCAGAGTTTTGAAGTCTCTGACCTTTAGCTAAGATGAAGTAGAATCATCTTTATGGGCCCCAATGTTGTACATAGACACAACCTTCTATATCCCACAGTTCCCGATCAGATGCCCTCCTCTGGCCTCTTCAGGCTCCAAGTGTGCGCATAGTGCACATACATACACAGAGGTAAGCACTCATGTATATGAAATCAAATAAATCAATGTTTTTTTCAAGTATTACCTTGACATATCTTCACACTTTACATACTAGGAAAGGAAGCCATCTAAGAAATGAAAGGGTTATAACCTTATGGCAAAAGAAATGTTTTCTTCATTTTAAATACTTAATCCAAAAGTTTATAAATCCCTAACTCTATCCATAGGTAAGAAAGCTCAGATTTATTCTGAGGTCTTAAACCTAATCCAGTGAAATCTGCATAGATTCCAGCCAAAGAAAAAGGTTCCAAAGTTCCACACATAGTCCCAACTCTTCCAAGTAAGGGCCTTCCAGACTCATTGGTCCTTCACTGAGTGCAGCGAGATGGAGTGCAGCTGGTTGTTCACCACATGTCTCATTAAATATGGAGTTAATCTGATCAGAGGTGCAGCCTAGCTGAGGCTGACTCTATTTCCTTAGGGGTTGTGCTGTCCCTGAGGGGGAGGGGAGGGAAGATGCAGATGAGAAATTGAAGTACTTTCACGGAGGCATGCCCAGATTTGCAATTCAATGGCAAGTAAGGGGAGGTGGGGGGCTACTCAGCTGAAGCTAAATGCCACTAGGTCATTGGGGTTCTTTTTAGCTGCAGTGACTGTTTAAAGGGACAAAGGGTCAGGGATCTAGGGCATAGTAAGAAGCATCAAATGTATTCTCTGTCATTATAGAGAGAGGGGTCTTCTGGGAAAAACCGAAGATTGTATCACCGATTTGATTAGCAGAATGGCTAGGAGAGCTGGGGTAATCCTATGCATTGTGACTTTTTTTTTTCTTTTTACAAACACTTCCACCTTCCACTATTGCTGTTATTGCTGCTTTCATTAAACAGGATATCAAATCCAAGTTAAGGAAAACTGAATAATCAGAAAAATGTCATCAACCTTGTTATTTTGATTTTTTGTGATGTTTCCAGAAATGTGCTATGCATAAAAAGTATTTTTTATTGTTAGGATTGATAACCCAGCTCTGAGGAGTTCAAAAGATAATAGCAGAGGAGAATTAGAAGTGGGCCCTGAAGGTGAAGATTGGAACACAGATGAGCTTAAAATATAGCATAGGTAGCAGAGGTCAGACACCCTGTGGGAATGTATCAACATTAGAAATGAGAAAATCAGAAGATAGAAGATGAGAGAGAAGTAGTAGAGAAATATCAAGAAGCCTGCTTTTAAGGTGAGAAAAAATTTAGAGATAATTTATAGCCAGATTGTAGTTTGATAAAGAATGGAAGGGTTATCACTTGATTATTGAGATGGAGAGACATTTTTTTACATTAGATCAAATGTGTATCTGATCATAATGGGAATAACCTGTATTAAAGTGCTTCTCTCCAGAATATTTTAATCCTGTAAAGTACACTGGAATTAAACCTGCCAAATAGGGCCAAATGAAATAAACAATGGTTCTCTCATTTGAATATCCTATCCTGAATATCCTATCCACAACATCTATGTAAATGCTACAAAGAAGGTATAGTAAACTTAAGTATGCCTATCATTTGAATAGTTCTTTATATTCTTCCAAATGCTTCCATAGACTTCAAAGACTTCCTGCAGGAACTAAAGCAAATACAGTAGTACAATTATGTTCATTTTTCCCCACTTTAATTGTTTCCATTCTATCACATTAATGAGTAGAGAAAAGATAAATATGTAAACTTAGGACTCATAATTATTGATTAGTTTTTGGCATTGGTTTTCTTGTAGCAGAAATCCCAAAGTTCCATTGTAGACCCATGCTTTAGGTTTCCAAACCAGGTTCTAAGCCAAATGGAGAGTTTGTCCACCAGGACAGTTCAACCTGAGAAATGAGGGCTCTCGGGGTATCTGTCTCCTGTCATCATTGATCTGTTCAAACATATCACTGCAATTAAATATAGCCATCCAAGCTAAAAAGGGCCATCAATGCTCCAGTCCAAGAGTCACAGCACAACTAACAGGTAATTCCTAGCATCTTGAATTGGTCAAAATAGAACATGTTGTACAATCAGCTGACAGGTTCTGATGAAGAGAGATAACAACAAAGAGGGGGAGGAAAGCTACCCTCACATTATTTCAATCTCATGTGCTACTAAATAGAACAGATTTCCAGAAAAATCAAAGTAGAGGGTCATCTGCCTCTAGACTACGCAGAAAGATTCCTGTTACTTTTAGAAAGATTGTGGAACTCTCTTTAGAACCTTTTTTAGTTAGGTTCTTAATTGTTGTGAAGAGACACCATGACTGCAGCAACTCTAATAAAGTGAAACATTTAATTGGGGTTGGCTTACAGTTTCAGAGGTTCAGTCCTTTATCATCATGGCAAGGAACATGACCGAATTCAGGCAGATGTGGCGCTGGCTACATCTTAGCTTGCAGGCAACATGAAGTTGACTGAGACACTGGGCTGTATCTTGAGCATAGGAAACCTCAAAACAGTAACACACTTCCTCCAACAAGACCATACCTACTCCAACAAAGCCACACCTCCTAGTGCCACTCCCTATGAGATTCCAGGGGCCAATTACATTCAAACTACCATAAACCCTTAGTGTACAGATACATACATAAAAGTACTTAATGAAGTCCTAAATATGTGGTAAGTTTGTTTAATATAGGTTTTATCTTTATGTTATACATATGAGAGCAGTTTATACAATGATGATCATAGTAGTTCACTATTTGGAGATTATGTATAATTCTGTAATTAGAAACTATCTAGATTCTAGGTTAATGCTACAATTTTGTAACTAAATTCTCAAGAGTAGAGGCATAATTTGGTTCATTACAAATTATGGTTTACAGGGATAGTTCAGGCAACACTAAGGTATACGACTGTTCAGAACTACTACAGCTGTTCCTCAGTGTCCACATGAGAAACTCAAAGGCTCCAAAGTCACTTTTTGCTCTAACAACATAGTTTTGAGAGCTAGAAGGTACTTTGGAAATACTGTCTTTAGAAAGGTGGTTGTGTTATTTGTTACCTAAATTAAAACATCTTTGTGAGAAGAACAGAAGGCTACTGATAATTATTCTCAGACAGAAATACAAATCTTAAGTGCTGTGTGTTACATGATAACCTTCTGTTGGTTTGAATGAGAATGGTCCATTTTCATATTGAATGTTGGGCCCCTGGTTAGTGGAACTGTTTTTGAAGGATTAGAAGATAAGTTCTTGTTGGAAGAGGTGTGCCCATAGGAGTGGGCATTGAGGTTTCTAAAGCCCACGCCATTCTCATTCTCATTCTCTGCCTTGTCCATGTAGGTCAGATAGATGTAAGCTCTCAATTGCTTCTCCAGCACCATGACTGCCTGCCTGCTGCTTTGCTCTCCATCATGATAGTCACAGATTCACCCTCTGAAAGTATAAATAAACCTCTAATTCAATGTTTTCTTTTATGAGTTTCCTTGGTCATGATGTCTCTTCAAGGCAACAAGGAAGTAACTAGGACAACATTGTCCTTAAAAGACAATAGATTTCAGACTCTCATTGGAATCTCAAATTTTTATTTTCCAGTTCCTCGTATTTCTGAGAGTAAGAAAAAGATGACATGAAATGAAAGAAGCTGAAGCCTGTGAGCACTGTTGACCTCCCAACAGTTTATGACATTATTTAGAAGGAATAAATTTTAATCAGTTCAGTGTTTGGGTTAAATGACTGAGACCAGGATTAAAACATGAAAAGGACTTTAGAATATCATAAAACAAAGCAAGATGTGGAGAACAAAGACAGTGGAAAGGAAAAATTCTGGGCAGAAAAGAAAAGAATAGAGATCTTATCTATGTGATCTCCTTAGAATTAGTATTTAAATGAATAACACCATAAAAATCAGAGGCAGAAAAGTGAATAAACAACATTTATATAACATTATCAAAGCAAACATTATCCTTCTCTATGATGACGTAAATGCTAAATGCTAAGTAAATGCCCTTATCAGATGTCACTTTCATATTCCTGGCTTTGGGATGGTAAATTCCCAGCCATGATAATGCATATTTATAGGAGGTTGAGAGCTAAATAAATACAATGTAAGATAGACAATTCTCTGTGGTATGCTTTCTGCAATGAATAAAGAAGCTAAGTAAAATAATTAGCCATTGCTGGGATGAAGCTTTGATCATAGAATAATAATAGAATTAACTTCTAAATATCTCACACAGTACAAAGACAAAGATACATCATTTTGTCCTCTAGTGGCTTGAGACAAAGGGATTTCATTACTGTCTCAGTGTTAGGAATAAGATAAGTGCAGAGCAGAGGCATTAAATAATTTTGTTGTTTGTTCGTATTTACTAGAGAAATTAGAACTAGAACCCACTACTCTTATCTGCTTGTTTCTTAATTTACTATTTGTTGTACTTGAATACCTAGAGAGAGCAGTTGACCTTGAGAAAGTTACAGTGTTGGTGACTTCTGATTGCTGCTACCCAAAGTTCATCTTTTCAGCTTTCATAATCCCCTTTCAAACTTAGGAGCCATCTATCTCACTCTTCCCTACCCCATTCACCAAGTGACCTGACACACTCTCAGAAAATTGCTACTGTGTTTTACCTTTGGAGTAACCAAATTCAATTATAGGTTCTGCCTTTGTGTTTCCTCAGCCTTTTTTCCTGCACAAATTGATGGTGACAGCAGTGATACCAATTCAATTACATACCATCTTCTGGTTCCCAGTAATGATTCTGAGTAGGTCAACAAGGACCAGCTTGGAACAAGAGTGACCATGAATTAAAAGGAAAGAATAAGCAACAAAAGCCTGAGTTACAATCCATTTTCACTTCTGGGGAAATTTTAAGCCATATCATCTTAAAAACAAGCAGATTAAGTCAGGAAAATGGTGAAAAAAAAATAGTAGATCAGTACATCTATCAGTCAAGATTTATGGACAAGAATAGAATGCTTTAAAATCATATGTCTGAGATGAGCAAAATTTGTCTGAAATCAAAAGGCTACCAATCAACTAGTCAGAGAAGAATAAAATATTTTTGACATTTCAATTCATTTCGCCAATGTTTATGTATGTGCTCTCATCATGCAACAATGCAGGTTAATCCTGGAAATACTATGAAGATAAAGTTAGAAAAGTGTTAGTAGTATGACAGGCATATGCTACTTAGGAGTTAGGGGGTGGAAAGACTTTCTAAAGAGATAACATTTGAAAAAATGAATCACACAGGCACAGATATATAACTCACACACTACTAAATTTACCAAAGGCCAAACACATGGAATGTGGTTATTTAGTGTGTGTATATTTCTATCCTGGGTCTCAAGTTTGTGCTTTTATAGATTATCCAGTTGATGGTTACTGTTGCGTGTCAACTTAACAGACTCTAGAACTGTTTGGGAGGCAAGCCTTTGCAGAAGCCTGTGGAGCATTAGCTTCTTGATTATGGTTAACTGAGGTGAAGAGACTCACCCGCTGTGGGTGGCATCATTCCCTGGTTGAAATTCTGGACTATATAAAACAGAGAAGAGGAATTGATCAGTAACATGCATTCATTGTGGACCAACTGTTTGAAGCTCTAGCTCCCTTGACATTCCCGTGCCTTAAATTGTAAGCCAGAATAAAGTTGCTTTTGTCAGAAAATTCAAAAGCCAAAAAGTGTAGAAATAAAAGTCCAGCAAGGAACAATCTAACCTAAAGAGGAAACAGAACCTCCAAAAACAAGACACAAAAGCAATAAGAAGTGGGAGAGCAACGTTCTTACAAAAATTGAGAAAGCCGAAACTTTACAATAAACAAGGAAGTTAATGATATCAGATTCAATCTAGAGATGTATGAGGGTCAAAATTAAGAAAGGCTATGAGATGCATTACTCAACAGTGGAGGTTAAGCTCGACATGCGCAAGGCCGAAGGAACTGGACAGCACACATGAAAGTATGAAGCAGAGTAAGTAATCTTATAATTTTGGTTGTGAGCCTAACCTTTAATGGCTGAGACATCTCTCCAACCCTAAGCAGGGTAAATGTTCTTAACATGGCATTAAGAAAAGCATAAGAACTAATATTTATTTAGTATGTGCTTTTTCTCTTTGCTGGACAAGGTGCACTTGTGTTTTAATTTGCTCTCATACCAACACTGTGGTAAGTGTTTTTCTTTCCCACTGACAGTGAAAGTCCAAGGTACAGGGAGCTTAAAACATGACTATGGGACTGGGTAGGAAATTAACAATGAAAATGCTAGGGTACAGGGAATTTAACAAGTTGCTGTGGGGCTAAGAAGCCACCGCTTTCCCTGTGACACTGTGACAACACTCTGAGTCAAGAGTCTAGGACAAGGTTTAAGCAGAGAGGAAGAACATATATCCTACTCAAAAACTGAAATAATGGAAGTAGGGGATGGCAAAAGTATATATTCAAGGCGAAGGTGTCAGCTGAAAGTAATTGATTGACTGACTGACTGGTTTGTTAGTAAAACAGAGTAAAGATAATTAGGTACAGTACAGAGGCAAGAACACAGAAATTTTTATAATGATATGTTTCTACATTACTGTGACCATCTTCCTTGCATTGTAAGGCTGAAAGGGACTAGGCATATGAAGCTAGAGTTTATTGTTAGGAGAAAAGTTGAAGGCCTGGAAATAATAGAGACAAAGAACAATTTATGAGAACAAACTCCAAAGAAGGAAAGAATCAGAACTGGAATCTATGTATCATAAGTACACAGTCATTTCATAAGGAAACAGGAGTTAAAGAAATTAAAGTCAAGAGTTAAGAACCAGGGCATTTATTATAAAATCTCAATCACATGGAGGGCAAAAATCTTGTAAAGGACAGAATCACAAGCAATATAATTAACCCTCCCCCAACAAACAAGGAAAAAGATAATTATGAATCATTCCTCAGACTCCTAGGCAGAAAGGTTTACTGATTTACTGAGTAGACTTTATAATAAGGAAAGAAAGAAAATAACATAATCCAACTGAAACACCTTATTTAAGATATTACCATGGGATAGTGGACTGGAACGACCACAGGGGAAGCAAAAATAAAATATCTTTCTTTTCCTAACTCGAAAAGAGAAGGTGGGTGAGAAATAACTTGCTTTCACTGGAAGCTTGGGATCAAAATGGTTTCCTGGAAGAAAATAAGAAATCGCTCATGGAAGTTCAGAAGACAAAAGGAAATTTACACCCAAAAGAAGGTTCTTCAGGCATAGACAGAACACAAGACATGACATTCAGCAGTCACAGCTGAACCAAATAAGGAGGCTGAAGCTATTTTAGGAAGGAGATTTGCATGCAGGGTTAAGTTGTGCACAAAAACAAGAGGAGCAGGTACAGGAGGCACATAAGAAGGATTTCTTAAGCAACAGAGAACAGAAAATACCAAGCAAATAGTGATTTATGTAGGCAATTGCAGAACAAAATAGTCTTGTGTTCTAATAGAAGAGTAAGGCAACAGGACAAGGAAGGAAGGCTGCTTCATAAATCTGCCCCTTCGAGAAGTTTACTGTACTGGTAAGGATTCTCTGCTCCTGAAAAGACAGTAGTGGTGTGTGTGTGTGTGTGTGTGTGTGTGTGTGTGTGTGTGTGTGTGTGTGTGTAGCCAATATATGTGTATGTGTTTATGTTTATATATAGATCCATACTGCTATTTAATATATCAGAATGCACAAGGCAATTGTTTGACTTAGATTTATTTCAAATTGTAACAATTCAATATTTTCCTTCTTTGCTGGGTGTTATAACTCACTCCTATAACCCCAGAACCCAGTTGGCTTTGTTAGGATTACTGTCCCGAATAAGAAGCCAACCACAGCTACATAGTGAGTTCCCGGGTGTTGAATACTACACAGCAAGATACAGCCTCAAATCAACAACAAAGTGCTTTCATTCATTAAATTTACCACTTTATTTATATTTTGTGTCTGTTCATCCTTTGTATTCCTCCCTGCTATATAAACTAAGTGAAGGTAGGGACTTTGATAAATTCACAGCTCAGTCCTCAGAATCTAGAACAAGGCTAGTATATAACAGACATCCAACAAATAATAGTACTCATGCGTAGGAGGTAGTAATTTTAAAAGATGTATTAAATATATACAAAGTTCATAGAGATTCTTATAAAATAGAAAGAGAAACACAAGACAATGTATTGCTATAGAGACAGTAAATAGTAAATAGAGATAAAGATCAATCTTGCTTCAGTTGGGAGCATCAAAAATAAAATTCGAGACTAGAAAAGTAGTCTCCCAAGCTCTTTGTTCTTATCTGAACAGATCTATCCACAAGAGTAAAAATAAAACTAGTTTTTTTTTTATTTTTCAAAATAGTTTTTAAGTATACATATGAATTATATATACAATAGTACAAAGTATAAAATTCTGAATAACAAATTAGCACACCTAAACCTGTGCCCAATATTCTAAATTTTTGGTGCTTGTATTATCCTACCAAAATGATCTTTCATAATCTTTTAATAGATTAAAACCTTAAGATATATCTTAAGAGATAACCAACAATGTGACTCCTAACAGAAGCAACACACACATTCCAGAACAAAGATAGCAATTTCAATCTATGACAAGTGAGAGATTAATCTGCAAATTAGAAGATATTTCATCAGCCTGGACAGTGTAATGAACACAAGGATTCCAGAAGAAATGAACTAGAAAGCTGAACTTTGGGGAAAGAATTATAAGCAAAGGAATGACAAGATGAGAGGGGTTTTTGTTGTTGCTTTGTTTTTGAAATTGACTATTCACCTAATAGGGGGTGAATTGCCAGGGTATACAGCTGGAGACTTGTTAAGAAATACTTTCAAAGATGACAAAGGTCTAAACTGGGCTGGATCATAGTATGTAGAGGAGAGGAGACACATTTGGGACTGTTAAATGAGTTTCATTTGGTCTAGAAAAATTTGTCCTAAATATTTCTCCATACATAATGAACTGTAAGCTAACTTGGTGTGCTAACAGACTGTAAGGTATTCTTATACCAATTATCTGAAACCAATCAAATTAACCAGCCTTCAGCCAACCAGAAGCAGCCAACTGTTCAAATCGGGTTCAGATAAGGCTAACATTAAACTTTAACCAATCAAACTATCTCAGTACCTCACTTCCACTTTCCATATGTCATTTCCTCTTCTCTGGCTATAAATACAATCTGTCCATGTGGCAGGGTGGAACATCTGAAACCATGTTTGGCTCAGATGGCTGCCCAATTTTTAAATCTCAATTAAAAGCCAATTAAGAAAAAAAAAAAGCTAGATTTTTTTTTCAATTTTCTCTTTTAGCCAAACACATTTTGAGGTAAAATCAGTAAGTCTTGGAGATAATTAGACATGGGTTTCATTTCTTAGATTAAGTGCAACTGTGAGAACAGAAGACCTGAAATAATTGTGACAAGGAAATTTTATTTCTTTCACAGAGCACAGGAGTCAGTTTCAAGCACTGGCTTTCCTCTAAGAGAGACAGCAACTTCTACTACCTCTTCATAACACTACCCCTACTGGGAACTTCCACCTCCTCAATTACATTGCTGCCAGAATCGAGTCCATGCCCCTATGGTACAGGCAGGAGAACAAAGGAATACCAAGAATGGGTATGCTCAGGATTTTAGAGAAACTTTCTTCAAGACTTGCACCTACATTTTACCAGTGTTGTTCTACACTATTCCCAAGGAGTCATGAACAGATGTCTATTTCCCCAGAAAGAGAAGTGACAACTAAGTAAAGTTAGGGTACCACAAAAATCCAACTTGGCGAACCAATGGATTTTATTAGGGTTACTTACAGGAATATGGATATGGAGTTATTCACCAGAACAGAAAAGGCCCAAAGATGCTGCAACACCAAAAGCTAGCAAGGGTGACAAGCTCACCAAAGCTGGCAATCTGGAGCACACTGCACAGCCTGCAGGCAGCTCAACCCGTTGAAGAGTGTCTTTTCCAGGCAGCTAGCTCAGTTGGTCTGAGCCTCTTCCAGGCAGCCCAGCTGGTCTCTGCTTCTCCTAGGCTGCTTTGCTGGTTTTGGCCTCTTCCAGGCAGTTCAGCCTGTAAGAAAGTATCTCTTGTGCTTAAGGGTGAGCTTAGTACATCTGGTCAGTTTTGCAGACTCCCTAAAGCTTTTGGGTGGTTTACTTCCTGAGTCTTAGTTAACCCCCCTTTAGAATATTAAGTCTTGTGCCAGGTGTGGTGGTGTTTACCTTTAATCCCAGCATTTGAGAAACAGAGGAGGATGGATCTCTGTGAGTTCAAGCTCTACACAGTAAGTTTCAGGACAGCCAAAACTACGTAGTGAGATACTGTCTCAAAAAGAATATCTTGAGACTTAAGAAACTTCCCTCCGAGACTGTTTTATCTGAGGGGAAATTGCTACCCAATTAGTTATAGGGGAAACTGTTAAACGCAGAGTTTATCCTAAGTCCTAGAATAAACATTTTGTCTTCTTACTTTTGAAGCACCAAAGTAAACATTAGATGGCAACTAACAGTCTCCATTGGGAATAAAGAAAGAATACTCTAAAAACATAGAAATGGCCCAGGCTCTCAGAACACTCCTTGCAGCAGCTCAGACAGGGACATCAGATGAATCCCATCAGGCAGCTCAAGGCTAGGCGCCTGGATTCTGGAGCAGGCTCTGTGCTAGGATCCTGGTTCTGCCTGGCCTGCCTGGCCATAGTAGCAAGAGCTGTAAGGGCTCCATCACTTAGCACAGCTGCAGGTGTTGCTGGAAACCCGAGTTGAAGACTGAACTATCCTTGGCAGAATAAGTAACCAATGAGGGGTTTGGAAATTCGAAATCGAGATATTCTCACCATGCTGAATCTCCTTACCCTGTCACAGCCAAGTCTCACCAAGGTACCGCAGGGAAGGTTCAGGCTGCACGAGACCGGAAGTAGGCAGTAGCTGACCTGATTCTACAGAAATTAACCAGCAAAGGACAGCTCGGCAACACCTTACAGAGCTCCAAAGAAAGGGTAAGGTACCACAAGGTTAGGAACTCACACTGCATGTCCTTCCACCCCTGCTGGAGTCCTGAGGAGCAACAGCCTCTTTAGAAACACAGAAGTGTGCTATGCGACAGACCACGTACCAACTTGCTGCTTCTAGTTCAAAAAGCATCAGACCCCAAGCCACACAGACTGGGAAATAGCTAGATAAAGGAAGTGTGAGCCAGATCCAGAACTCCAGGAACCCTCACATTAGCTGGGAGGGGCTCCGTGGGTTACAGGAAGTTCATGACAGAATTAGGTGCTGAGTCTCCAGAGCAATACTGATCTAAACGTAGGGGCTTGGTTCTTAGTTTGGAAGAAGCATTGGCTGAAAACGTAATACCTGTTTTAGTTTTTGAACATACCAATATTAGTTTACTCCTCATTTGTGTTTACATAGTTTTTAAACGTTTAATTTTTAGTTTTACTTTGTTTTTATAATGTAATTTACTCTGAAAATATAAAATTCAGCATCTTTGAAAAATACACACTCATGTATGTGTATGTTTTTAATTATCCAACTCCATGCCCTCACCTCCAATTTCTCCCAACACCCTCCTGCTATACACATCTCCTTCCCTACTTAATGAAATTTTTGTACCCACTGAGACTATTTGGTGCTGCCAATATGTACACAAGTGTAGAGCCTGTTCACTGGATCGTGGGCAACCTACCAGGGGCCATATCCCTAAAGAAAACTGACTCACCTGCCCTCATCAACCACCGTCTTCTAGTAGTTTCCTAAGCAGGAGTGTGAGTTTTATCCTATCAATGATGGCTTGATCATTATGAATGTCATGCACAGGCAACAACAGACACTGAGTTCATGTATACAATGGCCCTGCCATATCCAGAAAACAGTGTTTCTCAGCAGTGTGATGAGACCTCTGGCTCCTGTGATCTTTTCTCTCCCTCCTCCACTACACTTCTTGATACTTGGGGAAAGGGAGTATGGTATAGGTGTTCCATTGATGGATAAACAACTCACAATCACTTATTCTCTGCACTTTGACCAGATCTGAGTCTCTACCAGTTTCTGCCCACGGTGTCTCAGGGTTACTATTGCTGTGATGAAACACTATGGCCAACCAACTAAAGGAAACAGGGTAGGTTTATTTGGCTTACACTTCAATACCACTGTTTAACATTGAAGAAAGTCAGGATATGGACTTAAACGGGACAGATAATGAGGTTTAATAAGAATCAGGTGAAACAGATAGGCTGAATAGATGTTTATTCAGGGAGAAATAACTTACAACATAGACAGATGAATACCAGGAGGTTCCTGGTCCCAAGGAGGCCTCTGGATGTTCTCCTGTCCCTGAGCTGCAAGCAAGAGAACTCCTCGAGCCTGTTCCTCAGACTTAGTTCCCCCAGGTAACAACCACCCCTGTCTCCACCTCCAATGCGCATGGCCTGTGCCACAGGTGCTGACAAAGTGTATATCTCACTACAGGCAGGGACCTAGAGGCAGGAGCTGATGCAGAGGCCACGGAGGGCTACTTCTTACTGGCTTGTTCCCCACAGCTTGCTTAGTCTGCTTTCTTCTAGAGCCCAGGACCACCACGGCAGGGATGGCACCTCACACAGTGGGCTGGGTCCTCTCCCATCATTCGTTAATTAAGAAAATGCCCTACAGCTGAGTCTTATGATGGCATTTTCTCAATTGAAGTTCCCTCCTTTCAGGTATCTCTAGCTTGTGTCAAGATGACATAAAATTAGCCAGCACACACTGAAAGAAGAATGTTCTCTGATGAGGGTTGATAGTCACATTAATCTATGGGTATAAAAATAAGTATTTAGAGACAATTTGTTATTACACTCATTAGTCAAAAATAAAAATTGCTAGAGGACTCTCCCTTAGGGTCAATGGACTCTCCTAGGCATGTGTTCATGTTAAGATTTATAATATCAGATTTGAGTTACATCCTATATAATAAACCTTAAATCTGATTCATAGGACATAAAGAAATCACTCTAGTACTGACCTGGAAGCTTGCTCCTTACTGGCTAGCTTTCCTAGAGCCAGAATTGCTATTGAGGCTGCTGCAGGAGGAAAATAATCAATAGTAACCACTCAATTGTGAACACTGCAAGCTACAATCATGACTGAAGTGGTAAAATAATTCCATTGATAAACAGTGGCATGAGTGCCATGGGAACAACCAACAGCTTTCTTACTGGATTTACGGCCATCTCCAAAGGAGTAAACTTATTCCTGGCACTAGTTTCACTTTCCTCTTTTTATATACAACATGTCTTGTTTAAATGTTTTAAATTCTTTAATTTTTGATATTTTTAATTTTTGTTAGTACATATACTTGTATTTTCATTATTTTAGACTATTTAATTTACTTTATATGTATGAGTCTTTTATCTTCATGTACATACACCATATGTGTGTCTACTGTCCTCATATGTCAAAAAATATAGCATCAAATCCTTTGGAAATGGAATTATGTATGGTCCTGAGATACTGGGTGGGTGCTGAAAACAAAAATCTGTTACTCTGCAAGAATAACAAGTGTAGTTAACCACAGAACTATCCTCTCCAGCCTTATACTCTTACATCATAAATTGCTTAATTGATATGTTGTAACTAGTACCTTGTTGGAAATGTTTTCATGTCTGACCCTTCCCCTCCTTCAAACGTAATATACAATATTTTCTCTTCTGCTTTTTATACCTCTAATAATAGATTTCCCCCAACATTTTTACTATATCCCTTCATACTTCCTTCCATGTCCACTCTTCACTTCTCTGTGTAACTATACTATGTTTTCTCCAACAAGAATCCAAGAACTCCCATCTCCCATCATCTTCTTGTAGAGAACATGAGACAAAAGTAAAATATCTTCCCCTGCAGATAACAGTGGCTCTCCTGTCAGACTAACATAGTTGTTACTGCATCCATCTTCCACTGAACATAAATCCAGGTGAAGTCAACTTACCAGGAAGACATCTTTGTTTAAAATAAAACAAAGATTGGGAAAAGGGTAAAGCTATGAATGAGAAGGTACATTCATCCTGACAGATGTACAAAACACAGCAAAAAATGACAGAAAAACAGAAAACATGAGACAATAGGACAACACTGCACTATGACAGCATCTTAACACCAGAAAATAAGGATAATAAGACAGCAGGAAACTTACTGCCAGGAAAAGATTTCAGAGTCTAATTCTTTTGAAATAGTATTTTAAATAATGTTTTGAAAATTTCACACAACCTATTTTGATTATATTCATCCCAACTCCTCCCAGATCTCCCTAACTTCATGGGTTACCCCCCCCATCTCTCTCCCTAACTCATAAGTCCAGTTTTTGATTCCCAAATACTCTTGGTGGTGGTAGATCTACCAAGGGTTACACCCTTAAAGAAAAACTATTCTTTCTCTCTCAGAAGCTGTCAGTTACTAATAGTTCCTCAGGTAGTGTGGAATCTTGTGCCCACCAACCTGCCTCCATTCTGGAATTTTGTCTGACTTTAGCTGGTGTAGATCTTGAGCATGCTGTCACAGCTGCCATGAGTTCATATGTGCATCTGCCCTGTTATGTCTAGAAAAGACTGTTTCCCTGTAGTCCTCCAACATCCATGTTTCTTACAATCTTTCTACCCCTGAGCCTTTAGGGGGAAAGGTGTGATATAGATGTCTGAGCACACGGTCCAATTTTTTTTTAAAAAGGTTCAAAGACAAATAGAAGACTCAATATAAACATAATATTTAACTCAGATACAGAAAGGAATCTTACCCAAACCTATTTACATTTTTATTGGTTGATGATTAATGTAAAAGGACCCCACCCCTGTGGGCAGTGCCATCATTGGGCACATAGTCCTGGATGGCATAGGAAAGGAGGAAACAAGACATGAGGAATAAGCCATTAAGTAGTGACCCTTCATTCATTGCCTCTGCATTAGCTCCTGCCTCCAGTGTTCTGCCCTGTTTGGATTCCTGTCCATCCTTCCCTCAGGGATGGACTGTGATGTTAAACAGGAAGCCAAAATAAACCCTTTCTTCCCCAAGTTGCTTTTGGTCATGGTGTTTCATCACAGCATAAAAACCTAAAGCAGTTACAATAGGAGATAATAAAATTGTTATCTTAGGATAAAGATCTTAATTTATGAAAGAAAATGTCATCAAGGAAGCAAAGAAACTGAAAAAGAAATAGAAATTCTGGAAACAAAGGAATCCTCAATCAAATAAATAAATTACACAGCTGGAAACACAGAAACAAGACGAAGCAGCAGAAAAAATATCAGGAATGGAGATGTCATACATTTTGGCTGTTGTGATAAAACACCATGACAAAAGCAAGTTGGGAAAAAAAAAAAAACGTTGTTTCAGCTTATAGTTTACAATCCATCATGAAAGGAAATCAGGACAGGAACTCAACACAGAAAACTTAGAAGCAAGAATTGGCATAGAAGCCACAGAGGAAAGCTGGTTGTTGGCTTGCTTGGTCTGCTTACTTAACCTCTCAGGATTATCTAGCTAGATATGGCCCTGCTCACAGTGAGCTGGAACCTCCCACATTTATTATTAGTCAAGAAAATGCTAGACAGACTTTCTTATAAGCCAATCTGATGGAGATTTTTCTCAAATGACTCTATCTCAGTATTTCTCAACCTGTGTGTTGCAACCCCTTTGGGAGAATCAAATGACCTTTTCATAGAGGTCACAAGTATAAAGCAAGGAAACATCACTAAAAGCTTAAGAGAAAAGGTATTGCTAATGTACAGAGGCAAAAACCTCAGATCATTATTCAACCCCTTGTCAACATCCCTAAAAACCAACAAAGAATGGAATGGTCATTCTAAGTGAATGATCATGAACCAAAATTGCTATATGCCTATAAATTGTCTATTAAAATAGATGAGGAAATAAGAGTATTTCAAGATAAGCACAGTACAGGAGATTCATAATAGTTTAGCCAGCTGCAGGAATTCTCATAAAAATACTATACACAGAAGAAAGGTAGTTTCAAACAGGAGAACATATGAATGCAAAAGATACACAATGGAGAAAATAGAAGGAATCAATCATATATATATATATATACAATATATATATATATATATATATATATATATATATATATATACAGCAAACATCCAACACTATCTATCAGGAAATTAAAAATACCAATTAAGCAACAATAAACAACAAAATAATAAATATGAGCAAATCCTTGTTTATCATAATCTTGAATGAAAATTATCTTAACTCACCAATTGAAAGACACAAACGAATGGACTTGGTTGAAAAACAAGATCCAACTATCTGTTGTCTCCAGGAAACTCACTTTTCTAGGAAAGACATCCAGAAACAAAGAGTCAAAGGTTGCAAATCAAATCACCAGGCAAGAATTCAAAACAAGCTGGCATAGCAATTCTTACTTCTGATAAAGTAGGCTTTAGAAAAACAAAACTAACTAGAAAAGATAAGAAAGGCCACTAAGTATTAATAAAAGGAACAATTCATCAAGAGGATACATTTAATATAAACATCTATGCACCAAATCTCAGGTTACCAATTACATGAAACAAACATCAAAAGGCAAAATGACCACATAAATCTAGATACTATACCAGATGAGCACCTTCAGTATAACAAACACTCTTGTAACTATGTAAGTCTTCCAATTAAAGAAGCAGCAAAGAAACCTTACAGTTAAACTAGTTTATAGATCAACTGGACTTCACAGAATACTTCTCCCAAGATAGGAAATATGTATTCTTTAAGCTATACAAAAGCTTCTCTGACATTGCCCACATTATGAACCACAAAACAAGTCTTAATACATTTTAACAAATTAAAAATAATTTCCAGCACCCAGTCACAACTCAATGGAATAAAACTAGAAACCATTAGCAAAGCTAACCTCAAAAAATATAGATACTTGAATGAACAATAAGCTTCTAAATGAACAGAGTTGTGCAAGAAACTAGGGTAGGGAAGATGAAACGCTTCCTAGAATCAAGTGCAAGTGAAAGCATAAAACACCCTGCAAAGTCCAAAGCAACCAAGGCATTCCTAAGAGTAGAGTTTACAGCTGTTTTAACATTAAAAAAAAATTGGAGATACTGGAAATAAATAACCTTTTTGATATGACTCAAACCTTTTTAGAGTCATAGGACTTTAGGAATGTCAACAAAAGGCACAGCAGGTAAAGGTACTTGCCAAATAGGCCTGGCAACTTGACTTCAATCTCCAAATCCCACATGAAGTGGGAAGAAGAGAGCAGATTCCACAGAGGTGTCTTCTGACCCCACATATACACTGCAGCCTATGTGCCCAGACACCCATTATCACACATACATGCAGGCACACACATACACATACACACACACACACACACACACACACACACACACACACACACACACCACAAAATAATAGTAATATTAATAATAAATTTAAAAAAGAATGCCAAGGAAAAGTCAAATTCAAACATATCAGGTAGTAGAAACTATAAAGATCGAAGGCATAAGTTAACAAAATAGAACTAAAAGAACAATACAGAGAATGAGAAACAAAAAGGGAATTGTAGCAACAGATTTCAGCAAAGTTCAGAGGCTCAGGAGGGAATGTTTTGAAAATGTGTATTTCAACAAGTTGGAAAATCCTTAAGAAATGAACAAATTTCCGTGCATGCATGACCTGATTAAATTAATGCCACAGAAACAAATAACCTTCAGACCCCTAACAAGCAAGAGACTGAACATAATCAAAAGTCCTCGCACAAATAAAAGTCCAGGGCTAGATTAATTTACTCTCAAATTCTACCAAACTTTCAGAAGGTACCAGAGCTCAAACCTCTTCATAAAATAGAAAAGGAAGGAACACTGCTATGCTCATTCCACAAGGCCAGAATAAACCAATACCAAAGCTGGATAAAGGCAACAACCAAAAAATAACAACAAAAGCCTACAGATCAACCTTGCTAATGAATATAGACACAAAATACCCCCCCAAAATTCAAGACCATGTTAACATCATACATTATGCTCTAGTTGGTTGCAACATTCAACAATCAATAAATATAATATAATTGTACTGACTCATTTTGTATGTCAACTTGACACAAGCTAGAGTCATCAAGAGAAGAAGGAACCTCAGTTGAGGAAATGACTCCATGAGATCCAGCTATAAGATATTTTCTTAGTTAGTAATCAATGGGAGAGGGCCCAACCTATGATGCATTGTGCCATGCCTGTGCTGATGGTCCTGGGTTCTAGAAGAAAGCAGGTTGAACAAGCCATGAGAAACAAGCCAGTAAGTAGCACCCCTCCATGGCCTCTGCATCACTTGTTGCCTCTAGGATCTTGCCCTGTTTGAGTTCCTGACCTGACTTCCTTCAATGTTAAACAGTGGTACTGAAATGTAAGCCAGAAAACCCCACCCTTGCTTTTTGATCATGGTGTGTCCTTAAAGCAATAAAAACCTTAAGTAAGATACATAATTAATAGACATAAATTGCCTGAAAAGACATTGGACATATTTCAATGCACCTTCACAGTAATACACAGTGGAACTTTATTTAATCACAAATTAAGAAGGAAATTTACAAGAAATTGGATGGAATTATAAAGCAAGGGAATCCTGGCTCAGAAAGACAAATATTCTTTCTATGTGTTCATTCTAGACTGTACTGTTAAGTATGTTTATCTGTGTGGTAGTAATTATGGGTAAAACTAGGAAACTAGAGAGGATACCATGAAACTGGAGGGGGGAAAAGAGGCTTTAAGTTCTACTGTCTGCCACAGAAAAGAACTAAGTAGAAAAGGGAATAATGAGGGCAAAGTTTACAACTAAGAAAAGGAGACAGAGAGATGAAACACAGTGGCAAATCAACCAAAACAGAGTATTATAAAATGTGGAAACTTGTTTCTTTGTAAGCTCATTTTAAAAATAAAAGCATTTAAATAAAGAATTGCAGCCTTCAGCATTGGGAAAACACTAACTCAGTGACAAAAACTATGAAAGTAGGAGGAAGTTGAGAGTAAAACTATGGTAAGTTGAATTTCTTGAATGTTTAGTTTACAATGCCTGCAAGATATTTCTAAATATCCCATAATTAGTCAGCAGAGAATGGCATAAATTTAGAGGTCAACAACATAGGAGCTAAAAGGAACAAGGAAGAATGTAGATGTAAATATTCATATACTCACATATGAGAACCATGAGGTAAAGACAATATCGAGCAGTGTTAAAGGTTGTTACTTGCATTTAATAACATTCAGAAAGGGGGAAGCACCTATGAAGGAGCCAAAGAAGCAATATTAAACGTTTTCACAAAAATATGCTGTGTCCAAAGGAAAGAATGAGCACCTGTGTGAAATATGGTACAGATGTGAGGGCTGATGGTAAAACAGTCATTGAGGGTCATGATTTGAAGTCACAGTGAACTTTTATTAGAACTGAAGTTCTGGCAGGTAGGTGGCATGTAAACCAAACTGGTTTATGAATAAGGACATAGTCCAGTGCCACTGAAACTTTAGTGGACCTAAAAATCCCTGGGATCTGGTGAAAATGGAGGGTGCAGGGAAAGGTCTGGAGATTCTAGATTGTTAATAACTACTGCTTTTGTTCTGTAAAACACAGTATTGGTTTTACAGAACAAAAAATCATCACATCAAAGTCATCTGAAGGACTTGCTAAGCCACTTTCACAGACCCCTGCATTTCAAGTGTCTGATTGGGTACTTCCACGGTGGGGTCTGGGGAGATTCATTTCTATAAAGACTCCAAAGGATGTTGTCAAGAAGAAGCTACACATGGCTGAAGAACTGTTTAGATAACAGATCAAAGAGAAGCTGGGCCAGAGCTAAGGAGATATCAAAAGAGAGAAGGCATTTGTTGGTATTTCTAACTTGACTTGATTGTTGGCAATACCAGAGCCAGCACATTCACACTCTAATTGGGTGATGGGTAAATATCCACTGTAAGCTGGTCTTATTTGTATTCTCAAGTTTTCTCCTTCATATTTTCTACAGATTAGTCTGCATCATAGACATACTGAAAAACTTATTGAGCCAACCATCTGTATCTAGTTTCACGGTCTGTGAGTAAAATCAATATGTAATACAAAGGAATCAAAATAGCCTGGTATTTCTAGCCAGGATGGCCTCCTTCAGAGTAAAGAGATGTGTTCCTCTTAGAAACTACAGCCTACTCCATTCAATATTGTGTTTGTTTTCCAAGGCAATATTATTAGATCACCTACTGATCACCAGACCTGACTAATTGTTTTGATTATATCAGCACACAATTTCAACTTCTCTAGCTGAAAGAGTTACTCTGTCCTGTTGGTTTACTCAACAAAGAACTCCTGGAGCTGATGCAAATGATGAGTACCTGTGGATCACTCAACAGTAATTTAACCTGAGTAGTATAACTGAGCTATGGGGTAGAACTCAGGGAAGAAATGGGATGCAGTATTCTGAGACAATGAGGAAGTCTATAGTTCCTAGAACACATACATGAAGTTGGTGCCTCCTTATGTTGAGTATAAAATTAGCACTATTATCATATATATTATATCATATATATTATCATGTACTACTTTGGGAAGATGGCAAGTATTACCCTTACACAAAACTTTCTTTCTTCCTTCAAAGGAGACTACTCTGGCCAAAAAGCAGTATATGAACATAAAACACATTATGTGCAATGTGATCCTTCCATCATTCCTTTTTTCTCTACAGAAGGGGAACATAGATGTGATGTTAGTGTTTTTACATGCTAAGTGTGAAGGAACACCCCAGTTCCAGCTTCTTCTGTACATTTTTGTCACCTTTAATGAACAAAGTAGTTATATTTAAAAAAATCACACACAAGAGTTTATGCTGCCTTTCCTGTCAGTCATCCATCTCCAAAGTTTCATGGAAAAAGATTATGTCTAGAGTGGACTATGAAACTAAAAGATTTCTTGCTCATTGAGACACTGCCCAAATCAACAAGACAGTTGGCAACCACCTTACATCTTGTTCAAAGCCTGCTATCTCTCCAGGCCTCCAACCTGGCCCTGCAGCTTGCTCTCTGATCAGTGAGATTCTCTGTGTCTTTGTGGAAAGGTCACAGAGTTCTAACAGCTGCAAAACATATTGAAGGGGGATTAACTAGAGCTTGATTTCCTCCTACTCCACGAAATACATGACTCAGAATGAGAATCTCAGATCAGTGGTGCAGACTGTCATCCTAGACACAAGGAAATTCAGACACTCCTGTAACCTTTCTTGGCTGCCAATCATTGTCTCAAAGCTTCAGTGAAGAATAAACAGTGGCAAAGTGCTCAACATTTCCAAATGGAAATATTCCATCTCATTCATAATTCTAAAGACAACTACAAGGACCACTACCTATTACATGACATAATGTCCCCTAATACTTAAAGTACAACTGAGAACCATGTAGAAAGAAATGGAGACAGACCAGAAAATAGCAGGAGGGTTTACTATATTAGCTGACTAATTGATAAAGCCTGTAATGTAAGCTGGTTCTCAGTCATTTGACAAGTTCATGAGCAAGGATGGCTCAGACATTTGATGTGTGGTGTAGACAGGAGGCATTTTGGAGCATGAGGGTGTTTGTTTGTGCCTAAATAGAAACACAGATAACTAGTGCAAGCAAGAACTTCCTCCACAGAATAACACTGCAGAGAACCAAGCCCCCTGGCTGCCAAGTGAAGCTTATTTTAGAAAGATTAAGTAGGAACAGACTGCCTGGCCAGTCCAGGAGAAATCAGAGGTGCTCTTCCCACACACCAGGCACTCATTAGCATGTCTGTGAACAGCTGCAAACAGACAATAGTGGGAAACTGTCAGAGAGAAGGAAAAAGTGCTAGAAAAGGCTAATTAAGCAAAGATGGAGGGAGATGATTTCTTTATGAAGAAATGCAACTCTTGGACAGGAGAAAAGGTTTCATAATGCAGAGTTTTGGAAGAAAATGACTCGAGGAAAAGAAATCATAGCAAAATGTAAGATTGTAATCAGAAAATGTCTCCAGCTTTTCTTGACCACTTTCTGAATACAATGCACTGTGCCAAAACTACAAGGGGAGTAGGAACCTAGCCTGACAATTCCCATCCTTTAGACAATTACAATTGGCGTTTAGTTCATGAGAACAAGCTACTTATCCCAACTGCTGAGAAAACTCACAGCCACTTCAAAAATGGGATGCATGCGGTTTGGAAAGAACGACTGCCTCACACAGGACATTACTAGGTTACTCACAAGATAACAACCTAAGTATTTTTGGAATGAAAGCGATGGAGGTTTAATGGTAGAACTTGAAAGATTGTCTGTTCTCACTTTCTATCCTCTATAACCCATAAGCTCTAGAAACCACACTCGAATATATCGGCAGCCCATTCTTACCATCATCTATGTGTCACTTACTTAGCAGGGATTGGAGAGTCACTGTATAGCATGACAATAAGGGATAACTATGGGTTAGAAATTTTGAAACAGCCAAACAAGCTGCATAAAGGCAAAGTCAAAGCAAGAAAAGATCTCAGAATCCTAGGACATGAGAAAAAAAAAGCTTGCCTATGGAAACGAATGTATGAACATGGAATTAAAATTCAGAGCACATTGAGAAATGGAGAATAAAAACAATGAATGGACAATTGAATGGTCATTATTGCCATGAGGGACAACAGCAGTCCTATGTTAAAGATGTAGCTGAGACATGAAAAAAATAGACAAATTTGATATAGAACAGAGAAATAGGAAGCTGTACAAAGTTCAGGTTTAACCACTATCCAATATGGACTCCTACTTCATGGAAGCTGCACATAGATAGGGTAAGGGGTGAGTTCTGCATATCCATCCACATTCCTGCTTCTTTTATTACCACAGTTTTGGGTTAGACCACATGCAGCAAGTTTCTACAGATAAAATCTAAGCAAAAGGCATGTTCAATTCACAGAAGACAACCAGGGACTGCTGTGAACATCATTTTCTCCCTGGCCAAGACCAGTAGATTGCTCCTCTGGAAGTGTCATCCTAGAGCCATTGTTTTTCTGAGCAGGCCAGGGTGACTTGAAGAAAGGGAAGCTCAGAAACTATAGGCAAGATGTGCAGAGAACAAGGCTCACACTTGAAGACAAAGTCCCTTCTTCAGATCAGCTCTGGCACATCTTCCCCATGGCAACCTACTCTCCAGGCTGTGTAGGAAAGACACCATGGTCCAAAGCTCGTGCATGGCCTCCAGTTCATGTGAATGAACATCCAGAAGTTTCAGGAGAGAAGCTCAATGTTGGAGCCAATAACTAATTACAGCCTGCCAAAGAAATCAAGCTTGTGATGAAAAATACCGTTACAAACATTTAAGACTAGATCTGAAATGGACCTTCCTAGCACACACATGTGCATAAATTTTAGTTGTTTGACATGAACAACTTCTGGGATTGCAGCTCAAGTCGCCATTCCCTTTGTTGCTTTTCATCTCCATGCAACGTGAGTGTTGCCTTCTAACACTCAGTGAGTGTGTCCAAGTAGGAGACTGAAAGGGGGACTGCCAATGGGACAGAGATGCACAGACACCACTAATAAATCACTGATAGTTAAGATATAGATTGGATGATGGGCAGCAGATGGGAAGGAGGTAAGTCAAATTGCTTTTCTCATATAGATTATTGGATTAACCAGGAAGCAGCAGACACGTGGTAAACTAGTGTAACAAATTACTACCATAAAAAAAAATATGATCTTATCCTAGGATTGCAATAATACTCTGTTGGCTTTTAGCTCTCTGGAGATGTGCTTGACGTGGGGAATATCCCTCTGCCATAAGGCAGAGAACATTCACCAAAACCCTAGCTAGCTTCTCTGCTACAGAACCTACACAAACACATCCTAATGAGATGTGGGGGATGGGATATAGCCAACCACAGAGACAGAAAGGAATCAAGCAATGTAGCTATCTATTAACAGGCACATGTCTACCCCAGCATTCTGGTAATAACATAGGTTGTAACCAACAATATCCTGCAGCCCATATTTTTTAATTTGAAAATGTTCAAATACCCAAAATGTTGCAACAGTAATAACACAAACATGTGCTACTACTTACTTGGATTCAGTAGTTGTTAATATTTTCTCAGATACATTTTCCTTTTTTCCATATCTTTGTGTTGAACTATTAAATGACAAACATCAGAATTCTTCAGCCATAAATACTACGGAATAGACTTCAAGAGAATAGAGTCATTCTCCTACATTTATTTAGTCACAGAGTTTATCATTTTCAGAAAATTGTAGTCCTGATATATATTGTTCTATGTCATATTTTCCTTATTAATCTTTTAAATTCTCCAAATAATGTCTTCTGATGACTTAAAAAAAATCCAGTACCAGTCAAGAATTCTGCATATTTATTTGCCTTGTCTCCGGAGTAACTTTTTAAACAGTATCTTTGTTTTTTGTTTCTTTTAAGAACACTTGTTTTTCAAACCACTTGTCACTTTGAATTTATTTTATCAGTTCATTGTGACTATCATGTGAGTAAACATTTTCAGCAAGACATTATGTCCTTCCTAGTATATCAGGAGGCATGTACTATTCATTTGTCAAATATAGCAATTGTAAACTTAATCATGTGATTCAAGTAATGCTGCCTGATTTCTCTATTGCATATGTGACATATCCTTTCTCTAAAAAAAAAAATTGAAAATGGATAATTCTAAAGACTTGCTTTGTGCAATGCTGATATTGAATTTGGGCCTCAAGCATGCTAAGCAAGCACTGTACCACTGAGCTCCTCCCCAGTCGAAGACCATATTTTGTTCAATAATTTTAGCATGCTTTGATGGCTTGCTTGAATTAATTATTGTAATTTTGATCCACACACCTAGGAAATGATAATTTTCCATTATTTCTGCTTTTATGCTTCTCTGTATGGTAGACTTATCTTTCTGCTCTCCGTTCATCTCCAGTATTGTTGGTACCGTTATGAGCATGCATTTTGAACAATAAATGACTTGTAATTCATTCTCACAGTTGTTTTGACATCCAAAATTTAGCCATTAGAAATCCCTCTTTCAACCTAGCTTCTGGATGTATGGTGTTTGTTTGTTTTTAAATGTATTTTTTTAAATGAATGTTTGAGCACATTTTTGCTTTTTGGTGCAACTTTAGGATGAAGTACACCTTGCTCTTCATTGTCACAGTCCAGTTTTTCATCAAGCCCTCATTCCTTTGAATGGGTGATAGTAGTCAGAAACCAGGGTGAGGATGACAAGGGCATTCCCTGCTACTGGGAACAGTATCTTTCATACCTTTCACTATAACCAACAAGTAAATATGTCACAAGTTCATAATGACACCTTCTGTTAAAATTCAATATTTGCTCACATATTTACTCATTTGTCCAGTTCTGTAAAACACAGAAAATGTCTACAAATGATGTCACTACCAAGAAAGGATTTTTGTCTTTAGAAAATAACCCTCCATTGATGGCATACATTTCCAATTTTTTTCTCAGCTGGAATCTTTATGTCCATACTATTATCTTGAATCTGAAGCTCAACTCAAATATTCCACTTGTGTTTGATTCTAGAAGTTTACACTTGCCAAATTCATATTCTTTTTGGAACATCAATTGCAGTGATTTTATGATTTTCCTGAGGATTCAGAAAGCAAAGCCAGCCTCAAGCGGTAGAGATCAGGCAGTAGTGATACACACCTTTAATCCCAGGAGCCAAAATCTAGGAGGTGGTGGCACACACCTTCAATCCCAGGACTCAGGATTAAGAACTAGTCAGATCTCTGTGAGTCCAAGGCCACCCAGATCTACACAAGATTGATCCAGTTCTAAAGAGAAACAGCTCACACAAAGATGATCTCAGCACCTGGGATTACAAGCCTTTAATTTCAGCACTAGAGGGGTATAAAAGATAGGAGCAAGGTCTTCAGTAGTTAGTGACAGACAATCATTCTTCAGCCACATTGAAGATAGGTAGAACACTGAAGTCTCAAGATTCTCCAGCCACACTGGGGAGAGGCTTCAGTCTGAGGTTTAGTGGAGCCAGGATCATCTTTCATTCTGAGCCAGAGTGAGAGCTCGTGTCCTGATGCTTTGCTTTTCTAATCTTCAGCTTGAAGCTTGAACCCCAAAATCAGTCTCTAGGTTTCTTATTTATTGAGCAATAATTAAAATATTAATATAGTTTAAGAGTCAGAATATGTCACAAAATAAACAGAAAATATTACCCTTCCCTTCACTATTGCTCTACTTTACATGGCTATATTCAATATTATACCAAGCTCTTCCATTTCTGTGTTCCCTTTTGCAGATACTTGAATATTTGTGTGTGCCTTTTATTTCTACTTTTCTACTATTTCCAGAAGTTTATAGTATTTGCAACTTTTTTTATTTACTTAGAAATTTGTATTACATCTTCAGTATTTTTAGCTATTCTTTGAGAATGTCATACAATATACTTTAATTATTTTTATTAATTTATTTGTGGGTCTGTGCACATTCAAAGGTGTATGTGTGTGTGCATGCCATGGCCCATGTATGATAGTTATAGGACAACTTGTAGGAATCAGTTTTCTTCTTCTACCATGTGAGTCCCAGTGATGGAACTCAAATCATCAGGTTTGGCAGCAAGCATTTACCCACTGAGCCATTTCACTGGCCCTAACTCAAGATATTGTAACAATAGAAGCTACTTCGTAAATTCTCTGTCCTATTCATCTTTTTAAAGCACTGAAATCATATCTCAACTGTAGGAAAATGAGATGTTTGTACCAAAACAGAATTAAAACTCCAAAAGAGAGATGGGTTTCGTTAACTTTGTAACTGACACCTTGATGTATGTGCCAGTAGCTCAGTATATATAGTTCCATCTGGTACAAATTACTCTAATGCAAAATTACACATTGGAGCTCATTAGAAATTCTTATTTCAAGGCTATACTCTGAATCTGTCATATTTTACTCTTTATGGGCAGAGCTAAGGAATTTGTATTCTAGATTTTCCAGATGATTCCATGGATCTTCAGAAAGTCTTATAGTGTTAGGAGAGGACTAAAGGACTGGAAAAAAATATATGGGTAGTTTATCATGACAGTTTATCCTACCCTAACTGCCTGAAACTGCTTTTTCTCTGCAAGCATAGATTTGTTTTTCACTTAAAAAATTTAATTGGGATAAATTTATTCAATAGTAGTTTTCATTATAATATTTTCATGTATGCATATAATGTATTTGATCATATTCATCCCTCTTGTCCCCTCCAATTTTTACTAATCCCTTTTCTCTTCCCTATAAGTCCCCTTCTCCTTTCATGTCTCTTGTTTATTGTAGTGTTCCAATGATTTTTAAATAATCATGGGTGATGATTATTTATAGGAGCATAGGAAACATACTAGTGGCCACTCTAGTAAATTAAATGTCTCCTTTCCCACTATAAACCATTAGCAGCCAGTAATTCCTCTAGAAGAAATGGGGTCTCCTGAGCCTGTTCCCAACCCATGATGGGAGTTTGCTGGTCCAGTCTTATGTAGGTCTTATGCAACTGCCAGCTCATGAGTAAAATTTTCATGCCATCACAAGAAGACAGAGTTCTATACCTCTTCATCTATCTCTTATTTCTTCTGCCCCCTTTCTCATGATGTTCTCTAGCCTTGGAGAAGGTGCTAGGACATCCCATTTAAGGCTAATCACTCAAAGTAGCTTATTCCCAAGACTCTGACCAGTTATGAGCCTCAGTGTTAATTATTGCCCACTACAAATCGAAGCTTCTTAGTATAAAGTTGACAGAATCACTAATCTATGGACAGAAACAGTTATTTGTAAGATAATTTGATGGGTACATTGTGTACATTTAGCTAAACAATTGTATTAGCTTCAGCACTTGTCCCTATGACTCTCTCAGCTTTTTGACATAAGTTCTGAGCCCATATCTGCTGCTGGAGCAAGACAGGAAGAAAAATTTGGCACCTCTCTTTAGCCTTTAAGAATAGAGGAGCTAGACAACATGTTAGAACCACTGGGTAAGTTCTCCAAATCTCAGGTTAGACATGTTAAGGAACACTGTGGTCTTCAAAGGCTGAGGGTCTAATGCTTGCAATATTCCAGCCAATGGAACCCCAGGCCATATCAAGGGAAGGAGGTAGGCAAAAGCTTTAAGGATCACAAAACCCTAACATTTCATCTGCATGTATCTCCTCTACATCTTTCATGTTCTCCAAAATTATCAGGATCTGAAGATACCCCAGGACTCAGGGTCTCAGCTAGGATTAATTGTCTTATTTTTTAAAGTAATTTGTTCTTGGGAAGAAGGTAGGTAAACGGAATTGTCAAGTTTATTTTGAAGATATGAAAATTTAACTGAAGAGAACAGTGGGGCTGAAAGGATGCTGGCTGGTCCAGTATTTCAGGCATCAGAAGAGACATTCACAACAGCATTCAGCAGGAAAAAATTTCCCTTAATAACCCTACTTTAAATAGCTAGTGTTTATCAAGATCCCAGTATGAGCCAAGGAGTTTGCTGTGTGCTTTGCTACTTTAGCTCAGTTAATCTTTATAATTCTATGAAGCAGATATTTTGCCATCTGTCTCCAGGAATGCATGAACTGCTATGGAAAGATATATCGTTTAATGCCCAATAGTAAAACAAGGACCAAGTCAGTATTGCTGTAACCAGAACCAAGACCTTTAAAAAGAGGCATCAGACACATGGTCTTCCTGAGTCTAACCTAAATGCTCAGTTACCCAGCCTGCTGATGGCCTCCCTAAGGACATCCACTTAACACTCAATAGCCTCTGCCCTTCACTTCCAGAGGCAGGTAGGATTCACTAAACTTGATCATGACTGCAGGCAGTCACTTCACTTTCTGTGGGAGCACTGTCTCTATCCTTCCAAAATAAGAAACACACACACACACACACACACACACACACACACACACACTGAGGATCACACACACAAGATCCCCTTCGTTTCTGATCATCTATAATCCAAAAGCAATACTCTAGTACCTGATTCACATTTTCTCTCTGAGATTTTAAATGTTTTTGTCTTTTTTATTATTTATTACTTTAATATTTCAATGTTCCCCCTTTATCACCAGAGACATTAGAATACCAAAAGTGGATAATGCACTAACCCCAAGAGATGAGTCACTGTTAGGAATGACTTCTAGGCCAAAGGTCCAAAGATTATTAAAAAAATGCTCTATCCTGATTACACCCCCTTTCCCATTCTAAGGATGACTGTGTTCAGGGGAATGTACTCTGAGATAAGGGTAGATATCGTGGGAACCAGGCCCAGCTCTCTGAACAGGGTTGGCAGAAAGGAGGTGAGAAAATGGGGCCCACAAGCCAGCTGGCATTTATGGCAACAGTCCCTCCATGCACCAGAGCTTCAAGGGAGCCACAGGAACCATATGGGAGAGAAAACCCGACAGAAGACAGATAGATACAAAAATTCCTCTCTGTGTGGGGGTATATCCCACTAGTTAGGAGGTGAGGGGGTTTCCAAGAGCCTGTCTCTCAATATGGGGGAGCAGGAGCTCCCTATACCCCACCAGCTATCTAGACATCACTATTCCACTTGCCCTAATTTGACCTCTCCTGGTTGAGGGAGTCCTTAGTCAATAGTGGGTTGGCTAGTCAAGATCCATGTTTCTGTTCCTGCCAATTAATTATAAGCTTCATGTGGACAGAATAAACATTATTTTGTTATCATTTACATGCTCTTCTATGAAGCAGCCACTAACTGTGTGTTGAATTAAATAAAGAAGAAAAGAATAAAGCCAAGTGTCTAAGCTGGAAAACTCAATATGTGTTCTAAGCAAAATGGATCAATATGTAGCCATGGTCCTTTTAAATGTTATTTACAATTCCACCCAACTTACATTACTTACATTAAATACTTACATTAAACCACCCAACAAATATTACTGACTATGCACCAGAATCTCTATTGATAGAAATGGATACAATGATAGCAAGGCACTAAGTTTTATTCACATGGAGTTGATTTCATAGTGAGAAAAGGCAAGAAGTAAGCATGTAAACAAGTAGGTCAGAATTCTAATTGCAATGATTATTATGGATAAAGTAGCACAGGCTAATTGTGATGATTAAGATATGGCAGAAAAAGGAAACCTAGGCAGATAGTGCAGGGAAGATCTCTGAACAGGTGAAAGGTTAAGTAGCCCTGAACATGACAGACATGACCTCTGAATGGAGAAAGCTCAGTAACACCTGGAAATTACTACTGAATTCTTCAATTATTGTGGTGTAATTCTTTTGTATATTATGAATGTGCATTATTATCATTGGTTGAGAATAAAGCTGATTTGGCTGATAGCAAGCCAGAATAAGGCTAGGTGGGAAAGCCAAGAGGGCAGAGTTGGGAGAGAGATGCAAGCAGCCACTGGGGAAGCAAGATGCTAGAGAACAGGTAAAGCCATGAGCCATGTGGCAAAATATAGATTAATAGAAATTGGGTTTATTTAAATTGTAAGAGCTAGTTAGTAATAAGCCTGAGCTATTGGCCAATCATTCTGTAATTAATGTAAGTTTCCATGTGTTTTTGGGACCAGGTGGTTGGTACAAAAGAAAAGCTCCACCTCCATTTCCAATCAACTACTTCTAATAATACTTAGATAGTAATACATGCACTTGCTAAGGTATTTTGATTGTACAGTAGTATATTATAGAACAAGAATATAGGAAGTTGGGGAGACAACCCAGTGGAGAAAGGGCTTGCTGCACAAGTTTGAAGACTGAAATTCAAATTCCAGCACCCACAAAAGAGCCAGGCAGGCATATCATCCTGTCTGTAATCCCAGAATCCAGGAAGTTGAAACAGGGCATCTGAGGCATAGGCTGGCTATCAAGGATACCCAAATAACAGTTCCTGTTTCAGTGAAAGACCCTCCCTTAGTCTAGTAAATACATCGTGATTGAGGAGGACACCCAGTGTCAACCTCTAACTTACACACACTTGTACATCCTCATATCCATGTGTCCCCCTACATTTGTATATACCACATACACACATATGCAAAAACAGTAATATCCACTCTCAAATTCTACTAGTCAAAACAATACAGTCACCAATTGCTTGTGTTTTTGTCTGACAGTCTCTGCACATGTATGCATTATCATTGCATACAAAGGCTCTATATTAGCCTACCCATTTGAACCCTTCAAGAGAGAACTTGCCAGCTATAAAGGGTGGGATGAACTGACAGCCCAGTTTCTAAGGTTAGCCCCACCCCTTGAGTCTAGATGAACCAACCAATAAATAACACCACTGTAGTAAAGGGCCTACCCATTTTTCCTACAAAGGCACGCTTATATCACACCTGTTTTTCTTTCTTTCCTTCCTTCCTTCTTTCTTTCTAATGTACCAATTAGTGTCTTTATGCATCAGCTTCTTTTCTCCACTCTCTCATAATGAGTACATCTAATTCTATAGCAACATGAGAAAATAAATGTGCTACCCAGTAAAATTTTAATTTGCAATTTCTTGGTTAGAAGTCAGTTAAGAATTATTTCAGACCTCAGCTGTTTGTATTTATATGTGGGATGTTGGTCATGTTCAATTCCCTTTTCTTCAGGTCATTGGTCCTTTCCTTCCTGATTTGATACATCTTACAAAGGAAATCAACACTTCAGCAAATGTTGCCAATATGTCTCTGTTTGTGGTTTTGTTTTTAAAGTATTTGATGCAACTTCCCACTCAGTAGTTTTAATTTGCACGTAGTGGAACATACTTCTTTCCAACAGAGTCACTAGGTTTTGGTTTATATGATTAAATTTATCTCACATCTAATACTATTTTAGAAATAAACTCTTATTCTAATGCCTTTGGCTTTGTATTTTCTTTGGAGAGTTGGACTTCATTTGCAATTTATTTTGTTATAAACCTCAAAAGGTGTTTCAACTATTTGGGGAGAAAGGGGAGGAAGACAGAGAGAGACAGATGGTTTGAATAAGAATGGTTCCCATACACTCAATATATTTCAAGCCTTAGTCACCAGGGAGTAGCACTATTTGAGAAGGATTAGGAGTATTAGGAGGTGTGGCTTTGTTAGAGAAAGTGTGTCACATAGGGTGGGCTGTGAGGTTTCAAAATCCTATGGCAAACCCAGGAGTCAGTCAGACTTTAGCTCTCAGTGACCTGCCAGTATGTTGACATGCTCCCAGTCATTAATAAAAATGGACTAACCCTCTGAAATTGTAAGCAAGCCTCTAGTTAAATGCTTTCTCTTCTAAGCGTTGCCTTGGTCACTGTAAGATGGTGTTCTTCTCTCGTTTTATAATGTGGGTTTTGACTCTGGATATCAAATTCAGGTTGTCAGCCTTGGCAGCAAGAACCTTTCACCACTGAACCATTTCACTGACTTCACTGGTCCAGCTTTATTTCATATTATCCCTACTAATTCTAAGTTTCATGAAAAGATAAAAACAGTAAAAAGTTACAAAAGGTCTCTCGGTGTTTTATTCCTTCAACAGCATATAAATCTGAAATTATCTAAAAATTGAAGGCTTTTTCATTAAATATTTCCATGACTGGAACACGGTAGATGCTCAGCAAGGATGCTTTGCTCTTTCCTTCCTTTCCTTACTTTAACCTAATTTCTTATACCCACTCCCTAGTTTATGGATAGGTACTCTTAAACATGTCACTTGGGCAAATCCAATTTAGCTTTGAATTAAATTATTCCCTCATGCTCCAGCTTGGTAGTACAGACTAAAAAGTAAGAGTATGTGCCATACGCAATTCCAATGGGTCATGGCATCCAAGTATGCTTTGAGACTTCTTTTGGCAGAAATACTTTGTTTTATTTAATTTTTCTTTTTCATGATAATATATTTTATTTAAATTTGAAACAAGCTTGTTTTACAAGTCAATCCCAGTTCGCTCACCCTCCCTACCATTCCCTATCCCATCCCCTTTCTGCTCCCCAGGGAGGGTGAGGCCTTCCATGGGAAGTCTTCAAAGTCTGTCATATCATTTGGAGCAGGATCCAGGCCCTCCCCGATGTGTCTAGGCTGAGGGAGTAGCCCCTCTATGTGGAATGGGTTCCCAAAGTCCATTTTTATACTAGGGATAGAGATCCACTACCAGAGTCCCCATAGACTGCACACTCCTCCTAACTAACACCCACATTCAGGGGGACTGGGTTGGTCCTATGCTCATTATCCAGCTATCAGACTAGGTTCCATGAACTACCCCTTGTTCAGGTCAGTTGTTTCTGTGAGTTTCTCCAGCTTAGTCTTGACCCCTTTGCTAATCATTCCTCCCTCTCTGCAACTGGATTCCAGGAGTTCAGCTCAGTGAAATTCTTCTTTGTAATGGTACTTTCTAACTCTACTACTCAAACTTCCCCTTCCCAAACTATAAGAAACAAACCATATATGAGAGATGCCATATAGCCTTGCTTCTGTATATCTGAGACCAGAAATCTATTTCTGTGCACTATTCTAGGACAGAGAGAACAAGGACAAAGAAAATTCTAAGCAAGCTTAGAATTTTGGTTGGGAATAAAACTTCTCTTGTATCCTAAACTTGTTTATCCCTTTAATATTCCTTTTGAGGACTGAGAAGGGTGTGGGTTCGTCTTGCATTCTGGAACTGCTTCTTTTTTTAAAAAAGTATTTAATTATTTTTAATCATTTGGTGGGGTTATCTCTGTAGGAATTTGTCCACACAAGTTTTGGTGCCCACAGAAGTCAAAGACATTTGATCACCCTGGAGCTGATGTTACAGTCAGTTGTAAGTTATTCTGTTTGAGTGCTGGAAACTGAACATGCATCTTCTGGAAGATAAATATAAGCTCTTACCCTCTGAGCCATCTCTCCATCTCTCTTAATCACTTCTAATACCAGATCATTCAAAATGATCTCTTGGTCTATGTTCTACTGATATTTACTTACTTGCCATATAGTCTATTTTTCTTCTGATTGTGGAGTTTATGGATGATGATAGGCATGTAAAAGTTAAATATCTCCCTCCTCATTCAGTTAAAACACACCCAAATTGGTGCCCATGTAATAATAGAAAGACAATTTAACCTACCAACCAGAAGTTGATACTAGCCACAACAAGACAACAAGTTTCACACTTTCACTGCTTCAGTTCAAGGGCCTTTGGGCCTTTTTTTTTTTTTCTTCACATAGTCTAATTTGAACAAGGAAATGGAATGAAAGTTTGGAAATAAGAGAACACTGAAATAATGAAGGGATGACAACTGCAGAATGAGTATACTTCTGACTTTTAGAACCAAAATGCAGACGTCAGAGGAAGGGCTGGAGCCTGGCTGGTACTAGTGTTTGGGAACACTAGAGGAAGGTCCCAAGAGGGTGGTGACTCAGTAGGCATGGGGGAATCTATGAGAAAGAGGAGTTGATGGTATTGTGAAAAAAAATTGGAAACGAAATAAGCTGCTACTAGAACCAGCTATTGCTGTTGCTGACATTGCTGGTGTGGTAGGTGCAATAAGAGGAAAACAATGGGAAGAGCATAGCCCGTTCATTTATCTTCCCTTCTAACCCTGACCCCTTAGTGCTCTATTAGCAGAGCTCATGGATCAGACATCAGTAATGGCTGGAGGACCCAAACCATGCATCACAAAGAAGAATGCAAGAGATTGGTTCTGAACATGTGGATCAACAGCCCCTTGGAGGTCTAGCAGCTCATTCACATGGGTCATTTAAGACCACCAGGAAACAGATACTTACACTACTGTTTGTCACAGTAATGAAGTAGCAATGCAAATAACTTTATGGTTGGGGGTCACCACAACATGAGGAACTGTATTAAAGGACTACAGCATTAGGAAGGTTGAGAATCACTGCTATAGAGCATGTGTTGCTGTTCTGGTGCTGTAAAAAACACTAGGAAAGAGTATCAAACAAGTGGACAGGTGATGGGAGATGTTATTCTGTATATATGTTTCTCATACTGGTTAATAAAGCACTGTGGCCAATGAGATAGCAAGATAGGTGGGGCTAGGAGACAAGGAGGAAAGAGGAAGTAGGAGAGAGGAGTCGAGATGAAGACCTGAAAGAAAGAAGATGCCTGCGGCGGCTCCCGGATAAGATGACTACGTGGAAATACTTAGATAAGTAGAAATGGGTTAATAATTAAGACAGAGCTAGCGCATAAACAATAATGGTAACTGGCCAACAGGATTGTATCAAATACAGAGTCTCTGAGTGTTATTTGGGGCTGGCACGGCTGTGGGCCCAGACTGATGGCAAGCGGGATGGCGCCGGCAGGTAGGAAAAACATGCTGTAACAGACAGGCTTGAAGCAGTCACCTTCACCTGCTGAGCCATCCTCTGGCCCAGGATTATTAACAGTTACCTGTTCATGTATCTGTTCTACTAGGTGACACAAGAAACCTTGACTCTAAGGCTTCTTTGCTAGTCTCTGGTATAATAAAAAAAAAAAGTATTTCTTTTCTTGGCAAACCAAAAATAACTCAATCTTATTCATTTTATACAGTGTCTTTGTTACTTTTATACTGTAAAGTTTCTTTACTACCTATATATCATCTTTTTTTTTCTTTTCTTTGAAGTAGGAGTGGTAGATCAAGTGACCTTGTCTTTGCAACCAATCTGAGACTTGCTCATATTATCATTCTACCAATATCCCCACCCCTGTAATAAAAATTATACCCAGTTGTATAGTAGATATAAAATCAAATGTCAGGGACTAAAAAGATGTCTCTTTTCAGGAGTGTTAATGTCAGCTGAGGAGATGGAATGACAGACGGCAGATGGTGATGCTGTTCTACGCATGCTAAGGAATGTACTAGGCTAGCAAGAAGGAGCAGCCTATCCAAACCAAATGTGGAACTTGAGCTGAGTCTTGAAGAAAGAATGAGAATAAAACATAAGAAGAGCAAATGGAGGAAGGAAACAGAAAACCACTGTAAGCAGCAGAAACAGTTGTGTGCAAATAAAGGTTAGGATAAAAGAGACATTTCTCATCCACACCAAGGAGGCAGAAGGCCAAAGCAGATCACAAGGTGATTCTGGATTTGTTCAGTGCAATCAGATACTCCTGGCCAGCAGAAATTTGATAGCACTCTGATGTCACATAACTAGAAATCCAAAGGAGACAGTTCTAACATTGATTAATAAGTCAGGTTTGCCATTCCAGATCTCTCCCTCTGGATTCCTTGACTCTGAAATTCTCTGGCCTCTCTTTTTACAACACCAACTGTTAGAGCTTCAATTTAGTTACAAAAAGAAACCAAAGGGAGAAGACTTTTGCTTTGTATATGTGAAGCTTGGTTTTAATTGTTCACTTGACACAGCCTACAGTCACCTGGAAAGTGAAGTGAGGGGCTGTCCTGATCAGATTGGCCTATTGGTCGAGGTGTCTGGAGGGGAGTGTTGATGGCCTAAATGAACACAGGACCTGAAAGTAGAGAGCAGCATTCCTTTTTGGGGCACCTGGATTAGATAAGGGTAGTGATGCTACCTGAACACTAAGCTTGTATGCATTTATGGCTCGTATGCATTTATGGCTCTCTGCTCCCAGCTGTGGATGTGATGTGATGAGAGGTTTCAAGCTTCTTCCATCTTGACTTCCTGTTATTTGTTGTTGTTTGAGATGTGTGTGTGTGTGTGTGTGTGTGTGTGTGTGTGTGTGTGTGTGCGTGCGTGTGTGTTTGTGTGCATTTGTGTGCATATGTATGTGTGTGTACTATATATAATTGCAAATAAACTTTTTCATATAATACATTTTGGTTATGTTTTCCCAACTCCTCCCAGACCTTCCCTACCTCCCTACATACCCAACTTCATGTACCCCTTTTTTTCTGTCTTTAGAAAACAAGCAAAAAAAAAAAAAAAGAAAGAAAAGACATAAGAAACTGTCATCCAGGTGGTGATGGTGTCACATGCCTTTAATCCCAGCACTCAGGAGACAGAGGCAGGCAGATCTCTGTTAGTTCGATCGAGGCCAGCCTGATATACAGAGTTACACTGAGAACCCGTTTCAAGAATCTCTGTGTACCTCTCTCTCTCTCTCTCTCTCTCTCTCTCTCTCTCTCTCTCTCTCTCTCTCTCTCTCTCTCTCTCTCTCTCTCATACACACAGACTACCCTATTTGTATGGACTGCAACCTGGAGTTGTGAACTAAAGTAAACTGTTTATCCTTAAGTTGTTTTTTGCTTGGGTATTTTATCACAACAGAAATGAAAATGAAACAGAGACAACCATTTCTCCAAAAACATCTGTAGTAGATGGTGTTTGTCCAAAAACACAGCTTTCAAAGGAGCAGTTATTATGGGAAAGTGAGAGATGGAACAAAATGAGTGAAATGAGCTGGAAAAGTCAATACAATACTATGATGTTTGCCACCAGCAGCACCTGTAACTTTGTTTCACTCAGATTCCAAAAATACCAAGTAGGTAGACCTTTGGATTTATCAGTTAAGACAAAGGAGGCAATTTGCCTTAGGGCTCCTGTTCCCACAGTAGTCATCCTTGGGAGCTCACTCTGTGCCCCTTTGTGTTCAACTCCAGAACCATGGGGACACAGGGGAAGAGCAATTCTGCCAGTGCAGAGAACTGCATTTGATGTAGGCATCTGTAATAGCCATGACTAAATTGATGATGCAGGCTGAGAGACTTGTGTCTAATATCTTCCAGCAGCCCTTTCCTCAGGCTCCTCCATTAAATACTTACATTTTGATCCAACACATAACTAGGAAGATTAAGTGAAACAGAGTAGAAATCTTAGGGTGATGGGCAGCCCACAAGGCCTCATCCTTAGAAAAAGAACTGTAGGCAATTGTTGGCCTCTAGAGCAAAAGAATACATTTTCTTTAGGGAAGAGCACCATGATAGATAATCCAATCTCAAGTGGTCAGTCATAAACACAAACATATTTTCATATGAGAAATACTAAATAGACTCAGTAGACTGTGTGTGTGTGTGTGTGTGTATATATACATATATATACATGCATATATATATGTATATATATACATGTTTAATGTCAACCTGACACAAACTAGAGTCACTGGAGAGGAGGGTGTCTCAATTGATAAACTGCCTCCATAAGACTGGACTGTAGGTAAGTCTGTAGGGTATTTTCTTAATTCTTGATGGGAAAAGGCCTAGCACATTGTGAGTTCTGTCATCCCTATGCTGGTGATCCTGAGTGCTATAAGAAAACAGGCCAAGAAGCCCATTAAATAGCATTCCTCCATCAGTCCCTGCCTCCATGTTTGAGTTCCTGTCCTGATTTCCTTCAGTGATGAATAGTGATGTGGAAAAATAAGTCAAATAAACCCTTCCCTCCCCAAATTCATGTTGGTCATGTTTGATCACAGCAATAGTAACCTTAAGACACACAAATATATAGTAATAATACCACTAGGAAAAAATTCAGTCAAAAACACTGATTACAACAGTTAAGAGTATGAGTCCTTTGATTTTGGTCGACAACCATTAGTTAGGCTCATACCTCAAAGTCTCTTGGTACTGAAGCTCATGGGTAAAACATTTTTTAAATGCTCACTCCACATAATCCACACAGTTACGTCAATGTTATTTGGAGGTTGAAGTAACACCTTATAGCATTTGTTTGGACAGTAGTTACTTCAGGTGTGATACAACAATTAATTTTGACTTATACTCTCAGTGGTAAAGGTTTAAGTTTGTAAAAACATTAATTATTCTGGTTAATATGTGTTGACCTTGGTCAAGGTCTTGGAAATCCCAAATGTGTTACTGTTGGAGGGGTAGAGGACTAAAAATTATCTAACCAGACACAAAATGGAGTCAGGACAAAATGGAGTTACTTTAGTTTCTTCAATTTTAATATAGCAATGATGATTAAAGAAGAGACAATGGAATTAAGAGGGATTGGGGGCATAGTAGGAGTTAAGGTGAGAGCAATAGAAATGATATAAATATAGTATTCATATATGGAATTCTCAAAAAAGAATAAAAATTTAAAGTGAGTGCTGCAGATTTGACTTCCAAAGTACTAGATCAATAGCTAATGAAAACAACAATAAATGTGGAGGAAGGGAAAGTGCAGCTGCCTTTGGCCATGTTAGACATACGGAACCAGCTGGGGCCAACAGGATGCTTCATCCAGGTAATGGAGCTTGGTTCAAGGCCTAAAGACCTGAGTTCTGTCCAACAAGTTGTCCTCAGACCTCCACATATACAGTGCAACACACATTCACATACAAGCACACACAGACAAGTAATTAAATAACTAATAATAAATAACTGTAAGAAGAAAGGAAATGTGAAGTTAAATTATAAAAGCTCAAAACTGTTGAAAGAATGTGCCTCTGCAAAGCATGAGGGGGAGAAGATGGAATTGCCAGTATTTTTTTTTTCATCAGTTTTTGGCTTCTTAAAGTTTATATTTAACACTGATTAAAATGAACTTAAAACTTATTTGTGGAAACTAACAGATAATATGCTAACTTACACAATTCTTTCCATGATATGCTTTCAGATGCTCTGAAAGCCCTTACAATATTTGTTTCCAGAGGAAGGGAACACTACTATGGCATAGTGCCTCTTTTGCAAAAGACTGACAGTAGTTGTTGCTTAAAGAGAGAGATGGTAGAGAACAAAGAGACCGAGGAAAGAATATTTGAGGTAGAAAGTTCTGATGACCACTGTCAACACCATGACTACATCTCTGGTCCTGAGGACCACTTCTACGACAGCCACCTTACCCTAGCACAGTGGAGAGTGACAAACACAGAAAACCTACCCTGAGCTTCCACATTTGGGCTCTCAATGTGAGATGTTGAGGAAGATACTTACAATAAGGAAACCTAGACCTGACTTAGTCTTACCTTTCTGTTTTTGATTACAGGAGGATACAGTTTAATTATGGCATCATGCTATAATTTGAAATGCCAAGCTTGTGTTGGCCATATAAAGCATTTCTCTGAGGAAGACTTCCTGTTCCAAGCAAGAGAACAATGGCTGTCATCCTAGCTAAACCTTTGTTATTTAGTCCTCTAATGCTGCCCCAGAAACTTCAGAAAGCATTAGATGAAAAGCACACAAATAAAAGTATGCCAATTCTCCCTAGTGAAAGAAAGCATTCAATAAAACATCAGAATTAAATGTGCTGAAATACAATTTCTCTTAATACAAAGCATTATACTTCTTTCTGTCCCTAGTTCTTAGTAGAGTGCCCCAAATGTAGGTAGTACATATTATTTTGGAAACGAATTAAATTGCAGTGAACATTGAAATTTATTTGGCATTTCCCCAGATATTCTAAGCCATTGGGTATACTGGCAAATATTTAAATCCACACACACACACACACACACACACACACACGGAGGGAGAGAGAGAGAGAGAGAGAGAGAGAGAGAGAGAGAGAGAGAGAGAGAGAGAGAGAGAGAGAGAGAGAGAGAAGGAACCAGGAGTGATGATGAGAGAGAAAAGAGGTAATACAATAGAATGGAAAGTTTAAATAGTTTGCTGCACTGGGAAAGAATATGGGCAGATAATAGACCAAGAGTGATTAAAGTTGTTTCTTAGATTCCCTCAACTTGTGAGATGAAACATGCTATTTCATTCTCTATACACCTCCTCAATAACTTCAATTTCCCCTCTCTTTGTGTTCATTTAAAATATTCCTCATTATATTTTATCTAAAAATTTAAATACAAATTCATTAAAAAATACAAACATCTCTGCCATCTTTTATTTATTTACTTGTTTATTTATATTCTTAAAGGTTTTGATATCACAGAGATTGGTTTAGATGCTGTAGAATATAGGCTTGTGGATGGCTCGAGCCTCATTGACTAGACCAGAATAAGGTCTTCAACACAAGTTAAATTCAGTTCAGCAGCAGGATATCACGAACAAAACAGTATTAGGGTTCAGAAGATTAACACATAGTATATTTGAAGTGCTAATACTGTGTTAGAATACTAATGTTATTGTTTAGCCATGTTACTTAGAAATTTGCTCTTTAGAGTGAAAAAGGTGAGCTTGCTACATCATTTAAGGTATCTATTTAAGACTGCATTCAGCTGTAACTAGCATCATTTGAAACAGTGAATGGTACAAATACAATCTCTTTCATTCTCAGACTAGTTAGCCAGTTTATAGCCTGGATCTGAGGGTACCACATCTTTGTAAGCTCCAGGTATAAATAATTCCAGCTTCCACTGACAATTCCACCTTGACTTACATGTCCCCTTGAGTGACAAACACCAACAATTCTGTAGCAAGTCTCCTGTGCATTGCTTCTTTACTTACATCTTCCTCCTGGCTCATTCTTTCCTGCTCACACACAGGTTACCATCACATCCATTCACCTTTCTCTTTTGTGTTCTGAGGCTAATCAAGCTCATCATAGAACTCACTTTAAACCAAAATTTTCATCAGCCTACTTGAAAGTTCAATAGGTGAGGGAACAATTCACAAGTAATTGGAAAGTAGAAAAGACCATCATCAGAGAAGACAGAGTTCTTTGGGTCTTGAGACTGCTCTTGATCATAACAGTAGTCCCTCTTGCCCCTCCCTCACCCCATGCCTGTGGCTTTTCTAATTTTAATGAGGTACAATGGGCAAATAAAATGTTACGCATTTCAGGTGTACAGCATGAGGCTGTTATATGTCACTTTATGTCACCATGACCAAAATAACAGAAAGAACATCTTAAAGGGAGTTCTGGAATAATTTATTTTGGCTTATGGATCCAGAGATGTTAGTTGCTTGGCCCTATATAGTGGGCAGGTTATCATGATGGCAGGTGATATGGCTTGGGTCAGAGAGGAAGCAGAGCAAAAGGGGACATAGGAAGGGGCTAGACTGAGTTACAATTCCTAGGACAGACCACTGGTAGCCTCCTTCCCCTAAGTCCTGTCTCCCATCAGTTCTCAAAAAATGTCATATTGTATCTCGAAAGGCCATTGAATAGGCCACTGTCTCTATCTAATTGTCTCTGGCCACACCATCACAGGCACACTCATTGTGTATTTCATTAAGCTCTTTAGGCATGTTTTAATCCAATCAGGTTAACATTCAGAATTAGCAATCAAGCCGCGCTTTGGTCACGCACACCTTTAATCCCGGCACTCAGGAGGCAAAGGCAGTTCTAGTCCAGCCTGGTCTACAGAGCTAGTTCCAGGACAGGCTCCAAAACAATACAGAGAAACCTTGTCTTGAAAAACAAACATACAAACGAACAAACACCAGAATTAGCAATCACAAAAGTTCCTAAACAGATGTGTGGTTTGCAATTATTTTCACCCACTCCACTAATTACTCTTTTGTAACTGTTTTTTCCTTAGTGCAGAAACTTAGTTTTCAGGACTGGACTATGCTGGATAGTTTTGACAAAACTGTCATCTGACAGAAGGGAACTTCAGTTAAGAAAATACCTCAATAAGATCAGGCTATAGGCAACTCTATAGGGTGTTTTCTAGACTCTCTTTTCCAAGATTGTTATTATTATAACTTTTTACTGTTATCATTATTATTGTTTATGCCATCTAGTTACTCACTAATGTTTGGTGCCTATTCGGGGTTTTATGTTTAAGATTTCTTTTTGGTGAGTTGTCCATTTCTAGAAACATATCCATTTCTTATAGATGATAGTTCCTGGTGTGTATTTTTTTAAAAATAGTATCTTTTTTAGTCCCACTATCAACTGCAATGCCTTCTCTTTGGTTTATACTTTTATTTTAAACATCCATATTTTTTATCCATCTAAGTTTGTCAATTTTCTTCCTTCCAAAGTTCCAAATATGTTTTGTTCATTTTTCTAATTTTTCTAGTTCCTATTTTCTATTTCATTTGTTCCTCTTTAATCATTATTTTCTCTACTCTGCTACCTCCAGCTATAGCTGGTTTTCCTTTTCCTAGTCTAGAATTGTTCAGCTAGGCTGTTTATTTGAAGTCATCCTTGTCTCTTAATTCACACACACATTATCCCTTCTAGGGTACTTTGTATTGTTATGTTGAACTTCCATTTTAATTTGTCTGATTTTTTTCTTCCCCTTTGGGTTTTAATTTGACTCATCAGTGATTTGGGAGTGTGTACTATTTAATTTCCACACTTGCAAAACTTCTAATTTATTTCCTGTCACTGCTTTTTAGTTTCACATCTTTGAGATTAGAAAAAGATATTTGATTTAATTTCAATCTTATTGAATTTAGAGATTGTTTGGTGAACTAATATATTATCTATCCTGAAGAATGTTCTGTATGTGATTGACAATATTTTATTTTCTGTTATAGTTGGATGAAATGTTCTATGTTATATCTGTGGATTTGGCTTATAGTATGTTTCAAGTTCATTATTTAACTCTTGAATTTTTGTATGGATGTTCTGCCCACTGTTGAGAGGGGGTATTAAAGTCTGTGCCTTTTGTTGGATTTTATTCCTGTATTTGACTGGAGTTTATTCTATTCTCGTAGTATTTACTTATTTAATACATATGTCAAGTAGCTATAGCTGGGGATATAACTATTTCCAACTAGTCTATCATCGTAATGACTTAATCTCCTTTTCATTGTGCAATGTCAGTTTTGTCTATTTTATCATCTTTAACTTTAAGTTTAACTTAGCTGATATATGTGCAACAATTGCTGTCTTCCTTTGGTTATCATTTGCATAAGATATTTCTGTTTATGTCATTATCTGATAACATCTTTATATATCTTCCATTTGAAAAGATACTATGTTAAGTATAAGGCTCATACTTAGTAACTTTCTCTGAATATTTTGGTCACATCATCCTTATCTTAGGGTTCTTTTTGCTAAATGAAGCATCATGACCAAAAGAAAGCTGGATCAAAGAGGTTTATTTGGCTTACATTTCCATGTCACTGTTCATCATCAAAGGAAGGAAAGACAGAAAATCAAACCAGGCAGAAACCTGAAGGCAGGAGCTGATGCAGAGGCCATGGAAGAGTGTTGTTGACTGGCTTGTACCTCATAGCTTGTGGAGCCTGCTTGTTTATAGAACCCAGGACCACCAGCCTGGGAGTGGCGCCACCCACAATGGACTGGGCTCTCCCACACCCATCACTAGTTATGAAAATGATAGGCTGAGCAGTGGAGGTGCACACCTCTAATCCCAGCATGCTGGAGGCAGAGGGCAGAAACAGGTGGATCCCTGAGTTCAAGGTCAACCTGGTATACAGAGCAAGTTCCAGGACAGCCAGGGCTACAGAGAGAAAGCCTATCTCAAAAAGGAAAAGAAGAAGAAAAAAAAGAAAGAAGAAGAAGAAAAAGAAGAAGAAGGAGAAGGAGAAGGAGAAGGAGAAGGAGAAGGAGAAGAAGAAGAAGAAGAAGAAGAAGAAGAAGAAGAAGAAGAAGAAGAAGAAGAAGAAGAAGAAGAAGAAGAAGAAGAAGAAGAAGAAGAAGAAGAAGAAGAAGAAGAAGAAGAAGAAGAAGAAGAAGGGAAATTTCCTTAATTGAGGTTCCCTCCTCTCAGATGTCTAGGTTGTGTAAAGCTGACTTAGAAATAGACAACATATAGTCTCCCCTGAACTCTGATTGAGCTAAGAGATGCCCAGGCAGAAAATGAAGCTTTCTTCTTGGGTGTAATTGTGAAGGTGTTTCTAGAAGAGTTGAGCATTTGGATTAGGTTCTGAATAAAGAATGTCATCTTCAGTGATGTTGGCAGGCATCCTTGTATACACAAGGGCCCAGGAAACTGAAACAAAGATTGAAGACAAGCTTCTTTTCCCTTAACTGCATTATCCATCCTTCTCCTGTGCTTGATACTGAGCACCCTAGCATCAGGCTTGAGCGATAACACTGGCTCCCCTTGGTCTCTAGATTGATAATAGTATATTGTAGAGCCTTTAAGTCTTATAAAAAATATCTATCTATTGTCTCATCTCCTTGTGAGAACCCTGAATAATGCAGGTCACTTCTGGTATTATTTATATTTGTCAATCTGTTTATGTCTGGTGATTCCCTAAGAATGAACCTTTAGGAGCACCTGCCTGTTTTGCTTCCATAGCCATGGTGTTCACTACCCAATAGATGTAAAAGAAACATTTAGTAAAAAAAAGAAATGATGGGTTGGCAGAAGTATATATACAAATGAATACTGAGTATGTTGTGAGAACCGATGTCTTTCTTTGAGGGTTACTTACAGGAGTATGGGTAGGAAAACACCTCTAGGAGCATGGACGACTCAAAGACAGAATGTCCACTCCTGTCTGGGTAACAGCTTGCCAATCAGCAACTTTGAAGCTTGCTGCAAAGCTTGCAGGCAGCTCCACACCCTGGGAAGTTTCCCACAGTCAGACTGGCCATATGGAAAGAGTCTCCTCTTCTTAGCAACTGTTTAAGCTTCTCTATCCTGGGTGGCATTGGCAAAGGGCCATATGTATCATGCTGCAGCTTTTCCAGATTTTGGACATTTGTTTACTTCCTAAGTCTCCTGCACCTCTCTCCTCCCTCCTGGAGGGAGTGTCTGAAGAAGAGTCTACAGGCTTTCTTAGGCTGCATCACTTCCAAAATTTGTAGTCAGTGGGAGAGGTAGGCACAAGTAGAAGTAAAGCCAGTTAAGGTCTCTTATCTTTTTTTAATTAAAGAAAATGTTGATATTCTTTTGAACGAGTAGGAAGAGAAGAATGTGACCAAAGCAAGCAGAAGGCAATGATCAGAAAGCAAGAACATCTTAAAGGCCTGAGGGGGACAGGGTATTGACGTGATTATTACTTTATATATATTGAGAACGAAAACAAGTGATGAGCTGTGAAGAGGAGGCAGTAATTCTCCCCAGGTCATGGTAGGGCTCAATGCTCCCCGGAAACCTGACTACTTATTTTTTCCCTGTTGTTAGCAGAGCTAAGCAGATTGCACCTTTTATCTACTTCCTGTTCTGACTGACAATTTGCTTCTTACATTCTAGCGACTGCCATCCCATAGACGCACCTGATTAAATGAGCAATGAACAAAATGAGGTAATGATACAGCATTTAAATGAGTCACTAAGCACTCAGCCAAGTCATAGTCTAAACCTTAGGAAGGTAATTTGCAACAACCTGGATTTATGAGGGGCAGGGAGGAGTAGGAAATATAGTGTAATCAGTATTTGATATGATTATGTTGGCTAAGACAAGAAAATTCCACTGAGGGTGTCAAGAATTCCATGCTGCCTGTGTCTCTTCCAATCAGCTGCTTCTGAAGAGCCATAAAACCATGGAGTAGAAACAACATTCTCAGATATTCTCGTCCAGCTCTTTTATTTTTGTAAATAAGGGAAATAAAACCTAAAGACATTAAGAATGTGTTTATTTCATATTTGTCTTGTATATGTTTATCCCATAGTTCAAATCAAAAGCTGTTGTCTGGCATTTCAAACACACACACACACACACACACACACACACACACACATACATATTAGATTAATAGATTAGCTAGTGAAGTATTCTCTCTCTCTCTCGTGTTTTGTGTGTGTGTCTGTTTATATGTATGTGAGTGTGTCTGTGTGCATGTATTTGTATGTATATATGTGTCTGTGTGTCTGTGTGTGTTTGTATGTGTCTAGGTGTATGTATCTATATCTATGCATGTGTATTTGTGTGTGAGTGTATACAGAAGGCAGAATGTTAAATGCATACAGTCTTCCTGACTCTGAGGGAGTCTTTAATGCCTTTACCTAGTTAGTCTTCATTTTTTGGAAAGACTACTAGGAAGAAAAGGAAATAAGGATCTATGAATGTCATAGTGAAATAAAGTCATGAACTACATATAATCTCCAGGGAAATTAAGTTAAAGACTTCAGAGAAATAGCTTCCATGAAATAGCCAAGTGTATGCGCCCAACCCTCACCAGCAAGGAAGGACGGGACTCCGGGAAGATCTTCATGCAGTTTTAATCAGGATCCTTGAAACATGTTTCTTCTGACCCACGAGAGAGACCCGGGGGACCCGTGCACAGGCTTAAATACCCTTGAGCTAACCAACTCCAGTGAGCCATGTGGACCCTGCAGATAGGCTACTCTAATGCAGAAGCAGACAGGCTGAACAGACTTAACCAATTAAGGGCTTGTTTACGCCAGAGAGCCCTCATCAACAGGAAGGTGTAAGGTGGAAGCCAGTGCCACTTTAAGGCGTGGCACTTCGCGGCTCTCTACAGCCAAGACCTCTACAAAATACATGTTGGGTTTCTCTTCTTTAGGTTGGCACAACAGACCTTCAAATCTTGAACAAAGTCCTACTTAATTTTCATTTTGCTTTTCCAAATACGTCTTGAGGAGACATGTTAATTCTTGCTAGGTTGGAGAGCCCAAGAAGTTCTGTCTAAAGTTTGTAGGACCCACAAATTTTGTCCAAACTTTCAATGAAATTTTGGGAGTTGATCAAAAGACAAAGGATAATATGGAATCAAGTTTTGTTCTTTCCTGGTAGTGTTTCTTCTCCAGAGTCCAGAGAATTCTTGCCATTTGGGCAGTCACAGTTGGTGATGTATGCTTCTGCTGGAGATACTTTACAGGGAAATGTCAACAGCTGAACAAGTTATTTGTTGGCTAGGAACCCCACAAAATCATACTTGAAAGGAAATTCCACATGAAAAAAAAATAGTATCCCTGGAGACAGTTACCAAAGGCATACATGGATGGATGGACTGGGAAGTGATTTTAAGAAGCAGAAACTTGATCAGACAGAAAGAGCTGAGATTTATCTTTGTGTCCTCCAGAGATGCTGTTTTACCTCTTCAATCATTCTTGATGATCTAGAGAAACAACTGACTGAAGTGGACATGTATACCTAGTATGTCAGATACAATGAGGGACAGAGATGACTCTCATACTCAAACAGCTTATTATATAACTGGGTTAAAATAATACAAAACAACAAGAGAATGTGGTTAAACATCCTGTGGATTCTACAAAAATAATCACAGTTACCTTTCAAAGTTGAGGGAATTTAGAGGAGGCAAGTGTTTACAGGAAGAGCTGTGAGAGTTAGGTCTGGGCTGAGAAGTTGGTGGCATCCATACACATTATTCCTCACTATGTAAGCATCGTCTTTGTCTTCCGTAAGAGAAACCAGATCCAGCCTACACAAGTCAGAGCATCTCCCATCATGTCATCTGCCTGTGAGCATGCAATTAATTTCCTATCAATGAGATACAAGTACAAGTTTGCATGATAAGCACAGGGCTATGTGAAGAGGCACAAATGAGAGGAGTCAGTGTCATCTTGCATCTTTCCATCCTTGGGCCTGCAGCTGCTGTGTGATGGCTGAGCTGGAGTTTCTGAAAGAGATGGTAACTGTAAGGACAGACATTGCTCTATGGGGCAATGAAGCACAATGATGTGAGCACAGCAAATTTCTAACTATCTTAATGGATTTGAAATTTCTTACAAAAAAAAGCTGTAAATATTAAACAAAATTATCTTTAATTTCATTGTTCAAAGATAAAGAAAATTTAACACTGGCAAAAATTTGATTTAAAGAGAGTTGTTATGAAGAATTTTCATTTATTTATTCAGGTAAAACCATTCCTCCAAGCTCTTTTAGTAACTACCTCAGCATCATCCTTGTGGATCTGGCTAGAGAACTGGTCACCTTTTTGAGAGAGGAAATTGGTTTCATTTAGGCCAGTGGACAAAACATATGAACCATTGCCAGTAAGCAGTAAGCATTGAAGGGGAAGAAAAACAAAACTGGATACACACTGTAGCTTTCCAAACCCCAGGTTGCAATTCTATTTCAGGCAAGCAGTGGATGAACCAGAAAGAAAACAAGGAGACTGTGAGCGTGAGGGTTGGAGAAGGGCCAGACAAGCACTTCATTTCACAGATGCTCAAACAGAGAAGAAAACTGACTTAGGGTCCAGTGGATAAAAGCGAGCTAGCTAACTTTGCATGTGTTCCCTGAACCCCTCATGAATACCAGCAGAACAGTAAGCTGTGCACACAGTGGAAAAAACTTGAAATAACAAAAATAAAAGGAAAAGCAGAGACATCACCTACTAAACACCAAGGCAGAATCACAGGAAATCCTAGTGTGAAACAAAACAAACAAATAAAAACTCAAAAAAATAAGCTCAGGTCCCAGGGTATTAATACATGTAGTATTAAAATAAGGTATTGAAAATGTGGTGATGACAGTGGCTTTATCAATATTTAGGGGACACAGGACCACAGTGTCATCTTCAGCAGCCTGAGCAGACCACTAGACTTTTAGGGACCTTGACTCAAACCAAACTGGCAGTCATGGCTTTACTACAGGAAAGAATTTCAAAACTAGACAGTTTATGAAGCAGAGTTAGTATATAAGATATAAGTACAGGTTTCTCATCCAAGGATGAGCATGAACTAACTGGAAAGTTCTAGCTCATAGTTTTTGTAGATGGTTTGAATGTTTACAGAAGTCACTTGTATAATGGTATCTTTAAAGGATTGGGAAGAAACCATGAGTTTCCTGAGGAATGTCTGTCAGGATTACTATTGTTAAGGTAAAACCCTCACACACAGAGATAAGAGAAGCAAGATGTCTTCACTATAAAGTCAAGAGTGTTGTGTGAGATTCTCAGGAGAAAACTGAGGAAGAAGTGAAACCCTACAAGTGTCATATACATTTAGGCCCTAAGCCTGGTTCATTGTTACTTTAATATATAATATTTATATATGAGAGGGTTGTAATTTCAGCAGCCTTCACAGCAAATGTTCATTGTGTTGAGATTTTTGCTTTTGATAGGCCCAAGCTTTAATCAGACTCCAGGATGAAGGACTCATTTTCCTTCCCATGTCCCCACCATTTCCCTGCCTTTTCATGCTGCCTCAGCTTGATAAATACAGAATCTCAGTACAGAAGCACAATGCATACAAAAGACGCATGGTGCTTATTGTACTATAAAATGGCTCAACCATGCTGGGAGGCAATCTTGCAGTTTTCAAAAAGTGGAGCATGGGAGTTATCACCTAATAATTCCACTCCTACACATATACTCAAGAGAGAAATACTTGTCCATATAAAAACTTGTGTGAAAATATTCTTAGAACCTCAATTGTAATATCTAAAATAAAACAATAAACCAGATGTTCATCAACAGATGGATGAAGAACATATAGTATGTTCTTATAATATCATTCAATAATAAAAAAATAAAATATTTGAAACATACATAGATGAACCCTGGAAATATTATTGTATGTGAAAAAAGTTGCTCACAATATTATGATATGTGATTCTGCTTATATATTAAGAACACACAAAGCTAGTGACAAAGCCATAGGATCCTGTGAGTAGGGAACAGTCTTAGGGAGTTACTGCTAAGGATAATAGAATTTCTCTAGTGCCAATGAAAATGACTTAAATTGGCTGTTGTAATGGTTGTGAAGCAATGAAATCACTAAAAGAAATACTGAATTGTGTGCCTAAAAGACTGAAATATTTGCTGTATAAATTCTGTCAATACATTTCTTTCTAAAAATAAAATATCTCAAATGGTAATTCTGGTATTATCAGTAACAAGTACAACCTTGACTGGTCTATACCCACATAAAAAAGACCCATAAGATGTCAAAAACACCATTACATGGAGAAAATAAAAATATTTACAATACAGGGATAAGTTAATCCTATGTTTAAAGAAAGATGTATAGCTTTAATGACTTATCTTAGAAAAATCCAAACATCTTCTGTCCCTGAATTTAGAAGAAATAGAAATATCAGACCAAAGCTAATTAGAAAAATGCAAATAATAATAACCAAAGTGGAAGTCCATGAAAAAAGCACCTATACAAAAAACAGAGAAAAAAGTTTAAAAATAGTTACTTGATCAATCAAATCTTAATTACTATCATAAGAAGAAGAAAGAAAGAAAGAGAGAGAGGGGAGGAGAGAGAGAGGAAGGGAGGGAGGAAGGAAGGAAAGAAAGAAAGAAAGAAAGAAAGAAAGAAAGAAAGAAAGAAAATTGCCCAAGCCAAGAATGAATGAGGAAAGAACAGCAAAACCCCTGAGTGAAGAATAAGATGGGAATATTACAACTCCCTTCATGCCAATACATATGAAATCATGCCAATCCCAACACACAATTAGCATTACCTCACTTGCTGCATTTGGATTTCTACTTTAATTTGTAAGTGAAACATTCATTATAGCTGTATTCATCATGAGATTATAATTTGAAGAATCTAAATGGCTTTTTAATTAAAAAATGATTTCTGCTCACAGACTCTCTGCCTCTAGAACTCTATGTGATCTGAGACTAAAGTCTAAGGCACCATCAGAGTCATTTCAAAGTAATGGGCACCAGGCTGGGAACATCCACAGTCAATAGCCTGCTTACCTGTCCTGCAAAGTGCCCTGATTTCAATGCTAAGGCAGGTGTTAAACATCCTCCTTGACAGAGTCCCAGAAGGCAGTGAAGTTACTGAGGAAGATAGTAGTGTGGGGAATGTGGTCCCGAAGGTTTTAAAAGAAGACTCTAAATTAGCATCTAAGAGAACTTGGTAAAGAGGAAGGTTGGAAACTCCCAGTTCAAAACCCACTAGAACTGGCTAGAGCCATTGGCACAGGTACAGAGACATTCCAGAGTGTCTAAAGGTGACCTGTGACTTTATAGCCCCTTGGGTGGAAATTTAAGATGCTTTGAGACAATTTATTATTGAAATATAAATTCATGCAAAACTATATGTAACAGGAAAAGCACTTATGGAAAAGCCCATGCCATGCAAATGAGCCCAAACTCTATAGCATAAAAGCCCCCAAGGCTTTCACAGCATGGCCCTTTGAGATTCTAAACATTTTCTCATGGACTACCCTGTTCCCTCTATTGAAAGTTTATTCTTCATAAATTCTCTCAGTTTTAGTACTACTACCTAAGTGTCTCTCATTCCTTGTTTCAAGACACAAGAACCTGAAACCCCACCAGAGTGCCTGATATAACTACCTCACACAAGAGTGTCCTTACTCCCTAAGAGGGAGTCTCACAGAAAAATGAAAGTTCTCTCTGAAGCCTTCCTAAACCTGGTTAGAAGACCTCAGTGCCCAAAAGAAAAACAAAGACAACCGGATAACACACAGATTTTCAAAGCTAAAAGTCTAAACAATGATTTCCAAAATAATTACAGGCCCAAAGGCAAGCATGTACATTGTATGTTTTTAAAACATTTAAATTTCTATTTAATTTTCTCATTAAGTTAGGTAATACCTTTGCCCACAATTATTTAATGGGCAAACATTTTAAGACAGTCTTCACAATAACTGTAAGTGGAATAAATTGGACATTAGGGAAATTTTATGTTATTTTTATTTTAAATATAGTACAGACCAGCAATAATTCCTTCACAGATCAACAGTTTACACACACACACACACACACACACACACACACACACACACACACAATTTCTCTATTTTGTGTGTGTGTGTGTGTGTGTGTGTGTGTGTGTAGATAGCGTAGCTGTTAAGAGCATTTGCTGTTCTTATAGAGAACCGGGGTACAGTTCCCAGCACCAACATGGTAGCTCATAACTTCTGTAAATTCAGTCCTAGGAGATCCCATGATCTCATCTGTAACTCCCATTCTAAGGGATTTTACCCCTTCTTCTGACCTCCTGACACTGCATACACAGAGTTCACAGAGACATATGCATCCAAAACGCATCACATCAAATAAAACAGTGATTTAAAAAAAATATACAGCATCAAAGCCCATTGGTTGGTATAAAACAGGAAGTTTCTGATCCAAAATGCTCATATTGCAGACCTTTTGAAAGTATTGTTTCATGTGGATGTGTTGTAATTTCTGTAAATATATCATTTTTCTATAGATTTAGAAATGAAGTGTATTAAATATAAAGATAGTATTGACTTATGATGTCCTTTGTCTTCAGAATTTCTCTATTCTTTTTCATATTAGTTGTCTATTGCTGAAATTGGCATGTCAAGGCACACACCATCTCTGTTCTGAGGTTGATCTGTGCTTTTGAATTTGATATTATTTCATTAAGGAAGTAGGGTAGTCCTGTGTTTAATGTGTGCAAGATTAGAATTGTTATATCCTATTGTTAGAATTTTCCCTTTAATTAGTAGAAAGTATGCTTCACTATTTTCTGAATGGGTTTTGTTTGATGTCTAATTTGCCACACCTTAAGATAGTTATGCCTACTTACTTTTTAGATATATCTATGTGGAATCCTTTTTTCATCCTTTAACTCTAATTTGCTATCTAACAATTGTTGTGAAATATGTTTTTCTTAGAATCAAAAAACTGGGTATTGTTTCCTGATTCAATCTATTTGGCTTGTCCCTTCCTTAAAATTATGAGATCATAATATTAATAATTATTATTAAATGGTATGTATTAAAATATAGAAATCATGTTCCCAGGTTTTGTTATAGAGAAGCATCTTTCAAAATGCGATCTTTAAGATGATTTTTGTGAGGCACATGAAATGATCTTGAGTGCAATATGAAAAATTTTCATACTTTGTCTAAACCAGATAGTAGATAACATTAAGTGGTAATGAAAGATATCTTTCCTTTCCCATTGTCCTCTAATTAAAGAGATACATTCTACTTGTCATTAGTATTTACTACTAGTGATCCAAAACCAAGGTCATCTCATATTTAATAAATGGGTGGTGGATAATACCAGAGTCTCCCAAAAGTGCAAGCTTCTATACACAGCTTAATAACATTGCTTTGTCTCTATCAAAGTTATGTCATAAGATGGTTGTATAGTACATACCTGTAGTTGAAGGAAAGAAAACTATGAATCAGAAGCTAAATCGAGCTACATGATATGACTTAGCGTTCATCCCCTAAAAACGGTTATAATCTTTTTATAGTGAAATGTTATCCACTTAAAACAGTGATATAAAAATTTAAATACATTTAATTTTAAAGTCTGTCTATATGTAATAAGCTATATTAACTAGATTTATATTGATATAAAAAATAGCTCTCACCTCAAAAAGAATGAGAGAATTCATTCTAAAGCCACTTATGAGTGACCACAGCCTAGGACAGAGATTCAGGTTACCTTAATATCATATTCCAGTATGGTAACAGTTTTTGTGATGTTTTTATAGAAACAGAATAAAAGTTGTGAATCAAAGCATTTTTCAAAAACATGGGTAGAAACATCAACTAGCAGGTTACAGCAAAGCAGAGAAATCCATCACAGGCCTCAGATGCTATCTGGATATATTCTTAGCTTGAGAGCTGGTAGAAGCTGGACTGCTGTTTGTTCATTCCAGGAGGATTTACCTAATAGTCACAAGGATGTTAGATCACACAGAGATAGACAATAAATGACTATTTAGAGGGCCAAGTTTAGCCCAAGACAATTTTGGCTTCAAACCTGTAACAATCCAGATCTCCACAGTCAATTAATCAACCCTATAGAATTTTGCTCTTCAAGTGTAGCTTTCTCTGGCAACTGCAGTTCTCAATATAAGGGAAGGACTATGAAGCATTAACTGACCAAGGGTAATCTAGGTCATCAGTGAAAATTAAACCTGATGCAACCGAGTATCTTACCTTGCCTTTGATAGCACGTTGGACTTGATTTTTCTGAGTTCCTTTGCCTTTGATGTGGATGACCTTTCCCTAAGTTCCACCTAATTTTCAGTCTGAAATCTCTATGGCTATGGCCCCTATGTCCACTCTATTCTCCTTTGTTCTGTTTGAATCTCCCTAGTCTTGCTGCTATTGAGCCTATGTATTCCATCTAGAAACTGAATACTTATTTACTCTTAGTTGATAATCCTTCCTGCTAGGGTTTGTTGTCAAATTTAGACCTCACTACCACAATCAGACATCAACTTCAAATCCAAAGTGACATCTGATTTCCATATGTGCCATTTCTATTTTTTTTTCAAGGCAGAATTTCTCTGTGTAACAACAGTCCTGGCTGTCCTAGAACTTCCTTTCTAGGCCAGCCTGGTCTCAAACTCATTGAGATCCTACTGCCTCTGCCTTCCAAGTGCTGGGATTAAAGGCCTGTGCCACCACCACCACCCAGATCCATATATCTATATCTATATCTATATCTATATCTATATCTATATCTATATCTATATCTATATCTATATCTATATCTATATCTATATCTATATCTATATCTATATCTATATCTATATCTATATCTATATCTATATCTAAATATTATTGATCCCGGCTCCCTCCCCCTACCCTCCAACCCCCTCCAATCCCATTCCTCCCTACACTCCACAGGGAAGGTGATGCCTTCCAGGAGGGATCATCAGAATCTGTCAAGTCATTTGGAGTAGGGACTAGGCCCTCCCTCTTGCCTCTAGGCTAAGGGAGTATACCTCCATGGGGAATGTGCTCCCAAAGTTCATTCATGTACCAGGGATACATCCTGTCCACTATCAGAGGTTCCTTGGACTGCCCAGGCCTTCAAACTGAGACCCATATTTAAGGGGTCTGAGTCAGTCCAATGCTGGTTTCCTAGCTATCAGTCTGTGAGTGCATTAGCTCCCCTTTGTTCAGGCCAGCTGTCTCTGTGGGTTTCTGTAGCTTGATCCTGACTCCGTTTTCTTATCACTCCTCCTCCCTCTCTGCATCTGGATTCCAGTTCGGCTCAATGTTTAGCTGTGGATGTCTGTTTCCATCAGCTACTAGATGAGGGCACTATGATCAATCTTATTATCAGGGAAGGGCATTTAAGGTAGCCTTTCCACTGTTGCTCAGATTGTTAGTTGGGGTCATCATCCATGTAGGTCTCTGGACATTTCTCTATAGTCCAACCCTGCTAAATCCAACCTAGTCATTAGCTACATCATTCTGCAAACTAAAATTCCTCAAAATAATATTTCTTATTACAACACTTCTGTTGCTGTTGTTTTTGTGGATGTGGTGGCTTGAATGAAGATGCCCCCCATAGGCTCCAATATTTGAGTACTTGTCCCCTAATTGGTGGCACTGTTTGAGGAGGTAGCATTGATTTAATGGAGTGTTATTTTTCACTAAATTCAGTAGCTGCCCCTTAAGCAACTGCTCTCTTAATGGGCAATTGCAACTCTGCATCCAGACAGGATTCTATTCCCTTGGGCACTAGCTCTATCACAAGCCCCTAAAAGGAATTTTATTTAGATCTCTAGCCCATTGTAGTACTCAGAATTCAAAGGTTGGGGTGAAATTCTGCTAACTCAGAAAGGCAGAATAGCAAGTAGCTAACCCTCTCTCCTAGCTCAAGTCTCCCTACAAAACAGGGCATCATTCAGCTCAACCCCCACTTAAGAACCCTAACAACACATTACCCATGAAGGGTTACTCCCTTAACCTAGAGGCAGGAGGGAGGGCCTAGTCCCTACTCCAAATGACTTGACAGATTTAGATGATCCCTCCAGGAAGGCATCACCCAGCATGTGGAGTGGGGGGTGAGGGAGTGGGATGGGAGGGTGGTCCGTGGGGGCATGGAAGGGTGGTAGAGAGAGAAGGAGGGACAGAGAGGGAACTGGGATTCATATGTAAACTAAGATAAATTAATAAATAGATAGATAGATAGATAGATAGATAGATAGATAGATAGATAGATAAATAAATAAATAAATAAATAAATAAATAAATAAATCCTAACACGGCATGGTTCCTCCCTACTACTTCTTGTCAGCTAGTTGTTGACAGCCTCCTGACCTCAGGTTAATTTTATTTAATCAAATAAATGTAACATGTCTTTGCATCATTAAACAAATATTCTATAGCATAAATGAATGTAACACATCTTAAATTAATATCCCACAACAGTGGAGGAAGTTCCACTACTGAGAATGGGCTTTAAGTGTTCATAGCCTTGCTTATTTCCAGTTCCCTCTCTACCTCATGTTTGTGGTTGAGGATGTGATTCTCAGCTTCCTATTCCTGCTACCATGTACCCCACTCCCTCTGAAACTGTAAGCCAAATAAATTCTTTCTTCCTTAAATTGCATTGATCAGGACATTAAATCAAAGCATTTGTTTTCTTTGATTTTTCCTATCTATCTACCTACCTACCTACCTACCTACCTACCTACCTACCTATGTATATGTCTATCTATCATTTATTGAAGTCAGGTTTGACTTGAATAGATTAGGCTAGTCTCCAACTTCTTGTAATCCTCCCACCTCTAAATCAAAGTGCTCAAACTTCAGTTGCTGCAGTATGAAATTTTTGTTTAACTCAACTTAAACATCTATAACCATATATCTCAAAGCAGAGATAACCTTGACTCTGCAGTCACAGCTATGAATAAGCAGAATGAATAAGCAGAGCTAGCAAAGCCAATAGTAACTGTAATAGAACTGTTGACATACCATTGTAGAGGGATGGCAGAGGTTAACAGGACCCTAACCTAGACTTCTAGCCTTTACTCATTTCTATACTACAACAACTGCAGATATCTCCTAAGATATTAGAATATATGACCAAGCAGAAGGGTAACGAAACCAAGACTCCTGATGCAGCTTCCAGGAGGTTGTCATCCATGACAGGTAGGGACAAGGACATTGTGGTGATGGTGATAAGAATAGAATAATTGGTTGGACAATATTAGGGAGTGGAACCTTGAAAGTGAGATGTTCTGGTTCTTATCCTTGACCAGAGTCTGTCAATGACCTTAGTTCTGTTCTGGCTGGAAGTCAAAAATGACAGAAGGGAAGCTCTGGTGCGTGATGTGGTTTCTTGTTATCATTCTCCTTTTATACAGCACAACTAAGCATCACTTCCTATAGCTACACATTAAGACACAAGAGGCACCTAGACACCTTATAGATGAACCAATGGCCTGAGAGGTCTATGGTCTGATGTGCTCCCCATCCCTCAAACTAAAAACATCTTATTAACCCCAGATAGGGACCCTAGGTGATACCCATGTCTGGAACTCTCTCCTGCTGTACAAGAATCCTGCTTGTTCTTCATTTCTCACCTATGAATCATAAGCTCCTACTGCTGAATTAATAATAAACTATTTTCTAAAAATTCACTTTCCTTTTTGTCTATGATATTTTCTCCTCAAAAACCTAGAGCCACTGACTCAGTGGAAGTTTTGTACGATCATGAGTTTCTGGCACCCTAATTCCTGAGTTACATGCACCAGAAGCAAGAGAGCACCTGCTGTTTTCTGGATTCCTGCTTTTCTCCTATTTCAGTACAGTTGTGGGGTAACAGGATGCTATGAATAAGCCCTAACACTTGCTGCTGTGCCTGTGCAAGCCTGACAAGCTCATTGCTTCACCAAACTGGACTTTGAATACCTAGTTTGGTGTGACAACAGGCATGTGCCACCATACCTCTATTACTAGGTTTTGAATCTATGGAACAAATTATTGTTACAAGCACTAAAACCAAACAAACAAACAAATCATAAACTTACTTTTATGAGAGGCTGCAAGATTTACCTTTCTTCTGCTCCAGCATGTCTTCCTTAACTTTACCAAGTTTTAAATTTAAATTTTGTACTTGCAGCAGTTGTAGTTTCTCTACTAGGGATGATGTTGCACTGGGAAGCCTGGAAACCAGGTCTGAGACCTGTTTAATCTTATAGATGAATGGCCAGGATGGTGGAAAAGTGTTTTCTGTGACAATGTAGCCAGGTTTTTTGTTTTGTTTTGTTTTTTATTTTTGTTTTTGTTTTTGTTTTTGTTTTGTTATGTTTTTTATAGAACCAACTGATGCACATAGAGAGCAATTAATGATTTGGCATTTCTGTCAACCTGAGCCAAGAGAGCCTTCTAGACCTACTACTAACAATTATGGAAGTAAAAAGGCACATGTCTTGAATTTTTTTTTAAAGTACATTAACCAAGAAGCATTTAAATTTTTAAAAATTTGAATGTATTTAGCTTCATCTCATGGCTTCTATTCAAGAAAAGGTGGCGGGGAATTAACATTTATTACTTGCCAGTATTTATCACAGGATTGTTACAAGCAGTTTCCCGCCAGCCTGGTCCCAGAGTCACATCAGCCCCAAATAACACACAGAGACTCTGTATTAGTTATGAAACTGTTGGCCAGTTACTAGCCTTTCTTATTGGCTGGCTCTGTCTTAAATATTAATCCATTTCTATCAAATTAAGTATTTCCACGTGGTCTTGGCTTACCTGGAATGCTAGACCTGCATCTCCTTTGCCTGCTACATCTCTGAGGAGAAGAGAGAGATTTCCTGTTTGTCCCTGTTTATATTCTGATTCTTCCCAGCTAGGTCATTTCCTGCCTATCTGTACAGACCTCCAGACCTCTATGGTTAGCTAGTGGCAGTATCTGCCATACTATGATACTTCCTGCCTGGCCAGTCAGTGTTTTATTCATCTCCCAATAAGACAAACATATATACAGAAGAACATTCCCCATCACAGAATTTTCATCTATGTTATTTTATTTAATCATAACAATTTAGAAACTTATCTTACGTTATTTGCTTAAGGTTACATAGTTAATGAGCAATGATCTATGATTGCAAAATTTAACTGTAAAAAGGGATGCATGGCATAGATTTGTCAAACCCCACAGAATTGTACAACATGAAAAGTGAACCCTAACATTTAGTTAATAACAGTATATCAATATTGAAATAAATAAGCTACACTAATTCAAGAAGTTAGTAGGGGAAAACAGTAGGAAGTGAGAGGTACTTGGAGATTTAATTGTTCAATCCTCTGTGTAGGCCTAAAAGAACTATAAAAATGACCTACTGTTTAAAAATTAAGATTCACATGCCCATAGATTTAATTGTCCAATCATTTGCTTACATTCTCCCCTAATTCATTTCTCAGGTTTTCAAACTCCTACCCCTATGGCCATTATGCTTGCCAAGGTTATCTGAGTGCACTTCTATGCTGGATCCAACTCTCTACTCCAACAACATTAGGTATGTTCATGATAATTTCTTTGTGGCAAAACTTGTCTTAGCTTCTAGGCTATCACAATTAGCATGTTATAGTTCTATCTTTCTTGAATGGCCCTTCCTATAAGCTTTTGCTGTTTTCAACTTTTGCCTTTTTTTTTCCCCACTCAGAACTCAGAAGGACCCCAGAAGCTAGATCATTGAGCTTCCTTTTTTCATCTACTTCACATACTTAGTGATTTTACATAATCGGATGACTTTGAGCTTGAGTAATATGCTGGTATTTCTCTATTTTGTGTCTTAATACATCCATTCCAAAACTCTAGACATAAATATTGATTTAACATCATATATTAGTCTAAGTTTTACAAAATGGAAAAACCAATAGAAATAAAGAATTGGCTCACACATCTTGGAGGCTGACAAGTTCAAATCTATTGTGTGTGCCAGCAGTCTTGAGCAAGAAAGCCAACACAGTATGATTCTTGTCCAATGACTGACAGCTCAGAGACCCAGGAGAGCAAAGAGGGCAGCACCAGCCACAGTGATAATGCTACAAAATTTCTTCTTTTCCAGAAAGTGTTTGCTTGGTTTTGTTCTTATTTTTAAGACAGGGTCTCTCTACATAGCCCTAGTTGCCCTGGAACTCATTACAGAGAACAGGCAGGCCTCAGATTCATAGAGATCTACCTGCCTCTATCTCACAAGTCCTGGGATTAAAGGTGTGTCCCTCCATGGCCAGGCCCTAAAGTCTTTTTAGTTGGGCTATCAATTGATTGGATGAACTATTATGAAGTACAATATAATTTACCCAAAAGTCACTAATTGAAATGTAAATAACCGAAACCACCTTCCAGGTTAACATGCCTTACCCATATTGAATCTAAATAATCACTTGACCATTTAACCCTATAGTGACTGCATTAGTTACTTTTACATTGCTGTGATAAAATATGAAAAGCAAATTTAGGAAGAAAGGGTTTCTTTTGGCTTATGTTTGCAAGGCATGGAGTCCATCATAGTGAGGAAGGGATGGCAACATTAAAAAAGCATGACATTAGAAACAGAAAAAAATTTTTTTTTGTTTTTACATACAAAGAAAGGGTGAGACTATAAACCCTCCAAGTCTACCCTTAGTGAAATGCTTCCATCAGCAAGGCTCCACTACAGCTCCAGAGTTTTCCTAGGAAGCACCACCAACTTGGGATTCAGGTGTTCAAATACATGAGCCTATAAAGCAAATTTGCCATCCAACTCACCACAATCACTCATTCTTGTAAATTTGACTGGACTGAAAACTGCTTAGGGGAGTACTCCAGTATGACTGTGGGTATGCTCTCAGTGCTGATTGACAGTAAGACCTTCACTGAATATGAGCAGTGCCATGTGATAGTCCACAGGTCCAAGAAGACTACAAGGAGAAAGAAGCCTGTCAAGGCAAGCATTCTCTCCCTTCTTGACTACAGAGATGGAATCTGTTCTACCCTAGCCACCATGCTGTGATAGCCATGATCAACTAAACATCAGAGACAATGAACTAAAGCAAATCTCTCCTCCCAAAGTTGCATTGGAAGATTTGAAAACATAATGCATCAATCTCTTTTCTTCCTTAGCTTAATGAAAATTCTGTCTTCCTACCTTAGCCAAAACTCATGAAGGTATTCTTGGGTTGTCCTTTATCTTATATCCTCTTTTGCTTCTTACCACATCCATTAATATTTCTGTAGTCCATACAGCATTAAGCATAGGAGTGTGCACAAAAGCTTCTTAACTGTTTCTAACTTCTCTCTTTATTTACCTCATTTGAGTGGATTTCTGTCTCTTTAAATATGTAACAAATACCAGGCATATTGAGATCTTGTCAAAAGTAGATTTGGATTTAATAGATCTGAGGTGATGCCTGGGAGTTTCCATATATAAAATGTTCCAGATATCTATGTTACTAGTTCCAAGAAAACATGAACATTATAAGAATATCTTTTCAAAGTTTTACAATTTTTTTTGATTTTTGTCAATTGATGCACTTCATATAATATTGTATTAATTATTTGAAAATTTCACAGAATGTATTTTTATCATGTGTTCCCCACTCTTCTTAACTACTCTCAAGACTACTCCACCTTCTTCCCAAATTCATGTACTCCATTAAAAAGAAAATAACCCATTGTCTTAAGTTTCCATTGCTGTGAAAAGACACACACCATGACCACTACAGTTCTTATAAAGGAAAACATTTCACTGGGACTAGCTTGCAGGTTCAGAGACTTAGTTCATTGTCATCATGGTGGGAAGCATGATGGCACACAGGCAAACATGGTGCTGGAAGGAACCAGGAGTTCTACATCTGGATCATCAGGAAGAGATATTGACACTGGGCCTAGCCTGAATATTTGAAACTCCAAAGCCCACATTCAGTGTCACACTTCCTCTAACAAGACCACACCTCCAAATAATGCCACTCCCTATGAGCCTGTAAGGGCCATTTTCATTCAAACCACCATATCTTCCAAGTCCAAACTTTGCCTCTGGTACACCTGTGGATATGGGGCCATTCACTGGAATGTAATTGTCCAAATAGGACCACACTTTTAAAGATTACTGATGTTCCCTCCCCAGAAGCCATCAACTTTCAATAGTTTCTCAGTTAGTAGTGAGGCCTCATGAGACTTTCTGCCCTAAGTGTAAAAATGTTGTCTCTCTTGATCGTGTGCAGGGAACCATAGTTGCTTTGAATACATGACTGTATTCATATGTTGCAATCTGGTCATGCCCAAACGTCACTGTTTCTCTCCAGTCCTCCCTGACCTCTGTCTATTAGAACCTTCCCATATCCTCTACCATGATGCTCCCTGAGACTTGAGGGGAGGTATATATGTCCTAATGTCTCATTTGTGGCTGAGTACTCCACTGAGACTTATTCTCTGCTCTTGATCAGATGTGATTTTCTGCATGAACACCACAACCTCTCATGAGTATTAAGAAATGTACTCATCTTTGGGCACAGAGACATGAATTTAGAATGCAGTCTGACACTGTCCATTTATCAGAATACTAGTAGTAAATTTACCACTGGGACCAGTGAGCTCCCCAACCATGGGTTCTTAGCTAGCTTTGTAGTACCAGATATGTTTTTCCTCCTGTGAAGTGGTTCTTTAATCCAACCAAAAAGTGGTTGGTTACCCCTATAACATTTATACTCCTTGTGCATCCATGAGCACATCTTGTCACACTGGTTATTATTGTAGTTCACAGGTAAAGCTAATGATAATTTTCCCTCCAGAAGCTACATAGGATTTCCCTGTACTATAAAAGTTAGCCAGCAGTGAGGAAGCTTACTTTTCAATACCATCTCCATTTTTCCATGTCCAATGACCAAAGTGTGGGGTGTCTTCAGCAATAGGGTCTAACCATTCAGTACTGGTAGCCAAGAACAGTGGGAATAGCTTATATTGCTTGGAGTATCTCTGAAATACATTGACCAATAACTTGAAGGGAGATATACCACACCTGGTACCTGGCTTTTCACTTGGCAATCTATGGCTCCTAGGAAGAGCATTATGCCTTTTGTAAGATGATTCCAATTAAGTGTAGTGGATTCCACCTCAAACAATGTAAAAGCCAGACTCCTTCAAATGGCTTCAATAAAAATTATTTCAAATTATTTACTCACTTTTATTTATCCAGAACTTACAGGAGAGTCCTGTCCTGAACATAGCAGATATCTAACAATCATTGATTAACTTCATTACTTGATGATTAATAAAGTATAAAGCCCCTATTGGTTATAGAACATCAAATCTACCATTAGAAACCATCTTATCAAATTTTTTTCAAAGAAACTGATCCAAAGGAAGTCTTAATTACTTTTTAGAAATACAAATGCAGAAAATATTTCTTAAATATGTGGAACCAAGACTACTAATGTAGGTAATAAATTGCAATGTAAACAGTGAGAACTAGAATAAAAATACTTATAAAATATGAGGTTTATAATACAAAATATATAGTATAAAATATACAGTAAAATAAAATAGGAAAGAAATATTAAATATTAGCAGTAATATGTCATTGGTTACTTCTGAACATTAAAAAAAAACAAATAAATCAGTAATATTTGTTTTTATGAGTGCCATATAATCATGTATTTATACCATGCCCAAATCTAAAATCAGTTGCATTTATTTAGGCTAATAGAAAATAGCAGCTGAACTAAGCCTGCTCCCATTGTTTCAGACTCAGAACCTATCTAAGTAGTTCAGGCAGAAGACAGATTGATAATAAAATGAAGACCATAGGGTCTTCAGAAGCTTGTATGCTGGAATCAGGCTGAGGGTTATTGCTGGGAATGAAAGTCAGAGTTGTCTTTCAGTTCCTTGGAGCTTGCACAGAGAAGCTCCACAGAACAGGAGACACAGAAGCTACCCCAGAGACAGAACCTCTACTGTCCTTTTCTTCCTGTGTCCTTCCTCCATGTTCTACCAACCCTGCCAGGGCAGATAACTAAGTGGCACATACTTAGTATATGTGCCCAAAACAATCCTACCATGGCTGATGTCTAAGCTGCCAACTTGATCACTGAACAGTTTTAAGAAGAGGTAAATAAGAATAATTTTCATTGTATTTCCACTGTTTAATAAAAAAAAAAAAAATAGGTTTCCCCGAAAGCAAAACAGATAGTAAATATGGTATAACAAAGGACTTTAAATTTGGAATTTAATCACCTTTATTTAATATAATTTGTTCAAAGTCTCTTGGTCTGTTCAGTTTTGAAACAAAATATGAAGAACAAAGTTGTTTGTGAACAACAGATTTTTTTGTTTTTTTATTAATACATTTTATTTAAATCAGAAATAATCTTATGTTACATATCAATCCAAGTTTCTTCTCCCTCCCATCCTCCCATGCATCCCACCCACCTCCCTATTCCACCCCCATCCACTTCCCAGGTCGGGTGAGGCCTTCCATGAGGGATCATCAAAATCTGTCAAATCATTTCCAGTAGGACCTAAGCCCTCTCCTGTGTCTCTAGACTAAAGGAGTATTCCACCATGAGAATTGGGCTCCCAAAGTCCATTCCTTCACTAGGGATACATCCTAGTTCCACTGCCAGAGGCCCCATAGACTACCCAGTCCTACTATCTGACACCCACGTTCAGGGGGCCTGGTTTGGTCTTTTATTAGTTCCTCAACTGTCAGATTGAGGTTCATGAGTTCCCACTTGCTCAGGTCAGCTGTTTCTGTGGATCTTCCCAGTGTGGTCTTGACCCCCTTATTCATCATTCCTCCCTCTCTGGAACTGGATTCCAGGAATTTGGCTCAGTATTAGTTGTGGATCTCTGCTTCTGCTTCCATCAGCTACTGGATGAAGGCTCTAGGATGGCATTTAAGGTAGTTATCATTCTCATTACAAGGGAAGGGCATTTAAGGTAGCCTATCCACTATTGCTTAGATTCCTAGTTGGGGTCATCCTTGTGGATCTCTGTACAATTCTCTAATGCCAGATTTCTCTTTCAACCTATAATGGCTCCCTCTATTGTTGTGTCTCTTTTCTTGCTCTCCTCTGGTCATCTCCCCATTCAATATTCCTGATCCCTTCTCCTCTCCCTTCTCTTTTTCCTACCTCCCTCCCCCTCCCCTATGCTCCAAAGGATGCACATTCATACAACAAGGATGTCTGTTCAACTATGTTCATAGCAGCATTATTTGTAATAGCCAGATCCTAGAAGCAAGCTAGATGCCCCTCAATCAAATGGATACAGAAAATAATTAGGTAAGGTACATTTAGACAATGGAACACTACTCAGTGGAAACAAAACAAAACAATGGAATCTTGACATTTGAAGACAAATGAATGGAACTAGAAGAAACCATCCTAAGTGAGGTAACCCAGTCACAGAAAGACAAACATGGTATGCACTCACTCATATAAGGATCTTAGACATAGAGCAAAGGTTTCTCAGACCTTCAGAGAAGCTAGAAAACAAGGAGGACTGTAAGAGAGACACATACAATCTGCCAGTGAAGAGGAAAGGGACAAGAGCCCCTGAAAAAATTGGGAACAGAAATTTACTTCACACAGTTATGAATACCAGGAAGCCCATGATGAAGGCACTGCCAGAACTGGCATGAAATGATGCCTTCTTCCAAGGTCATAAGTAGCACCTATTGTTCTTATTGGCTCTACCTCTTCAATGTGTTTACTTCCCAAAAGCCCATCTCCAACACTTTTATCCTGGTGATTAAATATTAGCAACGCAATACTGGAGGAGTATAAACATTTAATCTATCACAAAGTCTTTAATAATTTAATTTTAAATACTAGATATTTATTGAATAGCTCAGATTTCTCAAAGCTTAGGAATTGAATCTCAAAAGTCAAACACCCCAACACATTACAGACTCCAATAGATACTTTTTTCCCCTGCATGGTTGATATCTTGACTGTCTTTACATAGTACCTGTGCTCTTCATCTAACGTAAGTAGGTAATCTTTATAAAAACATGTATAAATATTTCTTATGTCTTTTTAAGGGAGGGAATTGTAATTCCAGGTCAGTTTCTTTGTTGTTGTTTCTTTTTCACTTTTATTATTATTTATTTTTGTTTTTATTGATGTATAAACTTTGCCTTAATTTTCAACTTGGAACCACATCTTACATAGTATCTTACATATCCAGTATGGAATCTATCACATAGGCCCAGCTCTCCCTGTAAAGTACTAACCAGGCCTGATCCTGTTTAGCTTCCAAGATCAAATGAGATTGGGTGTGATCAGAGTGCTATGGCCTTAGATCACACTATCACAGAATCTGATGGCTAGCATCTTGTTGCCTGTGAGACTTGCATGATGTGAGAAATATACACATAAACCATTTTATTGATATTTGTGGTTAATTGGTCTCTATATTTAATGCCGCAAGGTAATAGCCTGCATAATCAAGGCTTCTGTAACCCTGTGGAGACCCTTCTTTCTTTAGCATCTAGTTCATTTCATCTGTGCACAAAATACTACCTCACTCATCTGAGGAAAACCCTGAGCCCCTTTGTACCTTCCCCAGTCAATGTTAAAGATCTCTCTTACCTGTTCCCCTATATGTGACTCTGAGCAGCAGAACAACCACTTGTGGATGTAATTGCCTTTTCATCAACATCATCACATAGCACAACAGGAGGAATGGAGTAGACCCCCACATTCATCCATTCCCCCCTTCACCTAGCACTCCACAGATGCCCTTTGGCATCTGTGAAGTTATAGATGATGGCTTAAGGACTAGAGAAACATCACAGAAAAAGTTTTAGAATTTTCAGTCAGCATCACAAGAAAGTATACATGACTTGATAGTAAGCTGCATGACGATCGGCGCTGAGAAAAACAACTACCATAGTGAGTATTGGTTGGGGTCTTGATGGTGACTTTTAAATAAGAGTGTTCAGAGGACCATTGGTAAATGAGCATCTTCATAAAGATTGGAAGGAGGCTGATATAAACAGCACATTACAATCAGATTCCTGTCAGCTTCATAGGGCAATATAAAATGCCATCTTTTTGGCTGATATCTCAGACCTGCTTATTGGATTCTCATGGCTCTGGGTCACTCAACCCTGGAGCGGTCCTTACCCAGGAAGTCTCTTGTCTCATCTTCCTACCTTCCCACTCAGTTCCAGTCCCTCAGCACTCCTTAGTGAGTCATCCTGCTCTTTTCTTCTTTGTCGGACTTGTGTATTCTGACTCATTCAATCCTAATCAAGCAGAATTTACCTCCTGTGAGGCCAGCACTGTGCAAGATAAGAGGAGTGACTATGAAATCTACAAAGCCCTTGAAGACTTTCTTCCTAAATCCAAAGGAGAGATATAAACAAGATGTACAAACACCATCATGAATGCCTTACTACCTTTGAAATGATCTAGATTATTAACAAAGAAAATGTAAAAGATCAACTAAATTGAACACAAATGCTACATGGGTACAGGGGCATACAGATAATTGAATAGAGTTCACTTATCAGTGCCTATATCATGATTTTTCCCCCAAATCTGAATCTTAAAAAGGACACGTCTTTCTGGCAGACAGGTAGGAACTGGCTATGCATTATTCATGTATTCAGAGCATCCATATTTGTATTTCAGCAAATACTCACTCCTGTTTCAGATCACACTGTAACAATCAGTCAGTGGTTGAAAAACAATGGGTCTTTCAGGCTGAGCCTTTTAACTTTCCATAAAGAAGAAGCTTATTTTTTCCGAGTTTTAAAAGAACATGTAGAATTGTTCAAATTGGATTTTTATTTGTTCATGTGCTTCGGATTTAAAGGGCGCAGTGTTTTGCAAGCAGAGCTGTATGAATCAAAAAGACCGTTTCCTGATTTGCATGTAAAGACGAAATGAGATCAGCAGTTGAACACTTGCACAGTGCCAGGCATTGTTGCAGGCACTCTCTAATGTACTATCTTATCTAACATGTGCTGTCTCACACTATGTGCAAGAGAAAATGTGAGAGAAGGTATGATTGCTCACCCCTGTTTAAATCAGAGGAAATGCAGTTACCAAGAGTTGGAATCAGTCTTCCAGCTCCATGCAGCTTGTCAGCAGTATGCATGGGGTTCAGATACAGGTGGGTCTGACTCAGAGAATCATGGTGTTCTCTCTCTCTCCATGTTTCTGTTTTATCTTTTCAACAAAGTGAAGGATAACAGTGCAGGTTTCAATCATGTACAGCACAATGCTTTGAAGTGTACATACATAGCAGATCTGTTAATCTTTCTAATGCTGTGACCCTTTAATACAGTTCTTCATGTTATGGTAACACCAAACTATAAAATTATTTTCATTGCTACTTCATAACTATAATTTTGCTAGTTACAATCATAATGTAAATATCTGATTGCAGAATATCTGATATGCCACCCCTGTAAAAGGGTCATTTGAACCCCAAAGGTGGTGTGGCACACAGATTAAAAACCTTTGTGCTAATAGAATTTATTGACACAAACTTCATTGTTACCACTATTTATATGAAAGCACTTAATAACCCCTCCCTTTGCTCCTTCTAAGAATACATAATTAGCCATTGTCATCTTGTTCAGTGCAAGTGAAATAACACCAAGGTCATGATTTCTAGCATCACCTGTTGTGACATTAATGCAGGCCATAATCTTCCTCACCCCCAACCTCATGCTAAATCCTTACTGATTCAAACTCTGTTGTAAACAGGTCCTAAAAAAGAATATATTAACTAGGCAGAGCATAACAACTAATCCTGAGCACCAGGTAAACAAGGTTAAAGACGCTTATTGATGATAAATCATAGTGCCATCTTTGTTGTGTTCAAAGGCAAAAACAACCTGACCTTTCTCTTCTCATGAATCTATAAATCTAGGATAGTCACTCTCTATCCTTCAAATGACAGGGCACTATTATTCACAACAAGGAAGGGAATTAAAAGGATTCTAGCTATCTACATCAGAAGAGGAAACAAAGAGATGCATCTTGAATAATCATACCCTTTTGGTAGAAGAACAGCCATAAACATCTGACCTTGGGTGGGAAGGAAGAGTGGGGGGAGATGAGGGAGCAGGAGGGAGACAGAAAAAGAAAGAGGGAAAGGAGGATGATAAATGATAGAAAGGTAAATGGATAGATGGATGATGAATAATGCAGGCGTAATCTGGTCTACAAATACACAGATGCTAGTGATTAGTGCTTAATTGTTGACATAAACTGAAGAGGTTCTAGAGTCCTTTTAAGAGAGATTAAATGAATCTGAAACCCAACCAACAATAAAGCAGTGCTCCTCAGTGTGTGCTGTAGTTTATCTGTGCACAAAACATTTTTATCGCAATTTACTGAACCCATTAGTCAGTAGTATCTATCAAATGGACCATTAATCTGGGTGTGTTGTAGCAAATTTTGAGGAATGAAGTCCAATGTGATGCCACATAAAGTCAAGGCTATAGCAAGAAAAGAGTTTGTAGGCATTGTCAGGAATTTCATTTTGTGCATAGGAAAAGAGGGTGGAAACTGTGGCCAATAACAACATCTGATCCAAGACTCTTTTATATCAATTACAGATTAGAAGAAACCCAGAACCCATGTCTTTAGACCCAACTCCATTTATCTACATATACAACAAGGTTTTCATGAATCTGATCCAGAAAACCACTGCAAAGAGGGCTGGTCCTGATAGAAACATAGCAACAGAAACTGGACCTCAAACAGGGCCTTGATAATGTGAACATCTTTCTAACAAACTGTCTTTTCCCAGTCCAATGTCTGTTTAACACTCACTGTTGTAGGACCACTGGGGACTCTAGGTGTCTTGTAACTTTTAATTGCCAATGAGCCTCTGGCAGGTATTTCCTTCTCTAATGGACTGAAGATGCTTTGAATTATACCTGGAAAATACAGGTCAATGACCAGGTCAATAACAAACCTCACTTTTATCAGGCCCTCCTTTTGAATCAGAAGCTATTGGAAACAGATTAGTGTTGATTTTAGAAGCACTGACATGCTTTTGAAAATGAATAGAGGAGGTACCTCCTGTGATATCACCGAGAATCACTTGCTGGAGTGAATTTGATATAGATAAACCATAAGGACTGTGTTATTGATGGTGGCACAAATGAATTCATAGCAACATCTGAGCCTATTGATTCTAGCTCAGTATTTTGAAAGTGCTGCCATGGTCAGAAGCAGAGGCTTCGCCTCTGTGTGTGGCACCTGGGAAATCTATCTGCCCCAGAAAAAGAAGTGCATTTGCTCACTTTCCTGTTACAAGTGCCACCACCACATACTACTATCACACTGGGTGACTTCAACCACAGATTCTCTTATCTGACATTTCTGGAGGCTAGAAATGCAAGCTTGTGGTGGGACTGGGGTTCTTGCCTCCTGGGAGCAACAAAGACAATCTAGTTCCTCCCAATTGCTGTCAACTATTGCCATTCCTTGATTCATAGAAACATTATCCTATCTCTCTTCCTCAAGTAACAGTCAAATAATTTCTTATTTTTGTTCAGAATCTTCATTTTCATAAGGACAGCAGCCATATTATATAAAAGCCCATCCTGCTATTGCATAAAGTCCTATTAGCTCATGATATCATCATTAACTTTGTTTCTTAATATGGCCATATTCTCCAGGGATCAGATGTTAAAATTCAACAGATGAATTTTGAAAGGCTATTACTCAACTCAAAACAACAGGACAGGAATAGGCAAGACTTCTGCTTTGCTTCATGGAATGGGTATATACAGGCTGTGTTAGAATCTGAGAAACCAGTCATGATTGGTACTGCACTGACAAACATCAAAAAAACTCAAACCTGAATTTTTTTCCATTCCAGAGCTGTCAACAATGTTTTGTCACTGTTTTGTGCCCAACATGAGAGATATATTTAATAAGATTTGTTTGTATAAATATTTAGCCAAGTCAACCAAGGTGAAAAACTATTTTTGCAAAGTAATATTTATATTACAATCTTAGTTCTCATATTGGTTTGCTTACAATAAAGGAGACATACTTATAAGAATGTCTGCATAATGAAGCAAAATAAATGCATAGAAAATCTTTGTAAATCATATTCCCCCAAGAAAATTTATTAACACAATTGTAAAATGCTCATGAAACTCTACTAAATGTGAAAAACATAAAAACAAATGTGGATGTTCAATACACAAATACATCTGCTTTTTGTGGACATTGTCCTGGAAAATTTGGCTGAGATTGTCACTAGCCCTAGTGAAAATCTGTAGTAATCAGTCTGTACTAGAATTTCTTCTTCTGCATTTAAGGTAAGTACTCTCCATTTTCTTACTTTCATCTAACTTTGCATTATTTGAACTATTTCCATCAAACCGCTATTTGGGAAACCTGTATGATTATAGCAATAGTTCAGGTTGAAGACATGCCAGGACAATTTAGGAACTGAAATGTCTGATCCTTGCTTATCACTGGAGTTCAGCCTAAAATCTGTTAGGACATGTGGTCGTCTAGCAACCAACTAATGTCCTATAATGATCTACAAATTGATGCCTGTGCTGAGTGAATGTCCTAGCCCAAACCCAAAGCTTTATGTAGTTAATTGAAAGCTAATGTCCTCATTAGTGGCTGTTAGGGAGGTTAAACAAGTGTAGTTTGCATGTGCTAAATGTTGAATATTTATTAGATGTATTAGTTAATGGAAAGTAGAAGGGACTGAATGATCCATCTGGTGATAACTGTGCAAACAAATGATGTTTGGGGACTGCCTACTCTATAAGTAAGTTCAGGAGAGCTGATGTCCAGAGTAATGTCCACCTCAGCTGTCTGTTTGTAGCACATCTTTCTGGTTCTGCATTGGTTTTCTTTTGCCTCTGCAACCTCTCCATAAAAAAGTAAAATAAAAGTAAAAAAATCTGGATTATTCCTAAACTGGCAGATAGAGATAATCCTCTTTTACAAATTTTAAAAATTATTTTATTAATTTTCTTTGTATGGGTGTTTTGGCTACATGTATGTCTACATACCACATCCATGTAGTACTTTCGAAGTAAAAGATGACATCAGATCCCCTAAGACTGGAGTTACAATTGTTGTGAGCCACCATGTTGGTGCTGGGAACCTAACCCAGGTCTTCTGGAAGAGCCATCAGTGTTCTTAACTGTTGAACTACTATTCCAACCCTAAAAGATCAGACCTCTTAATAAATCCTATTATCTCTAGTGCATCATAAAATAAATAGGGAAAAAGACTGGGTCAGTGGGTAGTGATGTGGGATGTCCTTCTGTATGCTGATTATGTGTTGCTTTTATTGGTTGATAAATAAAGCTGATTTGGTCAATGGCCAAGCAGAAAATAGCTAAAGAAAGAAAGAAAGTAGAGTCAGGGAGACCCCATGTAGCCACCAAGGGAGTGAGATGTCAGAATATTACTGGGTAAGCCATGGCCACATGGGGACACACAGATTAGTAAAAATTGGGTTAATTTAATTTTGAGAGCTAATTAGTAACAAGTCTGAGCCATTGGCCAAACAGCTTTATTCATCCACCAATAAAAGCAACACAAATTCACAACATACAGGACATCCCATGCCAGGGTAAGACCAAATACTGTCAACACTGACAACCTTGGTTCAGTTCCTGGAACCTGAACATTGGAAGGAGAGTCCCAATTCCCACAAATTGTCCTCTGACCTAGACACACACACACACACACATACACACACACACACACACACACACACACACACACACACACACACACACTGAAATACTAAATAACCAAATAGTGATGAGAGTACAAATAAATTCTGAATAAAGATATGCCTTCCCCTTTAGAAAACAGCAAGAATTTTAAAACCATGTTTATTTCAAATACATATTGTTTTATAGTTTAAATTAGTCATTTATATAAATGTGCTACATTTTTAAGATTCAGAATACTGGTGTACATTTGATTTTCCTCTTCCCCAATCTTGTTAACTTCTCATTGTCTGTCTTTTACACCAAATTCTTAAGTCTCAAATTCTCTACTCTACACAAATATGTACATAAATTTTAATATTATATTTATTATTAGCCTATATGTGTACATGTGATGTATACATGTGAGTATATGTGGGCATATGCCACTGTACATGTGTCGAGGTCACTTTCAGGAGTTGGTTTCCACTATAGGTTCTGGGAATCAAACTCAGGTTGTTATGCTTGTGAGTCAAGTGCTTTTACCCCTTGAGTCATGTCACCAGCATGCAAATATATTTTTACTGATTACATTATCCAAGTAATGTTTTGCTTCTGGTTTTTATACTGACAATTCTTTCTCTTAAAATAACAAAATTTAGTTGTTTTTAATCCACATAGCTGTTAACTTTGAACTCCACAACTGTAGTTATCAACTTTTTCTTCCAAACTTATATTAAAAGGCCCTGTCATGTCAAAGTCTTATTGTATAAAAATGTATGTTTTGCAAGTATAAAAAGAAAATTGCCAAGACAAGAATGGGGTTTTACTTAGGATGAAGAGAGCCTAAATAAAACCACTCATAATTGCATCAGTTATTTCCTATTCCAAACAAAAGTCCTAACAGTTACCTTTGATGGTTCTAAAATATAATAGATAAACACAAAAGTAATATGCTAAAATAATAAAGTACCTGTACTGTACCAGGCATTCTACCGTGACACATAACATATCATGTAATTTCAGTACCTTTTCCATTTTTATATCATACATGAGTGGACACACACACACACACACACACACACTATACTCAACTCTACATATTTGAAGCTAGGAGGACCATATCGTATACAGTGTTTTGTACCTGTCTTCTCTCACTCAGCACATTTTCACCATCATTTATTTTGGTAGCACCTATCAGAACTGAACTGCCTATTGCTAACAGTATTCCACCGCTTGGACACACTATACTTTATCTGTGTGTGGGTTTCACGTGGCTGATATTTGAGGAAAAGTGATGCCTCTCTGGCCATGGAGAATATAATAACAAGTACCGATTTTAGAGGTTCTCTCCACATTCCCCAGGACAACTCAGGAGAAAGACCCATTTTCTTTGGATTTTTTGCTTGTCATTGCATATGTTTTATGTTTGTATATAAAAGAATATTAACTTTGTTTCCAGACTGAGTTTGATAAAGCTACCCATATCAAATTGCCTCCTTTATAGATCAGCATAGAGTATTCACAAAATGTATATAATTTTAACCATTATTGTGATCATTAGTATTTTATAAATTTATACCAAAACTCAACTGATCTCTAATAAGGCCAAAAAGTTCGCATTTTTTCATGATCAAATCTGATGATGGCTTTCCTATTTAAATTTTCTAAATATTGGAAACTCCAAGTCATGGTCTGCATAATTTCTTATAAAAAACAACCAGTGGTGATCTTCAAGCAATACTATAGTTTTATTTTCTAAGTCTATATGACATAAACTTCAGATGGAAATTTTTAAATAATATGTACATTGCATGATGACGAGAAATGTGCTGAATATATTGTAGGACCTTGGTAAGTCGTCATTCAATAAGAAACGGAAGAACACAAGGTATAAATGTAAAGAGGCAAGAGCAAGAAGAGATAGAACATAATTAATTCAAAAATTTAAGAAAACCAACCAAGTGGTGGTAGCACACCCCTTTAATCTCAGTGCTTAGGAGGCATAGGCAGGCAGATCTCTGTATGAGGTTAGCCTGGTCTACAGAGTGGGTGCCAGAATAGGCTCCAAAGCTAAACAGAGAAACCCTGTCTCGAGAAAAAAGTAAAACAAAAAATTTTTAAAGAAAATCCTGTAATGCAAAAGTTCAGGTATTTACTAGGATGTAATATGTGCAGAAATCCAGGTTGTACACAAGTTAAGTACTAACAAAACATGTGTGTAATACCATAGTATGTGAAGCTTTATGAAAATTTGCCTACTTATGATTGAAAAGCTGGGCCTAATCTACTTGCTATAAGGTTCTAATGAATGAATAGAAACATGGGGTCTAGAGGAACTATGATGTATTGCTATAAAACTATCAGCAATACCCATAGCAGAAGCTGGGGCACCACATTTAAACAGATAAATAAGAAAGTTATTGCCAAATGGGTTAGAATAAACTTCTGAAGATGTCATTCTTATAAGATGGTCATAAAATATGGCATTATGAACTAAAATTCCAAAAAACCAATCAGATTTTCAACAGAGAGCACCTTCAGTCTTAGGATGGGTCTCATCATTAAGTACAGCCTGGATACATGCATGTATCCAGACGGCTATGCATGAGGTTCCTTTGCACAATAGCAAAGGGAACCAAAGACAGTAAAGCTGAAGACAGTTTCTTAAACCATAGAACTATTAAATAAGTTCTTAAACCATAGAACTATTAAATATGTACCATGAAACACTGATTATCGCAAAAGAAACATTTCTCTCAAAGCACTGAATGCCCGCAGCCTGTCAGCCAGTGTTGTCCTCATCAACTTTCCTTCATCTGGAATTCATACTGAAAATAATTCAAGGAGATAATGTTTAAAGTTCTATATTTATTCCCAATGACATTTACACTTTAAGGACTGTTCTCTGTTTAAAATAAAGGATGTTTCATTGGTATGTTCCAAAGTGGCAGTGGCAGTCCAGTGTGGAGGTCTAATTTTAGTAGATGAAGGAAGTGTAGAGGAGGAGATAGTCACCCAACATCTCTTGAAGCAATTACGTGGCAAGTTAATTTTAAGCTGTCAACTAATTGCACTTTGGAGACATACCCTGATTATGAAGAGCCAAGAAAGTCTTAAGAAAGTACAGCAATAGCAAGTGGTTTAGAGAGGAGAACACATTGTGAATCCCAGTTTCTAGAGACAAGCATAGCGTGTGCTAGAGGCTAAGGCTGACACCAGAGTTATAATTCACTTCTCCTCCTGTTTTATTGTATAACCTATAGTTTTAAACTGTTGTTTTTGAAGGAAAATGATTTTATCTGCGCAGATATAAATGTTTCAAAACTTTTAATGGAGAGAACCAGTAAGACATCACAAAAAGACCAGAAAAGAAGTGCACAATGCAGTTGTACTCAGATAAGGAATGGCAACTCTACAAACCAAGAAAATGGAGTGTTGCCCATAGAAAGATGAGACCAAGATACCTTTCTATGGGTATTATTTATATTACTACTGTGCTTTTCACAAATTAACCTTTTGAGCGGCACATAGTTGTAGATTATCCTCATAAAAGAAACACTACTCAGACCATCCACCAAATTTTAGTCACATGCAACTGCTCCTTACAAAACAATGCACAATCTCTTTGGCTTCTTCTAATTCTTATATCCCACTGATTTTCACTATCAATAAATAGGGTAAAGAAAAACCAAAGTAAGAGAAGCAATAAATTTAGCAGTCTGAAAACACAGAAGCTTACACACAAGCAGTGTAGTCTTGTGACTAATAACCTGCTTCTTGTCTCACGATCCAGAGTTGTATACCTATTATTAATAGATACCATACTAGTTTCAACAGTGAGAAGAAAAAACATAAATCATAAAAGACTCTAAATGCATTCTACCCATGGATAAATGACAAAGCCTTCATTGCACATTCACCAAATGCCAATGGAATAGCATGATCATTGGTTGAAGTAAAATTTGTACTTGGTTAGACTGACAAGGGTAATTAATGCTTCTTTAGAAAAGCCCTGATCCCAGTTACTTTGTGTCACATGAAAGAAAATCCCCCTATCCACTCCTCCCTCATCTGTGGTTAATATTGAGTTATGAATCAAACAATGACAGGCCTGCAGAGACAGGGAAAGAGGGGCTGAGCTAACCTTGGAACACAAAGCACCCGGCCAGGACTGCAGAAACCAGCACATTCATCTTCCCAGAACAGAGCAAAATGGGCTTTTTAAATATAGTATTGTCCAAGAGAGGGATATCCAGGTCTCCGTAGAGGCTGCTGGTTACATTAGCATCTCTGTGTTATTTAGCAACATCAGTTCATGTCTTTTCAGACTCTCAGAACAAATCATTTAGAAGCAAGCCACACAACCAGGGGTCTTTCTGAAAGAAATAATTATATGGATTTCATGCAAAATTATTTAAATTAGCATTTTAAAATTTGTTGACATTTACTGAATAACTTCCATCTAACACATATTTTCATCTCATTTAATCCACTCAACAAGTCCATAAGAAAGGCTCTGCTAGTATCTCTATTGTTACATGATTTTAAAATTACTTTTATTTAAGTGCATGTTCGAGTGAGTGCCAAACATGTGGGAGCATCCACAGAGGTCAGAAGAGGGCATTGGATCACTAAGAGCTGTAATTATAAGTGGTTGGGAGTTCCCAGACATAGGTTCTGTGAACTGAACTCTGGACTTCTGCAAGAGTAGTAGATGCTCTTACCTGCTGATTCACCCCTCCAGCCCTATATATTCCATAGGTACAGATACATTAGTCATTTGGTCTAAAGTTAACACCAGAACTTAACACCAGGTCTGGTTAATATCAAATTCCTCATTGTAAACATGTGTATAACACCTCAACTCAACAATCATGTTTATCATACTTGTGAACTGTATTAGAGTTCTCCAGAGTAACAGAACTTATAGAATGAATCTCTACTCTCATATGTGTATGTATGTATGTATGTATGTATGTATGTATGTATGTATGTATATACACACACATTTGGGGTTTATTGGAATGATTTACATGCTATGATCCTGTTAATCCAACAATGACTGGCTATGAACAGTCCAAGAATCCAGATTTGCTCAGTCCACCAAGCTGAATATCTTCTTAGCTTTTGTTAAGTAGACATGCTGGAATCTGTAAGAAGTGGGCTCTAATGCCAGTGAATGAATGGAATTGCTAGTAAGGCAAGAACAAGCAGGCAAAGAACTAAAGCTTTCTTCTTTCACGTCCTTATTATAGACTTTCAGTAGAAGCTGTGGCCCAGACTAAAGGTGTGTATTCCTGCCTCAATATCCCTATTAGAAGTGGATATTACTACTTCAAATTAAGTGAAAATCCCTCATTGGTATGCCCTCCATTTTTTTTTTTTATTTTAGTTAATTCCAGGTGTAGTCAAATTGACAACCAAGAATAGCCATCACATGAACTAAAGAGTTATTTAGCTTTTCTCAGAAATAAAAATAAGAGATTACTTTTCAGGCTACTGTATGGTTAGATTTGGAAAAAATGAGTTCAGAGAGAATGACCAGAAGCCAGCACAGAATGAACACTTAGCCTTGTACTTAACTCCCGCCTTTCTTATCAAAGTCTATCTGGGAAGTAGGCTTTTCCTTGGGCAAAATAAATGCAATGAGATCTGACAGTTCTTTGCAAAACCCTTTTAACCCACAACTATTGAGTAGAGTTTCATCAAACCAATGATTAGAATGCCCCACTACAAAAACAAAACAAAACAAAAACCATATTTCCTCCCTCTGTGACAAGCATTGTGATAAGCAATGAAATCAGATCCTTACTATGTAAATTTTCAAACTCCTTCAAGCCCACCTCACTTGTGAAAGGGATGGCTTGGTGTTCAAATTGGTTATTTGACTTCTACTTTTAAATGAAAATTAACTTGAAATCACTACTACTTTATGTTTTGGTTTATGATATAATCTGTATCTTCACTAAATCCTGGGGAAAATGTTTGCTCAGACAGAAAAAGAGAACCAATGATGAAACATTAAAAAGAAAGAAACTAGCCAGCAAAGACAGCTTTTCTAAATCACACTCTCAGGATGAGATGTTTTATAGTTCAGCACCTACATCATAATGGGTAGAGACTGGAAAAATTAATATAGAGGTTCAACAATGCAGAAGGACATTAAAGCATATGTTTACCTCCTGCAGAAGAATCCTTTCTCTCACAGTGCTATATTATTTCCATCCTTTCTCTACATCTGAAATACAGTAAACTTCAGCAGCATACCACATCCAAAGGCAATATTATATTTAAGCACTTTAAACATTACAAAATGAAAGCACTGTATTCCTGCTCATTTTTTCTTATTTACCAAAAACAATAAAGTATATATACCACATTAGCCCTCTAGAAAAGCATAGCTGTGAGCAAATAGACCTACCACTGGCCCATTAGAATGTTTATGGCATAAAAAGCAATATAGAAAACATCATCTATCATTGTCCTCTTCAGCCTACTCTGCCACCAACATCACTCTCACCCATGCATGTCCAATATGCATGATGTTTTGTTTAAGTTAAAAAGGGGTACAATACATAACCAAACTATGTGTGCAATTGCCTTTGTTGATTAAGGTTGATACCTTACATTGATGGCCTCTTAAAGACTCCCCCAGGCCTAACTTGTCATAAGCTCTGTATCATTTCTTCTCTACTGCTCAGTGTCTTTATTCCCTTGTGTCTATACTGAAACAAAATTAAAAAATAATTATAATGAATAGCTCCATTTTGTTTGTGCTTCAAAGAGCATACATAAACAAAGCCAAAAAGAAAGAATATTGCTAGCATGATTTCACAAATCACAGAGAGAACCGAGGACTCTTAACTAAGAAAAAAAAAAAGACCTGAATAGCACAATGAATAAATATTCATTAGTATCCACAGGTATGCTAATGCTGGGTGTTTGTTATTTTTCAGAGCAGTGGCAACTACAGAAAGAAACAAAGACATTTTTGAAGGGGGGGTTTACAGGAAGAGAACTGGAAAGAACTATAACCTTTCTCTAAGATGGAATGCGTTCAGTATGATCTTCCCCAAATTCTTCTGTATGAGGATATTTCACCTGATTGACTCAAATAGTAATGGTGTGAATCAAGAGAAACAATATATGATCTAAGCATTACACTATGTCTCTCTTAAACTCTACCCTTCACCCCCACCCCCCAAAATAAGCCTTTGTTTCTCTCTGACGTTGCCATTGCTCTATGTGATACTTTAATTGTGTTCAGACAAACAAAGCTTGCCATTAGATGACCTAAATTAACCATAGAGGGTTGGAGGACTGTAGTCAGAGAGGATACAGGAAGTAGTAAGGCAGGTCGGGGAGAGGATCTCTGCCATTTTGGACTAAGGAACAACAGAGGTAGCAGGAAACTGGTGGCTGCTCCCTGCTTCTCTGCTCTTTCAGGTTCTAACCCCAATATCTGACTTCTGCTTTTTTTTGATTGATAAAGATTAATTAGGTTAATACTTCATTAGAATGTACATAAAGTAACTACATTACAAAACAGACACTAGGATTTCAGTACCTAGTGAGTACCATGATTGCAGTTGATACCTCTCACTTTATAAAATGATTGATAGCAATAGGACTGAAATAAATGCTTAAGTGTTTAAGTGAGGCTGCCTGTATCTCTGTGGTCAGCTTTTTACACTGGAAATGTTCCTCGGCACTTCACCTCAGTCTTGCAGTACATATGACTGACATTCATGCCTCAGCGGAAGTATAACAAATGTGCTTTCTAGTGTTGCTTTTGAAAGTCTATAAAGTTAGGTCTAACCATGTCTAAGGGGTAAAGCATAGTGGCACAAAGTGTGTAACAATGAAAAACATACTTAGCACATGGTGTCAACGTCTTTCTCAAATTGTTTGTCCCTGTTCTAAGCCTTCCTGTTCGTCTCCCAAAGGTAGGACAGCATAGGAGCACATATTGGAGGAAACAAATATTTCTCACACACCTGCTGGTTTTCAAAGTGGAAATGAGAATTTTGGAAACTTTCTAACATTACTGAATGTAAATAAAACCATGTAGATTGTGGTTAAATGTTATTCAAATTTTACTTAATATGTACACAATTATTCAGGTGCTGGTGGCACATGCCTTTAATCTCAGCACTAGGGAGACAGAGATAGGCAGATCTCTTTGAGTTTGAGGCCAGCCTGGTCTACAGAGCAAGTTCCAGGACCGGCTCCAAAACAATACAGAGAAACATTGTCTCAAAAAAACAAACAAAAAAAAAAAAAACACACACACAATTGAACAAAATATAACATTTTAAATGTAAAATTTTTAGTATTTTAATATAAACAGCAATAAAACTTAAATTATTCCATTCTACCTAGCTGATATTTTGCATGCTATCTATAAAGTTATTGATATATGTCAACATTACATCATTTTGCCTCAGTTTTGGTAGTTTCTGGTTGGAGTAGTTAACAAATGTCACAGTGATTACTATGGCCTGAATAACTATACAGTATGCACTTATACTACTACAAAGATCTTTAGCAGATGGTGGTAGCCAGATATCAACATGGGGGAAAGAAACCTGACAGATGAAAATTTCCAACATAAAGGTCTCTGTAAAGAGCTGCAAAGTGCTGCGCCTTAAAGATGGCACTGGCTTCTGCCTTCCACCTCCCCAAGGGTGAGCGCTCTCTGGCGTAAACAAGCCCTTATTTGGTTAAGTCTGTTCAGCCTGTCTGCTTCTGCATTAGAGTAGCCTATCTGCAGGGTCCACGTAGCTCACTGGGGTTGGTTAGCACAAGGGGATTTAAGCCTGTGCAGGGGTCCCCAGGGCTCTCACGGGTCAGAAGAACATGTTTCAAGGATCCTGATTAAAACTGAAGAAGATCTTCCTTGCTGGCGTGGTACAGGTCTCCAAATCTCTATGTACTCAGTGTGCATATGGCTAGGTAAGGGTCCAGCAATAGCCTCTGTGTGGGGGCAGGGGTGATCATGATCCACAGACAAAAACAATATGCATACTCATTATAAGTGTTCTAGGCACCGAAGCTCTTGCTTTTCTAAATCCCCCACTCCATATCACACACCTCGTGTGTGTGTGTGTGTGTGTGTGTGTGTGTGTGTGTGTGTGTGTGTGTGTGTGTGCGCGCGCACGCGCGCCTGACAGTTTTATATTCCCACCACTTTAGGGGCTGCTTCAGAGTACACCAGCATGACTATAATCTACAACATATTTAGACAGAGCAGTTCTTTTGTTACCATATGATCTTCTCGGCATGGACCAAAATAAAATTGATTTTAACTGATTCTCAAGAGGAAGTGATATTTGTAAATATTTAATTATAAGAAAACATGAAAGTGACACAATATACCTATGAACAAATTAATATAATAGAACAGAAAAGAAAATGACTCTCACAAGGAAAGCTTCCAGACTGAAGATAAATATCAGGAAAATAGAAATAGAAAGTCACACAGATTTAAAAGCTATGTTTGTACAAAATGGCAACCAGAAAGCAAAAACTAAAAAGTTCCAAAACTGAAATATATATATATATATATATATATATATATATATATATATCAAAGCTCAGTAAGTGTTCTAAGACTCACTATAAACACTGAGTCATTGAGACAAAAATCATTAGTACTGAGTTTAGCATCAGGTGACATGATTCTCTTCCTCCAGACCATTTTGTACATTTTCTTCTCCACAGGGACAACTTTGGGTGGCACTTTATTTACATGTCAGTTTCAGATGACACAGATCCAAGTAGACACCAGTTCAGAGGAAGCCACACTGAGTCACCATCAGCAAAGGAGGACCGATAATGATGCAGTGGATGCCATGTTATACAGGAAGTGTGTGGGCACAGGCGTATGGGAAAGGAAGTCAGAGCTGTGAGTAAACAGCTAGGAAGGAAGGTGTACACACCAAGATGACTGAGGCAGGACTCTGCATAGAACTGAATGGACAAGAGAAAAAGAGAGCTTGCATACTATTACAAGACTGAGAAGGTAGAAAAGTAAAACCAAACAGAGTTCAAGAGGCAGTTGTTGGTAAAGGCTCAAAGCGGAGGCAGAGAGAGAAGCCAAGATTCAGGAGGAGGGGATGGAGGGGTAGGGGAGGTCTACAAATGCCTAGCTCTGAGTGTCTTTAGCTGTCCATTCACCATGTTTGATAGAACACCATACCCTAAAATTGCTTTCCCTTTTTTTAGTACAAATCAAAAGATTCCTCTCCCCTCTATCTATTCTGAAGCCTCTCCTCTCTCTTATGAGATTTCAGCTATATTTTCCTAGACTTTGAAAGCTCACTTCAAAAAAAAATAACCAATTGTTACTTAAAAGAATTTTGTGACTTTATGGAAAAGAAATTAGAAATATGTAAGGGAAATGCTTAGCCAATTTATTAAAGGTGATTCCTGCCATCAAAGAAGAAAGATGCCTTAATTATATTGCTGCAATCAATCAACAATATCTGCCAGGAGCTGTGTGGGTGATATTTGTGGTTGTATTTATGTGAGGACTCTGTTCTTTCTTCTTCCAGTTCAGCTTGCCAGCAGCCAATGAAGAAGGCAACTACAGTAGTAGGAAGACTCAGGAGAACAGCTGAGAGTCTTTCTTGATACCAGAGGTTCTAGTATAAAAGCTAGGGTGGGTGATAACTTTTGCCTCCATCTCTTTGTATTTCATTAATCATATTCTCTTTCTAACCCATATCAACAGCCTGTTTTCTCCAAATGTGTAAAATTCTATATCTTCCAATTATATGCACCTGTTCATAAAGGCAGTATCAGGCCAATATCCTTTCACGTTGGGAATCTCATCTAAAAGAAAAAAAATAGCTCCCCCAATATGAAAGAAATGATATTCTTTCATTCAGCCATTAGATTTACAGTGCATGTACCCTATTTTTGCTCCTTGATAAACAGTTCCAAACTACAGAAATGTCAAGAACTGAGCCAGATACTAGGTAGGTAAGCCACTCCCGAGAGACTGCTGAAAACCACACCCTAGAATAAAGCCAGGAGTAAATGCCATTTAAATGAAACCTCAGTTCAAAGGAGCTGGGTAAAGCAGAAATGAGATAGAAAGACACAAGAAATAGGTAAGATTTCATCCCAGGTAGAGTACTTCCTCTCCTTCTGAGAGAGACACAGGGTCTTTGTGTAGAGTGAGCAGCCTTTATCTACATAAGCAGATGAAGTTCCATGAGCAAAGCCAGGTGGCCATGCATTCCCACACAGCAGCTCTCTAGCTACTGCTTGAATATTTCTCGTGTCTGCACACTTAAAACTTTGCTGTTGCTGCTCAACTCCAGTGACCCCAGTGGTGCTCACAAGATCTGCACCGGTAACATTTGCCTTCTCTCCACCCTGCATCTCTGAATATCACACTCTGTTTTGCAGCAGTGAAGCTTTCTCATACATCCTGCTAGTCCTCTTCCAATCCAAGCCTTTTGCATTATTTTTGTGGGTTTTCCCCCGTGTGTAGACACTTTGGTTTCTAACTAATTTTCTTCTGCTCAAAATTATTCACAATTGTATGTTCTCTAAGTGTTGTAACCCTTTCATTCAAGAATTGTTTTTTTGTTTTTGTTTTTGTTTTGTTTTTTTTTTTTTTAAGGGGGAGTCATTGTGAAACAGAAATAAGGTTCTGTCATAGTAAGTCAGATTGCATAAATCCTGAGGTGCAGTGAGGGCATGGGTTGATGGCCAAACAAATACCACAATAGACTCCCCTCTGTTGCCTACAAATCACTGCTGCATAGAAGAAGGGTTCAACAAAGTCACAGGAGCATTGGATGTAGAGATGAGCCTGCTCATTGCTGTAGAGGTTCTTCTGACTGGACCTTCAAGATAAGTGAAGCAAATTTTTGCTTGAACAAAACTTCAAATCTCAGTGAGTCATGAATATTTGGGTGGATTTAGAATGGCTAAGCCCACAAATGTCAAATTCACAAATGTTAAAGGCCTACAGCAGATGTTAACGGGAGTCAGGCAGGAAATGAGTAACTCCAGATGGACGCAAACAGTAGCAAGTCATGAAGGTTATATTTAATTGGGTAGAAATAATATAACCATAGCAAACATTAATACAGCAGAAACTTTGTATAAGCATGGCTTGAAAGGCTTTATGTGTATGGGCATATTTTCCCCACAAAGTATCCTTCTATAACCTTTACCTTCCCCCCTCCCCAGTTGGAAGATGGGAAAACTGGAAAAGACTAGATCCCCATTTATACTCTTTGGGAGACAAAAGAAGAGCAGATGTCTTGCCCAAAACACTGCATGTCTGAGGATGAACTTTGCAACATGAATATAGACTTCCTCAGTGAACTTGTATTCTGAAAAGTATCTCTGAACTCCTACACCTGCATTTCCCTAATGATGAACTCCTAATAGATGTGCAGTTATTTCTATCAAGGGTGGACTTGTATTTGTAAGACTTGATGATTTTCACAAGTACTCTGTTTGATTTTAACATGTACTATGACACATGGAGTAAAATCAGTAGTTTCTGTTTCAGCCATTATAGGGCACAGATTAAAGCAAGCTTGCTTACCTAATGATTAGCTATTGAGGATCAGAAACATATTCTGTGCCTATTTGGGAGTACCATGAGTTCATAGTCTTTCTTTTCTTGTTTCTTCTGTTTTTCACCTGGGTTTTAAACACAGCTCCTCGGTAATTCATCTAGGCTCAGCTGTAAAAACAGCAAAGAGAATAGTTTCACTGATGCTGAGAACATAAAGAGAGAACAGCCATGCCAGCAGAAATAAAAATAAAAGAAGCCAAAGACCTATATAGCTATCTATCCTTTGAATGCCAATAAAAGACATGTTATAAGAGATATAAGTAATATTTTTCATAAATCTCTTAATATATTAAGTATTTAACACTTTACTTCGATGTCTGTGCCTAAACCTCAATTCTAAACTTCATTTATTCCAACTTGGGTCATTCCATCATCTCTTTACTGGTTTCACAAGTTCCAAGCTTCATCCCCTTCTAATTTGTGCATCACTCTTGGTGTGAAATATCCAAAAATATCTTACTGCTGACCAAGTCAATTTTACCCATCATTCTCTTGATAAAATGTTTTGATATCTATGAAACCAGAATTATTCCAGTACTAAGACCAGACAAGGATGCCAAAAGAATAGATCAATTTTCTCATAAACCTATGTGCAAAAGCCATCCTTTTATACATTAGCAAACTGAGTCCAAAAATATAGAAGTATAGTTATATATGACAAAAATTAAATTGTCCCAGAAATGAAAGTTTGCTTGAACATGAGGATCACTCCACACAATACATTAAAAAAATAAAAAGTTTAAAATATGTTCATCTCAACGAATACATAAAATATATGTATATGACAAAATTCAACAACTTTTATGATATTGTATGAACCTGGAATAGAAGAAAACCACCTCAATATGGTAAAGGACATTTGTGAAATACCCACAGCTATATACCATACTGAAAGACTTCCCCTACTTCATAAGCAAGGCAAGGCTATACACTCATCTTATTCTTTCTAATCAACATTGTATTCAAGGTTTTAGCCAGGGAAATTAAACAAAAACCACAAAAAGATCAGGCCTATTGTTTGGAAAGGAAGATACAAAACTACATATTAAAATTAAATGATATCATGTATAAAATACCACAGGAAATCCATTAGAAAAAAAAACCTGTTGTAACCAATAAATAAAGGCTTTGATTGTTAAAACCTGGAAAAAATTGAAAGCAAGCCTTTATGATGGCATCAAAAACTAAAATACATAAAAATGTGTTAAAAGTAGTTTAGGGCTTGATCAGTGAAAACCACACAAAATTGTTAAAGGATTTAAAAATTATATATGATCACATGATCAAGGATGATAAAAGATGATAGATAGATGATGATAGATAACTGTGATATACAATGCACAGATAGATTATATAAGTAGATGATAGATAACTGTGGTAAATAATAAATAGATATAAATATGTAGGTAGGAATGCAGATAGATAATATACTTCCATAGCTATGCTTTTTTTTTTAATTTAAATTAGAAACAAGTTTGTTTTACATATCAATCCCAGTTCCCTCCCTCTCCCATTCTCTCCTGTTCCCCCCACCAACCTCCATCCCATCCCCTTTCTGCTCCCCAGTGAGGGCGAGGCCTTCCATGGGGAGTCTTCAAAGTCTGTCATATCATTTGGAGCAGGTCCCAGACCCTCTATGTGGAATGGGCTCCCAAAGTCCATTCATACACCAGGGATAAATACTGATCCACTAGCAGAGGTCCCATAGACTTCCCAGTCCTCCCAACTAACACCACATTCAGGGAATCTGGGCTGGTTGTGGTGGCGCACGCAGGTAGGATTTGCTGAAGGAGGCAGAGGCAGGAGGATCACGAGTTCAAGGCCAGCATACCTATGCTTTAATTCAGCATAATACTTAGTAAAGTTTAGTTGGATTTTATGTAGGAATGGATAAAAGTGATCCTAACATTCATTTGGAAAAATGATTAGCCATTTTAAATATGAACAACATTGGAGGATGAACACTTTCCAGTTTCAAAGCTTACTATGAAGATGTAATAATAAAGATGAAGATATTAAAATAAAGACCAAAAATAATATCAAATTTGTGGTCAAATGATATTCCCCAAACATTAAGATAATTTATTAAGTAACCAACAGTCTTTAGCAAATGGTAGTGAGACAACAACTAGAATTCTACATACCAAAGAATATGGAATCCTACCTCAATCCATATGTTAACTTAAAATAAATAAAAACTGTAAAATCCACAAGTACCCAAAGACGACAATTTAGAAGACAATGGCCCTAAGATATGACATCTAAAGAATAAGTGATGAAAGGAAAACAATAAATTGTTTTTATCAATATTAAAATGTTTTTTGTTGTAAAGAAAAAATAACCAGAAATTGCTTGCAAATTAATGTATTGATAAGGATTTTTTTACAGAATTTAGTTTGTCTAGAGGTCAATAATTATATTAACCCAATTTTTTAATGACCAATTTATATAGACTGAATTATGAAGCCCCAAAATGAAGCCTTAATCTCCATGCCTACCAGAGATAAGGGCTCATAGAAGTGAATAAATTTACGTGAGTTCCTAATCCAATGCAACTAGTGTTGTTATAAAATCTTTCAGAATGTGTGCACAGAGGACACAGAGCAAGAGTGATTGTCTGCAAGCAAAAGAGAGAAGGCTCAGGAGAAGCCAGACCTTCAACACCTGCCTCAGACTTCCAGACCCCAGAATGGGAAGAAAATATGCTGGTGGCCATGTCAGAGGAGCAGCAGATGGCACCTGAGCTACAGGAGATCAGCCCACCAGAATGCAAGGCACTGACGGGTAGATCTCAGATAGGCAAGGCCCTGAGGGCTCCTGCTATTTTATCTGGTATCTGACATGGCGTGAATGGGGTGGGGGTATCCCCACTGCCTTAATGTAGTTTATTTCATGGAAATATCCTGTTCTACTGGGCATTTTTATCAGTGAATTATTATGAAAATGATTTCCTCTTAAGCTGTACTGTTTAGTTGAAGTAATGCTTTTATACAATAATGATGCTAGTTTAAATAAAATTTTGATGATTAAGGATTTTTTAACAAATGTCAGATATTATGATAAAAGTTACTTTACTGGGAAAATTATTATAGGTAATAATGTTGCCCCCACCCCTGACAAAGCAGGGTCTGCAAAGGGTAGAAAATAGGAACAAGGAAGTATCACCCAGATATGACTTATGAATTTCTCTTAAGGAAAGACATACAGACTATGGTTTAAGTTAATGATTATGAAAAACAATTGAGTTCCAGGAGCTAACTCAAATTCTTTTTGCAATTGGGAAATGTGTTCATGGGCTTCAGTGTGCATCATAGTTAAAACACAGTTTTAAACAATTGACTCCATGTAACTAGAAAACAAAGAATTGGATGGCTACTTAAGATAATTGGACAGGACACTAAATTATGAAAAGTGAAACTAGTAACCTGTTTTTTGGCAATTATTAAAACTACTGCTTATGTAAAAGATAAATGTTCAACAGTATATAGGTCCTTGGGGATAATTTGTTTTTCACCTGTAACACACAAAATGTTTAATCATGTAATAAGTATGGAAACATGCTGGTTTTTACTTGTATTCATTGTAATCATTCACTTGAGAAATAGAATGTAACCACATTGTAATTTTTATATTGCTTGAAAGATTTTGCTAGAGTATATAAGCTGTGATGAAAAAAATAAAGAAGTGAGAAGGAAAACACCAGGAAAGAGAAGGGAGGGGAACATCAGGGTAGAAGAACAAAACAGATAAAGAATAGAATAGAACAAGCACCAGAAAGAATAATAAAATGAAGAACTAAGCTTTGGCCCTCAGAAAATCCTTGTGTGCCATAATATTTGGTAGTGAGCTACAAATAGCCAGTGTTATTTTTCAGTGCCTTATCTCCACAATAAGAAAAGAAATGGAAGGCTTCAATTGAGACATTATAAACCTGTCAAAGTTGATTCTTTTTATGAAAGTATCAGAAATTCCTGAAAGTGCATATGCCACTGAGCAGAGATAATCACATCAAAGCTGAAAAGAATTGAAAAACCAACATAAAAAATTAGCAAGTGATCTAGATTTTCAAAAGTATATTGGTTTTTGCAGATTCCACTTTATCACACAGGTCATGGGTGGTTGTCTTTGTGTTCAAATAAATACTCTCATTTAATATATTTAATTACTGTTTCAGGGGGAAAAGATGTATATATTACTGTGCTGGCCAGTTTTCTGTCAGTTTGACCCAAGTCAGAGTTCTCTGGGAAGATGGGATCTTAACTGTGAAATGTCTCATTAGATTGGTCCTTAGGCAAGTCTATGGGGCATTTTCTATATTAATGATTACGTTGGAGGGCCTATGGCCCTGTGAGTAGTGTCACCCATGGGCGGGTGGTCCTTAGGATGTGTAAGAAAGCAAGTTGAGCAAGCTATGGAGAACAAGGCAGTAAGCAGCACCCTCCACAGCTTATGCTTGCCTTCTCTTCCTGGTTCCTCCCCTGTTTGAGTTTTTTCTTATTCGTCCCTCCATGATAAACTGGGACTGAGACACCGGACAAATCCTTTACTACCCCATTTGCCTTTGGCCGTGGACTTCATCAGAGCAATAGAGAGCAAACTAAGACAACTACAAAGAATGAATTGGGGTATGACAGTTCATTATGTAAAATGCGCTCACTTATTGGGGGCGCTAAATTTTACTTTTTTAATGGACTTTGTTGTCCTATTTCAGGCAAATGATGAAAGATTGTATTTTCAATTGATTTATATTAAATGAAAGCCTTCCAGGATATAGATAAAAATCTTTGTAAGTGACTGGGTACATTGAAATGATATAACATTGATTAATTTTCTAGGAGCAGCCAAGCTTTAAAAAGTGATTAAAGTAACTTTTTTCTTGTTTGTTAAAAAGAGGCATTTGCCAGTTTTTTTTTATATGTCATATTTAAACAAATAGATATGGGGTTAGGATTTGAAGCACCCCTGTTCTTCTGAAGTCATTATCAGTTCTGGGCATAACATTAAGCCATGGTAGAAGATATTGTAAATCCTCTATATTAGGCCTAGAGGCAAGTACAATCTGTAAGCCTGATAATATTAAGGTAAATCCAATGACAGCTTGCCTTGAACTTGTAACTTTAAAAGTCACTTACATACTATCTCATTGCATTCTCCTGATAATTCTCTGGAGTAACTTGTCAGGTTTTGTCTCTGTACCATAGGGGAAAAGGCTAGACAGGAAGCCTGAATCAACTTCCCAAGGTCAAAAAGTGATCACAAACCGACCCAGACACCCTGAATGCAGGTGTTAGTTAGGAGGACTGGGCAGCTAGCGGGACTGTGGTAGTGGATCAGTATTTGTCCCTAGTATACAAATGGACTTTGGGAGCCCATTCCACATAGAGGGATACTCTCTCAGCCTAGACACATAGGGAAGGGCCTGGGCCCCTGCTCCAAATGATATGACAGACTTTGAAGACCCCCCATGGAAGGCCTCATCCTCCCTGAGGAGCAGAAAGGGGATGGGATGGGGGGTTGGTGGTGGGAACAGGGGAAGACAGGAGGATACAGGAACTGGGACTGACATGTAAAACAAGCTTGTTTCAGATTTAAATTTAATATATATATATATATTCTATATAATAAATTATATATATTACATATATATTCATATATATATGTATATATATATATATATATATATATATATATATATATATATATATATCACATTAGAGGGAAAAAAAAGTGACCACAGAACCAGAACTAGAACCCCAGCTCTGCAGAACTCCATGAAATGGGATGTATAGCAAAAGCAGCAAAGGGCACCTGGGTGGAAGGAGACATTGACCTGCATTCACCTAAAAGATCGGGCTCTGTATCAGGTGCTGTGAAAACAATGGTAATATGCTCTCAGATTTCATTAACCAATATGGTATGTGCTGTAGTAGAAGCAAGGAAACCATGGACCCAAGATATATGGTATTAGTATATACACATATTGAAAGAATAGTTGAAAAGCCAAAGAGAAAACAGGAATATGTACAGATGTACAGAAAGGTTTCCCTCTACAAGAAAGTGCCTTATACCCAACCTCTTATAGGAAGACAAGATTATCATTCTTTCCCTAATACTACCAAAAAACACCCACTCTAAACTTTGAAGCATTCCTATAACTTACTTTGAAACATTCTTATGGCTTACCTATTTACAATTTATGGATTTGTTTTCTGTGATCTGCCATGAATATGATTCATTTTTAGTCCAAACTTTTTCTGCTTAAACTAACAAGCATTATAAAAAAATCACTGCTTATTCTATAAAGCATTAAAAAATACTTTCATTTACTTGAGCTTACCATTTTGAATTGAAAAGATACTCTGCTGAGATTGACATAGAAATGAGCATATAGACAGCCTGGACTGTCTTCTCACAGTTACAGAGACTGCAAGCCCATGGTTAAGGTGTTAGCAAGTTCAGTAACTAGCAGTAGACTCTATTCTTGCATAAAAGATGACTGCCTTCTGACTTAGTTCTCATAAGAATCTTTGGTGGGGGAGGAAAGAAGAAGGAGGCAGTCAGGGAGGGAGGGAGGGATAAAGGGAGCGAAGGAGGGTGGTGAAGGGAGGGCAAGAGAATAATGTTCTTGTAAAGGACACCAATACTGTTAGCTAATGCTTCACCTTCTGACTTCTTTTATGTTATTAATAACTAGAGACCACATGTCTAAATTCAGGGTTTGTGTTTCCAGATAAGACTCTTGTGAGACCACATTCAATCTGTAGGATCTACTTTGTATATTCCTCTTAAAATATTAAAGTTTGAAAAGAGAGTATATATATGTCCAGGTGCTTTTACTTTTAAAATGTTTTGGCTGGTTTTCTATAATGATAGGCATATGATTTTTTGCAAGTTACTTAGATAAGAGTTGTATTAAACTGATGAAATTTTCTTTTCAAATGTTAAACAAATTTCTGAGATGAACTATTTAGCCATAATATACATTTTGTACAATATTTGAGTTAACTTGCTAATTTTTGAGTTTAAAATTCACAGCATAATAATCATGAGAAATAGTGATATATAAATTTGTTCTTAAAAATGTTATAGTGTCAGAAAAATATTCCATTTATGTTTTAATATTATTATTAGAGGATTGTTAATGTTTCTTCTTTAGAAGTAAGCTAGAAATCGTCAGTATATCTATTAGAACTTGTGCTTTTATTACAAAACTATTACAAAGTATAAATAGTGTTTAGTAGAAAATTTATTATTTTAATTTATTAATTTAATCATTTCTTTTTAAGGCAAATTTATAACTAGTGTCTTTCATGTAAGTTTCCTTTTGCCTAAGTTGTAAAATTTACTCTTTTGACTGGATTATCCATGCACCATTGGATGCCTCCTCACACATGAGCATATAGACTTCGTTCATTGTGATCAATTTTTTTTAAAGTAGACATGAAGTTGGTTGGTAGGGGTTTCATTAGGGGAGACCCTTGGGGACTTGGACAAGGTAGTGATTGCAAATGCTTAAAGTGCATCATATACACGTATGGAATCTTCAAAGAATACATATAATATAATATAAAGTATTTACTGCCAGGAATCTATCCATATTACCTTGTGCTTCTTCACTTATATGCACAGGGGCTTTAGAGAAATTCCCTTACTCTGTCTCAAAGTAACTAGTTCCTTAATATTCTCAAAGAATTAAGTTTGAGGTTTATTGATTTTTTTAATTTTAATGAATTCTGTTCATGCCTTATTATTGTCTTTCTTCTACTTGCTTTGAAATATTTTCATCAAATTTGATTCCTAAGGTGGACATAACAAAAAAAAATGATATCATAGCATATCATAGCAGGTTCACAGCACTACTAGGCAAACATTAAGCCATTTTTATTGGGTCACTCTCAACTTGAGTTCCTCATCTGTAAATTCAAGCATTTATGATAGCCCTGATAGGATAGTGTTAAGAACATTGACTAGAATAAGCATATTTTGTGAACTGTAAAGCATTATGTAAATTATAATCACAATCACTTCCCTTATAAATATTTTGAGGGAAGGGTTTTTACTTCTTATAACTGTTTATTATCACTTATTAATGATCCTTCCAGAGTACCCACTGTTTATTAGACAATGTTCCTGATGCTGGGAGCATCAGTGAATATAGCAAATTAGCCGCTACCTTCTTGCAAATGCCTTTATGCATAGACTTTAAAACTATGAAGTTGTATCTATAAAAACTAGTGTGTTAGTCGTGGTTCTCTAGAATAAAAGAACTTATAAAATGAATATACATTACTTATGACTTACTGACTATGGTCCAACTAATCCAACAATGACTGGCTATAAATAGAAATTCCAGAAGTCCTGTAGTTGTTCAGTTCATGAGGGTGGATGTCTAAACTGCTATTCAGTATATGGTAGAATCTAGAAGAAGCAGACTCTAATGCCAGAGAAGGAATGGACTTACTATCAAAGTGAGAGCAAACAGGAAAAGAGTAAAAATTTATGCCTTCTTTCTCCTTCTACAGACTTCCAATAGAAGGCTTGTCCACCACATAAAAGGTGTATCTCCCCACATAAAGGTCTGGATTAATGGTGTGTCTTCTTACCTCATAGATTCAGATCAGAAGTAGACATTCCTATTTCAAATTAAGCAAAAATCCCTCAAGGATTGACCTCTATTTTGGGGGTTTAGCTGTTCCATATAAAATCAAGTTGACAACAAAGAATAGATATCACAAATAGCCACCACAATTAGTGCTAAAAAAAAATATGTTCTTGTAGACATTTATTCTGGATTGAGAAAACTAAAACTACACGAATTTCAATGCACTCAATAAATCAGTGTACATGTTCAATGTGTCAGAACTTTCTACAGATACATTTACAAATATGAAAATCTATCCCTTCAAATTCTGCCAATGCTGTCAGACAATGAAGAAAAGTGCAGCATGCCTTAAGATTTCGTAAAAGCTAGCATCCTAGAAGACCCCTGAAGCAATGTTCTATAAGACCTAAAAGTATTCTGTAAGGCCTCCCAAGGGACAGCAACCAGTCCATGTCAGGAAACCCTTATCTCCTCAGAGGTGAGAATTATAAATTCTGGGTCTTGAAAAACTAATAGGATTAATGATCAAGAAGTCAGTCTGGCATTCAGTTGGATAAGCATTAAGATTGGCAATAGGTATGGGCATTTGAGCAACCACACAAGAGAACATTGTGATTGGACACTGATACAATTATTTTTCAAATTCTGGGAATAATCTTCTTACTATTAATCCACAGTAAATTACTTAGTTATTTCAATTTTTATTTTATTTTTATCATAGGTATTTGATGCCTACTTGTTGGCATGGTAAGGAATGCATCTAACTGAAAAGACTAAATGGGAAGTTTAAAAAAAAAAATCCTCATCTGGCTAGTTCTGAAAAGCCTTTTAGAAGATAGCTTTCCTTGGTAACAACAAGCAGGTTTGTCACTGCAGAATGGCTTTGACATTTGTCTTGATGCACAGCAAGTGACTGCCCTATAGTTTCTTATAATTCCCTTGGCTAATAATAGAAACCTAACTAGGGCAGAGCTAAGAATGCTGATGGAAACTAAATAGATTTCAGCTGTGCTTTCAGCCATGGTAGGAACTAGGACTCAAGCTGGCTAATACCAGTACAGTTTTCTGGTCATACATTTTCCATATCCAATTTAATCAATGCATCCCAACACTTTGAAAGTTGATGTTTGCCTTTCTACCCTTGGTGCTAACCATTGGCTGAACTGAATATTTATTTGGGTAATATACTCTTTTTTGTATGTTAGTCCCTGTTGCATAACTTTTCCTAAGAAGTCATTTATACCTTCTTCAAGTGGAAAGGGAAACAATACCCCCCAAAAAAAACTGATGCTAATTAAGTCCACCTTGATGAACCAATGAGATTATTAGAATTGCTTAGAGGCGTGTGGTGAGGCATTAGTTGTAGGAACATGAGCAACTTAGAGACAAATATGCCTCCCAGCAATTGTATCTTCCTTATACACCATCAGAGATGGACAGAGCCTCATGAACCTACCTCCTCTAGTCAGGTAGGATTGTTAATGAGCCCAGTGCCATGAAGAATCTATGTATGATCACTGTTGCTCTGGTTCTAGATGGAAATAAGCACATCCAACCAAGAAATAGCCAAATATCATCCCCACTCTTGCTTTTAAATATTTTTATAGTTATTTAATGAATCTTCACCTTAGACTAGATATATCTACCACCTTACCAAAAGACATTGGTTATTATTCTACAAGTGTTCTTACAGCTACCAAAGTGTACTTGTATTATGTCCGGATATTATGCTCTGCGGTTGTTTTCCAGAATAATTATTTTATAATGGGATGTGGTTTTATTGTGCTTTATGGATGGATGAATTATATTATGCAGAACATTCTGGAAAGTATAGTGTTAGTAGAAATATGGCAGTCTTATCTCCTTGTTCACAAAAAAGCATTATCTCTTTTTTTATGAGAACACATGTAGTGATTACCCATTGGTTTGATGGCTGGATGTAAAACATGTCTTTGTGATGACTTCCAGCTTTTGTGAAGATGTCATTCTGTGGTTCTAACTCAAAGATCTGGCCTGAGCTAGTTAAACCTGGCTTTGAGTTCTTTAACATATCACAAGTTACCACCCGCATAAATATTCAATGAACCGAGTGGTACCCAGCCAAGACTGCCTCTTCTTTCTTTACAGATTCAACTGCATGTCTTTACGTGAATTATTAAGAATAACTTCTGTTTTGTGGGTGACTTATCATTTCTTCTTTGCTGCCCAGTCACCTGTCTTCTATCAAAGGCCAAACATCTGCCTATTTTACCGATACAATGTTTCCAGCCAGTTATCTCCTGAAATCACTGAGATTAGGTCTCTTTTTCAACTGAGTATGTATTTTCTAAAGGAGAATTAAATTCCTATGACTGACATAGTACACCAGCACTGAGGACATTTTTCTCAACAAAGAACCACAGTGCAGAACATTTGAACTGGAAATGAAGCTATATAATAATACCTATAGCCAGTTCCAACATTTGAGGCAAACAAATCCTGGGAGGAATACATCTGATGCAAAGCAAACGTTAAAAGGTTGTATTCCCACAGGCTAAACTTTAGGACACTGCCAAGTACTTCAGGCTCTGTGCAAGGGTCAGTGTTACAGAAGATTTGTTTAACTAGGGGAAGGTGTGTTGCATTTGTTTGTGCTGCATTTATTTAATTATTTAAATATGTGTTGGTGTTCACCGTGCCTGCCTAAGGCACCTGATTGGTCTAATAAAAAGCTAAGTGTCCAATAGCTAAATGCTAGGCAGTGGAGGGATAGATGGGCCTGGCAGGCAGAAAATAAATATGAGGAAGAAGGTAGGAGAGAGAGAGAGAGAGAGAGAGAGAGAGAGAGAGAGAGAGAGAGAGAGAGAGAGAGAGAGAGAGAGAGAATAAAGGAAAAAAGAAAGGGAAACCCCAAGAGACAGTCACACACAGAAATTTACTTTTAAGAGCTAGTGGACAAGCATTAAAAAAGGCCAAGCATTCATAACTAATAATAAGTCATCATGTCATGATTTGGGAGCTGGTTGGCAGGACAGAGAAAACCTACTACAGGTTAGTGATACCATGGCAGGACCAAATGGAATGAAAAAATGCAGATGTATATGGCAAGCCCATACTGGGGAAGGACAGTTATTTCAACCACAGCAGTTGATGGTTGTCTCTTTTTCCTTCCTGAGAAGAAATTGGAAATTTAGAACTAGTCATCACACATTCTTTTGTTTTATATAAAGAGGTGTGCTGGTTTTTATTTGACATTTTAAGAAATTAACACAAGCATGGTGGCCTAAAACATTAGTTATTTAAAAATTCAGGAGGTCAAGACTCTAAGGATGTTTTCCTTTTGGAAGCACTTGTGGACACTCCGCTCCCTACCCAGTCCAGTTCCCTCTTCTGTCTTCATAGCATCCTGGCTGCTTCTAACCAGGTGAGGCCTTCTCTTGAGGAAACATGAGATGACACCAGGTACCTCAACATCCATAACACACTCATATCTCCAAAGCACTCCTTTCCACGGAAGGTAACATATGCACAGGTTCCAAGGACCAGGATGCAAACATCTTTAAGGGACCATCTCTTCTCACAAACGACCTCACATCCTTGTCATCTTTATACTTCAACATGGTTCTTTCTGATTCAGATTCACGTTTTGCATATCCAATTTTAAAACCTAGGTCAAAAATATTCTACCCAAATTGCAAAAACCTGTGTGTTCTCTACAGTTCACAGCATAATTCTTGGTTCTAGACACTGGTCTGATTGCTGAACTGGATGGCACTGATTCAGAACCGCACCCCACCCCCACCCCTTGAATATTAAGTATCAGGTTTTTTTGTGACAAGTTATAAATCCACTGAAAAGCCTGTTATAGTCTGTTATCATAGCATCTGAAATAACATTGAGGAAAATTTATAGAACTACTCAATGAAACAGGTAGACCCTAAATTAATTGCTCTTTTCTGAATTACCGATAACTGATTCTGAATAATACGAATGAGTGAGGCTTCACTCATTTTTGGTGAATATTGATTGCTAGTGATTGTCACCTATTTTTCTCAAGGTTCATATCATGTAGTCTAATCTGAAATACTGAGAAAACATTACCTCAGTTGTTCTTTTTCATGATTTCTGGTGCTATCATGTCTTCTGTTTAAAACTGGAATAATATATTTAAGTCTTGAAAGCTTCTTGTAACCCTCTTGGCTATTGACCTGTGACTTATTTCATATAATATAGCCTGTCAATTGTTTTCTGTCTCCCCGAAGCTTGCATCAATGACATCATTTCTGCTTTAGTCTTCTTGGTACTTTTCTCACATTCCTGTCACTTTTTATATTCATGTTCCATTGTATGTCTCTATAACTTTTGTAAAACATCTATCTCTCATTAACCCAGGTTTTGAATGAGCTATAACTACATTATTTTCCTTAGATGTCTTTTGCTTTTCTCCATGAACTTTCAAAATTTCATTATATTTATAGAACTTCTCACCATTCATCATCTGTTTCCTTTTTCAGAGTGGTGAAGCTTTTTTAGCAATCTGCTTTTAAACTCTTGAGCACATGAATAAGCCTTATTTCCCTTTTTTTGATATTAGGCATTTACTTTTGCATTAACAATACATTTTCCATTCTAGTTAAAATAAATTTCAGTATGGCATTTGCCTACATTGGTTCCCTTATTTTATCCACAATATAACAGTCTGCTGGTCAAAACTTTATCAGATCTCCTTCTTTCAGCAAAATTGGATTACCAGCAGAGTTCAAAAGACTCAGAGTTTTCTGTGACACTGACTCAGAATTTAATAACATTATGCTTTGTAATACCACATATTATGTTTACTCCTTGACAATATTTGGACTGTTTATTACTCATTTTCCTTGGACTAATTACACATCAATATCTTCCAAGATCAGCTTTCATGATGCTTTCCCTTAATAAGTTTTGTTCACAACAATCATTGCAAAAGTGAGGCTCTAGTATGAACAGTCCGTCTAAAGCCTACCAATGAAAACAAAATAGATTCTGGCACATTGCCACAGAAAGATTTGTGACAAAATGAAAAGACCAAGTATATGGATGGTGTGAATGCATGAGAATAATTACAGCTCTGCATATGGAAAAGAATTGCAAAAAAAAGAAAGAAAAAAAAAGAAAGAAAAGAAACAGACCACCACACTAACCACAACTATGAAAAAAATGACTATGTACAAATATACAGGAGGTAAAAGATCCTCAGTCAGGATGGTTTCTTCTAGTTCCATCCATTTATTTGCCTGCTAATTTCAAGATTCCATTGTTTTTTTTTTCTACTGAGTAGTAATCCATTGTGTAAATGCACCACATTTTCTCCATCCATTCTTCAGCTGAGTGGCATTAAGGTTGCTTTCAGGTTTTGGATATTACAAATAATGCTGTTAAGAACATAGTTGAACAGGTGTCCTTGTTGTATGAATGTACATCTTTGGATATATGCCTAAGAGTGGAATTACTGGATCTTGAGGTAGATTGATTCCCATTTTCCTGAGGAACTGCCATACTTATTCCAAAGTGGCTGTATGAGTTTGCACTCACACCAGCAGTGGAGGAGTATACCCCTTTCTGACTGAGGTAAGCCAGTCACCAAAAGATGAACATGGTATGTATTCACTCATGTATGGATTTTAGACATAGATCAAGGTATCACCAGTCTACAATCCACACTGCCAGGAAAGCTAGGAAACAAGGAGGACCCTAAGAGAGACATACATTATCTCCCAGGGAAGGGGAAAGGAACAAGATCTCCTGAGCAATTTGGGAGCATGGGGTGGGGGGAAGAGGGAGTTAGGAGAAAGAGAAGGGAGACAAGGAGGGGAGAGAAGGGCTTGAGGGACCAGAAATATTGAGTTGGAGGAAGAATAGAGGAGAGCAAAAAAAGAGATACCACAATAGAGGTTTAAAGAGAAATCTGGCACTAGCGAATTGTCCAGAGATCTACAGGGAGGCCCCTAGCTAACAATCTAAGCAATAGTGGAGAGGCCACCTTAAATGCCCTTCCCTGATAACTACCTTAAATGTCATCCTAATGCCTTCATCCAGTAGCTGATGGAAGCAGAAGCAGACACCCACAGCTAAACACTGAGACAAACTCCTGGAATCCAGTTGTAGAGAGGAACGAATGATGAGAAAAGGGGTCAAGACCAAGCTGGAGAAATGCACAGAGACAGCTGACCTGAACAAAGGGGGAGCTCGTGGCCCCCAGTCTGATAGCTAGGAAACCAGCATAGGACCAACCCAGACACCCCTGAATGTGACTGTTAGTTGGGAGGACTGGGCAGTGTAAGGGGCCTCTGGTAGTGAATCAGTAAGTATCCCTAGTATATGAATGGAATTTGGGAGCCCATTCCACATAGAGGGATACTCTCTCAGCCTAGACACATGGGGGAGGGCCTAGGCCCTGCTCCAAATGATATGACAGACTTTGAAGATTCCCCATGGAAGGCCTCATCCTCCCTGGGGAGCAGAAAGGGGGTTGGGGGGGAAAGGGAGAGAGGGGAGGGTGAGGAAACTGGAATTAATAGGAAAAACAAGCTTGTTTCAAATTTAAATAAAAAGTTATCAGAAAGAAAGAAAGAAAGAGAGAAAGAAAGAAAGAAAGAAAGAAAGAAAGAAAGAAAGAAAGAAAGAAAGAAAGAAAGGAAGGAAGGAAGAAAGAAAGAAAGATCCTAAGGAAAATATCAATCACTGATGCTGCATCTTCTCTAGCAGTTTTCAGTAGCAACAGATCAAGATATTAAAATGGCATCTAAATAATCCAGGAAACCTTGCATTTCTATTTGCATATGGTAAAAAGCTTTATCCAAACCCAGTATACTCCAGTGTTCCTATCAGCCAGGCAGGTGTGATTGTTGAATCATTGGTCTTTTGTGAAATGTACTTGGTCCAGAAGATGGGAGAAAAGTCATGGGATGTTTTAGTCACCTTAATGAATGTACAAAAAGACAAATGTTTTAATTTGGAGTTTCATGTGTGCTTGTATTTCTCAAAATTCACTTAATGCTAACTTGTATTGGAACCAATTATGTTCTTGTTAAAGGTGCATTTTTTTCTAGTCTTTATTTGGCCTATACCAATAACAAATGCTGACGTTTGAAGCATGATACTGCCTTTGTTGACAAGCACATTCTAAATTTTAAGTGCTATAAAATTAGAATGAAAGACTTTTTAAGAAACAGGAGTCCTAAAATCCTGAAATTATCCTAAAATGATCATTTTCTGGGAAAAGGACCTGTGTTGTCATTACACTTTTCATGGGTTACGATTCCCAATCATAGGTGAAACCAGGATAAATTCTGCAATGCCCCTTTCATGAGCACATTATCCATAATGTAGATTAAATACCACATTTTAGAAGACCTAGAATGCCTTCAGAGATAAAAATGAGTTGCCCTTTCCCCAATGATTCTTGATAAGTATTTGTTATAAGTGTATTTGACAAACAATCTGTGTCTACCTTTTGGCTCAAATAAGATTTGCTCCTTGAATATGAAATCCTTAGTTACCATGCATAGTACACAAGTTTAGACTGACTTAACATTACCAGGTTTATTTTCTATGATGGAAGTCCCTAGCATTTAATAATGGAGAATGTGAGCTGCACTTAAAGTATTTACACCTGATCTAAAAGTTTTGTTTCTTAATAGGGGTATATGTGTATGAAATTATCAATGAACAAAAAATAAAAACAAATGCATGACATATTGGCTGCTACACCCATAAACTCACAGTAATTGTAATTACCTGCACCAAATCTGCACAAGATCAAGCCAAAATTCTGGAATTAATGGAGAAGGTACTCCTGGCCCCAGAAATTACTGAGCAGCTATAATCACTTGATGACTGCTAGGGGGTGAGGGATCATTCTCTTTGGAGGGTGTGGCCACAGGTAGGTTTCCCATGCTCTAGTTCATACCCATGTTCATAAAGACTTCATTAATTGGATTTACTGAGTTCTCTCTCTCTCTCTCTCTCTCTCTCTCTCTCTCTCTCTCTCTCTCTCTCTCTCTCTGTGTGTGTGTTTGTGTATTTACTATGAAAAAAAGTTAGACACAACCTGTTGAACATCTATATTCTAGCCTTGAACGGAAGAGACAGCTTTGAAAGGAAGAGACAGGCAGATCTTGTAGCTCACTGAATCGTTATATTGGCTGTATGATTCAATGAGAGACCCTACTACAAGACAAAAGCATTGGGCATGATAGAGGAACAAACCCAACCACTTCCTTGACCTCTGCAAGGTCAGACACGCACTTAAAATAATAAAATCCTTTCTTAATCCACATCTTCAGATACAGAAGTCACCCAGGAAAATCAGCCAAACTGTATACAAAAATTGGTTAGTAATTTATAAAAATAAAAGTTGTGAAAAGAATTCCTCTTTTAATGATGACAACTCTGGGCTAAAGAGTCAGTGTTTAAGAGTCCATACTGCTTGCAGAGGGCTCAGCTTTAGCTTCCAGAGGACTCAGCTTTGGTTTTCAGCACCCACATAAAGCTGCTCACAACCAATCAAAAACTCCAATTCTAGTATTTCATACTCCTTTTCTGGCTCCCATTGACATCTGAATGCATGTACATATACACAAATGCAGGCACACACACTTATGAATAAATTAAAAGGTAAATAAATATTAAACAAACAAACAAACAAAATTTGGCCATACAAATTGCAATGGGACTGGCTATACTTACCTCTTTAGTATGTTCTGTGATTCTTATCCTTATAATCTGATATTCTACTTTTCAAATGTGGCCATTTTCCCTCTAAGTTCTATATAATTAAATGTTTTATACAATACTAATAAATAAAACATATTAATTTATAGGAGGAGAAAAGAATACCATTTCTTACATAACAGGTAACTTCCATAAAACCATAATTATGACAATGGAAAAATCAAATTTTGTTGATAGTACATTAAGATTGGTACTGGTGATGTTACAGGAATAATTCTGTAGGGAATGAGGATATTTAGTATTTGAAGACAGAGAACAAACTGTTACAGATTGAAAAAATGAAACCATAATACTTTACAGGCCTTCCTATTAAGTAATTTTCCAACTCTTTGAATCTGAGTAGCATTATAATTTATATGTCAAATAGTTGACAAATTTGTTTTCATTTTTGAAGTATGGACCATGGCTTCCATATTCACCCACCTGGATCACTGCCATTGTCAAGTAAAGAGAAGAATGAACTACTGAATGAGAAATTACCTGGAGACTCACTTAACAGCCAATATTTTGATAAAGGTCATAAATTATATCTATACTGAGAGGGAACATGACAATAGTCACACGAGTGGACTCCAGCAAGACCAGGTGAAGCACCTGATTAATCCTGGCCAACATAGACAGTCATGAGAAATACTAAATTATTGCCTTTCTAAACTACTAAATATTATCATGTTTTGGTTATACAGTCATAGAAAAAGCATGCTGCAGTCTAGCTAGAGAGTTTATTGAAGGTGTGTCAATAAATACCACATCTTAATATAGTGAACAACAAGTGTAGTTATCCAGATCTTTCAGGAAATAATTTCCTACTCATCTGTATAAATGACATTAACAGAAACCTTCAACTATTAGCTATTTTAGGGTTTCTCTTACGTATCAAGAATTGCCTCTCCCAAGGCAATGTTTTTTTTTTTTTTTCTAAAGTTGCTTGTATTCAATGACTGGGTGAGGTGAGAACAAAATGTCCCAGAAACATTAGTTCAAAGGGTACAATGATAATGGGAATTCTTGTTCAAGAGCTTTCTAAGGGATAGCCAAGGCTTTTAAATCAGTTTGTGGGAACAATTTGATTATATTCAGTCTCTTAAAAGTAATATATTATGATAGCAAGCATTAGCCCAGATTTGACAAGTGTGGTGTTTTAAATAAGAATGGACCCCATAGGCTCATGTATTTAAATGCTCAGTTATGAGGAAGTGATACTATTTGAAAGGGTCAGAAGGATTAAGAATTGTGGCCTTGTTGGAGGAATTGTGTCACTGACATTGGACTTTGAGGTTTCAGAAAACCCATGCCAAGACTACTAGTCTCTCTCTCTCTCTCTCTCTCTCTCTCTCTCTCTCTCTCTCTCTCTCTCTCTCTCTCTCTCTCTCTCTCTCTAGGTCTACAGATCAGAATGCAGCTCTCAGTTACCTCTCCAGTACCACACCTGCCTGCTTCCGTGCTCTCTTCCACCATGTCCCTTGCCATGATGATAATGAACTAAGCCTCTGGAAAAGTAAGCATGCCCCCAATTCAATAATTTCTTTTATAAGAGTTGCCTTGCCCATTATATCTCTTCAATAGTATGGTAACTAAGACAACCAGCTTCCAAGCCACTTAGATAATGATTCCGGAGACTCTGATGTAAAGTATGATGGGAAGTGATATACTGTTTCTTATCGTTAGTTCATGACTACCATCTTCTTGCTAGTAAACAAAAGTCAATTCTAAAGACAGAACAGAACTTATCTACCTATTTAACTTCGTTATAAAAGTATAAGATAGAAATGATTTCAACCCTTAAGACTTTCATTGATTTATTTTAAAAGGTTAGGGATTCATGTGCAGTCATAAGTGCCTGGAATCCCAGTATGTGGGAGGCTGAGGAAGACTGCAAATTGTCAGACTAATCTGGGCTGTGTGGTGGGACTGTCTCAAAAACAAATCCAACATAACAACAAGTTAGAATAGTCCTATATATAATATTGAGGTTCATACTTAATGTTTAGCTAATCATTTGATCTTTACAATGAGTCGTCAAGATCAAGTTACAAAGAATCTGAGGTCCAGTTATTCAAGGTCATGTAAGTAATAAATGAGAAACAGAAGCCTAAACCCAAGTTTGTCTGACTTGAAAGCCCGTTTTCTTTTTGAAGGTCACTGCCTTTTACAAAGCTAGTTATAGGATGAAAGAGAAGGGATATAACATGACTGAAAAAAAGAGCATGGCCCAAATCCCTGCTGTGCATATGCCCCCTTGATGCAGATAAGCAAGAAAGAGACAGACAGAAATGAAATTCACTAGAATTTTATTTATTCACCAAAAAAAGCAGAATGACCAAGAAATGAGAAAACGATTACTTTTGTATGTATGTGTGTATGTATGTAAAATTGTATGAACATCATTCCTGTGTACAGTTGCCTTTATATTTGTACAAGTTTGGGAAGGCCAGAGGACAGCCTTGGCTATGATATTTTACATGTTATTCACCTTGGTGGTTTTGTTTTGTACTGTTGCTTTTCTTGTTTGTGTCTTAGGTCCATTTGGTGTGCTTGCGTTTGTGTATACATGCATGAGCATTGTATCTGTACATGCAGGCACCCTTATGTTTGTGTATAAATGTGGAGGCCAGAGAACAAATTTGCTGAAGTCATTTTTCTCCTCCACTGTGTGAGTCCCACGGAGTAATCTCAGCTTATGAACCTTGGTGCCAATCACTTTTACCTGCTAAACCATGGCACTGGCTCCCATCTAGGTGTGTTTCTTGCTGTTTGATTGTTTATTTGCTTTGTTTTGTCTTAAGCCCTATCTTTCAGTAGTGTGACACTCACTAAGTAAGTGGGCTGGGCAGTGAGAAATCTGCCTGGCTCTGCTTCTCCAGCACTGGTGTCACAAGTGTATTTTAGTTTTATTTTGTTTTATTTTTGGGTTTCTGAGGAAAGGTTTCTTTATAAAACAGTCCTGGCTGTTCTGGAACTTGCTCTGTAGACCAGGTTGGCTTCAAACTCACAGCTCCTGCCTCTGGAGTACTGCTGGGATTAAAAGCATGCACCACCACCACCCAGCCATTTTTATTTTTTTATGGTTCTGGAGACAAAACTCTGATCTTTGTGTTTGCAAGGTAATTGTTTTACCAACTGAACTGTCTCCCAAGCCTCCAAATCACATCTATGGGTGTAGCATGTATGTCTCCGCCCGCCAGCCCACTAGCCCGCCAGTCTGGACCCACAGCCGCGCCAGCCCCAAATAACACTTAGAGAATCTGTATTTGATACAATCCTGTTGGTCAGTTACCATTACTGTTTATGGGCTCGCTCTGTCTTAATTATTAACCCATTTCTACTTATCTAAGTATTTCCACATGGTCGTCTTATCAGGGAGCCCTGGCAGGTGCCCTCCTTCCTCCCCAGGCTACATCTCGACTCCTCCCTACTACTTCCTATTTCCTCCTCCTGGTCTCCTAGCCCCGCCTATCTTGTATCCTATTGGCCACAGGGCTTTATTAACCAGTATGAGAAACATATATACAGAATAACATCTCCCATCATATGGGAGAATGGGAGAACAGCTAAGACAGCATGAGAAGCTACATAAATGCATGAACTTATGGACAATTTCAGTACCAAAGTCTTCAAGACTCCAACATGCAGCTCTGCTTCCTGAATCAGAAATTAATTTTAAGTATACTCTTCTTGCTCACTCAGTTCTGTGTACAGAGATGCTCACTTCTCACTGTATATAGTATGATGCAATTTTAAAAGACACATTGTCCCATAGACATCATATTGACTAGAGACATTAAAAAAATGACACTGACTCAACTTCCACAGCACCAGAATGGCTTGGGGGGTGGATCTAGAAAATGTGGGGTCAGAGGCAGAGAGATAATTATAATGTTCAGCCCCCAAAAGCATTTTAGTCACCCCCTGCCAGAGGCAGAACTCCCAGCAGCCTGGTCCTTGTGCTGGCCTACTTTAAAAATTATTTGCTTGCTTCTGGGAGAAAGAATGTGCTACTCTGGCAAAAATTGTCCTGGCAGGGCTTTGGATTCAGTTTCCCAACTCTGATAATAATCTCCCCCTTTTTCCCCCCTTACAGTATAAGCATGTCCCTTCGTCTCAAGGTCACCTGAATGGTTTGGTGTTGGAAGGAAGATGTCCAGTAATGGCTGAGCCCCTCAAGCCCTAGGACAGATCCCCTTAAGTCCCAGCAGACACCCTCTTTAAGCATAGCTCCTAGATTTCTTGTGTATGAGGTTACTCCTGCCTTTAATTCTACTTCTGGGGAAGATAGCTAGAATCTTCATTCTCACTGTCTCTGCTAGATCAATAGATTTGTGTTCTCTTTTCATCCCTACCCCTCCCCTCCAGGCCTAAGGGTTGGAGGCTTAAGTTTCTCTTGAAGAAAAGGCCATGCTTCATTTAATCCTGCTGCAGCCAGGCTACAGTGAATGTCATGCCTCTGATGAGGCCTTAAATCAAGGTAAACATTAATGCCCCAGGCTGGAACATCTCTAGAGAGGCAGAAAGTGGCTTTACCTCACAAGAAGCACCATGGCAATCAGGCCCTCTGCCTGCAGGCCCACACCCTGAGTTCATTATAGAATGCTCTCTCTGGGCTAAGTTGGAACCATGTTTAATTTCGTGAAGAAAATATTTTCACAATTTTGCCTGAATAAAAATGCTTTAGACAAGAAAAATGACAATGACAAATAGTATGTCAGAATAGTTTCTAGGAGCTAGGCAGATGGTTCAGTCAATCCCTAGAAGGTAGGATGTGGTGACATGTGGCTATGAGCCCAGCACTGGGGAGGAAGAAATGGTCAATGAGCTCTCTGCTGGCCAAGCTGCCCTGCTTGGAGAGCTTCAGGCCAACAAAGGACCCCCATCTCAAGGGGGGAAAGCAGGGAGGGGTGGGGAAGAAAGCACTGAAGGTTGTCTCTTGCTTCTGCACACATGCAAATGCACTTGCATATACACATGTACCCACAGATACATAAAAACACACACACATAGAGAGAGAGAGAAAGAGAGAGAGAGAGAGAGAGAGAGAGAGAGAGAGAGAGAGAGAGAGAGAGAGAGAGAGAGAGAGAGAGAGAATGAAACAAGGGCCAGAAAATAGTTTATGCTAAGCAAGCACAAGCCCCTGGGTTGGTCCCCACCACCTTACAAACAGGGTGTGGTAAGGCACTGGTGTTTTAACACCAGATACAAGCAGAGGATTAGAAGTTCAAGGTCATAGTTCAAGACCAGCCTGAGATGCTATCTCAAAAAATTACAGCAAAACAAACAAAATACCCTACCCATCAGAGTACTTCTGATTTTAACTGAGACTAATATACTCTGGTTTTTTTCATGAGTTGGGAGTCATGCAGTTCTGTTAAAGAACCCCTAAAGAGCAAATTTGGCTTGAGAAAAGACAAGGGAGGCACCAGCTCAGAACTACCATGTCAGACTCACTTCCTGTATGTGATTTCATTTTTCAAATTTCAATCTAATTCACCTAGAATACTGTTGTAAGGTCAGGATACAATTTAACTTACATGTAAACTAATTCTTCCAGTGCTGCCCACTGGCCAAGTTCTTTTTCATATGTGCTAATATAAAGCAAGTCTGCTGCCCTGAACCCTGAATCTGGTCTCTTGTCTATTCTGTATCGTTTCCCATCAAACCCCTACGTCACATTAATTATTGAAGACTATTTTGTGTTTTAGTATTATAGTCAAAGTTCCTTTATTCTTAATAATTTTAAATGATTCATTGTCATTCTTTCCCATTTGTCTTCCAGTTAAAATTCACTTTGCCCAGTTGGAATACATAAATCTCAATAGGATTTTCTTGGGAATTAAATCAGGAGGAAATCAACATACTATCTGGAAATAGATTTCCACTAGACAAGCCCTATCTTAAAATGTTTTTCATTTGATATTGGTGAAGGATCCAGACTATATTAGTCACAGCTCTGGTTGCCAGTGACATAACACTATTTAAATCACTTGAAAGAGGAAGCAATGATTATAAACATTAACCCCAAACTGATTACATTTCTACATCTTAAAGTGCAATCCATATAAGAAGCAAATTTGAGCAAAAAAAAAAAAATGATTGCATAGGACACATGAAGCAGAAGATAACTCAGGATAAATTTGACTTTAAAATTAAAAACTTCTCTTTGCAAGACACTGCTAAGAAAACAGAGACAAGCAACTGCCTGTGAGTAAATATTTGCAAAACATAAACTTGATAAGGCATTAGAATCCAAAATAATGAAGTGGTCTCACAAGGAAATAAGAAAACAACACAATAAAAATTATTAAAAGATTTGATCACATGCTTCACTAAAGGATAAATGTCTAATAAGCATATAAAATGGTGCTTAGTATCATTTTTCATTAAATTCATACCACCAAACACTTTTCAGAATCATCCAAGTTTTTAAAAAATAGCATGAAAAACTATGATAAGAAAGCTAAGTAATGAAAATTCACATTGTTTCTGGGAAGCAAAAAGGTATAGTAAGTTGAGAATGTGGTAAAAATCTTTTATACTTTAAAAATATATTTGTTTGCTAAGAGTGGTTATGCATGCTTACAATCTCTGCTACTCAGGAAGCTGAGACAGGAGGGCTATGTGTTCAAAAACAGCCTGAAAATTTATCAATGCCCTGTTCCAGAATTTAAAAACTAGAAATGTAAAGAGAGCAGGAATACATCTTAGTGCTATATCACTTGACTAGTGTGTGTAAGGCGCTATGTTTAATTCTCAGCACCACAAATTGTATGTGTATGTGTGTGAGAGAGAGAGAACACATGCACACACATGCATGATGAGGTACTATGTAACTCAGGAGCCCCACTCTTAGATACTTACCTAAGAGAAATGAAAATATGTCCATTAATGATGTATGTGCAATCACTTAATTTGGATTTCTCCCTAATTAACAAAACCTAGAGAGGTCCCAATGGCCTGTGAACCACAAATGAATAAACAAACTGCAATAGATAAATCAGTGCAGCTAACAATTAAAACAAGAAGAAATACCAATGTTTTTTAACAGTAGATAGATCTAGATCTCATATTAAGCTACATAAGAGAAACAACACTTAGAAGGTTACATGTTGTTCCATTTGCATGACATTCAGGAAAGTGCAAATTTACAGAGATAGAAAAACAGATTTGTTGTGGGGAGGGGGTTTGGGGGAGGATAAAGGAGTTAACAACTAGGAATTATGAGGACACTTTCTGAGGTTGTAGACCTATTCTATATCTCCACTGTAATGGCAGCTGGACAACTTTATGCACTGAGAGAATGCACACACTGGCCACCTTAAAGAGAACAAATTTACTGCATGAAAATTAGACCTCACTAAAAGTGGTGAGACCTGTTTATTGGTCATATATTTGGAAAGTTTGTGTTTTCTGGTTTCAGAATTATCTGGGCTGAGTGTGTGACAGTGTCTGTAGTTCTCTATGCTACTCTCTCTTGCTCTCATTTCCTCCACATTGGTTTATTTTCCCAGCAACAAGGCTCACTAATTCTCATCTTGCTAGGATCTCTACAGCTGATGAGCTCAGAACATGACCCTCTCTCTTCATGCAGCCACTACAGTTCCTTCCAAAGGTATCAATTAGCCCTACTCTAGTAATATTCTCTTGTGGTCAGTCAACATTTAGGCCTTATGGAATGAGATAGTCTATGTTTCTGGGGTTGCAATGCCCTCCCTGATGGCAGGAGAGATACTATAATGGAGCATACTCAAAAGGAAGAAAGGAGGAGCAGCAGCAGGAGGAAAAGGAGGAGGAGGAGGAAGAGGAGGAAGAGAAGGAGAAGGAGGAGGAGGAGGAGGAGGAGGAGGAGGAGGAGGAGGAGGAGGAGGAGGAAGAAGAAGAAGAAGAAGAAGAAGAAGAAGAAGAAGAAGAAGAAGAAGAAGAAGAATTAATCATCTAAGAAGACAGAACAACAGCACATGCTAAGTTAGTGCTAAGACACTAACTCGTAGGTGCATTGTGTTTACCTCTCCAGTTGGTGATTTGACCTGCCACATTGGTGACATCAGGTCTAGGAAGTGACATTGATGCCCACACTTGCTAGTATCACTGTTGACTCCATCAGTAGTTGCCTGACACAGAGCAAGACAGGACAAGACAAACAAGTGACTTAGACTGACTTGCATAATTAACCTCACCATAATAGGCCTATTCTGTAGCAGCAATGCCGCTGTGCTCACTGGGCAGCAGACAGCTTAGGAAGCAAAAGTTGTATGAGAGACTGCCCAGTCAACAGTCTAATGTAACAAATGAGAACACTGAAGTCCCTGGAGCATCTTGACTGAGTGCTGGGGTTAAAGCCCTTTCTCCTCCCCATCTGCTGGCCTGTGCTTCCCTTATGGCCTCTGAGCTTCAGCTTTGCTTGGAATTCTTTCTAGCTAATGACTTATCTGCAAATATTTCTACCACCCCTGAATACAAATGCTTCAAAATTCAAATGAACCAAGATTGTCACCTACTTAGAACAAATGTTCCTTAGCTTCTGATGGAGTCATATACTGATAAGCCAGTCAAAAGCTGGAAATATCTTGAGTCTAAAATACTTTCAGAATACTTAACCAAACATCATAGGTTACAACAGAGGGCAGTGTACAGTGTTTGGTTTCTACCTTCCTCTCCCTCTGATTGACAGGGAGCTCCTTGAGACTGTCCATGCTCTGGAGAGAATATACTGAGTAGAGCCAGGCTGGGAAAAGATCAGCACTCAAAACTCAAAGTACAGATTCTGTTGATTGATTCTTGGTTTGCATTATAGATAGGTTGAAAACTTCACAGCCTGGGGACCATCTTGTTAGACTTTGGTACTGGTGTGTTTCCCTGGGTGAATGCATTGCCTACTAAGCTATGGAGTAAAAAAAGTTGCATTCACATACTAGTTTGGTAACCTTGGCCACTCACTCAGCCTATCTTCTCCTGAAGAGTCCATAACAATGCATCCTCCAGGTGATTATTTTGGTGAGTAAAAATGATTTTAAAATTTTTTATCACAACAGCTAGTAGGCGGTCTTCACTCAGCGCTGGCCATATTGCTCTTGGTCTCTACTTCTGCTTTAGTGGGAAAAAGAACGGAGGGTACATTAAGAAGTAGTGAAGAACAGAGAACTTGCTCACCAGAGGAGCCAGTAGGACTAATCTTGACTGACAACTGGATCATGGAGCCATGTCTGTGAGAGCGTTTCTAGGTTAGGTCAATGGAGATGGGAAGATCCACCCTGAATTCTCTGGCATCATTCTGTGGGGTGCAGGGTCCTAGATTGAATACAAAGGAGAAAGGATGCTGAGGAGCAGCATTTGATGTCTGTTTCCTACCTCAGATGCAACAGGACCAACACCTCTATCTCCTGCCTCCACACTTTCTTCCCCATGATGTGCTGTTATCCTGGATCTGTAAACCAAATCAAACCATCCCACCTCAAGTTGCATTTATCAGGGAATTTTTAGTGTTCAACTCAAGAAGACAAGCAACTAATTCAGGCTTGGTGAAATTTCAGCTAATGCTGTTTAGGAAAATACTAAGAGGAGTCTCTTCAGGCTCCTGCATGTATGCAGTACACATATACCCAGCCACATATGCATATCTAATAATGAAATAAGTAAACATTTTTAAAAGAAAGAAAACATTGGCCTCTTACAGAAGTGCTCCCATTTCACTGTGAGAGCTCTTAAGAAAAAGATGAAGAGAAACAACCTTTAAAATTCCTAGGATATGCAAAAATTTATTTTAGCGTTCAGGACTTGTAAAATCCTGTGGTTATACAACAGAGAGAAGATAAGGTCACAATTTGAGTTAAAAAAAAATGACAGTATAAAACAGGAAAAGACTATTGGAAGGACACAGGAGTGGATGGACTAGAATAAGGAAAGGGGAAATGGAAGAAAGTGTCACAACTTCAGGTAGTATCTGGCACACAGATACTAGGTCAAGTTCATGGATAAGGAAGTACCAAGAACAAATAGCAGGAATCAGGAAATAACTAAGAAACTGAATCCCATGCTAAGTACCTGGACAATGAGACACTGGACCATGAAAAGAAATTGCTAGCATGGGACCTCATTGCTAAAAAATGAATTCATTATTCCCACTAAGGTTGGGATCCCACACAGTGGTGCCAGGACTGGTACTGAGGCAAGAGTACTGTGAGGCCTACAAAATTGAATGGACAAAATGTTAGACCTCAGTGGGTGAAGTTCATAGAAACAGTGTCCTATTCATGAAGGAAGGCCTTCCTAGTATTCAAGTGACAAAACACTTCTCAGCCCCTATCACTTGAAATAGAAAGAATAAGTAAACATGATTCCAGAATTTATAGAGGTATTTTGGTACATATGCCCAGAGGCAGTTTTAAAATATGGCCTTGTTTTTCAAAACTAAGAAAATTAACTGAATATATTAATGATAAAGATGGCATCATGCTAAAATACAACTAATGTGTTTATACATTATTGTCAAGAATAAGGCTCTCTGAGTGTCAATTGTGTGAAGTAGGGAATACTTTTTCATGTGACTATCAGTTGATCTATGAGATTCAGAACCAGAGAAAGCCTGCAGTGATAGATTTAGAATTATAAATTTGTAACAGTATGTAAGGCTATAGAAAAGGATACATTTGGGTTTTTGATTAATTAGAATGTGGGGGAGAGAGGCAAGCATGTATGTGTAGGGTTGGAGGTGGGGTGTTTAGAAGGCAGTGGGTCAACTCATGAGTGAAAGAATTCAAATAAGAGTTACTAATGCAAAGAAAAGGAGCTGAACTCAAGGCCAGTCCATTACTACAGAATTCATCTAGGGTGTTCCAAACTATAGTAGCACACATAGTCACAAATGCATAGTGAAATCTACTACTGTGCTACTAACATAGAAAATTAAGAAAGTATCTGGTTTAATGACTAATGCAAGTACTTTAAGCAAATAAGCCACTGGTAGAATTAAGTTTCTTACCCAGCATATGGACTAGACAATCTGAACATGCTCTGCCACCCTAGAACCAGGACACTTTCCTTCCATAAGCAAGCACCACTTCTTAAGAGTGCTAGTAACTCTTTCTTTGAACAAAAGGAGAATAGGCAAGTGCCACAAGTTTTAAGATCCAGCAGTAAGAAAAAATACTCAAAGGGAGAGAGAGTTGAAAGAAAATGAACTGCTAAATTACAGCTCTAAATCATTAAATAAGAGAAACAGAAATATAAAGACCAAATAAAGAGGCCAGAGCCAAAGAAAAATATTCAAATGGATGTCATTTTCTTCTTGGTCAAGTGGAGAAATTCTGTTGTCTTGTTATGTTTCAAATTGTGATCCCTACCCAAAATTTCTTATAATAATGACCCAACCTCCATTATATGGTATGTAGTCTTAAGCTGGGAACATTGAATATACAGGTACTCAAGAAGAATGCCACATGAACTTACAAAAGATGTATATAGGAAAAAAAAGAAATAACAAGGATGGCAAATGATTACCAGCAAACATCCAGAAGCTAAGAGATGAACATGGAGAGTCTTCCTCACATTCTTTACTAGGAACCACCCCAGGTAATATCTGTAGGATCAAGATGACAAGTTTCTTTTTGGTGGAGGGGGGGTCAAGACAGGATTTATCTGTATTTCTTTGGAGCCTGTCCTGGAAATTTCTCTATAGACCAGGCTGGTCTCAGATTCATAGAGGTCAGCCTGCCTCTGCCTCCTGAGTGCTTGGATTAAAGGCGTGCACCACCACTGCCCAACAAGGTTCTATTTTTAAGTCACCTAGTATGTGCTACTTTGTTATGGATGTCCTAGAAAAGCAGCATAGTCAGTTGCCAATTAAGAAAATGGGTCTGTACCTGCCTTTCAGGTAAGATGACTCTCTGCTGAGAGTCTAGAAACGGCAGAGGATTGGACACTGCAGGGCAGACAGTACCAACTGCTCCGCATGACTGCCAATTAGTGTTAATTCAATAGGAATGAAAGCAGAAAAAATAGACATTTTATTATGTATCTGCAAAGCACATTAAAATAATGAGAGGGTTACCACATGTTTCTGAGGTTCAAATTATATTTCTGGCAATGAGCAGGTCATGCAAGGTGGAATTCAAGATAAGCCTAAGAAGTTAGATTCACCCAGCACCCTGGTTCTCTCCACGTCAAAAATCTGTCAATAAATGTGAGTATCTATAGCTTGGCTGGTAATTCTCTAGATTAAAACCAAAAATTTAATTATACATTCTTTTTAACGGTTTTCTTCGGAAATGTGATCAAGTTTAGCGCTGCAAGTTTGCACAGGTAGAGAAGAGAGAAGCACTATACTTCTCCCCACTTAAAGAAGCTGTGCACTAGCTTACAGCCCTGTGTATGCAGCCTCCTCACACACCTTACAAATGAAAGAAGAGGCCAAGAGCAGAGACCAAACTGTACACTAAACAACAATAAGAAAAGTAGCATGGTGTGAAAACATATGGCACACAAAGGAGACAAAAATGTTCTTAATGCTGGGAAACACTGAAAACAGGGGAGTAAGGCTTCAGACTGAGTCAACACAAACATATTCAGCCATCCAAAGGAGAGGAACACTTTTGTGTACACACTTGGAGGGCTGGCAGTCATCACCACAGACTGTTAGGCCAGGCTGATTATACTGAGTTAATATACTTTTATGTCAAAGTGTTGCACCTCCAGCTATTCCTGAATCTTGCTTTCCTACAGAAGTTCTGGTCTGTCAATAAGAAGTGACTGCTATTGTCATACACAGACTATGGTCAATAATACTGTGGGAAGCAGCATTAAGATGCACATTGTGTTACTCTGGAAGTGAATATGACATAATGCTCCTCTCTGCCATTTGCTGTAACTGTGGTTACCAGCCTGCACACAGTTCTGGATGCATGGCATTCTTTTAAAACACATTCTGCTGACATCATGCTCCTCCCTGGATCATCTTCCCCTCTGGCTTCTGTCCTGTCTATGATATTTTTGCTTTTTTTGCTGCCATCTATTTAGCTGTGTGCATGCATTTGTAACATCACATGCTTTGTTCTTCAGACTTTTGTTTTTCTGCAGTGAGTAATCCCAGCAGTTCTCCAGACTGAGTCTTCCTTTTTTACCCCACTGCTGGCTTTTGGACTTTCATTTTCTTTCTAACAGAGATTACTGCAGTAATGGCATCTCTATTCAACAGTTGAGTCAATGATCAGGGTGGGGATAGGTCTAGTAGAAGAGTCAAGAACATCTTCAGTGCCTTCAAACATTTGGAGTTGCATATTAACTTAAAAAACAAACAACTAGCTAAAACATTTCTACTGATACTTCTAAAAGTAGTCATTAGTCTTAAATCTAACACTTCCATTTTCGCAACTATAGAAACTCTTCTAACTGTACAGAATGGTTGTCTGTGGCATGGGTGGCTGCCATCAACATTGACTACCTTGCAAAGTTGTCATGAGAGAAGATTGGCCAAAAAGTGCCCAGTCTGGCTCGCGTTAGAAAGGTAAATGACCATGTGGTAGTTTGAAGGAAAATGGCCCCAAAAGGGAGTGGCACTATTGGGAGGTGTAACTTTGTTAAAGTAGGTGTGACCATGTTGGAGGAAGTGTGTCACTGTGTGGGTGGGCTCTGAGGTTTCCTGTGCTCAGGATACCACCCAGTGTCCCAGTGAACTTCCTGTGGTCTGAAAGATGTCAGACTCTCCACTACTACTCCAACACCATGTCTGCCTGCACGCTGCTATGATCCCCACCATGATGATCATGGACTGAGCCTCAGAAATGTAAGTGAACAACCCCAATTAAATGTTTTCCTTTATAAGAGTTGCTGTGGTCTTGGTGTCTCTTCACAGCAATAGAAACTCTAAGCAGACAAGATGTAACTTCAGAAGAACCTTACCAAGGTACTGTATCAAGACAGTGTAAAAGAAGCCTGTGAGCCAGGCATGGTGGTTCACATCTCTAAACCCAGCACTAGGAAGGTTGAAGCAAGAGGCTAGTGAGCTTGAGGCCTACCTGGGCTACACTGAGATACCTTGTCTTTAAAATAAGGTAGAGGAATTAAATAAATTAATTAGATAAATAAATTGAAAGAAAGCTTACATGTGTAGAAGTATCCATACATGTGAGAGAATCAAGAGACATCCTGCTCATCACTTGCTGCCTTATTCTTTCTGGAGACAGGGTCTGGAGTGTCAGAGTGTGAGCCTAGAACTAGGATGATAGCCAGCAAACCACAATGCTCTCCCATTTTCACCCCTTCCCACGGTGATGGCATTACAGATATATGGAGCCACACACAAATTTTTACATAGGGGCCTACAATTTAAACTCATGTTTGTGCAGCAAGTGATTTTACCCATGGGGCCATCTCTCCAGCCCCATGCATTCGTTTAACATAATTTAAACAGAGGAAAAGATGAACGAGGAAAGGAACAACAGCCTAGTACCAAGTCTATGGAATATTAGCCACCAGTTAGAAAGGAAGAATCTATGAAATATTGAGGTGGGAAATGAGGGGTTTCAGACATTTTCAAACATTCAAAGCACTACCTAATAACATGGGAGCCACCGTGGCAAGATGGTTACAAAAAGATTTTTATTTAAGGGGAAAATCTTCCTTCAATACTGAACTAATGAGGGGTAGATTGTACATTAGCATATAGCTAACATTTCGGAACAGTTTCCAGCTGTGCAGGAAACACTAAGAAGCAAGAAAATGGAGACTCCTTTCTGGAATCATCAATCCACGTACAACACTTACAGGTTCCAGGAAAAAAAAAAATCATGCATTCCACAAATAGTTACCATACACCCAAAACCTGGTCTGGTCCATTACATGGACAGAAACATCATCTGCAACAGAATCTTAAGCTTGTCATTACTCAGGGAGCTTCCTCTCTATGTCTTTTCTTCCTACCCATAAGACAGTGTTCCCACTGGCACCAGCCTTCCCCACTAACATGTATGCTTCCTTTACAGTAACTGGGTGTTACCTCTAGGGGCAGGAAGAGAGAAGCCAATCAAAAAAAGGTATACTGAAGTAGAAATAAACACACGCCTAATTTATTTAATATGGTCTCATAGGCTTTCTGCTAAATGGAGCCAGGATGTTTGGCCCAGAGAGATGTACAAAGAAAGGGACATTGCTACCACTCTCAAGGGGTGCTTTGTAATAAAGGAAGAAAACATCTTAGCCCAAGAGTATAAGGGAGGAGCATTAACATGATAGTTGTGATAAACTGACTATGGGAGAATCTCTTTGCAGAATTCAGCCCATGACTTATACCCTCTGCTTAGCACTAATGGCAGTCTTAGAGAGAAACTCTATCTGCTGACCAGAAGAAAAAAAAAAAGGCTGCACAAAAGGAATGCCACTTAAAACCCAATCCAGCAGCTCCCCATGTCAGAAATTTACACTGGAAAGTGGGAACAGCCTCTGGAGTGAGAAAACTGTGCAGGTGCTTCAGTGTAGCAAGAATATAGACCTGCTTAATAGGCCCATCTCTGAGCACAACAGCATGTATCAAAAACCTAGCAGAGATGCAAAATTAGATGAGTGGTCTTGGGGGAAATGAATTCATAAACACTAATATCTGCTGTCAGATCATCTACTGCATGCTGGTCACATTTTAAAAGCTGGTACATGTATGATAGTTTCTAAAGACATGATGTAGAGAATGAAGCCTAGATGATCTAAAGAAGTCTGTTCCCAAGTGCTTTGCTCTCCATGTCTCCCATCTTCACAGGGATGCACCTAAGCCGAGGCAGCCTGAAACTCAGTCTTTGGACCTTTGCTTTTCTTGCCTTGCCAGTGACACCAAAGATTCTTAATATACTCACTTGAGATGACCTGTGTTACTAGACACCATTAGAGTAAAAAATGAGATCTCATTAAAAGGCAAGCAATGTGTTTGCTACTATGATGCACGGATGAGACTTAGTTCCTCCTGCAGCATAACAAAACGGGACAATCTTTCATAAAAAGCCTTGAAAGCTTCCTCACTGCAGAACAATGAGAAGCCACTAAAATGGTTCTTCCTAGCCTCTTTCTGATGAGAGAGAGAGAGAGAGAGACAGACAAGAGAGAGAGAGAGAGAGAGAGAGAGAGAGAGAGAGAGAGAGCTTCCTCACTGCAGAACAGTGAGAAGTCACTAAAATGGTTCTTCCTAGCCTCTTTCTGATGAGGGAGAGAGAGAGAGAGAGAGAGAGAGAGAGAGAGAGAGAGAGAGAGAGAGAGAGAGAGAGAGAGAGAGAGAGAGAGAGAGAGAGAGAAGCTGTACCACCTCCCAGGGGCTTCAATGCAGTTGCTATGGCAACGCTATATCTGAGTCAGAACTATTAACAATCACCATGGCAACAAGTGTCTCACTTGCCATTTCCAGAAACTCAGTTGCATTTGGACCGGAATCATCACACCATGAAGAAAGGGGTGGGGCTTTTCTCTCACTAGGAAACAGGAATACTTTCTCCAAGCACCTTATGCAAAAAAAAAAAAAAAAAAAAAAAAAAGGAAATTAAAAAAAATGTTTTAAGTAAAATAAAATTGAAGTAATAAGAAGGAAATTGTGTTGTTATGAACCCATTAACATTTCTCTGTGGTTTTATTGTTTGTTGGAAATAATGGCAAAATGCTAATAATCAGCATGTGAATTTGTTTTAACCATAACTCCCAGTAAAATCTTTCATATATATGAACTGCCTTCCTGTTTTGTAAACATGAACAAGTACACATTGTACATGTCTTGTGTGGCTCACTCTTTTTCATATCTGCTTAATCTCCCTGCCCTCACCCTGTCAGACACCCTCTTGAATATTTAGCACAGTAGAATTCTTTAGAGATTTGTGGATCACACTTGTCAAGTTAGAAACAGAAGAAATCATGCTTATTTCTGGAAAGTCACCAAGATGGAGGGTGTGGTTCTCTGTGAGAAGAGGTCACAGTGGGACTTGGGGCTCTTCCTACTGCTCTGCTTTAGATACAGAATGCTAAGACAGTTGGAGCACACTGGAAAACTCAGGGTGTGACCTCCACGAATGACTGCACACCAGCAAAGAACCAACACTAGTTATCTCTTCCTTGACTCCTATTGGTTTCTGTTTGCTCCTTCCTGACCCTTCCTTCCAAGTTGTCCCAGGATGCATTTCACCCCTGATCTTCCTGGCCTCCTCATTTCTTGTCATGTCATATTCTTGAGGTTTTTGTCTTAGGGCCAAATGAGGTTGCCTGGTAGCTTTGAAGATAAGTTCCTATGCATTTTACCAATAAAAAGCTACAAGAATGAAACAAAGCAGATTTTCCTAAAACAAAAGCCAAACGAGATCAAAGCTCAGATTAACATCTTTTTTCTTTTCTCAGTACCTTGCTTATTAATAACAATAATTCTGTGTCTGAAACACTTTCTTCTGAGCTCACATGTGGGAGAACAAAGTTAGATTTCAGGTTTTTGTACAGAGAACATATGTTTCATAAGTTTACCAGTCATGTGAGAAGGGAAGGGGCCCCTTTTTACAGCCAACCCTAGGCTTCTCTATTATTCCTAGGCAGAATTCTCATAGAATACTAATGGATGGAAAATAGAGAAAAATGATAGTATCTCCTGAAGTCAGTATAAAAGGAAGCTCTGGGGAAAAGTGTGCTAGCCTATTGTTGAGAAGAAACCCCAAAGTCAATAGGGAGGCGAATGATAAAGACTCTTCATAGCTCAGTGAAAACTGTTGTTCTGAAAAAAGAAAATAAAAAGTTGCACTTTACAAGGAACCTACAAGTGTGTAAGGCTCCAACAGTCCTACCCCATTCTGAGATATACAAGAACATAGGTACTAAAATTTCTTTACAATGTCTTTGGGAATACTCGATTTTACAAAGTGGACTGCTAACTTTTAATAGATTTATTTTGCTTATTTTTATTTTCTTTATCTATTATTTATTGTGTGTGTGTGTGTGTGTGTGTGTGTGTGCGTGTTTGATGTGTGATATATATGTAAATAGTTGTCATAGAGAGAAAAGGGTGTTAGGTGTCCTGGAGCTGTATTATAGGTGGTTGTGAACCGCCCACCCTGGGGTCCTAGGAACTGAACTTGTGTCCTCTGCAATGGCAATGTATACTCAACTGCTAAAGCATCTCTCCATCACTCTTATTTGTTAACTCTTCAATAATTTTTCTCCATGTTATGGATGAAATCAAGCCAGTGCTGCTACGGAAGAGAAATTTGAAGGCCTGTGATATAGTATGGATGGACAGATTGAAGGGTTCATCTATTCAGTAGACAATGTCAAGGTCTTCAGGAATATTGTCCTCTGGTGAGCATTTGCCCAGCTGTTTGCCAGTGGGGAAGTATGTCATCAAAGCTCAAGCTTTAGAGCCAAGTCTTTTTCTTCTCCAAACTAACTTTGAGATGGTAAGTGACTTCATCACACTGCATGACGTTTTTGTTCTTCTATGAAACAGTGCTTGCAATATTTAACTCATGGGATTGTTTTTGCTGTGCAGTGAACTAGTATATTAAAAAGTACTTAAACATTGGGTGAAGGCAATGTGAATACATTATTGTTGCATTTTAATCAACTACTTGCTTTTGCTTCCTGCTTAGTTAGATATAAAATATCTTTTGTCTTGTAATATGCTTATTACAAGAAAGGGGATCTGGGAGGTTTGGGAGGCAGGAAAGGGGATGGGGAAATGATGTAATTATAGTCTCAAAATAGGAAATAATTTTTAAAACATTTTTACTAGCTTTATTTGTTCATCTTACTCAATGAACATTTATTTCTGAGAGGCAGAGATAAAATATAGGTCTTGTCCTATAGGAATTATAATTTTTAGAAATTAAAAAGACTAGCAGAGGGGGTCAGCAAGGTGGCTCAGTGGGTAAAAGGTGCTTGCTGACAACTCTGACAACCTGACTTTGATCTCCCTGACCAACATCTGACAAGATAGATGGAGAAGACCCTCACAAGTTGTCTTCTGATGTTCAAACATACATTGTGGCCTGCTTCTGCACACACAGGGAAACACACACACACACACACACACACACACACACACACACACACACACACACACAGAGAGAGAGAGAGAGAGAGAGAATAAATAAATAATTAAATTAAACTTTACAAGACTAGTGAGGAATGGAAAGCAATAAAATGAAGTTCGACTTCTAAAACTAAGAAGCAAAGTGCTTCTTCTCAGCTGGGTGAGGAGTCATGTGTTTGTTTTCTAGTGTGGACTGCTCTCCAGCACTACTTTGTAAATGTACCCAGAGGCTTTTGTACTCCATTTGTGAAGCTATAGTATAGCTTGTCCCAATACTGCCATTAAAATCGCCTGCTATACAGTCTGTGTTACTCTTAGCTATAAAAGTAAAAGTTCCCTATAGACTGGAACTTGGCAAACGGAGTTTGATTAAGTTGGCCTATTTTTATTTTGTCCTCAAAGGGAGGCAATGTGCCTTAGTGAATTAGGCTGTTCTGAAGTGGACAGAACTTCCCATTCCAACTGCAACATTAAGAGTTGTCTTCAGCAAGTTATTCCATTTTTCACAGTTGACAAAAAAAAAAAGTTTGAAGATAGTTCTGCCTCCTACAGTCCATTGTAATGAGGGTAGTCAGTATTAAATTGCAAAATGAACCCTAATCCCCTCATGTGCAGCCTCAGAATGGAAATCTGAGTATACCTGTTCCGTTCCCTTCTCATTCCACAGAGAAAGTGGATCCATATCACCTGCCTTGGCCATGTGCAAATCTACCTAGTAAGTGTCCTGGAAATTGAAGCTTCTGGGAAATGGTCTATTCTTAAGAGAACTTAGATATGTTTGGCCACAATGAAAGGACAAGTGGATGAGAAGTGTGCTCATTCACCAGGCTCCAGCACAGTTTGTTTTGTTGTTTGTGTAACCCCATTGATTTTTTCACAAATTGCCTCCTCACTGCAACATACAACTTGAGAAAAGAAATTGCTTTGTGATACTCTCTAACTTGAATTGCTGTGTTCAAAGCATCTTGAGGAAGACAAACAGATCGTTTATTTTCTCTTTGACAACCCCTGACACACACAACACACATACATACACACACAAACACACATTTTAATGTATACATGTAAATAACCTCTTAGTCTAAATTCACTTAGTTATCTCCCTGCAAAGTATTCCTTAGCATAGACCATCCTGTATAATATTGGTTGAACCCTGGCCTTAGGAAGTAGTGTCATCATCCAAGTCTAGCCGGGACTGTGAAACCTGGAAGCCAGTGTCTGAAAGTGTGTAGTAATTCTGAGGGATAGTCCCCTATGAAGTCCTCGTCTCTTGAGCTTGAAAATTTATCCTCTTTTTCATAGAACTTTCAAATCTGTTTGTCTGGCAACTTCTTCAAAAAGGTTATGGACTCTCTGTGGGCAGAAACTGTACCTTATGTTTGCCTCCCATGCTGATGCTAAGACAACATCCCAGCTAACAAATATTTTGATTTCAGAGTCTGTCGAGACAAATATATATAAAATACTCCCTGGCTGCTGTGGATAAAAAGCAAGGAAAATCATTTTCTTCAGGCAGGGTAGGTAGAGTTCCATTTGTAATCTTCCCAGTGAATATGGATAGTGAGTGGTTCTCCCTGGAATCAAGATACCATCCATAGTTTTGCCGTTATCTTATGGGTATTATTTAGGCCAGAAGGTAGAGATAATCCAAATACATCCTAATTAATCAACCTCTAACAAGATGCAGTAGGAAAAGGCTTTTAACATGAGCAGGCAAACACTTTCATAAAGTAACATCCCTAGGGTAAAAATAAGTTGAGTATTAGTTCACATTCAGATTGACATCACTGCTTCCAGGTATCAACTCAAGTGCAATGACACCCTCCACACTTACTGTATGTTCCTTCTCAGAATTTTAGACAAAACAAAACTGCATCAGTTAAAGACCATAGGTTGCTAGTAGCGTTAAAACCTTCATGGTTAGTCCAAGAACTCTACTTCTGGGAAGCAACACGTATAAGTAGGGCAAGCCAAAACCTAAGCTCCCAAAGATCTCAGTAGAATCTCAGTACATGGACTTCTGCTCTAATGAGTGGACTCTTGTCTTCCGGGGTGAGGATTAACTAAGTTTGGGGCACATGTTTATCACTTTAATAACCTGAGAAAGAGATAAAGAGGGTAGCAAAAAGATCCTCCACTACAACTCAATCTGCCACAGAATCTAAACATGGAACCAAAATTCAGCATCCACCAAGATCAAATTTAATGTAGGGGAAGGATCCACTCCTTCCTACCTCCCAAATATCTAGAAGCCTTACAAAATTGAGAAAAGGATGTATGGGTGCCTCACAAACAGTAGAAATTCTCTGTAGCCATCGCCCTTCTTTCTAATTTGCTGTTGAGGCATAATTAGATCTATTAGGTCTAAGCATGTTAGCCATTAATGGAGGGGGGATGGGAAATTATATGCCTGCTGTTTAGAACCTTGCTAACAAACACATCCCATCAGTTTGCCTAATTTTCCCAGTATACAGTACCTCTATCCATTTCTAAAATAAACTCTTCTGATTCTCCCCTACCTGTCTATAGCACAGCATGCTGTCCAGGTGCTCAGTTTAGCATCATTTTGTAACGCGGAGACTGCCTCTGCCTTGCAAAAGGACTGTAAATATAATGGCATTGGCAGCTTTAGTATTTCCTAAGCTTCACAAAGGAAGAAAGATTCTATAATTTTCACTAACACTCAGCTGGGCTGAAATAAGCAGCCACTGCAAATGGCTGTGCAAAGCTTATATTGTATACACTCCCACCAAGTTGCTGTCACCTCTCCATATGCATGTTGGTCATTAAGAGCCAAGCTTAGGATTTATGAAAATCAAGCCAATGCCTTTTCAGATCATGGTGCCTGGAAGTGAGCAAATGATGGCACTTGCCTGCTATTTACCAAGTCAGCAAGGTTGGTAGCTGTCATCCAAAAACGCATGCCGGGAAGCTAAGACAATACTTACATGCAGACTGTCCTCTCTAGAAAGAGTCTGCGTGTCCATGTCCTGCTTTTTTTCTGTCTAATATTTACACATTCTAATATGACAGTATAATGCATGTTTACTCTGATTACTAGGTCATTTTCACTTCCCAGCTATTTGCCTGATAATTGCTATACACTGTGCTTCTTACATTCTAAATGAGCAACATGCTAGTGCTGGTGGAAGTTATATGTGCCATTTCTATGCTACGCTGTGGAAAGAAGCTGGGCCCACAGGGTGGCAATAGCAAAGGCTGACTCTGTATTGAACGGATCATAAGCCACCATGTTTTCCTGCAGTTTCAGAAGTTGGAGCTGTATTTATGTATTTAAATTACAGAAATAGTGATTTTGTGTGATACACTAATGTTATTGGTTAGCCAACAAAGCAAGCTATCTATACTAATTGATTCTCTATGATAAATACACAATCTGAATAAAAGCCAAATGTTTCCTCTCTGCTGTGAATTTATAAGCCAAAACTTTGGTTGTCTTTCATCTGGCTTCAGATGTCTGTTCCAGCCACAGAAGTACACTGATACCCTTTAAGATGGAGCATTTCCTGTCTAGTAAAACCCTTTGACAAAAAAGCATTCCTCCTAAATTCCAATTTTAGATATGCCCAAACTGCAACTTTTCAGATCTAAGCATAAAAAGAAAGATAAAAGCTGAGGATATCTTGCTGATCTGTTTTCTGATGTTTGGGGTAAAGCCCAAGAACAATACTGGCAGGCCAGGGTGCATTTATCCACTCCTGTTATCAAGAGAGCACATGGTCAGGCTCACATTTTCAGAGCTATCTGGAATGGAGAAATGAGCCTATACCCTCTATAAGTAAAGCTTGCCCGCCATGTAAGCTTCACCTGGGGTAGCTCTTTACCACTAAGGTAGAAGCACTGTCCTATCCCGACAAAGAGACCAGAGACAAGCAGACAGGAGAGTAGGCAGAGCCAAGCATAGTATTCTAGTTTGCTCCAGGTTGGCTACAGAATGGATAATTAGTCCTAGTGCTTGCCCCATGGGTTTGCAATTTAAATTAGGCAGACATGGCTAGGAGTTAATTACAGGTGTTCCAGCAAAGCCAACAGGGAAGAATGGTACTTTCTGATTATGGATGTAGAAATGACTTAGTAGCAAGAAAAAAAATTAAGTTTTAAAATCATAGGAGAAAAGAAGAAAAAAATGTAATCATTTGCTTTGAAAGAGTACCATAAGTTTAAGGATAAGTATTATGTTCTGCATGCACTGTGTGAAGTTTAGAACATTAAAATCAAAGAATGCCACTACCAATAATATAAAAAAAAAGTCATTCTACAACACTCCTCTACGATTTTCTCTATCTTTTCATGCTTGTCACATCCAAATTTGTTCCACTGGAGTCCCTTACCTCAACATGGACATTAGTAGATCATATCTACCACTGTTCAATCTGCTTTAGACTCAAAAATTCCTAGTCGGTCCATTTGACCTTTTGCTTGCACTTGTTGGTAGTTGGTCTTTTGAAACATTAAGGAAAGAACCTGAGGTTGAATAACAATATCTTTTTCCCCTTTCTTAAAAGCTAAGGAAGATTAAACAATGCTGTGCATGTACAGAATAACGTCTGATATACCCAGCTCACTGGATTACTTCAAAAAACAAAGAGATTGTTGGAAAACGTGCTTAATCAATTGCAAAGCACAGAAACGTTGAGAGTTGAAACTCATTGACTTTTTCTGATCTTAGAACATTTTAAAAGTACCAAATTATACGAATAGCTCTAAGTAATAGCTAAAAGGCTCAATTTCTCATTCCCAGGCAGCCAACACCCAGGATAGCTCCCCACTAAAAAGGCAGCAGCACCTTCCGATCAAATGTTAATTTGGTTCTCTAAATCCAGAGACCACATGCAATTCCAGGATATCTACAGCCCAGATCCTTCCTATCTTCCTTTAAGGCCTGAATCTTCCCTGATAGAATGTACTTCAAATAATACCTATGCTGCTTTTCAGATGATTGGGGGGCTATTTGTCTCAGAATGCATGCAGGACTAGTAGTAAATTGAGGTGTCAATAAGATTGTCACTTGGATCTTTCTGGCCTTCCTTTAGTTCTCCTGCACTTGTGATCCTTTCTCAAAAGAATTCATATGAGACAGAGTATAATGTAAAAGATGAAATCTTATTATAGAGTTAAGCAGAGCACTGCCAATGTAGAGAGAAAATGACACCCAAAGAGACCACTGCATTGCACCCAATCTACAGTTTAGGCAGGTTTCAGACTATTGGTAAAGTCCTTGAATTGGATAGCTTTTCTGAAGGACATTTTTCTTGTCTAGGTGATTGACAAGCTAACTTGAATTAACTAACTCTTACAGAAATGTACCTTGTTCTATCCTTAGTTTTGTTTTTAACCTCTTGCTGTACAGAAATCATGTAAGGCTTAAGGATCCTATAGTCAAATTTAGATAGTTACCAATTCATGACATTTCAAGAAGTTCAAGTTGTCACGTCACCTCTTAGAGCAAAAATTATGGTTGAGGTTCTATTCATATGACCAGTCTTTAGAGTATTAGAGCCCTGCAGTTCCAGTTCTTGGCTTAATAAACTGTTGATTATGAGAGACAGGTCCATCCCTATTGTCCTTTAAGCCTGCTAGTTGTCTAACTAGACAGCTAGCAAAATCACCACCCATGCACCCTTGTAAAAACATAAGTATTCACAGTATTATGGTTTAACTATGAAGAGTCCTCCCCAAAGATTCAAGAATTGAAGGCTTGGTATCCAGGAAAGTAATGTTTAGAAGTGAGCCTTTTGGAAACTGATTGTTTCATGTGTTAACAGATTCATCCTTTGATGGACTCTTAATCTGCTGATATTATTAAGAGGTAGCAGAAACTTTAGGAGTGTGCTGCCTAGTTTTTACATCAACTTGACACAGGCTAGAGCCATTTTGGAAGAGATATCAAGTAAGAAAATGCCTCACTAGATTGCCCTGTAGGACTTTTTTTGTTTAGTGATTGATGTGAGAGGTCCCAGTCCTTTGTGGGTGGTGCCTTCCCTAGATAGGTAATACCAGGATTGTATAAGAAGGCAGGCTGAGCAAACCATTGAGATAAATCTAACAAGCAGCATTCCTCCACAGCTCCCATGCTTCCATTTCAGTTCCTGGCTTCAGGTTCTTGCCTTGAGTTCCTGTCCTGACTTATCAATGATAGTCTGTGACCTGAGATTTGCAAGCAAACTCTAGGTCACTGGGGACTACTTTTAGAATATATCTTGGCCCTTGCCCCTTCCCAATTAGTCTCTCTCTTTCTCTCTTTCCCCGACATGAGGTGAGTTCTTTGCTCTACCATGCTCTCTGTTTATTTTGTTTTGTTTTTCCTCACCACAAGTTCAAGAGCAATGGATCCACAGGAGCATGAATTGAAAGCAGGCACCAAAATAAATTGTTCCACCATCAAGTTGACTTTGTCAGGTTTCAGGTGTTTATGATAGCAATGGTTAACTTACTAACACACATTGAATAAAATAATTTGAATTTCTGATAGGCCCTGACCTTGGTGACATGCTGGTATCTTTCTCCAGGTCCCTCTGGTCTAGATCTGCTATCTAATTGCTCTATCAGCTGGCTCTATCAGAGTTATAGGTAGTAGATAATGTTCCTAGATTTGATATTAAGACTTTTATCAGCCCGTGTGTGTGGCTGAGCAGAGTTTTCAACCTTTCCTGTAAACTCAGCATTTAATCATCAAATTAGGCAAAATAATATTGCAATTAATGAGAAAGTGTCTTATATATTGAGCCAAAGGAAATATTTTGTCTCTTGGCTTCCATTATCACATAGCCGCATCTGTAATGTCATGTGTTTGTTCATGTACATTTCCACAACATAACTAGGAGGTAATTTTGGAATGGATGCCACAGCACATGAAAGAGTAGAACAAATATCAAAAACTCAGGGATTTTGCCGATCAATTATGCAAGTTCATGAACATGAAGGTGTGATTATTAGCATTCACAACTATTATTTTCCTAAACTCCCTTAACCTTGTACCTCCTGATAATAAAATCACAAGATGGTATTCAGCTGCCCATCAATGCAAGGCCCATCATAAACTCCTGGCTCCCTTCCAGTGTCTTAATTCTGAATTCTTGGCTTCACTTGCCACACGTGTCTCTATCAGACTTTCTTGTCAAAATGAAGAATTTTAAAATAGTGGAAGTAGACTATGAAAGATTGATAATTATGCAGAGTCCAAGGTCGACTGTGGCAGGGAGCCAGCTCAGGATGAGCTCTTCTGAACACTTCTGCCTTTCTTGAGTAGCGGAAAGGGTTCAATCACATTCATCAAAGATTAAAGTGCTTTGAGCTGCCCCTCCAGAGCACTTGGAACAAGCTGTAGCCTTTTTCTGTCTCATCCAGAAGCAGCTTAAGCTGTTCCATCCATCTATTAATTTTCTACATCTGGTACAGTTTTTCCAACTTTCCACCAGAGCTTCCTTTTAAGAACCAATAGTTGTTTGGAGACTTCCATTTCTCTTTCTCCAAAGAAACTTGGGCAGGTTTTATGGGCACCAGGAGAGGGGAGATGATAGAGTTGAAATATTTTCAACTTGCTCTGAGCCATGTATGGATAGAAATTGTTCTTAAAATGAAATACAAGGAGCTGTGAGAGCAAACCAAAAGAAAGAATGGGTCTGGATCCAGTTCAGCTCAAGCACTGATTGACTGCCTACAATATGCTATCATGGGGTTAGCAGGCTTGAAAGTAGAAGGCCTGCAATGAGGAGAGGAATTAGAGCTCCACCATCTATTGTTCTTGCTGGTACCTAGTCTATCTGCTGACCCTTACCTCCTGAATTTCAGCAAATGTTTATGGGGATGTTTTGCCTTCACAATGTCCTTTTCTCTACCCCAGGTAATAAAACACTGATTTTCCTTGGAAGCATTCTTCCTTACTGCTAACCCCCCACATTCAGATAAAACTGGTTCCCTCACTAGCTATAAGGAAAGGCCCAGGCCTTAGCCTGAGGTAATCAGAGCACAGCCTTTTCTGGCTACAGTGAGTAGGTAAGGGAAAAGCACAAGCAGATATTAAAAACAATCTATGCTAGTCTAAATGTTTTCTAGAGCAACCAGAGCTTTTGAAGCTATAAAATAATGGCCTGGACAGATAGGCAAGTGTATTAGCAATAAAAGACTCAATGTAGATCAAATTATAAAAAACAAAACCGACCTTAAAGACATTGGTTGAGTCCTTAGATTGGCTTTTCCCAAAGCCATTTCTTTCAGTATACTTTGTTGATTGAACCAATAATACCCTGTTTTTGTTTAGTTTGAACTAAATTTATATTTACTGAATACAAAGATTCCCAACAAACTTATTTAATAAATAGGGCAATTGGAGTCAGCCTAAAGGATACTTTCTTGCCTTTAAAGAAATATATCATTACGAAATCATATTTATGAGTGTACATATAATTTTACACATAATTTACCTTAATATGTCTTACCAATAGGAAAGAACCCTCAAAGAGAGAATGTGTAGGCTCATCTGGTAACTTAAAATGAAGGAAAAACTGCTGATCATTCATGAACAGGAGGGTGTGCTTATTAGCATTCACAATTTTTTTTTCAGCTCCCTTTATCTTGTGCCTCCTGATAAAAATGAACACAAGAGTGTACTCAGTTGTCTTCAATTATAAACAGTAAAATATTAATCCAATTCTAAAATAACACAGCAATTCATTTTAGTGTGTCTAACAGATGTGGAGACACTATAAATCTCCTATGGTAGCAGCATGAAAGTCACAATCTCAATACATCTGCTTCTTATAAGAGTGCTGACTGTGGGTGGTCATTATGTGTAATTGGATGTTCTGTTGTTGTGTTTTGTTGTTTTTGTTTGTTTTTACTCTTTGGGGCCCACTCCTTCAGCTCCTAAATAAATACATGAAGACTTATTCTTACTTATGAATGCCCAGACTTAGCTTGGCTTATTTCTAGCCAGCTTTTCTTAATTTAAATTAACCTGTCTACCATTTGCCTCTGGGCTTTTACCCTTCTCTCTTCTATATACCTTTATTTCCTTTTTACTCTATGGCTGGTTGTGTGGCAGGGTGGCTCTCCCCTGGTGTCATCCTTTCTCTCAACTTTCTCATTCCTCTTCCTTCTATTCTTCCTCTCTATGTATTCTTTCTGCATGCCAGCCCTATCTATTCTTTTTCTTGCATAGCTATTGGCTGTTCAGCTCTTTATTAGCTGAACTAGGTGCTTTAGGCAGGCAAAATAACACGGAGTTAAACAAAAGAATGAAATGCATCCTTGCATTATTAAACAAATATTCTACAGCATAAACTAATGTAACTGATAATCCACAACAACAAAGCTAAGAGTTTAATATGTCAAACATTTCACTAAAACTGTACAACACCCTATTATAAACTTTATTAAGAGTAGGCAAACTAAGCTCCCTGAACAGCAGCTCAACAAAGAGCAACTAGAAACAGAGGTTTGGATTTTCAATCATGTCCACGTAATTCTAAAACCTATGACCTCAAACACTGTGTCAAATCTTAGCTCATTCCCATCTTCCCATCCCTTACCCACCACCATGGTTGCCAACAGAACACAAGAAGATATTCAGCCAATTAACTCAAAACAGAATTCTGAGGTACTCATCTGCCTAACTCTACATTGCTGGCTTTGTTCACTTTGGTGTGAGGATTCCCCAATCTCCAAGCATTAATGATTCAATCCATCTCAGGAACCAATTACCTGGGGAGACTAAGCATCTGTGTGGAGAATGGAAAAGAGTGTGCAATGAGTCTTGAAACCTTATGTAACTGGCATATCCTAATACAGCAGACTCATTGTGATCCTGTTTAAACCAAACCCAACTCTAAAACTGGTGCCAAATTCTTCTTAGTGAAATATCTCACAAATGCAGTAGCCATATAGTTACTAAATTCTTATGTTTCCTCCTGAAAGATTACATCATAGAGCTTCTAACCCTACCACAACAACCTTTTGTACTACCTGCTATCCTTTGATCTTCCTACCCACCTTCTCTGCCTCTGCTTTCTCTGCTCTGATTGCTCCTTGAGACAAACTTGAAAGACTCTTTCTATCCCATTATTTACCAGACTGAAATCCCATGGTCCAAACAAAATGCATCTATTCTCATTATTTACTGAAACAGTTTAAGGAGATTTAGTGTGGTCTCCATGGTGTGTGTTGGCCTCTGCCTGTTTTTTACTTGCCTTACCACTTTTCATGTACATTTATTCAAAAGTGCTCAGATTTCTAGCCCCTAAATCCAGCTTGCTTTCTCAACTCCATGGTCCAGTCTGCATTGTTTACTCTGCATGAGATGCATTTCCCCCTTTCTCCACCCACAGTGTTCCTATTACAACCTGAAAGAGCCAGATTATATCCCATTTGTTCTGAAATAAAAACAAAACTTTGCTCCTCCTCTCAGCACTAAGGAGCTTACTAACATCATGCTTTTCATGATGTTTAACCTATATTACCTTCTACAGTTATGAGTGGGTGTTTCTTCCTTCCCACTGGGTAGTAAGCTTGTAAGAGTAGGACTTTCAAATTAGACTTTAGTACTCCATGCAAGTGCCTGGCCTTCTGCCTTGGCTAGAAGGGATATTGACCCAATAGATGAAATATATGTTATGCGTGAAACACTGTTCATTCTGAATATAAGAATTTTTGCCCTTTAGTTGTCTTACTCTTGTGAAGTCCCTCCTACATTGAACATCTCATAAGATAAAGTAGAAAAATAGAACGTGTCTTCCAAAGTAGAGTCGCAAAAGACACTACAGTACTTTAGTTCTATGCAATAATTTTCATGGTGGGAAACCAAGACTTCTTGCCAACATCTAGCCTGATTGGTCTATTACATGAAAAAGATATCTCAAAAGTGGATCCTTCCATACAAACCTAGATTTTAAATAATATCAGCTTCAAATGACTTCTTAACTACAGCCTCCTGAGAGACCCTGACCCAAAATTACCTGGTTGGAATAATGAGATAAAGTGTATCTATTGTAATTTTAAGACCCTAAATTTTAAGGTGATATGTTAGATAGCAATAGATAATACATAAAGAGTCCATTGGTGGTGTTATAAACACAAGCTCAAGAAAATCTAAAATCTTACACTGGTTTTAAGGAGAAATTTAAAATAGGAAAGGGAAGTAATAAGAAGGAAAAAATAAAGAATCCATCAGAAATTTAAATGCTTAAGTTATAAACTGAAATTTTTTTCATTGTTAACAAATTACTATGAGGTTAGTTTAGGTTTCTGATTCTCTGTGGATATTTTTGATCTTTGAACCATTATACCTAATTCACAATTTTATATCTAGTTCATAATTTCAATGATCAAGCAAGCATAACATCAATAAATATCATTTGTTTTGCATTGTTACATTCCAGAAATGATCCTAAGATATTTCTGACATCCCTAGAATGTAGACATTCCTATTATTCTCATTCTATTAAAGAGAACACTGAGTCCCACAGACATGAAGTAACATGCTTGCTGGTTCAGAGGAAGAATTAGGCAGTTAGTTGCACATACAAACAGATTTATAGAGCAAATTGAGTCAGGATGCTGTAGGAGATATAATGCTTCCTATAAGAACAGATATGTACACAGCACTTCATAGAAGACAATAAAAGGACTAAAAGTATGTTTATTAAAAATTAGTCATTATTTTTAACTCACATGGTTACAATCTGGTCTTATCCTGTATTTTTTGGTACGTAAAACTGTGAAACAAAGCTGAGAGGCTACCTCATTCTGAACACCCTCTAGAAACTCTTGAGTGTATTTGTCTCCAGACTAGAGAGATTTGAAGATCCTAGATCCAGATTATAGCTGTTGATTTTCTAAATACAATAAAATTCATGGGCTGGAGAGATGGCTTACAACAAAAAATATAAAATCCATGTACTCCTTTGTTGCAATCTAGAAGGAATGTGGTCAATTAAATAACTACAAACTGAAGGAGACATTTATTCAGCCTGTCTTTAAAATAAATAAATAAATAAATAAATATTGTTCATTGCTCTGAGGGGACTATAATATCTGTAAGACCTGCCTTAAGAAGCTCACAAATTTCTTACCTACCCTCCTTACATGTTTGCTCTTTTTTTTAAAAAAAAATTTACCTGATAATTGTTCTTCTTTTTTAAGTATTTATTTATTTATTATTTTATATATCGATCCCAGTTCCCTCTCCCTCCCATGCCCCCCAACCACCCTTCTATCCCATCCCCCCTTCCTGCCTACTCCAGACCCATGGTCTTAGTTACAAGGCCTGGGCAGTCTAAGGGACCTCTGACAGTGGAACCAGGATGTATCCCTGATGCACAAAAGGACTTTGGGAGCACATTCCCCATGGAAGAATACTCCCTTAACCTAGAGGCAGGAGGGAGGGCCTAGTCCCTACTCCAAATGACTTGACAGATTTTGTTGATCCCTCCTGGAAGGCATGTTTGCTCTTTTAAGATGTCTGGTGTAGTTACCTCACCACACCTTTCCTCTCCACAAACACATCCATACAAACACAAGCATGCAATGCAGTGTTTTGGATTACTCCTGGTACAGAGGGAGCAATACTTCATGATGCTAAGTGCCATAGGAATGTAGCAGGGTGCCAGCTTCCCCATATCCTTGCCAGCACTAGGTCTTTTAATTCTGTAGTTTCTGCTAACTGATTTATTAGGGGGAAAATATATCTTCTGTTGTTTTAATTTTATTTCCCTACTAATAAGGCAATATGTGTTTACAAATGTTTATAGAACACATAGATTTTTTTCTCACAATTCTATTTTGCATCTTTCTTTTAGGATCTTTTCTTATCAATATGTAGAATCATGAAGGAGTCTCCTTAATGTAATAAATAGCACATCAGACATATAATATACAGAATCAGATTTTATTTACATTTCTGGTTATAAATGATAGTTTCCCATAAATCCATTTGGCTCTTTTTCTTTGTATCCTTTATTGTTTCTGAGTTTGATTTCTGAAGGGGAGGTTCTTGCAATCCCAAAATTATATACTATTGTTCCAAATTTTCTTTTCTTTCTTTCTTTCTTCCTTTTTTTATTTGAGGGGTTAGTATTTAGCTGTCATTTACACTTTAGTGTGTTAGCCATTGTATTAGTCAGAGTCAACTGTTGTATTAGTCAGAGTTCACTAGAATAATGGAATTTATAGAATGAATCTCTCCTCATATACATAGAAAGAGGATTTGTTAGAATTACTTATATGCTGTGGTCCAGCTAATCCAACAATGACTATCTGTTAATGGATGTTTAGTGAACAAGGCTGAATGTCTCAGATAGTCTCTAGTATATGCTTAAATTCCAAAGAAGTAGAGTCTAATATGATGAAAATGTTGTTCTATTACTTTCTAGTTTTCAATTTGGAGATGAGAAATTGTATGCTTTTTTTAATTTCTTTTTTAATGAACTGAAAAGTCATATATTTGTTGAAAAGGGTGGGTTATATTATTTGCTTTTCAAATATACTACCTGAAATCTTGAATAGTTTTATTTTTGTTGTTGTAACTTAGTAATACTATCACAGAGTTGGAGAAATGACTTGGGTATATTAAAGGTCCTCAGTTCAGCATTGAAAATAAAAATCTCCAGTCCAGGGAAGGAAAAAGTCTGCAAAGCCTGCCTGCCACATTTTAGATCTATGGCTACTTTTGTTTATCTTGGATTTCAATAATCCTCTTCAGTTTATACACTTTTAAAAACCTATGGAGCCAATAGAGTTATCAACATGGCCAAAGTGTTTGAAGTATTAACATGAGGACCAAGTTTGGATTCCCAAGAGCAATGTAAATGCCAAATAGTCTGCTTTTGCAGATCTAACTAGAAAGAAGGCTAGCTAACTAGTGGAACCAGTGAGTTCTGGCTTCAATTAGGGACCTTGCCTCAATACATAGTGTAGAGAGCAACCAAGCAAAACATCTGACATCAACCTCTGACCTCCACATGCATGTGCACATATGTATAACCACACATGTGCAAAGAAAAGCACACACTCAAGAAAAAAAATCTAGTATTGTTTGAATCTTCAATTTTTCCTAAGCCTCTTCTCCTTTCCCTCCTTTCTCTGTCTCCTTACCTAGACATCGTATATCTCCTGGTTGTTTACAGCTGTTCTGCTAGATCTCCCACATCGCAAATTCACTTTCAGAAAGTAGCCATCTCTAATTTTACTTTTTGTTTGTCTGCCTGCAACATTTTTTAATGTTTTAAATCTGAAAGTTACTCTGTGATGTTGCCACATCTCTGAGCATTTTGCTCTCTTCTTCCTAGAACCTCTTTGAACTGTTTCTCTCCCTCAGTGGAAATTATTGATAATGGATACTTGCCTAAGAAGTCTCTCTGTGAGTGTTTTGACATGGGGTGACTTTTGTTTGTTCTTGAGTGTGTTCTACACCTTGACCTCCCTATATGTTAAGTTGCCCAAGTCTTTCATCTGGGGACAGAGCAAAAAGGGAAAGTAAAGAGTCAAGGGAAAGTAAATACCAACTTACTATATATTGTTTTAGAGGTATCTATGATGGCACATTTTGTTTTCAAAAAGAAGTATGTTGTTCAGTCATTTTGATATTTAAAAGCATTTTATAATACTGAGAATTTAGAAGGTTTAAAGACTGTAAAGGTTGAATTTTTAAATGGAGGTATATTTAGCATCTTGATATGAGTCAGAAACAGGTAGAAAGTACAGTTGAGTCACTGTAGCTGATGTCATGAATTAATGCCACTTGTTTAGGATATTGCTCACAGTTTTAAACATCTAAAATATTATAGCAAAATGAAAAGAAAAATGTTAAAAGCAAGGTGATGCCATGAAAGGGGATTACAATCCTTTATCTTCACAGTATGGGTTGGAAGGAGAATTTTATGTTCTTTATGGAAGAAGCCTCTAATAACCATTGATGAATTGGGTTCTGAGGATAAAGACAGCAATGAAGAAAAATGTAATTCTTCAACTTGGAAAAATGTCCCAGTTTTTGCCTTAGAGGATATCCCAGTCTGGCTGTGGTCTGTGAGGTCATGCCATTTCCAACAGTCAGCAATATACCTTATCACCCATTATGCTAAAAAACCAATTATGGTAAATATTATTGCCTGGAGGGGCCTTCTGAGTGACTGGGGGAAGATCAATGCAATAACCTCGAACCTTAATATCAATATTTATCACAATTTTCAAAAGCAATCTATTATTAAAAATTGTCTTTCAAAACATAGAATAAACAGTTAACATTTATAACACCATTCATATTTTGATCCTTTAGTGAAAAGCAGTTGAAAAACATAGGACACGTAATAAAATATAAATACCAAAGATATACTAAAATAATAGTCCAAGGAAAATATGAGGCTCTTATCAGATCAATCCAAAGAGACTTATTTAGCTGACTACAGCCTTTAATATAATTATCAATCAGATGTGCTGGATATCCAGTGCTTCTATTTCCCACACACTTCAAAAAGCTACATGTTTCTGCAATTGATATAAATAATGAATTGTCCTTTGTACAAAGATGAACCTTTATTGTTCTATCAAGATAGAAGCCAAATGGCAAACTGTACCCCCAGGCACAAAAGGGCTGTGATCAGGAGATATGAGATTTAAAATGAAATTAATGTTGTAAAATAGCAAAGAAAATATTGAAATATGTACTGAGAAAATAATATCTAAATAACAGCATTGATAAGAGATCTGTCCAAAAATAATGAGCTATTTGAAATAAATGCAGCATTTACCACAGGCAGCATTTCTTCAACAGAAATGGAAAGTCTTGGTCCTGTCAGGGCAACAACCTTGATAGTGAAAGAACTCAGTTTGATTTCACATTTTGGTAATGACATTGTTGTGAAAAACTGGACCACACGCTGTGTCTTAGTTACTTTTCTATTGCCATGATGAAACACCATAACCAGGGCAACTTATAAAGGAAAATACTTTGTTTTTGTTTTTTCGAGACAGAGTTTCTGGTCTGAAACTCACAGAGATCCGCCTGCCTCTGCTTCCTGAGTGCTGGGACTAAAGGTATGCTCCACCACCCCTGGCCAAAGGGAAATACTTAAATTGGGGCTTGCTTACAGTTTCAGAGGAATAGTCCATAATCAACATTGTGGGGAGCATGGCAGCTGGCAGGCAGGCATGGTGCTAGAATTATAACTGATGTCTTACATGTTGAGACAACAACCACTGGAGTGGGTGGGGGTGTGGACTGGGCAGAGAGAGGAACTGACCTGGGCTCTTGAAACTTCAAATTTTACCCCCAGTGACCTCCTCCAATACCTCCTGATCTTCCCAAACAGTTCCACAAACTGCCAAACAGCACTTAGATATATGAATCTATGGGAGCCATTTTCATTCAAGCTTGCAGACACTGTGTTTAGGTCACAAGGCCCCAAATATTTCCCATCCCAGGATGCTATTGAGAATTGATCAATCCCTGAATCATTATCACAAGAAAGCCTGGGCAAAGCTATAAACCTGAGGGCTTCAATAGCAGATTTCTTTATGAGAGTGTTGAACAAGAACACTACTGCATGCTTTTTCTGTGCCCTCAAATAGAAGACAGGCTGAGCACGTGAAAGAGCACACTGGCCCACAATTCCAGGGATTGAATGTCTCAAAGAAATTAGTAGTAGATTTCTGGTTCCTTTTCAGACATTATCATTCCCAATAATTTAAAGATTTATAAATATGTATTCCCTCAACCACCTTATTTAGGTGCTGAGGTAATACAAGTCTCTTGTATTCAGTCTCTCTTCTTTGAATGGTGTTTGAGGTTAAAGGTGTAATACACAAATCCAGGTTTTAAGTGAGAAATGAAAATAAAGCAGATGGCCTTTCAACCTAATTTTAAATCATTCAATATGTTCATGCTGCTGCTGTCGTTTAAGTAAAAGATTGCAGAGTATTTCCAAACAAGAGTTCTTGCTTGAATGCCATATTCAACCTGTTGATACAAGAAGTTCAGACTAAACTGGCAGTGTATTAGCCAATACAAAATTTCTAAGACATATGGGTCAAATCTAATATTGCCATAGCATTGACACTTGTGAGCACATATTAAGTAGTTCCTACCTAAATGAGATCTCCAAGTTTTCTGAACTTTTGCTGGAAATACATACTACCAAGATGTGATTTCAGATAAGGCCATAGACCTCTAAAAATCATTTCAGGATTGAGATTAAAAGCAGCAAGGTCTCAGGAGATCTTTTTCAGTACCAATATCAGGATTTACTCCACACACATTTACAGATTCAGCAATCTCTGTGGGCTGAAGATGATTGCCAATGACTTTGTGAAATCAAGATCATGCCTCAAGTCTTGCCATTGACCTCTGATCTCTTGAGGGTTAGTAAAGCCTTCAATTTTGCATCACAATTTGTTTGAAACTGAAACCATTGTGATGAATTCTATATATCCTAAAATTATACAAATTGTGAGAAAGCTTTCCAGGCACTGGAGAGACTCACAAACCAATGACAGTACCAACCAAACATCCTTCTCTAGTACAGAGTTGCTGACCTCTTTCTGGTTCCATCCTCTGTACTAGTTTTTAAAATCAGATCGCTATTCAAAATCTCTATCACTGAAGAACCAGTTTTGATATACATTACTGCAGAGTCCTCAGGTGAGAAGCCACTGTCTATTCCACATATGTGGATAAATTCTAGTAGCAACTTTTTTTCTTTACTGAAACCCATGATGCATCTAAACTTTCTTGGGTAAAGAATAATATTTACTTTGTCCTGATCCTAGAAACCCAATGTTACTTGCTTTTGCTGGTTTCTTGCTTGATTGAAGACTTCTGAATTGAACTCACAGAATGCCTGCCTTCAAAGTTTGGATAGATCAATGGATGCCAGAATTTTTGTCTTCTACATTTTTCATTTCTGCCTAGCAGCCTCTCATATTCACATTCCAAAATTTTCAACTTTCCTCTTTGCTCAATTTCCAAGTCCATGGCAATTTCTTATTTTCCACTGTTGTTGTTGTTATTATTATTACTACTACTACTACTACTACTACTACTACTACTACTACTACTACTGCTACTACTACTATTACTAGTGGAGGTGGGCACTCATTGACCATGTAAATGACACAGCATATATGTGAAAGTCAGAGGACAACTTTGTGGAATTGATTCTTTATTTCCACCTGTAGGTGGACTCCAGGGTTGAGATTCCAGTCATGGGACTTGCTTTTACCCCTGAGCCATCTTGCAGGCAGGCCCCTTCGCTAGAAATTCTGTTCATGAAGTTCTGGCTTCTTTAGCCCCCTATAAGGATATGCATAGCCCTTCTACACATTCTGAAAGAGAGTTTTGGTGTGAGATTTTTATAGCATTCTCTTAGGAGACTCCAAGGGAAAAATTCTGCCTATTCCCATATCACTTTCCTGTGTAGGTGCATCTCCTCCAGAAACAACACAGGCATGTATATCTTCCTCTCCTCCTCAAGGGAGAGTGACTCATTGAGGCTTTAAAGGTCCTTGCACTGTACTAGTCCTCTGTTGTCTCTCAGCACCCTCTGGGCTCATAGATCTCTTAAGGCTTGGAAAAAGGTTTAGTAGATGAATTCTAATTGTCTCTCCCTTTCTTCCAAAGTAATCAATAGTTTCACCAAAGTAAACAGTTTCCTGAAGACCTTTTCAATCCCTCACTGCAGTTAAAAGCATTCATATCAGTGCCTAATTAGTGAGATGTGAAAGGAAATGATGTGTGTTTCTTCCACATCTTATTTGTGAAACAATTTGGTACATGATGCTCTAACTCCTTTTCCTCTTCCCTTTCTCACTGGTTGCCTAGGAGATGGAGAAAAATGAAACTGCTCTCTTTTGAACCCAGATGAAAGCCTGAGGTTGAGATTGACAAAATTATCTGCCACAATGCATAGTTATGAAAGAGAAAAGGGGAGAGAGAAAGAACAAAACAGATAGATAGGCAGAGACTATGTTATTCAATCCACTAGATTTCAGGCTCTATTCTTGACTTTTACTTGGACTATCATTCACATATACTATTCAAATCTTAGTAGGATTCACTAAGACAAATAGCTTTAATGTCCTCTATGGTCAATCAAAACAAAAAGGACATTGCTTATGGTGGCTTTGCTCCCAATTCTGCATTTCATGCTTAAGAACATTCTGATACTTTATACCTGATCTAACTCAGTATCCTAAGGCAGCAGAAATTTCCAGCAATTTTTTTTTAGTAGATGACTTTATCTAAAGGGAGAAATGACTATGTCTCCCTTCAAAGGATTGAAGGCATGACCCCCAGTCAAATATATTCCAAACAAAATCTGAAAAAAGGAATTTTCTGAGAAGTTATGAAAGTAAATTATCTCATCCAACCACTTCTAAATTGATATTTTGTTTAAGCCATCTTCAAATTCTTCTTTTCTTTTGAAGGACCAGAGAGTCAGACACAACTTGATCTTAGAGAATCGTCATTTCTTACAGGTTCTATGAGTATCACCACTGACTTCTCTTCCAAGTAGCAGATTACCCCCACCTGCACAGCACATCGTGCCTCATATCTGTGATCCTGGACCTTGATCTTTTGGGGGTTGATAAAGTCTTTGGAATAAAGTCTTTGGAATTAAGTCTTTTTTCATTCTTCTCACCAGACTGAATGTTAAGGTTGACCGCCAAAGGGAGCTATGCTTCAGTGTCACTCTGTCCATCTGTTAAGGGATGCTATTTCTGCCAGGTACATAAAAGGCTTTACCTTTGTCCACATGGGTATTGGAAACATCAAACACATACAAGCAATTTCATATTTACTTTTTTCCCTGTTTATTTTCTTCCCAAAGATTCTATACCACTATATCACATCAAATAAATCATTCTCCAAAAGGACCCAAAATAACAGATAGCTAGTCTCTTCTGCAAAGGGAAAACAAAAGTATGAGGAGAAATTTACAGCAATTGTGATTCAAAGGTTCTTATAATGACAGCTCTTTCAACACATGGAGACACTCTTCTGGAACATTATAGACAATTCTAGGAGCCACTTCAAAAATAGCCAATCAAGGCTGAATAGATCTTCCTCATTGTCATGACTACCAGGTAACACTACTGTTAACCATAGTGTAAATCTCAATCTCACCATATTTGAAATAATAATCAGAGATACATAGAAATTCTCCACCAAGTAGGTTACAAAATGTAAGAAATAAAATGTAACATTTTGCATTCACATCTCAACATCTGCTTCCTAAACCTAAAGATTCCCTCTAGGAACATGTTAGCTTTATTTTATCTTGCTTACCAACTGACTTAGTGTCTCCTAATAACCTGGGATTTAGTATATGCCATTCTACACATTATTCCATTTTATTTATTTATTTATTTAGGATTATTTTTTCTTTTCTTTTCTTTTTTTTTTTTTTTGAGACAGGATTTCTCTGTATTGCTTTGGAGCCTGTCCTAGAACTCCCTCTGTAGACTAGGCTGGCTTCGAACTCACAGAGATCTGCCTGCCTCTGCCTCCCGAGTGCTGAGATTAAAGACATGTGCTACCAATGCCCAAAAAAGTCACCCATCTTATTTCCTCATAAGCATCTGTATTGTGCAAGCCGTATCCTATAGACTGAAATGCATCTTTCTGTTTCTGTGATGTTCAAACTATGCCAATCACAACCAATCCACATTGATTCTAATATGTTTCACAATCTGTCCTCCATATGCCATTTTACTAAATATGCACAGTCAATGGAAGAATAAATGGCATTTTTAAGATAAAGTACAGAGTAACAACAAGCATTGTTCTTGGGTTGCTTGTGTTGTGAATGACACAAGAAACAGATAAGCTAATAGTCCACAGAATGTCAAAACACACTAGGATCATACTGAAGAGACACAATCGTGATTCAGTTTGGTATGCCTCCTGGATTGCTGTAACACAGTAAACCTTTGGGAAGGCACTTTGACCTATTTGATGTACAGTCTATACTGACTCAATTTCCCCACCTCAATCATTGTAATGAAATGTCCTCCATGAACTAGAGATTTTGGAAACTGTACCTGAACACCAGTATATATTGTTGGACTCAGTTTATAGTCTCTCTTCAAGTCAACTGACAAATATTTAACCCCATAAAGCAGATAGAAGCCTATATATTGGCACCCACACTTATAAATGCACAGGCTTTTTATATTATTTATCTAAGCAGTAATTGTTGAGCATTAACTGTACCTTCTTCCTCTCCCTTCCATCTAAGTAGCATAATCTGTTAGGGTCTGCAATGCTATACTCATTTAGCAATATCAGAATACTATCAGAAGCTACACAATGTAGTTTTTGTTTGTTTGTTTAGCTTCTTTTTATTTCAGGGGTGTCTGCACAGCTCACTAGATGACACTGGGAGAGAAAAAGAAACAGCAAAATCCTTTGAACTGTCCTTGTAGCTGAGTTTATGTATTATAAAAACTAATGATCTTAAGAATATGTATTTTCATACATTATGATGTCACTGTACTCTGTTGTGTAGCAAGCTAGGTAGACTGGAATACAAAGTGCTTCCGGTGGGAGATGGAGAAACAGACAGAAGAATGTCTTCCTGCTTTCAAATAAGCTAGTCAAATAGCTCTGTCTGAAAGGCAGCCTGTGTCAGTGTGAAATAATCTTGCCCTTTCCCTGGCTTCTCCAGGGAAATGAGTCACACCTGGTCGCTGCCTTTCATAGGGTGTTTGATGTTCTAAATTCTCATCGGCACAGCACAGCTAGGATGATGTCAGCACAGCTGACATTGTTAGATCCCTGTGCTGCTTACATCAACTCCCTGTCGCTTGGGCATCAGATGTGTGTGAAGGATGGGAGCAGGGGGATCATCTTCTTAGCAAGGAGTGCCATTGAATCCCACATCTCTGGCATCCCGAGAAGACATCTGGCACTTTGTTTTTGGGATTTCTAGTGCTTGCCAGAATTTTAGTTAGATTAAAACACTGTTGCTATGAGTAAAAAAGAAACCTCCCATCCTCTCCATCAAAATGTGTGTACTTTTACAGTATTTCACATCCAATGTTTATTACTAAAGTACATTATTATCCATGTCCTTGTGACATAATTCCTGAATTCATCTGGAATATACTTTCTGGAATTTCTAGAAATCATCTTACTTCTGCTTAAAACTGGGAAAGCTAAAATGGGAACATTTTACAATCCTTTAGTAGTCTAAAGTCAAGATACGTATAGATACATAAAATATACAGTTAAGTTAGAAGGAAAAGAAAGGTGGTTATGCTAAAAGAGGAATCCAGATAAAGTAGAGACATTTCCTGGACTCACTTGAAGACTGGAAGCATTAAATAAGAAATAAAACAGTCTGATGAACTCAGACAGTTGTAACCTTCAGATTCATCCATGTATTGATTATCCTGGGGAAGGCAGACAAGTGTTTAGGAAAGAGATCTAAAAGGTTACTTTGGAAAATGTTACAGAGCAGCAACCAATAGAACCTTGCTCCCTGTGCCACAGCTGTCAGAAACCCCAACAATGAAGATTTAATGTCTACTCTCCCAGAGCAATGGCTCGAAATTATTGTATCTCGGCTCTTTATGCAAATGCTTTTCATTGCTTCCTAGTTCTCTTTATGCTAATCTACTTATTCATCTTAGGACCATTTCTGGGTATAGCATCTTCCTCTATGATACTTAGAGACACCAAAATACTGTGTGATAAGTATTCTCATTAGAAATAACCCCAGGGTGCTGAGACAATAGAAAACCAAAGGGGAAGGCAAACCCCAGCTCTGAATCAGAGTAAGTCCTCACTGTTGAATTTTGTTTTTATAATTGAAATTCAAATGATAATTATAAATGCTGCTATCTTGTCCATCAAACACAACCATAAAATGTTGGCAAGTAGTGGTTCAGGGAGTTCATTTGTCTGACAACTTCCCAGGTTACACAGCCACTTCCTTTGATCCCCATGGTAAAGGGTTTAAAGAAGGGCTCTGTCCTCAAGTCCCAAAACATGAATTGGTGAGCCAGGTGGCTGGGGCATGCATAAAGTACCATGTTGCCTACCTCTGTCCCAGCAGATCCCTTTTTCATATTGTATTCTGCTGAATTACCAATCCCTCACCAACAAAAGACAGAGCCCAGACAGAGTAGTAGACCAATGGTGGAAAGCTTGCCTCACACTCAGGGACCCTGAATATGGTCCTCAGTAGTATACACACATATGCAAAAATACCCTCTGAAAGTATATTTTTGTAATTGTTTACTCAACAGAACATCTTAACTGTTCTTGTACACTGGCTTAACACCCAGGTTTCAGTACACATTTTTGGACCAGGCGTGGAGGTGCACGCCTTTAATCCCACCACTCAGAAAACAGACAAGGGGGTGAGTGTTTGTGAATTAGAAGCAGTCTAGTCCATATAATGAGCTACAGGTCAGTCAGGGCTACAAAAAACTGAGAAGAAAAAAAATATCAGCTTTTGTTGAATGAGTATTTTATGTTTTATCTCCTAATTTCAATTCCTATTTTATCACTGTAGTTTTAGGTCATTGTTTCCATAACCCTTCTCATATACATAAAAACAATCTCTTTGTAGAGAACACTGCAGTAACTGGGGGAGTCTATTCCAGTCTACAGGCACCTCCTAATTCCCCAGACTCAGCATTCATGCCTCCAGAACTTACGCCAGCAACAACAAGGCCTGCTACTTGGGACGTTCTTGTTTCAGTCAATTAAAATGAAGAAGTCACTTTCTTCTGCTCTGCTTTTCGTAGATCCTCTTTCTTTCTCAACATTTTGTGCTGTTTTTCTTTTAGCTTTCAGGCTTAAAAAATTCCTTTTTGGAACACTTGCATGTTTCTTATGGGAATGTAAAGTGGAACAGATGCTATGGAAAGGAAAATGGAGGCTCCTCCAAAAACTGAACATAGAGTTATATAATCCTGCAATTTCATTTCCGTTTATATATTCAAAAGAATTGGAAAGTAGGGACTCAAGCAGGTGTTATACAGCCACGTTCATTTCAGCATTATGCACAATAGCTAAAAGGTGGAAACAACCCAAATGTATAAATAAAAGATGGTATATACATACACTAGACTAATATTCAACTTTGTGAAAGACTATACTATAGATAAAACTTAAGGAAACTGGGCTAAGTGAAAGAAGCTAATCTTAAAAGATACATGTGGTATTATTCTGTAAGATCTAGGTATCTTACACAAGATACCTAGATAGTCACATACATACAAGTGAAAAAGTAGAATGATGGATCCCTGGGGTTGGAGAGAAGGAGCAAAATGTGAAGATACTAAATGCCACATCTGTATTCTTAAAATCAGCCAAAGTAGTAGATTTTATGTTATGTTTACGTCACTATAATTTTAAGTGCATCCTTTTAAATTGTATTTAAAATTATAACCATGACTCCTGTAACTCTTGGGGATGATTAGTGGAAATCGTGAGCACATACTGATTTGCCAGACATTTGATAAGACACAGATCTGTCAATAAATGCTCAATCTCATTCTAATCCCAGGTTATCATTAGCACCTGTAGTATCTGTAGTCTTAGATGGGTAACTAACATTCCAACCATCTTGAAACATCCATGTTATTTCACAATGGGTCTCAACTTGACTTATTTGTCACAAGCACAGACTCATTCCCTTTTCCATTCCCACTCTTGCCTTAAATTTTTAATAAAATGTGATTGATTAGCATTTAAATGCAAAGGCAAAACCCTTATCGACCTGCACTTACATTGATCAATGCTTCTAAGAAATGCAAAGCTCTAGTCCCTTGAAGACAGATCATTTTGGACTGGCAGGCTTTCATGGTGTGCTTAGCATTAGATTAACAGATTTCATAAGATGTGTCCCAACAGCATAGCACAGACTTAACATGACTCAATGACCTGTTCTGCTGATTTCACACCTTGCCTTTCCAAGGTAAAATTATACATTGTTTTTCTCTCACTCAGCTCCCATGCTGTCTTTCTCACCCTTCATTTTAGATGCTTAATTTAGAGTTCCACATCTCATTCTTGGGTAGAAAAAACAAATTGAGGATGAGTTAAAGAGACAGCCTTTTGAGAAATGAGCATCAGGCAGAAAATGCTTCACAGAAATGGTCATTTTGCTATCATACAGAACTACATAATCAACCTAAGGAAAACAGCCAGAAGCATAATTATTTCCAACATTAGAACTAAGTTTACTTAGCAATATGTCCCTTGAAGACCCAACATATAATTAGGTAGAGCAATTTTGAAGTCTTTCTTTAGTTTCTTCCTCACTGATGCTTACCCTATGTTCCCTGGTATACAGTAGGCCTTCACTTTCATTCCTGAATTAGTTTGCCTTCTGAATCAATCAGTGATGCTAGTTTGGCAGGAAGCTGCTTATTGGAGGGAAATGCAACAAATAAAGCTTTATTATATTATTTTGCACACCACCGAGACATGACCCTGAAGGGTTATAAAACAGCCTCTGGAATAATCAATGCCTACATTGAGTAATAACAACAACTTTGACAGGAAAAGGCAAATTTGGGTTTTGTCTTTTGGAAATGGGAAATAATTAAAATATCTGAAGCAAGGAGTGGGTAAAGTGAAATTGTGTTTAGGGGCATCAACAGTTTGGAGATGAGATCAGATTAAGTGTGTAATTTTTTTTCAAATACTAAATCTTGGGTTAAGTGTTGAATAAATTTCAATCATGAGACTGGGAAGACAGTTCAGTCTGCAAAGTGTTTGCCACACAAGTACAAGGACCAGAACTGGATCCCTAGCACCCACATAGAAACCCAGGCATGACAATGTACACCTGAGATTCTGACACTGAAGGGGTTGAGACACGAGCCCCCCTGGGGCTTGCTGGCAACTCAGTTTAGTAGAATCTTTGATATGAAGTAACAGTCTAGACCCTGTGAATAGTAACTTTATTATTATACTAGCTGCCATGCAGAGTTCACTGTGTCCAGTCTCCTTTCAGTAATTCCCCCATAAGTTGTTGCTCCATTTAACTTTTTCATGTGAAAATCTGACCATGTCAGTCGCCACTTTGAAATCCTGCAACAATTGAAACAATTTAAAATTAACTCCTTCACTCAAGGCCCTTGGCTCTTGACCTCTTGGCCAAGCTGTCCTTTTAGCACCATCTCCCATCACATCCATTGTTAACATGGCAGCTGTAATCACCATCTTTGGTTGGTTAACCCTTAATCAAAATGTCAAACTCTTTCAACATCACTCCCTGTAGTAAAACAGGCCACCTTCTTGCCCTGTGCTTTACTACCACTTGGTGTATGTTTGACTGTAACTTAGCACATTGGATTTGATCATTCATGTGCACACCATCTTCCTTCCTCTAAGTTCAAGATTTAATTCTGTTCCCATTGACCTCAAAATGAGTCTTGCACATTTAAAAACTTAAACTGCACACAAAATACTATGTATTGGTATGGACAATGTAGGGAAAATGTGTCTACCAACATCAAAAGGATCCACAACTCCCTGAAAGTTAAATGCCATTCTCACCTTAGCCTGTGTGCTTTTTCCCCCAAGCATAGAACATATTTTGCCCATCATTGTATAACCAGTTTATTGAAGAGTCTGGTGTCTGTGGGACATAAACATGAAAAAGTTTTATTTTTCTCTAATCCTTACTTTGAACTATGTTCTGTCAAATCATCCTGCCTTGCTCTTTAATGACATCTCAGTCAGAGCTCATAACTTTCCAATCTCTTTCTATTATTAAAAAAAAGACCAATTCACATGTTTGACTCCTAATTCAAACAAGCCAGTTCTAAAGAGCCACCTTTAAAACAATCAAGAATTTAGACATGGCCTAGTATTAAAGAATGCCATGTCACTGTTAGGATTACTTGATATGATAAAAGTGGGTTATAACCTTACTTTTTAATGCCTAAGCATTACAGACACACATCAAAGTGTTTTTTAAAGAAAACTATGTGATAACTTGAGTATTTTAGAGAAAACATAGGAGCAAGAGATTGAGAAAAATTAACAAAGTATTGATACTTACTGAAGCTGGAACATGGGTTTATAAATAGGAAAATATTTGTTATTTGTATGTATATTTGAAATTTTCACTGCCAAATTTTTTTTTCTAAATCTGTTCCAGTCCTATTTCAAGTAGGATTCTCACTCATATCCAGTAGCATTAGTGTTAACACTCAGGTCTGCAGAAAAGGTAAAAAAAAAATCCATGATTTCCAGACTTTGCCAACATAGTTTAGTATAAAGTATCCCTCCATGGCTAATTTCAAGTAAGACGATGCTACTGATTCAAAGCTGGGAAGAGAAGTCCACTGTAGTGTAGTTTTTCCACAGGTGTGATAGATCTACATGGCAGCAGAGAGTAAAATAATTAACAAGTGCTGAACTTTTGAGTGTTTGCTGCCTGTGTTTTAAGATAACCGAATCTACTCTGGTTTCTTTTCCCATCAAACTGATTTTTTCAACAGGACACATTCATGTAATGGTGTGTTAGAGGAATTTATCTTTTAATGATGGCTATATAACAACTGGCACCTAAGATTCCTGAACATTTCACAACTACAAGCCACAGAACACTACTGCTGACCAGTTCCACACACTGTGAAGACAAAAGCTCTACAGTGAATCCTTGTCCTTATTCTGTGCCCTGAGCGCACCAGGTCATCTTACTCAGGCATAAGAAGCCAGGAAAAAGGGAGACAAAGAAATGATCTCTGCCTTTTATGCTACTCCCTTCTCATGTCACCGTGAATTCTTCAATCAAGTTTGCCCCTTGATTGACATTCCAGTTTGCCCGCGGTCCCCTTCCCCATGTATTTACACCAAAGAGTTAGGCACACAACTCTACAGTATTAATAAGTGCATCCATCTCTCATATAGGAATCAATTTTTCATGGGTTATATTTTGAAGCAGGAAGGCAAGAGACACACTTTCCCTTCCTAATAAACACTGCTAGGATATTAATGCTTTAAATTACTGAGTGAGCACCCTCTTGGCTTTAAGTATTATATATCTATCTATTATGTATAGTCATTTGAAAATTTTAAGTAGTTCAATCTAGGCTGTTAGTTACATATGTCTGTTCTGTACTATAAATCATATGGCATCAACTTAACATTTAGAAACTACAATGTGTATTTTCACATTTCTATTAAAAAGACTAAGTTTATTTTAACTGTTTTCCCAATTGTTTTCAGTAGATGAAACAGACACAGTGGGACACTTAAAACATAGTTTTATCACAATGAAAAGGTTTTAAAAAATACTAGTCAGAGCATAGTCCACTTATCATCTTTACTCAACTGAAACAGTACAAGTTTACATGGATTCCAAAGTGTAAATCAATTCTCAGATTGACTCTTAAGCCATTTGATCTGTATGATAGATGGCTCCTTTATATAAGACATAGGTTGTATTGCCAAGGTCATGGGCTGCCATGCTGAAAGGGTGTTAGAGTATTCAGCTGACCTGCAAATTTGAAATTTCTCACACACATGCAAAAACAAATCACCAAACTAGTCAGCAGCAAAAAAAGGAAGGGGGGAGGGAGGGACAAAGAGAAGGGGAAAGGAAAGAACTATTATGCATTACTAGTGGACATACCTGCATAGGTCTTATTTAATTATTATGTCTACATTAGGGAAAATAGCTCTTTTACAGATGAGGAAACCAATATGAAGCAAGCTGAAGTAATGAGATCACCCAGATATAGGAAGTCAGAAAGCCTGAATATGAGAATATTTTTGATCTGAAACTTTATGGTCTTTACACAAAAAATCACAGTCTTGTAAACATGAATATTTTTTCAGTTGACTCTATCTTCCCATGACAGTCCACCACCACCTGCAAAGCCACATTTCAAGTTTCATAGATGCAAATCCAGAAGGAGGAAGAAAACATGTACTGACATCTAGAACGCAATGTTCAATACAACTTCAGACTCCACCTCTCTGCTAGATTCTCCTAAACCAACACATAGAAACAAAAAAGCAATGGGCCCATTGATTCTTTGTTATTATTACAGCATCTCTGAAGAAATCTACTCACTAATTTATACACACAGGGGGGGGTGGATAACTGCTCCTCACCCGTCATAAGTCTGTTGTAGAAAAGTCTTTTAACTAGGCACAGATGCGTTACATTCACTTATGCTATGGAATATTACTTTAACTGCGTAAAGGTGTGTTGCATTTGTTTATGCTGTATTTCTTTAACAATATAGGGATGTGTGCTCAATTGTGTAAAGAAGTGTTGCATTTGTTTCACCTATCCAGCCTAAGGCAACTGATTGGTCTAATAAAGAGCTGAAAGGCCAATAGCTAGGCAGAGAAAGAACAGGCAAGGCTGGCAGGCAGAGAGAATATATAAATAGGAGGAGAACTCTAGGCTGAAAGGAATGAGGGAGGAAGAGGGAGGAGAAAGGGAGGAAGGGAAAAAGAAATTGACAAGAAGCCAGGCAGCCAAAGTCAGCAGACACAGAAGCAGTGAAAGTAAGGTATACAGCAAGAAATGTGAAAAGCTCTGAGGCAATAAAGAAAATAAAGAAAAACAAATTAATTTAAAAGAGCTAGCCCAAAATGAGCCTAAGTTAGGCTGAGCATTCCTAACTTAAAAGAGGTCTCTGTGTCATGATTTGGGAGCTGGTTGTTGCTCCTAAAGAAAAAGCCTGATATATGTCAGTGACTGAAGTCCTTTAACCAAAACAAACAAACAACAAAAACAGAAGGGAAAATGGAGATGAATAAATTTGTTTAATGTAAGTTTTATATAACCTGGGAGTCATCATCAGAAAACAAATAGATGATAAAAATGGATAAAATATGCAGTTTTCTGTGAAATTTTGATGTGTGTGTGGAGATATGTCACTTGTCACTGGACAAATGAAGGAAACAGTTATCAAGTGGGGGTCACAAAGGGATTTGTTCCCATTTTTCTGTGTCTCCAGATCCTTTTCTCCAGGCATGGGACATGCTTGCTGTATAGAGTTTTATATCCTATTTCAGAAGGAGATCAGAAAATCCTTCTAAGATTTCAAAACTTGGGGTGAAGAGTAATTGTGGCATCCCTGATTCTGTTGTTTTCTCAACACAGCTTATCTTCATATATACTGATTCAGATCAAGTGATGCAGTTCACCATTCCAGCCACAAGGGTTTTACACATTGAGTTATATTCCTGGTATCACGGTAAATTTTTTGCCAAATACTTCTGTTTATTTTCTTGATATTAAGACATAGAAATATCCAGATTCATATCACTTCGTTAAGTATCATAAAGGATATAGGAGAATTCTGAGACACTTTGCAAAATGTCTAGTATGTTTATACCAGAATGATAATAAGAATTGTGATAAGCCCCCTCTGTCTTGAACATAGAAAACATCCAGCTTTTGGTACTGATTTTTAAAAACTAACAATCATCTTATTCTAGTGTGCCATAAAAATAAAAAATGTCCAAGTTAACTCTATTGTTATTATACAGACAATTACACAATTGGAAACTGAATTTACTGGAGAAGAGAACACTGTGGCAGAGGGATGTTTGCGATGGGGATGGGAAAACTAAGAGTCAAACCTGACGTGAGTATTTAGATTAGCTACAGATTGTGCTATACAAATAAATGTCACAATGGGCCCCCATGTATGTATTTCATGTATATACATGGAATAAATGTGTTGTAATTGCATTTCTTATTATAATATCATAGAGTATGAAATGAAAGTTCACAAAGCATTTTTATGACTAACAAAGATGTTATTTTCAAATTTAATTATAAGATTGTTTGGGTATATATGTTAATTTCAGGGTCATTTCATCCAAATGACTCTCCTCTGGTTCTGGTTCCAGTAGGCATCACTGAGTGAATGAATGAGACTGAAAATGACACCATGGTGACAGAACTCCTTATTTTATCTTTTTTTGTGTTTTTTTCTACCAGTTTATATAGTGACTATATTGGGAAATATCAGCATAAACCTCTTAATTTGAAGCAGCCCACAGCTTCCGACCCCCATGTATCTGGTTTCTCAGCCATTTGGCCTTTGTGGACATTGGATACTCCACATCAGTCACACCCATCATGCTCATCAGTTTCTTTCCTTTCTTTCTTCTTCTTCTTCTTTTTTTTTTTTAGATATAAATCTGTTGGCCAGGTACTAGTTTCTTACCGACTAGCTCTGTCTTAATGGTTAACCCATTTCTACTTATCTAAGTATTTCCACGTGGTCATCTTATCGGAGAGCAGCAGGCTGGCATACTGCTCTCTTTCGGCTCTCCATGCTGATTCCTCCTTACTCCTTCCTCTTTCCTCCTAGTCTCTTAGACCCACCTATCTTGCTTTCCTATTGGCCAACAGTGCTTTATTCATTATTCAGTATGAGAAACATATTTACAGAATAACATCTCCCATCATCTCCTCTTTTCTGTCTAAAATAAAAAGAAGGGTTTCAACCTTAGAATAGCAAAATATATCACACAACAGTTATCAAATAAGAATCACAGTTAACAATATTTAGTCCACTAACATTTAGTAAGACTTAAAGAAAATATTCTATCATCTATCCTATCTTTATGAGTCTAAAATCTTATATGTAACTTACCTTTAATCCTAACTAAAGTAAACTATAACCATAAATGTCTTCAACTCCTTCAAAGACCACAGAAGGATAATACATAAACTCTAGAAATGACAGAGACAAAATCGCCTGGTCAGTCACCTGAAGGTCTTCTGTAAAGTTCCATCGGCAGTTCATAGGCCATGTGTCTGACAGACTCTTCAGCAAAGCAGGAACTGCCCATCTGCATTGGAAGTTTGTCAGTCACTTTTCTCTGTGCTCTGTAGACTGTCTGGCAGACTCTTCCATGAAGCAGGAAATCTGTAGCAATGTCCATCTTGAATCAGCAGTTACTTTTCTGTGGGTCCTGCATGTCCAGTTTATACAGCATAAAGTCAAACAGACTAGACAAGAGCAGTATCTTGTCCAAATGACTAGTCTTGCCATATTAGAAGCAAATTCCATAACACGTTTCTTCAATGTCCATCTTCCTTTCTGACACAGGTGGTGTTACCAGGAGCAGCTGTCAATAAAAACCCTAAACCATTTTAAATGCCATATTCTGTAGGTCTTTGAAAGGTTTGAAGAATGCCTATCCATCTCAAATACATTTCTATATGTCTAGATAACCTAACTCACATAACTATAAGTTTTGACTATCTATAATCTGCACTAAATTACACATTACATTTCTAACACAATACCTAAACAAGAGGAGAAATATACATATCACAAAATGGATCTTAAATTTGTACCAATAAATGAAAATCCATTCCAAGGCAAAGTATTGATATCTATACCATAATTCTCAATTTTCCTTTAAAAAGGTTGCTTATGGTCATTAACCACTTATAACCAAGCCCATTTAAATGAAAACAAACATTTATAAACAATATTTGGGAATTTGGGTGTTGTTCTTTCCAAACTGCTTCCTGCTGGTAGGGGGCGCTGTCATGGGGGATCTTAAGAAGATGCAGAAATCCTGGCTGTAGTGGTCTGCAAGGCTGCATTGTCCCATTAACGTTGCTTCAGGGGGTCTTGCTTTATCAAATCATGTTGGACTGGAAAGAATCCTCAGCTTTTCATTTTGTGTAGAAATAAAAGTAGAAATCCTTTTCCCCAGTAACTTGTCGTTAGGCTTAAATTTTGGATTCAAAGCATTTTTAAAATACATAACTTGAATTAATTAAGCAGCATTTCTTTAATCAATTGTTATTTTCTCAGCAGTCAAATAATTTAAAGATAACAGAACACCATACAATATCCAAAGTTTCTCTGTCCTTTCCATCTTTACGTGGCTTTTTTATTACTCTATTTCTTCTACTTCTATTTTTACATATTTTGAGACAGGGTTTCTCTGTGTAACTTTTATCTGCCCTGGAATTCACTCTGCATACCAGGTTTACTTTGAAATCACAGAGATCTGTTTGCCTCTGCCTCCCGAGTGCTGGGATTAAAGGCTTAAAGGCATTTGCCACCACTCCCAGCCACACTCAGTCTTTTTTTGTTTGTTTGTTTGGTTTTGGTTTTTTTTCTAATTTTTTTATTAATAATATAATTTAAAAATTTTACATTTCAATCCCAGTTTCCTCTCCCTTCCTCCCTCTCTTACTCCCTCCCTCCCTCACTCACTCACTCACTCACTCTTACCCTCTTTTACCTGTGACATGAACCCTGGCCACCCTCCCCTCCCATCCCCCCCACCCCCATTCCACTTGTAGGGCTATGCTATCAAGGTGGGGTCATGTAAATCTGTCAAGTCATTTGAAGTAGGGACTAGGACTTCTCTCCTATCTCTAGGTTAAGGGGGTATCCTTCCATGGGGAATGTGCTCCCAAAGTCCTTTTGTGCATCAGGAATAGATCCTGTTTCTACTGTCTGAGGTCCCCCAGACTGCTCAGTCCCTCTAGCTGAGACCCATATTCAGGGGGTCTGAGTCAGTCCCATGCTGGATTCCCAGCTATCAGTCTGTGGGGGCCCATGAGCTCCTCCTTGTTCAGGTCAGCTGTCTTTGTGTGTTTCTGCAACCTGGTCTTGTCCTCTCTTCTGCATCTGGATTCTAGTTCGACTCAGTGTTAGTTACGGGTGTTTGCTTTGGTTTCCAACAGGTACTAGATGAGGGCTCCATGATGGTGGATAATTTAGTTAATGATCTCACTATCAGGGAAGAGCATTTATGGTAGCCTTTCCACAGTTGCTCGAATTGTTAGTTGGAGTCAGTCTTGTAGGTCTCTAAACCTTTCTTTGGGTTCAGTTTTCTCTTCAAACCAATGATGGCTCCCTCATTTTATGTTCTCTCTCTCTCTCTCTCTCTCTCTCTCTCTCTCTCTCTCTCTCTCTCTCTCTCTCTCTCTCTCTCTCTCTCTCTCTCTCTCCCTACCTCCCTCCTTTTTCTGTCTTCTGTTCCTACCCTGACTCAATTCACCTAGTCGCACGTGCTTTCCTCTCCTTCCTTTCTCTTTCTCCTAGTTCTCTCTCCATTCACTGCCCCCCTCATCATTTCCCATGTGCTCTGGGGTCTTGTCCCATCCCCCTTTTGTGAGGGACCATATATGAATCTCTTAGAATACACTTTGTATCCCAGTTCTTCTTGTGGTGTAAATTATAGGCTGGTGATCCTTTGTTTTAGGTCTAAAATCCATATATGAGCAAGTACATACCCTGTTCCTCTTTTTGTGACTGCGTTACCTCATTTAGGATGGTTCCTTCAAGTTCCATCCATTTGCCTGTGAATTTCAAGATTCCGTTATTTTTTTTTTCTGCAGAGTAGTATTCCATTGTGTAGATGTGCCACATCTTCTTTATTCATTCTTCAGTTGAGGGGCATCTAGGTTGCTTCCAGGTTCTTGCTATTACAAATAATGCTGCTGTGAACATAGTTGAGCACATGTCTTTGTTGCATAGATGTGGGTCACTTGGGTATATACCTGAGAGTGGAATTGCTGGGTCCTGTGGTAAACTAATTCCCATTTTCCTGAGGAACCACCATACTGATCTCCAAAATGGCTGTACGAGTTTGCACTCCCACCAGCAGTGAAGGAGTGTTCCCCTTTTTCCACATCCTCTCCAGCATAATTTGTCATTGGTGTTTCTAATTTTAGCCATTCTGGCAGGAGTAAGATGGTATCTCAAAGTTGTTTTCATTTGCATTTCCCTGATAACTAAGGATGTTGAACACTTTCTTAAGTGTCTTTAGCCTCTTTGGTTTCCTCTATTGAGAATTCTTTCTTCAATTCCATATCCCATTTTTTAATAGGGTTATTTGGTGTTTTCTTGAGTAGTTTCTTGAGTTCTTTGTATATTTTGAAGATCAGCCCTTTGTCAGATGTAGGATTGGTAAAAAAAAAAAATTTCCCAGTCTGTGGGCTGCTGTTTGGTCTTGTCAACTGTGTCCTTTGCCTTACAGAAGCTTCTAAGTTTGAGGAGGTCCCACTTGTGAATTGTTGATCTCAGTGTCTGTACTACTGGAGTTATGTTTAGGAAGCGGTCTCCTATACCAATTTGTTCAAGGGTACCTCCTACTTTCTCTTCTAAGAGGTTCAGTGTGTCTGGCTTTATGTTGAGGTCTTTGATCCATTTGGACTTGAGTTTTGTGCATGGTGATAGACATGGGTCTATCTGCTGTCTTTTACACACCATCATCCAATTGTGCCAGCACCATTTGTTGAAGATGCTTTCCTCCCCCCATTGTATTCTTGTATGTGACTATCCTCTGTTTTCTGCATATGGGTACTCAGTGCAATGAACTTCCCTCGTAACACTGCTTTCAATGTGTTCCATAAGTTTGGATATGTCGTGTCCTCATTCTCATTGAATTTTAGGAAGTCCTTAATTTCTTTATTTCTTCTTTGACCTAGGTGTGGTGCAATTGCACATTGTTCAGTTTCCATGAGTTTGTAGGGTTTCTGTGATTTGTGTCGTTGAATTCCAATTTTAAAGCATGGTGGTCTGATTAGATACAGGGAACTATTCCAATTCTTTTGTATCTGTTGAAGTTTGTTATGCCACCTAGTATGTGGTTGATTTTAGAGAAGGTTCCATGTGGAGCAGAAAAGAAAGTATATTCTTTTGTGTTTGGATGGAATTTTCTATAGATGTCTATTAAACCCAGTTGAGACATAACTTCTGTTAGTTCTTTTGTTTCTTTGTTGAGTTTCTGATTGTTGGTCCTGTCTAGTGGTGAGAATGGTGTGTTGAAGTCTCCCACTATAAGTGTGTGAGATTTTTATGTGAGCATTGAATTTTAGTAGCATTTCTTTTACAAATGTGGGTGCCTTTGTATTTGGGGCATAGATGTTCAGAATTGAGACTTTGTGTTGATGGATTTCTCCTGAGATGATTATGAAATGACCCTTTTCATCTCTTTTGATTAATTTTGGTTTGAAGTCTATCTTGTTAGATATTAGGATATGCTTGCTTCTTGGGTCCATTTGATTGGAAGATCTTTTCTCAACCCTTTACCCTGAGGTAATGTCTATCTTTGAAGCTTAGATGTGGTTCTTGTATGCAGCAGAAGGATAAATTCTGTCTTCGTATCTACTCTGTTAGCCTGTGTCTTTTTATAGGTGAGTTAAGACCATTAATGTTGAGGGAGAGTAAGGCCCATTGATTGTTAATGCATGTTTGTTTTAGATTTGTTCTTGGCAGTGGTATTGTGAATATATTTGTCCTTCTTTACCCTTGGTTTCTGGTGAAGTGTGATTATCTGTTGCCTACGTCTTTGTGAGCGTAGTTAACTTCCTTGGGTTTTAGTTTTCCTTCCAAAACTTTCTGTAGGGCTGGATTTGTAGATACATATTGTGAAAATCTGCCTTTGTCATTAAATATCTTGTTTTCTCCTTCTATAGTGATTGAGATTTTTGCTGGGTATAGTAGCCTGAGCTGCCATCCGTGGACTCTTAGTACTTGTAGAACATCTATCCAGGACCTTCTGGCCTTGAGGGTTTCCTTGGAGAAGTCAGGTGTAATTTTGATAGGTCTGCCTTTATATGTTACCTGTCCTTTTTCCTTCACTGCTCTTAATATTCTTTCTTTATTCTGTATGTTAGGTGTTTTGATTATTATATGTAAAGGGGTCTTTTTTCTTTTGTCCAGTCTATTTGGTGTTCGGTATGCTTCTTGTACTTTCATGGGCATGCCCTTCTTCAGATTGGGAAAGTTTTCCTCGATGATTTTGTTGAATGTGTTTTCGGCCCCTTTGAGCTGGGCTTCCTCACCTTCCTCTATGCCTATTATTCTTAGGTTTGGCCTTTTCAGAGTGTCCCACACTTCCTGGATGTTTTGTGTTAAGGATTTGTTGGATTTATGATTTTCTTTGGTCAATGAATCTATTTCCTCTAGTTTATCTTCAGCACCTGAGATTCTCTCTTCCATCTCTTGAATTCTGTTGGTTATGCTTGTGTCTGTAGTTCCTCATTGTTTGCCCAGTTTTTCTATTTCCAGCAGTCCTTCGGTTTGTGTTTTCTTTATTATCTCCATTTCCATTTTCAAGTATCGAACCATTTCCTAAACCTGTTTAATTGTTTTTTCTTGGCTTTCTGTACTTTCTTTAAGAAGTGTATTCATTTCTTCCAATTTTTGTTTTATCTTCCATTTCTTTAAGGGATTTTCTCACATCTTCTTTGAGGGCCTCTACCATTTTTATGATGATAATTTTTAAGTCGTTTTCTTCTGATTCATTTGCTTTGTTGTGTTCCGGTCTAGTTGGTATAGATTCCCTAGATTCTGCTGGTGTTATGCTTGTCTTTCTGATGTTAGGTATTTTCTTGTATTGCCATCTTCCCATAGCTTCTTACAGTAGGTGTTGATGGGGGTCTCTCCCTCTCTCTATGGGTTTAGGTGGGTCAGAGGTTCAAAGTCTGTAGTTCTGGGTCATCCAAGCTCTCTAGCAGGTCTCTCCATAGGCAGGGGCTCGGCAATGGGGGTCAAAGATCAGGCCCCAGCAGAGGACAGCTGAGGTCTCTTTGGAAGAGCCTAGCCCACAGGATGTTTCCTCGGGAATACTCAGGTCTAGCTCTAACCAAGGCCTGGCAATGGGGGACAAAGCCTGGGTTGATACTGAGGATGTTTTTGCATCGATAAGTGGGTCTAGCTGGCACTCTCTAGCTGGAGTAAGGCCTGTTTAGCAGAGGCCCTGCGATGGGGGTCAAGAAATCAGCCCGTAGGAACTCAGAGTGGTCCACTAGCCAATGCCTGGCAATGGGGGACAAAGGCTGGTCTGATACTCGGGATGTTTCCGCATCACGGTAATTTTTTACATTTGAGTGGGACATTTACTACTACAACTGCTTGCGACTGCTGCATCGTTGACATGCAAAAAGAACATCAGATACATGGGATCTCACAGTTTGTAAGAAAATAAATGTCCCTGAGTTAAAGTACAATATGCATTGTTCTGAAGTAGAAGATGCTAGGTAAGAATAGAGGAGACTATACCTAGTGCATTGCGACATTTATTTTTATCTTCTTTAAAAGTAAAATCTCTAACTGAATGAAAACTTAGGCTAACAGTCCAAGAAAATAAACAGTTGGCTGTTATGCAGGTTGGCACATGATACATGGCCATTCATCTTTGTAGGACAACCGCGATACTGATAACTACATTGCATTTTCTCTTTTTCATCTCTGCTTCTCACTTATCAGCAACACAAACCCAGCTATTAACTCAACATGAGCAGGGTTGGTATACACAGGGAAAAGGCCAGCATCCAGTCATTGTCACCAAACCTAGTGAGTTAGAATTCATCTACCTTTCTGATGCAAGTGTGCATAACCGCACTCAGATTATTTATGGATCTTCATGTTGTGTAAGGCCGCACTGGATTATAATCAATCAAGAATTTTATTGGTGAGTAGTTCTACTTTAATTAGATATACTATACATCGATAAAAGAGGGGGGAAAAGGTGTAGTAATACCCACACAATAAAGGGCAATTAAGGGTGGGTACAAACACAAAAAAACATAGCAATTTGAGAATAATGAAATGAAAGGGAACAGCATTGTGTGCCCAGATGGCCCCTAGAGGCATCATTGCTTTGCATAATGATCGCTCATATGCATAATGATAACCTTGAGTCATCAAGAAAAGGTTAAGTAATGTTCAAACCTCCGTAATTAAGGAGACAACTTAGTGTATAATCTACTTCAGAAGTATTTCCCTAATAAATTCCTGAAAACATACATAAAATATTAAGTAAATAAAACTTACATTCTGAAGCAGTGGTTGTCAACCTGCCTAATGTAGAGACCCTCTAATACAGTTCCTATCCTCAAATTGTGGTGACCCCAACCATAAAATTACTTCATTGCTACTCATACTGTTATGAATTTAATGTAAATGAGTGATATGCAGGATATCTGATATTTCACCCCCAAAGGGGTCACAACCCATAGGTTGAAAACCACTGTTCTAAAGTGATTTATTTCCCAATAGCTTACAGTCTTTGAGACTTGGCTAAGACCTGTATCTTAGTCTTTTATCTAAATGGGGGGTATCCAAGCCTAAGCTCCTTCTGATAAAATCACGAGGGCATGGTCCTTGTGATTAGATTTAAAATAGAGAACTTCCCTCTGCCTGTCTTCATCTTTGGAAGACAGTTAAGAAGGCATTCAAGAAGGGAGTTTACAGAACTCAGTTAGAATGAAACCTCAATCTCACATTTCCCAAATTCTGTAACTATGGACAAGGGGGACTAGTGCTTAAGTCACACAGTGTATGGCATTTGTTATGACTGCCTGTGCTAAGACACAGCTGTACCCCAGGGCCCGGCTCAGCATTTAGTCTTTCTAAGGGCATTGTCAAGCCCTTAGAAAATGGTTTCAGAATTTTACATTTCTGTTTCTAGGACAGTGTGGGAAAGAAATAGTCTCCCCAAGGAGCAATAAGAATTCAAAGATGAAGCTGGCCTTTTGGAATCTGTTTTCACCAACTCTTTCTTTCAGCAATCTTTTGATCTACCATATTTCATCTGAGGACACAACCACAGGCACTCTGGTCTCTTCTCCAGTAAGAGATGGTAATAATTATCTCTAAATATCTTAGGGGAGATGAAAAGCATAATTTAAACCACAGAGATAGTCAAATTATAGTGTTATTAATAAGGTAAATGTCTGCTAATGATATCTTTTTTCTGATATACAATCAAAAACAATTCCTGAAAAGAGTTATTTATTCCAATAAAGGAAAAAATATTAAAAACAACCTCAACATTAAAAGATCAAAATGGAAAAATTGTCTGAAAAGGATCCAGGGGATGTCACCCCTGACTGTGATTCCCTAAGATGCTGATTCGTTCTAAATGCAGGCTCTGGAGAATGCAGGGAAGCACTTTCCTCTGACAGTCTCATTAACCCAAAGACCAGGTCCACCCAAGGGGAGAGTAACACTCCCATAACACAAAGAAAGAAGGAATGCTGCTATCCTCAGACAAATACTGTCTGTCTCTCAATCTCAGTATTTAAAAAAGCCTCATTTGCAATGGGAAGGGGTAACTAACACTAAAAGCCTGTTTGAAAAGCTATGTGGAAACCTACTTCTGCAGAAGCTTCTTAAAATATACACATGTATAAAATGAGTTCAAATTGAGTTAGTGTGTAATAATGTCAATAATATCCCAACTAGATATCACATACTTCCAAATGTAAATGCCAGTAAGGAACATAGCTTACGCCATTTTTAGTTGTTAGTTTTAGAGTTTCCTAGACCTCCAAAACTATTAAAGGCATGGTGCAGAAGGACCAGGGTCCCTGAAGAGAGGCCTGGAGAGGCTACTGGTGAAAGGACAGCCAGTTGCATCAGGAAACCTCAGCATTTTGAAGATGCCAGTGCCATGTACAGCCATTAAGAACAGCACCAGTGGTGGAGTAGATACAGCCTGAGCTTCGGAGACAAGCTGCTTGGGCTGTGGAAAGCCTTTTGGAGTCTAAAAGATGTGAGTCCTAGAAGTCTCACTGAGCTTCTCACCATTACAAGACTTCAGTTCTGCTTTGATCTGATTGTGCCCGGTCCCTGGTTCTTCCCTTTTGGAATAAGAAGCGCTTAGCTTGTTTTTATTTTGCAAGAGACCACAGTCAAGAGACTGGAGTTTTACAAGGACTATGAATCTTTTAGAACTTTGTATATTTTAGAGACAACATGAACTTAGAGACTTCAGACATTTTAAAGAGACTGGATTTTTAAAGTGTTTGACTTTGTAAAGACTGTGGAAACTTTGAAAGAATGTTTTTCATTGTGATATTAACATTAATATGAGATCTTGGCAGTGAACAACAAAGAAATGCTTATGGTTTATAAGCAGCATGTTTGTGTGTCAAGTTCACAAAGGGTCAATTGAGCTAACTAGCTTTTGTGTCGAACACAAACCATAGTTATCTGAGAAGAGGAAATCTTGATTGAGAAAATTCCCCTACCACGTTGGCCTGTGGGAAAGCCTAAGGTATGTTGTCTGAACTGATGATTGATGTGGGAGGGACCATTTTTCCATGGACAGTGCCACCCTGGGACTGGTGATCCTGGGTGTTATAAGGAAGACGGTTGAGCACACCATGAAGAAACCAGTAAGCAGTCCTGCTTCACAGCCTGTAAATCAATTCGTGCCGCCAGGTTCCTCTCTGTGTGAGTTCTTTCCCTGACTTCCCTCAGTAAGAGAGCAGTGTACCACATAACTGTAAGCTGAAGTAATGTCTTACCTCCCCAAGTTAATCTTGGTCATAGAATTTCTACCACAGTAATAGAGGTGCAAGACTGAATGGAAATGAGAAGGTGAGATAAATGCAAGCAGTCATGACTATCTGCTCCCTACCGTGGACACGATGTGACAGCCTACTCTTGTTGCCATAACTTCCTGGCTATAAGGGACTATATTATCCCCTGGAACTATAAGAAAAAATAGTCTCTTCCCTTCCTAAGTAATTTTGTCCCAGCAATGAGACAAGCAACTTATACAAACCCTAAAGTTGTTTACATGAATTTACAATGTAGCTAAGAGGATCAGAATAACATGTAACTGGCATTAGCATACAGGATGAAATCTAAAGTCCACTGCTGTGAGAATGATAGGACTGATAAGTTCATTTAAGTGTCTACATTTTCAAAAGGATACCCAGATTCAGAACTGCAAAGAAGAAAAAACAAAACAAAACAAAACAAAAAAAAATCTTACTTTTACTGTTCTGTCCAGAACTAGAAAGGAATAAAGATGAATGAATGAATGAATGAATGAATGAATGAATGAATGAATGAAACCAAGAAACTCCTAACTCCTCTTTACCCTGTAGTATAGGAAGATTCCAATTTACAGAAAAAGTGAAACCAATGGCATGAAATGTGTGGATTTTAGCTAAGCATCAAGAGATGCTGTGAAATCTCTTTCTGGGACACTAGTCCTTTCTTCTCTAACACCAGGGAAGCTGTGTGAAATCTCTCAGCATGGAGAACTTTCAACTCCAGGGCCAGGAGCTTCACAACTCCACAGGGAAAGTTTTAGATCAGGTGGTCCAAATGGAGAAATAATTGTTGCTTCTAGTTGGGGTTGTAAGTTGGATGGATGATGCCTGGTGGTTGTTCACCTGGGGTTTGAGTGGAGGTTTTAAAATGCCTTCAGGAATGTTGAATGGATTTGTTCCAAATTAGTTAACTGATTAAACTGATTAAATACTCTTAATATTCTCCCATCCTGTGACCCTTATAATTAAATTTAGGATATTTCAGGAATGTGTGCTTATCAGTAGATACAGAAAGGCAGATATTTTGAAGCAAAGAGTTCTGTAACTTTAGAGGTTTAAACTGTTTCAGATACTTTTGAGTTCTGGAAGCTTCTAGAATGTACTAAAGTTCTTTGTAGCTTTTATCTTCCAAGAGTAGAGCATACTGTTGTTGGAATGCTATCCTGGGGACAAAAGTGAATGGTAAAATAGAAATGAGTATCATGAATGGTTTATACTCTTATCCTGGGGTTCCCTTGTAGTCAGTCATGTACAAATCTATTTTCCCTACAAATTTATAAACTCCAACTATGGATTGTACATGATGCTGAAATATGCCCCTTGTATTTTCTGTTCTCATTGTTTCAGCTTCAAATTCATCATCTTTATAACAAATCATATAATCTTCCTCCTTGTGAAGTTTCATTACAATTTCTAACTCTTTGGTAAGTTTAAAAAAAAACCTTCCAAATAAGGCAATGACCAATTAAGAGGTTTTTCTAAATTTAAAAAAAAGGCAAACAAATCTCTAAAATCATGGTAGATTTTATAAGCATTTTCAACATAATTCATTCACAGAGTGTATGTTTTTAGGTTTTTCTAACATGGGTGATCATTAATCATTCTCAATTGTTTGTAAAATAGTGCTAAAATAAGATGGCATGAGTATATAAGTCTATTGTATCTTTTTCATAGCAGTGCTAAGTGTTTAAAAATCACAATTGTTTTAAAAAAAACTATTTTAATGTGTCATTATTTTTATTACACCCATTTGTCATCAACAAAACACTGTGAAGTTTCCTGAGGAGAGAGGAGCTCCCTGCATTTGAAATGTCTCTAGAAGAAATGTTTTTAATTATCACTGGTATTATTTCAGACGCCGTGTTAGTCACGGTGTCGCCATTGATGACCTCCCCTACGCATTTGCTTTCATTTTGATCATGTAAAACACATGACACTTTTAGAAAGCATCTTGTTCTTTGTTTTCTCGGTTTCATCGCATATTGCTCATCACTTCATCAAATGTCACAGGGAAGGGGATTTGAGGTAAATTATAACTCAGCAGGAGGCTTCATCTCAAACTACAACAGGAGTGCTCTGTGAAGAAAGAAATGAAATAATGGTTGGATCTGTTATACTTACCACATCCAGCATTGAGCCAAGCATCCTGGCCATTTTCTCAGTTACTCCTAAATACTATTTCCTATCCCAGGTCTCAAACATGTACAAAAGAAATGGATTCTGCCTCTATACTACTTTATATCACATAGCCCTTTCCCTTTTTTTCTTCCCTTCTCTCTTGGTGTTTTGAGGAAAAGTATTATTTTGTTTATTTCAGTCCAGATTGACTTTGAACTTGGGAGCCTCCCATTTCCACCTAAGTGCTAGATTTATAGGTCTGCTCTACCATTCACACCCCTTCTTCTTAACTCATTGGCTAGGTGTCCTTTTGGAGTCTGAGGCATTAAGATAAGCCAAATGTGGTAGTATGTTCTCTAGGATTGTCCTGGTGCCATTGAATACTATGTAGGGATGTAAAAACTCAAATGAAACAAAACTCAAATGAAATAAGACATCACTGACTTGTAGCCCTGCATAATTAATTCTCAAATCATAGCCTGCATCTTTGTAAGTATTAGAGGGGAAAGGTTAGAAACTAATCTCAAAACATGTAAGAAGATGAGCAGTGCTATTTGTCTTGATTGATATCTTGAGTGATTTAATTATAATTAGGCAGACAAGTGCCTACAACTGTATTTCCCAAAAAATGTCATAGATAATGTTCAGCAGTATATAAAAATATCATGGAGAAAATAATCCAGTTTTCTCAGTGGTAGTTAGAAGAACTATCTATTTCCATGCACATCTCAATACTGTCCTGCAAGGGATATAAACCTTCTTTGAACTTAAAAAAAAAAAAACAATAAACAAAAAAAAAAAACATGGAGATTGAACTTGAACCGTCCTGGGTCACCCTGATAACATATGGAGGGTATTTGGGATAGTTTCACCCATCTTTTTTCAAAAGCAGATAAAAAAGAATCATCTTTTAAAACCACAAATGGTAGAAATACATGGAGATTTCTGAAAATAATATGTGGTGAAAGAACAAGAGAAAAAAACTACCCACCTGGGATTCATTTCCGTTTCTATCAATGAAGTGTTCTCTCTCTCTCTTTTTTGTGAGACATATTGAGGTGAAATATGAACATAGGAAAATAAATCCTTTCTCAGAAACTACCCTATTGGTTGTAGCAAATATATACAGTTGTGCAATATCTATCAAAAATAGGACAGAGAACAATTTTATTGTCCTGAAAAATTCCTCTGTTACTTTGTGGCCTGACTCTCCCTGCAGGTGCAGCTAACAATGTGGTCTATTTTCTGCCCTTATAATTTTGGCTTTCCCAGAATATTATACCAGTTAAACAATGTGTAGCCTTTCAAATGGTTTCCTTCGCTGAGCATAGTACACTTGATGCTCAACCACATTGCCCCATTCACACACAGTTCCTTGTCTCTGTTTTTCTGCAGTGACCAGAAGTCCTTGTGTGACACAGAGAGTCATGAATGGATGCTGCTTTAGTTTGTCTTAGGAGAGAGAAGATTCAGCTTGATGCAAGTTTTGTAGTTTTCATACATGCCCTGTATCAGGCAGATGAAGCTCTGCCAATTCCTAATCCACTTCAAATTTTGCTACTGTTTCCATTGCTGTTGTTTTAAACCATGAATGGACTTGGAATTTTGTATAATGAGAGGTTTGAGCATCTATAACAAAGATTATGTCATTTCTTCTCCACTATTCTGATATGATGATTATGCTGATTGATTTAAAATGCTGAACCATTTTAACATTGCCAGAATAAAACCCATTTAATCATGATGTATTGTTTTGTTTTTCTAATTTTTATTGATGATGTTAGCAGCTCACTTATGATATATATTAATTGTTAGTTTTCTTCATATATGGTGCTTTTCCCTATTTTTATATCAAGGTAGAACGTGTTAAATCTTCCTTTCACTTTCTGGAAGAGTTTGTATAGACTTGTAGTTTTTTTTTCCTTAAAATTAACTATTAACTCAATTTATTTTATAGACAACAAGATTGTATTATATATTTTTATTTATAAGCTATGATAATTTGTCTTTGGGTAAATGTATTCATCCCTCCAGCTATCAAATATGTAAGCATATATGGAACTATTGCAATAATCCCTTGTCCTTTCCCTTTCTGATGTCTGAAAACATCAGGAATGATATTTTTCCTTTCATATCCAATATTATTAATTGTATGTCTTTTATTTTTCTTCATTTATCAGTCTTGTTAGATGCTTATTAATAATATCAGTTTTTGCAAACAATTAGATTTTGGTTTTTTTTATTTTTTTATTCTGGTATTAATGTCCTTAATTTCTACTCCTATCTTTAATTTTCTTTTTCTTTTGTTTTCTCTGATATTTAATTTGTTCTGCTTTTTCTCCCCTCAATTCTTAAGGCTTACTTAGAAAATGAATTTGCCACTCTTGTATGGATTTTCCTGGTGAGATAAAAAAGAAATCTGTGCAGCCCAGATGAAGCAATGACAAACCAAAGAAATGGTACATCTAAACCTCACATGGTAAAGCAATGAGTTCATAGGAAATAGTTACGGATAAATAAATGAAAGGGTTGCTTACAGAACTATGGGTGATGCAAGAGCAGATAAAACACTTAAAATTCCCAAACAAACACAGGTAACAACCCAGGAAAGCCTATATGAGACGTTCAGGCAGATACACTACTGAGTAGTCTGCCAGTAATTATTTATAGCCTATATTACTTTAAGGGAGGGGGGGACTGTGTGAATCTTGTGAGCTTCATGAATCTCTCTCATCTATCCATGAAAGTATATTCCAACACAGGAAAAACAACCAACACTACCTCTGCATCTTTTTCTTAAGTGTTTGCCCTTTCCTCTGCAATGCTCTCCAAGTCTTAGAGGAGATGATATATATGCATGATTATTCCATTTATCCATTTATGACTGAATCTTTGGACTGCTATGCTATGTCACAGCAACAATCACTTATTCTCAGAAGAGTGATTAGTCATGAGTCTCTACAGTAACTGCTACCCACTACACAAAGACGCTGCCCTTGACAACAGTAGTGCCAATCTATAGGAATAAATATAAAGGCTTAGAAGGCATTTGAGTGGAGGCTAGAGGGCAATTCCAAGTGTTGTTCCTCAGGAACTACCTACATTTATTTTGAGACAGTCTCTCACAGGCCAGAAACTTGTCAAGTAAGCTAGGCTGGCTGACCAGAAATCCCCAGGGATCTACCTGGGGGCTAGGATTATATGTATGGCTTAAGGGGACTGGACTTGAGTCAGCCTGTTTGTACAGTAAACATTTTACTAACTGAGCTATTTTCCAAGCCTTTGTAGGTTTTGCTTTGGATTTTTTGTTTGTTGCCTGCCCTTACAGTATGAAACTGGGTTTCCCTCCTGTTGAGAAGACCTATCAAGAAACTATTGGTTGCACTCATAGTAGTGATAACACTATTGCTACAGTTGGGCCATCTTGTCTCATATGCCAATGCTGTAAATAGGAAAGGGGCAGAGCTCAGAAGTTGGTGGTAATTATTCCCTAGAATACTGCAAAACATCATTTAGCACCATGAACACTAGCCAACAAAGATGGACATGTCTCCATATTCTGAGATCAGAATCTGTGATATCTTCAGCAATCAGAACTTTCCATCTTGTTTTGGCATGTAACCAACAGCAGTGGCAAGAGCCAATATCACATTGAGGGCTTCTGTAGCTTTTCTAATCAATAACTCATGATGAAGTTGCTCACACATGATCTGGGATTTTTATCCAAAAAACTTTTGACTCAGGGAAGAGCTCTTTTCTATTCATGTGGAGTGCATTTGGTTAAATTCCTCAACTGCTGTGTGAACTATTCTACCAGATGCTTTTCCAAATCTGCAAGATAGTCAGTTCAATATTATATAAAGAAACCCTTTAACAGACAGTATGCAAGTTCTTTCAAGATCCACTGATATTTTTCTAAGCAAATGGTAATAATCTTGTTATTTAGTAGTTAAGGGGATACGAAAAAAAGCTAGCAAGGCCAATTACAGCATGATAAGATCTCAATACTTATGTCAACTGTTACCTGTTACCCAGGTATCATGGTATATATCTTTAACTCTAGCACTTGGGAAGCAGGTGGGTCTCTGTGAGTTTTCAGGCCATCCTGGTCTACTTAGTAAGTTCCAGGACAATAAGGTCCACACAGTGAGACCCAGCCTCAGTGAAATAAAAGCAAGAAAACAAAGTTTCTGCTGATTGTTCCATCAAAACACAAGAACAATGTTACATATGGAAGCATGAATGGTGGGCACTGCCCTTTCTAGCTCTCTATAATTCACAGTAATTCTCCATAACCATCTGGCCTATTCATATGATGCACTACCATGAGACCACGCTACATCTCCCAAATAGGCTTGGTTGGTCAACTCACACTGTTTTCATTTGTACTAGCAACAAGGCAGAAGACTATGTTTCTAGTATAGTATGCTGCTTGAACAGGATGAGTATATTTGACATGATCCAAGCCAGGACCATGGCCAGCTTCAGTGTTTTTTCATCAGTAATATCTGAATGCTGAATAGACCCTGAACTATAAAGACTATATACTTTCAATATATTTTCTTGAAGGAGAGAACTGTAGACAATATACTCCAGGTATATTGCCCAGAAGATCAATCTTCTTTCTTGCCTACAGAAGTCTGTCATTCACACTTTTATGAAATTTTTTCTTAAGCTTTAAAGACTTCCAGATGCTCCAAAGAATTTTGGCTTCTCATCTTTTTGCTTCCTCTGTGAACTCCAGCTTGACACAAATCTTATCTCATTTTCTTGCAAATATCCAAACAGGTCCATAATCTGCTTTCCTTTTTATCATCACCTCCTTAAAACTTTAGTATCTTACAAACATATTTTTATGTTGATTATTAAAACATTTAGACCCATCACAGCCTTGCCTAGCTCATATGTTCCATCATACAGCTTAGCAAAGCTGCTATGGCCTGATACCTGCTAAGGTCCCTGTAGAATTAACCTCTTTCTTAATTCTCTGATAAACATAATCCTACTGGTTCAGTGACATCAAACATTGTCTTTCTATACAGAGTTCCCTCAATAACAGTTGTTCTTTATCTACTGTTTTCTAGTCTTTGATATGCATGTGTACATGGTTAGGATAACCAAGTATCCATCATCGTGTGCATATGTGAATCCAGAAGGACTGGCTTCCCTTATGTTGCCTTCATTTATATAGTAGTTATATCAAAGAGGGATGAGCAAATATGCTACTTAGTAACAAGACATACAGACTGACCTCAATGACATCCATTTATCCCAATTGCACAAGTCATTTCTTGTTTTAAAATCTTTCATAATTCAAGGAGTCTGGAAAGGAGGTATACCCTGATTGCTATAGTTCCCTATATGAGGCTGTTACTAAGTCTTTCTTTCATCTATACGCTTTTTCCTTTCATCTGTATTAAAGGTTGAGCCTGAAGTATTGTGTCTACCATTTCTACATCATCCTCGATGTTAAATTCCTCTCATAGATTCCAAATTGTTGTGTTTTAACCTCAAGAAAACATGGATTTAATTTATATTCTCCTCTGCACCCTGAAAGCTGTAGGAAATGGCAGCCAACACTGCCATCTTACCCACATCCTTTTCCCACCTTTCCAGCCAAATCAGAGGCTAATACAAAGGGGAGCATCATACAGTTTCCCCTATTGTAATTCCTACTTTACATGAGTAAATTCCCCTTGGTAAGCCTCCCAAGTAAGCCTAGGCCACAAGTCTTACTGCCCATAGCAGGGACTATGCAAATGCCACACAGTCTGCATATAAATCTATCTTATTTTCTAAGGTTTTCAAAATAGTCCTCAGTTTTCATAGCATCCCCATGCTTATGAAATAAACTCAATTTACCAAGATTTACCACCCCAAACACAGATAAAATATATATATTTGGGGATCCCTCAAGTATACTCTGTTCTCAGATTTCAGACTCACCCATAGAAAGGTGCATGTAACTGCCACTACAGTAAGAAGGCATTCCATTCTATACCACAAGAGGAAGGATAGCCACATCAAGATTTAGTGCATGGATATTCCACCCTCAGATGAATCAGCCTCAGTTACATGTCTTGTTTTCCCTAGCAAAAGTCATGTTATCACTCTTCAGATTCTTCAGATTCTTCAGATTCATCTATACCTCTTTTGGTCCCTGTTCAGGCATCAATGAATTTGCATTAATTTACTTTGGGAGATATTTTTTAAAAGTCTGATTATCTCATATGGGGAACCAAACGATTAAAGGAATGATCCCACCAAGGTCCTGATTGATAAATCAATTAGTTAGTTGCAAATACTTGCAAGACTATAGGTAAATCAAATACACCTACATTACTAAAATGTTCAACCTCAGCATGGATTTAAAAAACATAAAGAATACCTTGATACCTAGAAGGCAGCTACACAACTAAAGAGTCTCTCTCAACCTCTAGGAATTTATTTGGTTTTTTCCCCCCAAAAGGTTTGTTTAGTGTGTGTGTGTGTGTGTGTGTGTGTGTGTGTGTGTGTGTACTCGACACGTGGGATTTCCCCCTAAAGGTTTGTTTGTTTATTTATTTATTTACTTATTTACGTGTGTTTGTGTGTGTGTGTGTGTGTGTGTGTGTGTGTGTATGTATGTATGTATGTGTGTACTCAACACATGCATGCAGATGCCTTTAGAGGCCAGAAAGCATTAGACCCACTAGAACCAGAGTAGACACAGTTGTGAGCCACCTAATCTGGGTTCTGGGAACTGAACACTGATCCCCTAAAATAGCAGGAACTGAACACTCATCCCCTGAAATAGTGCTCTCCACTACCGAATCACCTTCCCTGCTCTGTTTATTTCTATATAAGGTCAGAGAAAGACCTCATGGTACCTGAGGGTTTCATGAGCCTCATGAGTTTCACCTTTCCCTTCATCAGTGAATGGTCCAACATGAAGAAAACAGCTACAAAACAGACTCTTCTTTACTAACATAAAAATGCAATTGTGTACTATTGCTTTAGCAACATCTTATGTTTTAGTATTTTTTTCTTATTTGATTTAATTCAAAATATTTTCTAGTTTTATTTTTTGCTACCTTCTTATAACTTATGGATTATTTAGAATTTTATTGTTTAGTTTTCCAATTATCTTCCTATTATAAATTCCTGGCTTAATTCCATTTTTGTTGTGAGAATGTTCTATGATTTCAATTCTCTTTTATTTCTATAGGTTTGTTATTATGGTGGTTTGAATTAAAATGGCCCCCATAGGCTCATAGAGAGTAGCTTTGAGGTTTCAAATATTCAAGCCAGGCCTAGTGTGACTTTCTCTTTCTGTTGTCTGAGGATCCAGATGTAGAATTCTTAGCTACTTCTCCAGCACCATATCTGCCTGCATGCTACCATGCTTCCTGCCATGACAATGGACTTAGCCTCTGAACTATGAGCTAGCCCCAATTAAATGCTTTCCTTTTTAAGAGTTGATGTGGTCATGGTGTCTCTTCACAGCAATAACAATCCTAACTAGATATAAGTTGGTACTAGGAGTAGGGTATTGCTGTGGTAGGCAAGACCATGATTTTGTTTGGAGAAATATGGAACATATTGGGACTTTTGATTAGGAAAGCAGTTGAATGTCTTAAGTGGGGCTTAATGAGCCATACTAGTAAGAGTATTGAAGACAATGGTACTGAGGGTAGGTTGAACTGTGGGAGCTGAGCTCAAAAGGTTTCAGAGGAGAATTTTAGTATGTGACCTAGAGACTGTTCTTGAGATACTTTCACAAAGACTGTGGCTGCTTTCTGCCCTTGTCCAAGAAGTCTGCCTGAAGCTAAATTAAAAGTTATAGATTAACAGCTTTGGCAGAAGAAATTTCAAAACAGCCTACCACAGACAGTGTCATGTGGTTATTAGTGGCCAGTCTTATGCAGATCTATAAAGAAAAGGAGCAAGCTGAGCAAAGAAAAGTACAAAATGTACAGTTTTAGGAGGAAAGGAGCACCTTGAAGTTTAATGGAGCTAAATTCTGTGTTCAAGGAGATAAAAAAGAAGAAAAAAAAGCCATTTGTTAGACACAATAAAGGAAGTAGTGACATCAGGACAAGACCCCACACAGCTAAACTTCCAAATTGTGCAGGAAGGAAGGAAGGAAGGAAGGAAGGAAGGAACGAAGGAACGAAGGAACGAAGGAACGAAGGAAGGAAGGAACGAAGGAAGGAAGGAAAGCTTAAGGCCAAGCATGGTGGCACATATCTTTAATCATAGTATTGGGGAGGCAGAGGCAGGTGGATTTCAGAGTTCAATGCCAGCCTGATCTACAGAATGATTTCCAAGTCAGCCAAATTCAGGCAGCGAAGGAAACCACTGAAAACAAAACACTTGTGAATTTGAACAAGGGGGGCTGTGTCCCAGCCCCAGCAGGTAACAGAACTTAGCAACTCCAGCCATGTGGTTTAGAGTCAAAAGAAAAGTGGTTATGGAATCTCCTGAAGTGAAAGGAAAGCCTCTGGGACTAGGTATCTCTGGAAGGAAGGCTAGAGTGGCCATTGTGTGAAGCTGTAAGGTAAAGCCTGGATTGCCTTGGAAACTCCTAGATGCTGGAGATGCCAACATGTGTGAGATATTTGCTGAGGAAAACTGCCTACAGTGAATGGAGTCAGCCCAAGGGGGAAGAAATGTGTTGTTGTCAACAAAACTGAAAGGAGTTGGAGATCTGAAGAGCCTTATAACATCAGACACAGAGATGCAGAGTTTTAAGTTTGCACAGCTATTTTTCAATCTTGCTTTGGTCCAGTATTTTCTGACTATGTTCCATTTTGGAATGATAATATATATCCTATGCTATTATATGCTGAAAGTAAGTGATCTACTTCTTTACTCTGATTTTATAGGGAATTACAGTTAAGAGATTGCCATGAGTTTCAAGAGAGACTTTAGAATTTGGATTTCTAAACAGGGTTAAACTTTTATAGACTATGTAAACATTTAAAGTTGGATTTAATGCATTTCTGCCTTACATTATGGCTGTAAGCCTATGGGTACCAGGGAATGGAATGTGGTGATTTGAATGAATGAAGATGGCCCCCCATAGGCTCATAGAGAGTGGCACTATTAGGAGGTGTGGCCTTGTTGGAAGAATTATGTCACTGGAAATGGGCTTTGAGGTTTCAAATGTTCAAGCCAGGCACTCTCTCTTTTTGCTTTCTGAGGATCCAGATGTAGAACTCTTGATTCTTCTCTATTATTATGCATGCCTTCATGCTGCCATATTTTCTGCCATGACAATATGGACTAAACCTCTGAACTTTAAGACAGTCTTTGTTAAATGTTTTCCTAGGTAAGAGTTGCCATGGTTATGGTGTCTCTTCACAGTAATAAAAACCCTAAGACAGTTATATATCTCAGAATATGGGTTACTATATTGAATTGTCCATATGAATTTGTGCTGAACATGTATTCTATTGGTGGTAGTCTTCTACCAATGTTAATTAGTTCAAATTGGTTAGTGTTTATTATGTCTCTTTTATCCTGATTATTAATCTAGTTTCTTAAGTTACTAAGTATTGAATTTGTGGATTTATACGTTTTCTTTTATTTCTATCAACTTTTGCATCTTCATCTTGTAATCTGAAACATGTATGTTTAAGATTATTATGCCTCTTTAGTTAATTATTGTACACTATGTAATATCCACAAATAGATTTTGATGTCCTTCATTCCTTTCTCACATACAGTTATGAATAATTCCTCATAGATTTTTATTTCTGTAACTATACATGGGCTGTCTCTCCCAGTAAAACTTAATGAAATTAACAAAGTTCTGGTGGTTTAAATGAAAAATGTCTACCATCAGCATTAGTATTTGAACACTTGGTTGGTGGCATTGTTTGGAAATGTTTAGATAGTACCACCATGCAAGAGGAACCATGTCATGGAGACAGGCTTTGAAATGTAAAGGCTCTAAGCACCTCCAGTTTATTCTCTCCGCTTCATGCTTATAGTTCAAGATGTGGGCCCTAACCTTCCTGCTCCTACCACCATGCCTGCCACTGGGTGCTATGCCTTCTCAATCATGATAAACTCTTAACCTCTAAAATATACTCTTTCTTTTATAAGTTGCTTTTGGTCATGGAGTTTTACATGGAAAACCTCACCGAGTGTTGGTGCCATTTTGTTGCTGTAGTTCTCTTGTCCCATCAGGTCCTGCCACCCTTTTCACCCACAAATAAACACACAAAGACTTATATTAATTATAAAATCATTGGCCGATGGCTAGGGCTTGTTACTGGCTAGCTCTGTCTTAATTATTAGCCCATAACTACTAATCTATATATTTCTACATGCCCTTATATTACCAGAGAAAGCCTGGTACATCCTATCCTCCAAGTCCCTCCATGGCATCTCTTGTGGCCCCCTTCTGCCTACGTTTCCCAGAATTCTCTTCATCTCCTAGCCCCACCTATCTTCCTGCCTCTACTGGCTATTGGCCAAACTGTTTTATTCATCAACCAATAAGAAAACAATATATATATATGTATATATATATATATACACATATACATACATATATATACATATATATACATACATACATACATACACACACACACACACACACACACACACACACACACACACACACAAAAGGACATCCCCCATCACTGCTATGCCTTCTTAACTATGATAAACTCTTAACCTCTGGAACCATTAGTCTCAGTATACTCTTTTTTCTATAAGTTGTTTTTGGTGATGGTGTTTATCAAAGCAATAGAAAAGTAACTAAAGCACTAGTCTAAGTTTTTTCCTAAACTTTGGAGTAGTCAACCATGACAAAAGAGCATTTCCTATAAGAACACTGGATTATCCTGGAAATTATATAATTTGATTTAAGAAGGTTGAAGACAATTTTATTAGAGTTTGAGATAAAAAACAACAGCCAGGAAAAATATAACTCTTACCAGCTGCTGAGTAGGGGACAATAGAAAAGAGCAAGTCAATGCCTTTTGAGTTAGAGTCCAAGAGAACCAGTATGTTCACCAATGGAGGTCAAACAAGCAGCTAAATGATGGAAGGGCCAGAGACTTCAAAGAGTGAGAAAGCTCAAAGTGCCACAGAAAGCATACACTGACTTTTAGCCAGTATCCAAAAGACAGTGATCCAGACAGGAGAAAAGGCATAGCTTTGCTATGCTCTGAGTTAGAATGCAGAGAAGCAGACAGATTCAACAGTGCTACCATGAAGAAGTACTGTAAGTGACTGTACCTAAAATGTTCTGGGGAGCATAAGTGCATTATCATACTGAAAGGATTCTTTCTCCTCCTTAGCATGTCAATAAATTTTCCTGGAGCTTGGTCTCCTGGCCAGGTGGTAGATAGACTCTTAAAAGAGGAATCAATAGTTGATAATATTCTAATCTTTGGATCAGATTAGAGTTTTATGTTCTCCACCCAAAGGCAAAGGTATTTCATTCTTTTGAATAGAATGCTTAAGGTTAGGGACAATTGTGTTGTTTTTGCTTCTAGAGTAATTGGTGTGGGGGGGGGAGAATAGAAGGTGGGTCCAAAAATGTCTACAAGGAAGGAATCTATCCTCAATGACATCCAATAACCCCTGCCTGTCTATCTAACATTACCCTCTCAAAACTTTAGGCTCTAAAATCATTTAGGATATGGATTAAGTTGGGGAATAGTTGTTGTTGTTGTTAATCCCACCAGTCAAGAATAAGACCACTACTACAATTTAAAGCCAAATTTGAAGCAAACTTTAATTAAATACTAACCAGGTGGATGGGCTCTGGCAAACTACATCTCTGGATTTCCAAAAATAGCCCAGAATCAAGTTTTGCAGTGACATTAAGTATTTCCACCAAGCCCAGTCAGGGGCAAGGGTACATCCTGTTGTACCTGTGAAACTCCCACCGACATGTGATCAAGCATGTCTGTGCAGATGGGTCAACCATACTTGTTTAGGGGAGTGAAAACATGTGGCTTGTTATTTCCCATCATAAACAGTAGCCTCAAGCATTTCAAGCACTATCTGTCCTTGACCAAGGGGCTTGCAGATCAGGGGCATTTTTATTTAATGGATCTCTTAGGAATAGTAATTAAAACTTAAAATGTAACTTTGGCTTTCATAATGTAACCTATTTCTACCATTAAAAATCCCAAGATCTCAGCCCAAAGCTGCTCACCAGAAGGGATTAGTGCCAAGAATGGGGTGTGGACTTACCTCAGTAAAACTTCCAGGCAGAAGTGATTCATTAGGAGAAGAGAGAGTTAATAAAAAGACAAAGATCCCTGATGGCATTGCTGGCTTCTGGCCAGGAGAAAAGGGCATATTTATCCTCTAGCTAGGGACAAGAATGGAGGTACTGCTTTTAGGGTCCCAGTCCCTAAAATTACCTAACTATCTGCCATTCTCAATGATATGCTAGTCTAAGTTAAATACATTTCCTGAGAACCAAGGAAAATACATTGGCAATAATTAGGAAGAAAATTAATTCCACATAAATCTTATAATTCGCATAGGCCAAAGTTTTCCACATTGTGAAATAAGGCAGCTAGATGACCTCAATGATCTCTTCCTGTGAGGGTAACCTGCTTGAACCAGTTGGGTGATGTAGCCCTCATTTACAACCAAAACCTTCAAGACACCCTATCACCCCAGGATATGGTGCTCTAAATCATCAGTTGATAAACATATTTGAATTCACTCTTCTTTATAAGCAGCAATGGTTTCAAAATCTTATGCTTTCCTTCATTTTGAAAGAAAGAAAATATTTTTGTCTTGTTTCTCAAATGAGTTTGAAATTGTATATATTGCTCAGTGTTTAAGTGAGACAGATGAATGCTGAAGGGGTTACAGGTCAGAGCTTCCTTTCTCCCACTGTGAGCTCCCTGAATAGGATCCACTTTTTGCTCTGACCTCGACTGTAGCATGTGGCAAATGCTTTGTGGCCTCACATAACAGCTGCATGATGTCACTGGCAATCCTTTCAGGCACGGGCAGCCCAGCTTCATTTCCTTGACAGAGTAAAGCACTTTACTAGATCTAACTAAGATTTGGCTGCACAAATTATCAGTTATTATTTGGTATTCATATTAATGTCATGGTTTTCTATGATTCATCCAAATCAGTCCTCTCTACTTAGAGAGAAAGCAATGACCTCATTCTTTGCTGGATCTGAAATCAGTCATGGTGACTAAAATCCCTTGTTCTACACAAAAGAAAGAAATCAGATGACCTTTGTTCTGACCCTTGACTTGATATTTACAAAAGCTAATTATGGGGAGGGCCAACCCTCCTTTATCACTCAAGGACATTTGGTTAAGGTCTACTCTTTAAATAAAAAAAACAGAAAGTCATTCAGAGGGCTACTTAAGGCTGCATACAATATGAGGAAATGTACTGTGATAGTTAATTTGGCATTTTGGCCATCAACATTGATTTTCTCAAAGTCAATCAAGTGAAACATGGGAGGGGTTATATGCCTTTCATTAAAGCCAGCATTTTACTAACAAAAGGGAATCCTTTATCTGGTGGTGTGGCAGTCGGAGGTCACAGAAACACATGGTCTGATGGCTTATGCATTAAACCTCTCTGGATTTTCACTGCCACACCCCTGCCACTGCACCTGCAGGAAAAGAACTACAAGCCACTGTGCATTACTTAAACTCTAAAGGGTGATAAAGAGAACAATGTCCCTAAGACAGAATGCAATTACTTATCACAAAGTGCACATAACTTACTTATATACCGTTATGCTAACAAATACAGGTTTAAGAAAGACAAGCAGACATTCAGAAGAGAAAAAGAAAGAAAGAATGAAAATTATCAAGTAATTAGAACAATAATGGAGAAAGAAATTCCTCTTTCTTCCCAGGCTTCTCCTGGCTAGCCTTTTCTCTGGATAAAAGTAGAGGTCTGAATTCTTTTGTTCATTCCAGCCACCGCCCTTTTGCAATCTGAGTCTGAGCAAAGCTGCCACGCCCAGTAAAGGGACAAAGGCAGAAAAGGGGGAACTCTGGGCACTGGCACAGCTCCACTTATTTAAAGGGGAGTCATATGTTGGTCTCACTAGCAGAGACTGCACACATCAGTTACCATCTCTATAAACAAACAATTAAAACAGAGACTTAAAATATATGCATGTTCTGAAATTCTATCTGATTAAAGTATTCTTTTCCTAGAAAGATGTAGAGCCAGAGGTTTCTACGAGTTTCAGAAAAAGGGTGAATGCTGCCCCCTTTTGACTAAGCGCTGGATGCACTCTATAGTCATTAAAAGGAAATCTAATGCCCAGCTAGTGGGAATAAAGATCCTACTTTTGTGGTGAGAAATCTGATTAAATCTGATTAAATCTTCTCAGCTGTTTCATTCTCTTTTGCAGACTCTTCATGCTGCCTGGAATAATCATTTGAGTTTAATGTTTTGTACTCCCAGAAGTGACAAACTGGGAGCATGAGCTATTACCATCACTTCCTCTTCCTTCCCCTCGTCCTACTTCCTCTTCTATCCTCTGTGACTATCAAAGATTTGTGCATAACGGGTACTCAACAATAAATGTTTTTTAAAATAAATGTCTAGCTGATGTCACTAGAGTGTATTCCTATGAACAGTTGTTTCTCTCTGAACTAATATTTCAGCTTGTGTTTAAAATCAAGAAATTCAAATAAGTGTTGTTATTCTTTAATCCAAAATTCATATATAGTCTGGAGTATACATACTCAGCTTGCTTATAGGCTATGTGCACCAAGCACTAAAGTGTATGCTATATGCATGAAAGCATTAAAAAATAAAAATCAAAATTACAAAAAAATAGTCATTTTATACTAGCATAATGTTAAGAGTAAGAAATTTGACTTAAAAGAAATAAACATGACACACACAAATGTGTGTGTGTATGTGTGTGTTTAGGCACACACTCTGTGATATCTTGATCTAAAACCTCCAAAGAGTGAAGAGTGAAGTAATGTACAATGCGAGGAGCATCTTTGGAGGAACATTGGTTAGAAGGGAGCATGCAAATGACTTCTAGAAAGTTACTGTTTTATTTTGTATTCTTGAATCTGGAGGCACAGCTGCATTCATGATGAGGAGACTCATTAAACTATACAGTTATGATATGTGCAATTGTGTGCATTATTCTTCATTAAAAAATGTAAGCAATATTTTTCTCAAACCCCAGGAAACAGACTTGCATATGAGCTAGGGCACAGTCTCCCCATTTTAAGATATCTGCTTCAATTAATGAAGCTAATCAAACTCTTAGCTATTGATCAGACAGCAAGACATCTTCAATATGTGGACATTGGACATTTTTTTTTAGCAGAAATATCTGTACATCAGTTTCCAGTTGCTATGGAAACTGCAGGGTGCCTACTCTCCTTGAAAAGGAACATGTTCTTCTTCCTGCCCCTCTCAAGCCACAGATATATTAAAACTCAAATGAGAAAGTTATTTCATGCATGTGAAGCTGTTTTGTGTAGTAAGGGGAGTGCTTTCACAGTGAAATTTCATTTGTAGATCCTCTGCAAAATGGCCTCATGGCCGTGAATTTGAAAGAAAGCAAGGAGAAGTATATGAGAGAGTTTGAAGGGAGGAAAGGGAAGAGAGACATTATATAACTATATTATAATCTCAAAATAATAAAAATACTGTTTTTAAAAAGTAGCCTCATGAGGTCTTTTGGGGAGTATTTACTGCATTAAAACGTGAAGCAAACAGGACCTGGCAAGCTGTTAACACATAATAAATTTCAGTTACTTGGGGAGATGTCTTGCTTGATCTAAGTCTGAAGACCAATGTCCTAGGCATGGTTCTACCAGTTGTTAAGATGAAACTGGAAGTTACTCCAACTGTGAAGTGATCAGATGACTTTGCAGTCACACAGGCTCATATTTAGAAGTGAATGATGACTGAAAGAACAATGCAAAACTCTGCAGCTGAGTGACGTTCAATTTGTCCCTGCTACATAGTTAGGGTTTTATGACTTGCAGGCCAGTTACTTCCTTGGCTTTTCACTTTATTACTACAATTTCCTGTGAGAGTATAATTTCCTGTTTTTCTCTTGCCTTCCTTGTACTCTGCCTCACCACATTGTGTTGCTGGACCATGACGTTTTAAGGAAAGTTTCTGCAGAGTCGTTTGTGACCAGCCACTCAATTCTACATGAGTCTCACAGCACATTGGTTACAATTTTTGGTAATAAGGCCAAAAAAAAAAAGGATTGGTTTTTGTTGAAAGGCATAGCAGGGAGAGGATATTTTAAAAGGAGGATGTTCGTTATTCACTTTGCAGAAGCAAGTAAGAACAATGCAAAGCAATTGCTATTAAAAACGAACAAGATGAGTCTAGTCAGGGAAATTCTGTGGTGTGTTGTAAACAGAAGAAACACAAGCTAGAAAAACAGGACATATCTTAAAACAAGGGAGGACATTGTTAGAATTGAGCATAACTCCAGAAACTACATGAGTGCTGAATCTTCAACAGTTAACAACAATGGATATAGAAAATATATATATGTATGTGTATATATTTATATGTATGTGTATATGATCTTGGAAGGTATGCAATGATGTTGTGCTCTATTAAGGACACCACAGCATTTGAATAGAACAAAGGGAGAAGCACATGATGAAGAAATCCACCATATACAACCTTTCATATCTATCTCATTAAAATATTCTCAAGACAATAGCTGAATACAACTAAGATGAGATTCTGCAAGAACAGAAGAGTAGATGAATATGATTATAACAAAGTAATATGAGAAAGGAAAAAACATGCAAGGTTGGAGATAGCCTCAAAGATAGAAAGAGTAAACAGGGAGAAGCAATCCACACTAGGCATCTACAGAGAGAAGGACAGATAATGAAAGAGCAGGTGTCTTCATCTGTAAGACCAATGTGTATGCCAGGACTGTCCACAGGGAAGGTCAGGGCTCTGATGCATAGGGCTGACTTACACTCTGAGGATGGTTGCTTTAAGCCTCACTTAGAGAAGCCTCCATATCATCACTGCCTATGTTCAGATACACAATTTTTTCTGGCAAGGATGAAGTTTTCTTTGAAGAGATTATCATTGACTTTGTCACATAAAATGAGTTTTTTCTGGCTTGTGGAAAAAGCTTGTAGACTCCTGAAGCTACATTCTTCATTGCATTACACACAGGAAACAGTGATGAAGGGTTCTTGACCGGCTTAAATGCAACTATTGGATGGCAATTCCCTAGACCTATACTACTTCATCTGTATTATAGATAACAAACACAGAGAATCCTGCTACAGCCTGAGATTGGAAATTCAGATGCCCTTGAAGATGCCTATACTCAGCTAACACCCATACTGCAATGATGACACACTATTTAAATCTAAATAAACTTGCAGCTTTTAAAAGGAGAAAGAAGGATAGGAGAATATGCTAGGTTACCATTAGTTGTAGCTAGAGATTGACTTATTTATTTAATAAAAAAGATGGCTATGTATTTATGAAATTCACTGACCATGTGGAGAAGCTTTGCATTACAGTCCACATGACTCAAGTCCGTAATAGAGGTATGATTGGGGAACTTTGGGGCTCAGAGATAGATAAGCCTTTAACAATAAAGGGAAAGAAAAAAGAAATCAATTTTTACAAAAAAAAAAAAAAGAAAAAAGAAAAAGAAGAAAAGAAAAAGAAAAAAGACCAGACAAGTAATTAATATTACTCCAGTGCAAATTTGACTTAGAGGGGGCAAAACAAACAGGCTTGATAGGTAAACACGGGTCACTAAGAGCTTGGTTCTCCATCCTGAGGGATTTGGTCACTATCCAAAATACATGCTAAACTACTAAATAAAACAAAGTGAAGTGATTAAATATATGCATTTGAAAAGCCATCCCTGCTAAAGTGGAGAGTGTAGATTATTTCCAGAGTACAAACCAAGGTGAAGTATAGACAAGAAAGCATCAGGCCAAGGAAAGAAATCCTCCCCCACCCCTTGTTTATGCTCCAGAAGCTCAGTTAACAGATGGCCTCATGGCCTGTTAGGTTTGTTAATTTGTTACTTTATTGTACCTTTTTCCTTATTTTTCTTTCCCTAAGACAAGGTCTCACTATGTTGACCATGTTTTCCTCATACTGGAAAACTTAAATAATCCTCCTGCCTCCTCCTCCTATGTAAATGGGACTACAAGGCCCATATCACTACACCCGGCTCTAAAGCATGCATTCATTTTAACTTGTGTAAATGTAATCATCACTTTTGGCCAAGAAAATGACAACAAAATAATATGCTAAATGAACTAGAATTTCAACATGAAAGACTTAGAATAATCTATATTCTCTTACATGTGAAAAAGATGGGATAGGAAGCAGAAGTCGTTCTCTGCATTCTGAAAAAAGTTCTTTGTCCTAAATATGCAAAAGGCATGTTACTTGAGCATGTGAATTAACCACCAGTCAATAAGCAGTTTGGGAAGAGTTTTAGAAAAAAAATATGTTAACTTATCATGTCGTGTCAGGCTCCAATGATTTGAAAAATAAAGGTTTATTTATTTATTTATTTATTTATTTATTTAACTGAGGTGTGTAGGTCATAATAGCATCCCAAAGTACATTTGTTTGTTTGTTTATTTTGCAGGCTGTATCTCACTAGGCAGCCCTGGCTCACCTCAAACTCACTGAGATACACCTGCCTCCCAAACTGCTTTCTATACCGGAACCTCATTTAATTGCCATGCCCGCAGGGACCAGAGTACCAAGCTGGCAGAGAATGTCAGGATTGAAGCATTTAACAAACCACCACGAGAAGTGAAGAAGCTGCTGCTTATTACAGAGAGTAATGGGTTTATATACCCAAGCCAGGAGATGGATTAAGCATAGGAGAAAATCATGCACCACTGACACCTGGGGTCAAGGTACCTGCACTGCACATTGGAAAGTTCTGAGAACAACCTTGTTTGCTCAACATTGACAGCATGGAAGTTCTACAGCTGGATTGGGAGGAAAAAAAGCTGTAAGGAACAAGTACATAAATTTCCCCACAGTTCCTTCCTTTTTATTTTTTAAATGAAGCAATCTCTGTCTTAGGTCATCTGGGGAACAAATACCTTACTAGTAATGGGAAAATGTTCTCATCATTTCCCTGTCTTAGGTGGCATTGATCCAACTAGGAGTTGCTTGTCATTGGTTATCACTTCTCCAGCATCTATAGCCATACTTAGGCTGATTCAGGTTACACTGCCAAGGCCATGAGTGCCTGTCGGGTGACACTTGCCAATCTATTGTATTGGTTGCAGAATCCAGATGTAGGCACTGATACCCAAGATTCTGAGTAGGAATAATGCAATAATAGATCCTGACAAGTGATGTACCCCATCCCCCTACATGGAACATAAAATTTCACCAATCACTAGCTTTTACAGGATCCGCACAAGTGGCATTAATCACCTTAATAGCATGGCTCAACTCAGTAGTGAAACTGACAAAGGTAACATTCCATCAGAAACATTAGCAACATTTCTAGGAGTTATGCAAACAGAATGATAGTAAGACAATTGTTGATGAATTTATAAATAATCAGCCTGTTCTTGAGCTAAAGACAATTGTTGATTTAAAGTCAATATTCCTAATTGAATGTGTGTATTTAAACTATTTTGGAGGTCCAAAGTTTGGCTAACTTTCTCTGAGCATTCATTTACAACAGCTGTGGTCTGGACATTTTGAGAAATGGCAAATCCTGCTACAGTGGCAACAGTTTTGGAAATTGCAATATTAGCCACAATTGCAGCAGTAATTCCGAAATCCCCTTTTTGTTGATACAAAGTCATTGTAGTCCTTCCATCTGTAGTCCTTCCATCATCTAAAACAGGCAATGGAACCACCATGTACCAGTCTAGAACAGGCAATGAAGCCACCGCATACCATGAACCCAACAATTCGTCAGGGAGCAGTTCTGGGGGAACACTTAAGAGTTCCCCCACCCCCATAGACCTCTTACAAACAACAAAGAAAAAAGAAGGGGGTACATTTACCTCCAGAACTGAAATCTGCTCACTGCCTTTGTCTACGTTACTATCAAGCAGCATGTTGCAGGCTTGGAGATGTGGTCACTGCCATTGCCAGCTCTGGTATACAACATTCAGTTGGTAACAGGGTTTCTTAAAAGCCTTCCAGGGTTTGCCACTATGCTGAGCTAGGAATCCTCCCTTAAAGGAGCTGTGTAAATCTCTGCTTGCCTCTAAAAAAACAGAGTCCCAGGGAGAAAATGCTGTTACTAAGAAGCCTTGCTTGTCCCAGTTATGTTGTTTCTAAAGCCCTTTTCTCTGTAAACAATATTTGGGAATTTTCAAGTCAAGGCATATATAAATTTGATTAATAAAGTTTCTTTCCCCAAGTAGTCCTCTGACTCAGACTCGGACTCAGAAGATGTTAACCATTTTGCATCATGCTCTTTACTGAGGATCTGACTAATTGTTACTTTTCCTGTGTCTTTTTGTTTTGAGTTTACAGATCGGCTAGTTTCCTTCTCTTAGACTTCTCTAAAAGCCTCCTTGGTTGTATCTAGTTGTTTTTTTCACTTTAACTTTGTGTGTTAGTAAGACATCTTTGACTAACCTCCACAAGGTGGAGGTACTTAAAACAATTCCCATATTATTGTATGTACGTTGTCTCAACGAGCTCCTGCCAGCTACAGAGCTACCCAGTCCATGATTCCTCACTTTCCAAATCTTGGTGGGACCTCCACTTGTGCGACCAAGTGCGACCAGAGTACTGAGCTGGTAGAGGGTGTCAGGATTGAAGCACTTAATAGACCACCACGAGAAGTGAGTGAAGAAGAAGCTGTTGTTTATTACAGAGAGTAATGGTCTTATATACCAAAGACAGGGGATGGTCTAAGCATAGGAGGAAATCACATACTACTCACACCTGGCATCAAGGAACGAACACTGCACACTGGAAAGTTCTGAGAACCTTGTTTGCTCAACCTTGAGAGCATGGAAGTTCTACAGCTGGGTGGGGAGGAAGAGAGCTGTAAGGGATACGTACTTAAATTTCCCAACATTTAATATAATCCATGAGAAGCATTTCTGGTTCCCTGGTAGCAGGGCACTCAGCAGTATCAGCACTATTTCTTGGACACTGCAACTGAATTAATCATTTGTGGATATGGGCCTGCATTTATGACTATCTCCTTTCTGTTAACACCCATCCCCTGCATTGTGATGGTACCAGCACTGCACATCCATCCATCCCTCCATTGGCATTCCAGCTCTTCTCTCAGGAGCCATTATCCTTTCCAATCATGGCTAGGCTCTGTTGCTTTCTTTCATCAACTCTGAAATCTCAGAGTAATATATACCCTCCTAGGCATAACTTGGTAGCAAGTGGGACACCCCTGCTCCTGCCCCTGCCCCTGCCCCTGCCCCCATATATGATTGTGTGCACTCCTCCGTGTCATGGTGCTTTTTCTCCCAACTTTTTTTTTGTTTCTATTCTCACTCTCAAATTTTACTTCTAATCTCTATACTATCCTGCTTTTCAGTGCCAACTCACAAAACAGAAATTCAAGTGTTGGCAGCTGCAGTCTCTGGGGCTCTAGAAAAGACTCTGATTTCAAAGTCACAGTTGTTGGTATAATTCAGTTCTCTGTGCTTGCAAAATTTCATTTCCCTGCACCTTTGACACATGGTCCCCTTTATCTTTGAATCAACAATGTCTAGCTCTTTGAGACTTCAAATATCTATTATTAAACAAAGAATTATCTCCGCTTTCCAGATCTTGTGTGATTGCATTAGTTCTCCATGGGTAATCTAGACAAGTTCCATAGTCTAAGTTCTGATGACGATCAGCCTTAACTGCATTGTCAAAGCCTGCTTACCACCTGAAGTAGCATATTCATTACAATAGTCCCAGTTAGTCAAGATTATGGGAACCAAGATTCTGCCTAACACATGGGACATCCTCTTTACATTCTAATGTTTGCTCTTCTCTGTTAAGGTTTCAACTCTAACTATACATTATATCCAGATGGAAAGCATTAGCAGTTGATGCCCACTGTTTTCAAGGCTCTCCAAAACTGAATATACAAGATTCATGTCTGCCTCTATTTGTGTGTTGTGTTGAGGACATAGGTGCCCATATGTGTGTGTGAGATGAGCAATTATTTATGTAGAGGGCAAAGATCAATCTCATCTATTGTTTATGTACCATCCATTGTGTGTTTTATAACATGATTTCTCACTAGAACTCCCTAGTAAGACTATGTTGGCTGGCCAGTGAGCTACATGGAGCCACCTGTCCCCATCTGCCCAGTGCTGGAATCCCAAGCACATGACACCGTGCCTGGATTTTTCATGATTTCTGTGAGTCAAGCTCTGGTCCTCATTCTTGTATTCTTAATACACGAATTCTAGTTGTAGCCTAACATAAGACTCATTTTACCTTATTTTTTTTTCTGGACAGTTATGTACTTTTGGTTATCTATTCTATAGTACTAGGACTTCCGTCCACACTCTTCATCCCTGAGTCTATCCTTCCTGACATTTCTGATTCAATCTCTAAAGTGTCTTCAATGAGATGAATTCTTCACAATTATCAGGTCTTCATGTCACATAGTCTAAATATTTAAATCCCAGCTCAAATGTGTCCTCTGCAGCATTTATATCCTGGGAAACTATTCTAATTATTTTATAGACTTCAAATATTTATATTGATGTATAGTCACTTATGAATATGCGTTTAGTACTCTTTACAGAGGGATATTTGAAATTAGCAACAATTTCTTTCTATGCTGCCTTCGACTTGATTTCCTATTCCCAGCCCAATATCATTAATAAGACCTTTCCTAGGAGTACAAAGCAACTCTCAAGAAAGTATACAGTTTATTAGAAAAGAAAATATGCAACATGACATTTTAAAGAATTGGATATGACAGTCCTCAAACTTTGGTTGTGAACACTCTCCTCCTTCCTTGCTGCAATGCCCACTTTTAAATGTCTTTATTTAATGCTAAGCATGTGGCTTTGCCCATTGTAATTATAATCTACAATAATTCAACAAAATGTCTTGTGATGTCTTCAAGTTCAACATACCCAAAACAAATTCACCAGTTAGTATATGAATGACTCAATTGTCGATTCATACTTCTTAATTGTCATGTTTTCATACAAGTTTAACTTTGGACAGGGCTCTCAGCTAAGGTAGATGTTACTTGGAGATATATATATATATATATATATATATATATATATATATATACACACACATACATACATACATATATATATATATATATATAAATTCAAAAACTCATCCATTCACCTCATTTTGGTCCTTTTTGTGGAAGAAAGTTAACACTTACATAATCTACAAATTGGTGTTTATTTTACTAAATTCTAGTGATGCTGAAAATATAAACCATCTACCATAGGCACTAGACTCTGCCAAGATTGACTCCCTTCCTCCCTTCCGAATCATATTTAGAACCATTACCACTCTATCATTCCAAGTTCATAGATCCTTCAGTCCCTACAACACAACTCTTTCTCTACCCCAGAGGTTCCACCTATGTCAATATTTCTGTCTAGATCCTGCCCATCACCTTGTTAACATCCTTAGCTCAAATGAAGATTCTTCAAAAAACTTTTCCTTAGCCCGTCTGCACAAAATTAAATAATGAACATCACATTGCTTTTCTATTAGACTCTGTTGCTCTGACGCTGTGCTACTATTCACAATGTTAATTATCATAATTACTAATCTTTAATGTGCATTAAATGCACCACTAGATTATAATCAGTAACCTGTCGGGAACTATGTGATTTTGCTTTCTTTTATATGTAGTGCTTTCTACAGTTCCTAGTATTGAGTAAATAGTCGCCTTGCTAAACAAATAAATAAGCATATATTCATACCTTTATTTGATTCTACAAATTTCTTAAAGAGGGCCATATAGCTTGCTGTGGTACTGTTTATGTGCTCAAAAAGACTAATTTTGCTGTCTGATAATGGAAGGGTAATAAAACCATGGCAACAAAAAAGTGTACCTGTTTAAGTAAATCCTGTAAAATTCATCTAATATACATACATATATGAATTTATATATGCACATATATAATTTATATTTGATGTATTATACATTTATATATAATACATACACACATACATACATATATAATTCTAAAGTTAAAAGCACCCCAATTAATATTCTGATTATGTTTCTACATCTTTACTATGTTATAATAAAATGTTGGTCATTGTCATCTGATCATCAAATCTTATACACTATTTGGGGGGAAAAATAAAGCCTATACACTGATAACTGGTTTAATCTCCTCATTTCCTGCTTGTCCACATTCCTAAGAGTAAACATAGTATTACAAATGGCCTTTCATTCACTCATTAACAGTGGCAGATACTTCTTGATGATAGTGATTTCTTGAAATCTAGTATCAACTGATCGTTTTTCTCAGGGAAAACAAACATTTTAACACTTTATAGTTCTATTGAAATTGGAAACACATGCCCTTTGACTAGCTAGACTATAGATTATTATACTTTTTCAGCCAATTATTTTTATTTGTGTTATTAACTTTACTCTTTGTTAATGTTCTAGCAGTCTATGTGTATCTCATATGTATGTTCTGTGTGGAACTCATCTGACAGTCTCTATCAAAGAATGTCCATTCTTGCCCTCTCATCGTCGCTCCATTTTTACTGGTAATAAATTGATGAGGCTAGCTTTACCATATCCGAGTCATACTGCTTGTTCAACTTAAAAAAAAATTCAAGTACAAAGCACTTACTAGATTGAAATCTTCTGATTAATATTAAAGTAGATATTAGTCTAGTTATCACCCTTCTACAAATATCACTATTGTTAATTCTGTGGTGGTTTGAATGAGGATGGCCATCACAGGCTCATGTATTTGAATGTTCGGTTCTTAGTGAAGTGAACTGTTTAGGAAGGACTAGGAGTTTTGTCCTTATTGAAGGAGGTGTATAACTAGGGGTGTACGTTAAAGTTTTACAGGCTCACACAAGGCCCATTTCTCTGTCTCTGTCTCTGTCTCTCTTGGTTGTCTCATAATATAAGCTCTTATCTGCTACTTCAGCTGCCTGCCTGCTGCCACCATGCCCTCCACCATGACAATCATGAACTCACCAATTAAATGTTTTCTTTTCCAAATATCCTTGGTCATGGTGTCTCTTCACAGCAATGTAACAGGATTTAAGACAAACTTCAACAGGAAAATAATAGTTTTATTCCAATATGTGAATTCTAGGCCTTCCACAACTCAGCATTGTTACTTTACATGGTGGAGAGTAGGTAAAACTCTGTTACAATGAATCCACTGGTATAAACCAGCTGATTGCTCAATATGCTTTGGACTTTTAGGAATTCTGAACACAGCCATATCTAACTCACCCATTCATAACAATCTTACCTGCTTTCCTAGGACAGTTTTCTAATAATTTCAGAAGTTCTATGATTCAATAACACACAATTATTTTCATTATCTCATTCTGTTTTCAGATATTTGGATGTGTCCTAACATATGTGAACGCTGCTCTCAGTCATACCATGCTGTCATACTAAGAAAAAAAAGAGACAATAGAACTAAATATGAGGAAGTTATTTTGACAGTAGTGTTGCTACTTAAAAAGGAATATACATTTGATCATTGAAGTCTATGCTAACATTCAGGAGACATCACCTAAGTGGACAGGCTACTATAAGAAGAATCTTTGGGTAGTAGTACCATATCAATACAATGTTACTATTACTGTTATTTATTTATTTATTGGTTTTTGACTGTTTGATTTTGTTTTGGAGCTTTGTTGTTGTTGTTTGTTTTGTTTTCTTTTTTTTAATTTTATTTTGGTTTTGTCTTATTTTAAGGCAGGGTTTGTCTGTGTAGCCCTGAATATCCTAGAACTCTGTAGACCAGGCTGGCTTCAAATTCTCAAAGATCTGCCTGCCTCTGCCTCTGCCTCTGCCTCTGCCTCTGCCTCTGCCTCTGCCTCTGCCTCTGCCTCTGCCTCTGCCTCTGCCTCTGCCTCTGCCTCTGCCTCTGCCTCTGCCTCTGCCTCTGCCTCTGCCTCTGCCTCTGCCTCTGCCTCTGCCTCTGCCTCCCAAGTGATGGGATTAAAAGCATGTGCCACTACCACCTGATATATTACTATTCTAAAGGCAGTTAGGTTAATCCAATTTGAAGTGACCCTCAAAATAGGCCCAGTTCTCAGCTTTCAAACTAAGGAGGTAGGGCTGGGTGGGGAGAAGACCAAATCCCAGGTAAATGGCTTGGAAAGTAAGCCAAAGCTATTGCCTCAGCAGGAAGCTGGATAGCAAATCAGAAAGGAAACAGAGTCTGGCACATGAAAAGGCTACATATGTTGAGCATTACTGGGCATATTGTTTCTTACTGAAGAAACAGGTGCTGATAGTTCTGCCTGGGATACTGAATGACAGACTGGAAACCAAAGACTATTTTCAGATGCTCCCTACCTGCAAATCTGAGCCATTAAAACAATGACAAGTTTAGTTTTCTGTGGTTTTTAGTGCTGTAGATTAAATGGACAGGAGGGAGGCTGTTGGTGCATGAGTCTAGATGGGTATCTCATGGTTTTTATTGCTGTGAAAAGACACCAAGACCACAGCAATTTCTATAAGGAAAACATTTAATTGAAGTGGCTAGCTTACAGTTTCAGAAGTTTAGTCCATTATCAGTATGATGGGGAACATGGTGGTGTGCTGGCAGACATGGTACTGGAAAGTTAGCTGAGAATCCTACATCTTAAAGGCAACAGGAAGAGAAAGCTGAGTGAAGCTTGAGCAAAAGAGACCTCAGAGTCCACCCCCACAGTGACACACTTCCTCCAACATGGCTACACCTACTTCAACAAGACCACACCTCCTAAAAATCTCACTCCCTTTGGGCACCTTTTTCTTTCAAACAACCACAATAAGGGGGAAAAAAAGAATCAAGTAATATATACTCCTGAGAATATGAAAGTCAAATACCTGAGATATACACATGTCTTTACAACAGCAGTAGCCATAGCTGCTACTCCTCAGAACTGAATAGAAGAAGTGTGCTGAAATATATATAGATGACTGCAGGGGTGTGTGGGGGGGGGTGTTGGTTTAAAAGAACATGGCCTCCAAAGAGTGGCACTATTAGGAGGTTTGGCCTTGTTGGAGGAAGTATGCCACTGTAGGGGCAGACTTTAAAGTCCCTTTACTCAAGCTTCCCTCAGTGTAACTGTATGAGTCAAGATATGAGGCTTCTTAGCTCCAGCACCACATGGCCTGCATACTACCATGTTCCCTGCTGTGATGATAATGGACTGAATCTCTGAAAGTGAAAGTGAGTTACCCAAATTAAATGTTACCTCTGTAAGAGTTCCATGGCCATGTGTTTTCTTACAGCAAAGAAAACCCTAACTAAGACTGGGGTATAGCTCATTTGAAAAGGCATATGAGTATCTGGATTTAATTTCTCAGAATCCTTTGAAAAATGCTGGGTATGATGAGCCCCATTGGAACCCCAGCACTGTTAAACACAAACACAGGAGGATCTCTGGGATTCCATGGCCAGCCAGTCTAACCTACTTGTGGGGGTCCAGGCCAATAGAAACTCCATCTCAAAGGAGGACTGTGTTTCTGAGACACCTTGGGTTGTCCTCTGGCCCCATCCCACAAGAACGCACACAGGTATTTGTACTCACACATATATGTGAACACATACACATTAGAATATATATATATATATATATATATATATATATATATATATACCTTTGTCTTTGTGAATCATAATATTTTTCAACTCCACCCCCGTTATATAAAGTTTTTGGCAGTGTTTTGTGCCTCTATCTCCTGAGAACAGGCTTATGCAATAATAAGCAATTCATTTGGTCGGTTGATATATTATGAGATATATAGTATATTCCCTTCCTAAAGTTACACAAATCTATAGCAACTCTACAGTAACAGCAATCTGCTATCTGTTGGGCCGCTAACCTTCACATCTCCAATAGTCCAGTGGCCACTCATGTTCTGTGGTCATGAGGTTTTGGAATAGCTGAGACACCCAAGGAATATCCGACCTATTTTACTGTGACTCTTTCACCTGTAACTTTATGGGAATGGCTTTTGACTTCAAAATTGGGGTTAATTTCACATATAAATGATTAGTAATATAAATAATTAGGAGTATACTAGGAATAGCTGAAATTCTGTCTGATTACCAATCTTACCTCCTACTATGGTTCTAGTAACTGGATTTATAGTGCTTATTCTATTTGATTTCATATTTCTTTTCTTTTCCTTCCTTTTCATTTTTTTTTTTTTTGGTGCTAGTGGTTGATTATATACTTGTCCATTCATGCCTTAAGAACTATTAACTGGATTGAAAAATGTAGTTTGGTAGTATACTAGCCTAGCATGTACAAGATTCAATCTACAGTACCCCATAAATTAAGCATAATAGTAGCACATTCCTGCAATCCTAGCACTTAGGAGGTAGAAGCTAAAAGATCATATATCCAAGGTCATGCTTCATTATTACATAATCTTCTTAATGTGTTTGGGGCCAACTTGAGCTATGTGAGACAATGTCTCACAATACAAAGAACTAAATAATAGATGCATATTTTGTGTCAAGTATTGAACTGGATATGTGAAACTTAACAATGAGTAATAGCATTCCTTTCCCTGAGTTTTTATTCCAGTTGGAAATCTTGCAGGGCAGCAGTATGGCTGGAGAAGTGTGTTTTAGGAGGAACATGGAACAAGAGGAAGCAGTATTACCAGTCAACTGGCTAAGGTCCTTTTTCTCTACCTGGATGAAAATTGTGGGTAGTCAAGAAGAAACCTGCTGATAATCCTTAGGCTCAGCCTAAGGCCTAGGGTCTGGATGGCAGATCTAGAGGTTTATAACTCTAGAGACCTACAGGCTTTAGGAGCCAGGGCTTCATATCTAGGCATTCTGGTTGGGAGTTATATCCACTCCAGACGTTAACTACTGGTAGCCCCAGCATTTCACAGCTAGTTTTCTTAGCTCCCAGCTATAGGGAGGTGTGAAAGCAAATAGGCCGCCTGTAATTCCTTCCGATGTGATAGCTCTCAATATAAACCTCAAGCACCAGAATCCTCAGCCATGTAGGGATAATAGTTTTCTAGCCCAGGGTATTTGAGACCATTGGCCATTGAACTTTGTCATCTCTACAACACTTTGGATAACCAGTACCCATCATTTCTCTTCTTCAGTCCCACATAGTCCTTGTCTTCATTTCCTCTACTCCCATTATCTCTGTCCCTCCACTCTCTGGACTCCTCAGTGTCCTCTGGTCACTACTGAAGCTATCTCTGCTGTTGCTTCCACTGATACCACCATATTTAGTGTGTGCTACTACAGTTCCGATATCACTTCTGCCAGTTTCTGCTAATGTTATTAGGTCTTATCCACATACTAATGATAAAGACCAAATATGAAGGAAAAATTACTACTTAAGAACACCTTTTAAAGGACCCAATATTGTAGCACAGAGGGTGGGTAGCACAGGAGGAGGGTACCTGTTTGTACAGCCAGAAAGATGTGGCAATAGTGTGTGAACCAATCTGTCATCATTCGCGTAAATGAAGAATTATGTTTGGACCAGTCAGAAGAAGAATTATGTTCTTCTTCTGGTTTCCATAAAAACAGCTACAGAGACTATTAGGGTATGACGGCAATGACTGTGGGTGCAGGTAGAATCATTATAAAGGTCTTCCTGCATATTCTCTTCTTTCCAGAAAGTTCAGAGTTTATATTCAAAGTTCTGCTAAGGTAGCCGATAGGCTTGCTTTATTTCTTTTATCTCCCTAAGACATACAGATTTGATATTCTGATGATGTCTCAGTGCCCTGCAATAGCCTTTCATTTACACTGTGTAGCTGCTTTCATTGGTCAGGATTCTGCTTCTGCTGCACTCTGTGTCTTCTGCTTCCATTGTCAGGGGTTTATTACAATGTTCCTGGCATTCATATTATCTACCTATTATTATAAAATAACAAGAGAGAGGAAATTTATAAATATGAATACCATTCTTTGGGGGAAAGGTGTGCCAGTTTTTATTTAATGGAAGTAAACATTGGTGGCTCATTAAAATGTTAGCTCTGAGTTGCAGTCCAGAGAGCCAAAAGGTCTTGAGATGAAATGTAGATCTGCCTCTGAACTGCCCCTCTTCCTAAATAACTCCCATGACCCCTTCAACAAACTTATGTTAAAAAAAACAAAAACAAAAAACAAACAAACAAAAAACCCAGATCCTTCTAGAAATAAATCTAGCAGGTATGATTTAAGGAAATGGAGCCACTGCAATATGCCCTTATATGTCCATATTAGGATAATCTCTGAAGATGATTAAAATGCTAACGTTATGTCTATGGCACACCTGCCACATGAGAACCCTGACGTCCAGGAATCCTCACTGAGAAATAGTTCCTTAGGTAAACCTTTGTATATTAAGTTGTATTTGGACTGTACTAAACATTTTAAGTTGAATTTTTATTTTTATTGGTATCAGTACCAAATTCATATTTATTGATTCAGATTATATTGTCTCAGATTCTCTGCAATAACCATTATGACAAGTGCGAGGGTTAATATTTTTTCTTCCCTGTTTGTTTAAAAGTTTTAAACAAATATTTTTTTTCTTTCAACTCATTAAGACAAATATGTGCTAAAGTAGAGAATTTCTAAGGTGGTTAAGAAAATTGCCGTACCTGGGATGAGGAATTGGCATTTGCAAAGCAACAATGACTTACATTGGGAGGGAAAAAAACAAAAGTATGAAAAGTTATCATATTTAATATTTCAAAATACAAAAGAAAATCATTCAGTTGACTTAGAATTTAACTTGGTACTATAGAAATGGCTCAGTAGTTAAGAGCCCTGGCTGCTCTCCCAGAGGACCCAGATTCAATTCCTAGCGCCCACAGATGACTCACAACTGTCTATAACTACAGTTCCAGCAAATCAAACATTTTTTTCTGGTATCCATGGATATGGAGCAAACACATGGGTATACAAATGGTACACAGATATATATATATATATATATATATATATATATATATGTATATATATATATACATATATATATATATAAGCAAAGCAGCTAGACACATAAAATAAAATTTGAAAATAAAAATAATGTGGATATCAACCTATATATAATGCTTCTGTAATACTTGGCACATGGTTAATGCAAAAATCTCTTTATGTTGCTTGAATAGATACATTATTTTGCATAATATGTACATTTTTACCCATTTGGTTATCAACATAATATGGAAGTAGATTTCTCTGGGTATAAATAGTCCATAATTTCTTCAACAATAAATCCATAAAATACTACATTTGCAAAACATAACTTTCTTGTTCAATGACACACCAATAGACATTTACATCTAGGTATAGTACTAACAGAAAATCTAAACCAGCCAGTGGTGTCTTTTTCTCTTTATTTCTTAGGGCAAATTCCTAAAGCAAAATTGTTGAGTAAAAGTTTATATATACTTAAAATAAGGCCCTCCTGAAATGTTGAGTCACTAGTACATAATAAATTCTATTAGAAGTATTTTTCCATTATTGATACCTCCAGCAATCTGATATCTAAAATAAGTTTCATTGTTTTAATTTAGATGTGCATAATTAACACTGAAAACAGTGTCTATTTTATACTGTCATTAACTGGTTTGTATTTTTTCTTTTTTTTAATTTTTGTAGTAAAAGAAAATAGGATATATTTATATTTTTAACTTTTGTTCAGAACTGACTGATTTCTTCCTCTCTTCTATTTTTATATTGACAAGTAGAAATTGTATATATATATGAAGTACAAAATGATGTTTTTATATATGTACAAACTATAAATTATAATTAGCAGATATGACATCACATAAAAGCCCATGATTTGTATAATGAAAAAAGTGAAATATAAATATAAAACTAAAGTCAAAAACAAATTGAGAAAAACTTCAATCAGACTTTCTCTGTCCTGCCAGCCAGGTCCCAAACAACCACATGTAGACTTCTTACTAATTATAAAAGCTCAGACAATAGCTTAGGCTTTTTACTAACTAACTCTTATAACTTAAATTTACCCACTTTTTAAAAATCAATCTATTTGTTGCCATATGACTTGTGGCACTTACCTATCCTCTTGCATGTCTTGCTTCCTCTCTGTATGGTTGGTAACTCCACCTTTATCCTTACCAGAATTCTCTCTGTCTGGCTCTTCTGAAACTAATGAGAGCAATTCATGTTCATAGTGTACAAAAATATTATTCCACAAAAAGATACATGTAAGGCAAAATATAGAAATAAACAATAAACTCAAAATAGGAAGATATGCCAAAATGGACACAGACATGCAGAATACAAAACATAAACTGAAACAAGAAAAGAAACATGTAGACACAGTGACACACTGAGAAGTGCATTGATTAAAAGCACAAGATACAGATCAAAAGTAACTAAAGACTCACAACAACAAATACCATGATCCAAGTGAAAAGGTCGTCTATAGAATATGAAAAATCTTTACCAGCTACACATTCAATAGTTGACTAGTATCTAGAATATATTAAAAAAAAAAATAAAAAACCAATACTGAACTCAGGAAAAAAAACAACACAATTTCAAATTGGAGAAATGAATTAAACAGAGAGAGCATAACAAAAATACAAATGGCTGAGAAATGATTTTTGATTGTTTTGTAGTATTTTCAACTTCATTATGCCATTAGGAAAATGTAAATTAAAACTATATTGCTATTTTATCTAACCCAGTCAGAATGGCTAAGATCAAAACAAATGATAACAAATGGTGGTGTGGATGTGGGGAAAGGGGAAAGCTTACTGCACTGGTGTAGTTACTATGGATGTCAGTGTGGAGGTTTCTCAAAAAAGTAGAAGTAGGTCTACCATGTGATGCTACATCCTACTACTTATTCATTCATGTTCACTGATCCCCTATTCATAGCCAGGAAATGGAAACAGCCATGTCCATTAATAGATGGGTGACTAATAAAAATGTGTTACATTTACACAGAATATTATTCATATATTAAGAAAGTTAAAATGGTGAAATTTGCAGATAACTGGAAAGAATTGGAATCAATCTTTATGAATCTGGTAACTCAGACCCAGAAAGAAATAGCAATTGTTTCACTTGTGGAAGTTAGCTTTGACTCTCTTGATACGTGTGCTCCACTTGGAGTATTCATAGAGATCACAATGTTTATGAGAGGCTGTGAAAATGTGGAGGGACTTTCAAGGAAGAGAACACATTAATGGAAAGAGAAGAATGGGAATAACAGAATGGAAAGGGTTAAATTTGATGGGGATGGGAGGGCAGTGTAGAGAAGATAATATGAGGAAGGGGGGATAATTAACACTAAACACTTTCAGAAAAAGTCATATGAAGATTACTACAACTATATAAATGCCACAAAATATAAACATATGCACATATAAAAAGAATTTAAATCAGAGTTACCCCATCACAGGGCAACAATGCTCCTATTGCTAATGCTTCATGGGCTAACAAACAACAAGCAGAAAGTCAGGAATGGGCTACTTCAATTGTTGTTGTTAGAAAATGACAACCCGTAGATCCCCAAATATTGCAGGGTATTACCATTGCTCTTGGTTATCCCTGTAGAACTTGGGAGTAAGACCCTATTGATGAATATATCATATACTTGAACATAGAACATGGAAAAATCAAGCTAGTATTGGCCTAGAAGTTTCATCCGTACTGGTTAGTTTTCATAGTGCTAGAAGGTGATATGCATGCTACTAGAGGAGAAAATTAATCATCAGTCTTGTCCAGCTGTGAGCCCTGTGAGCTACAATATTGACCTACCTGGCAATTTGTAATAGTGACATAAATGTTATGATGTTAACAAAACATCTTCTCTTTGGATTTAAGGTCAACTCCACAAAGTGGATCTGACACAGCTATCTGGGCCAAGAACCTGTGACTGGAGATGTTATAGGATTTAGGGGAGAAACTACTACTATTATTCTCTTGTTCTACTAATGGGACACAATAGTAAAATGAGTCCTAACCACTTCTCATAACATTTATAAGTTTGTGAATATCCTTTTGTTTTAATCATGAAACTGTTGGCCAATGACTAGGGCTTCTATTTAGCTATGTCTGTCTTAATTACTAACCCATTTCTATTAATCTAAATATTCCCACGTGGTCTTATCTTACCAGAAAAAAAGATGCTTCCCTTAAGCATCAGTCCTCACTTGTCACAGTGTTTAAAGTAGTCTCTTCACTGTTCATCACTACACTTAGGGCTATCTGCTACCCAAGCTTCCAGTGATCCTCCTGTCTCTGTCTCCAGTCTTACTGTACGTGCACTGAACTATAGATGCAGACTACAGCATCCAGAGTCTTACATAACAGGCTGTGGGATTCTAAACTAAGCTCTTCATACTTGATAATCAAATGTTTTTCCATTGAGCTATATCTCTAGCCCACATAGGGGCTAGATTTATTATGTAATAAACATTTGTGTATCACATAAAACACACACACACACACACACACAAAGAGTTTCAAGAAAAGAGAAAAGATGGTGACAAAGCAATAGACTTAGCAATATATAATAAACAAACTCAGAAAAGAACCTTTCATGAATCAAAATCTAATAATATGGCTAATATTTTATCATAATAAAGTATATTTACTCATGACTTAAAATTATATGATATTGTCACTTCTAGGAGGCAGAGTCAAAGTAAATATTTCTTTCCATGCCCATGCAGCTCAGCTAAATTAAAATTTAGGCCCAGATATAATTATGGACTTGTTTCTGTCTTTATTTTTGAAATTTTTTTTAAGTCCTGTTAAGAAAACACACACAAACATTCCCCAGTTTCATTTGGCTATTTCACTTAAATGCACAAGTGAGTTATGCATTTTTTTTTCTTTAGACATACCGATGGAAATTTTTAAATCTTTCAAAATTTGTGTGAGCCCCATAGAAAGAACCACAGGTCACACCAGAGCTACATCTGTTATTAAATAGTAATACAAAATAGCAGAAACAAATTCATTCCTTTATGAATTACTGTTGGGGAGGACAGGGAGGAAAGAGCTGAACTTGCAACCAAAAATCCATCATCTGACAAGATTATGGTAAAATTAATCTCACTTGTTTATTAAATTCACTTCTCCAAAATGAAAGTCCCCAAACCCTCTGTTGGTAGAGCCACCTTACTATTTGAACTAATCAAGTCAGCTGTGTGGAAATTCTATCAAGCCTTCATCAATCAAACCACACTGAATGACCAAAGCAAACAAACAAAAAGACTGAGCTACAGAACCTTCAATTCAGCCTCACACTGCAGGAACCACCAAAGGATTGCAGGGTCGCATAAATATTTTGAAATATGTTTAAATAATGTGTCCTAACTACTAGTAAAAATTTTCCAAGCAAATGTTATTTAAAAAATGTTTGGGCTATCCACAAATGTTTTTACAAGCATTCCAACTAGGCAAATCCTGAAGCCTCAAGGAAAAAAAATGTATCTGGCCAACAGGAGAACTCTTAAGATAGCTTAGTGTTGAAGAGAAGGTTACCTATGAAAATGTAGACAGAAATATCTGAGCCATTGGAATAGTGTAAAAGCAAATGCATCCTGTTCCATAAAAACAGAAAATCAGAAACTAGAATATACATGCAAAAGACCAGTAAGGTTTAAAAAATGCCCAAAGAAATCATTATGAGACAAAATTCCTAAAGCCCCATTGAGTCATTTTGTATTCTACTGTTGGGCACAGGGCCTGTCCTTAAGTGTGGTTTGTATACCCAGTGAAACTCCATCACAGGAAACTATTTTTTTTCTTTGCAGGCAGCTATCAATGGGAGCTAGCTTTCTGCATTAGGGATGGGGGCTCATGTCCAATTCCACCCTCAAATCTGAAACCCATCATGCTTCTTTTTGATTAGTTCTCAAAATCTGATGGTAAATATTGTTATTACTTTTTCATATGTTGAAGTTATTAGCTAGGTAATTGTTTCTAGTAGCTTATAGCACATGTGCCTTCTGAAATTAAAAAATAGACTTTGAAAACACAGTATTCTTTCATTCCTTTAGAAAAATATAGAATAGATCAATGACTAATAATAAGAAAATGTCTTATGTAATACAGGAGCAAACCAGGAAATGTGGGAGAATATATAAAAGTCTATTAATGGTTTGATCTGATTTGATTTGAGTTTTAGATCAATGTTTACTGTCTGACTTCTATGTAGATCATGCTGGCCCTGATAGAAATATGCCTGCCTCTCCCTCCAGAGTGCTGGGCTTAAAGGCTTATGCCACCAAACACTGCCAACACTTTTTTAAGACATCTGCTAACCATTCACTACTTTCATCCTATATCATTGTTAACATCATATTGTGTCTTAATATACAGCCCTGTGTTCCCAGTTTCTTTCTTACTTTCCTGACCTAACTAGGGGTAGATTTCAAGTGTTGGATGCTGTGAAGGTCACAGCAAGCTCCTGATTGGGTTGCCTAAACTTCCAGATCTTTCACTTCTGCTTCTTGTCCATCTCAACCCTCAAGTGCAGCATTGAAAGTTCTGAGATCAGTCTGTCTTTCCACACCTTTGATAACTTGAGCCATTTGACTATATAAGAAGGCTGTGGTAGCTTGGGAGATCAGACTTTTTACTCATTGTTTTTTCTGGCCTTACTGAAGGTTCACGTTCATCCCTCAGTTTCCAACTGGATATTGGAGGTCTTCACTTGTTCCACACTCAAAATGCCTAAAGAAAAGTTCAAGTGTGCATCAGCTTTCCTTCAACATACTTAAAGTCCTCATTTCCATGGATATCAGTGCTATACCAGTCATCTTTTTTAAATACATCTGAGATGGAGAGATGGCTCTTTGGATAAGTTGCCTTGCAAGCCGAATGATCTGAGTTTGATCCCCAGAATTGATGTAAAGATAGAAGGAGAGAACTAACTCTAGAGTTGTCTTCCATATGCAGGCTATCTCATTCACAGGCCATGGCACATGCATGCTCTCTGTCTGTCTGTCTCTGTTTGTCTGTCCGCCTTGTCTGCCTGCCTGCCTCTCTCTCTCTCTCTCTCTCTCTCTCTCTCTCTCTCTCTCTCTCTCTCTCTCTCTCTCTCTCTCTTTCTCTCTCTCTCTCCATATGTATATATATGTATGTATGTATATATATATACATATATATATAGTGCATATGTATAATCACAGAGAAAGTCATAATAAATAAAAGAAAATTTAAAAATATATTTGCTAGAGAATCTTTCTGAAGCATGGAATAAGACTATTGTGAGGGTAGGTGTAGGGAAGAGCAGTGTGTATGTGGGGGGGGTATCATGAGCAAGGTAAAATGATGCATATATGAAATATAATGAAACTCATTATTTTGAATGATAACTAAAATATTAACAAATGATTGTGATAAAAGATACAAATAAATAATTTAAACACCCCAGGGGACTAAATTGTTAACTCCTATTGATTAAATATCCTGAGATCCAACCCTTCTCTTTATTTCAACCAATACTATTAACCCAGTTTAGCCAGCAGCCATCATCCATTTGCTATGGTTTCCTGACCATGTCTGGTTTCCCATCTCCTTTGCTGTTAGAACATTCTTCCAACAGAGATGAGCCATGGTCGAGTAGTAAAGTGAACCTCTGAAAATGACACTTCATTCTCTTGTCAGCCAGAACTTAGAAGCTGGATCATAGAGGTTCTGGTGCTTTCTTTTACTTCCCTGAAGAATGGAGTAATCCAGACAGAGCAGCAGGAGCTTTAAAGGCTCCAGTCCCAGAAAGGCTAGTCTGTCCTTGTGTGGATGTCATGGATTCTGTTGAACTCAAAGCTCTTCACAATCAAGCTTCACTCTATACACACAGCTATGTGTCTTTCTTTGAGTTATTCACTTTAACAACAATAGCATTTATTTTCTTTGAAAAATGTATTTAGAGAGTCTGGAAATGACTCATCAGTTAAGATCACTGCCTGCTCTTCTGGAGAACCCAGGTTCAATTCCCAGCACCTACATGGCAGCTCACAACTGTCTCTAATTCCAGTTCCACAGAATCCAACAATCTTTTATGAGCTCCTATGGCCATGTGCATATATGATACAAAGATATATATGCAGGAAAAATAACTGTATATATAAAATAATACAAATTTTAAGATATATTAGGGAAGACAAATTTTCAAACATTATAACTATTGAAGTATAAAATAGTACATATTCTATCCAAACATCATGTGTTGCTTCAAAATAATTGTCCACTGTTTAAATCAGGTTAAAGACAACTTTATTGTTTAACATCTTCATTTATTTATCATTAGTGTATGTGTGAGTGTGTGTGTGTGTGTGTGTGTGTGTGCCCTCACACGTGAGAACTTGTGTGTATGTATGCACCATGGGCATGCTTGGTGTCTGTAAAGGTCAGAAGAAGATTTTGGAACTGGAACTGGAGTTATGAACGATTGTGAACCACCATCTAAGTGCTAGGAATTGAACGTAGGGCCTCTGCAAAAGCAACAGGAATCTTAACCATAGAGCCCTCTCTCCATCCTTAATACATTTATCATCTTAATGGCAAACATATTGAAAACTCATTGCTTTTCTGAAAGGTGCAGTGCAGTCATTACCTGTGGTTTCAAGACCACTGGATACAATGGAATATCAGAACTTCTTTCTCCTAACTCACTATCACCTACTGCCCATTGTTCAGTCTTTTTTTCCCCCTTTTACTTGCCAACTGCTAAGAACCACCATTCTCTTCTCAACTCCCATGAGTTCCATATTTTTAGATTCCACAGATAAGTGACATCATGTAGTTCATGTCTGTATGTTACTTCGTTTATTGAATATTATGACCCCATTTCCATCCATGTCACAAATAGCAGGATTTCATTTGTGCTATGGCTGCTAACATTCCATGGTATGTAAGTACCACATTTCCCTTATCCATTTATCAGTTCAAAGACATGTGATTGCTTCTATTCTTAGCTTTTGCAAATAATACTGATAGAAGTGCAGAAGTCTCTTCAATACACTGATTTCATTTCCTTCAGATATACACCCACCAGTTCATGTCATTTTTTTTTTCTTTTAATCCTTGGGAATTGAACCTGAATCTTAAGCATGCTTGGCAAACACACTACCATTGGATTGATCCATGGCTTGTCTTTTTAGCTGGTCTTTGCATTTTGATTAGCATTTCCCTGATAATTAGTAGTGACGATATTTGCATGTATCTGGCCATCTTTCTTTAAGCACCAGCTGTGTTACTGCTCTAGTTGGTGCCCTGGGAGAGCAGGGCCCAAAAATGAGGTGGACTAAAGTTTCATGCAGTAGCCAACTTTATTCAGAGCATCAGACAATTTAGAAGACTCACCACAGTAAAGTATATAATCATAAGGACAAGCCACATGTGGAAAAAAAGTTTTCCAAAAGGCATATAAATGAAAAAGAGTAGCCAGCTATGAGCTCTAATCAGCTGGGAGGAGCACAAACACACATTCCAAGAACAACCCATGCTAAGAAGAAACAGAGATTACAAGACTTTAGTCTTGTTTACTTTGAGTTTTCTCACATAGTCTCAGAAATCTCCTCACACAGCTTTGTTCATGGAACGTGCTCTGACACATCTGTTTGAGTCTATGGCTATTTTTTTAATCAGGTTATTTGGTTTAATGCTATTAAGTTTGGGGCTCCTCATATAGTCTAGATTGTAATCCCTATCCTCGACATCTAGTATGGTTTAGTCTGGGAAACATGACTAGGGTGACAAGGAAATGAACAAAGGACAGACACATATACTGGAAGCTTGGGATCAAGCAGGCCATACTTGTTCTGCTGAAGAGGCACTAACTATAGCGGCAATCCTGATCTTACTATGTTTATTAAGTACAGCACAAGGAGCAGGGGTTAGCTACTCTCAGTAGGTCTTTGTAGGGGAACAGACTCAGATTACAGGAAGCTGAAATAGCTAGTTGTCATACACACTGGCCAAGATTATGTAAACACGCTTGAACCAGAGGAAAGCTTTGCCATCTCCTCTGAGCCTCACTTGGAAGAAGCCTTTGCCAGTTCTCATAGGTCTGAGGTATAGGTGTCCTTGACATGACATGTCAACAATTTGCACTCATTCAGGACTTCATCCATACCTTAAACATTCACACAGGGCTTGCTTGCCTACCAAAACCTGTCAAATTAAGTTTGAAAACATTTTCTGTAATTTTCAAGGTTTTTACTTCATTATAATGATTTGTTTCCTTTGCTGTGAAGAAATATTTTAATTTGATGAAATATTGTAGAAGGCATGAGTGGTCAGAGATAAGCACAGGAGAAACCAGGAATGTGAATCACTCAGGCTGTCTTCTCAGAGAAGGAAATGAATGCCTGTTTTCTGCCCATAAGGCTGGGAATGGATGTTATTAACAATCTTAAGACATTTGCTATCTATAAAGATAGGCCTCACCCAAATCCTCAAGAATATTTATTCCAGACTCTCCCTCCCTAGACCTTTATCTTTACATTTGTTTCTCAGTCAATAGAATCCATCCTTGGGTGAGCTGTTACGTGTACTTTATTGCTTGCTGACTGTTGAACTATGTGTATGACAGAGAAAATGCCAGACCCTTCCCTAGATCCTTAAGCTAATATAAAACTACCTCTAGAAGCCATCTTCTTGAAAGGAATTACAGTACTTTGGGTTGAATTTGTATATAATTATGCCTCCTTGTGAACCTGGAATTGTATTAGACCAGGACAATTTTTCCAGATTGTACTGTGTTTAAATATACTTACAACAAACTTCCTGGAGTCAGACTTCAGAAGTTTTGACCCAGCACCAACTAAGTCATGCTGAACCAAGTTTTCCATCTTGCTTCATGTTATTCATTTGCCTGCCAGCTGCAGAGCTTTCAGGGGCCCCACACAATCTCATTCGCTTATTCCTTTGTCTGTATTTCATTTTTATGGAGTTTAATCAATGAAACATTTACCCACTTTAATGTCCTGAAGTATTTTCCTTATGGTTTCTTCTATCAGTTGTATGTCTTATATTTAAGTCTTATCTAGTTTTGTTCTGGTTTTTAGTATTAATGAGTGATAAGAATCATGTTTCATTCTTCTGCATATGGAATCTGGTTTCCCCAATACCATTTATTGAAAAGAATATCCTTTCTCCAATTTGTATTTTGAATACATCTATTGAGAACTACTTGGTTGTAAATGTGTGAATGACTTTTAGGCCTTCTATTCTGTCTCACTGGTTTTTGTGTCTATATTTATGCCAATACCATGTTGATTTGATTACTAGAACTTTGAAGTAAGTATTTGAAGTCAGCTAGCATATGGCCATCTGTTTTTCTCTTTTTGTTTTAAGTTGGCTTTGGTTATTTGGAATACTTTAGTGGTTCTATACAAATTTTAGATTTATTATTAAGGGTGCCATTATGTTTTGTTAGGGTTCTGTGGACACCAGACATTCAACTTTTTAATGTATATCCTGCTCTGAGATTTTTTTTATTGCTCTTTAAAGTTTTTATTATGTAGTTGGGCTAAATTTATTCCTAGAGTTTTGTTTCTGTGTCTATTGCAAGTGAGAGTGCATCCTCTATTTTTATGTCAGGTAATTTGCTATTGATACATGGAAATACTACTGATTTGTTAAGGTTGTATTTTACAAACTTGTCAAAATTCAATAATCAATTCTAATATTTGGAGGCAGAATAATAAAATCTTGACATATTGGATGGTTGTGGCACACACCTTTAATTCCAGCACTCAGGAGGCAGAGGCAGATAGATCTCTGTGAGCTTGAAGCTAGGCTGGTCTACTGGTCCTGGTGAGTTCCAGGACAGTCAGGGCTGTTACACAGAGAAACCCTGTCTCAAAAAAACAAAAACAAAAACAAAAAACAAAAAAAACCCCAATATGATAGAAAAAAAATCTTGACATTATCAAGGAAAGGAAACTAAGAGTTTTAAACTTCCTTTGCATTTGCTCAATTTCTTTTGCTCTTCATGATATAAAGCCCACCACAAGATTTTCTTCATCAGTCCTGTGTTCATGAGTTAGAATAATCAATATTGTTAAAAAGTTCACACTTTACAGAGGAACCTAAAGGTCCACTGTATAGGCAGGACTGTCCTAAATTATGTTTTCTCAGTCTTATTTAACTTTTAAAATACATTCTAATACATAAAATGTATGTCTATCACCTCTACTATGAGTTCTAGAAACAGCTTTATCTTTTACACTATACTGTCATAATTATGGCATATCCATAGTTCCTTAAGTAGATGAATAAAAGAATGAGAGAGCTGGAATGAAGATGACATTGTAACTAGAATATAAAAAAGAAAGCATAGTAAATGACTTCTCAATACCAGTTTCAAGGATCATTTTTTTAAGAACCACAGAAATTGACTGCAGGTTAATTGTTCCCACTTGATTTCTATTCTGCTCAAGATGCTAGGCATCTTCCAATAGGTGACCTACATACATTGGCTATCTACTTTGCCTATTTTTTTTGCTTTCATTTTTAAAATACCTTTATTGACTTTTTATACAATTTTATAGTCATGGTAAAAATTATTGGTAGCTGCAGAAATATTAGTTATCTTCTTCCTCTTCTGGGACAGCTTCTACCACAGTAATATAATCATTGAAACTAAGTCTACACTGACATGTTTTTATCACTCAAAGTCCAGAGAGTGTTATGGTGGAGTCATTTTTGTTATTTTATGTTTTGTTAGTTTAGAAAAATAATCTAATTTATCCACCACCAGAATATCATGCAGAAATTCTTCACTGCTCTAGCAATACTCTGTCTTCCTAATTACCCCCTTCCTTGTAACTCCTGACAGTCATAGATTATTTTACTGTTTTCTAGTTAAAATTGTACAATTTTTACATGTGCCATGGAACTTTTTTCACTTTGTAAGAATTTTTCTGATTTCATGGATTTTTATTTCTTTTTAACACCGAATAACATTCCATCATCTGGTGTCTTAGTTACTTTCTTACTGTTGTGACAAAACACTGTGACTAAGACAACTTATAAAAGCAAATATTTAATTGGGCTTTGGTTTCAGAGGATCAGCATCTAGAATGGTAAAGCTATTACCATTATAAATGGTAATGGTAGAAGAAACAACTGAGGGTTTCATATCTTGATGCTAAACAGAAGGCAGGGGAGGGGAGGCAGAGAGAAAGAGAATTCCATACTGAATACCAAGAATGACACAAGTCCTTTGAAATCAAACGCCAGTCCCTAGTGACACTCACCTCCAACAAGGCCACATCTCCTAATCTTTAACTGGGGATTAAGTATTGAAACACATAGCCCTACATATGGGAATATTGCATTTTTTTCTCATCTACTCAGGAATGTCTTCGTTGATACCACCTTGTGGAATAATGAAACACCTACTATAAACATAAAAAAGTAGGTTTTGTATGGATATACATTTTTAGCATCTTTTAACAAATTTCAAGAAATTAATTTCTGGATCATATATTAGAAATTCCATAGTTTTGTAGGAAATTGTCTTTATTGAGGTGTCTATGGAAACTGCATCCTGCTCAGGGTGGTGTGCTCTTCCTGAACAAAAGAAAAATTGTTCTTCATTTTCTCACACTAAGCACAAAAGAAACATTAACCACATTTTATCACAGGTTGACTGGGATGTATCTGACTTCTCTTTATTAATATGGGTTAGTGTTTCAGGGAGAGAGACCACAGCAATAAAGTACTATTCTTATCATCACATCAAAGTATGGGCTGCTAATATGACTTATCATTCTTGATTTTAACTCTGAACATCCATATCTAGGGAGTGTTTGTCAACTTTATCCAACACAAAGTTACTTTTGCATTCTCTTTTTTGAACAGGCTTCTTGTTAAGAGTAGTTTTGTTGCTATTGCTGTTATTGCTCATTTGAAACAGATCTTCAAATTATGATTCCTTTGAGCTTCATATGCAGCTAAGGATGACATTAATTTTCTAATCTTCTTGTTCCCACCTCATAAGTGTCAATATCACAGGTATGAGCCACCATACCCTGCTTATGAGGTGCCGGGGATGGAACAAAATACTTCATGCATGCAAGGCAAGCAGTCTACCAGCTAAATTGTAGCCCCAGCCCTCCCCTAGTCTATACAAGATAAGGTTATTAATTTTGTTATTTACATATTATGTAAAGCGATGCTAAACTTTAAAGAGTTGACAATCAAAATATTTGCCAATTCCAAAATTTCATTGAAAAAACATACAGTTCACCCATAAATAATGCCTAAGGAAATCTTTGTCAATCTCACTGTACAAAAAGATCTTTGCTGTTGCCTACCAGTATTAATTCTTGGTATGCATGTGTCTTCACCAAGCCCATGTGTTGGAAATTCAATCTCATGATTCCTATATTATTAGTATTAGAGGGTGTGGCTTTCAGGACATAATTAAGATTCAGTGAGGTCATGAGGGCAGAGCTTCCATTTTGGCATTTGTGGCTTTAAAAGAAGAGAAAGAGAAGAAAGAATGGAGAAGAGAGGGGAAGAAGAGGAGAACCTTCCGCTGACATGCTCACTCTGTCTCATCATGTAATGACTTCTGTCATCTTGTGACATGGTTAGAATATTTTCCCCCAAACACACAGCCGATCAAGGCTTCGTCTACCAGAAATCCCAAGTTTTCAGAACCTAGAGCTAAATAAAGGTTTACCCTTTAGAAATTACTCAGTTTGTGGTATTCTGTTACAGTAACAGACACTGGACTAAGACAACTACAATTAATTTTTAGAGATACGGAATGAAATTAAAATCTTGATGAGAAATGTACTTCATATACAATAAAATGACTATGACCAAAATATAAATAATAACAAATGTTCATGAGGATGTGAAGAAACTATATTCACTTATGTGCTGTTGGTTAGAATATTGCTAAAATGGTTTCCTAATGATTGGGTATTTCTATAATTAGGTAAGAACAAGAATTTCTGTTGTGCTTTGTACAGTAGGGAAATAATTCACTATCCATCTCAAAAAGGAGAAGGAATATGAAAAAGTTTATACAATAAAGAAATGATACATGTTTGAGGAAATAATCATTTTTACTTGATTTTAATATCATGAAACATACATATATTATAATATTAGACAATATCTCATTAATATGTAAAATTTTGTGTTTTATATGTGAAGTAATTCTTTTTAAAAGTTTGTGTGCTGTTAGGACTGACCCAGATGCCCTAAATGTGGTGTTATTTGGGAGGACTGGGCAGTCTATGGGGCCTCTGGTAGTGGATCAGTATTTATCCCTAGTATATGAATGGACTTTGGGAACCCATTCCACATAGAGGGATACTCTCTCAGCCTAGACACATGGGGGGAGGGCCTAGGACCCTGCTCCAAATGATATGACAGACTTTGAAGACTCCCCATGGAAGGCCTCACCCTCCCTGGGGAGCAGGAAGAGGGATGGGAGGGTGCAGCAACTGAGTTTGACATGTATAACAAGCTTGTTTCCAATTTAAATGTGAATAATTATAAAATAATAAAAATTTTAAAAAAATGTGTGCTGAAAAGATGGCTCAGTGGGTGAGAGAGTTTATTATTCTTCCAGATGACCAGAGTTTGCTTCCAAGTACCCACATTAACTTTGCCTCCACAGCACAGGAACCAATTCCCCTCTTCTACGACCTGTGGGGCATCCATAAACCCATGCCAGACACTCATAAACATGTCTATATACAAATAATAAGTAAATATAAATATTATGGAAATACTGGACACTCAGTAAAAGTTTAGTAATTTCCTAAAAGTTAAACAAAAATGTGTCATGTAACCTAATACTGTGCTCTTAGTGTTTACCCATGCTAGAGAAAACATGCCCACATGACTTGTGCTAATGCACTCCAGTCTTATTTTTGATAGCCAATATCTGAAATGATGTGTTAGGATGTCAGCCAATGGATAAAACTATATATGGAGTGAGGGAATAAAATGTATACATGGTGTGACAGCAACTGTGGGTCAAAATAATAAACTCCTGACTCACCCTCTTCTCAGGAAGACACCAAATAAATACCTTCACATTTCACTGTCCTCAGAAAGAGTGTCAAGATTAGTTGAAATACTTTTACCAATAGTGCTATAAAATAAGGGAAGGGATCCTCAAAAATCAAGTCAGTTTCTAACCCTGGAGATGGTTGGCTCGTCACAAATAAAGCTTTAGTTATAAGGTTTTGAAGTTTCGAACCCCCCCCCATATATATATATATATATATATATATATATATATATATATATATATATCCATTCACACACACACACACACACACACACAAAACAAACAAACAAAAAACCCTAAGTTTTGTGCATGGTGATAGATAGGGATCTATCTGCAGTCTTCTATATACCAGCATCCAGATATGCCAGCACAATTTCTTGAAGATGCTTTCTTTTTCCAAATGGTTCAAACATCTCAGCCTAAATCAAACCACACTAAACCTCTTAGAAGAGAAAGTGGGAGGTACCCTTAAAAAAATTGGTACAGGAGACTACTTCCTGAACATAACACCAGTAGCACAGTAATTGAGGTTGACAATTAACAAATGAGATCTCCTGAAACTGAAAAGCTTCTGTAAGGCAAATGATACAGTCAACAAGACAAAATGGCAGCTCACAGAATGGGAAAAGATCTTCACCAACCCCACATCTAACAGAGGGTTGATCTCCAAAATATACAAAACTCAAAAAACTAGTCATCAAACACCAAATAATCCAATTAAAAAGTGGGGTACAGAATTAAATAGAGAATTCTCAATAGAGAACTCTAAAATGGTTGAAAAACACTTAAGAAAGTGTTCAATATCCTTATCCATCAGGGAAATGTGAACTAAAAGAACTCTGAGATACCATCTTATTCCTATCAGAATGTCTAAAATCAAAAATACCAAAGACAGTTTATGTTGGAGAGGATGTGAAGAAAGGGGAACAACATTCCACTACTGGTGGGAGTGCAAACTTGTACAGCCACTTTGGAAATCAGTATGAAGGTTCCTAAGGAAAATGGAAATTAGTCTACCACAATATTCAGCAATCCCACTCTTAGGCATATACTCAAATGATTCACATCCATGCAACAAACATATCTGTTCAACCATGTTCATAAAAACATTATTTGTAATAGCCAGACCATGAAAGCAACCTAGATGCCCCTTAACTAAAGAATGGATAAAGAAAACATGGTTCATTTACACAATGGAGTACTACTCACTGGGGGGGGGATGGAATCTTGAAATTCACAGGCAAATGGATGGAACTAGAAGAAACCATCCTGAGTGAGGTAAACTAGTCACAGAAAGAGGAACATGGTATGTACTCAGTCATATATGGATTTTAGACATAGAGCAAAGGATCACCAGCCTACAATCCAAACTTCCAGAAAAAGCTAGGAAACAAGGAGGACCCTAGGAGAGACATACATGGACCCCCAAAGCAGGGGAATAGGACAATATCTCCTGAGCAAATTGGGAGCATGGTGGGAGGGGACAAGGAGTCGGGAGAAAGAGAAGGGGAGAAAAGTAGGGAAGAGGAGGACATGAGGGAGCAGGAAGATTGAGTCGGGGAAGAATAGAGTGGAGCAAGAAAAAAGATACCTTAATAGCGGGAGTCATTATAGGTTTAAAGAGAAACCTGCCACTAGAAAAATGACCAGAGATCTACAAGGATGACCCCAACGAACAATCTAGGCAATCGTGGAGAGGATACCTTAAATGCCCTTCCCTGATAATGAGATTGATTATTACCTTCTACGCCATCCTAGAGCCTTCATCCAGTAGCTGATGAAAACAGAAACAGACACCCACAGCTAAACACTGAGCCAAATTCCTTGAATCCAGTTGTAGATTGGGAGGAGTTGTAGAGAGGGAGGAGTGATGAGCAAAGGGGTTAAGACCAGGCTGGAGAAACCCACAGAAACTGCTGACCTGAACAAGGGGGAGCTCATGGACCCAAGACTGATACCTAGGAAACTCCCATAGGACCGACAGTGAATCTCTGTGAGTTAAAGGCCAGTCTGGTCTACAGAGTGAGTTCCAGTACAGGGTCCAAAACGACACAGAAACCCTGACAAGAAAAACCAAAATCCAAACAAACAAACAAAAAAAAAATGGGCTACAGGTTTGAATAAATGTTTCACAAAAAAGTAAATAAAGTAGAAAACAGATATATACAACTGTTTAATGTCCTATCAGTAAAATATAAATTAAAACCACAATGCAATATCACCTCATACTTCTTTGATTATCCACCAAAAAGGTGAAAGATAAATGTTAACAATAACATATAAAAAGATGAAACCTTTATATATACTCTTAGTGGTATTTTAAACTGGTATAGTTATTTTGGAAAACATAGAAAATCCTCAGAAAACTAAGAATCATCATGTTATGATCTAACAATCTCACTACTGCCTGTATATGCAAAGGAAACCAGTATGTTGAAAGATGTCTGCATTTACATGCTCCTTGTAGCTTGACTTATGATAGCAAAAACATAGAAATAGACCAAGTGTCCATCAATGGATAAACACATCCTAGAACACATGATATAGAAACATAATGGAATAGTGTTCAGGCTGAGAAAAGGAAATTCCATCATTTATGTCAATATAAGGTGAATGAACCTGAAGGTTATTACGTTAAGTCAAATAAGCCAGGCACAAAGAAATAAATGACATATTTTCTCTTATGTGGAAGCCAAAATTCGTCATACTTGAAGAGAGTAGAATAATGGTTACCAGGAGAAATTGAGAAAAAGAGAGAATAGTATGTTAGCCAAGGATATAAAGAATAAGTTTGGGGAGAGGCAGTTGGAGAGGTAACTTAGCCATTGAGAGTGCTCTTTGAGAAGAACCAGGTTCTATTTTCAGCACCCACGTAGTGATTCATAAACATCCGTAACTCCATTTCCAGGGGATGCAATACCCTTTCTCTGACCTCCACAAACACACACATGGTACATGTGCATGCAGGCAGCACTCACATATAAGGTAAAATGAATACAACTAAAGTTTAAAAATGAACAAGTTCTGGGATTGTATTACCCTAGAAGAGGTCTATAGTTAGCAATGGATTATAAATTTCAAAACAGCTACAACAGAGGATACTAAATGATTTTATTACCACCCCTCCAAATTCTAACATTCGAGATGATGGGTATACTAAATTCCCTGAATTGATCAACCCACAATGTATATATATATAACAAAACATCAAAATGTGGTTTAGAAATATATGCAATTGCTATTTATCAATTAAAATTAAGGTTAAATGAAACACTACTATATGCTACAAAGGGAAAATTATTCAGCAACCAAAGAAAGAAAACTATAACACATTCTATAATTAGGATAAAGTCAAAGAACATGCTAAGAGGAAGGCATCATATCTTAAAGGCTACATACTGTATGTTTATTTCTATTGAATATCCATAAATGTAAAATTTTACATAGAATATTAATTGTTTACTACAGCTGTAAGTATGCTTTAAACCATTGCAAGTGGGCACAGATATGTAGACAGAGTTTCTTTCCCACCTGGCCCCACAGTCATTTAGACCCAAATAAATACAGAGGCTTACATTAATTCTAAACTACTTGACCAATGTCTCAGGCTTCTTATTGGCTATCTCTCTCTCTTAATTATTAACCCATTTCTGATGGAAGATATCATTCTGTAAATATGTTTCTCTTATTGGTTAATGAATAAAGCCCTGTAGGCCTATATGAAAGCAAGATAGGTAGGACTAGGAGAGGTGGAAGATTCTGGGAAACGTAGTGGATCCAGATGTGATCTCAGGAGAGGATACAAGTCTGGCATTCTCGGTAAGATAAGACCATGTAGAAATCCATATATTAGTAATTATGAGTTAGCATTTAAGACATATTTAGCCAGTAAGAAATGCTAGTAACAGGCCAACAGCTTTATATCTAATACAGTGTCTCTGTGTGTTATTTTGGGGCTGACATAGCTGTGGGACCAGGCTGGTGGGAAACTGCTCATAACACATTTCTGTTAATCTAGATATTTTCACATGGTTTTGACTTACAGGAAAATGCTCCAGCATGTTACTCCTTAGGCTCACTCTTCTAGTCATCTCCCCAGAGTTCTCCTTATCTGGTAGCCCCACTTATACTTCCTGCCTGGTTGTTGGCCAAGAGAAACATGTATACAAAGGGACATCCCCCGTCACAGATGTTTCATATATTCTGAAAGTGAATTATAGCAATTAGTCTCACAACTTTCTAAATTTAATAAAGATCATTGAACAGTCTACTTTGAGTGCATACATTTATGGTACAAAAATTATACTACACTACAACTTAAAAAAAATAGAAGATAACATCAAACTGGGCATGGTAGCACAAGCCTTTAATCCCAACACTTGGGAGGCAGAGGCAGGTGGATCTCTGTGAGTTTGAGGCCAGCCTGGTCTACAGAGTGGGTTCCTGGACAGCCAAGGCTACACAGAGAAAACCCGTCTCAAAACAACAACAACAACAACAACAACAACAGCAATAAATAAATAAATAAATAAATAAATAAATAAATAAATAAAAAAGAAAGAAAGATAGTATTGTATCTGGTTTGCCAGCGCTTACTTCTCTGTGTTTGGATGGTCAGTTACATACCATGTAGGGACTATTTTCATTTCTGAGAAATAAAATATACCTTTATATATTGAATTTAAATTCTTCAGGCAAGACTTTCTAGTCTTTCAATTTATGAAGTAAAGTTTGTAAAATAACTTTATGGCTCCTTAAATTTAAGACAAAAAGTTAGTAACTTAGGATGCCATACAACCCTGAATTGTATGACATAATTATTTATACATATTTCCACAGGATCTTATTAGTGGTGAATTATCTTGTTTCTTAGGAAATATGTGGTCTATATGTTCATAAACCTTAGTCTATTAAATCAGCAATGATTATCTGTTTGCTTTGTATGAGCTTCTAAAAACACCTATAATTTTGCTTTCATGCTCCATGGTTATTATTTCTTTAAAATAAACGAACCAAATAATTGTCCTATTGATTTAGAGTTCCAAAATTATCATCTCTAGTGAACTAGATAATCTTTTTTAAAATAATTTTTAAATTTGAATTTGAAACAATCTTGTTTTACATGTCAAACCCAGTCCCTGCACCCCCCCCCCGTGTTCCTGTTACCTCCACCAACCTCCATCTCATCTCCTTTCTGCTCCCCAGGGAGAATGAGGCCTTCCATGGGGAGTCTTCAAAGTCTTCATATCATTTGGAGCAGGGACCAGGCCCTCCCCCATGTATCTAGGCTGAACGAGTATCCATGTGGAATGGGCTCCCAAAGAACATTCGTATACTAGGGATAAATACTGATTCACTACCAGAGGTCCCCAGTCCTCCCAACTAACACCATGTTCAGGGAATCTGAGTCAGTCCTGTGCTGGTTTTCTAGCTATCAGACTGGAATCCATGAGCTCCCCCTTGTTCATGTCAGCAGTTGCTGTGGGTTTCTCCAGCCTGGTCTTAACCCCTTTGCTCATCACTCTTCCCTCTCTACAACTGGATTCCAGGAGTTTGGCTCAGTGTTTAGCTGTGGGTATCTGTTTCTGCTTCCATCAGCTACTGGATGAAGGCTCTAGGATGGCATATAAGGTAATCATTAACCTCATTATCAGGGAAGGGCATTTAAGGCAGCCTCTCCACAATTGCTTAGATTGTTAGTTGGGGTCATCCTTGTAGATCTCTGGACATTTTCCTAGTGGTAGGTTTCTCATTAAACCTATAATGGCTCCCTCTATTGTGGTATCTCTTTTCTTGTTCTCCTCTCTTCCCCTGACTTAATCTTCCTCCTCTGTCATGCCCATCTCTCCCCTTTTCCTTGTATAAATCTTTAGCTTTTTACTAAATAATCTTTTTTATGTAGATTTTAATTTGGAGTAATTTTTTATTTCTGCCAGCAGGTGGAACCCTTTAGATTTATTTTATCTCACAGTACTAGATTAAACCAGCATTTTGTGATCCATTTTCATTTTTTTAAAAATAGTTTTGTTTAATGTTTGCCTCTGGAACAGAATAAGTATGCAAGAATAATCAATATATATTCCCTATAATTTTTTTCATTAATTGAACTCACATTAATATATTTAATTGAAGTTAGGATTTCACAGACACTTGTCATAGGGTAAATTCTCAAGACATTCTTTGCAACTTTAATGGTGAAGAAACACATAAACTAAAGGAGTATTCATTCTATAGAATAAGGCCTTTCAAATTTTTTTCTGTCGTCAGAGAGTCGTTTACAATTTGTGGGACTTGCATTGTCTATCAAAAATATCCATTTCTATAGTGGAACAAAAGTAGCCACAGATAACATGTGGACAGGTTTGGTCTTTGGATCATGGTTTTTAACTTACCCCTGCTCTTGGTCAGCACATCCTAAACTTGAATATGAATCTTAATCAACAGGATTTGTTAAAATTTAGATTGTGAGGTCAGTTCTCCATCGTGTACATTAGGCACATCTCTGGAGGGACTTGAACATACATATTACTAATAAACTTCTAAGTGCTGGTGATGTAGTTGGTTCCAGATAACAGACTTTACCCAGGAAACTATATCATCATTTCTACTGCTTTATTATTTGTTTTTTTAAATGTTTGCCTGTTTATTATGTAGTGTGTGTGTGTGTGTGTGTGTGTGTGTGTGTGTGTGTGTGTGTGTGTGTGTGTGTGTGGCATGAATGCTGTTACCCAGAAGAAGACATTGGATCCTCTGAACTGGAGTTATAGGTAGTTTTGAACTGCCTGATGTGGTACTAGGAACTGGACCCAGGACCTCTGGAGGAGCAGCAAGCTCTCTAAATGATTGAGCTATCTCTCCAACCCCCTGTTGCTGTATTTTTAGAATATATTTTTAAGCAGGTAAAACAGATATCAAAACATAACTTGTGATATTTCCTAAAGAGACAATTTATAAAGGAAGTGATTGGGTCAATGGGAAGTAAGACTTTATATTGTGACTTGCATGGTTCAATTATCACCATCTATTAAAGGAGTGTAGCATCTTTTGTGAAGAATGATGCTATAGAAAATATCTCTTACAGAGGCTCACAAGCTGAAAATGTGTTGACATTAGTATGAGAAGGTGAGAAAAGAATCACCCACAACTGCTTTCATCCTGACATAATCCCTATATTTTAATGCATGTTTTTACATAGCTAAAATCATATTGCATATTTAACTTTGAAATACAGTTTGTTAAGCATAGTGATCAGAATTGCAACCCTTGTGATTAAATACTATTTGTAAACATTATTTTTAATAGCTATGTAATTTCCATTACATATAAGTATATTTTAGCAACTGTTCCTACCCCATCCATAAGTCTTGAATGTTTCTGTATTGGTGTTTATTAAAAATAATCTTTCAATGAATATCTTTGTGCATAAATTTGTTTTCATTTCAGATTTCAAAATGCAGAAAAATGGAATTACTGATATTTGTAAGGTTCATGATGCATATTCAAGGTATCTTGATTATAATCATTTCCTCAGCACATCAGAGGGACAGCACACTACACCCTGTCTAGCACTGGCTATTTTCACTACTTTTCTTTGTTACATAGAGAGAGGGGAGAGGAAGGGAGGAAGGGAGAGAGAGAGAGAGCTTGGATTGGCTACATTTTCTCAATTATTTGAAGGGAAATTCCCTCTCCCTCTTTGTGTCCTGACCTCATACCTTATTCCATTGTTTGCCCATTCATGCTGTTATAGCAAAAGTCATAAACTGGATGACTTAAAAACAATAGAAATTCCTTACAGTTCTGGACACTGGGAGTTTAAAATCAAGGCTCTACCATATTGTGGATCTAGGGAAGACTTGACTTCTTGTTTTTAAATGATGATCTCTCCTTGTGTTTATATGAGATAACACAACAATAACAAAAAGTGTAGGACATAAGGCAGTTCCTTGGGTCCTGCTTTAAAAATGCCCAAATCCCATTCAAAAGGCCTGTGATGGTTGGTTTTAATGTCAGCTTTCCACAAAGTATAGTCACTTAACAAGGGAACCTCTATTGAGGGACTGTCCTGATTGTCTTACCTGATGTGGGAAGTCCCATCCAGAATGTGAGTGGCATCTTCTGGCAACAGCCCAGTTAAAAGGGCAAGGCACAAGGAAGATGACTAACTCTTTGTTCCCTTGGCCTTTCTTCTGGGCTTTGAGTTATTTCCGTTGTTGCTGTGGCCAGTTCCTCCACTGATACCAAAACCAGTGTTTGCAGGCTTCAGGAACTAAGGATCAACATCTCTCTAGAAAACTTCCAGGTTCCCAATGCCAGATTTGGACTGCTGAGGCACACATGCTCATAGACTGAGCAAGTTCTTGACCTCTCCAGTGTGAAACAGCCATTGTAGAATTATTACGACTACCAAGTCACCCAGCCTGAAGAACCAAGCAACTACCAATTCTGAGCCACTCAGGTGTCAGACAACTGCTGTTACCATTTCAGCATAAGAGGATTTGATAAAGTGTGTGTGTGTGTGTGTGTGTGTGTGTGTGTGTGTGTGTGTGTATACATACATATATATATATATGTATATATATATATAGAGAGAGAGAGAGAGAGAGAAATTATACACACAATTCATTCATTCTGTCAGTTCTGTTCCTCTTGGACCCTTACTAATTCAATGCCCTTGAGACTTATTGTAAAGCCCACCAGCACATAAAGTATTCAGTTTGAACATATAAATATTGGTAGGACACAAAAATTCAGATCACAATACCCATTCACTCTCTCATATTCCTTCCTTCCAATCCCTATACACACACACACACACACACACACACACACACACATGCACTTTCAAAACACGTGTTTTCAGTGGCAAGCATGGCTTTCTTTGAGTGCTTTGGTGCTTGGCAGAGATACTTGTGTGCACATCTACAAAGGTGGAGAGCAGAAGCCCTTCCCAGGGCAAAGCTACCTCTAAGAATTGTTAAGACACAGAGCTCTTTAGCAGTTTTTCTCCCTGCATACAGCATGGCTTGAATTAAGCCATGTGTGCTGGGTTGAGACAAAACAGTACTGAAGAGAGGATGATTTCACTTGTGGAAGAAACCGCAGATGTGTGGCTGTCACTCTAACACTTTTTGCCTCAGGAAAATTTCCCAAAAGACCACAGAGAAAAGAAGCATCATGAATCTGTGCTCCACTTGCCTTTGAACACAATTTTTGATGACTGGTTCTTCTCCACCTGTCTTGGTTTGGGCTGGAGTTTATTTATGGATGAGTCTGTAGCTCTCTTCTTGCAGAATGTTTCCCCCAGAGGCCTAAGCAAGATTATCTCACAGAGTCACAAGTTCAATAGAGAACTCGAAACCCATCTGTCTTCATTAAAATTTACTATAGAGGGGTGATAGGAAAGAAGCATTATTGACTATACTAAAATCAAAATTGGTGACCATAATCATAAATTGTAGAACTATCCTTCTTTGCTTTATACTTCCCTCGAATTGTTTTCAGTCAAAAGTCTGAGAAAAACACATTATTGCAAAAGAAAAACTACTCTGACCCTAGGAAAATTCAACCTAAAGTGTCCCATCCAATATGTTTGACCTTGCTTTCTATTAATCCCCAGTAGAAGCTAGCATTATAATCAAGTCAGTCTTCTCATTGTCCTTGAATCAATAGCCATACGTATGTCTCATTGTGTCAGTTCCTATTTCTTGGATCCTGTGATTTCTGCCCCTGGAATCACTCTTAGTTAATACCTCCTCATAAAGTCTACTCCTTTAAGACCTAATATAAGCTTTAGACACAAAAGTAAATTACCTTTCTCAGAGTTCTTGGAGTCTTAGAGCCTTCTACAAAAAAAAAAAAAAAAAAAAAAAAAAAAAAAAAGGCTTAATTCCAAGTTTCCAAGTTATCAGGCATTACTTCTGTAGCCCTGGATGAGAATGGGAATGCAAAGGAAGCATTAAGTTGTTACGGTCACATAGTCAAAAAGAGAGTGACTTGAAGTCCTGATGTAGGATGTCCTCTGTATACTGTGACTATGCTTTTCTCTTATTGGATGATAAATAAAGCTGTTTTGGCCAATGGAGAGGCAAAATTTAGCTAGGTGGGGAATCAAAACAAAGAGGGAGAAGAAAGAATGAGGAGACATCATGTAGTCATCAGGTCAGGAAAGCAAGATGCAAGGTCATCACTGGTATTCTACAACCACGTGGAGATACACAGATTAATAGAAATGGCTTAATATTTTATGAGAGAGAGAGAGTGAGAGAGAGAGAGAATGAGAGAGAGAGAGAGAGAGAGAGAGAGAGAGAGAGAGAGAGAGAGAGCCAGTAAGAAGTTTAAGCTATTGGCCAAACAATTATAAATGTATACTAATTTTCTGAGTGGTTATCTTATAAGTGGCAGTGGAAACCCAATGGGCAGAGAGAACCTGGTCCAAGTGGGACCACACTAGATGAAGAAAAGTTTCCTTCTACATCTGGTGCCCAATGTGGGACACTAAAGTGTAGGCATGAGTAAGGGAATCTACAAGAGCCCAAATAAAAGGATGTCAAATATTTATTTGGTGAACACTCACACAATAAAGGTAGAGAGTAACCACAGTCTTCTGCCTTGGGGGTACAGGAAGCTGCGATCAGATCTCTGACCACCATACAAGAGAGAGACCATGCCTCTTCTCCCTGTTTACCAGTCCTGGAGTAGCACCTGAGACCATGCCCAGAAGGATCTGTACCTCAAAAGCTATTGGCTGAAAGAATTACCACAACAAATCCTTTTCAAAATCCTTCCCCAACATGGTAAAGAATGATAGGGTAATTCTAACGTGCACAGGAGAACTAAGATAGTGAATATTAAACTACATTCAGCAAGTTTCTTAAGAAGGTCTAATACTGAAGCAACCACAGCCAACTCAAGTCACTAAGAGAGGCACTGTAGTAAATTCATGGCATGACTTGGATCTATTTTATCATCAGGAAAAACAAGAACCCAAGAGTATTCCTCTTGACAGACTGCAAAATATCAGAGGAGGAAGAAACTGCCTCTGACGATGCCAGGGCTGGCACATGCAACCTCTGACAACTTCTCCCTTCACCCAGCTACTAGGTTTTGACAATTTAGAAGTATTACATATGGACCTTGAGCTGAACATTGGAAGAACAAGGAAGTAATCCCACAACGATTGACTGGGATTTAACTGAAACACACACACACACACACACACACACACACACACACACACACACACACAAAGTTCTATTTTTTGTGAACTGACTGTAAGGACTGAGATTCAATACCAAATTTTTGTCATTTTCTGATACTGTACTCCCAGGTATGATAGGGTTCAGATTCCATTAGAAAGATATCCAGAACCAATGAGCAAAGTTTAGGCAAATGTATGTACATAGTGTGAATGTTTCAAACAGTTGGTAGAAATATTTTTGCATTGTGTGTTTAATTAAGTTGCTTGTCAAAGGAAGCCAAAATAGTTGCTCTACTACGGTTATATCATTGATAGCTTCACCAAACTTGTAGAGTGGATAACAGCAGCAGATTCTAGTTTCTGTATTTATATTTCTTCTCGAACTTCATGACAAAAAACATGAAGCTGCTCAGAATTATTTTAACATCAAACACATTCATCCTCAGAACTGGAAAATGCTAATGCTTTCCTATGCCCATATGCTGAATAAAATTCAACGTAAATAGAGCTAGAGTATTTTTGGAATTGCTACTGTAGTCATCAAAACAATTAAAAACTCATCTCAAGGTGGTTATTATAGAAGTATTTATTGTTATTTATGCCTGAAGAAGACACACTTCAGCAGTGATATTATAATATACACATCAACCATATCGATTTCAAGATTTTCTGGATTGGTTTTAAGGCCTAAAGTTTTCTGATACACTATCCTAAGGAGGAAGTCTTTTCTATAACTATGACATGTTTAATATTTTAAAATAAAGTTAATTTACAGAGATAAAAGAATCATTGAATTAAAAATAATAATGTTTAATTGCTTCACTAACACCTATGAGCCTTAATTTATTTGACTAGCTTGCCATGGCCTTTTCATAAATTACAATGCTTTAAAGAATTAATAGTGCATTTCATCCTATTTTATCACTAAGTTTACCTGTTCTGATACATTTTCCAATACAAAAAGAAACACATTTAAATTCTGCTATAGCAACCTTATCTCTACTTAATATTATCTTAAAGAATAAAAATTTTCTGAAATTACTTTCATAGTTACATAATTATTCTCATATGAGATATTTTTGTGTTTAATCACAGATTAAGCACATGTCAGATATAGAAACCATCTTATAGTGTCCCTTATATTGCTAGGTGTTGTAGGTTTGAGCCATGCTATATGCCTGGGAAATTTTCATTATTACTTTGAGAAGGTTTCCAGGCAGCCTCCCTCATTTCCTTGAAACATGTAGACATAGTTTAGTGCAGAATCATGTTAACTAAATATAAATCAGGCTAACACTATTAAATAACTTATAATAACCACATTGAAAAAGTAGCTGCCATGCTTATGAATGCTCCAAACATATTAATAGTAGAGGTCATTCTTTCTCTATGCTTTGAGAATTTAAATGCTGTGGATATGAAAGGAACCTGTGTGCAGTCTACACCTTTTCCAGCACACTGTAATAGTTATGTTGACATTTCTGGTCAACCCTATGAAGCCAAGATTCTTCTCTAGATTGATTTTTGATCTCAGATCTTGGGTTTTGAGCTATATCACTGGACAATCCACATACACTTATTCATTATGGCCAAGTATCTATGCCACCCTGCATTTTCTATAGTGTCTGTGAGTATCATTTGATATTATAGAAAGGAACAGGACAAGCTCAGCTACCAATAGGTTTTCTTTTCTAATAGGTGCCTTAAACCTTTTTTATTTTTCTAAATATAATATTGGATTTAGCAACAATACTTGGAGCCTAGGTCACCAAAGATTGACATTGTTATGCATAGCCTTAAACAAGGAGAAGCATTTCTTTTCAGAGTTTTTGAAGTTGAGTAGTTTGTTTGGGGGCTTTAAGGGAACTACCTCTTTGTTGTAGTAAAGCTGTATAGTGCCTGCCATGTCCATAACCCCATCCTGGAGAAAGTGAAAACATCTACAGTCTCATTTTAAAGACAGCTTCCTGCATCTATTAGCTTTTTCTGTGTGGCAAAAACCAAAAATAAATAAATAAATAAATAAATAAATAAATAAATAAATAAATAAATAAAATAAAATAAAAACCAAACAACAACAACAAAACACACATTTATTTCTTAGTGGTGTTGCATTGATTTAGCTCATGTATCAATAGATGCATAAGATGGGCCCTTGGAGGTGACTCAGCTGGCACATTTATGCCTTTAAAGTATCTCTCATTGTTTTCCTGGGTCCTATAAACTGTCCCATCAATGGTGAAGCACATAAAAGAAGGAACACAAGTCCCTTTAACTTTACGTGAGGCTCCACAGTGGTGTGTTAACAGGTCTATTCATTCATTTAACTAGAAATTGTTACAGGGCCAGACTCAAAATAAGAGGAAGAGAAAAAGATCTGTGCCATCTTAAAACATAAGGAAAGTCAAGTTCCAAGGCAAATGGCATTGATTCAGAAGCACAGTGTAATTTTCTGTAGCACCATGAGCTTTTCTTTACCTATCAATCATTTTGCTGTGTACCATAAGCTGATACTATTTGATATTTTTGGCAGGTAGAGAATTCTGAAGCATGCACAGAACTGAAAAATCAAAGCAGGTAGAAGCCAAGGGACACAGACTATAAAGGCAATGGGCATAGAACATCAGGCACAGAGGATATTGGTCTCAAAGATGTCTACATCCTAAACACCAGGCCCCCTGCACATTACTTCTTGTGATAAAAAAAACTTCACAAGTGTGATGTAATGAAGAATTTCAAAGTGAAGAAATTGTCTTGGATTGTCTGTGAAGGCTTAATGCTATCATAGTGGTCTATATGAGAAGAACTCCAAAGTCAGTTAAAAAGAATGCAACTGACACTGTAAGGGAATAAATTCTCGCTGTTTTGTTCCCACTGATAATTTGTTACAGCTGTAATCAAGAAACTAATGCAGAAGCTTGAGGAAGCAAAGCTGTCTGTCTGTCAGAAGGAAGGAAGTACAGAAGAAGGCCCATTCATAGTCACCAGTAGTCATTACAGAAGTGGCAATAGAAGGGGTAGTTGAGTCTCTACAGTAAATTGACATAAGAAGCAATGGCTTTTCTTCTGTTCTAAGTACTCTACAGTCTAAAAGGTCTTCTGTTTATCAAAGGGCCTTTATATCTGCTACCAGTATTAAATTAGTTTTTCTCTAACTGATCTATGTTCTATACACATATTTGAATACCAATCAACTGAGGCAAAGAGAGTGAGATGGTGTTTACTATAACTCAGAAGAGACTGACCGACAGAAAGGAAACTCAATTAGATGAGGATTTCACAACAGTGACGTTATTAATTGCTTGCAATTTAATTCTTCATTCTGGGGTCTTTCCCAAGCAGTGTAGGATTTTTAGCACCCTCCTTGGCTTTCATCCAGCAGAAGCCTCCTCATTTGCAACCCTAGTTATAAAAATCAAAAATGTCTCCAGATACTGCCAATGTATCCTGGCTGTCAAACTCACTCCAGCTCAAGAATTACTAAATCTTATTGTATTAGTTAGATTTCTGATATTATAACAACAAAGCCAAGATAATTAACTTATAATAAAAGAGAGTTATTTGGGCTTACAGTTTCAGAGTGCAGTCTGCCATTGCTTTTGTGCATTTGGGAAAGCAGCTTGTTAAGACAGGGAGTGTGTGGCAGAGCAAAGCCAATCACTTTGTGAAAACAAGGATGAAGAGGGGTTTGGGATTCTACTATCTACTTTAAGAGCCTACCCACAGAGGCAGGAAGACCTCCCACATGGCCCTATTGTTAATGGTTCATAGCACCTACTGGGAATTAAGCCTTTACCACATAGATTTTTATGGGACTTTCTAAATTCAAAATGTCAAACATTAATTTCAGCCTTCATATGTATTCTTTATTAATGGTGATTATTATTATTATGGTCTTTATTATATTATTTCTGACTAATGTTTACAATTTTGAGAGATGATCACTAGCTTTGTGGCTTTAATGACATTTTTAATTCTGTTTGCTCAAACATTGCTGTAAAATAGCAATGGAGAAATGTTACCCATTCCACTAAATAGTTGTGATAATGATTACATGCATGTGTGTGTACACACAAACACACATATACATGCACACTCACAACATACTACACACACACACACACACACACACACACAGAGTGAGCTTAACAGATGTCAGAAATTTTTTTCTGTAAAGACCAGGATAGTAAATATTTTAATCTTCATGGGCCATGAACTCTCCGTCACTTCTCAGTTCTATTGTCATAGTACAAAAAGCATTCACACTCAATATGGAAACAAGAGCAGTTACCATTCAACAAACTTTACTCTTACCAAACAAAGTAACAAGCTACATCTGGCCCAATAATATTCTGTTGACCCATGATTTGGAACATGCCTGTCACATAGTAAATATTCAGTTAAGTGTTGAGTGCTTTTGCTAGTTTCTACTCCATGTCTGACTCTCAACTGAAGAACAAAAACTATCCAAGAGCCTTTACTGCTGAATTCAGTGATTTTCCTCTATAAGTGGTCCGACATGATGGTTTTCAGTGGCAGCCTATAAAAACCAAAAACAAAACTTGGAATTTATATAGGCAACATACCCTTAAGTCATGTCTCTCTTAAGGAAATCAGGATGCATTAGGATTTTTGCCCTATAAATATGTGCTAGTATTTTTTTAAGACACCTGAGATTGCAATTCTATAGTATTGGTCCTTCACAGAACCACCAAAAATGGTTTCTTCACCAACTTTCTTAAGTGTTAAGTCCTGGAGAACTTTGGGTTAGTCACAGTTACACTTAGATCTCAAATAATGTACTCAAAACTCATCCCCCAATAGGAGAAAAACTGGATAATTAGTTGGCATAAAATGCATCACTAACACCCCTTTACTTTCTGTTTTCTCAGTATGCCTTTTACAAGTATTACTCTTCCTGCACCAGCCAACCAGTAGTTTGCAGGGAGAAAAATCTCCTTTTAAAATATGACCTATCTTCTAAATATAGTTGATTTGCTTCTGTGTGAAGTTCTGGTCCTACTTTGGCCAATCTTTATCTTCCTTTCATGAGGGGTCCACTGGGTACTCCTCCCATTTGTATTAGAATGGGAAATGGAACGGTAATCTACTTATGTTGATCTCCACTATAAAACCATATATTTGTAGAGAGATCCACTTGGTGGTGAGGAAAAGAAAAAACCTTACTTATAGCTTTATCTCTACAACCAGAAAATTAGCCTTTAATTAGTGTAATTAAATACTTACACATGGTTCTGGGCTTATAGTCAAGTTTTTTTTTTTTAAAGTTATATTAAAAATTTGTCTCAGTTACTATGAGGAATGATAAAGAACATTTTTTAGTTATTATTCAGGTCAATGTTCTTATGTTAGAATTCACCCTAAGTGTTCCTTAGAACTATATTGCTCATCACTCATCACACAGTCCAGATCCCTTGCTGCTATGAGGTCTCACTTGGTACACTAGTGAATTTTCCTTTTTAAATAATTTTATTATTGCTATGTATGTGTGTGTAAGAGTATGAGTGTGTATGTGTGTGTATGTGTGAGTGTGCATGTGTGTGTATACATATGCACATGTATGTGGCTACCTGTGGAGTCCAAAAGTGGACATTGATCCCCCAGGGCAGTTGAGGCCTCTGGATTTGGATGCTGGAAGTTGAATTAGCTAAATTAAACAGAGTTTCTCTTAGAAATATGAACTACAAGAGACACTTAAAAGACAGAGATAAAAATAGACTCACAGAGTAGCTATATCACATTAGTAATAGAACCCTGGTATTGGGACTTTCTAGCCTCCTTGAATCCAGAACAAGCATCCATATCAAAACATAGAGATTTCTCTCCGAACTCCATGAGATTTCATCTTTCTTATTGTGTGAGGTCAAATGAAAACTATCAGTGAGTCTATTTGATGGAAAAGGGACATACTTTCGTAAAACAGCTGTTATTACAGACTTACTTGTGTGTTGTGGTACATACCTGGCATGTCTTTTTATTTAGTAAGATTTTCAGCTCTTTGCCTTTGTTAAGGCCAGGAATATTATGCATCCTTCCCAAAGAGTTAACTCAGCCTTCCAACACATTGAGATCTTCAGAAACAACATAATAAATTGGACTGACAGCAATCCCAATGTGCTTTCTAAACTCAATTTTTTAATTATACCAAAATGTATTTTCTATCTATTACATAAAAAAGTGACAGCTGAATTTTTCTTTCATTTGTGAGAAGTCCTCCAAGATGTCATAAGACTAAAAATGAGCAAAACAGGTTATCTGTTATTTCCTTCTACATTTGATTTACTTTCAGAAAGAAATCAGCTAATAACTTCCTCAAGCAACAGCTATGTATTCACAAAAAACAAATGTCTGTTGGAAAAATTTTATACACCTCAGTTCTTTGTAGAAATAAAAATCATCTGGAGGTGTTTAAAACTATTCAGCAATCAAGCATTATAGTGAGAAATGAGGGTGACATAGAAAATATTGAGTGATTATATTATTAGTTGTATAGATCCCCACCCATCAGCCACACTCACTCTCAGAGCTGAAGGAGGAGAGGAGGGGGTTTATTTGCTAGACTTTAGCCCCACCCACTTCATGGCAATACACTAGCAGCTCATTATATATAAGCATACAGAATAACTCTGCAAGGTTTAAATTTTTCCCTTCTGTGCTGTTTTGACATTTTCAACTATTAATCTTTAATAGAAAAGATATATCAAAGGCAGGGTACCTTGGAAGTATTTTATTTGGCAATATTCTTTTAAATTATATTTCATAACTTTGATCCTTTCCTGGAAGATCCTTGAATCTCAAACTTTTACAATATTTTAAGAATCAACTTTAACTTAAAAATTGTTCAGTAAAGCAATCACATAACATGTTTTAGAAATGTTTGCAGGATAAAACTACTTGCTAATATTTCTTTCTAATTAAAAATTGACCTTAGTGTTCCCCTTAATCCCAGAAACCAGCCATGAGCCCTTTTCTATTTGCTGAAGTTCATGTCTCAGGCGTCATGGCATTTATGTTGTTTGAAAACTAAGTCTTACATGACAAGAAAGAATTGGGAAAATCTTTCTTATTCAACCAGTCTCTCCTACACCATGCTTTTTTTTCTTTTATTTTTCACTTCCAGAAAAACAGATACCTTTTCTTTTGCATAGCACTATTGTTACAAATCCCAAGTTTTACTTTCCATTGGAAAATATGAGCTAATTTTTTCATAACCAAAATAAAAATTCAGCTTTACAGTTTAAGAATTCTAAAATGTAATTACTTTAGTGAGTATGTTTATGGCAGTAGACAAGACTAGTTTCCATTGAGGATATAAAATAGGACAACTAGAGACTGGATCTAAATGCGTACGACAGGCTTTTATAGCATTTTCCTTTGCTTTTTGTGCTTTGCATATCATGATTTAGAAAACCAAACCGAACAAAAAACAAATTGAAGTTTGTGATAGCCCTGCTTCAAATAAGTCTGATGATGCCATAGTTTGGACGGTAGACAATGGCGTATGTTTTGTCACACAACATTGTTATAATAATATTGCTTTCATGATTATTATAACATATGACACAATATCTTCGATATTGTTATGGAGATTAGAAACACCACAAATGGGTCCTGTACTGGAATAGTGGACTTGGTTAACATATATGTGTTTCCTCAACCAGCCATTTTTATATCTCTGCATCATCTTGGCTCTTTCTCTTCTCTGAGATAGAACAATATTGAAATTTGGACAATTAATAGCTCTGTATGCTCACGTGAAAGGAAGAATCATGTGCTTCTAATTTTTAATCAAAAGTACTTTTGATTAAAGATTTAAGGAAGGGTATAATCAGTGGTTGAAAGGCTTGACTGGAATATTTGAGGTTCTATGCGCACGAGCACATACAGACATACACACAGATACACACACACACACACACACACACACACACACACACACACACACTATTATTAATATTAGGAATTGGAGGATAATATATCAAAAAAAAAAAAAAAAAGGATTTGTCAAGCCTACAAAAGGAATGTTCCTGGAAGAAATTAGACATTCTACTTCAGAAAGCACATTTAGTTGATAATAATGTAAAACAATATAACTACAATTGCAGATGTGGAGAAAGTTTTAGTTGTCTGAAGAGATCAGCCAGCTACAGAATTACCTTAGTTCAAAACCAAACCAGAGAAGTACTAACTAAAATCATTGGATTTTATGACGGTAGAGAGTTAAGGAAGGCACAGAAGAAAACTCTGAAGCTAGCAGGGATAGGATTCTTAGGGTGTAAGGGAAGTGGACTTTTCTTTAACATAAGAAATGCAAATGCTGAGACAGAAGCTGTAGGAGGCTTTTGAATCTAGTCAGAATGATGGAAGGTGGCCATGTGCAACCTACAGAGTTGAGTGTAAACAAAGCACCCACATAGAGGAATGTGTTAGCTAGGACTACTTTCTCCTCCTAAGGAGAAATCAGTGTTTGCTTTCAGAGCTTCCAACATGGACGAGTGCTGGTCTGGGCTATGCAACTATTGATTTCAAACTGATGCCAATGCTCAGTTAGTGTCATGAGAGGACTCCAGCCTGCAAGAATTATACTGTCTACTCTGCCTATGTTCTATAAATGGAACAACAAAGCCTGAGTGACAACACATCTGCGTACAATATGGATTTCTAAATATTATAAGCCCACTGTTGAGACCTAGACTGCTCAAAAAAAATTTCTTCCAAGGATTATTATTCAGTGACTTTAGGTTTCTGTCATCCAAAAGCTCTGAAGGAGATATAAAATGGGATTAATTTTGTTTCTTTGTTACTGCTAATGAAACATCTAATCTACACAATCTACACCCAACAGACCCACAAATAAAGGTGTCACTTTGAATTTTACTTTTATTTTTTTCTCTCCTCCTTCTTTTTTCTTTATCATCTTGGACAAAGCCCCACATTAGCCCAGGCTGACATGGAAACATGGAACTCAAGGGAATCTTTCTGCCTCTACCTCCTAAGTACAGGGCTTTCTGGCATGTGCCTCAGACCTCCACCAAAAAAAAAAAAAAAAAAAAAAAAAAACCAAAAAAAAAAAAAAACCCAAAAAACCCATCACATTAGCACAGTGCCTATGACTCACTGAATGCTCCAATGGCCATCAGAACTTCAGCAACCAAGTCTTTATAAGTACATGGTTTGTAGACATGATGCTTAACAAATAACATTTGTATGCACTGGTACAGTGACTTGTTTTATTGAGAAATGCACTTTACTCTGGCAGTCTGGAACTGAACTGAAGTGTCCCTGAACTAATTCTCTATGTACACAACTATTGTTTTGATTCATTTCCAAACATATTTCTGCCAAAAGAACTCCTTTCAATCTCCATTCTGAATCCAATGGAACCTAGAAGAGCCTGAGTCTTGAGAAAGTCTTAGCAGAGGAACTATTTTTGTGCCTACTTTCAATCCCAGGACTTTTGAAGAAACAATAGAGAATCATGCAGTTTATCATTCTGGGACCATTGCCTGTTACTTTCTCCTCATTCCATCTCTCCTTTCTTCTATCATACAGAAGCTGCCAGGCTTGGGTATCATTAGTAAAAGCCCTACCCCTGAGGGTTCTCCAGCTTAGTAGAAACCAGCCAATAGAGTTCAGATACTCCTTTTCCAGGACACTAGATCCAGGATAGTCAATAGATGACATTGGCATTTACAGAATGAAATGCAGAACTGTCTTAGGATTTCTATTATTGAGAAGAGACACCAGGACCAAGGCAACTCTTACAAAGGAAAACATTTAATTGGGGCAGGCCTTCAGTTTCTGGGCTTTAGATCTTTATATTCATGGCTGCGTGCAAGCAGAATGGTGCTCATGAAGCTGAGAATTATACATCTTGATCTGCAGATAGAAGAAGCAACTGTGAGCCCCACTGAGCAAAGCTTGAGCTTAGAAGACCTCCAAGCCCACCCACACAGTGACACACTTCCTCCAACAAGGTCAAACCTACTCTACTAAAGCCACACTTCCTGACAGGGCCACTTGTTAGGGAGCATTTTCTTTCAAATCACCAAAATGAGTTCTACCAATTGTTCAAATATTGGTCATTTTTTTCTCCTGGTGTCATGTGCATCCACAGGGATGTGAACCATTACAACAGCTTTAGATGAAACATGAAGAGTAGGTATATGTGTCTTAGAATTTTGATCAAACCATATCTAGACTACAACTGGATTTCTATCTGTTGCATGAACCAATATACTTGTTATTTACTATTAATTAACATTTGTACTGAAGACCACATAGATTATTCCAGAAGCTTTTACCATTTTTGTTATTATATAACCATGTCAAAGTGAAATAAAACAAAGCCACTGTAGCAGTAATATTTGATTGCTGTTGATTCACTAGAGGTACCTTCTTCAGTACAAATCAGTGTAGTGTCTTTTCTCATTTACATTTATCCAAGGTGGGTTTATTCTACTTGCCAAATGCAGTCCTTCCTAATTCATTATTGTCTGTAAGTTGCTTGATATAGAAACTCTGAGAAATTATTCATGTATTCTATCATGAAAATCCTATCATAAGAAATAAATTTGAAAATAGAACAGGAAGTGAAACAAACACCATGTTCTTTCAGAATTGAATAACTACTGGTCAGAAAAATTCTATTTTTTTTTTTTTTGGTTCAAACAATCAATTTCCAAATTTAACAGCTAGTACTGACTAAAATGTTTATGCAAAGTTAAAAACTGGCTTGAATTCCATTGCCTTCTTAGTATTTGCTTAATGCTGCTTCTGTTTGATTTCATCAGGTAATTATAGGTTGCTCTAGACTCTAGGCTCCAGAGGCTTAAGGTACTCTTTTCTAAAACACCATCAAGGCAAAGAAAGACTATAAGTATTAACACTAAGAGCTTTGAGAGGAATCAGGGCTAGGAGCTAAATCTCATATATATTTGGCACCCATGAGAATTCATTTTTCTTTCTTGATTATTGTTTTTTTAAATCTCCTTTCTGGATTTTTTTTGAAAATTTAAAAAGAATTACTTATTTTATTATTTATTGTTTTTATTATTTATTTATTTGTTTGTTTACTTATTTATTATAGTGTGTGTGTGTGTGTGTGTGTGTGTGTGTGTGTGTGTGTGTGTGTGTGTTGGTGTGTGTGAACACACAAACCATGGTGCCTGTGGATGTCAGAAGACAAACAACTTATGGAAACTGGTTTCCTACTTTGTGAGCTGCAAGAATTGAACTCAGATTGTTAGGTCTTGGTGGTCTATAACTTTACCTACTAAGCCACCTCATCAGCCCCTCTTCTATAAAGAGGGTTTTTTTTTATTTATAGGAAGATACTACTTTAGACTTTTCTTTCACAAACTCATTGCTAGAGGAGTCTTGATACCTTTGTGCTAGTTACTTTTGTTTGCTGTGACAAAAATTGCTGTCAGGAATGACTGTAGGAAAGAAGGGTTTATTTTAGCTTATGGTTTCAGAGAGATTTCAACCCATAATGTGGAGAACAGAATGATTGTGGGAGTAGATGTCAGCAGCAGTGAGGCTATGATGCAATGGCTCTTCACATCATGGCTGATCAAGATGCAGACTTGGTTGTGTTGGTATCAGAGGTAGGTATAATCTTCAGAAGCTTGTCCCTCATGACCTTCTTTCACCACCCAGGACCTCACTTCCCAATGTTCTACAGCCTTTAAAATGGTATCATAACCTAGAGAATGAACATTTAAAAAGTGAGCCTATTGTTGGATATTTAAGATTCAAATCATAACACTTTTCTATCTTTTTTTTAAAATCTATCCATACTTTCTTTTCAAGGTGTAGTACTCCTACACCCTAAAAAATGAGCATAACATTTTATGATGGTAATCATACAAGCAGATCATAAATATGCCAATTAAAATAGAGAAGGAGAAGGAGAGCATCTATAGAGGGGATATTCCCTCTAGATGGTGTGGAAGAGGTAGTAAGCTGATTCTATCACATAATAAAGTATGACTCTTCTATAATGTACATGACAATCACCAAAATTTATTTTGACAGTCCATGAATTTGTCATGATTTTAACGTGTATCTAGCTTACAAAGTAATTGTAAAAACTAATTGGATATGCAGCCACTGTATACTCAACAAAGATTGAATGTGATTATTAAATTTTTTTCTTACAGTAGGTTGTATGTTCATCAACGTCAGACAAACTAATTTTTCCTAATATATCAAATATTCAGAAATATGAGCTTTTCAGTAAACCCTTGTCTCATATATATATATATATATATATATATATATATATAATTCAAGCTTCTATTGTTACTAAGGTACAACAGAAAAACACATTTTTAGTTTTTTATGATGTAAAGTATATAAAAATTAAATTTAAATTATTTTTATATATAAATAAAGCAATTTAATAAAGTGACATTTTAAACATTTTCTGCATTCCCAGTAAATATATTTTTATATTGCCTGTGAATTTGAGGGCTAAATGGAACGAAGAAGAAGAAGATGAAGAAGAAGAAGAAGAAGAAGAAGAAGAAGAAGAAGAAGAAGAAGAAGAAGAAGAAGAAAGAACTTATCTAGTATGAAAATATTCAAGTAAACCAGGTTGCTCATCAGGAGGTAGAACTTGAGAACTAGGTCTTAGGTCTGTCCTTTGGCTTTCTGTTTTTTTTTTTTTTTTTTTTTTTTCTGTTTTGTTTTGTTTTTTTTCTGTTCTTATATGGAGGAACTTGAATTTTCTGGCTTTCAGTACTAAAATGGTTAACGATTGAATTCAGTCAAGACTACAGTGAATTTAAGGTCAGCCCGACTTTAAATATTTCTCATGATAATAATGAAACAGTCAGTCTATCTTAATGAAACTGTAAAATTGTCGGTGAACATCAACTAAGACAAATGCTGAATTTTATGAACCTAATTAAGAATACTTTAGTCGGTTAAAAGAAGTGTCTTCTCATGGAATATTAGGATTCATGGCAATCACACTAGTAATATTTGTGGCAATTGGCCACATGGTTGACAGAACAACTTACAGGAGGAAGATTTTATTTGGACTCATTATTTTAGAGGTTTTAGTCCATGGACATTAGGACTGTTTACACTGGCGAAATATTGTTAGTTGCAGGATGTGGCAGAGGAGAGTGGTCCACCCACATCTTGGCAGAGCAGGGAAACAGAGCATGCAGGCTCTCTATTTTCTCCTACTTTCCATTTTATTGTTTTTTTTAGACCCTAGGCAATGGAATGGTACCACCTACACCACTGGTCTTTCTCTTCAATTAACCCATTCTTGCCATGGCCACTCTGGTTTGCCTCACCAACATGCATCTAACCCTTTAAATTGACATCACAGAAATTGATCTAGATTTTGGATAACTGGATCTGTGGATTCAAGTGGGTCCCCAAGCTTTCCATCATGCTGGAAATGTATTTATTATTTTTGGTTTTCCTGTGTGAGTACTGATCCTCTTCCCCACATATACTTGTGCATTTCAAATAAAAGTATCAATTATATTTCCCCACATCCTATCCAAAGTTAATATTGTGTATTGCTCAGAGGTCAGTTCTTATTTCTCTAATACAGTTCATCTAATAATCCCCTCCCTCATGATATCTGGTGCTAATCTGCAATCTTGTCAAATTGCTGTTTATGCAGAAGCCTTTTCCTCAGCTTTTTTTCATTATATGTAACTAGTACAACACACCATAAATATACATACATACATACATACATACATACATACATACATACATACATAAATACATACATACATATCCCTTCTTCCTCTTTTCCTGGCATTACCTACCTGTGTCCATTTTATCCCAATTATGTAAAGTTTTGTTAGAAACTGCTTATGGTTTTGGTATGATTTCCCTTTATAACAAATCTTTGAGTAGAAAAAAGAATGGGCATAGGAAGGAGAGTCTGGGTCCAGAGCAAAGCAGGGTAAGCTCCCGAAACTCCAGGGAAGAAATATGAAGGGCTTCAGACTTCTACTGCATTGTAGTTTTGGTGGTTCAAGGCAGATTTTATATAAAGTTTCCAGGGGCAGCAAAACTTGTTGCACATCTGGGATGCATGTGTGTTTACAAGTGTCCTCCTTAAGTTGCTTTGAATATGAATCATCTAACCTTAATGTTTTGCATATGTCCTGACAAATTTTGCTGTCTAGTTCAATTTTATGCCCTTAGGAAAGGAAGATTTTTATTTTCATGTTTTTTTTCATAGCTGTTAATGTGCTTTTTTTTTTTTTTAAAAAAAAATAATGAACTTACGTATAGAAAAGCAGTACCTATTCTCAAATGGCTACAAATGTTAAGTGATGTGTATCACATACAGGCTTGTAAATTCCCTAATGGCTCTAAAACCCATCTCTAATTGACATTAAGAGTAGACATCACAGAGAATGGTTAGTTTTAGGAACTACTGGGTCTATAGATTTAAGAAATTCCCTACTCTTTCATTATGCTGGACATTTACTGCTTTTATCCTATGCTTCCTTTGAGCACTGCTCTTTCAGGGTTCCTTAAATTCTCTCTCAGATGTAAATATTTTATATTTTTTGATATTCCATAGAATTTTATTTGTTACATCGAGGGTGTTTTCTACTTCTATGATGTCATCATTTATGTTATATGGCATATATAATTATGATATATAGGACATTATTTATTTTTTGTCACATATCTTTGGTGCCCTGAGAGCAGGAACTGATTTGCTTAACTTTTTAACTCAGTACCGTGATAAATTCAGTGTTTTCTAATTATTTCCACCTTTTTAGGACAGTGGCATTTTATATATTCTCATGTTGTATATGCTGCACACATACACAGCATAGTAGTTTGCTACTTTTTTTCTTCTAAGAAGCAGTGAACTCTGGAGAAAAATGACAAATCCAGTTTTAGTTTCTATATTCCTCTCAATTTGTAATTTATTTAGTGTGTAAAATATATAGTGTTTGTTGAACACTAAGTCTTTTTATTTTTGATCAATAATTTTTGCTTCCTTAACCTTTTATTGACTTTTTGACCCATCAGTTATTTATTTTTGTGTTTGAGTGGCTACATGGTAAGAGTGTAGCTGTCAGAGGACAATTTGGGGCAATATGCTTTTTCTTTCTATCTACCGAGTAGGATATGGGGATTCCAATTTAAGTCATTGGTCTTGGCAACAAGCACCGTACCCATTGAATACCCACCACTTGTGCCCACCAAAAATCACTCTTCTAATCTCCAGTTCTGTTAAATGTTAAAGAAGAAAACATTTTATGCCCCATCATTTTGGAGGTCTTGATACATGTTTGGGATGTTTGCATTTGGGCCAAGTAAAAAAACACAAGTCAATGTGAATGTGAACACAGCTATTCCTGAGCATCAAAATCATCTTAACACCAGAACTGGACAGCCAAGTATACAGGTAGTAATTGTCGTTGTGATTTGGGTTAGGTATTTTACAATGCTGTCTTTGTACCTCCTCATCATAATCCTCACATTGTTTCCCAATCATTGCAAATGTCTTTAAATATAAGAAAAGGTAAGTTTTAAGAATTTGAAGTAGTAATTTCTTCTTAAAGTTTTGGGGTTAAATACTTCTCACTTTTGTTAAATTTTATTTCATTTTCTCATGTAAAGTTGATTGTTCTGCACGGACTATTTACTCAAAACTTTTAAAGTTCATACACAAACTTAAAAACATCGTGGTTTCTACACTCGGTAGCAGTTTTTATAGTTGACATCATTAACTTCTTATCTTTTAAGCATTTCTGGATTCTGACAGCTTCAGGAGGAACCTAAATGCATTAACGAAGTTAAGGCCTTGTTCTTTTTTTTTTTTTTTTTTTTTTTTATCATGGCTAATTTTGCCTATTGTGCCAGACTTCTATTTAGTAAAGTAAGCATTTGGTGTTGAAAGTATTCAGTATGTGTCAAGCCTACCTAGGTTAATTCCAGACTAAACTTTCTTAAAGTACTAATAACCAATATTACAGTTTCTTTGTATGCCTCCTGTTTCTGACAAATCCCTTTCGTGACAAATTAAGCTCCCTAAAAAGTACTACTTCTTATTTTGGCAGGAATTCTTTTTCTTTGTAGAGTGAAAAGCTATTCTTTTTTTCCATCTCAGTCCTTTTAAGGAATTCTTTTCAGGAATCTATCCTTGGCTTCCTGCTGGCCTCTGGCCTTGGCCTCAACCCCCCTTCCTCCTCCAGCCCGCCCTGACCAGTATTTGTTAGAATTTGGCTCTGGGGAGTAGTATGCTGAGTGACAAATGGATGAAGATGAAGGTTTTATTGAAGCATCTGAAATGCATTTAATTTTCCGTGTTGCTTTATTCCTTCTAGCTCCCAGGATATTGAATTTTGTGGGCTCCAGTTGGGTCGTCAGTACTTCAGGCGTTTAGTAATAAGGAACATAATCTGCTTTTTCCGGTAGGATAATAAATCCTCATTGATATTAAAGGCGGCTCTCTGCAGACTGTTTTACACGGTATTTTTCTGTAGGAACACACTCCGAACCCGGAGTCTTAGCACCGCCCTGGCCTTTGGCGCCCTGGTCGCCTCCCGCGCGGCGGTCCCTCCCACCGCTGGGATCCTCCTGCTCGCCTGGACAGCCGGGGCCAGCGACCGCGACAGCCCCCCTCCCCGCCCTCCCCCTCTCGGCGCGCCAGACAGCGGGTAACCGCCGCCTCCGCTGGGGCATCCCGGCTCCATAGGCGGCGCGCGGCGGGCACCTGCTTCTCACTGGCCGCCGCCGCTGCCCCTCACCCCGCAGCTCCCACGACAATTGGCCCCAGGCCGCCGCCCGTCATCCTCTAGCCACTCTCGGAGTCCCGCCTCTATCCTCGGGTCATTTAAGTTTATCGCAAATAAATAAATAAAGGAGGAAATAGAAATGCGTAGAAAGTAAAAGCAGTCGGGAGGGGGGCGGGGACGTGGAAGAAGAGGAGGAGGGAGGGGGGAGTAACCGGAGGAGTAAACAACCAAACTTGATGGTGTCTGTCTCGACCAATCACCGATCACTACAGTCCGGTCTGACGGCCTCTGTCGACCAATAGCTGCCCAGCTCTTGGATCACTGAACAAGGAGAGACGACTGGCCTCTCTCCCCAGGGCGCTGGTGGGCGGCGAGGGTTGAGACCCACGACCAATAGGCTGTTGCAACTTTTCTGAATGAAGTTTCCGCCCACCAATCGGCGTTTGAGATAGCGGATTGGGTGTCTCCTAGGCCAATAAAAAATGACAGAGATGAGGGAAGGGGCAGTTAGGGGCGGGGCCACGGAGGGGAGGAGGAAGAGTGCATTTTGTTTATGGGCGGCAACCTCACGAGGGCCGTCCAATCGTTATTGGACAACTGAAGCCCAGAGTGGCATGAGGTCCACCCAATAGCGGGCCTAGCTGGAGGTTCGCGGCTTCAGGCGCCCAATGTGGGCCTGGTGCCGAAGAAGTAGGGGCGGGGGGAAGTTTAGGAGTTGAGGAAAGAAGATTAAAGAGCGCGAGGAGGTAACGCCAAAAACTCTAATTTGTTATGGGGCGGGCGGGAGGGAGGGGTGTGTGTCTGCCGAGCGCGGCCGGGCGTCTGCGAGTCGCCGGGAGTCGGGGGTGGCGGGCGGCGGCGGAGGGGGCGGGGTGGGGCCGCGGCGCGAGTTCCGAGCCGCAGCCCCGGGCTCGTGCCCCGCCCCGTGAGCCCTCCCGCCGCCCCTCCTCGCGTCCTCCCCGCGGCCTCGCGCGACCCTGCGGGGAGGGTCCGCGGCCAGCCCGGGCGCGGCGTCCCGCCGCTGCCTCGGTGTCTCGTCTCTCTTCCCCGCGCCTGGAGCGGCGGCTCCCCACAAGAGGAGCTGAGGGGCACTGGCCGGGGCTCCCGAGCTGGCGGCGGCGGCGGCGCCGGCTCCCGCCCCTCTCTTCTCCCTCCCCTCTCCCTCCCTCCCGGTCGCTTTCCGCCCGCGCGGAGAACGGCTCCAGTGAACCAGGGGCGGGACGGGTGGCCCCGCCTGCTCTGCTTGCGCGGGTAGACGGGGGGAAGAGGGGGGTCTTGGCAAGGGACGAACCCTGTCTTTGCCTTTGGGCCACTTCGGGAACGTTTTGAAAAACTGTTACTGTTCTTTCATACCTGAGACACAAAACTAAAACAAACAAGAAATAACAAAAAACACACCCCCACCCCCTGAAATTGGGGGTGGTTTTGAAGTTCTAACATGGTCCTCTAATTGTTTTAATGCATTTCTCTAAGTGTGGCTCTCGGGGACCCTTTGAGCCCCTCCCCTTCCTAAGGATGCAGAAGAGGCAGGAGGCAGGGATTTCGTAAAAGTTATATTGATAAACACACTTGCACAAGCATATGTTAGGCGCACACACAGACTATAAACATTAGCGAAAAACACAATATGGCGTACAGCTATGCTACCTAGCTCGGTAATCCGATGATCTCTTACTCCGAACCGGGTCAAATGAGGTCAGAAGAGGCAAGACAGCTCTCTAGCTGAATTCTGAATGGGATAGGAAGAAATTTGGAAGCCTGTGGGTATGTAGTACTGTTCTCAGAATCATTGGCCCAGACTTAAATTGAACATGTTACCTTTGTAGACAGTGAAAATTGTCTTTACTAGTTTTTAACCACTAAAAATACCAAGATGTGACTAGAGTGGAATGTTCTCACTCTGTGGCCACGTTGCAATTTCTGCTGATAAAGATTTCAGTGTATACAGTTTTCAAGTGAACAGTGTTCTGAGTTACTGCTGCAACTTGTTGCCTTTGAAAACGCTAAAATATACAAGTGTCCTTTTGTGGAAAGAAGTGTGAGCTCTGAATTCACAGATAGTTTACTTTGATTCCTGGTTCAGCTGCTGTCTCAAGGACCTTTTCCCATGTTGTGAGACTAGACCCCACCCTCTGTGCCTATCCACAAATGAGTGTGACAAGTCAATTTTTGACTGTATTCTGTAATTTTGCTTTTCAGTTAGGAATGACTACTTGTAGGAAAAGGAGAAAGAGACAAACCAACAAATAAGTCACTGGTTTTCATACCCCTTGCTCCATGGAATTCTTAATAACTCATCTGAGTGATACTGGAGTGCCATCGTTTCTTGAATCTTCTCCAGAAAGGTTTAGAATTGTTGACGAGTCACTGGTGGGTCTGGTCTGTGCTCTAGTGTAAAAATTCCAGGATTGGAGTTGTCCTCCATTTGCAGAGCTTTAGGTTTGAGAACAAATGGTGCGGAAAGTTGAAGAGTAGAAAATGGAGTTTTCTGGAAGTGTCTGAGCTGCTCAGTGAATGAGGCAATGGGGTATTTTTGGCTTTGATTTCAAGTATTAAGAGGAGTGAAATGCAAGCCTTTCAGGATGTGAAGATCAGGTGACAAGTATACTGCCTACCAGACTCCAAAGCAATAATGCCCTTCCTTTCCCGATGAAATTCTAATGTCATTAGGCCAGATAAAGAAGCTTAAAAATTATTAAATTTATCCACTTCCAGGAAGCTGTCTTTATATTTATCTGTTTAGGCCCACATTTTGGGACTATCACTATACCAAGAAAATACAGATATAGATCTTGTGTTTATTGGCTAGATACTGATAAACAGTCTGTCATTGATGAACTGATGGAGGAAAAGAGAACATTTTTACCTGAGGGCTGTAATGGGACTATAGGTCTATTAGTTCTGATGCCTGCCTTTTTCCTGTTTAGGAAAAGTTTTGAGACACATAGCCCACTCCTGTTTGCCTGTAGGAATCAGACTCTTTGATATAGGAAGAAAATACAAGAGAAAAGGCATTTTCCATTAATTATTTTTGAGTTGTTTGTGCAAAATTTCAGAAGTCTTTCTAGACAAATTGAACTTCCTAAATAAAAGCCTAGACTGAATAATGAGGCCATTTTAAAAGAGCAATAAAAGCTACAACTAAATTATTGTAAATGATTTATAACATAAATGAATTTTAAATTATTTCAGATCTCATCAGGAGAAGTGGTAAGGAGAAACTGCTTTAAAACATTTGGGATATGGAAGTGGTGTTATTTTCTGAAATAATTATGTTTTTCTTACACGGATGGAGACATCGTCAGCTGTGGAAGACAGTTCTGGATACTTGGGATGAAACAATGAAGCAAAGGGGAAATTGTTGGTGTCTGTGGAGCTTACATTACTCTGTCCATACAGTTTGTATACTCCACATTGCTAACAGATTTTTCTTTAAAAATTACACTTCAAAAATCTAGATTCTTTTGCGCTTTACAAACTCCAGTTTTAAGGAGCTTATTAAGTTTGAAGGTGTAGAACGTGTTTATGATTGACAAATAGAGGAAGAACTCAGTTTATTTAAATTATTTGTATCCTTTGTTATTGTGAAATGTTTTCATAAAATTTCAGTAAATCTTTGAGTTTTTTTTAATTCACAATTTTGATCATGTCTTTGGAATAAATAAAATGTTGCTTTGTAGTAAATTCTTTTGTCTTCTTCACATTTACTGTAAAACTCCTATTTCATATGGTCTGATAGCAAACTGTGATAAAACGAATCCTAAGATACATATTTATTTTTTGCTTAGGGTTTATTTTAGGTGTGTACCTGAAAAATCATGTATCTTAGTCTTTTGTAGTTGTAGTGTTAGCAAGGGAAGATGGAAGTTATAACTAAGTTATAGGTGACATTAAAGAGGAAATTCTTTTTTTAGAGAAGCCTGCAAAAAACCAGGACAAAGCAAAGCCCTTTTTTTTTTTTTTAAACACTTTCTAGGCTCTCTCATTTAATAAACTCTGATTTATAATGCAAGAATACTATAGATTAGTCATTTTGTCTGTAAGAAAAAACTCTAGGTTCTAAAAGGAGGTAACTAACTTGGTGCCTGGTTAAATGTACATGTGATTGACCTCTAAGTGTGTGGCTTTAAGTAGTGAGTCTTACCTTTCTAGAACTTTTGAGTCTGGCTTTGTTAATGATATATAAATTTACTCCTCATGGGAGATAGCTTTTATTGTACAGAGCCCACCTCACTCTCTCCTGTTAAAAGTTGAGATCTTCAGGCCTGCCTTGAATTTCTAAGTAAAAGCAACCTTTTTCCAAAAAGGGGGCATACTGCATGTAGAGCATTTTGTGATTGCTTCTGGCTGATTTGTGTGCAGATCCTTGTATATATGCCTGGCTCACATAGGATACTGAGGGAAAAACAGAGTGTTTTGTTTTTTTGTTTTTTTTTTTTTGACTAATAGAATAGTTTCAGCTGACTTTTCTTGTAAAAAGATGGTTAAAAGAATGTTAAAGACTTAAATTTTCCCTTCCTATTTCTAGTAAGAATGGTTGATGAGTGTTGTGTGCATCTTTGTGGAGTATGTGTTTACAGATGAACAGTTCATGAATAAAGGCATACTTTAGTGCTGGATAAACCATGTCTTGCCCTGTGGTTCTTGACATGGAATGTTTTCGATGTTACCAAGTGATTTTGTTTGACATAGTTTGTTGATTACCAGAACTTTCTTGTGAGCAACATAGAAACACAAGCTAATTAAATCTCTGTAAATTTTATAATACTTTGGGCTAAGATTTTATTTTGGAAGTTTTAAAAGCATGATTACCAAGCAGTGCATAAAATGAATGAAAACTAAAATGGAAAGCTCAGGGAACTGGAGTCTGCATAAGATGATTGAGTTCTAAAGTGAGATGTACTTAGTACAAAAGAGAAAATCTTGACATGTGTCAAGTTTTTATGATAATAAAATAAGCATGACTAACTGTATTAGAATTCGTATTTGTAAGGTAAGTCTAAGTGTGTGTACAGTGCATTTTAAGTAAAAATTTGGGGTGTTATTGGCTAGACATAGTCGTTTCTTTGCCAGAGATACTAGGCTGTGTGAGGGCTAACCATCTGTCAAGTGATAGAGACAAAGAAAGGTTTTAATATACTAGTCTAAAATCTCTACAAACTTGTTTTGAATTGTATTGTCACTTTGTTTTGGCCTTCATACTCTGTGTTGAGTGTGTACTGGGTCAGTCACCCCACTTTGTTTTATGAACAAACCGTTCAAGGCCAGATAAGGTTATTGTCACAGCTGATGAGATCTAGAGGCAAGATAAAATATGTTTTGATTTTGCTTTCATGTAATGATCAAAAACTCACAAGTGGGTTTGCCACCCGCTAGCAATTATACAAATGATTTCAAACATGCCTATTTTCACCCACCCAGTCTCAATTTTGGTGTCTTAATTTTTTTTTTTTTTTTTTTTTTTTTGCTTTATAGATTCAAGCTTTATATTTAAGCAAATTCCTGAGCTGTTTGGGGAAAAAAAAAAAAAAAAAAAAAAAAAAAAAAGTAGCAATAGGAATCCAGATTGCCTGTTTTAGGTACAATATGGTGTGATGTGAAATTGAAACAGCAGATTGGTGAGAAACTTCAGTTTCAAACAAATATAAACTAGTTTGTTTAGTGAAGTCATACACAAAACAGTCTCTATTGACAGGGCAACATTATTATTTTTTTCCCACTTATTTATACATCTTGAGGTCACCTTGGTTCTTTGGGTCAGCAGTCTATTTCGGAAGCATCATCTAAGGAAAAAGATGTCTTAATATTGCTGATTATAATGATACACTTAGATATTGCAGGCCAAGGAATTATTTTTAGCAGTGCTAATTATATCAATAAAAATAGCAATATTAATACTGAGTGTCAAAATCTACTTTTGACAGTATGAAGTAAACAGAACTATAGTCAAACAAAGCAGCCTGCCTGTCTTTATTGTCAGCTCATGAATATGCACTTCAGGAAAAATATACACACAGTTTACAGTTTAGTATACTAAATCTCTTATCGATTGCTTTTGACTTTTATTTTTAAAAGAAAAAATTTTAACGTAATGAAAGAAAAGATTGGGATTTTTAATTTTTAAATTCTTGGTGCCCATTATATTGCTGTCAATGGTAAGTTTCTTGAGATTCAACTATTTCTACTTCAAGGGCTTTTATAAATGATCAGAAATTAATTTTCTCTGTACCTTCATTTTTGGAATTCAGATTACCATTGCAAAAAAATCCATAAGAGCCTCTAATTATTGACAAAACCAAGCCAAACTGGCCATTGCATTTATATTTCTATCTCCCCTAACTCCTGACTGACTGCCCTTCTCCCTCCCTCCCTCCCTCCCTTCCTCCCTCCCTTCCTCCCTCCCTCCATCCCTTTCTTCCTCTCTCCCCCCTCTCTCCCCCTCTCACCTCTCTTCTTCCCCTCTTCCTCCCTCTCCTCTCTCATGGTACCTCTCCCTCTCTTTATTTTTTTTTCTTTTCCCCCTCCCTCTCTCTTCCTTTCCAGCTTCCTTACACTCTTTTTTCCCAGTCCTTTCTTTTTCATACTTAATACATCTCTGGCTTTCTTTAGTCATTATACATGGCCTTTTCTGTGGTTTCTATTCTATTTGTGTGGTTCTAGTCTCTCTCTCTCTCTCTCTCTCTCTCTCTCTCTCTCTCTCTCTCTCTCTCTCTCTCTCTCTCTCACACACACACCCCCCTCTGGCTTTCTTTAGTCATTATACATGCCCTTTTCTGTGGTTTCTATTCTATTTGTGTAGTTCTAGTCACACACACACACACACACACCCCTCTGGCTTTCTTTAGTTATTATACATGCCCTTTTCTGTGGTTTCTATTCTATTTGTGTGGTTCTAGTCACACACATACACACACACACACACACACACACACACACACACACACACACACACGTTCTATCATAAGTTTTAATTAATTCTAGTTAGTTTTGGTCTTTTAATATTATTTTCCTGATGGTAGATAGTTGAGTAAAAGTAATTAAATCCAGAAGAAGTTTTTAAAAAACTTACAAAAGTATTTACCTTTTCAGTTCCTACTGTTGACTAGTTGTATGAGCTTCGGCATGTTCTATCATCTATGATATGTCTCAATATAGTGAAACTTGCTTTTAAACAGCACCTATAAATGTAGATACAATATCAGTTACCTGTTATCCTATATAATTATTTGGACTAAATTTATTAGTTTGCATACATTTTTCCATCAACTCATCATAGTTCAGGAAGCTATAATAGCAATAGAATTTGTCAGTGATTCTTTGTATCCAGCATAAAGTTGTTTAATTGGAGAAAGCTGGGAATGATATGTGTTAGCTAACACTCATTTTCTAATTCTACACAATATGTCTAGATCAATAGATGTATATTTTCAAGGAATACAGATGAGTTTGACTTTTATACCTCTAATAGAAAGTTTGAGTAACTAGGATACATCTCCTTGTAGATCTTAGTTAATTTGTAATTTTTAATTATTACATTTGATTTTTGATCCTACATTATACCACCCAGGAATAGATTCACATAAGAGAAATGATAATAAAGGTAAAGAAATTTGACTTTTTTAATGTAGACTAGTCGAAAGAATCGATGTTAGAAAAGGCTTTGAAAATACTATATTGTTATATTCTGGAACACATAACTGCTTATAATTCATGTGAAAAGAATTGATAGGTCATTGTTTAATGGTAACCTTGGGATTTTCATTTAAAATTTCAGTTTCTTTAATTGACACACATTTCTTTTGCTGGTATGAATGGTTATGAGCACTTAAAGCTGTTAAACAGCACCTATTCACAAAAGCAAACATAATTTGCAGAAATTCATATTTCCTAGACCTGTCTATAGATCCAGTGGTTTCTGGTACTTCATAGGGACATTTACAGTAATTTTCTAGTATGTTATGTCATGCTAAACTATTGTAGCCTCTCAAAGTCTAGGTACTAGGAGTTTCAAGAAAAAATTTGGATCAGCCAAAAGGTTCAAAAACTTGTATGTTTCAGTGTGTACAAATGATGGAAAAAATAATTGTGATTGATAGAAATATTTGGGAATGTTAAATGAAATTTTACACATGTGTTTAAGAATTACTGTAGATGTTTTCTAAAGATATTTATGTAGAATTTTTAATGACAATCACATTGACAGGAAAATTACGTTTTTATCCTTGTACTAAATGATGTCAATAAAAACAACCATCATAACAATTATATCCACATTATTGAGTGTTTACTTTGAACTCTGCATGGATTTTATCTGCATTTCTTTCCAGTTAGCTCCACAATCCTATGAAACAGCTACCTTTATTATCCCATTCATAAATGCAACTAAGGCTAAAAAGAGAAATGATATAATTTGAATGATATTATTCAAAGTCCCATAGGTAGTATGTAGTAGATGGGATTTCAAATTCAAATATCACTCTAATGAATGTAAGCCTAAGTCACCAGGCCTTCATTCTGAAACCAGTGCTTGCTGAGATGAGTGCTGGTAACTTTATGAAAAAGCATACTGTTTGGAGAGGGCTCTTAAGGAAGACACAAGTGGCAAAATTTTTAAGTAGGTGTAATAGCTGCTATGGTAGACTCTAGTTTTAAGTTTAAACTCTGTAGAATTATATATATTGAGAGGACATTTACCATCTGCTTTAATAGTAAACGAATTCAGTAGATGCTGTGTGTTGGTTTTATGGCTAACAATGAAGTAATCATACATTAAAGCAGGCTGTAGGCATCACCAGTAGAAATAGGATAAATTGATGTGAAAAGCTGCACGTGCCAGGTTGAAAAGGAAAACTAAAGGAAACTATTTTGAGTAAGCAAGAACCAGGGATCATAAACACATAAAGTCAAATATATGTTCAAACTGGAAGATTTGATTTTTATTTTTGTTACTTTTATCCTTAAAGTTGCTTTAGAAATCAGTACTTACCATTAACGAGGGCCACTAACAGTTTGTAATACAAAGACATGTTTCATTTTTATTTTCTTTTGAAGGGGTGGATCATGATAATGCTAGCCTGGAGTTAGGCAATAAGTTTAATTTCATTGTAGAAAAAGACACTTTAGTGGAGTAAGTTGACTGGTAAACCACTTATTGTCTAGTCTCTGTCACCCAATTTTGAACTGTTTCTGGAGGAATTTGTAGGACTTTGTGTAGAATCCAGTTTTCAAAACACTTGTTAAATAGTTAGCTCAAATCAACCACTCATGTACCCTCTGTCTATAAGATACAGCAGGCATGTATTTTACAGGCCTGTAAAGATACATGCTTTACGAGATACTATGCCTGTTCTGCTCCATCTACACATGTTAAGTTCTAGCTTCTGAATACTGAAGGGGGAATGACTCACTGAACCATCACCTCTGCAGTTTTACTTTTCCTAACATCAGTATGTCAGATGTTTATTCATACTCTGATTTTTAGCACATTATGAAATAGAGTGCAGCAATAATTTTGTATAGCTTAAATAGTTATATCACTGAAAAGATACTGTGCTGTTATTTTTTTGTAAACATTCAGTTTATGCATGCAGCTTTTCTCTTCAGGTTCACTGTGAGTGGTATCTTGTATTTGTTCATTTGACACACCATGGCTCCTAGTCTTCATAATGGCTGTGTTGCTTGCATTTTACAATCCTTTATGTAACTATTTTTCAGAGAAGTACCTTTGAAAACTTGGACTTATAATAAAAATTTGTGTTCTGAAAAGGGATTACAAAGCATTATTGAGAAGGTAGGTCTTCTCAGCTAAAAATCAGTACAGGAAAAATGAACAGAATTCTAGGCCCTTTTCATTCAGATATTTTCTGTTACAGTTTTGATGTTCATTATAAAGTAAACCAAAAAGTATAAGAGCCAAAAGTAAATGACCATTATTTTTCTGTACTTTAGGTGATTATTCTCTTGTTCTGTCTCTGTCTCTCTTTCTTTCACTCATTTATATAAATGGATGGCTCTGGTGTCACATAAATTTGATTTACTTTGGTTTTAAAAGTATAGTTTAACTTTACCTATGTTCACATTATTTTGGGATTTACCTTTTGAGAAAGGTAACATTTAGAGACATATACTGAACTGCATCCTAAAAATACATATGTGCTACTTTGTTTATCTTAGTGCTGGTTTGGAAGTTGTCACACAAAAGGGACTCATTTTTGGTCATGATATTTTACATCTGTTTGATGAATGTCTTGATTACTGGTTATCACTTGCTCATTTTTAACTTAATCTGATTCAAATTTAATATTGTAAAAGTTGTCATTACCTGTTACAAACATTCTGTGCTCTTCCGTAGCTAGACAATTTTACACATGCTTATGATCCTGCATCCTTTTAGCTAGTTAATGAAATTTTATCATAGCAGAAGTTTCAATAAAAATTATATTTACTGTAATTGAGAAAAAAATATATCAGATAAATCAGATACCGCCATCAATGGTAAAGCAAATCTACTTCGATCAATTCAGGATATTGTGTGAAATAGAGTGCACAGAATTACATTACCTACCAATCCAAGGATGAAACCCAAATTTCATATCCTACATGATTCTTCTCTAGATAGCAGCACAATAAACCACAGTACTTTGTGTACTTTAGAGATTGCAATTGAGATTTTAAACATTTTATATAAACTTTAACATTGTTAAACAAGGAATGGCTATAGACTTTCATATAATTAAAGTTTCACTAATTTCTCTTCATCGTCTGAGTGACTTAGAATCCGAGGCTGAACACCTTACCATCTGTGATATTCAGAGAGCACAAACACATTTAATCAACAACAATATGGAAAGTGAAGTCTTGTATATCATGTGGGGAACATTTGAATGTCTATATAGTGATTAGCAAGCTTTTTCACATAGGCAAGACTTGCCAGAACATTTGGAAATTTTATCTGATTGCCCAGAGTTAAAATTTGTTTTTCTTTTAACTGAGGTCACACAAAATTGATTTGAAGTCATGTTCAAAAAAACAAAGGATAATTGTGTCCTGGAATCATTATGACTGGGATTCCACTAACAAGTTTGCATAGGATGCTTAGTAGCGGTATTGTATTTTGAGATCTGTTTTGGAGAGCATATGGAAAGCACATCATTTATGTACTGTATTCAGGAATGTGCTTTCTGAGGAAGCTGCTGATTTGAGGAAGAGTTTCAGTAATATTCAAACACACCCAGATTTCCCACACTTCTATCTGGGGATTTTAAAAACAAATCAACCTCTATGTGCTTTTCTTCCTTTTCATCTCCAATACAAGATGCTTCTCTTTCTGAATGCAATGACTGCTTTTATATGTGCACAACTGATATGACACCATGGGCAGAATTCCATTATTTTGAAAGTTTTATTTCTTCAGTTAGGTGAGCAATTAAGAGAAACATGCTCAGGGTACCTATCAAATAGCAGCAGACATTGGAAGGAAAATGTGGGCTTCAGAAGTCTATGGACTGCTCTGATCAATTTTTATTTATGTTAACCATTCAAGTCTCCCACCCTAGAATAGCTGAATGATATCTTTTCTATTCTCAAGGCTAAACAAGCAGAGGTACAAGAGCAGAGTTTGCACTCCATGTGCTTTGGCAGGGAATGGACAGCACATCTGCTTTCCACCCTTGTGCTATTTATGCCATTTAGAGTACTCCAGCAACCAGAGTTGAGAGCCAGTGACATAGCAACAGTAACTATCAGTAACAAGTGCAAGGGGGAAGGTTAGGTGGGAGAGTCAGAGCACACACCTCAAGCTACTGCCTACTGTTGGCAAAAGGAAATGAAACTCTAGTTTGAAAAAAAATAAAAAGTAATGCTTTGTAGCTACTGTGAAATATCTCAGTTGAATAAACCAATGAATGAGTCAGTGTCCTTGTTGAAATAGGAATTAGTGAACTAAAAGGGCAAATCAAGAGATATATCAAAGCTCATAGAGAACAAAGATAAAACATGAAAATCTTGAATAAAGTTGGTCAAATTTGGAGGCTATTGAAATACAACTTGTTAGTGGTAGGAATTACAAAGGGAAAATTAGAGCAATTGGAGGTGTATAAAGTACTGAGTGCTAAAAACTAAAACACTCAGCATTCTAAGAGTGACAAGAGTCAGTGTGTGATTTGGAAGGGTTTACTGATTTGTGGTCTTGACACCTTTAAGGGCAGTATGAGAAAAATTCTGTATTCTAAATTGTGCATTATGTGCTCCTAAGAAGAAAGGGCAGATTTCTACAGAAAGGGAGGAGTAGCAGAGTACATAGGACTTGAGGGCTGCATGACTAGTGCAGGAATTGGTGGAGAGTGCAGTGTCATTTCCAGACTGCAAAAGCACAGAGAGCACTTCTCATTAAACCCATCTAGAAAGTATTGGAATAGAATATATCTTAGGTAAAGTAAGAATGATGCAGCCAGAGTAAGAAAAAAAATCTTAAAAATATGAAATCAATAAAATTACAGTAAAGAAAACAGTAAAAACCAAATTCCAAAGCTGGCTGTTTAGAAGGATTAGTATGATAGAGAAACTCAAATTGCTTTGGTTCACTGTAAACTATGAACATTGATACAAGAATCAAAACCAGATACGAGTTGGCATAAAAATGTGAAAGAAATGTGGCAAGTTAAATGTTAGGAAATAGATAATTTTCATTTAAATTAGTGAGGCTGTGGAAAAATATTGGAATCTTTTAATTTCATGTAATACTTCATTTTGATAAAAAATGTACAAAAATTATAGTTGAATTATGGTTCAATATTTTTAGAGAAGTCAATGCAAAATTCTAAGCAAGATGCTAGCAAATAATACCAACATTAGATCAAACGAGTATTAGAGTGGGTCTTAGAAAATTTATTTATGTAGAAATGAGAATATGACTAAGCAGTGGAAACATATCATGCTAATTTATTACACTGATAAGATTAATTAATGTCTTTAAGACAGAATATCTTCTTGTGACAGAGGCCTTTAAAGCTACTAGCTGTCCCGTGATAGCCAATTTAGCTATATTGTATCAGGTTTTAAATAAGTTTTCCATTTTATTAATTTCCAGGTTACTTTTTATATGGGAGTATTTTTTCAAATATATAGCTCAGTTTTTAGCTGTTTTGAAAACAAAAATTCTAATTATGATACTCTGTAGTCGATAAAACACAATTTCTTTCCTAAAATAAAAAGAAATATTAGGCTATTGCTTATCTCTTATTTGGACATATTGATATGAACAGGACAGTATATGGATATAGAAAAATATTCTTAATGTTTTTTTATTATTTAATTTTGGGGGACAGGTTCTACAGGTCACTTACTCTGTAGTAAAGGCTGCTCTAGGACTCTATGCAAGCCAACTTCATGAACTCATGACAGTCATTCTACCTGAGCCTCCTAAGTACAACACCTTACTCATCTTAATGACCGACCTACTAAAATTTTTGTTTATTTATGTGTTGGATTTTTGGTTTTGAACCTAGCCTTTAATGGCTGAGCCATCTCTCCAGCCCTTTCTGTTGTCATTTATTTATTTATTTATTTATTTATTTATTTATTTATTTATTTATTTATTTACATTCCAATCCCAGTTCCTCCTTCTTCCTTTTCTCCTTCTCATCCCACTCCCTCCCCTCCATCTGCTTCTCAGAGAGGGTAAGTCCTCCCCTAGGAAATCTACTGTTTGTCCCATTATCTCCTTGAGGCAGAACACACCACAAGGAAATTTGCTCAACTATAGTCATAGCAACATTATTTGTAATAGCCAGATCTTAGAAACAACTTAGATGCTCATCAACTGAAGAACGGATAAAGAAAATGTGGTACATTTACACAGTAGAGTGCTACTCATCGGTTAAAAAAAAAAAAAAATGGCATCCTAAAATTCACAGACAAATGAACAGAACTGTAAAAAACCCATCCTGAGTGAAGTAACTTAAAACCAGAAAGACAAGTATAGTATGTACTCACTCATAAGTGGATATTAGACATAAAGCAAAAGGTATTTGTTGTCTTTTTAGAAGTGAATTTTTCTTTCTTTTTGTTTTTTAAAAACAGTTTTTTTCTGTGTAGCCCCTGGCTGGCCTTGAATTCAGAGATCTGCGTGCTTCTGCCTCCTGAATGCTGGGATTAAAGTTGTGTGCCACCAATGCCTGGCAAAGGTTAAATTTTATAATTACCACTAAAAGCATGTGACTGGAAAAAAACTTAATATCATGTTGTATTTGTCTCATTATTTTGGTCAGTATTTAATTATTAAGAGTGACCCACACTGTGCATAATTGTAACTCAGAGTTCATTTTCACTTGTACATAAAATGAGTGACAGAATCACAGTGTATTTATCAACTGTCTTGCTTCTTGTTTCTTCCCAACATTTTCAAGCTATGTTTTTTGTTAGGCACTAAGACTGGGGTTGCCGTTCTTAAAGTGTGTAAATGCTTGATAGTATACATACGTGTTTGTCATACTGCTTTTTTGGCGTCATGTCATTCATTTGTACTGTCACTAGTGGGAACATATTACTGTTCATTTTTATCCTTTTTATCTTACAGTACTGTCAGATTTTAAAAATTTTACCACTTACTTGAATAAAACACATACCCACATCCCATTTTGGTCTTGATTTGAATATTGTATTTACCAATTTGACTGTGAACACTTTTTTTCTTTGTTTTTTTTTTTTTTTTTTTTTCTTCCCAGAAATGTTTGCTCATTCTCCCACCTTGGTTTTTTTTTTTTTTTTTTTTTTGTATGGCTGTTTCCTATTGATTTGTGTGAGTTCTTTGCATAATCTAGATACCTTTTCTGTCTCTTGATGTGTATCTTGTCCTTGTACATCCTTTAGCATATGATAATTAGTAGAAGTAGGTCATCATACTTAAGTTCATTCATGGTTAATGCTTTTTCTGCCTTTTAATAAATTATTTCCTGAAGTTGATTTTTGCAAATTATATAGAAATAAAATTAAAATAGTTTTCTAATGGGAAACAAATCTTTGGTTACATTTGTTTTATGATCTTGCCTTTCCTTAGTGATTTGCTTAACTATCTTTTGTATGAGTGTCTGTTTAGACAACGCTCCTTTTTCTGTGTCCTTGGTTGGTGGTGCACTTGTTGGTGGCACTTGGTTGTGCCAGCAACACATTTTCTTAAGGTTATAAACATTTGTAGTTGGTGGCTCACACCTTTAATCCCAGTACTCTGGAGGCAGAAGCAGGCAGATCTCTTGAGTTTGAGGCCAGCCTGGACTATACAGAGTGAGTTCCAGGACAGCCAGGGTGGTTACTCAGAGAAACCCTGTCTCAAAACAAAAGAAAACAAAACCCAAAATTTAATAAACATTTGTGATAAGTACTTTTATATATAATAGGGACAAGTAGCTCAAACTTTGTTTTAAATTTTCTTAAATATCAGTATGTTTTTACTGCATTCAATAAAACTATGATTTTAAAAACATGAATACATGTAACATACATAAAACTTAGTTGTAAATGCATATATTTTAATATCTGAAACTTTGTTCAAAGCAACTAAGCAGTTTGGCTGAGGGCTTAATGAAGCCAGTTTGTTGGATTTAAAAGCTAAAGGCCATAACAAAAATGTGTTAACAATTTTATAATACTCAAACTAATTCACTTGATAAACCAAATTCAATCCATTTATCTTGATTTCAAGTTATCCTAATTCCTTACATACTGTATGTATATGTTAATTTATCAGTTATTTATTAATCTAAAGGCAAAGTAGTGAATTGAATCATATCCATTTTGAAACATTATTATAATATTGGTCAGTATTATAAATTTTAGTTCTTGGTACTATGTACCAAACAATGTTTAAATGGTTGACATACTGAGGGTCATTTGTTTTGTAGGTCTCTTAATTAATGTTATTATTCCCATTTTAAATATGTGGGAGGTCAAGAGTAGTTGAGTAGCTTGGCTCCTTTGTGTGAGAAGTTTGGATAGCTTATATTTATGGTGCTAATCAGCCATGTCTTGTAAAATTTTCAGTTATTCTCCAATAAAAAGTAGCTTTATGATATCTGTTGACTTCAGCTTTTCACCCACCTATTCTCAGTACCAGATATTTTTTATTGTGGGGAATCAAAATGACCATTAATATCAAAGCCAATTTTGAAAAGTAGTAGAAAAGCAAAGGCTGATAATATTGAAGAAATCTGAAAGTTGCTTGAAAATTGTGGGTTGACTAGGGGGTTACTGGGTTAGTAGTCAGTGGATTGTGTATGTACCATTAATTAAATCTTAGTTGATATTTAGCTTTAGCCAGTGGAACTTCTCTTACTCATTTGCTCCCATTTCTTTTCAGGTGTCCAGAACTTGTATAACAGTATGTTTGTTAGAGAATTGACAAGTGTTTCTGTTTACTGTTTCTTACAATGAAACACTCTTTGACAAGTTAATCTGCCTCCATTCTTAATCCTTTTGTGTTTTTAGAATGCTTATCTCTTTTGTTTTCTATTTTGTGTGCCTATTTTGATTTTAAAATAAATTCTATGGTCAGATAGGCAAACACTGTTTTATTAATAAGCCACATTTAGCATATTACTAATCTGCTGCTCTAGATACTGTTTGTTCAATTACTTATGATACTGAGAAGGAGTCTGAGCTATCGTAAAAGTAGGTGTGTAGCTATTTTAGGATGATGTGGTCAAAAGGATAGAGAAGATCAATACACAGGAAAGTTGATTGCTAGTACTCATTGGAAGAGCAGGAGCATGGATTTTATGGAGAATTAGAACAAATAAAGGCATGGAAGGGTGGAAATATAGGCACAGGAGCCTTTTGAGTGAATTAAAATTCATGGAAAACCAAAGAACTCAAATATAGGACTGCACAGAGTAGTAGTTTGACTTGATTTATATGAAATACGCAAAGGAATAATTTTGATTGAGGTTTTTATTTTTGTTTTTTTGTTTATTTATTTATTTCATTTAAAAGAGAAATGTGAAGGTTGAAGCCATGATTCAGCTGCTACGAACACCTGATATCCCAGAGGATCAATGTTTGATTCCCAGCGCCCACGTGGGGTAGCTTACAATGGCCAGTAACTATGGTTCCAGGAGAACCAATATCCTTTTCTTACATATAGATATACTTATGCACGCACATACACATGAATAAATAAATCTTAAAAAAAGAGACTTTAGAGCAAGAGACTTGCTAACATTTTACTTAGGAAAATAGAGGAGATTTTCAAACAAAATCATCATATTTTCAAACAAAAGTTACTAATAAGTGCCCAAATATGAGAAGAAACACATTCATATTTAATTACATTCTTTAAAACTTAAGTAGGGCTTCACTAGTTATTTCATATTTAAGTCCCTGTCTCTTTATAAATTTGTCTGCTACCTATACCTGCCAGTTTTTACTTTTCCTTTAGTAATAAAAATTGAGATAGTTCACACTATTTTTCTCAATCTAGATGTTTTAGATAAACATATTTTCAATAATACCAATTGTAATAGTCTCTGTCTTCACCATTTAGACTGGAAACTAAAAATGAGATTTGGAGATCTCAGAGGAATCCTCCAAGGTCTGGAAAAATGTAGCTTTATAAATATTTTAAAAAGAATTTGATATTATTTACTTTATATTCTAATTTAAAATTCCAATACCTAAAAAGGGGAAAGCTTTCTTAAGTACATAAAAAGATGGACTACTTGGGCCATAAAAATAAACTTAGATTTGGATATACTCATGTTTTAAAATACATAGTATAAGCTGTTCTTTGTACAGGTACTTACTGAAATATGGCAGATTTTATCTTTATGATCTTTAAAGAGTCCACATTTTATATATTTTTGAGAAAGTGTTGCTATATTGTACCAAGTAAACTCTTAGACTCTGGAACCATTTGTGACATTAACTTAAATATTTCCTTCTGTTACCTTAAGCTTATGTGTCCTGGTTAGTTTTTAATTTGACACACTCTAGAGACACCTGGAAAGAGGGATCTCAATTGAGGAACTGCCTCCATTGGATTGGCCTGTGCACATGTCTATGGGGAATTTTCTTGATTCATGATTGATATGGGAGAACACAGCCCACTGTGGTATGTGTGACCATTGGGCAAGTGGTTTTGGGGTGTCCAAGCAGGCTGAGCAAGTTTTGGGTAGTAGTCCGGTAAGCAGTGATCTTTCATGGCTTTTGCTTCAGGTTTTTCCTCCAGGTTCCTCCTGTGAGTTTTTGCCTTGGCTGTCTTCAGTGTTTGACTGTAACCTCTTCTCACCAAATGAGCCCCTTCTCCCCACTCACAGTAACAGAAGCAATTTAGGACACTATGTAAATAGTTTAATCATATTTTTATATTCAGATATTATTCTTTGTTCAGGCCAAATAATAAAATTATTATGTTGGAAAAAGTGGGATTTATATTTCTTATTACATTATGTATGGTGTGTGTGTGTGTGTGTGTGTGTGTGTGTGTGTGTGTGTGTGTGTATTGGCATATGCATGCTACAGTGCAGGTGTGGAGGTTAGGTCTGAGGACAGCTCTTTGGTTCCTATTAGGAATCTAACTCAGAACATCAGCTTCAGTGGAAGGCACCTCTACCCACTAAGCCTGTGGGACCTTTACATATGTTTGAGTCCCTTAATATGTATGTGAAAATATTTGATGGCATGATGCCTGCACTAGTGACATACCAACATTTACACATTTAAATATTTTTTGTTTTGATTTTTTTGCTACTGTCCATAGTTTTATGAGAAATTAAGTAGTTATTTAACAGGTCTTGATTTTTTTAAAAAGTACATTCTTTTTTGAGAAAGGTGTCTTTAGTGGGGTTTGTAGAATTCTCACACATTCTGTAATTTTCTTTTTTGAACAGTCCTGTTTGTTCTAGTCTCTGGGTTATTCAGCCTCTGGTTCCTAGCCTTCCAAGCAGTGTAACTTTTTATTTGAAAGACCTCATAAAACTGGTTTTCTCTTAGGTTAAATTCTTTCATAAAAAAATTATGGTGATTAGAGTCATGACTTAGTTGCTAAGAGCTCTGATAGCACGACTACAGGACCCAGGTTAGATTCCTAGCACCTCATGGCAGCTCACAACCTTTTATAATTCTGGTTCTACAAGGATCTGATGCCCTCTTCAAACCTCAATAAGTGACACACAGACACATGTAAACAAGTACCCATAAACATGGAATAAAATAAAAATAAATAATGACAAATAACTGCATAGATATTAGTTAGAATTCAGTTAAAAGCTTGTTTTAAAACTTTTGGTTTAGCTTTGTTTTGTTCTTGAGATGGGGATGTAGCTCAGGCTTGTCTTAAACTCAATATGAAGTCCTTGCATTGAATTCTCAGTCACGTCTCCACCCCCCAAAGCTAATCTTTCAGGTCCTCAGTCAAATGCCATCATGCTTTACACTTATTATTCTTCCATTGTGATCTGCCTACCTTTTCCTTATGAAAGCGCTGTGAGTCAGATGGAAAAAATGAGCTATCAGATATGATCACATAACTAAATATTACACATCACAAGGCAGGTTTTCGCCACCTCAGGTTTCTCATCTGAAAGAAAGTGCTATGAAGAGTATTACTGGCTTGTAATGAATCCCAAAAGTAAAATACTTCTTCAGAAAATTCAAATTTTTAATTTTAGCGAAATAGATGGTAGACTTCATAGCATGTTTCATTTGAATTATTATTATTATTATTATTATTATTATTATTATTATTTAGAATAGGCTGTTGATTTCAGGTCAATTGACTAATTCCCTATTTTTTACAAAATATATCTCAGTAAAAGCTGCCTTGGAAACATTTCTCATCTGAGGTCTGAATAAAGGGATACTGCAAGTTGTATAAATAGCCATGGATGCTATATTTTCAAAAGGTCTGGAGTGTCTTGTATCTTTATGTAAGGAATATAATAGAATACAGTTAAAAACAGTGACATGTTTTGTGATGTCTGTGTTGTTAATTGCTTACTCCTGTCAATATCATGTTGCTTTAATTTTTGTAGGTGGTAAGCAGTGAGTTATAGTAGTACCCATATAGCTGCATCTAACACTTTAACAATGATTGAAAATACAGTGCCTGCAAAACATTGTACTTGTTTAAGACACATTGGTCATAGCAACATGGCTTTGCCTTCAGGAGCCTTAAAATTTTGTGAATGACATAGTCATGGAAACAACCAACTCCATTTGACCTAATACACTTTAAACTTTTATACAATTGATTTCTTATTTCTGTGTAATATTCAATAAGTGGTCTTTATGTATCTCAATTTCTATTTCCTTGTAGTAGTGTTTTTTTTTTTTTTTTTTTTTACAAATGTTCTGTATCAGCACTATTTTCAGGAATTAGTAAGCGGTTTATTTTCAATGCCTTGTACTGTATGTGTTTACAACATATGTCAACTCATAATCAACTGAATGTAGTCTTCAGTACAGCTCTCATATTCATATCCTCATTTTACAGATGTGTTCTGTGTCATGGTTAAGCAACTTGCTTTTGGCTAGCCTGTACATATTTTTCAATTTGAAGCTAAAAGACATTTTTGAGTAGTGTTCTCAAAACTTGATTTCATCTACTCTAGGAAACGTGAAAAATGATGTAGTTGACTTTGAAAATATATCAAAACTTTTATGAATATTTTTGTTTGTAAAAACTTAAAAGGTTAAAATCTATTAATATTTAATATTCAGTAGATGCTGTCAGTCTCTATTATATGCATAGTAAATTATAAAAATCATCCTGATTGGGGTATATGAATTTATTTGATTGCAAACTGGAACTGATAATTTTTATTTTTATTTTATTTTTACTTTGATTCATAGGTCATACTATCTAAGTTTAGCTGAACCTATTCTTACAAAACATAATTGACTGAAAAACACATAGCATATACTATGAACATTTTGTCAGTTATAAATTGAAAGTAATTTAATATTTGAAACTAAATCAACCAAATTAATTATCAAGAAATGTCATTGAAATGTAGATTTATATTAGCCATCACTACAAATGAATCTCAAGTGATAGTACCTAAAGGTTTTTTTTTTTTTTTTTTGATGATGGAATACCATTTCATTGGTAATGCAAGTATGAAAGGCAGACTGGATGACTGGATGGCAAACACAATTGTCATGTGAGCCTGATGGTGTGATCCCCAGAACCATCTGAAAAGGAAAAACCTAGGCTCCTGAAAGTTGTTGTTTGACTTGCAACACACTGCATGTTGCGCACACGCGCGCGCACACACACACGCACGCACGCACGCACGCACGCACGCACGCACGCACGCACGCACACACACACACACACACACACACTCATACACTCATTAATAGCAACAACAGTAAGTACCCAAATCACAAAGCTGCATGGATACTGGGCCATTTAACATTTTAAAGCAATAGTTTTTATTTAGTCATTTAAAATTTTCCACATGCATAGAATTTATTTGCCCTTCCTTACCTCAGCTACCAGCCTCCAGTTCCTTTCAGAACTCACCAACTTGCGTTCCTCTCAACTTCATGTTCCCTTTTTATTAGTATTGTTATTAATAACCACTTTAGTCCCATTATCATTGACCACATGTACATGAGCATGGGACTGTGCCAAAGGCAATTTACCAACAGCCACAACTACAAAGAAAATTGTTTCATTCTTTCAGTAGGAATCAACTGCCACTAACTTGTCACCTGGGGTGGGGCCTGGGGGATCCTTCCCCTATCTGTGTTGAAATTTTAACTATCTTGATATTGTGCAAGCATATTGCTGGCAACCACAGCTGCTGAATTGATGTGTATGTCAGGCATTTGAAGTTTAATAGTGAAAACCAAACATTTTCTTGAAACCATTGTTCTTAAGAGCAAATGTGGCAGAAATAATGTGGAGAGAATAGTATATCAACAAGCTACATCTCCTTTTTTCAGCAGATGCTTTTACAAGATGCATAGAGAACATTTCTTAAAATGTTGAGGAATTTCAACAAATTATATAGTATGGAAGGCTTACTGTATAGTTATGAAAGTACTAATGTTTGTAACACTCAAGCTGATGGTATTTGCTGGATTCAGTTTTAGTAAGAATAAGAGCTATATAGCTTAAAAGTACTAGTGCTAAGTGCTGAAAGCAACTGCTAAGCAGAAAAAAAAACTGTCAGTAAAACAGTGTATTCTGGGAAATTTATAAGTAGATTCAAACATGTTGTAGAGGTTTGTTTGGCAAGTAGGAAAATTGTTTCTGGTTTAGGTTACAGAATGACATTTGAATTGATGCGTTTGTAGACAAGCTATTTTTACAAAGATACTGTAATGAAAAGTTTATCGGGTGCCATTAGTATGGTTCATTTCTATTAAAGCTTTAAATATAGAAGAAAATACATAACCATGTATGGAGATAAAATAATATTTTAATAGAATCATTGTGATACTTTGTAGAAGACAGGGACTGTCCATTAGTTTCATTTGCACAGCTTCAGACACTTCAGTTATTCAGTGGCAAAACTGAGACAATACTAAATTGTATCGATGAGACAATACTAAACTTACGGCTATTGTGCATTTTTCCTTTACAATATTATCAACATTCTGTGTTGACTGTACTATTTGTAATGTCTGTACTGATCTGCCTTTCATACATTTTAGGAATAAATATACTTTATTTTTAAAGTATATGTAGATGAAATTTTCTGCTTGGTCCTGCTGCCAATTAGCCCCAAATAAACACACGAAGACTTACATTAATTTATAAACTGTTTGGCCAATGACTAGTGCTTCTTACTGGCTAGTTCTCTCTAATTATTAACCCATTTCCATTAATCTAAGTTATTTCCACGTGCTCTTGGCTTACTGGGTAATGCTCCAACTGGCATAGCATATTACTTCTGCCTCTATATGGAGTCTCTCTTGGAGCCTCTCTCCAGCCTTCTCCTCATCTAGTAGCCTCTCCTATACTTCCTGCTTGGCTACTGGCCAATTAGTGTTTTCTTCATCAACCAATAAGGGAAACATATCTACAGAAAGACATACCCTATCAAGTATATTTTTAAAGATGAATTAGGACTAATGAGGAGTGAGAAAGTAGTATTTGAAACACCCATGGTATAGACACAGCATTTCATATTGGATGATTATAATTACTTTTATCATTATGAGATTTTGTTACCAAAACCAACAAAAGTAGTTACTCTGTATATTAAAAACTCTACAAAATGCATTTGCATAGTTTTATAAATTTGGCACGTATTTTATAACTTGCTTTAATGTCTTGCAAATGCAGCCTTTAATATGTTCTAAATTTTTGTTTGAAATACACCTCATCATATAATAATTACTGACATCAGGAAAAGATAGGACTTCCCCAATTATATTCAAGAAGGTATTTCAAATACTTGGTGGCAGTGCTTGGAATCTGGGCGTTGTGAATAGTGAGCACAGCTAAAGCCACTCTTCTTCCATCTGGTCTAGTGAATTGTGAGGCTTTCTCTGCAACCTCTCTCATGCTAATAATTACAGTTACTGTCACATGATACTACATTATATCATCTTTTCTAATGACTATGTCATAGTATGTAGAATTAAGCCAAGATGGAACAAATGCCACTTTATATTTAATCAAATTTCTGTTTTATTGCTTTTAGTAAAGGAAAATATTTTAAAATTATTGATAAAAATTAAAAATATGAAATGTTATTCAATTTTTCATTTAAATGCTTATTAGGGTCGACCTATAATGTATAGAATATGGTAGTATATGTTTTTAACATTTATCAATAACTAAATAAACTAGGGTGTGGGCTTCTATTAATCAGTGCCACTGAACTAATTTGAATAACTCAGAATGGAGTATTGAATTCAGTTTCTAGACTGTTGGAGAAGTGAAGAGACGGCTTTAGTGGGTAGAGTGCTACAAGGTTGATGACTTGAGTTTGGATCCTCAGCACTCAGGTAAAAACCGAGGGAGGACAGCTAGGGAGGTGTATCTGTCAAACTTGAAGACAGCCAGCCTCACACAATCAGTGAGCTGGGATTCAGTGAGAACATCAACAAAAAACAAAAACCTGGTGGAAGGAAAAGTGGTCTTACTCATCATTGACTGCAGTTAAAGCAAGACAAGAATCTAGCCAGCCAGCGTTTCCCAGTTCTGCTTCTGAGCAGCACTGCACCCCTAATGAATGTGAACAGCCTAGAAACCAGAGTTTCTAGTGCCCAGTCAGCTGGTCTTTGCAGTCACTTAACTTGTCCAGGCTGCTGTTCTGTTTTCCATTGTTACCATCATTAGGCCCTGAAAGCTGGGCCCCAAGAGCTTCATATTAAAGAGGTGGCCTAAGCACCATTGTTGAGGCTGGCAATGCCAAAAGGCAAATAAGAAAAAACAAAAACAAAACCAAAAACCTTTCTCTTTAATATGCCAGCAGAGCTCATTCTTGCAAAGCTTTCTGGGAAATGTAGTTTTCAAGCTCCACCACAGCAAGCATGTAAGGGAAACCAGACTTATTCATAGGCAAATAATTTTAGTTAATAAATTCAAGTCATTAGCATACACAGTGCTCTGTCTATGATATGGTATGATGGTTTTTATTTTCAAATCCAAACTTTAAAATTTAGTAGAAAATATGTAACAACGTATGAAAGAAATTTAACAGAATTTAATTTTAGCTAAGAACCAGCATTTGAAAATAATTATACTGGTAGGGAGTATTGTTTATTTTTTTCTTTTTTCTGTTTTTGCTTTTGTTTTTTGACACAGGATTTCTCTCTGTAACAGTCCTGGCTATCTTGTAACTCACTCTGTAGACCAGGCTGGAGTGGAATGGAGATACATCTGCCTCTGCATCCCATATGCTTGTGGTGATGGGGTTTGTTTTTTTAAATCGGAGAATTGATTGCTTCAGAATGTAGGAGAGGTAAACTCCCTGGTTAATTCAGATTTTGTCACATTATTTTAAAAATGGATTTTGGTTTGTTCCTGAAAACTAGATTTGATGTTCAGGAAATACATAATGGTATTACATTCCATATTTACCTAGAGCCATAATAACTCGTCTTACTAGTGTGACTCATCAGGTGTACATAATTGCCCATGATTTACCAACTGTAAACATTTTGATTATTACTCAAACTTCTGAAAACTGATATATTATTTTAATATAGTTATTAAGATAACTTTAAAAACTGGCTAGATTGCCCAGTAGGGAAAGGTGCTTGCTGCTGAGGCTGGCCACATGAGTGCACTTTCTGGTACACAACATGATGGAAAGAGAATTGATTAACTACAAGTTGTCCTCTTAGCTCTACATGTACACTGTGGTATTCCTAATTGAGTGTGCATACATTCAAAAAAAAATCTAAAAAAAAATTTAGAAAGATAACAGCAATAGCTCAAATGCTGGGAAAAAAAAGACCAGACTTAAGTTACATTAGGCAATGTTTAAATAATATCAAATGTTTTGTAATGGTTACTATCTTACTGTGAATACACGATTAAACTGCTAAAGCACAAACCAATAGTTGAGTGAAGTGCTGAGACAGTTACTTTTATTGGTGGAGGGATACTAAAATAGGAATTTTTGAGTTTGTTAAACAAAAGCTACACGAGACTTATTAAAATGTTAACATTTATTAATGTTGTTTTTCTGTTTATTAGTATTTTATACCATTATATATTACATTATGAGAGGCATGGGACTGACTCAGACCCCCTGAATATGGGTCTCAGCTAGAAGGACTGAGCAGTCTTGGGGACCTCAGACAGTAGAAACAGGATCTATTCTTGGTGTACAAAAGGACCTTGTGGACACATCCCCCATGGAGGGATACCCCCTTAACCTAGAGATAGGAGAGAAGTCCTAGTCCCTACTTCAAATGACTTGACAGATTTACATGACCCAACGTGGATAGCATAGCCCTACAAGTGGATTGGGGGTGGGGGGATGGGAGGGGAGGGTGGCCAGGGTGCATGTCACAGGGGAAAGAGGTTAAGAGGGAGGCAGGGAAGGAGGGAGAGGAAACTGGGATCCACATGTAAAATTTTTAAATTATATTATTAATAAAAAAAGAAAGAAAAAATAAAAATAAAAAATGTTAACATTTAATAATGTTTATTTTGTTTATTACTATTTTATACCATTACATAATTCATTATGAGAGGCATGTTCTAGAGTCCCAGATCATTAAGTTTATAAAATTAACTTCATAATTATGCTTACTTGCTCTTTCTTTTCCCTTCTTTCCTCCCTTTCTCCATTCTTTCCTTCCTCCCTTTCTTTTTATTTGGTTTATTTCTTTATTCCCTTTTATGTTTGTTTGTTTGTTTCATGGCTCCTTTCATAATGATTCCAGATTTCATAACCAACAGTGTTTTTCCTTTCTTATTGACTGATAACACTGCTTGCAGTGTCTAGACACTTGCTTTGGTTATTTGGCACAAGATTAAGGATGTTGGGAGTATTCTTTGCAATGTGGAAAGCTCAACTAAGTGATTAAATGTCACCAGTTCACAATAGAATCTTGCATCTATTTAAGTTAGTGATGTCTAAATTTATGGAAATTCATCATGAAATAGAATTTGTTTTGTACCGAATACTCTTAAATGGGACATTATTTACAAACTACTTAAAACTAAGAAAATGTTAATTTGGGATACTGAGCATAATTAAAATTTAACTTCATGTAATTTCAAGTTTTTATTTGATGAGAATTATGTAAAAGTATTTGACATGTGTTCTGAATATATGACAATTTACTATTCTGCATTTGTTGTTAATGATGATCAAACCTTTAGATTGTTCTATAAAACTTTTCTTATTTAATACTTTTAAAAGATTATGACCATAAATTCCTAACTGTAAGAATTGAATGAGTTTTGTTACCGAAACAACAATAGTAACAACAAATACTGACTTTTTTTTTTTTTTAAACCCTTTTGGATCATTACAATGGCCAGATACCTCAGAGGACTTAGCAGGTTGCTATCATGCTGACTCTATTAATATCTGGCTTCATAAACACTAGACAGGTTGTCACTGCGTTTTCCAACTCTGAAATCTGGCTTATGTATGTTTGCTTTGAAAGTATCTCAATCAATCAATCAATCAATCAATCAATCAATCAATCAATCAATCAATCTTTCTTAGTTACTTTTTTCCTTCCTTCCTTCCTTCCTTCCTTCCTTCCTTCCTTCCTTCCTTCCTTCCTTCCTATCCTCCTTCCTTTCTTTTTTTCTTTCTTTCTATTGCTGTTCTTGGTAAGGAACCTGGGGCTTTACGTATTCTAGTCAAATTCTATACCATTAAGGTACACTTCCAATATTTGGAAGTTTATGTAGTATTTTTAAAATGTCCTTACTTTTTGTTTCTGTGTGTTTTGATTGTATTTGTCTGTGAAAAACATGTGTCTGGTACTCTTAACCAGAGTTACAAATGACAGTTGTGAGTCACAATGTGGAGTGCTGGGAATTGGACCTGGGTCCTTTGGAATTGCAGTCAGTGCCCTTGAGCACCGAGCCATCTTTCCAGCCCTTTGAAACTTTTTCTTTTAGAAATGCTACTTTACATCATGCTTTCTGCAAATTTCACTTTGAGTAAGCTTTCTCAAATGCATGCAAAATAACTATTTTTTGAGTAACTTTGTTGAACCCTTTTTATACAAACCAATATTCTCTTTGTCTCGCTCTGTCTCTGTCTCTTGTCTGACTTTCTCTCTCTCTCTTCCTCAGTTCCTCATCACCCTCATTTCCTTTTTTGCTTGTCCATTTAGGTTATTGTTAGGCTTGGCCTATGTTACTTACTAGATATGTCTGAGACTTTATGTTCTTACATGTAAAATGGAGACAATGATACTTTCTTAAATGAGGCAGTGCTTGTAGCACTAACTAAATGTCTAAAGCATATAGCAGGGTAACGTTTATTCTAAAGGCATCATACCTCTAAGCTGTCCTTCTAAGTGGATATCAGAAACTATTGAGTTAATATGCCTTTTATATCTTTATGTGGGTTTAATTTTTCCTAGAAAATGTATTGCTGTACTTTTCTGGTATATTTAATATATTTTTGACATATTTAATATATACTGTACATATGAATGTTACATATGTGTTAAAACTTTAAAGATCTGCTAGCTGCTGGCTTTGTCCTAGATTATTCTGTAGGGAGGACTGAGTAGGAAGCAGGATGAGTTAACTCGGTATATGTCTAAAAGATTTTTCTAGACCCAAGTAGATATTTTTGCAAATGACTTTAGGATTTTTTTAAACATTGGGTTAGTATTTATTGATTCTTTTTTTTTTAAAAAGTACTTTATGCCCTACATTTTCTGAAGATAATCATATCATTTACAGTTAAAGTATTAACGACATTAATGGTATAATAATCCTGTAATTCAGCATTAATCTCTACAGTTGTTGTCCCCCATGGTCTGAGCTGTCCTGCATTTGGAAAAGGGAGATTGATTCATTTCCATATGTGAGTCATTCTACCTTAAAGTTACTTTTGATTTTTTTTTTCTACTCAAGATTTACTGTTTCCTAGCCATTGTTCACTCTAGTAGTTACTCCTGGAGTCTTGAGGGGAAGGAAGCATGCATATTGCAGAGCTTTTAGTATGTGATTGAGTGTTTGGAGTTTTTGGTTTTCATTACACTACTATGTAAGGCTATAGACACCATCCCAACTTTGTCAGAAGGTTGCAGAGAAGAAAAATATTTACATTGTAAAAATACTCTTAGAATTCTAGATTAGTTTTCACTCCTGATGGGGAGGAAATCCACCTTCACCGAGGGAATTTTTCATTGCTTGTTCTTTCCTGCTATTCTCTACTCTTCCTCCTCCTTCTCATTTGTTTCCTAACCTCAGATTGTGGGGTATTTTTTTTTTAAATCCAGAACAGTTTATCCACACAAGGAGATTATCCAAGCTGTAACCTAACCGTTCCAGTTTATGGAGGCATTTTCCTCAGGCACATTAGTTTATCCCTATAGAGACTAACTTCAGATTTCTTCTTCAACATTTTCTATGTATGAAGAAAATAAATAATAGTTAAATGATTGGCAAATGCAGAATAAAGTTTTTTTTTTTTTTTTTTTTTTTTTTTTTAGTAATGTGATTTGCAATATGCTATCAGGCCATTGAGATGGATGAGTAGGTTAAGGCACTTGCTCCTAAACTTGACAACCTTTGTTCAATGACAGAACCCACATGATAGAAAAGAACCTATTCCCTCAAGTTGTACTTTGACCTTAACATCAACATACTGTGTCATGTGTAGGGGGAAGACATTCAGAGACAGTACACACACACACACACACACACACACACACACACACACACACTGTAAACAAACCTTTAAAATATATTAGAGGACAATATATTTTTACTCAATATTTTATTGTTTAATTGTCCACACGATCTTAAGGATTTTTTAATATGTGAATTAGTAGATTTGAATGTATTACTTATAGGTTGCTTATATCATTCTTAGAATCCAAATTGGTTAATGTTTTTAACTAACATATATTGTTACTTTGTTTAAGCATTTATCTTATTTAGGGTTTCTATTGCTGTGAGGAGACACCATGACCATGGCAACTGTTATAAAGGAAAACATTTAACTGGGTGGCTTACAGTTCAGAGGCTCAGTCCATTATTGTCATGGTAGATATGGCAGCATGCAGGCAGAAATGGTGCTGGAGAGGTAGCTGATAGTTCTCCTCCCACTTTTAAATTGAAATTCGAAACAAGGGTTTTTTTTTTTTTTTTTTTTTTACATGTCTGTCCCAGTTCCCTCTCCCTCTCCTCTTCCCCTAGCCCCCAACTACCTATCCCGTCCCTTTGCTGCTCCCCAGGGAGGGTGAGGCCTTCCATGGAGAGTCTTCAAATTCTGTCACATCACTTGGAGCAGGGCCCAGGCCCTGTGTGTTTAGGCTTAGAGAGTATTCCTCTATGTGGAATGAGCTCCCAAATTCCTTTCCTATACTAGGGATAAATCCACTATCAGAGTCCTCATAGACTGCCCAGTCCTGCTAACTAACACCCACTTTCATGGGGTCTGGGTGGGTCCTATGCTGGTTTCCTAGCTAATAGTTTGTGGTCCATGAGTTCCCCCTTGTTCAGGTCATCTGTTTCTATGGGTTTCTCCAGCCTGGTCTTGACCCTTTTGTTCATTGCTCCTCCCTGTCTGCAACTGGATTTCAGGAGTTCAGCTCAGTATTTAGCTGTGGATGTCTGCTTCTGCTTCCATCAGCTACTGGATGAAGGCTCTAGGATGGCACATAAGGTAGTCATTAGTCTCATTATCAGAAAAGGTGTTTTAAGGTAGCCTCTCCACTATTGCTTAGATTGTTAGTTGGGGTCATCTTTGTAGATCTCAGGACATTTCTCTAGTGCCAGGTTTTTCTTTAAACCTATAATGGCTCCCTCTATTGTGGCAGCTCTTTTCTTGCTCGTCTCTGTTCTGCCTCCAACTCAGCCTTCCTGCTCCCTCTTGTCCTCCTCTCTTCTCCTCCTTCTCCTCACTCCCCCTTCCAATTTGCTCAGGAGATCTTGTCCCTTTCCCTTTCTTAGGGGACCATGTTTGTCTCTGTTAAGGTCTTTCTTGTTTCCTAGCTTTTCTCGCAGTATGAATTATAGGCTGGTGATTTTTTTGCTCTGTGTCTAAAATACATATAGGAGTGAGTACATACCATGTTTGTCCTTTTGTGACTGATAGTTCTACATCTTGTGCAGGCAACAGGAAGTGACCTGAGATACTGTCTTGGATCTAGCATATATGAAACCTCAAAGCCGGCTGCCACAGTAACACACTTCCTACAACAAGGCCATATCTCCCAATAATGCCACTCCCTACGAGCTTATAGGGGCCAGTTCCAACTACCATTCCAACTACTACAGCATGCATGTGTATACACTCATTCAAGAAAACGGCGTTTTCTTTCAACTATGTTATCAGTTGCTCTGCCAGTTGCTAGACCAGACAAGTGAATAAGTGATCTGCTGTGTGTATGGTTTCAGTCATATAGTATCCAGTGCTACAATCAGCCATAATAGAGATATTCCCAGTTACATACTTTATAACCTTTACCTTTAGCTTTGAACTTAGATTTTTTTTAATTTTAATTGAAATTAGCTATTTCTCTTCCCATTAAAAGATTATACTATTTGGCAGCATTCGAACACTGTGATTTATCTACAGCTTCTTTTCATTTTCCTGGGGAGAAATGGGATACGGTTTTAGTCAAATGACAAAAATTAAGAATTGTTGTCTAATTAGGACATATAGGATTAACTTGATGACATTGGCTTCAATGACAGTATCTTCTCTTTAGTGTAACAGCCGTTTGTCTGGCTGCTCTTAAACGTGGCTCTTCTACCCTTTTACTCAGGCTTCTGAAACTTTCTATTTCTGCATCATGACTCTAATTTCCTCCTCCTCCCCTCCTCCTCCCCTCCTCCTCCCCTCTTAATAATAAAGGTATTGGGAACAGTGCATATTCTTTCCTTTTAAGTCTGTAATATAAAAATATTAATGATAACCAAGAAGGAACTCAAGAAAAGTATGACTTGACATATTAGTAAATACTTTGGAAATTAGCTTTCTTTGGTTTTGAAGAATTAAAAATTCTGTACATTTTTGAAGTGATTATCAAAATAATTCTGACCAAGATGTATTGTAACTGAAAACAATGGAATTTGAAACTCTAGAGCAATATTTACCACTGATTTTCACAGTTATTTATGTAATACATTATTACTTAAAGAATTTGCTAGACATTTTGGGAAATAAACCATGAGCTGTATGTAGTGTGTATAGATCATACTATATGAAAACAAATTCTAATCTCAGAATCTACATATTATTTCCATGTATGTACACATATCCTTTCATAAGCCATATTTTAAATTTGGATATTTATTGGCTTGCGTTTAGCTTATTAAGGAGTTTAAGGCACTATTATATAAAATATACATTTAGCCAATGTTATTTGATTTTGTTAACTAGATTGTTGAAATGCCCATTCCTTACCGTTCTGTGAAGTCTTCAAGGGTAGGAATAGTGTGTTATATTTTAAAATCTTTTTATCTCCAGGATGTAGTAACTAGACAACATATGTTTTATTAATGCATAAAGATCAGAACAAGGGTAAATACTTTACTCATGAGTAAGACACAAGTATAAAACAAACATTTCACAGTTGTAACATTTTATAAAATCACATACTTTTATTTATTCATTGTTCTCTTCAAATTTCTTATAATTGAACCTTGCACTTCCATTTCCCTGGGCCACAGAGTGTTGGAGATGTTTTATTGTACCATGTGTATTTATTTAATCCATTAAATACTTGGTTGCATTGCTGTTAAGTATATGATGTTTAGACTACACAACTTTAAAATTTTTTGATGTATGATATATGTGAATATATACAAGTATGGTGTTTATGGGGAGGGGAGAGACATGTGCATGCCACATTGGGAAGTGCGCCACTCAAAGGATCATCTTAAGTTTTGGTCTTCATCTTGTAGTCTTCCATTTTGTTTGAGGCAAGGTTTCATTTGTTGTTGTATATATGAGGTTAGCTGGCTTGTGAGCTTCTAGGGACTTTCCTATCCCTACCTCTCATCTCACCTTAGGAACACTGGAATTACAAAATTGATTTGGGTTCTGATGATTTGAGCTAGGGTTATCACATGTGTGCAAGCACTTTACCCATCTATCCATCATTGCACAATATTCAGGAATATCAGACAGAATGTATTTTAGAGTTGCTATACACATAAACCAGATGTATTGAAAACTCCAGTTATTGAAATTTTTACTGTGTATTATTGATAAGCAAGGCATGATGTATTGAATTTAACCCGCAAGCAAAGGCTCTTATGGCTGGTGAGATTTTAGTAATCACAGAATATCTGGAAACATTGAAGTATAGGAGTTGGACCATAATATAAAAACCAGGTAGCTCATCATTACTAAAGTGTGTGATCGGAGGCAATTACTTAATCTTCTTGTTTCTTCATCTTGAAAATATGGCCGGAAACTACTTCTTACCTTGTAGAGTCACTGTTAAGATTTAATTAGTTAATAAATGAGAATGACTTAGAATATTTCCTTATATATAGTGAGCACTTAAGCACTGGCTATCACGATAATTGTTAGAATTTCAAATCCAATTATTTCTTTTAAATTTAATTTTCATTATATGAAGAAACCTCAACTGTGGATCATTACATGACTTCTCTGTATATGTAAAAATTAGTGGTAATTCTGTGCCCAGAATATAGTATTCTTATTTTAGTTGTTTTTGTTGTATGTGTATGTGTGTGATGTTATTGTATATATGGCAGCACGTGTTTGGAAGTCAGAGGAGGACAACTTTTTGGAGTTGATATCCTACTATGGGTTCTAATAATTGAACTCAGGTTTTCAAACTTTCACTTCCACATGTCTTTATGAGTTCAATCATTATACGTTTCCAGAAGCATTGCTTTTTAAATTGATAAGTAATAGACTTTATTTTTGTAATCATATACAGGTATGTGTGTGGTGTAAATGCATGTGTGCTCTGGTTCCTGTGGAGAGGCCAGAGGCACAGGATCTCTCTGGAACTAGAGTTCATGAGCAGTTTTGAGTTGTGTGATGTGAATGCTGGGTGCTAGATTCTGGTCCTCTACAAGAGCAGTACACACTCTTAACTGCTGAGATGTCTCTCTATTCCTAATAATTTTTATTATTTCTAAAGGACCCTTAGGCTTTTAGAACATTGAAAGGATATGGAGATTTTACCTCCATTCCGGCATTAGTACCTCTATTTACCAATCGTGTTCTTCAACAGAGTGCTGCTTTTGTTATAATGATTCCCTTTATCCAATTATTATACTCAAAATGTAGTTTGTACATTTATCACCCTTAATGTTGTTGTTGTACATTCTTTGAGTTTGAACAAAAGTACTGTCACATATATCTGGTTACTTTTAGATCACTTTGAGAATAACTTTAAAATAATTTTAAACTCAGAAAAGTTCTCTGTGTTTCCTTTATTCATTCTATCTTCACCATAACCCCTGGAACCATTGCTTTTCTTTTTTTTTTCTTTTCTGTTTTTCACTATCGTTTACAGTTTGTCTTTTCTAGGATGTCATATAGTGGTAATCATGTAAATTGTAACATTTTCATATTAACTTCTTTCACTTGGTAATACGCATTTAAGTTTCCTCTTTATCTTTGCAAGGCTTTGTTCTTTTTAGCACTGGAAAAGATTCTATTCCCTTGATATATCACAGACGGTTTGTCCATTCAGCTAATAAAGAACATTTTGATTATTTGCAAGTGTGGGGAACTATGTCTATAGCTCCTGTAGTGCAACACTGTTGTTAAGGAGTTTAAAAATTGATTTGCAAGAAACTGTCAAATAGTTGTACTATTTTCTTTTGATGCTATCTGTAAATGAGAGTTCTGGTTGCTCCACATCCCCATCAGCATTTGGCATTGTCAATGTTTTGGGTTTTGGTCATTCTTATGAGTGTGCAGTGATATCTCCTTGTTTTGCTTTGCACTCTTTGAAGACATATGTTGTGAATATTTTCATTTATTTAACCTCTTTAATGAGGTATCTTTTAAGCTCTTTGTTTTAATTGCATTGCTTGGTTTTCAGTTGAGCTTAAGACATTTAATATTTTAGATAATTGTCTATTTCAAGATTTGTCTTCTGCAAATATTCTCTAGCTTTTCATGCCTTGCATTACCATGATGTTTTCCGTATCCTTCACAGAGGGGGAAAAAAAAGGTAATTTTACAGAAGTTTAGTTTACTAATTTTCTTCTTGGATCATATAATTGATACTTTACTTAAAAAGGTCTTACTATATTTATGAAGTATTAGAGTTTTGCATTTTGCATTTTATAAATATCTTTTTAAAGCATTTAGGGTCTATGTCTATGTTTTTTTTTTTTTTAATGTTGTGTTGTACCTCCACTATGTGTTGAAAAGACTGCTTTTGTTCCATTTTTAATTTTGTTAAAGATCTGTTGACTAAGTTTATGTGGATCTGTTTCTGGCCTCCTTAGTGTTTTAAAAACTGTTTATTTGCCAAAGCCACATTGTGCTGATTATTATAGCTTTACAATTAATGTGGAATTACCAAATAGAGCAGCAAGGCACAAGATGTGTGCTAATATATAGGATGACTTTGAACATGGTATGTTGCTGAGGGTGACATTAAGTTCTTCTTCATTTGTCTCTACTGCCTGTAAATGTGGTAATTTAAGTGTAAAACACTATGCCCAGTTTTAGAAAGTGCTGGGATCGAACCCAGGCCACTGTGTATGTTAAGCAAGCACCCGGCCAACTGTTGGCCTACATATCCCCCACCGATCCCAGTAAGATTGTTTTTGTTATGTAATGAAATGTATTCTAAAATTTGAAGAACAGTATACAGTAAGCCATATAAAAGAATGGTCCTACAGTTAATGTATTTAAGATCATTGGTGCCAAAATACAATGTTGGAATAAGTCAGATGCATTTCTTTACCTTTCATTTTTTTTTGTGAAATTTTAAATGCATATAGACGACATAGTCAAATTAAATAGAACCATATTAAGGAAACTTGTTGTCTACATAGGTCATAGGTACAGAACTCAGGTATGTTATAGTGCATCGGGAGTTGTTTTGAAAAACTAAGCGATAATAAAAGTGACTTGCAACCAGTGCTGTTTTCTGATATTGGTCATTCTACAGCTGAAAATATATCACCATTTTTGAAAAGGTATCTGATTGTTGGCAAAGGGTATGGGGTATACGTGGTGGGATCAATAATATAATTAGCACTGTTTTACTGGAGCTAGAGTGTGTGGAAATTTTGTTAAAGATATAGGATAGAGTTTCATGTTTTTCTTTCAAGGAAGGTTTATTTAAAAGCACCAGTTTTAGTTTTTATTTCTAATAAAAGATCAAAGGTTTTTTTTGTTGTTTTGTTTTTTTACTGTAGTTTCAGATCCATATTATATGGAACCTTGTACTGCTTGAGTGGTCACTCCTAGTGGGTTTATTCTCTGATATACTATGTATTGTATGCATTGCACCTGTTCATACAGACTGCATTGCATTGTGGTGTTTGTGTAGCTGGATGCTTCAAACAAGAAACCAGACTGCTTTCTTCTAGGGTACTAGCCTATTAGCAAGTTAATTGAACTTAATTCTTCTCTTGTCTTCAGTTTTGTGTATGGTCTTGGTTTATTTACTGAACAGTGATTTCTTCTTTGCAGTTATCAGTTTTGTCTGAGATCAGCTTTCCTATTGTATGGAGTCTGTTTCTTACAGTCTCCTTTAAGACTGCTCTGACTTTAAAATCATTCCTAGGCTTTTGTCAGAGCACATTTGTTGACATTTTTTCCCACATTAAAAAAATAAAATTGAAAGATAGCAAAATAAGCTATGCAACCCCTATTTCCTGCTAATATGCAAAAATGTATTTATGATAATTACACACGTACTGTGTGCCAGAGCTGAAACAATACATTCCTCATAATGGAGCATAAATAAAGAAGGTGGAGCCAGCTGCTCTTAAACTGTTTATTTGCAAGCAGTAATGCTATAGAGACTATACCTTTTTCACTCTGTTAGTCTGGCAATACTGAACCTGTTGCTGCATTAGACGAGTTGCATTTTGCTGGATAGGGGAAGGAGGGCTGTCTGCTGTCTGGTAGGAGGGCTTTGTCTGTGCCTCTCTCTCTGTTTCTTTCTGTTTTTCTTTCTCTCTCTCCTCTTTCTCTCTCACTGGCTTGCTTGCTCTGTCTCTGTCTTTCTCTCTCTCTCTCTCTCTGCCCCCCTTCCCCTCCCTCTCTCTTGCTCTCTCTCTCTCTTCCCGTCTCTGTGGTTTGTAAGGTAGGTTGCAGTGTGTGTATATACACAACATCAAGAGCAGGAAAATGGACTCATTAGGGAGGCAGGCAGTCATTACCACTCACACTGTACTTCCAGGGAGACACCGATTATGAGAAGAGAAACTCAGCGCTGGGGAAGAAGGTAGGGGCAGACAACTTTCATAAAAACAACCCTGCCTCCTCAGTCCCCCTGTATTTATCATCTTATTTAGTTCACAGTGCTTTTATGCTTTCTTTTTTAAATTTTAATTTCTGTATTTAAATTTGACAGAGCTAATGCTAGCTTAAAATTTGGAAAATCTATAGGAGGCCTACCCTCTACTAATTTTCTTAATTATTTAAGGGTGTGACCTTGTGATTCAGTTTTATTAGTTTAAAAATAATTATAAACAAACCTATTTTTCTTACTAAAGTATCAAGTAAATCAGAATCTTTCACTCTTTTCAAACAAACTCCTCCGTATGTTTGTCTCTTTGCTTTTCTTGTCTGCTTATGCAATTCCATCTGTCTGTCTATATATCATGTTGTCCTTATTTATTGCTAACTGGATTTTGTTAGTTATTTGCCAGTGAGTTTTAGCTACAGTGCCAGTGTGGCTACGACCAAAGTGAGACTCTTGTTCTTTGTTTTACATTGAAGTTCAAAGTCCATATTTACAATTTAAATCCTTGAAGCAGGTTGTATACTTTGTGCCAGCATGTTTATTTGATGACATTGAACATAAGGTGAGGGGTAGCCCTGAAGGTGGGCAATAATCAAGTAACTATTTTTGCTATTATACATGTAGAATTAGGGTCAGGGGACTGTATTTGAAAGGAATGGGGACTATTTTATAACATTTTATTTTACAGATGGATTGTTGCATTTTTATTGATATTATTGTGGTTAATAAGAATACAAACTTTCTAAACAAGCAGTTTTTTTTTTTTTTTTTTTTTTTTTTAATCCTGGGACAGTTTCCTTTTAGTTTGTTACAGTTTATTTATGCTTGGGGAGGGAGTAGTGGGGGCTGCCCTTTTTTTTTTTTTTTCAAAGTGGAAGCTATGGAGTGTATCAGGCCATTTTGTTCAACAACTGTAAGTATTCCCTTAACATTTTTGAGACTGTAAATAATGTATTTGTTATTTCAAATATGTACTTGAGGCACTCTTTTTCGTTTTCATTTCCTTTTTCTTCTCATGGTGGGAAAAAGTTATGTTTCAAACTAGCTTGCATGGTTGAGGGATTTTCTAGAAAAGTGGTTTTTTTTTTTTTTTTTTTTATTCCAAGGAGTAGTTAAATAGGATCCATTTGAAGTATACTTTAAAGTAGACTTTTGTTTGGCTTTGTACGAAAGTAAAAGTTTTATTCATCTGATAAAAATTAAGTCAGGCAGAGAGACACATAAATGTTTTCAGAAAATACATGGGCAATAATAGGAAATGGATGCTGATCTGTGGAGATCTTTGATAATAACAATCACCTTTTTTGTAATACATTATTTATTTACTATAAGTGGCAGACTTTCTCTCGTTAATTCCATTAGGCCTCTCTGACAACACAAAGAAGTCCATAAAGCAATATTCTTAACCCACCTGGGACACTAGAGCAGACTCCTCAACACATTCTCAAGGTTCAAACCTAGTAAAATGTTTATTAAAAATCCATTATTATGGGAGGGTAGTGAATTTCTCCTACTAAAAGTCTTTTTTTTACCTCTTTTTTTTTTTTTTAAAATGTATACTTAGACTTTTAAATTTAGTTATTTTTCTCCTCTGTCTTTTCAGCTGGAAAGGCCAGCTTTGACCAGGAGCAGTACAACCTTGAAGGGCATTCAGTTAGGTCCTTCTAGAGGCTGTTTTCATCCAAGGTCCAAGGACAGTTTAGGGGCAGTCTTTAGCTAGTGTGTGTTAACACTCTGCATAATAATTGGGGTTTTCAATAGAATTTTTCCCAGTTCAGACTGTGATCCAAAAATTTGTTTCAGAGCTAATAGGTCAGAAGTATGTTTGTGTCATGCACCTGTTAGATGCTCTTTTAAACAAAAGAACTACTATATATCTTGGTCAATCATTTTAATGTGCATCTGTATTTATGGAAATATTATTATACATTTATGTGCACAATTCTTATTTATATAGATCAAAGATTTACAGATGCATTACTGATATAATTTAAATATTTCACATTGTGTTTTTTTTTTTTACATTACCCACAAGTAAACACTAAATGCAGCAATTCTCAGAAAAAATGGAAAAGGAAAATTTTAGTCATTTCTGTGGTGGTTTTAATTTTTAGAGTGTGTTTTCTTTTGCATTATAACTCTTGGTTGGCCTTCAGTAAATTGAAAATATTTTTAGTATGAAAAATAATCTTGCCCTTTTCTGGGAGGAACTATCACAATCTAAATACTGCAGGACATTGTAAAATGTGCATAAGTAAACTTAAAGCCAGTGCTCTCTGCTGCACAGGGATTTGGAAAGCTGAAAGTCTTGCGTCACAGGAGGGCTATAGAGTGCCAGAAAAATTCATTAACCAGCCTTGCTGGTTTTGGTGGGCTCATCTTCCTGTTTAGGTCCCAAAGCCTTGGTCAGATCACAATGTGTTTCATTTTAATGTTGGAGCAGACAGTTATCTAACACACCCACATGAGGAAGTGCTCTAAAGCAGTTATTTCATGCTTTGCCATGCCCTGTAGCTAAAACAATTTGGTATTGAGTGACGTGTGTGTGCTTTTTAACTCCTATCCGATGAAAATCAGCTTTGGTTCTTTGAAAAGCACCCAAACAGTGGAATGCCAAGCAGTATGATTCAAATGCTAAGCACATGCCAGTTTAAACTTTTTATTTTTTTTTTAACTGAAGGGCGAATCACTATGATTATTTTTAATAGAAAGACTATGTGTGATTTCCTACATCATACTCAATAGGGTTTCAAAAATTGTGGATACTTTTCCTTCATGTTTTTTTTTTTCTTCTTCTTCAGAAGCCTATATTCGTCAAAAGGAAAGCAGCTGCATACTTTCTCCCTGAAATGTTAACAAATAAATGGCATTCCTGTTTATTTATCTATTTTTGAATTTTAATGATTAGTCCTTGTGCTAATTAACAAATTCCTGTATTCATAAAATCTGGCACTATATAAATAACCAATTGTGTGATTATCTACACATGTTCTGGCTTTCTATAAATATAGAAATTATTGGTGGATGTGTTCATGGACTTGCCCAACCCTGAGTACTGGCTGGTTATGCTGTCTCCTAGGAAGCCAAATTTAGGCCCTGAGCAACGTGTTGCTCCGAGGTCTGGCAAGGTGCAGCATCTGCTCCTGTGTTCACCATGAGCTTTTCTGGCAAAGGGAGGTCTGCTGTTGACATTCTTGGAATGCTGCTAGTCCCAGCCCTCTTCAGCTGCAAGGGTGGCCTCTGGAGAATAGCTGTTGATAATGAGCATTGGAGCTGCATTACCTTGGAGCTACTTAAAAACGTATACAAATTACTTTTGTTTCTTTGTTTTGCTTTTTAAACTATTAAAGAAGTCCATCTCAACTTTTTCTTTTTTAAAACTGGTAAGGAGCAAAGCTAGTTTAAGTCACATAGTACTGAAGAGAAAATTTGCGTATTTTCATGTATTGGCTATCTAAATTACAAGTGAATTTTAGAAATTGAGTATCACAAAGAAACAGGTTATCCTACAGTATTGGCCATGCATACTGTCAATTGTTTAATTGTACTTTCAAGTGGCCTTCCCTCCAAATTAAAAAAAAATAATTTTAAAGTAGCATACAAAATAGCAGGTTTTAACTTTTTTGATCATACTTAGTTTTGGTTGGCTCTTGACCCCAGAGTTCCTAACCTAATTTTTCTGTTTACTTGTATGCCAGTACCAGAGTTAGAACTAGAACTAAGTAATTTGTCCTTTACTTAGAGGCCAAGGCTTTTATTTTTTTTTCATTTTATATGAGACATTTGGTGCTTTTATATAATCACTTAGCACTTAGCAAGGCACTTTTCATTTGTGACCAAAAGTCTAAAGATTACATGCATGTTCTAAAAATTTTAGAAAATGTATGACTTCTTGTTGTCCTGCTACATAAATGTCCTATAGAACATTGATTCCTATTATATTTATTTAATGTGCTAAGAATATTTTTGAGCCATTTAAGAAATAGTAGAGGCAGATTTGTGAGGCTGTGAGAAGAAATAGTGCCACCTACCTGTACTTACTGTCATGCATGTGGCAACCGCCATAGCAGATGTTCAAAGCAGCTTTAGGAGCTTACAAGAAATGGGACTTTTCTGTGACTCTGCCCCTCCCTACAGTCATACAGTCCTGAAGAGATGCCCTGCTGGTTGTACACTCAGTTGAGAGAAAATTATCCTTGACTTTGGCTTCAGAGCCTCTCTTCTAATCCAGGGTCAAGTTCTCTGGTGATTCTGCAGTTCACTTGAAAGTAGTCAGCATGAGGACATGGATCTTTTGCCTTTCTGGAATCTTTTGACACTCCACTAAAACTCCAGGAAGCCTGGGGGGGGGTGATTTTTGGTTCTGTAAGCAATACGACTCTTACATAAACACTTAAACCCAGACAAATTTTAGCTACTGACTTCCAAGTAAGAAATGGAGAAAAGGAGCAAGGGGAGTTGATTAGTTCATTCAGTTGTCAGATAGAAACCAAGTGCATTCTCATTAATTATGAATATCCATGCTTTCCTTCAACGCCGATTGAAAGGGTTTTGATTATTATGTGCTGTTTGCCTTTTTGATATTAGAGGTAACTGTGGCATTGAAGACTTCTGGTCTCCAGATATGATGAATTTGTTGCTCATATTTCATATTACACAGTTAAGTATCAAGAACTTACTTGAAAACTTCTCATATTAAACCACTAATGTGAGGAGTTATTTTAAAAATGTATTTATGTATAGTAGAATTTGGAATTTTTGAAGAATAAAACAATGCTCAATAAATTAAAACCATAAAGGAACAAGTGGGAATAATTACAAATTATATATAGTATTATTTTGCCTTTAAAGAGATTCACTGTGAACCTTTTTTGAAACCATAAAATTTGTTATATAAATTTTAAGAGTTAGAATGCTTTAGTTTTTCTATTTTTATATGATTACCATGGGTTTTTGTTTTCGTTTTACTTTAAAAAATACCCAATGAATTTACAATAAAATTGTGATTTATTGTTGTAAATTAATTTTGTAGTTTGAACTTTCAAGCAAATTAAATGTAGCTGACAAAATTTATAGGAGTGTTTTCAATTTGTGTAGGTGTGCCAACTTAACAATTAGTAAAAAACAATAAGCTTATATAACTTTTTGGTTCCCATATGCACATATGAAAACTGTATGATTGTCATTTTAACTAAAAGCACTTTAGACATCCTTTCTTTTGTTGGTTAAATAGAAGTTAGGCAGATACTGTTGGAAGGATTGGGCTGCTTTACACTAGTCCTTGTTGGTTTGTTTCCTTTTAAATACTGGACACACTAAATTTACTCCAGATTCAGTAAATATATTTTCTTTTTGTACGTACTTCTTAATGTATTTATATAGTTATATAGTCTTATCACCTTGGCTTTAGGTAGGACAAAAAGGACTACAATACTTGTAACATTTTGTGGCTTCTTATATCAGCAATGATCTTTATTCCCTCATTTCATCTCTATAAGGGAGAGAAATAGGTGTGATTAAACTAAATGAGGTTAAATTGAAATAATATAAGTAATACTGATGGTGGAAGGAGTAGGTGAAAGAAGACCTTGTTCAACTTTGGTAAAATCGTTTGACCCATTCCTACAGGTTTCATTTGCATCTTCCTAAAGCAGATATATGGAAATATTCTATCCCAATGGTGCCACAGAAACCAGGTCATAGAAGAAGTCAGAATATTCTCACATTGGCAGTACTTACAGTGCCATGCTTCTGTTTGCCCTTTTGCCTTGAGTTTTGAGTTATGAGCAGATTTTCATATTGGTGAACAGACTGATTTGTTTGTGTTAGAAGTCTTCCTAACAAAGCCTACCTGAACCCTGTGCTGAAGCAGCACCATGAGGTGAATGAAAGTGGGGACCTGATCCACTAAGTGTGTGTGTTTCCTCTTAAAGTCAAAGGATCTTATAGGAAAAGCTTTGCGGCCCACAAAATGGGTTCATGTTTTGTTTTATATTATGGCTTTATGAAACCAATTTTTAATAGCCCATTCTACCCTGTGTCCTGCCCATTTGGTGGTTTGCTTTGTAAATATTGAAAAGATATGAATGATTCTTTAGTCTTAAGAAAAAAAGTATTCTCAATATACCCATCAACATGAAGATACTCTAGAACTTACATCAGTTTCATTCTATTAATTGAGTATGAAACTTATGAACAAGAGTTTAGAAACAAATTTTTCTTGGTCTATTGAAAGAAACTCTATGGTTTCCTACAAAAAGCTCTTGTTCAGGAATCAGGTGGTATTAATTAATGCAAAAAAAGGATTTAAAGTGGCTAAATCTGGAGGCCTTGTTTCTGGTTCTGACTGATTTTAAAGAGGTCACATTTTTGTTTTGCAGTTTCTTTGACAATAAAATGGAGTAAAAAAAAATTTAAAGTCTTAATGTGATTTTGTTTTAGGAAGCTATATCTGTAGGTCTATCTGCTCACATTTTCTCTTTGTAAATTAAAAGTGAATGGAGAAAAGTTGGGTTAGTAATAAAGGAAGAATAAAGAAGCCTATGTAGTCTGAGAGAACATAGCACTTTAATTTTTAGGTGCTGGTTATCGGGGTAAGTAAATGTTACAATATATTATTGATCCTATTTAATGATTCAGTGATTGCAATAAACTGAAACATGTATTTTTGTCAGTCTAAACAATGTAATTGTTTATGGGTAGTTTGATAAAAGACAGTTTTTAACAAAATGAAGTGCAACATGGCTACTATGGCTCCACTCCTTCCCACTGGCCACTAGATGGAGAGGCGGTCCGTGTCCACAGCTTGCTTGCCTGTGGTAAACAGCTCACTTCTGAGTTTCTACTGGCAAAGCCGAACTGTATGCCTTTGAACATTTTATGAACACAGACATGACATTTTGGAAACGCCATCAGAGAATATGTTGTCTTCTATAAAAGCTTGAAGTGATTTTCATGAAATTCAAAATGATTTGCTCTTCTTTAGGCCCCTGTAAATGCTGGCAGGCATAGGAGGCCAGCATTACAACTCTGGTTTTAACTGCCACAATAGAGCCTTTTGCCTCTTTCAAATTTGTCCACTTAGAAAGGGCCCTGAAATGAATGTCAGCACGACAGTGCCACCGTGTGTCCCCATTGCTATGAGAGTAACTAATGCATGAGCAGAGAAAAGGAAAGAACTGGACAGTCTCAAACAATTTGCAAATTGTTCTAAGCTTAGAGTTTACATTGATACAAAAATTCTTATACAGTATTTTAATATGTTTGATATTTTTTAAAAAACTTTTATTGTCTTATATATTAACATCTCAACTGAAGTTCCCCCTACACTCCTCCTAGTGCCTCCCTGTACCCCCTTTCCCTCAGATCACCTCCTCCTCTGTTTCCCTAAAAACAAAACAAAACAAAACAAAACACCAAACAACAACAAAACAAAACAAAAAAAGTACAGGCATCCCAGGGATATCAATGGAATGTGGCCTAACACATTATAATAAGACTGGGCACAAACTCTTATCACAGCTGGATGTGGCAACCCAATAGGGAGAAAAGGGTCCCAAGTGCAGGCATACTCAAGGAAATGTTAGGATCTGTGCATTTCTTTTTCTCTCATAATAGTGTATATTAAAAATTCTTTTAAAATGCCAAGATCAGAGAGGAATGTACTTAGAATTAGTGATGGAGAATACAACAAATAGGAGAGATTATGACCAAGTTCTTGCCACTTGTAAAACTGAATTTCAGTATATGGGACAGAGAGGTATTTCCTCCTTTGAATTCTGATGGGAACTTTTATATGCATCCCCTGTAATACCATTTCTCCATTTCTGGATTACCATTATTTCTAAGCATATATTCTGTATAATCCCTGAGCTGGAGGATGAGGCTTATGTATTAACTGTCATTCTTGAACTTTCTGTGGCATGCAAAGTAATCACTTAGAAACTTGAGGTACACATGGGTAGTTATACTGGTTAGTTTATGACATTTGTATTTATTTACACACACACACACCGACACACAGACACACACACACACACACACACACACACACACACACACACACACACTGTACTCCCCCTTACTCCCAGTTTTGGAAAAACATCTTTTGACTTACCTGTTTTTCAAACAATCCTTTCTTACTTTACTTCCCTTTTCTGTTTTTGCTTGGGAGAACTATGCCAGTGTATGTTGTAGTTGACTATGGAATCAACACTCAGTTCCTAATTCTACCTTCACAACAAATTTGCTGTGCTAATGTGGATGAGATACTTGACCATCCTATTCAGTTTCCAGTGCATAAAATCAGTCGACTGCTCCATTCGAGCTGAAGGGTGTTAACTGATGATTTTGGAGGGGCTGGAATTATGTTTTCATTATCTTTGTACCTTTGATATCTTAATTTTTGAATGTATACAATAGCTAAAAGTTGAATTGCTAGCTGTTGAAATGCTGTTTGGTATCCTATGATTTAGAAGATAAAGCTCTATTAGGGGTTAAATTTGATACAAGCAAAGCTATTATTATAACTGAGTGGTAGTCCAAGATTTTGCTTTTTATTAAATATTTAGTTTGGTTGATTGGGCTATTATCATCTTTATGTCCATTAGCTATGAAGTAGCCAAGTAGAATAAATTTAAAGAACAAGATGATCATGTATTGCTATAACCTACACATTTCATGCTACTTAAACTTTATTAATAATGTTTAAAAGTCAGTGTTAAGTTTTAAATTTTATATATTTTTGTATGGATTTTACCCATAGGTTTTAAGTTCTTATATCACTGAAAATAGAAACAAACTTAGGATTTGATAATTTGCTTAACTTTTAAAAGTTTGACTTACTATTTTTTTAAATGTACTAGTAGATGTTACCTTTCCTATAACCTATATCCTGTTGTGAGGATAAATGAGTTCATGCTATAAAGTTTTTATGAGCAGTAAAAGGAATGTACAAATACTAGTGACAGTCACTGCCATTACTGCTGTAATTAAAGAAGGATTAGATAATAAATCTAAGTAAAATACAATTTAATAACATTAAAATCTGTGTCATTTTTTTTTTGTTGGATGCGTCTCTGAGGTAACAGACCACAAAAGTTGGTCTTCAGATTTTCTATATTTTGTTCTAATAACTAATAATTATAACACTTAGACTATAACTACTATTTCCTTCAATAATTTTTAAACATCTTTCTACAAGTTAGTTTTTGATCATGGCATTAAGTGTAGAAGCTATTTTTTTTTAAATAATCAACTACTATGGAAATTGTTTCCTTTTCAGTATTGCATTATTATACCATAGTTCATAGGTTTTTAAGCATCAGGGTACATAATAATTATCCTAACGTGTTTCTTAAAATTCAGCTCTCCAAGCTCCATTCTCTGTAATTGTTTAGTGGAACTCGGGGATCCTGCATTGTAGCTGTCCCAATCATTTTGGATAATTTCAGTTGAATTTTTTGTCATCTACATATAGCCATACATACTTCACAATCAGCAGTTACATTTTTAGATTCATAAATGTCTAGGTCCTGTTCTCAGAACTGTAAAGTCAGAACAGATAGAGCAGTTTTTGAACACATGTATTTTTTACAAAAGCTACTTCATCAGTTTTTGTTGCAAACCTTGAGAATCACTGCTTTTTGTTATTTAAGGTGTAACACTACAGTATGTTTATTGTTACATCAAACTTTGTCCTCATCTATCATATAATTCTTCAACTAAACACAACCATATTTTACATGTAGGAAGGTTAGCGTCAGTACTGCTGTGCATGAAAAATTAAGTCTTGCCTTATAATTCGAAACTTAAGGAAGAAGGGCAGCACATTGTTTCCCACACAGTTGCTTAATTTAATCTTTACCTACAGAGACCTTACAGTGATATTATGCTTGTGCTTCAGATTTAAAAACTCTGTAGAATGCATTGCAAAGTTCAGTTGATAGTTGTATATGTCAGTTCAGACTCAGACTCTGTGTTTTTTGCACTACATCATATCATTGTCCTCAAGTAAATGAATCTTTACCAAATTCCCATTATGGGAAGTGGTAGTATTTAATTTTGGGAGGCCAAAAGGTATATGACCCACTTGCTATCATACTTATTAATTAAATCATGTAAATGGAAAGAAAATTTTATTTTTCTGTTGAAAATGATTTCTGTCTGGAGGTAGGAATAAAGTGCCAATAGTCAAAAGAAGCCTACACAGTTCTACTAGTTATAATTATTGAATTCTAAAATAGTCTTGTCTATGGGGCTCTGTAATCCCAATACCTTCATTATGAAGTGTTTCCTAATAGAGGAGGAAAGCCAGGCTTGTAACTGTTAAGTGACTCACACATGATTGCGTATCTAGTACGTGGCAGAACTGAGGTTAAATACTGGTTCGATCTATTGTTGATAGCAAAGTGCTCCTCATATATCATGGGTGACTTTACAGTTTCTCCTCAGCATCAGGTTATACCTCCATTTGTTAAGCTCAAGTCACTACATGCTAATAAGCTTTGTAGAGCATGCATTTGTTTCCTTTGTGGGTGACACACCTCCTTACCACTTGAATAAGTTCAGGAATTTCTTAATCTGTAAAGTGAGTTGAAATGAATAGTCTATTGTTTATATTTTTAGTGTTAAATTTCTTTAATGGGACATTATTTGAATGACAATTTAAATCTTACCCATTATAATATGCCAGGACACACACACAAAATTCTATAGCATAACCATTATTATCAGTGTTAAAATAACTGATTTATATTTAAAGCAAGATGTAAGTGTTAATAGAACCTATACATCAACAGCTTTTTATAGATAAAATATCTGACCATAGAGCATTCCAAATGCTCCTTTGGAAAGTCTCTGTGTAAGTGACAGCCTGAATATACTGTGTGGCATACAAACTGGTATATTCCACACTCACCTTTATATAAATTGCTAAAAATGTAGTGTTTAAGCATTTTTATAGATTTATAAATTCTCTACATGTATTATAATAGTCACAGTGTAAAGAAACTCTGGTATAGATCATCTACATTTGAAAATAGCCATGATTTTATAAATTAAGGTATTCATATAGTTTGGGAAAATTTTAATGACAACCAAATTTATATATTGAAATTATGTATGTGTGTATGCATGCATAAATGTATGTATGTTTATAAAAAAATCAGAGAATTATTAACCAAGAGAATGAAATATTTTCTTTAAAAGACTTTCATAGTTTTGGTGATTTGGGTTACTATTTAGTTTTTGAGAGTGGCCTTTTCCCAAATGACATTCTTTTAAAATATCATCTAGGAAAGACCAAGGGTTAGATGTTAAAATTAAGAAGTTTACCTGTTCTTTTTTACAAAATTAAAACCTGATTTTGTAGAAAGTTGAATTTAGTAGCAAAGCATGAATTGAAAATTTTTTCAGTAATTTATTCATGCTCCACAGGGAAAATCCTGTAGGGTCTTTAAATAGCCTAAGTTTATTTTGATTTGAGACCAGCTTAAAGGGTGTGTCTGTCCTAAAACAGGTCTCCATTTTTCTGAGAAAAATTCCAGAAGCACTAGTAGTGGGAGGTAGTGTACCAACAATGGCCCTTTTGGGGCCAAATAAGCACTTTAGCAGAACTCATTCCTTTCCATCCCTTAAACCAATGCATGGCTTGTCAGTGGGTATGTTTAATTTTGACCACTAATTTTATTTCTTTGCAAACACACAGGAGTCAGAAAACTTAAGCTGGTAGGGTACTACTGATAGCATGGCATGAGGTTTTGGCTTGGAATGAATAAAATGTCAAAGATTCTAGCCAGTATAGGGATGTGGGAAGCCATTGGTATCTAAAACTCTTTCACAGATTTGTTGCTTCACCAGTTATGAAGGAGAAGCTAAAATAGGTGAAATGACCAGTTACAGTTACACAGCAGTTTCTAGTGTCAGGCTTGGTCCTGGAGATATATTTGTGTAGTGAGAAAATTGGCCAGCCTGGTTCCTCTGTTATTCAAGAGACTTTAACGTCTTTCCATCCCTTTCTTCTCTCTTTTCTTACTATGTTGTAATATCTAAGCATCATTCTGGTGTTAGTTTCATTCTTAGAGGTTGTGTGACAGGTACATTTGAAGCATTCAGGGCATTTAGAACAAGCTCATCTGTAAGCTCAGTGTGCATTCTTTTAAGTATGTGTGTCTCTTTTATTTGGATCACATGTGTAATAAACACAAGCCAGAAACAGAGCTTGGTGTTGAAGGTGTAGATAATTTGCTCATGGTAGAGATCTAAGTGTGGAAAATGTGGTGAGCACATACTATAAGGTTTAAAAAACAGCTTTCTAATCACAGCTGGTAACAGTGTTTTGAAGCAAACCTAGAGTAGAGTTTTCTATTAATTTGATGACATTATGAGGATTTAGGGTTGAAACTCTAATCAGAACATATTCTTCAAAAGTTTTATAACTACCCCAGGTATCATTTCTGCTTGAACCTCATGGGAAATCTCATCTTGATTTTAGTTTTAACTGTGAGGCTGGATATATTAATCAACTTCTCACTGTTACAATAAACATGCTAAAAATCTGTGGATGTTGTAGTGTTGAACAGTAGCACCATATTTAATTCTAATGTCATTTTACTAGTTTCTGTGTACCAAACAAAACTAAAACCTGAGTTTTACCTGGTGGACCAGAAGCTAAGTAATTATGTGGAAAAACTTAGAGGGTGGTTCACACACAGTCCAGTACCCTCACCAAACTTTGATTAGAGAATGGATGATTTATTCCTGAACCATAACACAGGTTAGGTAGATCTATCATATTGACACATCCACAGCCACCCTCAGCTTTGGATTCTATACTAAAAATTGAAAATACTTGAGACCAAAAACAGCCATATGTTGATTCAACAAATGTTTTCTATTTGCAAATAGCTCCTGGTTTCTTTGTAGGTCCTGCTGAACAGTTTGTTGTATTTTTCTATCTCAGCAGTAGAGTCAATAGTGGCAGTGCAAAGGCCAGTGGTTAGGATTTGAAGCTTTCTTAGAAGTAGAATATAGGCTTCTCACCTTAGGTTTAAATTCACACTAACTGGCAGGAAATTAAATCTGGTTCTGTAAGAAAGGTATTGTGGAATTCTTAAACTAGAAGTAGCTAAACTAGAAATAACCACTTAACATCTTCAAAGAATTTTAGGTATTTTTCCACTTCCAAGACAATTTTTAGTTAGACTTCATCTTTATTAAGACTTCAAAATAAAAGATGAAATTGACAACCTTAAGGTGACAGTAGCCTACAAACTATAAAATTATAGTTGGTGCAGATTGATTCTTCTTAGGAACAGAAAAATAAGCTTTTATCAACTGCAAAGAATTTGTTGAGTTAAAGTTCTCTAGAAAAATAAATACTTATCCTTAAGAAGTTTTTTTATGGATAACATAGGTGGAAAAAGAAGTAATAGTTCAAAATTTTCCTTATATTGTTTTAAAAAACATGAGTTCAAATTTGAGTGAGAGGGTGAGAGTATTTTATTAATTTCCATTTGAATATGCAGCTCCAGGTTTGTAGGCATCTTTGTAAATCAGGATACAAAGACCATAGAAAAGGATTTTTATTTGGAAATTACATTTCATGTGGCTAAAAACACTAAAGAAGTTTCTTGTTATAATAAGGTGAAAGTGGTTACCAAAGAAACAAAAGTTTCTTATCCCTTGGCCTGAGGCAAATGTAGCATATTAAGCTTAAAATGAATTCTCCTCTCAGGAGTGCACACAACTCTTATTAATGTCTTAGAAATTATGCACACATAGGAAAAATGAATACCATTTTCAAGATACATTTTAAGAAGCAACCATTGGAGTGCAGATGCTGTCTAATATGTAATAAGGATACATTAGCCTCAGTGAGAGTTTGCTATTTTACTTTTTACTGGGGCTTAACATTGTATAGAAGGACTTGCTTTTGTCTTAAAAGGGGCTTTTCCCTCTTATGATAGTTAGGTTCCCGGGTGGCCTGAAAGAGTTAATGTAGTTGCCAAGAGTGCCCAACTTCCTTCCAGGGAGTAGTGAGTGCATGTGAGCTAGTCTGGCTCCAGGATATTTGTTCACATCCCAAAACCAATTTGGCACAACTTAAAATGTCTGCTAGGCAGAGGATTCAGTGTTGTTAGGCCACGCAATTAGTGCTTTATTTCATGAGCACCAAATTCACCCAATAGTGTTTTGTTGTAAAGAAGAGCCTGAAATTCACAATAACGGGTTTCATTTATCAGAGCCATATGGGACTCACCATCTTTGGATATATTTGTAAGGCTTTCACAAAGAATCCTGAGGCATCTCAGATTTCACGGATTGGAGGACAATCTGGATGAGGATCGGTTTTGGAAATGATGAACTATCCTTTTATATGTAGTCTCCAATTTCAGTAAGCCTTGAGAAGATCCAAGAGGCCAGGAAAGAGTTAAGTAAGCCTCTGCTTATTAGCTTTATTGGACACTAAAGATCATGGTTTTTATTTTCAGATCTGGTTCAAATGCCAAGTGCACCTTTGATGTCGAAATTTGGCCACCTAATCTCTGTGGTTTGTGATTTGGCCTCTAGGAGAGGGAAGGTGGGTTCTAAGTCTCAGAATATTTATTTTATTTTATTTTATTTTACTTATTTTTTTCACTTTCTGCTTGTTTGGTCTTGGTCATATGTCATTGGGTTGCTATCAAGCTCTGAGTAATAGAGTAAACTGAAAAAATTAAACTGTGGTGCTTTTGATAACTGATAACAACGTTGTTTCTGTACTGCCTCTTCTTTTCTGTAATTGTGATAATTAGAGTGATGTCAGGTGTTCCTAAAAGTGTTAGTGTAAATTGATTTTTAAATAAATTTCTTTGTCATTGATCTGTAAACTTAGGTATTTCTCATAAGATATTCCTCCTGTGATTCCCTTGCCTAATACTTTATTTTTGTTTCATATTCTATTTGGCTATTGATGACCTGAAAACAAATATTTAAATATTTTTTAGTTAAATCTAGATGTTTTTGAAGTATAGAGTATTATTTTATAATAATGACATTAATTTTATTGTAACATTTTCAGATTCTTAAATTTTTGGTTCTTTATGTTTATTTATTTATTGTTTGTGAGCATTATTGGTACTGCCTGATAAATCTGGAAATTTTGAATATATACAAGTAGTAAATTGCACTGTAACAATTGCTGCTGCTTGTATGAAACCTATATAAACTTCATAAGGGTGGTTATTTCAACTATAAATTGTTATCATAAATTGACCACCACATGAAATAACTTGTTCATTTTAAATATTTTATTGCATTTGCCTTTATTTTGCTATCATTAAATTTATATTAATGATTTAAACACTTCACTAGTTAACAGTCTTTTTATTGGTATGTTTTAAGTTCCTCAGAGAATAGTCACTAATTTTTTTCAGTTATAAGCATGTTGAATAACACTAACAAATAAAATTTAGCATACTCTTTGCAACAATCTCAACTTGATATTGATATTAATATACATTTAAATACTATTTTATAAGGAGTAAATATATCCTCATTGTTTCCTTGTTAATGTATATTATATTGGATAACACAGTACTTGGATTTTTCTGATGTAGCTCCTCTGGAGTGGGCACACATGTATTGCTATTGTTTGTTTACAATATCATATGGGCCTATGAGGCTGCTGAATAACAGATAGAAAGTTGGAATTACATAATAAATTATAACTGTTGAAATCAACTTAAGCATTAATTGTTCTTGATGTCTAACTCTCTTTCTGATCTCTCTTTTCCTCTATTTTAATCTTAGATGTTCTCAATTAGAAGTGTACAATCAATTATTAAAATATTTATGCTTTATTATTTTTCTTATTTCAACAAATGGTAGGTATTGTGAACCAATGAAATACTATTTTTCTCACTCAAAAGTTTATTATGAACTAAAACTAAACTCTTTGTTGATGCTTAGAATTTTATATAAGGAATTTTGAATGTTCCTTTTGTGATAGCAATGCAAGATTTGGGATAGTTGTCAAAGTGTTAAAAATGGTACAAAGACTCGGGTTAGAATATGTAGCTGTAGAAAAATGATTTTTTCACAGAACTTTGGATTTAGTAATAAAGTATAAACTGAGGGGAGAAGATAGACACTTGGGGAAAAGGCAAATATGTAGATGTAGTGTGGTGATCAGAGATTTATTACTGCACAAAGAGGATAAGGAGGGAATGATTCCATGGAATTTATGTGTATCATATTAAATATTTCAATGCTGAGAAGAGAGTGTTAAGCAACAATAAGGATTATATGTTGTTTTATGTCTGAGTGGCCTAGTTTTTGCATTTATATTGATGTTCTCTGGTAGAGATGAACGACTCTTAAGATGCTATTAATGCTCATTATATAAATAGGATCACAAATCATTTGTATTAAGTAAGAATTTTATTTGCTTGTGATGACCGACCTGTTTGAGTTTAATATGTAGTAGGTTTATAGTCATACTCTATAATAAAAATAGAGTTTATGTTGTCTTATAGAAGTTATAAATATGTTTACATGAGGCAGATGTGTGGGATGCATATCCATATGAACACACGTAAGGAATGGTTACCTCTAGCTCCTGAGTCTATTGCTGTTTTCTTGTAAGTTTTGCTTTGTCTCCATCCCTATAATCACTGAGTATCTTCTGTGTCAAAAATGAATGCCTTGCTTTATTAGTTTACATTTTTATTCTTTTTTTTATTGTTTTTTCCTCTCAGTTTGTTTTCACTTCAAGGATTAAGACTCAAATATAGTGAATTTTAGTTCTTACATTCAAGAAATGTTTCTTTTTCTTTCCTGACCATTTGTCCATATGTTTGCCGATCCTTGATAGGCTGTTCAGTGAGACAGCAGTTTACTATCTCTGTGTGTGTGAAATTAGCTAATTGGTGTTAGCAGAAATATTTTCACATGTTTTATAAGCAGAGTGCAGCAAGGTATATAAATGTAGATATGATCCAGACACGCGCACGCTCACGACTGTCACTGCTCATGCATAGGCGCTCAGAAGTAATTAATGTTAATAAGATTTTAATGTGCTTGTGAGATCATAATGAGGAGAAATGAATGCTCTGATTAGGAAAAGGTAACTGTGTGTGTGTTTTGGCTTAGAACAAGATTTCAATTTTTATAAACCGCAATTTTAGAACTTGTTTGTGATTGCATCAATTGGTTTTTATTTTCAAATTAGAGGTCTGTTTAGCCATTTGAATGATTAACCAAATAAATGGGTGAAACCCTGATCATAAGGAATAGTGCAGGGTTTTATTTGCAAGGCGGTGTGACTGCTGCAAGGCTGTGTTGTGTTTTGCCACTGCACCAGTTTAACATTTCTTAAGAAAAGGAAAACCAAACCAAAACAAAACAAAAAACCTCTTTTCAGAAGTCACTTGTGGAGATAGTGCTTAGTTTTATGAATGTAGTTGTTATCTATGTGATCCAGAGACACCAGCCAAGTAGTGTGATAAGTGTTCTGTATGATATACCCTCATGTCATTTGGTGGTTGTGGTGTATTTGATCTCAATCATACATGATGCCTTTCAACAAAACACACAATATTTTCCTTCTAAACATAATTGTTTTTTTTACAAATTTTAGAGACTTATTGTCTTTTTATGGTAAAGTACTATATTTCAAGTTAGCAAAGATGCTGTCTCAAAGTGGACTCAAATACTACACAACCAACAGCCCTGTGATAGACTGGCTTATACCCAGATGGGCACTAGGGTACTTTATCACAGCACTGCTTTGGAAAATACTATTTACAGAGTTGTGGAATACATCTGAGTTACTATTACTTTTAATTATAGACTAATATAAATCCATTTTAAGTGGCTTTGCCCTGTGGTCCTTATAAATCACTTATGTATTTTATAATGTGAATTATAGAGATATTAAAAGAATATAAATATTGTTTAGAAATTTAAGAAAAAGTTTTGGATCTGATTTGAAATACAGGGTACTGCTTGATTTCCAGCTAGATTATGGGCATTGCTCGGTTGCTGAGCTTCTCTTTATTTTATGATACTTTTGCTTGAGGTTTTAAAAAAGAACAAGAGGCATCAGAATTGGTTCTGCCAAACAAGTGTGAGAGTTTTGTGATTCTCCAACAATGTTAAAGGTTTTACTTCCTATAGAATTCTGAAAATGGTAGTTATCCAAGACAACTAAATATTTTTTAAAATATTTTTAGTTGACTTTCTTGAGTTTTACTATATACGAGTACAATTAGGAATATTTTTCCTATTATCCTCATGTAAAAACTTGCTGTTTTGTATTCTAGTACTTGCACAATACCTTATGGTAAAATTTCTAATAGGGTAAGGTACATTTCTAGATTTTCTATTCTGAGCTCATTTCTGCACTCCACTCATTACCTTCCTTGTTCAGCGTTTTCTTATTCAGCTGTTATTCCAAATGAACACTATAATCAGCTAGCAGAACTTGGGGAAAAGAAGAAAATACCTTGGAAAATGTTTTATATAATTTTAGATGCCCCTGACTTGACACAGGAATAATGATTATCTTCTTGTTGGAAATATCTTTTATTCAGAGCCTTAGTTTTCATTTATTTGATAACTTTTATAACTTTGTAAGTGTTGTTTGTTTTTCATCTATATTTAAACATTTGTTATTAAGTTTATTATATAGTATTCTGTTTGCTTTTTTGACCCTGTTTACTTACCTTCTTTGATACTCAATATCCTATGTAAGGCCTTTTCTCCCATCATATTTTATACTAGCTTTGTGTTTCAACATAGAAAGACTCTTGTTGACATGTTTATTTCATGGTTTCACACTTTCCAAAATTATTTTATATGTTTGTTGTGGCCCAGGGTAGATTTGAGACTAATTATAGTACATAATACTTGTTAAAATATGGACAAGTTATTTGAATGTCCATTTGAGTTACTACCATGAATTACTATAGAGTGAGTCACTTAAAGCAACAAAAAATTGTCACAGTTCTGGAGGCTGGAAGTCTAAGACTATATGCTACTTCAGTCAGTTCCAGACATGGTTCTTTTCTGCTTTGGAGACTGCTGAATTCTCTTATTCCCTTTTATGCCAGAAGTGAACAAACTCACACTTTCCTTTTGTAAGGGCACACTTCTCATTCATGATGGCACTAGCCTCATGATCTTAACTTATCCTTTATGTTTCAGAAGCCCCATCTCCTAATACTATCAGACAGTGGGCTAGAGCTTCAACATCTGAATTCCTAGGTGCAGGAACATGAATGTTTAGTTTATTAACACTGAGGTGTGTTTTCTTCATTTGCAAAGCGTATGTTAAGAAACAAAACTTTTGAAATATGGTGAATAACAAGATTAATTGGTAAATACCTAATATTTACCTGACATATAGTAGGCATTCAGTAATATCCAGTAACAATTACTGAAGTGGGCATTTAGTAATTTCCTGTAACAATTACTGAAGTATTTACAGCTTATTAAGATTATTATTATGCATGTTTAGGCATGTGTTGGTGAGAGGACAATCTCCAGTTCCTCAGGTACCATACACCTTTAATTTTTGATACAGTTATTCCTTAGTCTAGATGTCACATAGTAGTAGGTTTAGCTGGCTGGCTAGTGAGTCCCAGGGACCTACCCATTTTGGCTTCATTAGTGCTAATAATCCTACTATGCACACCATCAGCCACTGTGTTTGTCCCCTTCTTATTTTTCTGTTGTTGTTGATTAAACTGTAACAATAAATTCATGGTCTTATGCATGCAAGGCTTTCTAGCTCCTCGTTATATTTCTTAAACTATGCTAATAAATTATTGAATTATTAATTTTTTTAAATAGAGAGCAGAATAGAGCAAACAAATTAAAAATGTACAGTTTTAATGAACATTTGTGATTTAAAGAAATGGTATTTTCATTATTTCTATTTTAATTGTGACCATAGCATCCAATAACTTATAATTCTCTGAAACAAAAGAGTTAAGTGGAAGAAATTTCTTGATCACCTTGAGTGGCTAGTCAAGTCAGTTGTTACAGGGCATTGATTTATCAGTTATCAATTATACAAATACAGGTGATCATTTGGCAACTTTACTAAATTTTTTGGTAATCTTTAAAGGAGTTCATGTAAGTTAAGTATCAAACACATATGGATTCATGATGGTATTCATACAAGAAGAGTAGTACTTTCTAGAGTATTATACAAGACTGATTAACATGATGAAAAAGCTACAGACGGTACTTCAGTACTCCACTGACTTTTGAGCTTTTACTCAAATTTACTAAAATGGATATTGTCTTACAAACACGTTGAGTTTATTTAATATAATCTGATATAATTGTCAATTCTGTATTTTTTAACATTCATTTATTTTATGCTGGACATAATTATACATGCTTTTTTTAAAAAATGAAAGCAAACATTTATAAACAATGTTTGGGAATTTGGGCGTCATTCTTTCCAAACTGCTTCCTGCTGGTAGGGGGCGCTGTCATGGGGAAATCCTAAGAAGACTCAGAAATCCTGGCTGTAGTGGCCTGCAAGGCTGCATTGTCCCATTGACATTGCTTTAGGGGGTCTTGCTCGATCAAACCACATTAGTCTGGAAGGGATCCACAGCTTTTCATTTTCTGTGGAAACCAAATTAGAAATCCTTTTCCCCAGTAACTTGTCCTTAGGCTTAAATTTTGAAGTCAAAGCCTTTTATATATATTAATCCAGCAGCATTTTTTCTTGTTTTATTAATACTATAATTTAAAAATTTTACGTGTGGATCTTAGTTTCCTCTCCCTTCCTCCCTCCATCCCTCCTTCCATCCCTCCCTCCCTCCCTCCTTCCTTCCCTATTGCCCTCTTTTCCCTGTGACATGCACCCTGGCCACCCTCCCCTCCCATCTGCCCACCCCCAATCCACTTGTAGGGCTATGCTATCCACGTTGGGTCATGTAAATCTGTCAAGTCATTTGAAGTAGGGACTAGGACTTCTCTCCTGTCTCTAGGTTAAGGGGATATCCCTTCATGGGGGATGTGTCTGCAAGGTTTTTTTGTGCACCAGAAATAGATCCTGATCCTACTGTCTGAGGTCCCCCCAGACAGCTAAGTCCTTCTAGCCGAGACCCTTATTCAGGGGGTCTGAGTCAGTCCCTTGCTGGATTCCTAGACTTCAGTCTGGGAGGCCCAAGATCCTCCTTGTTCAGGTCAGCTGTCTTTGTGAATTTCTGCAACCTGGTCTTGTCCCCTCTCTCTGCATCTGGATTCTGGTTCGACTCAGTGTTTGGTTGTGGGTGTTTGCTTCTGTTTCCAACAGGTACTAGATGAGGACTCCATGATGGTGGATAATTTAGTTGATGATCTCACTATCAGGGAAGGGCATTTATGGTAGCCTTTCCATGGTTGCTCGAATTATTAGTTGGAGTCGGTCCTGTAGTTCTCTAGACCTTTCTTTATGTTCAGTTTTCTCTTCAAACCAATAATGGCTCCCTCTTTTATGCCCCCCCTCACCGTGACTCAATCTATCTAGTCACACGTGTTTTCCTCTCCTCCCCTTCTCTTTCTCCTAGGTCTCTCTCCATTCACTGCCCCCCCCCTCATTTCCCATGTGCTCTGGGGGACTTGTGCCTTCCTCCTTGTGAGGGACCATATATGAATCTCTTAGAATACCCCTTGTATCCTAGTTCCTCTGGTGGTGTGTATTGTAGGCTGGTGATCCTTTGCTCTAGGTCTAAATCCATATATGAGCAAGTACATACCCTGTTCCTCTTTTGTAATCAGGTTACCTCATTCAGGATGTTTTCTTCAAGTTCCATCAACTTGCCTGTGAATTTCAAGATTCCATTATTTTTTTCTGCAGAGTAGTATTCCATTGTGTAGATGTGCCACATCTTCTTTATCCAACACTCACACATATTTTTCACCTGTATATATTCTTTCTAGCAGTGTTGTTCTATGCTTAGAATAAATGTTTGAAATTTCCTGCATGTGTTTGTGGAGAGGGGTTACATATGTGGTACATAGAAGTATGTTTGCAGAAGGTCTGTACACATGTATGTGTGTGTATGAAGTCTGATATCTTTCCTCATTTGCTCTCCATTTTTTAATCTTTGAGGTGGGGTTTTTCACTGAATATGAAGTTCATATGTTCAGCTGGTTTGTTAATGAACTTGACATTTACCAACCTGAAACATTTTAGTTAGTCACTAAATATAGACATAAAGTGACAAATAAAAAATTGACAATATTGAAAAAAGCTAATGGAAAGGTATGATTACTTCAGGGGAACATTTGAAATCTTTAGCTATTTTGGGGCAAATTTTGGAGAAGCTGAGAGAATGAAGAATAATTTCTTTAAAAAATTGTAGGTGCATCCTGTTTATAGTTTAAGGTTTGGCAGACTTTTTGCTTAGCAGTGAGTGAAAGTATTCCCTCCATTTTGCTCATTCATTCATTCATTCATTCATTCATTCATTCATTCATTCATTCATTTTTCAGAAACAACATAGAGAAACTGTGAGCTACAAAGTATTTTTATGGGTTGGAATCCATTATGAACAGCAAGAATCTATAGGTGAATTGTCTCAGTAAGTCACACAGATATTCAGGCAGGAAAATAACATATCATGATTTTGGAGTCATATATTAACCCCTGATCCGAAATTGATTAATGGTATAACTTTATGCAAGTTACTAAGATTGGCTATGTTTCATTTTCTTTATCTACAAAGTTAGGTTCCAACTAGTGTCTGTTGTATAAGGACCAACAGTTATCAATTACATGCAAATAATTCAGAGAAGCAGCATCGTGAGTTTTCTGCAATATCCATTTCAGTTGTTCTGAATAAGTGCCCACAAGTGGAAGTGCTATATTTTGAAAATTCTATTGTGAATTTTGTTCATTTGCGAACCCTCCATACTGTTTCCTTTCAAGGATACACCATTTTACACCTCCACTAGCTGCGTTGGAGACCCCTCTTTCTTTTATCCTTACCTACACTTGGCTTTAGTTTTATTAATAACTTGGCTTTAGGTGAGTGTGAGGTAATTCCTCATTGTAGTTTGATTTATCTTGAGGAGGACTTGTAGCACTGAATATTTTTCAATAATTTCTTTAATTTTTGGGATTAAATATAATTACATTATTTCTTCCCTTTTCCATATGCTCTAAAGCTATTCTCAAGGTCTTAGATTTCATGACTTAATCAGTCACCAAGGTTAAACCTCTTATTAATAGTGTTGGTAAGTTTCAACAAGTGAATTTTTGTGTAACATATTCATAACCTAAAAATTATAACAAATTTTAGCTCATTTGTAAAAATTGTGTTATTAGTGTTTCAGTTTTGTTGCTATTGTGTCATTATAAATTTAGATATTAATCTTTTATCAGATATCTGATTTTCAAATATTACCTCCCATTGCACACATTGGCTTTTTTCCATATTGATTGTTTCATTGGCTGTATAGAGATTTTATTTTAATGAGATGTACTCATTTGCTATGTAGAAATTCTTGATTTGATGTATAATTGAATGTTTTGTTCTTGTTTTTCTCTTTTTGTGTTTAATGTTATACCCATGAAATCATTGCTATGATCAGAGTGATTAAGCTTTCCTTTATATTCTTCTAGGTATATTATACTGAATGTGTTAAGTTTAACTTTTAATGTCTATAGAGTTGATTGCTGTGTGCATGGTAAGATAAGGGCCTATTTTCATTTTTTATTGTGTTGTATGGATATCCATTTTCCCCCAGCACAACTTATCTAATAGACTGTCTGTATATTCTTAGCTTCTTTATTAAATATTAGATGAAGCTATGTGTGGGTGTGTTTATGAGCACTATATTTTGTTGCATTCACTTAGATGCCAGTCTTTATGCTAGTATGAAAATTGATTTCTTTTGCTGTAGAATATTGAATTTAGAAGAGTGATGCTTTCAGATTTATTTTTTATGGAATTTATTTGTCTATTCATGATATATTTGACTACTCATGATATATAACTTATAAGTTTGTAGAATTGACTCTGAAGATCACTTTGGGCAATTTATAATGTAAATAATATATAGACTCCCAGGCAATAACAGGGTATATTTTTTCATTAGATTTTTTGTGTCATTTTCTAGTCAATGTTTTATTTTTTATTTTTCAATATTCAATCTTTTCCATTAATTACTAACCTTTTTTTCTTTTTGATGCTTTTATTGTGCTTTTTAAAATGGGTGATATTTTTCTTATTTCATTTTCATAGAGTTTATTATTAGTACATACAAATGCAACACATTTTTGATCAATGATTTTGAGTTCTGAAACATTACTAAATATTAGATCCAACAGTTTTTTCTTTCTTCCTGTATTCCTTTAAGATCTTCTCTAATTAATATCTTGCTATCTACAAACAGAGCAGTTTTACTTTTATATCTAATATAATTTTGTTTCTTTGTTTTATTTTTTAACTGCTCTGGCTATTGAAGAGAAGTGATAAGAGTAGAAATCTTTGGAAAAGTTTTTCATTTCTCTACAGTGGAAACCAATCCTGAATTTTTCATATATGGAATGTATTCTTTTGAGATACTTTGCTATTCCTGTTTGCTGTTTATTCAATTTATTGGAATCAGGACCTTGCATATCAGGACTCCTTATTGTCCACCATAGCACCTTTATCAATAGCCACAAAATGGGACATTCTAAATATCCAACTGATGAATGGATCAAGAAAATGTGATAGATACATATAGTGGAATATTATACAGTTATTTAAAACTTAGAAACTTCTCTAATCTTGGCAGTATGGTTGAAAATTGAGAATGTTATGTTAAAGTACAGTAGCCAATCACAGAAGACAAATATTACATGACTGCACTTTCATGAGCTATCTAAAATACACAAATCACTTGAATTGACAAGTAGAATGGTAGTTTCTTGATTGGGAGGGAATAAGAAATTGGGACTAATTATAAATGGATATAAAGTTTCTATAAAGTATAATAAAAAGTACTAGAATTTTACTCTGTAGCATTATGCCTGTGTAGATGTTACATTGAAAAACACCAGGAACTCAAAAATTTACTTAAAAGATCGAATCCAAATAAAATCTCAGCAAAATAGGATAAAATAAAATAGTAAATTAGAGTAAGTTCTTAAAAAATGTTAGTTAATGTTATTAATGTTAGATAAATCAGAATAAATTTAATGCCATAATAATGGTAGTAAACACAGTATTATAAAAAGGATGATCATATTGTTTCTATTATGCTTGAAAAAATCTTTTCAAATTGAAATATTTTATAACTCTAAGGAAAAATAAATTGTGTGTTTTGTTGCAAGTGGATAATTATTGATCCCGTCTCCTATTGCCTCCATACACATTTCTTTCATTATTATCCCTTTACTTTCTTGTATTTATAATTTTTTTCTACTCTTTAGTTTTAGGTTTTTTTCTCAAAGAGTAATTCCTTATGTTGGTAATGGACTTAGGGCTCAAAGTTCATATTATACAATGAGTGGTGCAGTATCTGTAGTATGGTATACAGTGAAAAATAACTTTTATGAATATATTTGGACATTACTTTGTATACTAACTTTTTTTCATATTATCACCATTTTGTTGAGCGATGGCAGAAGAGTTGTTGAGAGGGCAATGGGTGCTGGGAGTAGGGAACAAGATCAACCATTTTAGAACCCTTCCAATGCCAAATGTTTATCTGTAAGCGAAGCACAGCATTTTAGAAGTTCAGGTATTTATAATAAGAACTTGATAACTGGGTTCTGATGGGGTTAACTAGAGGTAGTGGAGTGTGGATATGGAGAAACTACCCAGGCAGTTCTTTTCATTTCGCCATCTCTTTTGAGAAATTAATGGTCTCTTAAAGAATGATCTGACCTGAAGTATACAATGCAATGTTTGAATCACTGATAGCATACAGGGAGATATTTTTATTATTATGTACCATTTCACTTCAGTTTCTATATAAATTATTTGTTATTCCATTTATAGATAACCATGCAATGAATATTTTTTAATTGAACCATCATTTGTGCTCAGATCTAAACAGTATGGTAAATATTATCTTACCATTCTTTAAAACATTCCCCCAAACACATATCACTTCCCTCAACCTGGAAGGGTTTGAGGGTAAATGAGATTAATCTCTGCAAGGCTGCATGTCTAGTCATGAGAGAGTGCATTTTGAATCAGTGAGATTATTTAAAAAAGTGGTTGAGTACTCTTACATAAAGACCATTATTGGCAATTAAAGGAATATTTCACTTTAATTATGTAAACAAAAATGGTGGTTTTAGCTGATGTGTGTTCTGTATAGTAAGCAAACTTATCATCCAATATACCCAGTGCCACAGAAATGACCAACACTTACTCCTTCATGCTATTTTAAACACCAGAATAGGAACCTCAACATAAAGAGTAAAATAAATCAATTATAGTATCGTTTTTTTTTTTTTACCAATACTCTGCAAAGTATAATCAGTTAGAAATCCCATCTGGTTAGTTTCAAGAATATTCATGCCTGGATGTTGGTGGAGATTGACAATCCCAGATCTTCCAAGTTCTGCTGTAAAGAAGCCTGGTTGCTGCCTTAACTTCAAAAGAATACTTCCCTAAGTATTTCAAAATGTCCGGTTGGCTGCCCCAGCCATTCTCTTTGGAAGTCTCTTTGTCATCCTCATGGCACATCCCTCTGGCATGCATGACCAGCTGCAAGCTAAACCCTGAAGCCCTGTGGAATAAGAACTCTTTCATCCTTTTGTGTGATGTGTTTCATTTTTGGAGTTTGGATGATCTTCTTTGACTGCAGCAGCAGCAGGCATTGTTAATTTCAATAGGCGGCCTGGATGCACAAGAATAGTCATCATAGAGATACTGGCTCTCAGAATCCATCCCTTCGTGCCATAGTGCTGTGTTAGATTCTTTCCCCTCCTGGATGAATGGCCAGAGAAAAGGGGAAGCAAACAGTACCCAAAGTAACCCAAATAAAAGTACTTGAAAGTCACTGATGTCCATCCTGTGGTTTTCTTAATTTCCTAACCTATGGTTAATTTCTCTGACTAGTAGAAAGGAATAGTGTAAACATAATTATGTTATGTTCCCTATATATTTGTAAAAACACCCACATTATATAACATGGAATAATAATTCCTATTTAATATGGTACCAAAGTCACTGCAAGGACTTACTATAGGATAGTTGAACATCTACCTTCATTCTCTGTTTATAGTTGTAAGTACATTAGTTCATCCTATGCACTTTTGTTTCTTTGACTTTCTAGTGGATCAAGCTCTTCTGTCTACATTGTTTTTGTTTGTGATTATCAGGAAATCTATAGTCCTGCTTGTTGGTGAAGCCACTATAAGTAGAAAAGTAAATTAAGGTTTTCATTTTTGTGCTTTGTAATTAAACTCAAGAGTTCACACATTATAAGCACATATCCTATCAATGAGTTATACTTGCAACCTAAAATTCAGGCTTGCATGTTTCAGTATTATGGTTTTTAAAATAGCTCCCCTAGCTCCAAAATTCTGTGTGCAAAATATAAAACAGGGTTTCTAGTACTAGTAATTTCTATTTACACATTATGATTGGTATTTGGTATTGTTTTCATGTATTTTATATAATTCTAATCATATATCAATGTGGTAGAGACAACTGCTTTGTCTGTCTGTCTTCTGTCTCTTCCTTCAAGGAGATAGAGTGACATATCTTTCATCAAATAAGTTCCAACTGGCTTCACCTGAAATTTAAATTTATATTTTTCTTCATTTAATGTATGGATTTCCCTGGGTGTTAGAATATTTCTGTCTTGAAACTTAACTTCATTTATTAATGATTGATGTGTGAATGAATATTTCCTTCCTTATACGTTATTGAATTTGAGGTATAATTTTGTGATTTTAGTTTTTAATTGGGTGTAGTCTCCCAGAATTCCCAATTAGAGATAACAAGGAATGTGTTACCTTCTTGTGTAGAATTTTTGATGTCACTATAGAAAAGTTATTTCTATTAATGATTAACATATATTTCAGAAATCATTTTTCAAATAGTAGTATTTGCAATTTGAGAGTAATAAGAATACAAAGTCTTCTGAGTCAATCTTCGTCTCTGGACAGATACTTTGAAAAAATGGTTCATTTTTATTCATTTACTCACTGAATGCTTACTCAAAGTGATTTAAGTTTGTTTTAAATTTTCTTTATACCAATTGAATGTACAATTATAATTTAATTATGCAAAGTGAAATATGAGTAGATATATACAAAAAGGTTTTTGATTTTTGTGAAATTTAAGTTGACTGTTTTGGGAAATAGTTTTAAAGGTGATTCGCTGCAATAAATTGTATTTTAAAGATGTAGACTAGATAACTGTGAAATATTGCCTGTAGTGTGGGTATAATTGTTCTGTAGTATCTAGATGATCTATGATAGCCATACTTTAGATTTTTAATCCATATATTTATTAAGTATATGGTAAGCCAAAGTAAAAAGATAAGTAGCAAGTGATAGATAGTAAAACTTTAAATTCGATCCTTAAACACCCAGCAGAGATGCACTGGAAGCTGAGGCAGCCAGGTAGAGTTGTGTCCTCTTGGTCGAGGTTTCCAGCTAAAATAACAAACAGCAACAGCTGAGAGATGACATCATCAAATATGTTGCTCACAATATCCAGCGGTAACCATCTAGGTAAGTTGAGGCAATCAGCTGGGTTTCATTTCTTTCCATGTATGAACTTCCCATGGCTGAACTTGCATCTTCTCTTTTTCACATTGGTGCTTTCAAGTGATGGAATAAACAATAGTCACATTTGTTAGAAGTGGCTTACCTTCCAGCTGTTTTCAAGGAAACAGTTTTTCACTTGGGCTGTTTTATTGTTTTTCTGTCATAGGTGTGCAAGCCAGTCTCCTGACAAGTGTCTTGGAGGACACATTGAGAGAAACATGCTTGAGTCTGAAATTGGTTGGATGAGGATTAGTGCCATTTTCATTTCTTTAGCCAGCTTCTTAATGAGTTCAAGCAACACAGGGCAGTTTCAGGGCAATTGTGGAGTACAAAAATGAATGTAAGAAGTCTGTATTGATCCTTCATTTGTCTTCCCAAGTCTCTTTTAAGTTAGAACTGACGTAAAATAAACCCAAACTGGAAATTTCCACGACTTACCATACTATACGGTAATTTAAGTAGAAACAATAATTTAAAACTCCATAGAAGTCAGTGATAGCCTTATTACAAGGTTGATATGTGGGCATAAATTTAATATTTAAACTATATAAATTGAAAATATTAACATTTTTTAGTCTATTTGTATTACAGTCCTTCTGGGTATAATAGGAATAAAGTAATTTTACCTAGTGTGTTTGGTTTGATTGAAAATGGTTCCCATAAGGCCATAGGAAGTAGCATTATTAGGAGGTGTGGCGTTGTTGGAATATGTGTGGCTTTGTTGGAGGGAGTAAGTCACTGGGTATAGGAATTGAGGTCTCCAATGCTCAAGACAGGCCCAATATCTCACAATCTTCCTGTTATCTACTGATCTGGATGGAGAACTCAATACTGTTTCATCAGTATCATGCCTGCCTGCGTGTCACCATGCCTGTTGCCATGATGACAGTGGACTAACCCTCCAAACTGTAAGCCATTTCCAATTAAATGCTTTCTTTTACAAGTGTTGCCATTGCCATGATCATGGTGCCTCTTCACAGAAATAGAAACACTAATTAATACACCCAGTAAGGGTTTTCTTTTGATTTTGTTTTTTATTTTCCTTTGAGCATGTGAGAATTAAATGAGATGTTAAGCATCTAGAACAATATCTGACCCAGGTACTTTGAAAAGTTAGCTGTCATCAGTCATCATCATTATCTGATACTGAGCCCATCTGCTTTAATATGTACATTAAAGTTACAGACATATTATTCTGGGTCATTGTTTCTTGATATTGAACTTCTGTTACCCGCATTCAGGGGGCCTGGTTCAGTCTTATGCTGGTTCCCCAGCTGTCAGTCCAAGTCAGTCCACTTGTTCAGGTCAGCTGTTTCCCCAACATGACTCCTTTGCTCATATTATCATTCCAACCTCTGTATAACTAGGTAGTGAGTTATCTCATGTGATTGTTCACAGTCAGTAACAGATTGGACTCCTGCTCTTTTTATGTTTTAAAGCTCATTCCCTCAACATGGTGGCCTATGTATTATATGATCATGTGAGATACAGCTATCTACTGTTACGTAGTACAGTATACAGTAGTCCTGAATAGTACCTATCTAAAGAGTCTACCTTTTTTTGTAAGCTTGATATTTTATGGAAGATACTTTCCTTTTTCATATGCAATTCCTTTGTCTAACATAATATTCAGAACTTCTTACTAAGAACTTAAAGTATAGCTATAGATGCATAATATTTTCACAAAATTTACTGCTGCACAGGAAAGGGGGAAGTTTAAGATGACTTGCTGAGTTGTTGCTTAAGTTTCCTAAGCTGTGTCATTTACAGAGAAAAAGACCAATTTAAAAGAAATTGTAGTCCATCATAGGTTTTGAAGTAGGTGTGTGTGTGTGTGTGTGTGTGTGTGTGTGTGTGTATGTGTGTATAATATGCACAATTTAGCTGTATTTCAAATATAAATTTACTTTGCTTTGAGAAAACATCATTTGGCCCTGGGATTTATGAGACTGAAAGTTAGGGTGCCTGCCATGCAGTGTTTCCTAGAAGAGTGTTGATTAGGAATTTTTGTTAAAAGAAGATGGTCAAAGTCAAATATTTCTTCTTGGTATTATTATTTCCAAGATTTTTTAGTGGATGCTTTTTCCCATTTTGTTTTCTAAATGTTAATATAGTGAATATAAATATTTTATTTAAACTTAGCCAGGGAGTCTAGAACAAGTTGTACTTTAAGGGCTAATCTATATGTGGTCCAGCATAATGCAGCAAAATAAAGTTCCAAATATGCAGGGTGATAGTTAAATAACTTTGCACAGGCCATCCGTCCTAAGGATTTTCATTTTCTGATTTCTAAAATATGCAAATCTGGGCTGGTGAGATGGCTTGATTTTTTTAAGGCTACACTCACAACTAAACTATAAAATATGCACATCAGATAATCTCAGAAGATTTTTTTTAAGAGTTAAATCTATATGATTTAACACATTATCAATACCTTAATTACCCTGTTAAATCAACATTCTTAAAAACATTAGTTGAAGTCTTCCAGGTAAACTTAGTAAACACTTATTGCCCTATATTCCTGCCTAGAAAGGGGCTAAATATTTAAATAATAAATGAAAACCTGGAATCAGAAGGAAGTAAAAAAAAAGAAAGAGATAGAACATTTGGAAACATTTTTGTATTTGGAAAATAAAAAAAATTACTATAGTGAGAAAGCTGAATGACTGCAGGGTATTATAGCAACTAGAAACAAGTCAGTTCCTACTCTAAACTAAAAAATTGGAAGCACTGCATCTCATGAACAGCATTAGCTGAAAACAAAATTGGAATTAATAACAGTAGAATATGGTGATTCCATGAAACATGATAGACAATATAGAAAAGCATAACCAATGGATGAGTATTTATAGTATTAAAATATACTTAAAGAATAGTGGATTTTTTTTGAAAATATAGTATTAAGTTTTGTGGTAGAATATAGAGAAGGTAGACTAAGTTGAGCAAAATATCAAACAAACAAAACATCTAATAAGATTTCTAGACAACAGACTGAGAGAAGTCATTAGAAAATTATATGGTGAAAGTTTTTAATAGGAAAAAATGTGGGGAAGGAGGGAGGGAGGGAGAGGGAACTGTGATCGATATGTAAAATAAAAACAAAAAGAATGTTATTTCTACTTTGAAAGTATTTGCAGAATATCCATAAAATATGAAGTAAATGACCACAAAAAATATGTCACTGGAAACTTAGAATGCTATTAATGAGTAGATAAAACAAAATTGTACAGAAAAAAACTCTACATCTTCTTAAAAATTTGAATGTTTTCTGATATCTGTATTGGACCAATCAAAGCTGGATATCTGCCTTTAAAATTCTGCAAAAATTATGTTTAACATGTAACTACATACAAAGTCAAACATCTAATTAGGTCTAAGAGTAATATCATATTTTATACACACTATTTACCACATACACCTCCTTTTGTTTCTAAGAAATAATTTCAGAGTATGCTAATTGTTAAAAACAGATAAATCAGGAGAAAAGAGTGGAATTTCTGGATCTTGAGGTAGACTGATTCCAGTTTTCTTGAGGAATTGCCATACTGATTTCCAAAGTGGCTATAGAAGTTTAGACTTCCACTAGCAGTGAAGGAGTCTTTCCCTTTCTCCACATCCTCTCCAGCATAAACTGTCATTGGCATTTTTAATTTTGTCATTCTGATAGGTAATAGATGGTATCTTTGAGTTGCATTTTCATGATGGCTAAGGATGACTAACTTCTTAAGTGTCTTTCAGCTATTTTGGATTCCAGTATTGCGAATTCTCTATTCAGTTCTGTACCCCACTTTTTAATTGGGTTATTTGTTGTTTTGGTTACTAGCTTCTTGAATTCTATGTATATTTTGGCAATCAGCTCTCTGTCAGACGTGGGGTTGGTGAAGATCTTTTCCCGTTTTGTGGGCTGCCATTTTGTCTTGTTGACTGTGTCTTTTGCCTTACAGAAGCCTCTCAGTTTCAGTAGGTCCCATTTATTAACTGTCTATCTCAGTGTTTGTGCTACTGGTGCTATGTTCAGGAAGTGGTTTCCTGTATCAGTTCTTTCAAGGGTACTTCCCACTTTCTCTTCTAAGAGGTTCAGTGTAGCTGGATTTATGTTGAGATACCACAAGGACATCTGTTCAACTATGTTCATAGCAGTATTATTTGCAGTAGCCAGAACCTGGAAGCAACCTAGATGGCTCTCAACTGAAGAATAGATAAAGAAATGGAGTACTACTCAGCAGAATAAACAAAAAAACAAAAAAAAAAAAAAAAAAAACAATGAAAACTTGAAATTTGCAGGCAAATGGATGGAACAAGACAAAACCATCCTGATTAAGGTATCCCAGACACGAAAGACAGTCATGGTATGTATTCACTCATAAGTGACTATTAGACGTAGAACAAAGGATTACAGTTCTTCAGTCCATAATCCCAGAGAAGCTAGGACAAAAGGAGTACCCTAAGAGAAATATATATGGTCCCTGGAGAAAGGGAAAGGGACAAGGTCTCCTGAGCAAATTGGGAGCATGGGGGAGGAGAACATGAGATATCAGGAAGATTGAGTTGGAGGGAGATAGAGATGGAGAGCAAGAGAAGTGATACCTCAATGACGGGAGCCATTATAGGTTTAAAGAGAAATCTGGCACTAGGGAAATGTCCAGAGAATCTAAGCAATAGTGGAGTGGTTACCTTAAATGCTCTTCCTCTGTAATGAGATTGATGACTACCTTAAATGCTATCCTAGAGCCCTCATCCAATAGCTAATGGAAGCAGAAGCAGAGATTCACAGCTAAGCACTGAACCACACTCCTGGAATCCAGTTATAGAGAGGGAGGAGTGATGAGCAAAAGGGTCAAGACCATTCTGAGGAAACCTACAGAAACAGCTGACCTGAGCAAGTGGGAGCTGGGGAATGAGCTGGGGATCCAGCATAGTACTGAACCAGGCCCCATGATGTCAGTTGGGAGACCTGGGCATTCTATGGGGCCCTGGTAGTGGAACCAGTATTTATCCCTAGTGCACAAATGAGCCCATTCCCTATGGAGGGATAGTCTCAGCCTATACACACAGGGGAGGGCCTTGGTCCTGCACCAAATGATGTGACAGACTTTGGTGATCTCCCATGGAAGGCCTCATCCTCCTTGGGGAATAGATCGGGGGCTGGGATGGGGGATTGCTGGAGGGGCATTGGAGGATGGGAGGGAAAGGGAATTGGGATTGGTATATAAAATAAGGTTGTTTTAATTTAAATAAAAAAGTATTAAAAATTAGACAAGAACAATACTAAAATGAAATAAAATGGTAAAATGAGGTTTGTGAATAACAGTTTTGAATTGCTTTTAAGAACACTCTATAGCAGGGCGTTGGTGGTACGTGCCTTTAGTTTTAGCTCTCAGGAGGCAGAGGCAGGCGGGCAAGGTCAGCCTGGTCTACATAGCTAGTTCCAGGACAGATTCCAAAGCAATACAGAGGAATCTTGTATCAAAGCACCGTTCCCCTCCAAAAGAATACTCTGTTTATTATAATTGGAAGATGGAAAACTCCATTAAATTATGGCCTCATAAGACAGACAGAATTGGAATAGAATTCTTCATGCTTAAGAATATGAAATATTAAGAGATGTTATTTTCTTCTAGAGATCTTGGGAATATGGTCAAGTTACAGTATTAACTCTGGGAAAGAGGAGTTGATACTCAGGTGGGAAAGCTTTCCAAATGGACTACTTGACTTAAATACTGAGAAAAGGTAGGAAAGGAAAAATGGTAGAGAGACAGTTATTCATTTCCATGATAAGACATAAATATTTATGTAGAAAATTTATAAATCTAGATAGCAAGCAGTAAAAACATGACTGTAAGAGTCAGAAGCTTTCATACTTTGTGGTGAGATTGTCTCCTAGCTTACCTGTACCAAAAGCTTATCTGTAAAGCCTCACAAACATGACCACCCAAATATGAGTTGAACCAGGAGGACACCAACAAACATGCCAAGCTTCATGGGGGGATAACCTATGAGGCCTCAGCCATACACAAAGAACTATAGGTAAAGCTGGGAGCAGATGAGGTAATCCTCCCCAGGAAAGAACATACCAATTGGTTGTACAGTGCAAAATGGTTAGCCTTGAATATGTGGACTTGACAGGTTATATTTAGGAATATATGTCCCTACAAATACATACATGCATGCAATAACAATTAGTGAGAAAGAAACCATGATTTTAAAGAAAAGCATGGAGAGATATATGGGAGAGTTTAGAAGTAGGAAAAGGATGGGAGAAATATTGTAATTAAAATACAATCTTAATAACATCAAAAAAATAGACAAACACTACAATGAATTCTGGCAAATTCTGAAAAGTTTGGTTATGTAATATTTTTGATTTTTCATTTCAATTTTTTTTTTAGGTTTCACTATGTAGTCATGCTGACCTGAAACTCTTTGTGTAGACTAGGCTAGCCTCACAGTAAAAGATCTATCAGCCTCTGTCTCATAAGTGCTGGGATTAAGGTAGTATGCAAACATGCCCAACTTGGAACGTTTTTGTATAAATTATGTGATATTATTTAATAAACTTTGTAAATGTATTATTGCTTTGAAAATACCAACAAAAGAAAAAATTGAGGGCTTGGAAGGAGAAAAAAGAAGGGAATTATTGTAAATGCATTATAATTTCAAATAGATAAAAATATTATTATAACTTTTTAATTTTACAATTATTTAAACACCATCATCTTCATCATCATCATCATTTTTGGAGGGATTGGGAAAGAGATGCTCATACCTTTTGAAGTCAGAGAACAGCTATTACAAGTCAATTTTCTCCTTCACCATGAGGGTCGGGAGAATTGAACTTAGGTAGTGAAGTTTTGGGTCAGACATCTTTACTTAATCAGCCATCTTCTGGCCTTCAGCCTAAGAATCATGTGTGCTGTGTACTGACAATTTGTGTTCTTTACCATTTTCATGTTAAAATTATAATCTCTACTGTGACAGTATTTGGACATTGGGTCTTTTGGTGGTCAAGAATATGAGACTCCTTTGGTGGTCTCAGTACTTTTATGGACGAGTGTACTTATTTTGTCTTTATACTCATCACTTGAGGACACAACAAGAAGGTGACCATATGCAAACCAGGAAATGCAGCCAGGGCATCTTGACTGTGCTGATGTTCTGATATTAGTCTCTCAGCTTCAGAACTCTAAGAAATAAATTGCCACTTATCACCCAGCCATATTGAAGACTAACTCAGTGAACCCAGTATGAGTGTGTATATATTTATATAGAGCAATAGATTTACTTGCTGGCATTGATGGACTGTTGGCAGTCTATTACTGAGAGTAACATCATTTGTTAAAAGTTTCTCTTATGCATTTGAGGTACATGGCATTATGTGAAAACATTTGTAGAGGAATCTAAGAATTTTTGCTACAATTTTCAGATGTTAGACTGTGCTATAAAAAGATACTAATTTATGAATGTCCAAGTTTAAATATTAGAAGACAGAATACTTAATTATGCTTGATAGATCAATACATTTATTAAATGAAGAACAGCTTCTACACATTCTGACTAATATTTAAGGACTTCATACCTTTTTTGCATATCAACACTCGCATGCTTAGTGCACAAATTATCTTGGAAGGCTTTTAACTTTTCACCAAATCATTATCTAGTCTTCCATAGCTAATATAAGGCATTTTGTTGTGGCTTACAAAATGTGGAGTTATGCAGTTCTGTGCATGCAGTTAAGAATTTAGATTATCCTCCAATAATCAGAAACATGCTTTGCCAAAAATCCAGTATGAGTGTGCTCAAAATATCAAGTGCCTTTTGAGGATTTTTAAATAAGAACTCCACAATAAAAACTCAACAACAAACAAACAAAAAAAGCCCATTGCAGGTTTGATAGACAAAAATGTTTAACAGACATCCTCAAGCCTTCTTGAGAATTTTTAGAACTTATGAGCGAGAGAGGGAGAGGCAGAAAACAAGGTAGAAAATGAGGGAGTAGAGTCCTTTTCTTTCTTTTAAACCAAGGACATTTGGTATTGAGAAGGAAAGGGGAAGAGAAGTGAAGAAAGGACAAGATTTGTCTCAAAGATTTATTTTGTAATTGATTGCAGCTTATAAAGGTTTTCATTGATGGAGAGTAGGAGAGAGAATTGTAAGTTTCAATGCCGAAGCTTTGAAGAGTTGCCCTGTTGTTGCAGCTGCTTGGGCAGGCTCACTCAAACATCAATGGTGCATTGTGGCAGTTCCTTTTGCTTCCCTGTTTCTGATGGACATTCTCCAGGCAGTGAAGGGCAAAAGGGTTGGCAATGCTAGTAATCAGCATAATAGAAGTTGTTGAACCAGTTTTGAGTATGTGTATAAGCAGAACACTTGATGATAGATTATATAATATGGCCTGTCTACAGTGGTGTTCAGAAAGCACTTTCTTGCTGGCAAATTGGTTCAAGCAGGAATGTTTTATACTATCTTCTTGCAGTATGGAAGGAATATTTTGTGTTTGTGTTGTGGTCAGCAGAAAGTAACAATGGAGGTAGCTTAAAGAAAAAAATCAGACTATAATTAGAACCACTAAAATGATTCTTTCATAAAATAAAAATTATAATATTGATTCTGCTGTTCATAGTTTCGTTTAAAAAGGACAATCATATAGAACATAATAAGCTATATTAAAAATGATTCCAGTGTTTTCTGCTACTTTAAGTGAAAATTTAAAAAATTTTAATTTATTATTTGATTTGTTCCTTTTATTAACATGAGCTTTCATATCAGATCTGAGAATGTGCCTGCTGCTTAAAAGGTAAAGCAGTTACCCAGAACTTTCACATGTCATAAGGAAGTGATATAAAGAAGACAAAAATGATACTGTTTGTGTTTTTCTCTGCAGATAATATTCAAACATGAATATAAAAGAATGGGTGGGGTGTGCACTTTTGCAAATTAATATAAAAATCCACACTGTTTGGCAATTCACTCAGGGATAATGGTAAGAGTTTTTAAGAAGTGCACATTTATATCTTGTATGTGTTTTTAACATTGCCACTATGTATTTTTACTTGATCTTTGATGATCTTGAAAATAAGGAAGGAAAAATTTCTCATCTTATATTTGAGGAAACAGACTTAGAAAAGCCAACAGTTTTGAGCTGTCGATGAAATTATCTTTTTCCCAAGACAATTTTATTGCCTCCATTTTTACATGTTTCACTTGAAGTTATTTAAAATATTGCCCCTTTACACTAGAGCTTGTGGAATCCAAAACTGAGAACTGTTTCTCAAAAGCCTCTTTTTTTTTTTTTTGTACGGAATGCTATAAATTTGAAATGTGGAGAATTGAAAAGTGTAACACGATGAGTATGAGTACAAATCAATGTATAAAATCTTAAAGATAAAGGGTAAACTTCATCTATTGTATTCCAAGCTGAGATAGTGAATGCATAAATGGCACCATGTACAAACTAAGGCACATCATTATTTCACCAAGCTCAAGTCATGGCATGCTACTGATCTTGTTTTTATGTTTGATAAGCTTATCTAGATTATTAGATATGAAAATGTTGTAAATATGTGCTGTATTTATATAAGGATTTGACCAAATAATTACAGTGTATCTAGATAGATTCATGGTTTATTTCAATAATTTCATGTAAGTAGGTTTTGATTTTTATTTTCTTAGTCAAATATCTATTAATATTTCACCAAATACAAAGTTATTCATATCTACTATGAGATTTTTTTCTCATTTTTGAGATTATAATATAATTACAACACTTCTCCCTTCCCTTTCTTCCCTCCAAATGCTCCCATTTACCAGGCAACCGAGGAAAGCTGGGAGTAAGAGAGGTAGAATTTCCTAAAGAAGAGCACAACAATTGGTTGCCCAGTGCCAAATGTTCAGTCCTGAAAACACACATATAAGTAACATTATACAGATTGAACAAGTTTATTGTTTAAGAATGCGTGTATATTTATGCATTTATGCTTGTATACATGCATATGAATCAGAAATTAGTGAAAAGTATGAGGCCATGTATTTGGAGTTCTTTTAAAAGAGAATGAAACATCAGAGGTTTCTCTTGATTACTATCAGTTGGTAAAGAAGCCAAGAAAATACTGCAACCTACACAATACTGAAACATTCTTGTGGCTTGTTTTATTCTTTCACCCTTTGATTTTGTATTACTATATTTTATTCCATGGAAGTTTGATTCAGAGTTAAGAATAATAAACTGGTTTACAGGGCATTGAAATAACATAAACAACGGGAAAATTCTACTCAGCTTTCAACATGTAAAAATTAAACTGTAGAATGAATAATGAATGTTAAATGAAAATGTAGAATGTCATAACATATAAGTTAATATAAGTGTGTAATTGACACAAACTTAAATTTTTGTGTTTGCAATGATTAAAAGTGAAATGTATCTCTACATGTCTGTGGCTTACCTAGGTGATGCCCTGGGATCCTGCCTCCTCTTTGTCTTCCTTTTCCCTGTCTCTCTTTAGAGTTCTCACCTAGCTAAATTCTGCCTGTCCCTTGGCTGAAACTGCCTTAATTATCAACCAATAAGAGAAACACACAGTCACAGCATACAGAAGATATCTCCCCTCTTCTTTCTAAATAAAAGTATCTCATTTTTTGAATTTCAGTGAAAACAACATAGAATCTGTTTCATGCTTACTTGTCTACACTGAATATTTAATTTAGGGTAAATTTTACTGAAAAGGGAACTAATGTGACTAGCCCAAATATAAGAACCATAGGTTGACTCTTCAGAATTCAGATCGAATTTAATTGTGAACTTAACTATTGGGAAAGAAAATTGAGTAAGTCAAGAGATTTCTTGACTATAGAGATTTTAAAAAAGTAATTGAAAGGGAATTAATGAGTTACAGTTTTTATTTGTAGTAACTCAGACATTTAAATACTGATTGTATTTATAGTGCCATTTGAAGGAATCCTGAATAATTTATTCTTAGGGAATGCTTGCTTTTTATATTTATAAATTTTCTCATAAGAAATTCTAATTGTGCATAAAAACTTAGTATACTACAAACTTACTCTAAAGTCCAAGTAATATAAATTCCTGAGTTTTTAAGTTAAATATTTTATTGCTTTATGTGAGATTGTCAGTGGTAGGAAAAAACTCTGATAAGGTTCTTCCTAAAGGCCGAGTGGATCATTTTTTAATTTTAACACTATAAAGGAAGGATGATAACTTTCTATGTACAGAAAGCAGTTCAGAATGATTCTCTTCTCTTGACTCCCTATTATTTAGTACATTGTATAATGTTACAATCTAGGTGCTTTCATCTAGAAACCTCAGGCCTATCAAATGGAGGTCTGATTTCGTCAGTTAAATTGAACGTTACAAAAATTGCTGAAATTTGTCTTGCATCGAGGTGGTGTCTGCAAAACACACTGACAGTGACTAATAGAATAGTTTTTAACCAATTTAGGAGAACAGACTCTTTGTGGTATTAATTTAGCAGCATTAATATCTATCTCACTAGCCAGTTAACAGTTCTGGCTAGTTCACATAGTTACCTAAAACAGAGTCATAGTCATCATCTTGGATCTCACTAATTTTAATTTATGGCCCTAAACTTTTGCATATAACATTTCAGTTTAAAAACATCACCTCCTCATTAGAATCCTAGGCATATGCTATGTTGAGTCTTTCCTAGTGTGCTATCAAAAGAGTCATTTCCCTTCTATTAACATTCCTGCAGTTATTGCTGTTAGTGTGGATGTCGTAACTTATTCTCACTAGGAACTTATTGAAAACTTTAAAAGTCCTGCTCTTAAGAGTTTCGCTTAAGATTCAAACATAAGGAACTACAAATGAATGAAGGAACTAAAATTTGAGGGGAAAAAGGAATTGACTCACACAATTGCTCCTCTACATGTTTCTTTATTCTTTTCTTTGTATCTCTGTCTGCTTCATTTCTCTGAATCTGTCTTTCTATTCCCCGCCCCCAGTTCTTGGGGGTACAGGTGAATATATGTTTTGCAACAGTAATTCTTTTTGTAATACAATATGAGGCTTGAGTTTTTCAGGGTCAGCAAGGCAGATAAGATTTACACACACAGCAATAAACTAAAACTTCTAGGAGAAACTTTTAGCTTCAATTGTTTAGGGCTGTAAGTCAGAGAGGGTGTAAATTTAATTTGCATAAGAAACAAAAGCTGGTACCTTCAGTGCTCTAGCCTCAGTGGCAGAACAGACTTTCAATAAAGTTTACTTTTCCCTGAGGATGAGCAAATGGGCTGGTTACTTTTGTTTTTTATCCTCTCAGGGGAAACAGGAGGGAACAGTAAATCTCTGAGCTAAAATCTTGAGTTAATAAAACAAGATGTTTGAGAATCTTTTAGTGCAGTATTAGTTTAGGTAAAACCAAGGCATGTTTATTTTTTTTTTTTTATCCATTTAGGCAGCTATGAATAAACAGCTGTATGCATGTAGTAATTCTATGTCCTTGGATATCTGGGAATGATTTAGATGGGATGCTTTTGCCTGAGCCCTAAACACTAACAAAATGCCTGTCAATAAAGGTAATTGCTGGAAGGCAGATCTCTGCAATTGTAGTGGGGTGGGGAACAAGGACCTGATAGTGGGAAACAGGTCTCATGCTTAGCTAAGGAATGTAATCAGTAAAACTAGGACCTGTTAATGGAGAACAGGTTTTACAGGTAGCTAGAGAGTGTAATCAGTAAACTCCAAATACATGGGAGAAATTTGTTCTGAGTAAATAATCAGATAATGCTAAACTGTGGGAAGTGAATCCCAAATTTGTTACCGAAAGGAATAAGCTACAGGACGAATCTACAGCAAGAAACAGCCAATTCATTCACGAGATTTTAATGCCAAGGGCAGCATTTGTACTGGTTTCATGCATCATGAGAATCCTCAAGTCTTCTGAGTTATCTCATGATACGATGCCTATATAATTACTGTGTGATCTTGCAGCCTGTAGCAGGAACTGATTTCACGTAAAAAGGCTTCTGTCTTGTTTCTTTTCATTGTCAGTAAGGAACTCATGTGGTAACTCAGCCCAAAATGATTTCAGTTCTTATTTATTCAATTAGTATTTGAATACCTTAATACCATCCTCAAATACCATTCTTATGCTGGCAAAGTGGCTTAGCATGTGAGGGCACCTGGTGCCAAGTCTGATAACCTGATTTTAATCACACGGAAACTCACTGTAGGAGAATAGACTTCTGCTGATAACCTGAGTTTGAGCCCTAAAACTCATATAGTCGAAGGAGAGTATTGACTTGCACAAGTCCACTGACATTCATTCATACACCGACATTCATGAATATATGTGCACTACATACTCTTACACAAAAAAGTAAAAGTAATATTAAAAAGTAAAGGAAAACATCCTTTTTGTTATTTGTTCCTTAAGTCACATGCACAGTATTAGATTTCACTGTAGCATTTCCAAAATAAATTTTTTTGTTGCCTTTCCCCAATTTCCCTGATCTTCCCTTGTACTGTTGCATCACTCCGGTGTCCTCTCTTTCATGTGTAATGTGCCCTGTAGGTCTTCTGTCTTTATCTACATCCCACTCTGATATTCACATACATAAAATTATAAATTAGCATCCACATATGAGAGAGAGCATGTGATTTCCGTTCTTGTCAGTCTGGGTTCCCTAGATTATTATTATACTTTTCAATGTTGCTCACTTTCCCATGAATTCATTTTTTTTTTAACTGAATAATACTCACTTGTGTAAGGTACCACATTTTTGTTATTTACTTGTCTGTTCATGTACACCTAGTTTGGTTTCCTTTCCTTGCTTTTAGAAGGACAGAAATTTCTTGATATTCTTATCAATTTTTATGATAAGTATTGGGAAAAGTTGAATAATCTTTGTATAATGCAGAGGACTAGTTATAGGTAATGCACAAAATTTCAAGTTATCCTTAAAAATAAATCTCAGCTGGGTGGTGGTGGTGCACACCTTTAATCCCAACACTTGGCAGGCAGACGCAGGTGAATATCTGAATTCGTGGCCTGCCTCATCTACATAATGAGTTTCAAGACAGCTAGGACAATACAGACAAAACTTTCAACAAGAGAGAAAATCATTCAATTAATGTAGTATTAGTTTTGGTCCTCACGGTATGGTAAAGAGAGATTAAGTCTTTAACATACTTATTTAGTCATATATTTACTGAATTCCATTTATGCATCCAAGATGGCAACTATATGGAGATTTTGATATAATGAATGATATTTAACTTAACAATTTCATCATACATATGTAAATACAATTTTGTTTTTATTTTTAAAGTTTGTTTTTGTTGTTCTTTTTATTGAAAGTACATTCTTTTTTTTTCCTAAATTATCTCTAGATTATAGTTTCCCTCCTCCTACTCCTCCCAGTTCTTCACCACCTCAATTCCCATCCAGATTTGACTCCTCTCTGTCTCCCATTAGAAAGCAGATAGGTTTCTCAGAAATAAGAATAAAATAAAATAAAACAAAAACTAGCACAGCAGAGTTGAAAAAGACAAATAGAATGAGAAGAGCTCAAGAAGGCACAAGAGTCAGAGGCACAAGAGACAGAGGCCCTCTCGTTCTCACACATAGTTATTCCATAAAAACATCAATCTGGAAGCCATAATATGTATATCAAGCACCTGGTACAGAACATGCAGGTACCGTGCATGCTGCCTCAATCTCTGACTTCATGTGAGCTTTGACCATAATGATTTAGAGGCCTTGTTCTGTTGTTTGCCATCTCTTCTGGATCTTTCCCTATTTCTGACCACTCTTTCATGGGGTTTCCTGATCTCTGAGGGGAGGATTTGATGGAAACAGCCCATTCAGAGCTGAGTGTTCCAAGTTTCTCTCTGTCTACATAATGTCATGGGTTTGAAACTCATGTTTGATACTATCACTAATATCAAAAAATAAAATCCTATTTGCTGACAATAGAGGATTGTTTTAAACACTTGTCCTTTAGCTTGTATTTATGATCCCCATTTTGCAAATGTACAGTTTCTTCTTTTGAAGTAACTTTGAAAGATTTGCTTTCCTTTGCACATAACCTTTGCCGGAAAAGGAAGCTAAACATCTACCTCCATTTTCAACTTCTAGCAAAATAACCTCTAATACTATTAAAGACTAATGGTGCTAAGGTGTAATTTCAAACTGTTACAATTTACATTGTTATTTATAGGAGTATGTCTCCAATAATGTAAGACCTCTTTTCTATTGAATAATTTTTGAGTAGTTTGCAGAATGATTTGATATATTCAATGTTTAGTCAATATCTAATATTGTTTAGATTATAGAAAGAGAAAAACAATAATTATATTCTCTGTATTTTCAATGAATATATCATTTGGAAGACACTGGCAGACCACCAGACATGGAAGTGTTTTGTTTTGCTTTGTTTTAACAGTAATTGATATCATAACCAGCAGGTCTATATACCCCAACTGTGGGGCAGGATGCATGTATCCCAAGATTTCTACAAGTGTGACCCCATCATAAGATGGTGACGAGTACTTTTACCGCCAGAACTGAGAGCTGTGCTCACTGCCCTGGTCTATGCTGCCATCCAGCAGCATGCTGCAGCTTGAAGATGTGGTCACTGCGATCGCCAGCACTTGTACAAACCAATAAATTTTTAGCAGAGCTCTTTAAAACCTGTGCGGTTTTTTTGTCACTTATGCTGAGTCAGGAAACCTCCCTTAAAGGAGCCCTGCAAATAATCTGTCTCTAGCAAAACAAAGTCCAACTGAGAAAAATGCTGTTAGCAAGAAGCCTTGCTAGTCTGTGTTCTTTTGTTTAAAACTATTTTTTAAGCTTTTGTTAAGTTTTAAGTGAAAGTTCTCAATCCCATTTCTGACACCATTATGTTACGAGCACATTTTCCCTGCTGCTGGTCTGGTCCCGCTGCCACGCCAGCACCCAATAACATGCAGAGACTCTGTATTTGATACAATCCTGGCGGCCAATTACTATCATTGTTTATCGGCTAGCTCTGTCTTAATGATTAACCCATTTCTACATATCTAAGTATTTCCACGTGGTCATCTTATTGGAGAGCGTTGGGCCCGCATCTGCTCACTCCAGGCTCTACATGCTGACTCCTCCTCCCTATTTCTTCTTTTCTCCTTGTCTCCTAGCCCCACCTATCTTGCTTTCCCATTGGCCCACAGTGCTTTATTCAATAACCAGTATGAGAAACATATTTATAGAATAACATCTCCCATCATAAGTTATCTAAAAGATTATGAGATCATTAAAATTTGTTTAGTAATTTGTGTGTTCTTTCTTTATAGATGATAAGATCATGTTGTAATATCAAAATACTGGACACTCTACATGGTGACAATAAGAAAATGTAACTTTCAGGGTTAACCAGAGAAAGAAGTGTTAAAGAGATTGTGGAAAAAAAGACATACTGTCTAAAAAGTTAAAGATTAAAAAAAAAAAAAGTCATAGGTGAATGGGTCCTCAGATGATTGGGCAGGGCTGATGTAAGTCTCTTGACAGTTCACTATGTCTTGTGAACATACATGCTTTATACCTGTGAAGGATGAAGTTGTAGAGGTAAGCTAGGACATGCATGGATCAGTGTAAATCCTTTGTAAGATAGAAGTCTTTAATAAATACTCCTTTGTACATCATCTAAAAAAATGACGGTTTTAAGACAAATGTTAAAGAAATGCTCATTTTTAATGTAAATAAAAATTCAAAAATAGTCACATCTTTATAAACAGGGACAAATTATTGGTTTCTCTTCTTATGTGTATGAAGAAAGACAGATGGATGACCTTTCTGAGTAGTCCTTACACAAACTTTGTGAGAATTGCAATTGTGAATTTGATTCATTTTGTGAAGCTTATGGTTGCTTTGAAATGTACACAGTAATAATCACCTCAACATTTGTTTTAATTCTGCCAAGATTATTTACCTTACCTGAAATGACAGACACCTCTGTTGGGATATTATTATGAGTATCATTATAATTTATCAATATAATTCATATGAACCAAAGGTGCTGGCTTCAGTTGAAAGATTTAACCCATTATAAATAGGCGAATATTGAGATCTCAAAATGGGATATTGCAAAGGAAAGGCTTTTGTAAAAAATTTTACATTTTTGGAAAAACCAACTCAAGATATAATGTTAGAATCTCTCTCTCTCTCTCTCTCTCTCTCTCTCTCTCTCTCTCTCTCTCTCTCTCTCTGTGTGTGTGTGTGTGTGTGTGTGTGTGTGCGTGCGTGCGTGCATGCGTGTGTGTGTCTGTCTGTCTCTGTATATATAGAATCTAGAATTGTTATATAGAAGATTTCAACAAGCCTTTGTGATTACACACCTTGTGTTTGTTGTCACATAAAGATGAAAATATCTCTGGGATCAAGGAATTGACACAATTTCAGCTCACTGTGCAGAGAGCATACTTAACAGCATTTAAATTGTGAGACTGATCTTTATCTTGAACACATTTTGGCTGTATTGGGATACAGCTTCTGATTTCTTGTGTTTCTATGCATTTCCTTAAAATTTTTGGAAATTTCAACCATAGCTTCATTCAGACATTAGTAACTATAAAAATATCATACTCTGTACTTTTGAGAACATTTTAAACATAAGTTTTGCAACATTTATAGAGGAAGAAAACTTAATAGAGGCAGAGAGAAGCCCTTTTTTGTACATTTGTCCACTATGCCAGGTTACAGAAGAAACATAGCAGAGGCAGAAATACCCAGTGCTAGGAAAACCAAAACCAAAACAAACAAACAAACAAACAAAATAGTATGCCATTCGTGGTTTGGGAAGACTAAGTATTTCAACATTATATAAATATAGATAGATCTGGAAAGAAAGATCTTCAATTATATAAATGTAAACTTCATTTTTCTTTTTCTTTTTGTTTGTTATTTGGTTTTCAAAACAGGATTTTTCCCTGTAGCCCAGGCTGTCCCAGGACTTGCTGTGTAGACCATGCTGAACTTGAACTCACAGAGACCCAACTGCCTCTGCTTCCCAAGTGCTGGCAGTAGAGGCATGAAACACCACTGCCTGGCCTTTCTACTTTCACATTTCCTTAGGTTTTTTTTTTCCTTTTTCTTTTGTATGTGTACAGGGTTTGAGAAATAAAAGGTGCTGAGGAAGGGGAGGGATATTGCAAAAGGAAGTGGAGCAAAAGGAAGCTACTGGAGAGGGAGAATGCAGGGAAGGCATGGTATGAGGGAGAGAGGAAAAGAGAAACAGCAGAACAGACTCAGTACGAGAAATGCCATGGTGAAAACTAAGGGTTATTAGACTAACAACCAAAGAAAGGAGTGGAGTAGGATGCCCACAGCATACATGGCTTTTACAAGGTTGAGATTTATGTAAGCATTTGCAGTCTAAAGTGCCACATCCATGCTTGATTTTTTATAATATAGTGAACATTGGAGGAGAAAATGTTCTGAAATTATGTCTTAGTGCTTTGCTTGTTGAACTGTTTCTATAAAGATCCTTTTCATATGGTAGCCAAGGCATCTGATACCATGAGGCACACCTTGCTATTGAGCTAGACTGTGCATCTCAATGTTGTTACCTGAGAGATACTTGAGGTTCATGGCTGATACTTTACTGATAATATGTCATAGTAAAGTATTTGGAATAAGCATTGTTTTCACTCACATATGGAGGGGATTGTTTTAGTATATAACCTGATTTTCACTTTTAGAACTTTCTTAATTGCCAAGGCAATTTTCTTAGTAGTAGAGAGCTGTATTGCATCACATGTCCTGACACTTCTGGGTCTGTCCTTTATAACTGTTTCATTAATTGGTGCCTGTGGTCCTGTCAACTGTGGATCCATGACCTTTGTAGTTTTACAGAAGAAAATACAATGAAGTAATTTTTTCATTCTTACAGCATTAAAATAAGAGAAATTATACTTTCATAAACTTTCAGTCTTAAAATTCACACAGAAAAATTCACACATATTTATTTTAAACAATGAGCTAACAGCATGTATGTTTATCTTACCTAATATGTCTTTATATAATTTACAGATCATATATGTTGTTACACTAGTCATTGTAACTTTTTTCATATATACCCAATTCACAAAATGTAACAACAAGAAAATTAAATTCACTTAATATAACAATGTTGATGAAATCTTCAACTACGAAAGTATTATTAGTATAAATAGTGCACACTGTTGTGGAGCAATAAATGCACATTCAGCATTGTCCTGGAGGAAGTGCATTGCAGGTGTGGGGATTTTATATGCAGTTTAGGAAGTGCTAACAGGAAGCCCAATGATGAATACCAGAAGTCCATTCTGGCTTTGTTCTTACTGTGTTGTTTTTCCTCCAACCTTGTCAAATAATCAAAGGAAGCTATTGAAGCTCTTCTCGTCATTTTTTAAAAATGGTTTTTGGTATGAAATATATGACTTTAGTTGCCAGAGGTGAAAGATCAGATCTACAAAGGCTTTCCTCATAGTTGATCTCTTTATAGCAAAACCAGCTTGCTACTGGTAATGCTTAGAATTGCTTTGAAACTAGACAACCAGACACAATGTTATGACATACATGTACAAAACTACTGAGACAGTTTCTTTATCATACCAATTGGGGTATAATCTAATGTACATGCTATTTACAGTTACTTTGTAATAATTGGAGATGCTTAGTGACTTAGTGAACCCCTAGCACTTGGCCTATGTAGCTGAATAGTTTTCTCTGTCTTATCCAGTTCTGCTGGACCAGCTTTTCTCCCGCCTCCTAGTCACTGCAACCACTTATTAAATATTCACTCAGAGACTTAATATTAATTACAAACTCTTTGGCCTATTAGCTAAGGCTTATTATTAACTTGCTCTTACAACTTGAATGAACTCATTTCTGTTATCTTATATATGGATGTGGTGTTTCCTCACAACTTGCTTTTCTGCCAGCAGCTGGCGTCTCACTGACTCTGCCTTCACATATTGGAAACATACAGAAGGACATCTCACAGCATTCCTATGTATTTCTAAGGCAAGAGATTTGATAACTTTGATTCAGCTTGTTACTACAACCCCAAAACACAGTAGGTATTTGTGTTGAGCTGTGATGTTGGCAGGGGAAGTTTCCTGACATTATAGAAAGGGTCATATGCACATAAAATGACTTTACTGAAAGTCACCTCACTAACTACGTCTGCAAGTATGAATGGAAGGCAGAACAATGTTTCTTCATAAAGCTTACAAAGTATAAATTCTCATAATTTCAAATGCCCACATTAGTTCATATGGTATGTATAAATTATATATATGTAATATCACACATGGAGCATTGCATGTAATATATATTATGTAATATATGTGTGCATATGTATATATGTAAATATATTATTTATATTTGAGAGGCCTTAACCTAATATGGCCATCATAATATAGTTGAAGAGAGCCTCTTTAGTTTAGAATATATAATTCTGGTGCAAATGGTTCATTGATTTGATTCGTTTTTAGTATTGTTAAATTTATTTATTTTGGGGTAAAGAAGTGACATACCATTAATCCCATTTAAAAACAATTTTCAGGTAGTGAAGAAATGTTTTTTGTTATAATGGCTTTATAATACTGATCTTAACAAAGGATAGACTGAACAACCACTTTCTTTGGTTACTCTGTTTTGCTTTGAAGCCTGTCCTGGCATTCATCTTCTAGACCAAGCTGGCCTTGAATTTACAGAGATCTGCCCGACTCTGCCTCCCAAGTGCTGGGATTAAAGGCCTGTGCCACCATCACCCGGCTCTGAACAACTGTTTTTAATTGACAAATAGAAACCTTTCAGATTTTAGGGTATAGTTATTATAGCTTGGTTTATAGTTACTGACTTACCATTTAACAAACATTGAAGGTATTTGTCAATGATTCAGTTTTCCATAGTTCTAGTGTTTCAACAACTGGAAATGTGTGACAGGGTCACTCTAATTTATGCTGATACAAAACATCCTTAATTATAAATCATGATAATCTGACTAAATGAAAGCTTACCCCAGATAAAATTTTTAGGCTTTCCGTGGCTTGTGCGCAGCTTCTCATTGAGCTCTAGAGTGATTCATTAAAGGAACTGTGGTATAGGACTGCAAACATACTCTTCTAATAGTGGTAGTTCACGTGTTTATTTCAGGTGATGCAGCAGATGCTAATCATTTCAGAAACAACTTCTGGGTGAAAGAGCACAGGATATAGTTCAGTGCTGAATTAGAATTTAGGAAAGGATTGTAAAAATAGAACAGAAGACCCCTATTAGCTTTTTTTGTTTGTTTTGCTTTAATTTTTTGAAAGTGAGGTTGAATATTATATTTACATGTCAACTTAGATTTTCTTTTCCTATTACATACATGTAATAATTTTTTGAGTATCTTAAAGAACCTTGAATTTAATTATGCTTATTTTCTTGCCACTTGGATTTCTTTGAAGAGAATACAAGGTCAGTCCACAAAATAACAGTATCAATAGAAAAATTTCTGTGCAAAAATTAGCTTTAAATTTTTAAATTTATGTAACTTACTATTTCATTAAAAGGAAATGGATTATGTAATATATCCATGATAAAACGATGTATTCATTATAGAAACTCAGTCCCTGAATAACAATATTTAAATAGAACTTAAAAAAAGTCACTCAGCCTTTCAGTGTTTATGTATGTGATATAAAAATACATTATTTATGTTAATATGCATACACATAAATAAGACTGTGTGATATTTGTAGTTATTGGAAAAAGAAGTCAAGAAGGTTGTTGACTAACTCACTTGATGAAAGACATCTGAAAATTCTTACAGGAAGTTGCACATTGGGTCCCACAAAGCCTTGTTTGGTTTTGTTTGTGGCTTGAGAATATTTCATTCAGGTTTCCATCTGTGAGAAAGCCATGGGAAAGTTTCTGCCTATACAGATACTAACATGTTAACATACTTACTTTTTAGAAAATGTTACTGTAATATTTTAAATTGATGTTTCCTTTATTGATAGCAGAATACATTGTGGTAGGATATTAAGCATTTGGGACATTCAGACAAGCTGTAAGAAAATTTGGGATTAGTTCCTTTTTATTCAAGTCCTTTGTAAAAATTAGTGCCAATACTGCTCTTCAAGTGTTTAAAAGTTATTATTTTAGGATAATTTATTTTTATTCTTAATTATGTGTTATGGGTGTGTGTAGGGGCTATGTGCATATGAGTACACATATGTATAGGCCAGAGGCATTGCATCCCTGGAGCTGGAGTTACAGGTGGTATTGGGTGGGCTGCCTGATGTGAGTTTTGGGAACTGGACGTGAGTCCTTTGGAAGTTCAGTAAGTGGTCCTGACTGCAGAGCTGTTTCTCCAGTCACTCTTCATTAGATTTTTGCCTTTTTTCCAGTGACTTAATCTTGGGCTAGTGTATATATCTTGACAAAAATTAACAACTAAACAACAAACGCAAGCCATAAGGTACTGGATTTTTAGTTATAAAGGTGAGAAAATGAGAAAACACACTTCTCGTGTTTAGCAAAATACATTTTGTAAAAAGGAAGTTTTGGTTCTTCAAATCTAGAAAAGATCGTTATGGCTACGTTGGAATTGAAGGCAGACACTAAAACATATACATTTTTCTTGTTCTCTAAACTTGTGTACAAAAGGATTTAATTTTGAATTACGCATGTAAGTGTGCCTGTTTTGTAGTATATACATGTGAGTGAAGGCTCACATAAAGGTCAGAAGAGGTTATTTGATCCCCTGAGCTGTTAGGATGGCCACAGGCTGTTGTGAGACGTTCTAAAGAGGTGCTGTGAACTGGATTGGATCCTCTTCATGAACAATATGCTCTCCTAACCCCTAACCCGAATCTTTAGCCTCAAGTTTCTAAGCCTTATTTCTAACTTACAAAATAATAAATTATAAGTCGGTTTTGTATTTCTTATTAATTATCTTGTCAATAAATCATAAAACCAAACATAGGGAGTACAGAGAGTTAATAGTTGTAAATTTCTTGGTATAAATATTGATTGTAATTTTTGTATGAAAAATTATCTAAAATAATTTCCAGAAAAATATATGTTTAATGAATATGCAAAAATTCCAAGTATAGCATGCATCTTCGCTTTACCTAGAGGAGCAATAGAATCATTTGAGTATGCTCCTCCTTGCCTTAACATTGTCCTGGTCTCAGGAATCTTTTCAGTTAATAAGCATGAAAGCAGGAACTAAGTTTCCTTTTAATTACTTTCAGTGTGTGTGTGTGTGTGTGTGAGTGTGTATGCAGGTGCCTGTGAAGTTGCAAAAGGAGTATCAAGTTCCCCATGGTGCTTGAGGTACACGTGTTTGTCAGTTACCTGGTGGAGGTATAGGAACTGTACTCAGGTTGTCTGAAGGAGCAAGATGCACTCTTAACCACTGTGCCATATCTCTAGCCTCAAGAACTAAGTTTTTAATCTGAGAATTAATCTTTTGGTTTTGGCAACTGTTCCATATGACAATGAGAACTTCATTTAATTTATATTAGTTTCAGTTTTGTTCTGAGTAAAATGAAGATGGCAACTTATGTTCACGTTTTTATGGTGGAGTCTATGAGGATTATTATGGTTACAGGTGTAGGTGCCATCAACCACCAAATAAATGACAGTTTCTTCAAGAAAAGTATAGAATTTTATTAAACTCAAGATTGTACTTTTTGTGGTATTGAGGGTTAACCCTGGTCCTCACATGTGGTGGTAGGCAAGTGTTCCTTCACTGAGTTGCATTCCTAGTCTCTGTCCTTTCTATTTTGAGACAGTGTATTTCTAAGTTATCCAAGTTGGCCTTGAATTACCTTTTTAGCCCTGGCTTGTGTTGAACTTCTAAATAGCTGGTGTTACAGCACTGTGCCATCTGTCCTGGCTAAAGTTGGGTTTTAAATTTTATAAATGTATTTTTTATCTTCTTCAGTCAGTTACCTTCTTATTGTGTACCTACATGGGCTTCCCTCTTTAAAATGTGTTTATGTTATAGTCATCCATTTCATGACACCAGTGATATTTCATTTAGGGGATTTTTGAGTAACTGGATTACTTACGTGAACAATGTATGCTCAGAAATTGATGCATGATAAAGAGCATGGCATTTTGTGCCATTAGGTGCTGATTTGTTTACTCTTGCTGCTGCCAAAACCTGGAGTCAGCTTTACCTAAACTATATTTAGAAAAAATAGCTAAATATATTTCTCATACATATGTCTATACATTTTTCAAAATGTAAATCAAACTATGTCACCCTTGCATTAGGCCATTCCTTTGTAATTAAGATAAAACCAATCTCTTTACTATGAATTATTTTGACCTCAGATATTTAATAATAGTTTCCTTCCCTAGTTTTTCATCTATTCCTTGTCTTATGCTTTTTGCCTCATCTCTATTAAACTTGTTGCCTTCTCTCAAGCACATTATGACCTTCTGGGTGTATGAAGACAGTGCTGCTTCTGTCTGAAGAATAGCTGACTATCTTTCTCTGTCCTGGCAGCCCAGAGAAATCCATTTGTCATTAGAAACTCAGCTCAAGTATCACCTCTGTGAAATCTTACTTGGTTGCTCTGGCAATTTCTTTCCAAAGTGTAGGCTTCTAGAATCCGGCTCAGTACCTTGAAGATTTTAATTTTTGCACATGTCTACTTCCCCCAACAGAATATAAGCATAGATCTTTCTTCCATTCTCTTATGCTTTTGCAGGCTTTAACATGTCCTCTAAGTAAATACGTTGGATGAGTAGGTGGGTGATTTAGCCAGTGAGTCATTTAAAGTTTCATACAAGAATGTATTTTATGTTGAGTATATTGTTTCATAGCTTGTATATATTCCCCCTATTCCCTCCATCCTCCTTTGACTTCCACTAGTCCCCATAGACATAATTGTTCCTACTTTGTGGATATGTGGATATATATATGTATGTGTGTATATATGCATGTATAATGTATCTATATAAGACCAAAGAAACACAAAGAAGAGATAATATAGGTTATTCTCAGACTGGCATAGATTGCTAAATATGAGTATCTTCAGTTGCAAACATTTTTCTACAAATGACATAATCTCTCTCTCTGTTTTTTTTTTTTTTTTTTTTTTAGCTAAAACCACCCCCATTCAGCTCATAGATCATACGTTCTTTATTTAGCTCTTTGTTTGTTGGCTAGTTAGATCCCATAATTTAGCCATTGTGGTGAGTGCTGCTATAAACATTGATGTATGAGTGTTTGTCATATGTTATTTGTTTTGGGGACTATTGGGTAAATACTCAAAATATTCAAGACCTATTTTTAGTTTTTGATAAAAAACATTTACTGACTCTCATAGTTGCTGAAATAGTTTACATTGCTACTAGAACAGTACAAGGATTCCCTTTTGTCTCCTTCCTCATCAGCATTTGTGTTTTCTTAGTGGCTGCCATTTTGAGTATGGTGCAGCGAAATCTCAAAGTGGATTTAATTTCCATTTCTCTGGTCACCAGTGAGGTTGAACGTTTTTTATATACTTACAGACCAATTAATTTCATCTCTTAAGACACCATCTTTATTTTATTAGCTTTTTTATTGATTGGGTTGTTTGAATTTTTAAGTTCTCTGTATGTAATAGACATTAATTCTTTGTCTTCATTAAATTTTATTTGAAGAATTTAGTTATATATATTATGATAAATGTATAGTATATTAAATAATTAAAGCTAAGCAGTTGACATTAGTTCTCTTACTTTTCATTTGTGTCTTGGTTAACATTTGAAGTATGATTTTAGACATTTTTAAGTATACAATGTATTATGTTGACTTTAGTTTCTATGCTGTATGATAGATCCCTTGTTTAACCAAATACTGGCACTGTTTAGCAAATATATTCACATTTCACAGTTCCACTTTAGCCATAGCCCTTATAACCACCATTCAAAAATAACTTTGAAAAGCAGTGTGGCTGTTACATAGCCTCTTGTTAAATTTAGAAAATGAACAACTTTTAATATTTCATTAATTTGTAACATAAAGTTATGTCAACTGAGATGCCAGATAAAAGCAGAAAATCTTCCATTGCTTGTGTTATATATTTCAGTTCTGACCATGATAATGTAAGGCTGCTCTTAAGAGCAACCTAGGTCAACTCTTTGCTTTTTATATAAACACTCTGGGATCCTTCTGCTTAGGGGCATTTCAGGTGAAACACCATCTTCCAATAGGCTTGATATTAAGGAATTAATATTCACCTCATTTATCTAGTATTCTCCACTCATTTTCTTAGCATCTTGTTAAATACACAATGCATCTTGTTTCAGATATTTGCAAACATTTTCTAGTTTTTCACCCAAACCCAGAATCAATCACCTTGTAACCAACTTGGTTTCTCTGCCCTCTTCTGTGTGTTGTAATTCTAGTCTTGGACTAGCTACTTCTGTATCTCCCTTTCTTAGAATATTATCATATTTCTGGGTCATTCTATATCATCATATTGATCATGTCATCTGACAGCTGCAGATTGGGGTGAAACTCATCTCCTTCATCTAGATAACTGTTATTCTGAATGTGCAGTTCCAGATTAATCTGCCTTTCAGTTCCATATCGCCCAGTTGACTCATCATGACCTTACTGAAGATGCTGTCTCTTTGTATGCCAGGGCAAAGTAACAAATAATTGAGATACTATCTCGTAATTATGTCAGAATAGTGGTTAGTAGTGTCTAGTAAGGAAGAGAGCAACATTTTAAATTAAAGAGTGAAAGATTGTTGACTCATACATAAACAATACATTTGCTAAAAGATGGTGAAAATAGAGAAAACTGTTTTAAGATTTTAGATATTGTCCTCAATATTGTAGACATATTATTCAAATGTTGATTGCATACTATTTGGACTACAATATAATTTAAATGAAATATCACTAGTTGTTTGTGTTTCATTCATGTTTTAATCATGTCGCACCTTCCTCCAAAGTTTCCAGATCCAACCTTCTTCCCTAGCAACCCAATTTTGTGTCCTTTTTTATTTTTTTAAACCAATTAAGACAGATTTGTGCTGTTGGGATATTTTTGAACATGTGGGCTTTACTGGCACATGGCAGACTTATTAGGGTCTATACTCCTAGAGAAAATGCTCTCTTCCTCTCCCAACAAGTAACTATGCAAATAGCTTCTTCACCAGGGCTCGGCTTCTCAAGCACTACTTGTATCTCCAAGCTGCCAGTTGGTCTGGGTTGGCGTTGCACAGGATTTGTACACTTAAATTTTAATAGTTTCTTTAAATTTAGCATAATGATACTAATAGATTGTTCAAACATATTTTTAAAATATATGTTTTACATTAACAGACAAATTCATTTAGGTAAAACATATTTTTGGATTTAAACTACAATAAAATTCAAGGGAAACATAGCTTATATTCCTAATAATACATTAAATAAAAATTTAATGGCATAAGCCTAGTTCTTTAAACAATATATGTTGCTTTCATTGCTAACTTGAATATTTATAAATTGAATAAAACATGCTGTGATTTATTAAAATGACTATGTTTTTATTTGTGTATATGCCCTTTAACTCTATAAAAATGTATATGACCAAGTAACTTGTCCTCCTATATAGTGCTTTTACAGTGTTTTATATTGTTATTCACACGAGGTACAAGTTTTGCTATTGAAAGTTGTTAATTGGTTTCTGGGCACCTTTGGAATAAAGGGTATGTAGTATTTGCTTTGTTCTTACCAAATGTACTGTTGATTGCGAGGTACTAGTTAAACCACATTAGCACTTATATAGGCTTCCCTTGTAGGTCCTTGACCCTGTTACATTTATAATTACACATCAGTTTGAGATTAAAAGTTTAACCCTGAAACTGTTTGTTTAGGTACATATGACTATGTTCGGTAATTTGTGGCTTTGTAGATAGTGCAGCATCTGTGTAAAACTTTATTTTAAATAGTTTTCTGCAGGTAGCACAACTAAGTTCACCATTTAATTACATTTTTACCATTTTGACTATTTTTATATGAAGATAGAATTCTGTATATTAAAATCATAAACAATATATATCATGATGTAAATATATTTATTTAAAAATAACACTCAAAACACTAATTAAATGGATACACATCTAACTATGGTTTATGCTTTTGTTTTTGTTTTTAATTTGCACTAATCACCACCTACTTTATTCAGTCTGCACCTTAGATAAATTAGTTAACTTATGTTCAAAGCTCTTAGCTATCTACAGCTTTGTCAGAACACTTAAGATCATTAAAGTTTTGCTGGGCTGTGGTGGCACAAGCCTTTAATCCCAAGCACTTGAGAAGCAGAGGCGGGTGGCTCTCTGTCTGGTCTACAGAGCTGGTTCCAGGACAGCCAGAATTGGTACACAGAGAAACCCTGTCTCAAAAAAACAAAAATAAAAACAAAAATGTCACTGTTGCCTCATTTATCATTGTAACACTGCTTTAGGTTGTTAACTTGTCTCAACAATGAAAACGTACTACCTAATTAGCTATATTCCCTAATTTTGCAGTTAGATGTGAGTTTAACTGTTACTTTGCTACTTCTTTTATGCTTAGGATTTTGTTCATTGTTCTTATTCTCATGTTTGTCTCTTAAAGTGGTTCTTCGGTGAAATGATGATATTTTTATGATGCTGCTTCTCTTTAATAAGAACTCAGTAAATAGTAATTACAACTTGTGTTATGGTTAATCATATTTCAGTGCTTTGCTTTTGCATCTAGCCCTTGACGATTGTAGCCCTACTTTGCTGATGGAACTCTATCTTAGTTTGGAATTCTTTCTGATAATCTTGAGGATTGTTCTTAGTATATTTGATGTCTAGTCAGGATGACTTTATAGAGATATACTGGTATTTCTGAGAATTTTTCATTCATTGTCAGGGGAAATATTTAAAAACATTTCTTCACGTTCAGTTATTACCACAAGAGTTCACATAGTAAAAAATTTTGGAACAAGCACAACTGAAAATTCATAATGCTTTCCAATTATTTTCATTTTTTAATTGTAAAAAATTTACACATTACAAAATTTACCATAATAACCATTTTTATTTATTTTTATGATATAGAGCATTAAAAATTACAATTATTATGTTATACAACTGACCTAAAAATTAAACATTTTTAGTGTACCATTCAGTGATAACTTTTCCTATGGTGTAAAATCATCAATATCTGCCTTTAGAATTATTTTAATCATGTAACACCGAAACTATATGTTAAACCAAAACTCTATTTTTCTCCTTCACTCCTTGACTAACATTCTACTCTTGGTATCTATGATTTTTTTCTAAGAATTCTAAATGTTATGTATAAATTATACCATTAAAATATTTGGGTTTGCTTTTTATTTAGTATGAAATACTAAAATATTATCATATTCTAGTTTGTGCAAGATTTTTTTTTCTTTTTAAGGCTAAACAGTTTTACTTATTGTTTTACTTATATACAACATTTTTCTCATTTATTTATTAATGGATAGGCACCTGATTTACTTATACTCTGTAACTTTTGTAAATAATGATACCATGATTATGAATGTAAAAATATCCCTTTCCATGCCTTATTTTAATTCTTTTTGACATATAACTTGAAATTGAAATTTTGTATTATATGTTAATTCCATTTTAAAATTTGAGGAGCTGCTATATGATTTTCTGTATGAGCTGTACCACTTTAATTATGATCCAGGCTTACTATTTTTTCTATTTCTCTACATCAAAGTCACAGACTATTTTCCTGTTATGTGATTTTTGTATTAGGTATTATTATGGCTATGAGATTAGATCTTACTATAGGTTTACACTTCCAAATAACTAATGATGCTGTACAAACTTTCAAATGTTTATTGACCATTTGTATATTATCTTTGGAGAAATGTCTGTTCAAGTTCTTTGTCTACTTATAAAATGTACTTATTAGGTTATATAGAAAATTAAATATTTGTTCTTATTATGAATGTAGAAAGTGATCTGTATTTAGTAGTGTATGAATCAGAGCACCTTTTTTTTTTTTTTTAAAAAAAGGATCTAGGTACCCTTTAGAAAACTCACTTGGCCATCCATAAGAGAGTTTATATCTGTTCAATGCTGTTGACCTCTATCAGTCTTTGCAACAATTCTGGCCATTTTGTCTGCGCTATCTGAATAACAGATTTTAAAATTAGGAAATGTTACTTTGGAAGTGTTAATAATTTTATGCATTGTATTGGTTACTTAGAGTCCTGTGGTAATCTGTGGAAATTTTTGTATAATTTTACCAGTTTCTTGAAAATAAGAATGACCTTAGAATATACAGATTGTATTAAATATGTACATCCATTGAGTAATATTGACATAATTGCAATATAAAGGCTACCCATCCATGAACCTCTCGGATATTTCCACTGATTTGTACCTCTTTCAGTTCCTTTCTGTAATATGTTTTAGTTGTTACTGTGCATTTCTCTTATTTTCTGGAGGTAGTCAATTCTTAAGTAGTATATTCCTTTTGCAATTGTTAAACCAGAATTTCTTTAATGTCTCTTTTTTTGGTTATTTATTAGAAATATACATAAATACAGCTAATTTCCTGCATTATAATCATGCTATTCTAATGTATTTAATATTTTACTTTTAATTCAGTCTTTAGTAATTTCTGCATGTGTATTTCTATCAGGTCACATAATCTATTAAGAGAGGTAAATTTTTTTTTTTTTGCTTAATTAAATGCATCTATCTCTTTCTTTAAATCATTTCCAGTACTATTGAATAGAAATGTTGACTGCTTCCATCCATACTCTTTTCCTGATGATAGAGAGAAAGATTTGTGGACTGTTGTTATAGAGCCTGATCTTAGCTGTGGCTCTTTATATAGTGTGATGATATTATATATGTATAAGTATATGTGCATACATACATACATAGATTCAGTCTGTTAATATTATTTCTATGAAAGATGTTGAACTTTACCGATTTCTTCTGCCTTAATTTATTTTCTGTGACTTTTCTATTTGCTTGCATTACTCTAGTTGGTTTTGATACAACAGTTCATACTTACACCCCTCACAGTATCCTGCTTTACTGTGGTGCTAGCCATTGTAGTAGAGTGCTGAGTTACTTTCCTGTCTGGCTGAGTACCAGCAGTCCTGATCATTAGTGCTTGGAGGAGACATTTGTCTGTGCTTACATTTTCTGATTTTGCCATCAGGATAGAACTAGACTTATGTAAGTATCTGGGAATATTCCCTTCTCTTCATTGTTATAACTCTAGAAGTCTGGTGGTATTCGTCAGTGGAACTGTCAGGAGTAGGGGATTTCTTTTGGTGGAGTTTCTTTGTTATTTTGCTCTCCTTACTAGGTTCTATATTCCTTTATGAATTCATCCAATTTTTTTAAAGAATTTTTCATTTAATTTAAATTATTGAAACTGTTGGCATAATGTTGCTTATAATATACACTTAACATTGACTTCTCTTTCTACTGGGATTGAATATTTAGACTCATTTTTCCTGTTTGTTGTTATGTGACCTTTTCTTAATATATCTGTATACATTTTTTCTGAAATTGGTCGATTGTTTTGTTTTGGTGGGGGGAACTATCCATTGCAGCTTGGTGGACTCACCCATGGGTATATTGGAGATAATTAACCAATAGCCAATAATCCCCCTCTTTAAACTCAGTGAGTCACAAAACAACAAAAACATTATGTGAGAAAAGTACTCATAAGGTAGAGGGGAGTTGACATATGTGTCAGAGGCATGGGGTGTATACAACTGACAAACTACAAATTTAATAAAAATTATTTAAAAGCCTCTTTGGATTTTGTAAAGTTTCCTCAGTACTTTACTTATGTTGGTGTTGGGGATGATTTGTTTTTTCTATAAAATCTAAGGTTCTGAAATTAAGTTGCTAATTTTGGATCTTTAAAATTTTTCCTTTTTATGTAAATGTTATGGCCATAAAATTCCCATTAGCAGTTTTTGTTTGCATTATAAATTTTAATGTTGGATAAAACTTTTGTGTCCAATTGTTTCAAAGTTTTTCTCAAATTCCCTTGTGGTCCATTGGTTATTTAAGAGTTTATTTGTATTCAAATTTCATAATTTAGAGAATCTTCTGGTTGTCTTTTGTTATTAATTTCTAACCTACTCCAGTTCCAGCTATGAAAGATATTTTGTTGATATGTATCTTTTGAAAATCTATGGGGACTTAATTTGATCTAGTATATTTATAAAATACAAAATGTTCACTTAAGAATTATTTAGATTTTGTTAGGTAGCATGATCTGTATGTATTTAATAAAATGATTAGTATTTGTACTCTATCACCTGTATATTTTCATATTCTCTTATATCACCCAAGTCTTTATTTTTAAATAGATTTATTATTTTAAAATAATGTGTACATGTTTTTTTTTGTTTTTGTTTTTGTTTTTTTTTTAATGGGGATGGGTATATGTATGTGAGTGCAGGTGCTTAGGGAGGCCAGAAGAAGGCATCATATTCCCTGGAGTTGGAGTTCTCAGATTACAAGAGCCTACTGCTGTAGGGGCTGGGGTCTGAATTCTAGTTTTCTGCAAGAGCAGTCAGCACAAGCTCTTAACCATTGAGTTCAGCCTTCATACGACATGGGTAAGATTCTTTGCAATTTGCTGTCATTATAATGACTGTGTAGCATACCTATTTGTTCATTCTTCTTGCCATATCTTCTGTGTATACATCTTTCTTTTTCCTTATAAGACAGGTTTCACAATATGTATTTAAAGCACCAATAAAGTGATTTATTTATGATATCAAATGATATCATTCAGTCAACACCTTCATTTGCTTATGGGCAAGACATTTTTCTAAAATGAGTTCAGTGACAATAAACAGACATTGTCTTTTTTTCACATATTTTTGAAATACCAGCATCATCAAATAGACCCAAGAAGTCATGGTACTTACCAATTGTTAATTTAAACCATTTAAACAATTGGAATTTTCCGACATCTCTTGAAAGTGTAATGGAGGACAATTTTATCATGATAATATGACACTGACTTATCCTTTGATAAAAGTGTTGAGAGCAAGCAGTTAGATGTACTCAGGGTTGGATGGCATGCCCTGATTTTTGTTGACTAGTGACCTCTAAAACTTATTACATTTGTGTCTACTTAATATCAAGTCACCTAATGGAAGCTCATTTTTTTCCACTGAATCATTTTGTACTAATTCAGTACAATTTTGGCCATTTAATATCAATTGACACTAAGCGATTTCCTGTGCAATGTCAATTGAAAATCACTGATTTCCTGCTAATACAGCACTTAGTGTCAATTTCTTTGTGCAGGAAAAGCATTTTTTCAATTAGCTACACCATATAATTTTTTGTTTTCAGTTGTTTGAATGAATGCCTGATAATAGTTTTTTTCTTTAAACTAAAGAAATAAGGAAAAGATAAGATTTTCCTCTTTTGAATTAAATATTTAAACCCCAGGATTTTATTCTTCATCTATACAAATCAAATATATTATTGGAAAGCTTAAAAACATATCAAACAATATAGAAACACAATGACATTAGAGTTAAACAGGAATGTGTGGTTTTGGTCATTGCATATACTCAGCTGATGGGAGAAAATAATTTGGCCAATACAAATTCTGCAGTGCTTTAATTATGTCAGAAGACCTACAATTTCATTATTAATTAAAATTACTTTTTCCTTGGTAGAGGAATGAACTTTAAATATTATTACATGTTCTTACAAGAAAACTGTGACAACATTACCTCTTTTATTTTATGAAATTTGGAAACTTTCATACACTTTCCCAACAAATAAAAGCATAGCTGCAAACATTTTATTTCTGATTGCTTTCCAGGTTTCTTCATCAGGGATAATAGCCCACACATACCTCCTGTCCCCCACAGTGATTGGGAAATAAGCAAACTGGAGTTGGCCCTCTCTGCCCTAAAGATTTATGACCAATGAATATAAAACCAGAAGAAATTCAATATTGAAGATAATGTTTTATATGTAGACTTTTATTAGCATCGAAGCTGTTATACTGTTGTCATACATTGTAAACTACTAAATAGACAAAGAAATGATGCCAGTGTATCAAACGTTCTTCTGGCGAGAGAGGAGACCCAAGTATGAGAAACAAATAAAGATGAACTTAAATGAAACTGATAGTCTTAAATGGTACATGTCTTTAGATTATTGGGAATATTACTGTGTATTTAGGATACACATGGAGTTCTGCTCTGAAGGAAGAAGCTACTGGTCACTGTCTTTGAGATAAGGACAGATTGATTCTAATGCAATTTCTTTCTCTTCTCCCCTTTCTGTTTTTTTCTAGAACATGAGCATTCTTAAATTATTTGTCTCTGTGTGAATATTAGTTCCATTTTGAAAAAGTTCAAGGAGAAATTTTGGAAATAATCTGAAATAATATTTTAAATGTATACTATTTGACAATTACTGTACCAGAGTTTGGACATACAAAGAGAAATAACCCATTGCATTGAGAAACTAACCATGTATCTGTATCTTCATCTATATCTATCTATAATGTTCTTAATATAAATTATATTTGAAAGTATGTAACATTTTCCCAATACTGTGGACAAAGTAGGGGCATCGTGTCTAGCCTGTGACCTCTTGGGAATGGATAACCAATGGGGGCTTTTCCTTGGAGAAAAGGGATTCCTTCTTTCTCAGCAGCCATTATAATTGCCTGTAGATCTTTTCATCTAAGGGTGGTCCTTATGAGATACATGCCATCCATATCGGTATAGCAACTGTTGGTGTTATTATGCCTAAGGTTTCAGGGATGCAGCTTCTTGTCAGGTACAGAAGACATTATCTCACAGAAGACATTCTGTTCTTCAGCCTCTTACAGTCTTTTTGCTCGCTTTCCTCCATGTTCTCTGAGCCTTGGGTGTGGAGAATTGTGTGGTAAATATACTATTTGGTTTGTGGGAACCCTCAGTTTGTTCTTGATGTTTTGATCAGTTGTGGATTTCTGTAGTAGTTTCTTGCTGCAAAACAAATCTTTAATGACAGGTTAGAGGTATTTTTCATATTACATTTTTTATTGCTACATACTGTTCAGTCATATGTTGCAAATAGTTTTTCTAAATTTAATGCTTGCCCTTGTATTTTTTTAGGTTTTGCTACATAGAACTTTTCAATTATTGTGTTTTTCAAATACAATATAGTGTTTTAAAATGTCACATTACATTTTCACGTATTCCTTCTGCCTTGTTTGCCTGGTTAGTAAGATCTCTAAGTCAAGATTAAAAATTCTCCTATATTTACCTCTATTTTTTTATGGTTTCATTATTTACATATAAGTCCTTAAACCATCTGGATTTTTATTTTGATATACAGTATTAGATAGGCTCTAAATTTCCCTATTCAAAATATTTAACCAGTTGTCCCAGCACTATCCATTGAAAATCTATGTTTTTCTCACTGATTTGAAATGCATTATATCTCAGATGCTAAATACTTAATTTACAAATTGGTGTATTCCTTGCTTTTGTATTTAGTTTCTAGCCTTTCTGATTTTTCTTTTCATTTCTACAAGTTTCTGTATTCTTTTGTTGGATTATGTTATTTATTTAGTGTGACCCTTAACATATAGAGAAAACTTGCAAAGTACAGTTTTTCATTTTATTACTTTTTTTCATTTAAAATGTCATTGGCCATATTATTCATATATTAATTTTAATTAATAATTTAGTCATCTCTTCTCTGTATCCAATTTCACAATGCTTTTTAACAAGGATTATATTATTTTAGGAAGAATTAAGGTATTTTGCCAGCTAATAAATGTATAAATAAATTTGGGTATTTCAGCCAATATTCAGAAAAGGTCTAATGCTTCATTAAGTGTTCATCTCTATTTCAAGTATATCTTTTCCACCCTGATAATCACAATACCTACTTTTTCTTTTGTGATGTTGCTAAAATTCTGACTTATGGTAAATTGGCAGGTGCTAGCATGTTCTTTCTCTTTGCTTCATTGAGAAGTCCTCCAGTGTCTCATCATTTAGTGTTGTAGCAGACATATGGGTGATGGGGTGGATACTCTAAATTATAATAAAATGATTCCTTCTAATCATTTTGATATTAATTTAAAATTAATAAGTGATTTTTATAGCCTTGGAAAATGACTGTATCGTGTTTCCATTATACCAAAGATAGACATATGAGGCACCATGTTTTAGTTTTGATTATTGTCTCAGAATTCCCTAAAGAAGCAACTCATAGTTGGAGGTTGCAGTTCATCATAGGGAGGTCATAGTAGGAGTGTGAGGCAGTTGGTCACATTGCATGTAGATGAACACAGTGTGTTCAGTTCTGATTCTCCCTTGTATTCAGAGTCTAACCTGGTCATGGATTGGTTCCACCCACATTTAAGATAAGCATCTCCATTTCAGTTAACCTCAAGCAGAATCATTCACAGATAGGCTCAGAATCTTGTATCTTCAATTATTCCAGATTCTCTTGAGTTGGCAATAAATATTAACTATCATATAACATGAATGTTAGCAGGCTAGACATTATAATTCATATATATATATATGTATACATGCATGCTTACATATGTTTATACTTACATGCATCATGTATTACAGTACTCTATAGATATACATATGTGTATGTAAATCTTTTGATACATGATATATATATCATTTATTTGTTGAATCAAAAAATTTATAAGTTTCATATTAAAAATAATCTATTACTAAAATCTATGGTAATTTTTAATGTTCTTTACTAATGGTCTGTTAAAACTTCCATTCATAGTGTTAATTGTTGAAGTTCTTAGGTTCTTAGAATATTATACATTTTGTTGTAATTTTCAACTTTATTGTATATTTGTGTCTACTATTATTTCATAATTCAGCCTTTTCTGAATATTTTTAGAGCCTTCTTTCTCTTTATTTTTATATCTATTTATATATTCATGCATTTTTCACACATAACATTGTAGGAATTTCTAGGATTAATTCAATTTAGCTTACTTTAAAAATACTGTTACTGGATATATTTCTAAATTCTTATGTTTTAACTAGGTTAAACAGACTTTCATAGTTTATATTTTAAATATATTTTCCTGATACCACAATTTAAAAGCACTCTCAAAATACATTATTGTAGTCCTTGTCAGTTGTGATGATACTTTGTTTATGAACTAACAAATAAAGCTTGCCTAAAGATCAGAGTGCAAAGCTAGCACTCTGTGGCACACACTTTTACTTCCAGCACCCTGGAGACAGAGACAGATGGTTCCTTGTTAATTCTAGGCCATTCAGGGCTACACAAAATTGATCCAGTCTAAAAGAGAAACAGAGCTCACACAAAGGTGATCTCAGCAGTTGGGAGCTCATTCCTTTAACACCAACACTAGAGAGGAATATGAGGACCTAGGAGACAGGAGCTCATCATATATTGAGTAGCAATGCAGTTGAGAGCAGTCTGAGGTTCAGTAGATCACTCCTTTGGTCTGAGCAGTGGTAGAGGTGATAACTATTTAGTAGCTGGCTGCTTTGCTTCTCAGATCTTCATCTTTAACCTCAGTATCTGTCTCTGGGTTTTTATTATTAAGACCAACTAGATTTCATGCTATAGCTAGTCATCATAGAAAGTAAAATTATCAATAATTTTTGTTGGCTAAGCTGGAGAGATAAGGGGGGGAACATAGTTTATAATAGACCCAGTTTTACAGTCAGCATTATTCAGATGGTGGTTGTATTAAGGTTTAGAGGATTGGATAATAATTTTTGATTATCTTAAAACATATAGTTTTCTTTCATTTATCTAGAATACATCACAACTGTATTACCATATAATACAGTCAAGCTATTTGGACATAAAACATTGAGCTCAAGGGTTAAGTCAACACTTTAATGGAATATTTTAAAGCCATCATTACCTTGGGAAAAGTTTGTTGAATAAATTGTTGAAGAGGAAGGGAAAGAATATCCATAGAAATACCTAAATAAATATCACTCCATTTCAACTGTTTTATTTATGCTTTCTATCAGTAATGAGGCATTTGATTTTAAGAGTTAATAAGTGAATTTCCTTTAGGAAAAGAACAGAGAATTTTATCTTGTGTCAACAAGATTAAAATCTATTTGTTTTGCTCATTTTCATGAGTTAGTGATTTGGAGATTAATTTAGATTGATTTATTTTATTCTATGTAAGTGAATATTTTGCCTTTGTGCATGTATATGTACTGTATATTTTGCTTGTGGTGGTGGTGGTCATAAGAGGGTGTCAACACTGCCGGGATTGGGGTTATGAATGGTTTTTGATCCATTGTGTTGGTGCTGAAACAAAATTCTTGTCTTCTACATGAGCTCTTAACCATTGAGTCAGCCTCCAATCTACAAGTGATATTAATATATTTTCCAGAAGTCATGTGTGAGTATAGATCAATGTAATTATTCTAGAAATATCGAAACAAAACAAATATTCAAATGTTGGAATAGATAAATTCATTTTCGTCTACAGTGTTTTATAGTAAACACTTATTACAATATATGAATGCTCATTTTTTTCACAGAGGATAGCATTATACTAAGTAAAAATACAGGGTTTTAAAACTTTGGGAGGTAGTTCTATTTTACATATATATTATAACTGGAACTACAGGTTTTTGTTTCATAAGAAGTGACTTTTAAAAAGATATTATTGAGGCTTTTTAGTTTATTTACATCTATAAGTCACAGTTGTTGGTAATATAGAAAAAGATCCTCACTTTATTTATCAAATGACTAAAGGAGGGATTGTTAAAAGCTAATGCAGGGTAGTGTGTGTGTGTGTGTGTGTGTGTGTGTGTGTGTGTGTGTGTTAGGATTAGGGTGGTTGCATATTTGTAAAGATAAAGAGCAAATAAAGAACTAAATAGAGTCTGTTGAAGGAAGAAAAGCTCTATAGTCAAAAACTACCAATGTCCTTTTTATTTTATTTTATTATTATTATTATTATTATTTTAATTTTCTTTCTTTGGCAACAGGAGCCCTAGAATGAAGTGGTCACTTACCAAAAGAGTTCAGGTCTACTAGTCCCACTCTGCAGCATGGTGGCAAAGTGCTCTGATAGTTTTCAAGCAACCAGTGGCAGCACTATGACTTTCTATAGAACATGGCACTGTGTAGTAATTGGAATCTTGACTTTAGTCTTTTGTCACAAAAATGATTTCTTGTTATTGCTAAAATTAAACACCATTCTACAGACCTGATCCCCCCCCAAACTCACATGCACACACACCATGAATAAAGAAGACATGCTTTAAAATCAGCATTTCTGTGGCTTAATATATATAAAAAATAATGCTTACATGTAAAATTAGGACAGAAATGAATGAATACTATGTGGTACTATTCTATGATGAAGATTATTTCTTATATATAATTTAAAAATTTTAAATTAGAAACAAGCTTGTTTTACATATCAATTCCAGTTTCCCCCACCAACTCCAATTCCATCTCCTTTCTGCTCTCCAGGGAGGTTGAGGCCTTCTATGGGAAATCTTCAAAGTCTGTACTATCATTTGGAGCACAGCCCAGCCCTTCCACATATGTGTAGGCTGAGAGAGTATCCCTCTATGTAGAAAGGATCCCAAAGTCCATCTTGTACTAGGGTTAAATACTGATCCACTACGAGAGGCCCCATAGACTGTACAGTCCTCCCAACTAACACCACATTTAGGGAGTCTGGGTTAGTCCTAAGCTGGCTTTTCAGCTGTTAGACAGGAGTCTATGAGCTCCCTGATTTTCAGATGAGCAGTTTCTATGGGTTTCTCCAGCCTGGTCTTGACCCCCTTTGCTCATCACTTCTCCCTATCTGCAAATAGATTCCAAGAGTATATTGGCACAGTATTTAGCTGTGGGTGTCTGCTTCTGCTTCTATCAGCTACTAGATGAAGGCTCTAGGATGGCATATAAGGTAGTCATCAATCTCATTATCAGGGAAGGGCATTTAAGGTAGCCTCTTCACTATTGCTTAGATTGTTAGTTAGGGTCCACTATTGCCTAGATTGTTAGTTGGGGTTATCCTTGTAGATCTCTTGGCATTTACCTAATGCCAGATTTCTCTTAAAATTAGTCACATTTATCATTCTTCATTTGGAGGATATCAGGAGTACTAAAATTTCAGTCTGATTAGTTTGATTAATTTGAAGACTGTTCAATTTTTTGTTTATGCATCTTTTTTATTTATTATTAGTTTACTTTTCATATACCTATTTCTTTCCAATTGCTGTATGGTTTCTAGCAGCACACTCTCTTAACTTCTGCCCCAAATATTTTATGTGCCCCAAATATTTTATGTGTTAAAATTATAAATGCTTTTTTTGTTGTTTTGAAAACTATATACATGTTTGAAAGCCAGTCTGTTCATATCTGACTGAATATTGAGGAGTTATTTTTACCAATAAGTAGATACTACATTGAGAAAAATTATTTGGGATGACATGAATTTATTGTAATTTACTTAATGTCAGATACTTGATGTGTTTTACATCACATAATGTTCAGCATATATTTTTTTCATTAATACATTTTTCTCTAGTTTATTCAAGGCAAATTAGCCCAGAGACTGTAGTATCATCAAAATGATTCTGGACATACAGACAATTCTCTTTTAGTTCCTGTCCTCACTCAGACATAGTGCCCTCTACTCTGGCTTTTTGAATTTTTGGACTCTTCTTGTCCTTTTAAGTCTTAACTAAAGTGCAGTTATTTAAAATTAAGCCATGTTTTAGATTAATCAGAGGATCTTAATTTGTAATACTGTTTGCCTATTTTTTTTTTTACCTATTGTATCACTGTGAAAATCTCCACAGTGACAGGAAGATTCCATTTTATTCACTGTTCTGTCTGTCTAGTACTATAAGCACTGAGTAGATATCTGATAGGTAAATAAATGAAGCTTTTCTTTTTCTACTCTCCAGGTCTTATGTTTGTAGCTACAGATTTTCCTTTATAAGATCATTTTCAGTGATTTTTAAAATATGAAATATGTAAAATGTTTATAATACACTTTAAAATTATTTTTATTTTATGTATGTGGTCATGATTTATACCTGGCCGTACCTGCCATGGTGCACATGTGGTAAGGGGATGACTTTTTTTTCTATTTACACCTTTAACTGGGTTTCCTTTTATGTAGGATTGAATCTCTGCCCATTCAAAGTCTTGCATAGCAAGTCTGTATCCACCGAACTATCTTACTGGCCTACTTACTTACTTTTAACATTTTTCCTTTTTCTGAATTATTTTATTGCTTAATCAACCTAAATATAAATGCTGACTTTACATTTTAGCAAGTATCTTGAAGAAGCATAAATCATAGCACCATGGAAGTAAATGGTACCTTATTTAGACTTAGGTATTTTTGTCTATAGTTCTTGTGCCAAGTGGTCACTCAGATGTCAGTAGATACATAGATCCAAATATCAACACATCTAGTCTGCTATATGTTTTAACAACCTAGTACTTATTTCTAGAACTTGGATATTGATGTATGTCAAGTTTCTGTTTACTAAATTGAAATTACTTATACTTTTAGAAACACTTGACATTGTTGCTTTGAAAAACTTAAGAGACATACACCAGTATTAAAAACTTGCTTTTGCATTTAGTCTTTTCAAATGTTAGTATATTTGTTTCTATTAAACCAAGTAAAATATTACCAATTACTTAAACTTGTAGAAATAATTTGCTTGTATGTATTTGGTCATTGAATTTACCAGATGCTACCTATTAATTTTGAATAGAGACATTGTATTTTATAAAATTAAAGGAAAACAAAAATGGAAGCGTTTGAGGAAATAAAACTAAAGAAACTTTTATGTAAAATGTACCAAATGAGTTTTGAATGCCACAAAATATTATTGTATCTAGTAATTTGCTAATTTAAAGCCTGTTTTATCAATACAATTCACCATTTTTTTTGGTGTTCCTTTTCTTTTCTGCATATTCAGCCTTTTCACCTTTTGCTTTTCCTTCTTTTAACTTACATGCATAAATATACATATAGTTTCCAACTCAATCTGCTATTACACATTTCCTGTTTATATTGTAAAGAAAGTACATTTTCAGAATTGGTCTTAATATTACATTCTTCTCAAAACTTCAGAAACAATTTTTCTTTCTTCATATCCCACTCACTTCATAGCCTACTGAAAACTGGCCTAATCCCTAAACCCATAAAATTATTATCCTCCTCATCTCCCTCACTGTATTCTTCATCCATCTTCACCTCCTTTCTATTTCTCCTTTCTTCTCTCTTGGTCTTGACCTCACCTTGTAGCTAAAGTGTTAAGGTATTTTGATGACCTTTTTTTTTTTTTGTTTTTTTGTTTTTTTGTTTTTTGAGGTAGGGTTTCTGTGTGGCCTTGGAGGCTCTCTTTCAGACGAGGTTGATCTTTAACTCACAGAGATCTGTTGCCTCTGCCTCTCTTTTCTTTCAGGCATATACATTCAGATAATCATGTTACTATTATGGTGAATTCCCCAAAGACATTATGAACTTATCAAATCTAAAACTATGTTTTTATATTCTTTCTAAAATATGCTATTTATATGCATTTTATTATCTTTGTGAATGGCAGGATTATTAAGCATTATTGTATGCAAAATCCTTGAGTTCAAAGCTTATCCCTTTTTCTCTAACAGGTGCCATATATAGCTATGTGTTGGGGATTAAAATGAAAGGTAGGAGAAAATATAGATTTCTGTGTATGATGTATATCATGTTTTTATATTAAAAATAAGCAAAATGTTTATTGTAAAGGAAAATAATCTATAAAGAGATGGACATGTTTTTGGACAGTCTACAAATCCTAACATTAACATTCCAAATGAACCAAAAAAGTCCCAGAGATGGAAAATGAATATCTGTGGTAAAAAAGCAAATTTATGAATCATTATGAGCTGAAATATCAGTGCTCTTCTACTATTTTTTGAATTTCTGGAATTACAAAAACAATTATTAAACAATTATTCTCTTCCTATGATGAATGTGTGTGTGTGTGTGTGTGTGTGTATGAGTGTGTGTGTGTTTGTAAAACACCTTTTTTTTATAACATGTCAGCTGAAGGAGAAAAGGCATTAATGGTCTTACCTAGAATCTTTACAATCAAGAATCCTAACCTCCCAGGCAAGGAATGTTCATTGAAGCAGTTGTGGCATGACTCATGGGGCAAACGAGTTTTATCTGATTAGCTTGGTGTGCTCCTCAAGAGGGTTTCCATTCCTGCTACTATAAACACAGTGAAAAACCTATGACTGGAGGAGATTTGAGTCCCTAGTAGGGAATTATCTATTGTGTATTAGCTAGATTGACACAGTTTCAGTCTGCCTTTGCAATACTTATGTTTAAACTTATAGACAAATGGTATTGCCAGTCTTAATCAGATAAACTTCTCTTTGCAATGAAAGGTGGTGAATTGAGACATTTGCAGCCCAAGATATTGAGAGTAAGTGATATTTAAATGCTCTGAGTTCAATAGGACATTAATACGCACCTCCTAAGGCTCAGAGAACAATGGATGAGAGAGGACAGGTTGGTTTTCTGGGCATTCTTTAACCTTGGTTAGTGTTCCAAGGTTTCCATTGCTGTGAAGAGACACCATGACCACTGCAACTCTTACAAGGAAACATTTAATTGGGCCCAGCTTATAGTTTCAGACTGTTGGTCCATTATCATAGTGGGAAGCATGGTAGCATGCAGACATACATAGTGCTGGAGAAGGAGCTGAGAGTTCTACATCTTGATCTACAGGTAGCAGGAAACTGTGTGCCACATATGGCATAGCTTGAGCATATAAGGCTTGAAAGTCTAGCATCTTCCAAACTTCTTCCAAGCAGGCCACACCTACTTCAACAAGGCCATGCTTTCTAATAGTGATACACCCTGTGTGCCAAATGTACAAACACATAAGGTTATGGGAGCTATACCTATTCAAACCACTACAGTCAGAGAAGATGCATTTACAATGTCATTAGATAATACAGAGACTCATAACCAGTCAAAATTACAATAAATGACTGAGTAATCAGCCCTAAAAGGGGCATTTATATCAACCTTGCCCCTATGAATCAGGAAAAATGATGGAAGAGGAGCTGAAAAATTTATAAGACAGTAAAAAATTTAAAAGAGAAATAAGGTCTCACATGGCCTCACTACAACTGAGGGACTTTGGCTGTTGATGGCACTTGAGGGTAGGATAGTCCTTTTCTTTGGGGTGTGACTGCTGGTATGTTGCCCATGCATCAGTGGACATAATACCTATGTTCATAGAGGCATCACTAATTGGATTCAGTGGCTCACAGAATAGAAAAGATAAACCAGGAAGTTGGAAATGGGATGTGCTCTGAGGAATTGTGGTTAATGGTGGACTGTTTGGATCAGGGAAATATGGGATAGACATGTTCATAATACTTTCTTTTTCTTTTTGGTTTTCTTTCTTTTGCAATACATGTTTTAAATGTATGAAATTCTCAGAGAATTAAAACAAATCAGCAGACAAGGGACCACACATGACGTTTGTGAAGCCTAAACAATCCCATATATCCAACAAAATTGTATTTGTCCTCACTTTGAAGGCCAATACAATTTTCTTGTGATTCTAGTGATACTAGTGGCAATAAGCCTACGAATGTCAGTTTGAGTTTGAAATCATAACACATACAATCATATATAGCATATGATATTTGGGAAGAACAAACAAATATTCCACCAATTTGTGTAATTGCTACCCCATGGTTATTACTATTTTTAGTGTATTTCTAAATAAGGCAGATACACAGTAGTATCTTTGTGATTGAAGCACCTTTGTATATCTCACATTCACCATGTCTTGTTTTTAAATTATTTATGTTTTAGCTAATAATTTAATTACACAGTTTTCCTCTTTTTTTTTCATCCCTCCTCACCTTCCCATGTACTCTCCCCTTGTTCTCTTCCAGATTCATTGTCTCTGTAAAACTTGTCTCTTGATAGTATCAATATCTGTTCAATAACTTGAACAGGTTTAAAAAATACTCTATGATGCTCATGCAGTAGCTAAATTACCTCATGAAACACTTCAAAGTGAAGTCAAAGCTAAATTTATCTTTAATGCTATTTTCTGCTAGTGTAATGCTAGTGTAATTTACCTTATATCAAAAGTTTTGAGATTTGTCTTTTTTTTTGCAACTGACATATTATATCTATTTTTGTAACTTTACCAATCCCAAATAATAGTTAATTTAATAAAATTGCCAGTCCAGTAAAGGAAATTGGTAAGCATGAGCTCAAGATTCTCATGGTTTTGGACATTTTTGATTTTTGTTTTCTATGACTGATGCGTCACCATTTTCAATAGGGCTATTTATATTTTTATTCTTAAGTTTACTTCATTCTTAAATTAGGTTTTCTTTTATAATTATTAACATACCATTTTTATGCTATTAAAATGATTAGGTTTTGCTCTCAGTGTTGGTTCAGAACTTCAAGAGTAGACCATATGTAGTTGTTTCTTTTCCCTTGTGTTCCTTCTACTAAGTGTCTATTTATTAGTAACAGAAATGAGGTTTGGCAAAATGTTATAATTGTATTGTTTCAAAGGTTTCTCCCACTAAAAATAAAAACATAATTGTGACTGTTGATCATTCATCTTCCTTGGTAGATATGAATAGGGGATTTTTAGTAATTTTTTGAATATTTCTCCCATGGCATTAAGATTGTAGTATTATTTAGTACAATTTTCTACAAATTATAGGCTAAAGTTTCAATGCTGTAGATTGAATCTAGAGTGTTAATGTGTAATATGCAATCACTCTACCACTGAGCTGTGTCTTCAAGTGCCATGTGTATTTTTAAAATTTCCAGCATTGGACTGACCCTGATCCTCAGAATGTGGGTCTCAGTTAGTTAGGCAGTCTACGGGATGCCAGTGGAACCAGGATGTATTCCTGCTGCACAAAAGGACTTTAGGAGCATGTTCCCCATGGAGGGATACCTCTTAACCTAGAAACTGGAGGGAGGGCCTAAGTCCTACTCCAAATGACTTGACAAATTTTGATGATCCCTCCTGGAAGGCTTCATTCTTCCTGTGGCATGTGTAGGGGATGGGATGGGAGAGAGTTTGGGGGACATGGAAGGTTGGGAGGGAGAAGGAACTGGATTGGAATTGATATGTAAAATAAGAAGAAAAAAAAGTTCTTGCTCCTGAGAAGAGATTTTCTGTGTAACATGTAGATTTCTACTTTGCTACCTTTGTCTGTGGCCATTTTATGACTTTGGTTAAAAAGATGTTGAAGTGGAGGGTGGAGAATATTACTACAATTGAAACTTCTTTTCTTGCTTAGTTCCCATAAATACATACTTGTGGTTGTCCTGTAGAACACATAGTTCTTTTGGTCCTTGTTTGCTCAGAAACTTAGCAGCAAATAAATGATAAAGTTGCTGCTGTGAAACTCATATTCTGGTGTTTGAATGGAGAGCTACTGCTAATCCTCAGAAGTGTCTGTGCATGAAAAACAATACTGTAATCCCTGTTGTCATCCTGGCTCATGGCAATTTTGTTTTTGCTGCTCATTTGATTTTTTTTATTAAAATATTGACTTAAATATCATGTCATGGATTCAGGCAAAACAAAACAAGATGAGAGACAAAATAAGCTCTTTATTATACTGTCACACTTGCAAACTTAAAAATTTGTTGTCATCATATAAGAGCTTGAGGAGGAAAAAGATATTCCAGTAAAACCCTTTCTAGATCTTTTAATGACATCATTTCAGGTAGTTCTAATTTGAGAAAACAGCATGGGCAGAGTAGAAGAGGCTAATTGTTACCCTCTTTTGTTTATGCCATGTGATGGCTCTCAAATGTCGTGTGCTCTATCAGATAGAACTCATTGCTTATTATTTTATTGGAATCTTGATTGTACGTTATGTAGGAGAATTACAGAAAAAAAATCCTAAATCATGATACTATAGGTCTTCTATTTAAGACAAACTGTGAGAAATGAAAATAAGGTGTGGTTTGTGTTTAATGAAACATACCATATTCTCACACCATGATAGATAAACAAATACAATTTTGAGTGAATAGTCAACATAGTTTTCATGAAACATGATAAAAATTAATACTTTGATATGACACCTTTCATTGCAGTAGATCACAAATTACAAATATAGTATAATATACTTCATGAAGATACTAAGTGTCAGTTGAAATACCTGTTAGGGATGTGCAAAAACATCTTCACTAGTGCTTTTCCATGACTATTTTCATAATAAGGACTATGAATTTTTGAATTATTGAATTTTTATTATGACTAATGTACAAATTCTTTAACATGTGGTGAGTAAATGCCATGTTCTATATAATGTACTGGAATATGGGAATGCAGTGATAATGAAATGAAGTACAGATTATGGATGTTATTATTCTAAATAGGAAGGTATTATCTATAGAAATATATTATGTATATGTCTGTCTTTCCACCAATCTATTTAGGTATGTGTGATCTACTTAGCAATCATCTATTTTTGATTATGTAAGTATGATTATGAATATGAATACATGTATATGTCAGCTGTGTATCAATTCACATGCATGCACATACAATCCTTTGTAATTCTTCAAGTATATGAATATTTATTGTTAGGTAAAGCTGTATAAATGATCTATTTTAGTTTTGTACTGGTAGGATATATTTAGTTCAAAAACTGTTCTTGCCCAATAATTTAATCTCAATTAAATTCTGTTTCTTACTAAAGTTTTTGGTTTTGGATTTTTAAAAAATATGTAATCAGCTAAAAACTAAGTAATTATTGATCAATTTATGTAAAAATTTTGGGGACTAGCTATTTTGTACACACTTTACATCTGCTAATATATATCACGAATGGAGTTTGAAAGATGTCTCAGATGCCAAGGATTTCTGCTAGCAAAGGAAAGCAATCAGTGTAGCACGAGAGGAAAAGGCTGTGTTATAAAGTTTTCAAAAGTCAACACTAACCAGGGGATATAAGAAAATAATTTTAGCAAGATTGTGTCCTCAAAGTTTGTGAAAAGCAAACAGACAAAATAATTTCATATATGCATATGTATATATATGTATGTATTTATGTATGTATGTATGTGGCTTCTCACATTTTTAAAGATTATACTTTGCATCTTTTGTTCTTTGATCTCTACATGAACAGAGACACATGAAGTGTCAATGAGGCCAAGGGTTCTGGATGTCTTGGCACTCATTAACTACTGCAATTAGCACCAGTTAGATTGATATTTTTCCAAGATGAAAACATGATTTGGACAAGAAAAACAAGAAATGATGACATTTGTGAAAGTGAAATGACATTGACCAGGAAGAAACAAAAAAGAAACAAAGCTTACCTCAGAACTCTTGAATATTTGAAAAATTGATTACATGATAAGATCTCTTGGATGTAACTATAAGTCTCTGAAAACTTATTAATGCTTTGGTGGGTGGCATTAAAGCAAAATGAGAAGACATCAGGGCAGCCTGCCTTAATAGCTTGCTGGCTTGAACCCTGATACATAATGTTCTTGTAATAGTTTACGGGTGACTGCAGTAAATTGGTAGTGAATGTTTTCCAATTTTTTGGCTCTTCCTATCAGATCTGCTCTCAGAGAACATTTTGTTCTGAGAGTATTATGAAAGCAATTGATCTACTTTAGAAGTTGCTTGACAATTTTAATATAGTGATAACTTTTCTCCCCTCCAGATTGTATCAGTTTCTTTTTATTTTTTGGTCTTTGTAACTTGTGTCAAAGTCTAGTTAGCTCAAATTTGAGTAGTTTGGTGTTTTATATCACCAAGTCTGATGAAATACTTTTAAGTACTGCTACAAAAGAAAAATCCAATTTTTCAATGATTTTGTTACTCTTATCTATTTAGACAGAACTCTCCTTGACAGACAATTTTAGTGGACTAATTCTGTACCTAAATAGCTTGCTGAGAAATTGTTTTCAATTATATTATTGGATTATATTTTATGTAAAAAGAAAATTTGGGGCATTGCACTAGTTTTATTTCTGTTGCTGTGATAAAATACTGTGACGAAAAGAAACAGGATATAATATTAATTTAGCTTACAGTCTGTCATAGCAAGGACTTCAAGGTGACAGTAACTTAAGCCATCATATCAACTATCAAGAGCAGGGATAAATAAATTCACACATACACCTTAATGTTCCCCAAACTTTTTTTCTTCTTAGACATCCCAGAGCCCAAACTAGGGGATGGTGCTGCTCACTCTTCACCCATCAGTTTAAACAACCAAGACCATCCTCTACATACTCCCGTTGGTCAACCTGATACAATCTCTTATTGATGCTATTACGATTCTCAAATAAAACTACAGTACGCTAAACAAAATTAGAGTCAGGGTTGGCTGAGATTTACTAATTAAATTATATAATATGGAGTTTTCTGGAACATTTCATAACTATCTATGCTTTGGTTCTTCAAGCAGTATGGTAATGTTATGGATACAGCAACAACAAAGAAATATAGAATGAAAAATGTTCAAACAGTCTCTATGCTAACATTAGAGCCATGGAGAATTGGTGATCTTATCCACTCTTCTATTATTATTATTATTTTGGTAACCTGAAAACATTTGTTCATATAAAAGTTGTATTACAGTATTAATTGAATAAAGGCAAGGCAATTTGGAAGAAGGTGAGGTACAAATCTGGATATATACCAAACTTAGGTAGATGGTACTTGAGAACCAAAAAGTCAGTAAAGTCAAGTCTGTTCCTTAAGGTACAGCCCCGTAAAACAACAGTCAAGTCAGTGTGGCTCTGTGAAACCATGAAGATACCTTAGAAAGAAGCCTCTCAGGAGAGGGCACTCCAAAGATAGAACAGGAAAACATGAATAAATGAGAAATTTTGAGATGGAGAGCACTTTCACCACACAATTGCCCTGTAACCTTGACACATGTACCATGTTGTGATTCCTCCACAGTAATAACAGATACAAATTTGTTTTAATTCTTATTTTACTTTCTTTTGTAATAGCTTTTTCAATACTCATTAAAAAATATGTTTTTCACTTATTGTGCATGTGTGTGTGTGTGTGTGTGTGTGTGTGCACATGCATGTGTGTGACAGTATGAACGTGAAGGTTAGAGAAAAATTTGCAGGAGTTTTCTCCTTTCACTAGATGGGTTCCCAGGATTGAACTCTGATTCTCTGACTTAGTGGAGGCACCATTACTTGCTGAGACATTTTACCATGTTCATTTTAATGCTCATGTTCCTTCATTAGTTAGTTTTATTTTTATCGTTTGAAAATCTTATGCAAGTATATAGTGTACTGATCAACTCACCTCTACATACACACACAGACACACATACACACACATTTCCTCCTTCCAACATTGCTCAGGCTCTAACATGTCTTCCTTCTAAACTTGTATCCCCTTTTTTGTTTGTTTGAACAACTCACCAAATGTCCATAAAAACATGAGTGTGGTGTCATCCATTAGTCATGGGCAACTTGTCAATGGCCAGCTCCTAAAGAAAAATGACTTATCTTTTCTTAGCAACCATGGATTGACAGTAGCTCTGCAGCTAGACTGGCCATTGGGTGCCCTCTCCCTTCTGCTGGAAATGGTCACTTGTTTGAACTTGTGCATGTCTTGTGTAGGCTGCTGCAAATTCATGTGTGCAGTCCTTGTGTCCAGAAGACAGGATTTCACAGCTTTTCCTCCCACCCTTCTGCTTTTTCCTCCTGTCACTTCTTAGGAAATATTCCTTGAGTCTTAGAGGACATGGTTTTAGTAGAAGTTCCATATACAGTCACTTATTCTCATCAATTGAACTACCCTCTTCAAGAAGCTAGTCTGGCCAAAGGGGTAAGCAGCATTTGTATGGATGTAAACACACAAATTTAGAAGGCAATTGAAACCATTACCATTTAGAAAATAATCTTTTGTTCCTCTGGCTTATGTTTTCTCTAGCCACCATCCAGCCATTGTCTTTGACCATGTCAACAGTTCCAGATAAGAATCCCTCCTGTGACAGAGGACTCTGATCCAATAAAAAAAAAAAAGTAGTTGGTTATCCCCATAAACAATCTGGCCACTGTTGCACCAGTTGCCATACCTTGCCTGGCTGGTCAGTATTATAGCTTACAGGATCCAAAGCATTTGATGTCTTTTCACCTCTAGCATTCTGCACAGCACCTTTGTAAATAATGAAAGTTAGTCTTCATGGTGAGTTTCTGGTCAGTTCAGGATTGTTTTCCTTATAACCTCCAACTGAATTTGTGGTGTCTTCAGCATTAGGACTTACTATCTAATTATGCTGGGTAACAAAATTAATGGTTATTTTTTTAATGAGTCTAGTGATGTTACAAAATTTAAAACATTTCTCCAGGTGATTACCATTATAGTGAAAGTTTGTAAGGTATCATGGTATGTAGATGTGTGTGTGTGTGTGTGTGTGTGTGTGTGTGTGTGTGTGTGTGTGTGTACACGTGCGTATGTGTGTGAGATTGGGTTTAGAGAATGTCACTTTATGTTCATTTTTTTTTTCACAGTAGTCATTGGGTTTTAAAAGGAAAGATTTTGTTTCCTCACCTAAATATTGACCTGTGTTTCCCAGAGCTGGACCCAACACAGATCTCTTCTACTGCAGAAAGTGGCTAGTGTGGCCAATGTCAGGGCTTTCAGGATTGAAGTCAAATTCTTTTAGAATTGTGTACTGAACTAACAATGGGATATATATATATATATATATGGTACAAAACACACATACACACTCACACACACACACACATATATATATATATATATATACATACATGCACACATACACACAAATGCACAACTGTAATGTTCTTTGAGAACAATTTATGCATATGTATAACATTTGGATCCAGCAATTTTGGTATTATGACCTTTAGCGTCAATTAATTGGAAATGATGGATTATTAGTCCCATAGGAGTTAAAGTTGTTCCAAATATGTCTTCTCTTCAATACTCTCCATAAACTTCAATCCAGAAAAGTCCTGACGTACTAGGTTTTTTTTTCCTTTGGAACTTAGCCAGGTTGTAGGGAAAATAAAACTTTTTGATTTTTTGTGAAACAGAAAGTATATTGTTAAGTTGGATGAACTAGGTTCAAAAGAATACTCCATTAAGAGATTGTCAATCTATAAAACTAAGAATAACATTGAACTTTCAGTATTAAAAACTATAATTTTTCTTTTAAATGTTCTATTAAATACTTTTAGGGTACTAGAGTACTACATAAATACCTGATTTTGAAAACAATGGTCTGACAATGTATATTTTTCAGTTATGCATTTAAAATATGAATAGATCAAATGCTTTAATTAGGATTCTAATTTATATTGTCTGTATTCTGATGCATTCCATTAGAATTGCTTGAAATCCAGTGTTTAGAAGTAAAGCTTGAAGACCTTTTCAAGAGTAAGCTTTTATAAAAAGCACTCAGTAACCACAAACTTGAGGTTAAGTAGCAGTTATCAAATGAATATTATATGTTCATTCTGTCTGTGAGATGGCATTTTTGATATGTTCATTTTGTGCATTTTTGACAGATGGATGACTGTATAACTTTATGAGCTATAATGTCATGTTTCATGACATCTCAGTGATCAACTCAAGATAATTAGCAGATATACTATCTCAAACTTATCATTTCTTGTGGTGAACACATTCAAATTTATTTCTTCTAACTGCCTTGAGATATGTATAGCATTATTGTTGATTATATTAATCCTGCTATGCCTTAGAAAACCAAGGCTTCCTATCACCATAACATCAATAAATTCTCCTGTTCAAAACAGCCAATTAGTAGATAAATCCATATGAGCCTGTTGATCATAGAAGTGAAGATCAGATTAGCACTTATCAGAGACTGGGAGAGGCAAGAAAAGAAGAAAAGAAAAAAGAAAAAGAAAAAAGAAACAAGACTAGAGATGGAACATTCCGCAAGTTAAGTAGATTAAACATGCACTAGTAAAGGCCAATTAATTTAGAGTTGAGGATTATTCTTTCAATTTTATTCAATTACAGTGGTATCAGTTATCTCTGGATTTTTTGTTTGTTTGCATGATACTTTTGGTGTTTTTCTTGTTTGTAACATAGCTCTTAACCAAAAAAACAAACAAACAAACAAACAAAAAACAGAAAAATAAAACAAAACAGAAACCAACAAACCCTTCCCCCCAAAACACAAACAAAAAACCAACCCCCCCCAATTTTTGTATATCATATTATAAAGACATTTAGGAACTGATAGGTATAATTGGGTCAGTAGTTAATGAGAGAAAACTGACATCCAGATTGGAATCTCTTTTATAAGGAACTCAAAACCAGTAGGGAATCTGCCCAGGACTAGGCTTTTTTATTACTGACTCAAAATTTTTAGTTGTTGTTGGTTGTTTAGATTCTGTTTCTCCATGGTTTAGTCTGGGTGATGTGGCTGTGTAGAGGAATTTGCCTATTTTTCTAGATTATGAAGTTTGTATGTGTGTATTTGCTTTAGAATAAACTCTAAAGGTCCCTCTGTCTGAAAATGTTTCATATTAGTATATTTTCCCTTAAAAATTTAATGACACTCCTGTATGCTTTCTGAGGAACTTGCTTGTGGAGATCACAGGAACATAGAGGAGAAACTTTGAAGTGTGGGGAGACATGTTTACATATATTTCAAGAATACAAAACTGCATGTTTATAGACTTGCATGTATCTATATGCATAAACAAAATAAAGATAACCAAAACGTGGGCTACAAGCATCCACATTAACCTGAAGAAAGGGGTAGTTTCCAGGGGGAAATGATGGAAATTCAAACAGTAAAGGATTGTTCTACGTACAGAGTTCTATTAAATGTCCAATGGAAATATGTCAAATGTTAACATTTAAAAATATGAGTGATGTCCATTTGATTGTATTAATACTGTCTTTTTATATTTTTGAAAAAATTTCCAAAAAGAAAACAGTGAATGACAAGTATTGTGTCAGGTCAGTTGTAACCTTTTTTCTTTTTGTCTTTGATGTAATCAAGTCCTTTCTCTTAATCTAGATAAGAGCTTATCAGTTTGACTTTACCTTTAAGAAAAAAAATTCATTGTCTATCTTACTTTCTAAGACCCTTTTTAAAGGTCTTTCATAACAACTTGCCTCACTTTTATTAGCAAAATTATACTGAATATCTCTTTGTTTGAAAAGAAAGTGAGACACAATATGTATGGAACCAGTCTGTTTTTACTTCTGTTAGTTTCATAGAAGCCTTTATGCTAGTTTATAGAATTGCCTATAGTTATTGCCTAATAGAAGTTGTATCTGATTTATGTACTTGGCACTTCATTTGAATCCTATTACACTCATTTTTTTAGTAGTTGACATACTTGTTTCTGTATTGTCTGCCTTGACAGTAATCATGTGAAGTTTTTAGAAGAATAACATCATTCAAGTTGGTTGATAACATCATGCATGGTGTGTGTGTGTGTGTGTGTGTGTGTGTGTGTGTGTGTGTTGTGTACTAAGAAGGAGAAAAGAGGAAAGAAGGAAAATGGGAGTTAGGGAGGGACAGAGAAAGAGTGAATGGGAACAGGAGAGAGAGAGAGAGAGAGAGAGAGAGAGAGAGAGAGAGAGAGAGAGAGACAGAGAGAGAGACAGAGAGCACTACCTTTTGGTGATTAGACAGACTACCAAGAGGACTCAACTCTTCAGCAAAGTTAGTTTTAATCTATTTATCTTTTTTGTATTTTCAGTGAGGCAGATGAGCTGAAACAGAGGCAGAGAAATCACTCCAATCCCTTTCTACTCTCCCCTTCAGCTCATGGCACATGGCATATTTGTTTTTTACATGTAAATGGGTGCTATTTGCTGATACTAGAGTGAAGTTGAGAGGTTTGCACTTAGCCTTAATTTTGGCACTTTATGATGTGTGCTCTACTTTTTGGCCTTTCTGAGTGCATAGTAAATGACTGTCAGTTTGATTGTGTGTGAAAGCTTCTGTTCTATCATGGGATATTGTGAGGAACCCGGGATCAGCAAGGCTATGTTCTTTGGGAAATGCTTTTCTTCACCATGAAGAATACCCATAGCAAGAGCATAGCTAATAACACCATTCAAGTCACACAGTGAGCTGCAAACACTTCACCCTCTTTGCGAATATCACAACATTTTTTTAGTCTCCTTCATATTAGCGAAAATAGTCTCTCTAATTATTTCTTTAATGAATCAGTTAACTGTATGGAGCTTTTGAAAATGTTACTTTCCAGATAGATTCAACAATCTTATCATCTATTGTGTAATTTAGTGGTAAGCTTTCTGCATTCATCATCCCTGGGAAGGTCAAGCATTTTATGACCTCAAAAAGCTTGATCCTTGTTTTGAACAGACAATTACCTAAATGTTCCCATTATTTCGAATGGATATTTCAAACATCTCAAGGTTTACTTTTACGAGGATTCTCAAGTGTTTTCTTTTACTGAATACAGAATTCAACTGAAGCAGACTTTTATATTACCCAGATTTTTACTTTATGTTTTTCTCATTTTATTTTAAAAGATGCTGTTGTATGACATGCTGATGTGACTTAATGATAAACTTTACATTTAGATGTACAACTTTGGCATTTCTGCAAGACCCTAGTTGAAGCTAAAAAACATATTTTGACACTTTGTAGTTGAGAGATTTATGTAGCTAGCTCAGATAAAACAGAATTAGATGGCAAAAATGAAGAGTGCAATAATTGGTTATTCTGAATGTTTGGGTTGGAATCTTCATGAAAGCTGATTGGCATTGGCGTTCACTACAAAGGCTGTAGGTAGAATGGGTAGTAGAAAATTGCTACCAATTAATAAGGTTATTTCTGAGTTAGGTGGCATATACAAAGGTACCTATAGTAATTCATGTACCTCAAATTTCCTCTGTCTCCAGTACAAATATATAGTTTATATAAAATCATTTTGTATAATGCAGAAATTGATCTATACAGCTTATCTTCCTTGTGTTCTCTCCAATTAAACTATGATTGTAAATCTTCCTGTCTATATTCTGGATTACTCACTGGTAGGGTCACTCTAAATGTCTAGAGATCTTCCCATCTTTTGTATTATGGTACAGCCATGCTTATTTATTTGTATTTTTCCTGCCTTTGCTAAGTTTAGACTATCATAGTATTGAGATGCTGAGAAAGAAACCATATGACCTTAAAGTCTAAAATTGTTACTTGATCTCTTACAAAAAAAGGTTGTTATTTCATGGTGTAGGAGAATCATTTTTCAGGTTGTTGAAACATTTGATCATAGTGAAGTCTGGGGAAAAGTAGCATATCTGTGTTACACAAAGGAAAGACTGAATTTGTGTGTTACTACACATGGGATTTAATTTTACTCTTAGTCTTCCAAGTTTTATAGGAATTAACCTATCATTTTCAGTAAAGGTATGAAATGATTGTCACTGTTACTACTTCTTTCAATTTCATTCAACAATTCATCTTGGCATCGTAAAAGTAGTGTAATAGAGAAATATGAAAGGAATGATGATTGAAAGAAACAATGCTTGTCTTTTTTATATGTCAAGTCATTTTGGTTTTAATTCTATAGCATTCTATTTTTTCTCTCAAATTAATCTTGGACTTTCTCTCATATGTAGTTATACTAGGGGCAGAACATTCATCAGCGTAAGATTAACTAAAAAATTACTTTGTGCATTTTAGGTGCTTAATAAGTTTTTATGACTTGAATATTAATGTCCTAATAACTTTTATGTATTCATTTATTCATTATTCAGGTATTTGAGTGCTTATATTGTGCCAGGCATGACATCTAGGGGCCAGTGAATTGTCAATGAGCAAGACAGATAGCATCTCTAATAAGTGAGTTAGACAGTGAATAAGTTTATAATTTTAAAAAAATGGTAGTGATAATCTAGAAAGCAGAGAATGAAATTGGGTCAGAACCTTTCAGTGAATTAGGTCAGGAAAATCATATAGCATGATAAAGTTATGTCATGCTGTTTGAGTTGAGATATGAGTGATGAGAAGAGCGAACATTATAGGGAATGATCATGAGGGGCCTTCAGGAAGATCAAGTTCAAAGCCACACAAGTGGCTCATAAAGATGATTATGCATGAATTAAGAGTTAGGTGTGTGTGTGTGTGTGTGTGTGTGTGTGTGTGTGTGTGTAGACTCAGGATCTTACATGTTGGGCTATATGAGAATGTTAATGGCAAAAAGGCAAGAGATTAGTTTTTTAGTTTTTTGTATGTTTTCCTAGATTTTCAAATAATTGATCAGTAGTCTATAAATAGAAAAGTTCGTTATATGAACTAAAATGAGAATGACTAATTTAATTCTATATAAATGGATTATGAATGAAAGAGAAGTCCCTACATAGTATAGATAAAATAAGGGATGAGTAAAGAAAGAAAAATGTTGTAATAAACTTCAGGAAATTCACTAATAGTACTTGTTCTTTTGCCCTATTGCCATTTGTCCTGATTGTTTTTTGTTTGTTTGTTTTTTGTTTGTTTGTTTGTAATTAGATACAAATTTTCCAAGAAGAGGGAACCAAAAATGTGAAAATGGCATCATAATGGCTTGTGGGCAAGCCTGTAGGGTGTTTTCTTAATTAGTGATTGATGTGGGAAGGTTCAACACATTGGTGGCACCCCTGGGAAGGTGGTCCATGCTTAGAAAGCCATGGGCACACTCATTAACCACATTCCTCCATGTCCTCTGCTTCAGTTTCTGATTCAGCAGCTTGCCTTGAGTTTCTGTTTTGACTTGACTGTCAGGAATGTGATCTCAGTATGAACTGAATGAAAACTTTTCTTCCTCAAGTAGGTTTTGGTAATGATGTTCCCCAACTAGTCTTTGGTCATCAGTTAAAACCATGACTAACACAGTATTTAACCAGAAAGTTAGGACTGGTAATAGGTCAGACTCAAGTGGCTCAAAATCATTCCAAAATCCATAGTCTCAACTAATGTCAGTCTCACAGAGGTTGTAAGAAGATAGTATAGTGTGTGCAAAACTGGTATGTTCAAATCAATGCTCCCAAAAGTAAAAGGACTAAGCTCTACATTAGTAGAGAGAAAAAGGTCAAAATCAGAGAGCAAAGCTATATCTGGATAATATAGGGAAGGAGACTGTAAAGAAAAGGAATTATAGAAATAATAAAGGCATAAAACAGTACTTGCCAAGAAAAATTAATTTTGAACCAGAAAATAGTCTAAGGGTTTTAACATAAAAAATATCAGAATTATTAAACCTTGTAACCTATAAATGAAAATTTAATTAGTTTCATTCAACACATTACTTATCTACAGTTTTATCTCAGTCACATTTTGGCTTAAAATTACAAAGTTCTTTCCTTTATCGACTTCCTCAGTGTCGCTAGGTCTGATGTAGAAGAACTGTTTCCTGTATCAAGGTTCTTTGTTAAATATTTTTTATCTGTCCATTTGCTTTATGCTCTACCTTTTTTCCTATGAACCTAATTTTTAAAAGGGTGGATGCAGACTCTGTCACATATTTTCCTTTTATATTTGTAGCTGTCTAGTATCTGCTTGTTTGCATTGATAAGTAGTGAAAAATGAAATGAAAGTTAAGCAGGTTGAATTTTATAGCCAAATCCTCTAAACCATAAAGATGTGATTTATTTATTGTTTAGATTCAGCCTCTGCTCTTCAGGGATCTACACAGTATATATAAAGGGCACCTCACTCAAGGAAAATCCTGGTCTACAGATTGTTTGCTCTTGAGTAGCATCTGTGACCCCTGAAGCAACTTGCCTGCTCTTACTAAACATGCATTCCACTTTAATATTTTATTTCATTGACATTATTTAATGCTAGAAAAGTAGAATAATCCTATACTCTTTACTTTTCTCCAGACAAATTAGTTATAGCAGATAACTTTTATATATTTTTATTTTATTCCTTGGTCATCCTTTAAGGTGTGTATTGTTAGATAATCTGTCCCTTCAGAAAAATTTCCGGAAAGAATATTATGTGATCACTTTTACTTTTATTTTATTGAGATGGTGTCTTATTTTTTCCATTGGGGCACTATGACAAATGTATAATGGGTAAACAACTGTCAATGGTAGATATGGTGCCAGATTGGTAACAATTTACAACTCCCATAATGATTTTACATGGAGAATGCTATGAATGTAAAGAGGTAAACTTGTTTTAAATACAAAAGCAAATCTGTGAGCCCAATTTTTTCATTAAAAATTGGGAACTTGTCCTATACTATATTGTGGGGCCCATAAGAGTTGACTTTGCAGTCAGACTGGATAAGAATCCTAGGTGGAGGAGTGTTCTTCAGCTTATTGCTTAGCTTCTTGGCTCTGTTTACAGCAGAAAAGTGAGAATAATGATACTATTTCCCTCTTAGAGGTTAGTGAGTCTGAAAGAAGTAAAATTGCATAATTGCACAGAACTTAAAGAAGGGAATGCTTATGTTTTTGCTCTTATGTAATGTTTAGATTTAATGAATGACAACTAGGTAACATTCCCTCTGATCTTGGTCCCTCTGAGAGTTATGAAATTATAAGAAAACTATTTTTGCCAAATCTAAAATGTGTAGTGATTTGAAAATGCCATTTTGTTTTAAAGCTCAAAGAACTTGTGGTACAATTGTTCTAAAGGAGAGTATTATTTATGGGAATAACTGAAAGAAAATTGTTTTTATACACCATGTAAAAGATAGGAAAGTGTTAGGATAATAGCTCACTATTAAGAGCATCTTAAAACGTAACTTTGAGTATCCTTTGGATGTTATGGGGTCCTGCTTAGTCAGTCTAGTCTCTATGTCTTATGTATTTAGAGTTCTGAAGACTTGGAAGGCAAGAAACTTTCATGTGCATCCCTGGACCTCAAAGATATTAAACACATACATGCACTTTTCCCCAGAAAAAAAAATGTCTTTGGTGTGTATTTGATTTTCCTCATGACTCCCCACCCCAAATGATTAAGTGAGAAACATTCTGAAGGCAGCATATATGTTTCGAAAAAGCTTATATATCTTAATTACCGAAGCAGACATGTCAACAAGTGTACCTTAGACTTTAGTAGATGAACCACAATAAGCATTTTTCTCTGCTCACATAACTAAACAATGTAAGTGTCATCCCAGGTAATCAGGGTTTACCAGTGCCCAGAAGTTTTCATTCTTCAGTCTGCTAAAATGAGTATTTTATGAAAGATTGTTTCAAAACATTTATCAATGAGTTTAATGTAACATTTGCACTAAATACTTGATCTTCTCAGCTCTGTTGTAAAATGAATTATATGAGACAGGAAGGAAAGTTGGAGGAAAAGAAATTTTAGTAATGTTTGAAATCTTAAAAATGTGTTATACCTCTTATGTCCTTGTGAAAGTATTGAAGCATATTTGGTGTATGTATGTTTTTAGTATTAAAATGACTTAAATATTTTTCAATAATTATTCTTTGGCTTCTTAGAAGGGACACATATTCTAAATTAAAAATCTTTTTAGTTGAAGGCAATTAAATAAATAATTCAGAAGTGTATTCTATTTACCTCTTAATAATTAAGCAGGTTAGACTGTGTACTCTTTATAGTCATTGAGTTTAAATTTATTCATTTGTTGGTGTGATGGTTTTTAAGAATTTATTTAAGGAATTCTGCTTTTGGAAAATTAAAACAAACAGAGGAATGGTGCATAGTAAAGCAAAGGGAGCTTTGAAAAGAACACGTACAAAACAATGAAAGTTGATTGTATTTGAGGGTGTAAAATCAGGGTTATGTAAATAATCCCTTTGAACTTTCCCTCTCTTTGGAAAAAGTATGGTGTCTAGTAAATAGTGAGTTTAATTGACTCAAAGGAATAGGTTTTGGTATTGCTCTAGAAGTTCCTCCCAGTAGATTTGTTATGGCCTTCTTACAGGGCTCAGCTAGGCCACTATTTTGAAAAATTTTTGAAGTTAACCATATGGCTTATTCCATCTCTGTGTTGTTGCACACTAATAATATTCAAAGCCAAAATAATTGCCTCCAACTAAGGGACCACCATTATGGAAAAACAGAACTAGTTTGCCTTAAAACTTTTTCAGTGTCTTAAAAAGTTTGAGACTTTTATACTTGAGTACAATCCATATTAATCATGTCAATCTTTCCCCTCTTCCATCTCCTCCTACATCTTTGCTCACATACCCATTCCAAATTTATGTATCATTATTACACACACACACCTACTTTCAATTAGTTAACTGTATGTACATGACTCTAGGGCTGGCCAGCTAGGCATGGACAAACTATCAGGAGAGTTGTCCCTGAAGAAAATGGACCCTCCCTCCTTTAGTAGCCACAGAGTGACTACTGTGTTTATAGCTCCCCAACTAGGTAGCATTGTGAGCCTTTCCCTCACCCATGCTGGAATGGTAATTGGTGTAGCCTTGTGCTAGTCTTATGTAGTCTTATGTAGCAATTAAGAGTTCCAGAAGACAATATTTTGCATCAGTCTTCCTGTCTCTTTGGTTCTTATAATTCATCTGCAACCTCTTCCAATGTTCCCTAAGGCTTGGGTGAAGGAGTTGATTTGTATGTGTCTCCTTTGAGGGTGCATACTTCACAGTCAATTATTCTGTGTCCTTTATTACTCTGCTTCTCTGTAATATTTTTGTACACTGAAAAATGAAGCTTCCTTGCTGTGGAGTGGGAGCTGGACCAACTATATGAGTACAGTGATAAGAAAAGACAGGTTTTTGTCTTATTTAGCAAAACTGATAAATTTTGTTACATACCACTCTGTGCCTAAAAAGTCCTCCCTACCATGTGGTTCATTAAATGATACACACATATTTCTAAATATCACTTAATTTTATTTACTATATCCAGATATATCAACTTTACTTATACATGGTAATTGGTAGGGAGAATTTGATTTTCCTCATATGTCTTTGGAAATATGTCGTTAGACCATGTGCTCTCCTAAAAAGTTTTTTTTTTTTTAATTTTTTCAGTCTTTGTAAAAACATACTTTATTCTTTACATTTTACCATAGAACTGAGATATTTATTCCAATGAATTGTATATTTTAAATTTATCTATCTTTTGGCTAGTTGTTTTAGGCTCCTAACTGTTGCTAGGCGTTGTGGCTTTGGGCTGTTATCCAAGATACCTGGAGAGTAAGGCAAAAATCTCTGAGTTCAAGGCCTGCCTGGGTAATTTAGTGGCTCTTGTCTAAAAATAAAAAGTAAAATAAAGGATTGGGATACAATTGAGTGATAGGTCATGTGTGAGGCCCTAAGTTCAGTTCCCAGTGATGCAAGCAAAGAAACAACTACAAAACTCCAGGAGTGCTCTTGACAATTGTAGATGAGTTCAACAACAGCAAGAACTTTACCAATATTCACCATAAGCAAGCCTGTGCCAGTGCTGTGAATACATAAATGAAACTGATACTGGTGTATAGTAGTTCTTGTGTTAGAGAACAATTGTGTTAATCATATAAAGGCAGACAGTATTTAAATGGATACTGTAACCACTAGCTTAATATTGACAATTTCATTTTATCTTTCTTATTTTTATTACTTGGATATCTGATTTGCTGGCTTTAGCCATAGTTTTTATTTTTTCTTTAGTTTTTTTCTTAATCTGAGGAAGATTAATTATTATGTGATACTGGTTAGATTGACTCAGGCATATGAAATGTGGTGACTTTTTCATATCTTCATAGTCTGTTTATATTTCTAATTAATTAAGTGATAATAGTTGTCTTCTTTTCAGTTCTGTAAATGTTTATTGAGTTCTTGTTAGGCACTATTTAAAGAACTTCAGAGAAGATAAAAATGAATACATTCGACAAGCTTATCAACTGAAGAAATCCGCAATTGATAAAAATAGCAATATAAAAATAATAGTTAATGAGCAGCCAGCGTGCTGTGTGCTAGTCATGGTATTTAAAGAAGTTAATGTTTGTCATGATTCAATCTGGCAGCAGCCAGGATACTCTTAGATATATGTTTTTACTCTTTCACTGAATCATCTAGGTTTCTTTCTTTTGTCACCTTTGTAAGAAACTTCTTTTTCCAAACCTATGAAAATTCAGTTCATGTTGCTCTCAGCATTGCTACCTTGTATTATTTTACTTCACTGTCTTAAATCTAATAATTTTCTTGCTTTTTTATTTTTTCCTTTATTTGAAAAAATTAATAGTGGTAAACTATGTATTATAGAAGTTTGGGGTTGCTGAAGGTGAAAGTTTAAATTAATACTAGATCAAGTACTAGATCTCTTCTTTATATTATAGATGGAGACACGAATGGTTGGTTCATAGGTTGATCTTCTTGTTTATTCTTTTATTCAATAAATGCAAACTATTCATGGTAGTGAGGATAACGTGAAGAAGACGAAGGGACTGTCCTGGTGCATTCCACTCTAATGAGGGAGAGAATATAGGTTTGAAGAGAAATCTGGCACCAGGGAAGTTCCCAGAAATCTTCAAGGATAACCCCAATTAACAATCTAAAGAATAGGGGAGAGGCTACCTTTAATGTCCTTCCCTGATAATGAGATTGATGATTACCTTATATGCCTTACTAGGGCCTTTATCCAGTAGCTGGTGGAAGCAGAAGTAGACACCCACAGCTAAACACTGAGTCAAACTCTTGGAATACAGTTACAGAGGGGGTGCACTGATGAGCAAAGGGGTCAAGACAAGGCTACAGAAATCCACAGAAACATCTGACCTGAACAAGGGGGTACTCATGAACCCCATTCTGATAGCTGGGAAATCAGCATAGGACCAACCCAGATTCCCTGAATGTGGTGTTATTTGGGAGGATTGGGCAGTCTATGGGGCCTCTGGTAGTGGATCAGTATTTATCCCTAGTATACGAATGGACTTTGGGAGCCCATTCTACATAGAGGGATACTCTCTCAGCCTAGACTCAAGGGGCAGGGCCTGGGCCCTGCTCCAAATGATAGGACAGAAGAAGTCTCCCCATGGAAGGCCTCATCCTCCCTGGGGAGCAGAAAGGAGATGGGATGGAGGTTGGTGGGGGGGAACTGGGGAGAACAGGAGGGTGTGGAAACTGGGATTCACATGTAAAAAACAAATTTGTTTCAAATTTACAAAAATATTGTGTGTGTGTGTGTGTGTGTGTGTGTGTCACTCTTACAATATATTGTGTAATGATCAAATTAATTTCCTCTAATGTCTTTCTTTGGACCCCTTTTAATCTAATTTCCCCTTCTTTTTTTGACCTTGACCATTCTCTTTTCCTGTTTTCAGTGGTTTTGATCTTGTTCCTGAAGTTCTTCTCCTGTTGCTCCCTAAGGCTTGCTGCTGAAGTGGAGTAATTGTGGTGTTTTCATGTTCTCTCAGTGTAATGTCACTGTCTGTTTTCCTTTTCTGAATTCCATTTGATTGTCAGTACAACCTACATTAGGCATCTTTTAGTTTGCTGGTGTGGTATGTCTTCCTTCTTTGTTTCTGTTTGCAAGAATGTTGCATATGCATGTTAAAGATCCAGTCAATTAAAATCCTCAGACCTTTTAAAAGGGGTCTTTCATTGTAGATATACTGGCTTATAGGATTAGCTTATGTTTATGCATTGCATTTCCATTAGCAAAACTGCTTTTGAAACTTTAAATGACTGAATCTCTGTGGAGATTATTAGTAAATATGACATCAAGGTCATCATAGAGATTTCATTGTAAATTTAGAAAGATCACTTTCCAAGGACATAAAATATTAAGATTAAATTTTAATGGGAGAATTGCTTGTGGCTAAATCTTCTTATAGGGAAATATACCAAATTGTTTTCAAATGCCCCTCAACATCCTGTTTGCTTCAGCTCCAGTCTCAGTTTTGACTCTATATTCTCCAAATGTATGTGATTAGAAAGTAATAGAAGAGACTTCTCTAGGTGCTTGGAAGATGGCTCAGCAGGTAAGAGTAATGGTATACAAGCATAAATCTAGTTCAGATCTTTGGCACCTACATAAAAATCTAGGTGTGGCCATTTACTGCTTTAACAGTCAGCACTGTGCAGTCTTGAGTCTGGGGATTAAAGGATATTTCTGGACATCCATCTATCCAACTCTAAGATCAACGATATACTCTTGTTTCAAGGGAATCAGTAAGAAAGTGATGACACAGGACCCCAATGTTTTCTGGTCTCTGTTCATATGTATTTATATGCCACCCACATACATTACAAACAAACAGTTTCACACAGATAATAAATAGAATATTTTTTTAAGAAGAAGAAACAATTCCACTGTTTGTGTATATCCATTACTACACCAGGTCTTGGTCAGCCTTTCTGCGAAGCTCTGCTGAATATTACTTTTACTGCTTTCTATCTTCCTATCCTTTTTACTATTCTTCCCTTTGTTATTATTTGTGTTTATGCAAACAGTTTAACCTTATCTACCATTTTTTTATAATCTTTATCTTACCTTTCTATACTAGATAACTTGCTCTCACCTGTTTGTTATACATTGAAGATCTTCACAAAGTGTGTCAGTATTAATATGCAGGGCAGGAAGGATTGTTCAGTTACTAAGGTGCTTGCTGTACATGTGCAGGGATTTAAGAGTATTCCATAGCATAACTGTATAAGCCAAGTGTGGCATAATCCCAGTGCTAGGAAAACAGAGACAAGATGGTCACTAGGGCCTTGCTGGTCGGACAGTCTATACTAATTGGTATCTTTAGGTCAGTAAGAGAGCCAGTCTCAAAGGAGTTGAGGGACATTTCTGAGCATCGTACCAAATGTTGTCTTCCATCCTCCAAACACATATGTGTACATATGTACACATGTGAAGATGCACCTGCACACATGCCAAAAGTATAAAATTTCAAAATAGTAATATACAAATAAATGAGTTGGGATTACCTCTTTTAAGAAACATGAATATTAAAACCTAGAAATCATTGTTAATATCATTTAATAAACCTATTGCTACTCTGTTCTTTAAAAAATGTACATACACACTACGCTTTGCATTGAATGTAATGTTTTGCTGAGTTTGTACTGCGTGTTTGCAGTACTTACAGTGATTAACTTAATTTTTTGTTAACACTAGAGATATTAGCATTTATGAAGTCAGCTACATTCTTTTCAAAGTTAATCATGAAGACATTACTGTAAATGCAAATAGTATTTTGAATTATTACTAATTTTAAGCATTTACTTCTTTATAGATAAATGAGTGGAGTGTTTGAAGTGCCCTTTGAGACTCTGAAGGCTGAAGGTAATGTCCAGTGATGTTTTCCCATAGGTTTTATTTTCATGTGCATGCTTTATTATTATAAGGCCTTGGATTTACTACTTTAACTCTTTCTTGATTGCCCTTTAACAATTAATGTCAATCTCAAAATAATTTAAAATTATAATAGAAAAAAATCTGTCATCTTACAATATTTAATTGTAATTGGTTGATGTTATACTTATTTTTTTATGTAGAAATGTGCTACACTTCCCATTTTCTTAGTTTGAATTCTTATTTTATACATTGCCCTTATTTAAGTAGACATATTGACTCAAAAGCAGAAAGAAAGAATATATTCATGCCAAGGAATAGCTTTACAACTTACTACAGGAGGGATAAAAACACGTGCATTGGAGACACCCAAACTGTTCAGATGACATTTAATAGCTTTAGTTACAGAAGTCCAGATTGCTGGCAAAATGCTTACAATAGACTTGTGTTGCTGCATTGTATATAAAGAGCTCATAGGGCTTGAAAGAGGCTTCTTAGACAAGAGGGGGCTGTAATTACTTTGCTTCTTACATGCATGGTTAGATCTTCCAGTGAGAATAACATGCTAGGGCAATTTATTATAGAGGAGTAAATCACAGATTACATTGGAGGGGATTGGGGTGGTGTGATCCAACCATCAGTTTGTGAATACATACACTTAAGCATGTGTGATAGCTTGTTTTTAATTTCTTTACACCAGTGCACACCTCAAACCTTGTGTTTAGCAGTGGGATATGCAAATTGTTCCAAATGCAGCAGCAGTACTTTCACCTGAATGTCAAAACTGTCAGACAGCTTTAAATCAAATCTTTATAACATTTTACAAAACCATCCAGCCCTGAGATTGAGGCACCAAACTCTGAATAAACTTGATTCCCATACTTCCAAGAAGCTCCTGTATGTCAACAGAGTAATGTCAAAGTTCTAATTCACCTGCTTTCTAATTTTAACCTTTTAAGGATTTTATTTTATTTGGCTTAATTATGATATTTTCTACAAATTAATGATAAATGCCTTGATTAATAAAACCAAATGTCAGGGAAAATGACAACTTGATGAAAAATTAATACTAGGCAATATTTTAAGATACAGAGGTACTAAAGATGTATTCTTGAACCTCATATTTCATCATCTCTTTCTTGAAGGTGGGTAACCAGAATTCTTTTTGTAAGTTTCCACAACCATATGTATCTATGCATTTAACAATATTTCAGTCATCTTTATTAATAGTATAAATAGAAATGTATTCCTAATTTATCTCATGTACTACTGTATCATTCATTTTTATTTTACAGATTCAGAATAATGCATAGTGTGTGATAGTGGTAGAAATGAGGCTAGCATACTGAGAATTCAGTTTGTGCTGTGTGTGTCTTTGTGTGTGTATGTTTGTTTATATGTCTCAGAACATCTCATGATACACAATTTATCACTTTTGACATTTGTTTAGTTATCACAATTTTGTGTAATTAATCACCAAATCAGCTGGACTGACTGATGCTCTAGGATCCACCTATTTCTGCCCATCAAGCACTTGGGCTGCAATGCATGCTTCCATGCCACCTTCTGTGTGGGTGCTGGGGATCTGTACTCAGTTACTTAAGACTGCATGGAAAACATTTTACCAGCTCAGCCATCTCTCTGGACTGTTGGGATTTGGGTTTTAAAGACCTTTTTTCTTAAGTTTTTCATGGAACTTCATAAATGTAAATAGCTGCTTAAAACCTAGATAGATAAATATAATTATTTGTTTTTAAGTGATAGTGAAAGCTTTGGAAAAATAAAAATGTGCTGTGCCATTATTGTTTTGAAAGTTTTTGCTTTACTTTACAAATTTTCCATACTGATGTACACTGTGTACTAAATATATTGCCCGCATCTTCAAGCCTTCTCTTTTCTTACCTCTCCTTTTGGTCTCCTTTTTTCCCCTCTGCAGCTTTACTTTCACTGAGCCATATGTACAGACTTGATTTTGTTTCTCTATGAATCATATATGAAATAAGACATACAGTATTTCTGCTTTCTGAAACAGGCTTTTTTCACATAGTGTCATTATCTCCATTTTTATTCATGTTCTTACAAACATCAAAATTTTGTAGTTTCTCCATGTATTTTTCTATTTTCATAAATTTATGACTTTTATTGTGAACATTATTAAATATTATATAAATATGGCATTATGCAGCATTAATAATATTTTGTAGGTACAGCTTTATATCAAACAAAGGAGGACACAGTGACCTCTGTGTTTTGTTTTGTTTGATTGGTTAGGACACAAAGAACCACATAATACATTGTCAATGAAGTCGGCCTGCTTTAGCCATCTGCTCATGTAGTGACATTCTGGTCCTACCTATAAACAGAAATCTTTGCCAGCTAAAGTTAGAATCTCTTCTGTGTGCAACAGAATGTTTTTTGTTTTTTGTTTTGTTTTTTTGATTGACGTTTTAGGCCTCTTATTCTGTACATTAGGGGAAGTAGAGGTAAGCACTAGTTAATACATAGTGCATGCCATTCCCAAGTGAAAATATTCTTCAGCATAGGTTTCCAGGAATATTTGCAGTTGGAAGTAGATTTTGTTGAGTCTTCCCTTAGTTGGCTCCAGGTTTTATTGTTTTTATGGAGTGCTTGGCTCCAGGCATCCAATCTGTACTGGCAAACCTTTTTGATGGGTAGAGGCCACGAACATTGCTGCCCTTGGTGCCTACATACCTGCCATGTCTGATAGCTCTGTCAGCTAGCTAATCACTTCTTTGTAACTCTCAGAAAAATCTGCTGTCCTGAGGAGGGTTTGTTGTTGTTGTTGTTGTTTTTGGGTTTTTTTTTTTTTTGTTGTTCTATTATAGCACAAGGCTCCTATTATGTCTCATCTTCATACCTGCATTTATCTGTAAGTAAAAGCATTCTTATTTCACATCAGTAACTAATATATACTCCAATTCTTTGACAGATCTTAAATTAATACTGTCCAGTGTGTTGTGTCCTCTTACTTTTTCTGTTTATCCTTATACCAATTTATTTCTGCATATCAACCAAGTACAGGATTTGATAAGGATCTGAAATAATTCACAATGTGTAAGGTTATGTTTTTAGTTGAGATTCTAACTACTTGGGTTTTGTAATATAAGAAATGGTTTTCTTCCCCAAAATGTGTATGGATGAGTGAGCAAAACTGAAATGTAAAATATCTTCTGAAAGTTATTGCTTGATGTCTTATATTTTGAACCTAGAAACAAGGATGACTGGGTGAGCCAACAGAGACTTAGTTTCAAGGATTTTGATTATGATGCTATAAACCTGATTATTGAATTAACACACAAAACAATTAGCTGATTTTCTGTGAACAGTCCTATGGAAAATATAATGGTTAGTCTCTCACCTACATTAAAATATGCTATAAATAAATTTAATGGATCAAAACTATGTAAAGTCCCAGTTTTGAAACATATGAGACTTAATGTTTTTTTCTAAATGTCTTTTTAGCATATCATGGAAGAGCATTATTTAATTTAAACCCATAATGTATTCTATGAAATCAAAACATTTAGTACTTTAGTATGTAAATACTAAATACTAGTACTTTAGTACTTTAGTATGTAAATATTAATATGAAGTTGTGTTCTATATAAATACTAGTGAGAATAATCATGTTCTAGAAAGAGGGGCCACACACCTTATTTGTCTCTTTTGGAAACCTGTATTCATTAACTGAATATGATATTCTTGTTAAATACACTTTTATCTTAGTTTTTCCTCTTTGGGTTTTGAGAAAATAGTCTCACTATGTAGACCATGCTGTCTTTTAATTTATGGTGGCCATCTTGCCTCAATTTCGTTAGTCATATTTCATTCCTGAGCCTTGACCTTGATCGTGCTCTTAAGTAAGGGAAAAAAAGATATCAAGAAAAAAATGTAGATCCCCCTCCACAATTCTGCTATCATTCTTTCTCCTTAACTGCCTACCATCCTTCCAAATGCTCTGTGCTCATTCTCTCTCCCTCCCTCCCTCCCTCCCTCCCTCCTCCCTCCCTCCCTCCCTCCCTCCCTCCCTCCCTCCTTCCCTCCCTCTCTCTCTCTCTCTCTCTGTGTCTCTCTTTCTCTCTCCCTCTCTCCCTCTCTCTCTCTGCCTTAGTGTTGACAAGGTGTTTTCCATTCCTCTAATGAAGTGGGAAATAAATTAGCATGCATTCTGGGGTATTTAGATTATTTACTGTAGTAATGCTCAACATGTCTTTGTAATACTCTTCAACTCCTACCCACAACTAATTAGTGACTTTCAGATGAGAAGATGTTAGTTGTACAGTAGCTCTATATTTACTAGTGATCAAAGGAGTGTTACTAATGTGCTTGTCAGTATTAGAAAAGAGTTAAGTAAATAAAGGGCCAGATGGTTGCACACAGAACCTATCAAAAGCCCAGTATGTGTGGGCTGGTCCAGTAGAATGACAGAAACGTTTCCCGGGCCAAATGGAACTAAAGTTAAGCTTCTGCTAATATCAAGAAGAATGTGTTTCAGATGAGGTTTTCATGGTATCATGATGCACATCTGCAGATCTCATTGGCAATAGTTACCATGAGAGCCATACATTCCTTGTTTCATATTCAAGTGCATTCACATGTCTCAGCAAAACATCTTGCCATGAGTCATGCTGGCATAAAAAGTAAAGTATTACCCTGGAAGCATTTTTGTAGGATCAGAAAATACTGATTTTTTTTTTTTTTATTCTTACAAAAATCTTTCTTTTTTCCTTTTTTCACCCTTTCCAGCTGGATCTCTTGGTCCAGTTTTTACTGCTCAATGCTGGGTAATTATGCCCGGAAAAAAAGGGGGATATTATTTGTATAGTTACATGACTTTTTTTTACTTTATTTTTGGTGGATGTTTGTATCTTCAAACAGATTATGTGACTCGTGATAGAAGGTACCTGGTAATGTAGTAGCTGCCACAGTGCCGGGCTATATGAGGAACTAGTGAACATTTGCTTAGTGTTCTGTGCTGTAGGTTCAGACTGATTAGGAGATAGGGAACAACAGAGCTCTGTTCTGTGTGTGTTACCACTCTCTTCCTGAGCCTGTACCAAAATACCCATTCCTTCTCAGACAATCATCCTTTTACCGCTCCACCATATCAGATTTATCTTATACTTTTAAAATCCTCGAAAGTTTCTGAGTTGCTAGGATATATATTTTATCTGTGACTTATTGAGCCTATAAGATAAGTTAGAATGTGTATTTTGAGTCATCTTCTTCTTAAGAGTCATACTGATAGTCCTTGAGAAAATTAGCTAACTCCGGCCCCTGCCTGCCTTCCTTCCATCTCTTCTTTCATTGTCTTAACATTTGTTGAGTGTTAGCTCCAGACCAGATATTTTATAGATGTTAAACAAATTATTTAGCAAAAGAGCCATATAATTATTATACCTAAGATCATCCTCTAAAAAGGAAATATACTTAGACACAAACAGAAATTACAAATAGAGATATTTAATTAAATTGTTTGTTTTGCTCATCTCTGTTCTCTGCCATAGTTTTAGGAAATTAATGTCCAGTGGAGGCATCTGCTCCAATATCCTGCGTTTTAAAGAGTGGATTTTATCTGTGTTTAAATTATAGAAAAGCCATATTTTTTTCATATTGTCTAACAGTGCAGAAGATTTTGGTACAAACATGGATATGAAGCAGTGTTTTACTTCAAGATGAATTCTCAGAATTTTTTTTCAAAACTACTTATACTATTTGACATAGATGAGCTCCATGCATGTTTTCAAACATTACAGCTTGTTAAGCAATTTCTAGTTTTTTTAAATTACAGAAAATTGTTTCCTTAAAACTATATTTGTTGGTGGATATTAGTTACCTTTCAGTCAGATTTAGAAGATGAAGAAAGAGAAAATGATGGAATTATATTTTTTTCCTATTGGTCATGTGCATACAACATTTTTGTCTTCTGTGATATTGTCCATTATGCATCCTATTGGATTTGTACACCACTTGCCCTCCCAAGCTGTTTTCTCATTAAAAGTCATTCCAAAGCATTATGCTGGACTTCAGCCTTGTTCAGTAAAAAGAGGCCATTTCCTTCATCAGCTGTCCACTTGGACACACATTCTTTATACTCTTAAATTATTTTGTATGCATCCGGTGTTTATTAGATGGATTTGTCAAATTACTCATAGATAATCAGGTTTTTAAAGTTATAATTTTAAGCTCTAACCTTTTAAACTGTGAATTATAAGGTTTGACCCTTTGCTTCACATTTGACATAACAGCCATTAATTATAGTTTTTAAAGGACATTTTATTTCAGTTATAATTTGTGTTATGAAAACAGTTTAAGTGTTTTCTTTTTAACTTTCAGGAATAATGCTCAAATATAAATGCATATGTATCTACAGATCTATAACTATGTAGTGTGTATTTTCCATTATAGTGAGTCATTGAATTACATGTGAATAGGATATTGAAATATTATTTGTCCATTTTATACTAATGCATTATGGTATATACCTGCCTGTGGATATTGTTATGTTATAAATCGTGAGTTAACACTAAAATCACCTTTATTTTATATAATCATACTATGATTTATTGTGACTATCAGGATATAAAAGCCTTAGCAATGAAATCTAGGGGTGTCTTTTTACTGTTCCTGAAACAGAGAAACAGAATTTGGGTACCTAAGAATGGCTATTTTCTAATGAATATTTGAATGTTCTAAAGACCGTTTGAAGTAGTGTGGTGTAGGTAAATGTAAAGCATTTAAGTGGTTTTGCAAATATCCATAGCTGAGACCCTGAGACAAAAAGGACATGGCAGATAGGTCAGTGTATGTAAGCTCAGAAATATGTATATTTCTGAACACTGATAACATCAATATTTTAAATGGAGAAATTTAGTGCATTTTTAATTTGATAAAAAGAACATGGTCATATAGCTAACATAATAACATCGTTTTCTGTTAATAATTAATACTATTTACATTATTTGTTTTTAAACCTTTCTCTTTGTACTTATGTGTTTCTAATTTCACACAATTAAATTTAAGATACTTTAGAGAAAATACTTAAAAATCTGAATAATCTTTATAAAGGTACATAACTATCCATTTGTATTTTAAATATATCTGAAATCGCTAGCTTGTCTTTGTTTAAATTATTCATTGCTGTTGTGTTACTATATGCCATGAGGTCTTAAGGGAAGTGTCTGGTCTCTTACTTACTGGATAGTGTGCTCATGAAAGACATTTCCCTCTGTGCTTGACTATGCACTCCAAGATGGTTTGTTTCTTAACATTATAGAAATATGTTCATTTTAATTCCTGAAATATGTTACTGTCTTAGTTGACTCTAGAGACACAAGAAACTTCTTTCATTAACAGACGGACATGATTTGAGAGTGACTTGTTGACAGCTATGTGGGAACGTTTGTTTATTTAGTATGTGTGTTTTGTACTTCCTATCTGGAAATAGCATTATACTTGGAGTTTAAATTCAGTTTTAGAAATGGTTCAACTGCTGCTTCCTGCTGGGGTAAGTTAGTTACTTCTTTGCTCCAGTCATCTAAAAAAAAGAAAAGAAAAGAAAAACAAAACAAAACAAAACAAAAAACCCAACCCCGTATAATAAGGGAACTTCTGGAGCTGACTTCAAATTCTACTATAGAGCTATAATCCTAAAAGCAGCTTGGTATTGGCATAAAAATAGACAAATAGACCAATGGAATTGAATTGAAAACCCTGATATTCACCCATACATCTATGAACACATGATTTTTAACAAAGCAACTAAAATTATACAATGGAAAAAAGAAAGCATCTTCAACAAGTTGTGCTGGCATAACTGGATGCCAGTGTATAGAAGACTACAGCTAGATCCATTATTATCACCATGCACAAAACTGAAGTCAAATGAGTCAAAGACATCAACATAAATCCAGATACACTGACCCTCTTAGAAGAGAAAGTTGGAGGTACCCTTGAACGAATTGGTGCAGGAGACCACTGAGATAGACAGTTAATAAATGGGACCTCCTGAAACTGAAAAGCTTCTGTAAGACAAAGGACACAGTGAACAAGCCAAAATGGCAGTCCACAGAATGGGAAAAGATATTCACCAACCCTACATCTGACAGAGGGCTGATCTCCAAAATGTACAAAAAACTCAAGAAGTTAGTCACCAAAGCACCAAATAATCCAATAAAAAGTGGGATACAGAACTAATTAGAGAATTCTCAATAGAGGTATTTAAAATGACTAAAAGACACTTAAGAAAGTGCTCAACATCTTTAGCCATCATGGAAATGAAAATAAAAACAACTCTGAGATACTATCTTACTCCTGTCACAATGGCTAAAATTAGAAACTACAGAGTGGTGATGGTGGACACTTGTAATCCCAGCACTTGGGAGGCAGAGGCAGGTGGATCTTTCTGAGTTCGAGGCCTGCTTGGTCTACACAGCGATTTCCAGGACAGGCTCCAAAGCAATACAGAGAAACCCTGTCTCCAAAAACCAAAACCAACCAACCAAACACACAAAAACAAAAAAACAAAACCCACCAATGACAGTTTATGCTGGAGCGGATGTGGAGAAGAGTGAAAGACTGAACACTCCTCCCCTGCTTGTGGGAGAGCAAACTTGTACAGACATTTTGGAAATCAGTATGACAGTTTCCCAGGAAAATTGGAATCAGTCTACCATAAGATCCAGCAATTCAACTCTTAAGCATGTATCCAAAAGATGCACATCCATGCAACAAAGACATCTGTTCAACTATGTTCATAGCTGCATTATTGGTACTAGCAATTACCTGGAAGCCACCTCAATGCCCCTCAACTGAAGAATGGAAAATGAAATGTGGTACATTTGCACAATGGAGTACTACCCAGTGTGTGTGTGTTTGGGGGGGGGACAAATCAATAAAACAAACAAACAAACAAAAAACAATGGAATCTTGAAATTAATAGGCAAATGGATGGAACCATAAGAAATCATCCTGAGTGGGTAACCCAGTTAGAAAAAAACAAACATAACATGTACTCACTCATATATATGGATTTTAGACATACAGCAAAGTAACACCAGCCTATACTCCACACTGGCAGAGAAGCTAGGGAACAAGAAGAATCCTAAGAGAGATATCCATGGTCCCCCACAGAAGGGGAAAGGGACAAGATATCCTGAGCAAATTGGGATCAGGTGGGAAGGGGAGAGGGAGTTAGGAGAAAGAGAAGGAGAGGAGAAGAGGGGAGAGGCGAACATGACGGAGCAGGAAGATTGAGTTGGGGGAAGAATAGAGGGGGAAGAATAGAGGAGAGCAAGAAAAGAGATGCCATAATAGATGAATCCTGTATAGGTTTAAAGAGAATCTGGAACTAGGGACATGTCCAGAGACCTACAAGGATGACCCCAACTAACAATCAAAGCAATAATGAAGAGGCTACTTTAAATGCCCTTCCCTGATAATGAGATTAGTGATGACCTTATATGCTATCCTAGAGCCTTCATCCAGTAGCTGATTGAATCAGAAGCAGAGACCCACAGTTAAACACTGAGCCAAACTGCTTTAATCCATTTGCAGACAGTGAGAAGTTATGAGCAAAGGGGTCAAGTCTAGGCTAGAGAAACACACAGAGACAGCTGAGCTGAACAAGAGGCTGCTCATGGACCCTATACTTATAGCTGGGAAACTAGCATAGAATCAACCCAGACTCCCTGAATGTGGGTCTCAGTTAGAAAGCAGCCTCTGGGACCTCTGGTAATGGATCTAGGATGTATCCCTAGTGCATGCATGCAGTTACTTTTGGAGCTCCTTTCCCATGAGGGATACTCCTTTAGCCTAGAGACACTGGGGAGGGCCTAGGCCCTACCCCAAATATATTGACCGATTTTGATGATCCCATATGGAAGGCCTCAACCTCCCTGGGGATTGGATGGGTGAAAGGATAGTGGTGTCTGTGGGCAGCATGGGAGGATGGAAGAAAGAGGGAACTGGGATAGATATGTTAATTAAGAAAAAATGTTAAATAAAAAATTTAAAAAAAAGAAAATGAAGAATGAGTTGTGTCCATAGAGCTATGGTTAGGATTGGAGATATTATTAATAAAAATATCAAATTAAAATGGCTGACACACAGAATGTTGCTAGTAAATATTTACGATTAAATTTGGACAGTTGTTTACCATTTTTCAATCAGTAATGCATTTCCTTTAATAATTTCTATTTTCTGATACATTTATTTCATTTTTCTCTTTTTACCTCATGAGCTTTCGTTCATCTATGACTACCCAGGTTCTCATTGTTTTCCTTGTCAGATGGAGTTGTCATCTCACCAAGAGTGAATTTGGAATTAGAGAAGTATTCTTCACACAAAAGTCAAGATACTGCAACAAAGGCATAATTGATGATCCATAAAGAGGAGAAATTTTATCATAGGCTTGTGTTTTTTTTTTCTAACATTATTAAAAAATACTCAGAACGTATCCACAGAAAGTCACAAGACACTGAGAGTTTAGCAATCTATATAGGTTTTTCTTTTTCCTTTAAAGTACCACTGAAGGGTGTTTGAAGCTTGAAACAGTTTTTTATATGTATAGCTTTACTCAGAGTGTGAAATTTAGGCAGTAATTAGCCTCTTAAGTGAATCTGTTTGGAAAACATAAAGTGACATCTTCTTTCCAAAGAAAGATGTGGTTGTTCCAAGGCTGTACCTGCTGTTTTGATGGTGTCTCAACTGAAACAGATGCCTTACTGCTTTCTCCTCTAGAAACTGCTTTAATGCAACACATACAGCACACACAGGTACTGTTAACGAATCAGAGTGAGGTCCGGGGAAAACTCATGTAGGAACCACACACCTAAATGTAGTTAGTAAACAGAGACACTAACTCTCATTAAGCATAATTAAACCTAATACTGACTGTAAACTGTTACTTACCTTAAACTTCTCTGTAGAGAGAGTGGATAGGGATTAACCTAGCAGCCTGGGACATTAATTACTACCTATTTCACATTAAAGTTACCATCAAGAAGAGCTATATTCATAAATAAAACATAGGCAGGATTGGGAGATGGAAAATATGTAAATTCATTTTTAAAAAAGGAAAGAAAAACTGTATTAAAAAATAAAAAGAGGTCTGTGAGTGATGCCAGCTTCAGCAAAAAGGGAACACTAGCTAATTACTACAACAAATGGACTAAAATAATCACAGAGGTGTATGCTTGCATCTGACTGACAGGACCTGCCTCCTAGGAGACTTGGCTCAGCTCAGCAGGAAGCTTTTCATGTACCCTTCCTGCCACTTCTTCAGGCTACTGAGGGTTTGAGAAAGGATGAAGGGACTTCGAAGAAATATAATCCCCCCCTTTGCAGTCATTAATAGCAACTTATTTATGAAATTTATTATAATGATTGTAGAAATGTTTGGTTTGTCAGGGAGAAAGCATAATGTATCCCCCCCCCCAGTCAAAATGGTCTGGCAACTGGTCTCCTGCTAATATTTAATAATCTCCTTCTTGGGTGCAATCGAAAGAGTATGTTGTGAGGAATATAAAAGTGTCAGCTAAATTAAAGATCCACTGTTAAGTTTTATAATATGCTGTAGCCTCAAGGGGGATGGATTGAAAAGAGAAGAATTTAAAGAGGAAACAAAGTAAGGACAATACAGACACCTGCTTACCTTAGAATATTCTTTCAAATACATCAGGCTGTTTAGGCAGCTACCTATAACCTGGTTTCCATTTTCTTCCCTTTGACACATATGCACTGAGGATGGCCATTCCTGTACTACTGCCATGTGGGTGCTCTTTTTTGTGACTGAATCCCACATAGTAATTGAACTTCCAAACATATTTTAGATTTAACTTGCTAGGCTCTTAATCAACTTTTGGAGTTATTGTGCTAATTTTTTCTTTCAAATTCTCATGGGCAAGCACGAGTGTAATGCAGTAGTCATGACTGTGAGAAACTGGAGTCTAGGAAGTAAGCCTGAGGCAGGTTGTGGGTTTTGTTTTGTATTGGCGGGGGGGGGGCTGTGTGAGGAGTTCAGTTTAGAGTAAAACTCCTGATTTTTTTCTCATGAATTTAAAGTTAGTTTTACAGGTTATGTGTTTAACTAATGCAACAAAAATAATTAATGGACAAAAAAATCTATCCGTCATTTCACCCATTGAACAAAAATCCACCAACGGATTGGGTGACAGAGGTTGAACAAAAACAGTGAGAGTGAGAGTACTTCTATCCTCTGCTCTTGTAACAATAGTGACATTACAGAATAACCATAACAATGGCATTCATATTAATCAGACATATTTATACAGAATTAGTGTTGGCTTCTGCTCTATATTACCTTTAGTTTTATATGAACTTTTATTATCTGTGCATATCAAAAGAGACATGGTGAATGAACAAAGAGACCCTGTTATGAGACGAGTATTATTTGACATTTTGGGAAGCTCTTATTATAGGGTTTCCTCTTACGTGAGAACAACGGCAAGGTTGTCATAGTTGCTCTATTAGAGACACTCTGGAATTTTAAAACAGAAATGGAGCCCATTTTTTTTTCCTTGAACAAAATTCATCAATTAAGAGAATTGGAATGATCCAAGACTTTTCCTGGAGGTTGGTTACCCTGACCTTGTTTGAGAATGTGAAACCCTGACCTTACACAGCATCTCTTGATGTCATGATTTTTCCTTTAGGTTATGTGCTTGGTAGCAAGTGGTTCAGTTATTTTTTTTTTTTCAGAGATAAAATATATTTTTAGACTTATTGGAATTACCTGATTTTAAAAAAATGCAGAGATCTTTACAAAGCCTTTAACTCTCCTGCAAACCAGATGCTTTTGCTTATTTGTTCATTTATTGTGCTAAAAGAGAACACCTCAAAGTAAGTTCTTTTGAGGCCTTCTTCCCTGGTTTATGACACTTCTAACTGGGAATTATGGTTATTTAAAAGGGGTGTCAACCTGGATATTGTTGAATTTCCTATTAGAACCACTGAGCATACATTTTCAGTCTATTTTGCCTGCAGCTTGGGTTAAGATTTTAAGTTCAAAGAAGAAAGGCAAGACTGTTGAGAGTAAAGTTGAGGAGTTACTACTAAAGCACACCTGTTGCCCTTGGAGGTGCACAGTGATTCCTCACGTGGAGACGGTAGAGGACAGAGCTACCACCTGTCATCAGTTCACAGTTACCCTCCCCAAGATGCCAGTCTTTAGGGAAAGTTGTTTAATAGCTAAACATACCAACAGTTTGAGCAATTGAGAATTTCATGCCTTTAACCTTAGAATTGCAATACAGCGTTTATAATGATGAGGGTTTCTCTTTGCTCCCATTCTGTTTTCCTAAGTTTCATGTTAACAGACACTCAGTTTGATGGTTAAGCAAAAACAAATAGCTCCCCCTCCCCGCAAAATGTCTGCCAGGATTGGGATGTAGGCACATAAAATCAAGCTACATTTTTAAATCACAGACACTATAAACAAAAAAGTAGTCCATTTTAAAATTCCTAATAAATCAGTCATCCAGAAGAGTAATAAGAAAAAACAGATTTCCTTTATAATTTGAAATATGTGACTTGATTGAAATACTTAAATTGAATTATTTTAAAACTGTTTAATTTTGAAAGAAATCTAATATTTTCTGTTACAGTTTATGCTTTAATTATATATAAAGCAAGTAACGTTATTTTCCTTGTGACTCTGCTTCTAAGTAGATGGACATTTAAAATTCACTTGGAATTCGAGGGAAATTCTTCCTGTTTTGGAGTCTGAGTGTCTTTGGCTGACATTTCTATATCTTTTCACTTTGAAGACACTAGCCCAACTAGTTATCTAATATGGCTTCTGTGAAAAAAAGCAAGAAGCTCAAAGCAACTTGCAAAGTGTTGATAATCCTTCAATCCAGATATTGAACTGTGGGAACAGAGACTTGTATTTATAATTTTGCCTCCTTATTACATTCTTGTTAAATGTGAACAAGCTGAGGTGAGTGAGGAAAGTCTACACATTCAAAAATAGTTCCATGAGCTTTCTAGTATCAGAATGTGATAGAATTCATTTAAATAAATGACCTGTAACTTGCAAAACACCAGTTTTCCTTTGTATCTCTGTGTGTATTTGTGTGTGAGTGTATGTGTGTGTTTGTGTGTATCGCCTATGACCTAATTTAAGAGGTACTCATATTGTATGAGTTTGTACCATGTGAATATATCTGTATGTATGTATACATGTAGATGTATACCATGTTTCTAATAATAAATCCATCCTTTCTTCCACTTGAAATGTTTATTATTTTTAAATGTAGATATATACAGATAAAATTATGAAATGTCTGTTTTAAATGGAACGATGTGCTGTGTTCATCGTAGCAAAGGACTTAAAGAAGATACTACAGGAATGTGATTTTCTTGAGTGATTAAAGAAGTAGTCATGAGATAAGTTAGTATTTGCATGAAGATTGAAAGTAATTTGATAGGTGAAGGGGTTAGAAATGGTTGCACTGGAAAAGAACATTCTAGAAGACAGTAAGAACACTCATGAAAGGAGAGAGAAATAAGGTAAGAATGCTTGGGGTTTTCAAAAGTGTTATGTATATGTAGCTCATTATTAATCTTAATGTGGATATGAGAAGAAGGGCTGAATTAAAGATCATATTCATATGCTAAAGAGGCTTTTCTGTATTCATTTGGATTTTTGAATTATTGGAGAATGAATTTTAGATTATATGATCAGTATTTTGGAGATATTATCTATATGCCACAATGGCCAAACAGGTGTAAAAGATGACAGCAGTCTTGGGATCTAGTCATCTTAATGTTAGGGAGATATAGTGAACTTTATAAAGACAGAAAATACTTGCCTACTGACCTCTGCCTCTTTTCTTATGTTCAAATTTCTCCAAAGAGGTATTTGTACCCTCTGTTTCTGTTTCCTGAATTATGCATGAATTCATCTCTGACTGCATCAAGGGCCTCTCTCATGCCACCAAACTATTGCTCATTCAGTTCTCAATGACCCTTTGGTTTGGTGTTATATATAAAGTCTTTCTTCCTTTATTTTAAATTATATCTTGCTTTCCGGGTTTTCTTATTACTTGTCATTCATTCGTTGTATATTAGATGAGCATTTTCTTTACCTATTAACTTTTTAACATACTCAAAAATAGATATGTATAACTTCTGAAGATGCATGTTGTATTTGGATCATTAGAACTGCAACACTGAGATATTCTGGTTAATGCAATATAATAATTTTAAGAATTATTTGGTGATCATATTTTAAAGTACTTAGTCTAACAAAAGGGAAGTAACTCATTCATTAAAAGTGGGGGCTTTAGTTAAATCCTAGAATCTGCATTAAAAAAAGTAGGGTGTTGTGACATGACCTTGTGAGTCTAGTGTGTGGGAGGGTAGAGACAAATTCAACAGTTTATAATGGCCAAACCAGTGGACTCTACCTGAGGCGCAGCCCTTGGTGAGGTTATCCCTACCCTTTACATGCACACATTCACAAGTGCAATCCCAGACATGCCCCACACATACAGTCTTGAGTTATCACTACTGATGACACAACATATCATGAATACATACACACATGCAAACCCCAGACATATCCCCCACACTTGTCTTGAACTATCACTAGTGATAACACAGCATATTCATGAACACACATGCAAACTCCAGACATGCCCCACAATACAGTTTTGAGTTATTACTAGGGATAACTTATTCAACATAACATAATGAAACTTAAATTTATGATGATTGTGTTTTACTTGAGCAATTATTATCCTCCTTGAGTCTCAGTTTCTTACTCTACTGCATATGGGACATTATTTAGTCTTTTGAATTCTGTGATGCTGCCGTTTACTGTTTTGCTGCCTAAAGAAAATCTTTAAATGTAAAGAATGTGCAGATGACATTTTAAATTCAATAGGCAATATTTATAAAATCATTTTTCCACCTTTACGCTTCACATTTCATTTCCTGTATCTAATGCAGCTTCACATTTGTTAAATATCTGGTCCTAATTTTGTGTTACTTTTGTGATGATTTTTTTTATTATTTTAACAAAAACCTTGAAGAAATGTTTGTTTTGGCGAATATTTTCAAATATTTCAGTGATGGCCAACTTGTTCCATTGCATTGGACCATGGACAGAGAGAATTCAGCAAGAGAATCTGTTGCTTACTGCTGATAACAAGAAACAGAAGTATTTGGCAGGTATAGGTGTAAGGAAGACACATCCTCCAGTGACCTCTTCCACGTTGCCCTACCTCTCAGTACTCTGTTTACATTTATAATCCCAGCGGGTCAGCCCATTAATTATATCCAAGCATTCATCATCTTACCATCTCTATAAAAGCACTCACAGACATACCCAGCAATGTGATTTTTCTAATATCCTAGACAGCTGAATCCATTCAGCATTAAAAAAGTTGAATAATATTTGTATACCTTAGAGTTTTCTGTGCACTTTTTATTGGGAAGCTCTACCTCAGACTTTTTGAGGACTCCAAGTAGATTATGTATAATTGTTGCTCCATTTGCATATACTTATTTAATGACACAAGGGGCCTAGGCATAAGAGGCTCACTTTCCAAATTAGTATATAGTATTTAAAATTCTCTGAAAATTAAATATACTTTTATTCATATCCATACTGACTACCTTTTGTCAAATTTTTACTGCTCTACTAAAATATCTATTTTATAGATGAACTAGATATGCATTCTCACATGAACAATGTCCATTTGGTGGTAGTGATTTTTATAAATATACTTTATCAATTAAGGATGATTGTGGTATTTGTCACCATTCTGAACCTAGAACCTATTAATTTGTGTGCTTCAAAATTATATTTGAGTCATAGGATGCTAATGTTTTCAACCCTTCTCTCTCTCTCTCTCTCTCTCTCTCTCTCTCTCTCTCTCTGTGTGTGTGTGTGTGTGTGTGTGTGTGTGTGTGTGTGTGTGTGTCCCCTATTTTTATTAAATATGTACTAGTGATGAAATTCCTAAAAGATTTTTCTTGGAAAGGAAGTTATACAATATAAATGTCTTTAAAACTTAAAAAAATGGCACTTTTGAATTGTTGTGTATTGCAAAACAGATTTTGTGTGGAGATAGTCAAATAGAGATGAGTCTATTTTTAGTACATTTGTGGGTAGTGACATGCATGAACTCCATTAATAGCAATGTATGCTGTGTTCTTTTCATTTCACTTTGCTAATGAATTTGGTATCAGATTGGCTTGTGCTGGGAAGATTTAATTGTCAGAAAAAATATGTAGAGTACAATGCACATTTCCTAAAAGGGCTTATAAAGCTGATCTCCATCTCAGCTTGGAAGACAAGCTCTAACTGCAGGACACTTAGATACACTCAACCATCCTTAGGTATAAACCTAGCTAGTTACCTTTTATGAGTTGGTTCATATTTTCTTCAAAGGGTAACATCATCTCCCGCATAGTGTTTAAAATATGTGGTCGTCAGGAAGTATCACTGGATCTGTAGAAATAAGAGCTTGAGTTAAGTCCTGAAATGAATGATTGTTTGTCTTAGGATTTCTATTGCTTTGAAGAGATACTATGACTGTGGCAACTTTTACAGGAAAACATTTAAAGGCTTACAGTTCAGAGGCCAAGTATTATCATTATGGTGGACATGGTGGCTGCAGGCAGACATGGTGCTGGAGAGGTAGCTGAGACCCAAATTATTTCAGTTTTGTAGAAAAGTTAACATTATGAAGACAAGAACTTATTCTACTTTAGTTGCACAACAGAAGTGGAAACAGAATGTATTGTTGTTTGAGGTCAGAGTTCTTAGAGTGCTTTTCATTAAGTCAGTGAAGCCAAGATCAGAGGTCTTGACAGTAGTTCCACCAACACATGAATTCATTCCAAGGCTTAGGAATGAAAGCAATGGAATTTGAAGGGAAAATCTGAGGGAAACAAATTATGTATATAAAAATTCAGATAATCATGTTTTGTTTGTATTTGTCCATATTTACTGTGAACCTTGATAGATGTAACTGACTTTAGGTAGATGGACTAAGTAGACTGTGGAAGGCACAGCTGTCTCGGTCCTATATGTGGATTATTTAGCAACTTCCCCAGAAGTTTTTTGAGTTGGAGAATTCATTCATAGTCAAGGGAGAGTTAATTATGCTGGTAGGTGAATCCCTGTCAGCCAGATAACTATGCAGTAGTAATGTGGTTCACCTCAAGAACCATTTGTTCTGTATGATGAAGCAGAACAGACTTTGACTTGTCAACCTAGTAATTTCATGTGGAAGAACTATTACTTTTCTGTAGGTAGGAGAGATTGGTCTGTAGCAATAATAGCTATAAGTAAAAGGAAACGTTGTTTACCAAATTTTTGACTATCAGGGTCCAGGTAGTCTAGCTTTAGAAGACAGTTATAGCAAGTGTCCTGAAAGTTTCTGTAGAAGTTGGCTGCCTTCTAAAATGTTGCATCTCAACTGTCATCTGAATATGATCCCATTTACTAAGTGTTAATCTTAGTACCTGTGCTATTGGTGATCTGTTCAGGAAGTTGTCTCCTGTGCCAACAAATTACAGATTATTTGCCACTTTTTTTTCCTTAGCAGTATATTTGGATTTATGTTGAGGTCATTGATCCACTTGGATTGAGTTTTGTTCAGGGTGACAGAGATGGATTGATTTGTATTCTTCTAAATGCTGACATCCAGTTAGAGCAGGACAATTTGTTGAAGATGCTTTCTTTTTGCTATTGTATTTTGGCTTCCTTGTTGAAAATCAGGTGCATAGGTGTGTGGATTTATGTCTGGGTCTTCTGTTCAGTTCCATTGATCTATCTGACTATTTTTTGTTTATTTGGAGCATTTATGCCTCCAGATCTGTGACTTCTGCACCTGCAGATTCAACTACCTGCAAATTGGACAACAGTAACAAAAGCAATGCAGCTTTACAGGATATTTGAAGCTACTGTCTAGTCATAATCACCTTACACTATAACAACTGTTTACAAAGCATTCAAGTTGTATTACATATTATATTTAATGTAGAGACCATCTAAAGTATAGGGTAGCATATAGATAGAGTATGTTAACATTCTGTGCCATTTTATATAAGAGACTTAAGAGTCCATGAAGTTTTGCTTCCAGATGAGGTCCTGGAAACAGTCCCTTGCAGATCATAAGGGACAACTAAGCTTTCTCTCCATTTTCTTTTAAATGATTTATATCATTATATCTGAAGAAATTTTCTGATAAGATATATATAGTTGGTTCATGTTTTAACCCCTCTGACAGTCACTGCCTTTAAGTAATATGTTAGATCATTTACATTTTGTTGTTGTTATTGTTAGGTTTCATATCATGTCTACCAGTTTATGACTTACTTTGTTTTCTTTAACCATTTTGATTAATTTTTAAATTTCACATACAATGTGATGAATTTTGTGTTTTCTTATGCACATGCTATTGTACTACATTCTTAATCACTGTCTTGCCTTAATGTCCTCCTTTCTTCATAGTCTCCTCCTCACAAATCATTCTCCCTTTTGACTTGCATGTAATATGAATTCTATTGCCTTTTCTTTGCCCACTGCCTTCATCCTTTAAGGTCCCTTTCTCTCCTTTCGTACTCATTTTTCTACTCAAAAAATAACAGTATGGAGAAGACAAAAGAACAATTGAATAGGAAAAGAAGGACGAAAGTGATTTTCTAGTAATGAGAAAGTTTATAAGCAAAACTTGATAAATATAAGAAAGGCAATAAAAACAGTAACAGGAGTTAAAAAGAGGAAGATAAAATCAATGCACTAAAAGTATGGTCCAGAAACAAACAAAAATGAAACATAAAGCAAAATCAAAAAAAAAAAAATGGAAGCCAGGCATGGTGGTGCCTGGTTTTAATTTTTAATTGCACAAATTAGAAGGCAGAAGTAGCTGGGTCTCTGCAAGTTCAAAACCAGACTTGGCTACAAACTGTATTCTATGATAGCATGGGCTACATAGCAAGAACTTCTCTTTCTAAAAAAAAAAAAAAAGTAGGAAAATAAAAATTGTTAAACAATGAAAATATGTAGGAAAATTAGAATTATGCATGAATAGGAATGAATAGGAATGAAATGATTAAAATAGGATAAAGGTAACTGTTATAAGGTAACTGTTTCCATTATCTACTTTGGGAAGGCTCTCACTCTCCTGGAGATGCCTCAGAACATAGCCTTTGGAGTGGCCAGTTTTCTGACTGGGGTATCTGTCAAGTTTTTGTGTGTAAAGTAAGTATCCACAGCATTGAGATCTGTATGGGCAGATTACTTATCTTCATATTTTAAAGATACAAGTGTCAGTCAATTTCAGAATGGAGGCTTTTCAGAGTTCTTAGGTCTATAGTTGTAAAGGCTCCAGAACTTGACCTACTTTTTGACCTGAAACTAAGGCCCACTAAGGGCAAAGTAATGGAGTCAGCTACCTAAGCTAAGTTGCCTGCAGCTTGTCAGTCCAGGGTCTCACTATACACAACTGCATCTCAGGAATGTTTCTCACTCCCAGGAATGTCTCTCACTGGTGAGGATGTCACAAGTTGAGATTTGTAGCTGTGCTTGTAATTGTTCTCTTATCTCAGGACCCCAGAGTAGCTTTGTTTTAAGTAATAGCCTTCTCAAGGAAACACCTGGCCATTGTCCCCTGTCATATTGAAGACAAAATGGGATTCTTCTCTATTTTCAACTTTTGTATTAGAGAATTCATTGCTTCTCTAAAACGTGCTAATGATTTGAGGCTCCTGAGGGTTCTGAGGGACATAAGACTGAGAGTCCCTTCTTGTCTCTGCTTCTTGGTTGACCTATTGGACAGGGCTTCTTCCCTACCCTAACCCAGGGCTTTGAGGCTAAAGACATGTTTGATTTGCTAGCAATTGCGTTCTTGGCACTTCTCAGTTGCTCTATCACTGCATTATGTTTTCTGAATGTCTTCCTCTTTGGAATTGAGTTTATTCTTATACAAACTCTTCTTGACTGAGTCACATGGCAGCAGCTTCTCTCCTCTGCCATCTTAAGGAGAAGCCTTTCTCTTCATTTTTGACTGGTTGATCTACTTAAATTTAACTATTAGGCTGGTGACTGATCTGTTGGTATGGTTTTCCTTAGGGGTTTCTCTAAAATTTGGAATATAAATATCTAAAGTCTTATAGCCCTCTTGGAATGCATATGCCATCACTGTTAATAGACCATGCATACTGCCAGCATGTGCATCTTTCTGCTTCCTGCTCTGTAGTATACTTTCTATATGTGTGTGTACATATATTGACAGTCACATAAGATAGTGTGATAATTGTACATTTAAGTTGTCAAACATTGCAAAGAACTCAAGACAAGAAGAATTCCTTTTCACACACACTTAAGTTCATTATTTTCTGTTTTCTTTGTCTTTTTATTGTCTAATGAAACAGTAATTCAAAGAAACTAAGGTTTCTTGTGTCATTTACTTCTGGTGGAAGAACACTCCTTTAAGCCAGTCTTTAGAGCAGGTGTTATAACAACAAACTTTCTTAATTCTTCATCTGGCAATATCTTTATTTTACTTCATTTTATAAAAATAGTTTTAATAGATACAGAATTTTATGTGTTGACAGTTCCTTACTCTCAGCATTTAAGAACAAAATGTGTCCTTTCCTTCTGATTTCTGTGCTTTCTGCTTAGAAGTCCGTGTGCATATGCATTGTGGTCTCCTGAAGAAAATATGTGATTTTCTCTGAATATCTGAAAGCTATTCTGTGTTTCCAGCTCCTAGCACTAAGTGTTAATATAGCTGGATAACAATTAGTTTTGTTTTGATTCTGGTGGGAGTCTGCACCACAATTCTTTATTTTCTTTTACCATTGTATGTTTACTGATATTTAATAAATTAAATTTAAGGCTTTTTGTTTTTGTTTCATAGGATTTTCTACACCACTTTATGATGAAACATATATATGTATATATATGATGAAACATATATATATGTGTATACATATATATACAATAGGGAGATAAATCAGTCACTAAAATAAATAACTCATTTATTTAAATTCTTTGGTGTACATATCTTCTTGTCATTTATTGAAGATCAAGTAAAATGTACATGGTAATGAGACTGACATCCTTCTTTATTTTGTATAAAGAAATCTTTACTGAGTCTGATGCCACAGGATGTAGAGCATCTTCTGTGTATTTCAGACTTGATCAATACTTTTATTTTATAATCATTATTGAGAAAGCCACTTCACATAAATAAGATAGTATATGATTTACAAAAGCATTTTTTTTTACTATTTAAGAAATTTTTAGAAGTTTTGTACTAATCCTTGCCATAGATTCATTTAACAGCTTTCGTAATGAGACTTATGTTGTCAACTCAAATATGCACTTTTAAAACTTAACATTCTAATGCAAATGTAATTCAAATATATACAATTTTGTCCATTCATGGTAAAGAATTACAGTACAAAATATTAAAAGTCATGTTATTTAAACCATTATGGTCTTAAACAAATAGAAAATTGGTATGCCTAGTACAAAAGCTATTCATAGCATCTAATAATTTTGAATCTGAGCTCTTTAAAGTATTGTTTGTTGGCACTGTGTATTGGAATTTTGCACATAGTGCAGATTGAACATGTTATATGTTCAAAACCAAGTCTGCAGTGATGTCAGATGAGGTGACTTGGGCAGGTGCTACCAACACTACCTCAGAACAGACCCTTTGAGTTTGAATTAACATTCAGTGGTGTGTAGTCAGAATACTTTTAGTGATGCCAGGTTTATTGTACCTCCAAACTCCATGTAGGATTTTGACACCATGAAGGTGTGTTGTAGATGTATATGTAACTGATTTCTAATTTGGGACCTATCACCTTCTAGTACAGATGTTGTTATTTTCTAAGAATTTCTGTTAGTTAGGTACAAAATATATTATCATCAATATGCTTAAATTCAGCTTAAATAAATATTATCAGTTTTCTAAGTACGAAATCACTATTGTCTTTGGTAGTATGGCACTTTCAATGCATTGAATCCTTGCCAGTACTCAGTATTAACTGTGTTTTACATCATAACTTTCATAGCATCTGAATTTATTTGGAATATTTCTGCTTTAGATAGCCTCATTTGTAATCTTCATGCATTAGTTAACTGATGATTTTCAGTCAGTTTATTGCTGCTTTTATTATTGTTTGGAAGGATTTTCTACAAACTTTTATATTTGGATTTGGATTTATCAAATTACATATACAGACTACATTTTAGAGATACTTTCTTTTACTCTCAGACTTCGCTTTTTGCTTAAAGTTCTTGATAACAAAAGGATTTTATTATAATGAACTTGAATTTATTAATTTCTTCTTTTACAGCTAGTATATTACCTCCTATTTAAAAACAGAACTTCTCTGCCTGCCCCAATATCATGGCCACACTTTTCTATCCTCTGCTAGGAACTGTGTTAGAAATTTTCTTTGTGGAAGGCAAAGCTCTATGCAGAAAAAGCCAAGTGAGTCTCTGTAAGGTGGAGGTCACCTTGTCTGCATTGTAGAACTTGTCTCAAACAAAGAAAAAAGAAAAAAAAATGAAAGAAAGAAGAAAAAGCCATACTCTGTGGGAAATGCATTAATTTTGATAGGTATTAGTTTCTTTTGAAAGATAGTATTTCTTATGTCTTCTCGTAGCCATTTTGGTAAAATATGTTTCTAAAGGATTTGATTAAGTCTATGACTTCTCAGACTCACTGACATGAAATTGTCATTTTCTTTTTATTAATTTTATACTTTATCTCTTACATAGATAGGGAATGTCTCACCTTTTATTTATGTTAAATTGTGCTTTCACAAGCCCCCATCCCTAACCCAGAAGCTATCTTTACCTGATAACTACTTGCAAAAGAAAAATGAGTTTTTTCTGTTGGAGGTGCACTGGGTATACAAACTGGACTTAAGGGCAAGCCCCATGTATAGCCGGAGATGATAGCCAACACAATATGAACTCAGAGGCACAATATGAACTCAGAGGCCTCTTAGGATGGTCTTTGTCCCATACTGCTCTATGTGGGCATTTTTAACCTTAATGATCTTTTGCTTTTATATGAGGATTTCTGATTTTGACCTTTTTTGGTTTTTGTTTGTATTCATGGAAGAACACACATGTTTATATGTGTGTGTGCATGCGCATGTATATGTGTTTCTCTTGCTTTTTCCTTTTTAAAGCTTGCTTTCTAAAGAGAGAGGAAAAGGTGTGGAGTTGGATGGCTGGGGAGATGATGAGAATTTGGTAGAAGATGGGGAGGCTGTGATCACAATATATTGTATAAAAACAAGTTGTACTTTCATTTTAAAACATTTTTGTTCTCTATCTTAAAGCCTATAATTTTAGAGGATTTTTATTTTTGTCTTCTCTGAATTCATTTTTTTTGTTTGCTTGAGTTTATTTTTTTTTACTTCAAAACATTTCTGATTAACATTTAAAATGTACTTTTAGAAATTTAGATATTATTAATCATTATCATAAGGCAATTTAATAGAACTTTGAAATGTATTCCTCTAGTTCCTTGAAACTTCAGTTGGACATCAACACTTTGCCCATCACCACACAACACACACACACACACACACACACACACACACACACAGAGAGAGAGAGAGAGAGAGAGAGAGAGAGAGAGAGAGAGAGAGAGAGAGAGAGAGTAAGAAAAAGAGTTTTTCTTGCCTGTCTACTCAGCTACCATTTTACCCTGTGTTATAGTAAATTTTCTATTGTTATGATAAAATAGCACGATGGAGGCAACTTTTAGAAGAAGAATTTAATTGGGTTTATGGTTCCAGAAGATTAACTATAATGGTAAAACAAGGTATAATGGCAGGAAACATTATCTCAGCCAACATAACAGCAAATAGGAAGCAGAGAGTTCTACAAGTGTTTTGAAATTTCAATGCTTCATACTCCTCCACATGCACTATGACACACCTGCTCCAATAAGGCTACACTTCTTAATACTTCCCATACAGTTTCACCCACTGGGGACCAAGCATTTAAACATAGGACCTCTTTCAAACCATCACATTCTGCTCCCTGGCTACCAAAGGCTCTTGGCCATATTATAATACACAATGCATTTACTCCAAATTCAAAAACTCTCATAGTCTTTACATCCTTAACATTGCACAAAAGTCCAAAGTCTTTTCTGAGACTCAAGGCAATCCCTTAATTACAAAATCACTTAAATCAAAAAGCAAATTAGATACTTCCAACATACATTAGCACAGAAAATAGATCACCACTCCAAAATGGAGCACTAGGGCATCGTGAGGTATAAGTCTGAATCCAAAAGTCAGACTCCCAATCTTGTAGCTATGTCTATTTTAAAGGTTTAGATGGTTTCTCTTATTCTGCTGCCTGCAAAGCAGTTCTTTCACAGGCTGGTTCCAGCCCTGTATGCAGCTCTCCTTGAAAGATATCTCATAGCTCTGACATCAATAACATCTCAGGGTCCCAAACAACTCAAGCTTCACTTCCACAGACTACCACTATAATATCACAGGGTCTCTTCCTCTTTCAGGACCTTCATACAGGGACTATGCTGCCACATATTACATGGTGGCAGTGGCTCTCTTTATACTAGGAGGAAGATTCCACCAACCTGTTATTCATAAATCTTTTATGACTGTAAAGCAGCTCCAGGTGGAAGACACTGCATACTTTGGATGCCTAATTGGGATGAATCCTAGACCCTCTTAATTACATTTGCAGTGGCTATTGTGTTGCATCTTTCTAAGAGCAGAAAATACTCTGAGCCATTTCTTCTCTGGAATAAGAAGCTTTGTCATATGGGGTCTTGTCATGGGGGGCACCTGGCCTTTTATTCCACTGCATGTCAGGCCTCACCTTAATATCTTAACTCTCAGCACAAACCTTGGCTACGGTCTTTTTCTCTTCAAACTGTGCATTTTGTATGTTTTATGCCCCATTTGCCTCCCCCTTTTTTTTTTTTTTTGGCTTGTTTTGTTTTTAATTTTAGACCTGCCTAAGAACGATTACTGATAACCACTCAACACAGTCAATATTAGGGTATCTTGAAATCTCCTGCAGTGAAAACTGTTTCTGTTACTTTTTAATTTAGCCTCAGAGGTATTCTTAAGAAGAAATGTGAAAGCACCCACATTCTTAGCCAAAATATTACAATAATGTTCTCCATGTCCAATTGAAACATTAGTTTCCCTCTGAAACTTCTTGAGCTTGAGCCTCCATAGCTCTTAGCATTACTGTCTTCTAAGCACCTACTATAATGTCCCATCAAGCTCTTAGAGTATTGAACCACATTTCTAGTCCAAAGTCCCAATGCCTTCCATGTTCCTCCAAAAAACAAAACTAAATAACCAACCAAACAACCAAACAAACAACAACAACAAAAATGGTCACGATCTGTTATAGCAATAGCCCATTTCCTGGTACTACTACCTTTGTTACATTTCTGTTGTTATGATAAAATACCATGACAAGGGCACTTATATAACCATTACTTACACAGCCTTAAAGTTACAGATTGTTAGAATCTGTGATGGCAGAAAAGGACATGGAGATAGGAGTATATGAGAATTTTTATCTTTCAGAGCAAGCAGGAGGCAGAAAAAAAACCCACTGGGAATGTAAGTGTTTTGAAGTCTTAAAGAACACCCAATGACATAGCTCATCAGCAAGGTCACACCTCATAATCCTTTCCAAACAGTTGCACCAACTCAAGAGCAGGTATTCAAATATATGAGCCTATTGGGCCATCCTCATTCAAACAACCACTTTTCCTTTGAGTTTGACATTTCTGGTCATAAAAATAAGGAAATCATGTAGATTTGACTCTAACCTAGTGTTTTCTTGTTTTATTCATGTTGTAATAAGGATTTCTTAAGTGCCATCCATTAATCTTTTTGGTGTGTTTATTTTCTTTAACTGACACTTAGGTTAACACTATATTATAGCTGCAATGAACTTTTTTATACAGATATCTGTCCCATTTCTCATATCTTAGCTGTTCTGACAACTCCAAAAGTACATAACATTTTTTTCCTCTGTGTGAAACTTGATGCACGGATTTGTAGTTTTATGCTTAGTCTGTCCTCTCTCAGTGATAGTTAGGAATCTCCAATGTCTATTGTAAGATACTATTATATAATACTGTTATAAAACTTGCTAAAGTCTTTTGCCTTCTTTATAAAATGTTGATTTTTACCTTGAAATTACATTGCTTATTTCCTGGTACTTTTAAACAGTTCTTATAAAAAAAAACTTCATATTATTAAACATTTACATCTTTTTTCTCAGCAAGGAGATGGTTTAAAGCTAATCAAAAACAAAACTGAAGGTTTTATTGTGATGTAAATTGGAATCAAAAAACATTTAAGGAAAGGTGATAGTTAAGTATGATATGTATCTTCACACTAGTCATTCCATGTGTATTTTATAATCATATCAACATGAAATTCTTACCTATATTTAGATATAAATATTACTAAGATTCAAAAAACCTTTATATTGAAGCTAATTTATCTTAAATAAATGGATCCATCTGCATGGTTATACTTGTCTCCCAAGCAAAAACTGTATTTTTCTGAAATTGAAAAACTATCAAGAATTAAGCTGTTTTCTGAAAGAATTGGGTATCCTTTCCCAAACAAAGACATTGTTGTAATTTAGGTAATTAGGTAACATGCATTTTGTATCTAGGAATTCATCCCAAGGAAATAATTTAAATATAAAAAGTAAAATACCAGTTTTAAGCACAATGAAGCTCATTACAGTCTTTTTAAAAATAACCAGAAAAAATTGTCAAGAAACAGAATTTGTCAAGTACCTGTGGCAGATTTCTTCATTAGACTCTCCTGGAATTACTAAAATGGAAATATGCTCATTTATTTTAAAAAATAAGATGCAAAATAGTGTAGCCCTTGAAATAAAGACTAGATTATTGAAAAATGCCACTTTTAAGACTTAAGTAAACCAATATAAATGGGAAAATTTTATTTTCAGATAAAATCTGTCTCTTTAGTAAATCATGTGACCTTATGTAGTAGGAGGAAATGGGTGAAGTATGTATAATGTAAGGAAGAATGCAAAAATATTCAAGTTATTTAGTGTTGAAAGTAAGTCAGAGAAATCGAGACCACTTCCTGAACATAACACCAATAGCACAGACACTCAGATCAACAATTAATAAATGGTACCTCCTAAAACTGAGAAATGTTTGTAAGGCAAAGTATACCAATTAGCAAGACAAAATGGCAGCCCACAGAATGGGAAAAAGTCTTCACCAACCCCACATCTGACAGAGAGCTGTTCTCCAAAATATACAAAGAACTCAAAAAGCTAGTCACCAAAGCACCAAATAACCCAATTAAAAAGTGGGATGCAGACATAAATAGAGAATTCTCAATAAAGGAATTTCAAATGGATGAAAGACACTTAAGAAATTGCTCAACATCCTTAGCCATCATGCAAATGCAAATCAAAACAACTCTAAGATACCATCTCACATCTGTTAGAATGGCTAAAATCAAAAACACCAATGATAGTTTATGCTGGACAGAATGAGGAGAAAGGACAACTCTCCTCCACTTCTGGTGGAAGTGCAAACTTTTACAGCCATTTTGAAAATCAGTATGGCAGTTCCTCAGAAAAATGGGAATCAGTCTGCCACAAGATCCAGCAATTCCACTCTTATGCATATACCCAAAGGATGCACATTTATACCATAAGAACATCCATTTAACCATGTTCATAGCAGCATTTTTATTAATAGCCAGAACCCGGAAGCAATCTAAATGCCCCTCAACTGAAGAATGGATGGTGAAAATGTGGAACATTTACATAATGGAAAAACAAACAAACAAAAGCAAAAGAGTGACACCTTGAAATTTTAAGGTAAATGGATGGAACTAGAAGAAACCATCCTGAGGGAGGTAACCCAGTCACAGACAAATATGTTATGTACTTACTCGTATATGGATATTAGACATAGAGCAAAGGATAGCCAGCCTTCAATCCACAACCCCAGAGAAGCTATGAAACATGGAGGAACCTAGGAGAGACATACTTGCCCCCCCCCAGGGAAAAGGGACAAAATCTCATGAATAAATTAGGAGCACTGAGGGATGGGGGAGGTAGTTAAGAGAAAGAGGATGGGAGAAGGGAAGAGAACATGAGGGATCAGGAGGGTGAGTTGGGGGAAGAACAGAGGAGAGCAAGGAAAGAGAAACCATAATAGAGGGAGCTGTTGTGAGCTTAATGAGAAATCTGGAACAAGGGAAATGTTCAGGGATCCACAAGAATGCCCCCAACCAAGAATCTAAGAAATAGTGGAGAGCTACCTTAAATGCCCTTCCCCTATAATGAGATTTGATGAGCCTTCATCCAGTAGCTGATGGAAGCAGATAAAGATATTCACGACCAAGCACTGAGCAGAACTTCCAGAATACAGTTGTAGAGAAGGAGGAGTGATGAGCAAAAGGGTCAAGACCATGGTGGGGGTGACCTGAGCAAGTATGAGCTCATGGACCCCAGTGTGACAGCTGGAGAACTAGCTTAAGAACAAACCAGGCCCCCCTGATTGAAATCAATAATTGTTTATGTTGGAAAGTCTATAGGGCCTCTCGTGGTGGGACCAGTATTTATCCCTAGTGCAAGAATGGGCTTTAGGAATCCAATTACTATGGAGAGATACTCTTTCAGCCTAGATACATGGGGGAGGACCTAGATACTGTCCCAAATGACGTGATAGATTTTGATGGTCCTCCATGGGAGGCCTCACCTTCCAAGAAATGGATTGGAGGGGATTAATGGGAAGAAATGGGAGGATGAGAGGGAGAGGGAACTAGGATTGGTATGTAAAATAAGATTTTTTTATTTAAATTCAAAAAGGAAAAAATACAATTACAAAAAGATAAGAAAATCTGAAGGATATGATTTAAGAATACTGACAGTGGCTCTGTTGACCATTCCATTACCCACACCCATCAGCCTATAGTGAGTGTACTGTCCTTTATTGTGCAGTGCACTACCTAAAGGCTGCACTGGAAAATGTAAAGCAAATCTCTGAAGAGCAGCTTTCTAAATGACAGATTACTCTTCAGCACCAATGTCAGAAAAGGAGAGAGAAATATCTTCGTTTTAGTCTTGTTGGGCTTTGGATGGAGAGTGATAATTTAGAAGCCCTCTGTGAGTACTCAGAATAGACATTCTAGCACCACTGTTGGAAGAGAGCCTCCTGCTTACTTAGTGTGTGTATTGCATTAATTTGTAACATTTAATTCAATAATTTTAAGAATTCATATTTTACTATGTGTGTGAAAAAAATCAAGCCATAATGTGATGTGAAAAAAATGTATTTTAGTGTTCTAACCTAAATCTAACCTGAAATCATTCATGAAAAAGTGTGTATTTCAAGCTTATATGTCTCGTGTCCTCATACTTTGCCCTGAATACAAGTTATCTATTTGCTGTTTTAGACCATTTTGAACACATATATGATTACATAGAGTCTGATTATAATATGATTAATTTACATGATCCTAGGTGAGAGGACATTATCCATTCTTTTCGGGCCTTGTTTGGACCATGGAAATTATTCACTGGTGGCAAATCCTTTCAGGTTTCATCCACCGCTTCCATGCTCTCCAATTAAGCAAGCATATTTCCAGAGCTATTTAAATGATATCTATGATGTAATGTAAACCATAAGGTTATTCATGTATAGTGTATTCATATTTCTTTATTGTTTTAAAATTCATCAATAAATGATCTGTAGAACAAATGTAAGACAATAGGTAAGATTTATGATTTGCCAGAAATAGCAGTAATAGAATCCATGTCACCTGTTTATCTTTCCTTAGAATGCAGAGCTTGTACTTTGCTGAAATTACAATCCATGTATATTTGGTCACAGGCCCATGCATTTGGACATGCATTAGTGTGAGTGTGTGCATGAATTGACAGTACGTTAGGTGAGAGATAAGACTTAGCATTTCTTCTCTTCTCATGTTTATTTTCTGTTAGTAATCTTCCTATTTTCTTTTTTCTTCCATATTATTTTCCCTCCTTCATCTCCAAGGTGTCCCTGATCATCCAGTTCTTATTAGATAGTTAAATTATGCATGTGCCAATCTCTGTGTCCCCAAACACACGTAGCTAATCAAGAGTAAAACCATTTATTGTAAATTTATTTCTCGAATGAGTCCTCCTTTCTTTGATTTTGAGGATGGATAGATGCTCATTATGATCTGGTAGACAATTATAACATGCACATTTAGTGTGGGTAGATAGAAGAGTGCTCTGTGCTAGGTTTTGAGACTTTTATTTTACTCATTTAAAGACAAAGATTTAAATGTGCTTGTTTAAATTCAACAAGCCCTTAGAGCCATGAGGCCTTGGGGGTAAGAGGTGCTTAAAACCAAATAGCATAGGAGCTGAAGAAGTAATTATATGCCAGACTGAAGGTGGAACTGAACAAAGAGTGAGCTGATGGGGAAAAGGGAGAGCAAACTGAATTATACCCCAGGTATCCACGGGCCAATAAAGCAGGCAAGAAGAGATATGCTTCATACAGTTTTACCAAATTTTACAATACACAGTATATGATGCTTTTCAGATGATTAGCTAATCTGATTTCATCTTTTCTATATTTTCTAGCTTTAACCTAAATGCTTAAAGATCTTACTTCCAAGGATGTTTTTAGTTAAGAACACAAAGGCTTCATAATGCAATGTGTATTCTGAATTCAATGTGGCAAAATTTAAGTATAAGATAATTGAAGTGGAATTTCAATATTATTATTCCCTTGAAAATCAAACTTTTGAAGCTCATCTATCTCTTCCAAAATGTTGTGTAATGGGCAAGAGGGATAGTGTCATTGTTGAAGAAAATATAGGCTTTTAAAAGTAGTGGCATCAGTTTTATTTTAAATCTTAACTTGCCCCACACAGTTTCTGAGAATGTAGGAAGGAAGGAAAGAAGTAGATGCTGATTGTAATAAATTGTTTCAGGGGTTTCTGTCTCTTACTAGGTAACTCCTAATACTACTTGCAGGTCTTACAAATGACTAGAAACCTGATTCAATCCTTTTCCTTTTTTCTGAAGATGATGGCTAATTTTTTTTTATGGAACTAAAAATATTGCCACAAAAGCCAATATTGAGGGGTTCAGCAATTTTCTGTTGTAAGACAGTATTTTGCATTTTTGAATTTTAAATAAGCTTGCTGTAAGAATGTCAACAGGTACTTTTTTCTATGAGATTTTAAAATTACTTTTAAGCTAATCTTCATAGTATTGTATTATTGTAGTGTGTCATATATTTTATCTGTCCCCTTCCCATTACATTCCTCTGTCACTGTACTTTCTTTTTTTAGCATGTATGTTTTCCGTCATCCTGCCCGCCACTGGTCTGGGCCCACAGCCGCACCAGCCCCAAATAATACACTGAGAATCTGTATTTGATACAATCCTGTTGGCCAGTTACCATTATTATTTATGAGCTAGCTCTGTCTTAATTATTAACCCATTTCTACTTATCTAAGTATTTCCACGTGGTCATCTTATCGGGGAGACATGGCCAGCATCTTCCTTCCTCCCTGGTCTACCACTTGACTCCTCCTAATTACTTCCTCTTTCCTCCGCCTAGTCTCCTAGCCCCACCTATCTAGTTTACTATTGGCCAACAGGGCTTTATTAATTAACCAATATGAGAAACATATTCACAGAATAACATCTCCCATCACCTTTTGCTGGTAACTTTTCTTACCCTCCTTTCCTGTCTCACATATTCTATTTTTAAACTTGGAAAAATTCTCAGTTTTCAAAAAAATATTTTAGATTGTTAAATGTTGCCTTGTTCTAGTGCTATGATGATGAGGAGATCCTAGAATTTCCAAACAGTGCATTCTGCTCTCTTATTTTATACTACAAATTGTGTGTAAATTGAGGAGAGTCTCTTTCTGTCCTGGGCTGCCTGATAACTGCACTGAAGACTAACAGGAAAAAGGGGTGCAGAGAGAAAGGACACCTTTGAAACACCCAATTCTTGCATGTAGCCTCTATGAAACCACTCTTGAATGTAAGGAAGGGGGATTCAGAAGACTTCAGTTGCCTATTTTTTCAGTAAGTACTTAGTAAGCACCAATTCTAGTCCAGGCATAGAGATACATTTTGTTTAAAAATTTTTAAATATGATGACTGTTTTAGTGGAGGACAATGATATGAAAGGATTTACTCTTTACTGGGGTACCCAAATAAAAGAGGGCAGTAGTTTACACTCAGGAGGAGACAACAGGAAGTCAGACAATTAAGTGAAGAGTTTTAACACAGTGCAAAGTTCTATACTGAAATAAGGAAACAAGGCTAGATCAGGTTGCCAAACCAAGGTAATCTTTCCTGAATAGGTAATGGCTGAGTTGGGCTTTATCTGATGATAGGAAGGAGAATTTGAGAAGAGTCTGAGAAGAGTCTGGGAATGCCAGAGAGAAAAGAGGGTTAAATTTAAGTATCAGGCATACTGTACTAGAGTTTCAGTAGATCAATAGAAGTATCACATTTACATTTTAAGTTTTAAAGCTATTCAAAAGGCAGCAGAGAAGGGCATGAATGCAATCTACTTTAAGTATTTCAGGAAAACATAATTCCATGACCAGTAGTTCCTCCTAGAGGTAGACAGATTTATTTGCTGAGACTGAAGATAGTATGATAGGTTGGAAAACTTAAGGAAAATAAATGATTTGAAGTAGATGGCAAATACAAAAGTAATGAGATAGTTAACTAGAGAATCTTTGAAGACTTTAAGTAGCATTTGTGTCCAGATTAGATTAGATGGAGGCTTTGAGGGTGTAATTATTACAGTCTGTTAAGTTTGTGTGGCCCACCTTAGCTTCTGCATTCTGGTAGTGGAGAAGGTAGATCCTACTTGCAGATTGAATTTTTACTTGGATTGCTGCTTTTTCTCCGCTGTAACTCACCCTTTGACTCTGAAGACTGCTTGTTGCTATACTCCAGACTCTAACTCTCTGGAAGGCTTTAATGGCCAGGAGGACATTATAAGAAGTCTTTAATAAATAGCCTTTTCCAAACTAGTGATTAAATTCCCTATCAGTGTTGGCCTTCAAAGGTATCACTTGAGAGGGAGTGGTATGCTGTTTCCTAGAGGGTTCTAGTAAGAGACAGTTATAGTATGGACAATTGCAATAACCTGTTTGATAATATCCCTTTATTGCCCTTACTCTCAATCTCTGTTTAATTTACATCTCATTAACAAAATATTTCAAATTTAGTAGCCTAGCCACAAATACTTTTATTTGACACATTTCTAGAGTATGGCTAGTGTCTTAGTTATCATTTCTATGCTGTGATGAAACACCATCACCAAAAGCAACTTAGAGAGGAAAGGGTTTATTTCACTTACACTTCATATCCCAACTCCTCATGGAAAAAGTCATAGCAGAAACGCAAGGAAACAATATGGAGTTAGGAACTGATGTAGAGGACATGGAGACATGCTGCTTTATGGGTTACTTATCAGGCTTTCTTATTCACCCCAAGACCACCTGCCCAAGAATGGAACTACACCCAATGAGCTATACCCAACCACATCAATCATTAATCAAGAATATGCCTCCACAGGCTTGCCTCTCAGTTGAGGTTCTCTTTTTGGAAGTGACTCTAGCCTATATCAAGTTAACAAAACAAAGTAACCAGGATAAATGGTGTAGCTGGGAAGTTCTGCTTTACATTGTAATAGTTAGGTTCACCATCCAGCTACCTTTAGCAAGAATATTTATGGTGGCTCTGATTATAGATCTGTAGTCTTAGTATAATGGGTAGAGTGTTTAAGATTTGTCAGGATCTCTCTTCAGATACCTTCTCACCATTAATATAGCCAGAACTTTATATGGTATCTGAACCATAAGAAATAAAAAAAAAATGTATTTAAGGACTTCTCAGAAGGAATTCATACTTGTTACTATAAACCTAGTAAACCACTTATAGTTGGTAAGGTCATGGGACTTAGAGAAAAATTATTTATCATTTTCCTAAACTAGTAAGTACAGTGTCTAAACTGTGTTATAAGCAGTTATCCTTCTACGAAAGGCAAATATAGACTTTATTTCTCAGAGGAAGGTCCTTTTGGCAGAAGAGAGAGACAATTCCAGAAAGCAACACTGACAAAACTGCTGGGAACAAATTACCTTGGGGTGCCTGTCCCCAGGTGTTAGAAAAATGCTACAACACCTGTACCCAAGAGTCAGTGAACATCATGGAAGGTGCTGCAGAAAGTTTATAGGAGCCGAAAGACTAGGATACTTTCTGCAAAACAGTGTCTTAGAGACATGATCCAAAAAAATATTCTCACTATGGTTGCCTAAACAAGACCTACACAAGGACCATATCAGTCACCATGCCAGTGGGGTGGGGTAAATTTTACAAGCCCCACCTTCAAAGGAAGATCTATAGGTAGAATCAATTTTCACTGGAGATTACATTCCTCACAGGTTATCTAAATGGAATTAGACATATATATTAAGTTGTTGGAGAAAGTGTGTTACTAGGGATGGGCTTGAGATTTTAAGAGTCCATGCCAGGCCAAGACTTTCTCTCTCTCTGCCATCTATAGATCAGAAGGTAAAGCTCTTAGCTCTTGGCATGCCTACATGCATGCCGACATGCTCCCTGCTATAATAACAATAGACTAACTTTCTGAAACTGTGTACAAATTCCCAATTAAATGTTTCTTTTACAAGTGGTCATGGGTCTTCTCACTGGAAGAGAGTAGTCACTAAGTCAACATCAGAAATTGTAATAAGGAAATGCATTATTTACTATGAAAACTACAAAGAAAAAAGAAAAGAAAGGAAACAAGGAACAATGTAGAATGGCTCCTGAAATACACATTAAACTCAACAATGAATACAATTCCCTAGCAAAAAGTGTAATGGGAGGTAAATAACTGATAACTCTTGCTGCTTGCTACTTTTTGGAAATGCTTTTGCTAACATAAATGTCTTTTACTCATTATGACTAATTTCCTCTTCACTTAACTTTTACTTCTTTATCTGTTTTGTTAGTCTGGTTTTTTTGTTTGTTTGTTTTATTATTATTGTTTTGGAGACAGGATCTCACTCTGTATCACTGCCTGGCTTGGTACTTGACAACCAGGCTGGCCTTGAACTCGGAGAGATCCTGCTGCTTTTGTATCCTTAATGCTGGCTGGTATTAAAGACATACATTACCACTCCCAGCCCTTTATGTAGTTTTAATGTCAATATCATGTAGGTGTTTTATAAGAATAAGGTGATTTATTGTTTTCTGTGGTCCAGTGTTTATAGTATCAACCTAAGCCAATTTGTGTAGGTTCATTAGAATTTAAAATTAATTTGGTTGTACAGTATAATTTACCAGCATATAATTATTTACATTATATCATTATTTTTAGTTCAGGCTTTCCAGTTATTCTTCAGCCACTTTAATTTTCAATAAAATTGTTTTCATTTTAGTATTAAAACAACTTGAATTCTTAGTTCAAATAATTGGGGGACATATTTATAGTTTATGTATTCATTTAAATGCATAAAAGTTTTGTCCTTTATCCTTTCTAATGTTGCTACTTGTAGCTTCTACTTTTTATAATAAAATTCTCCTAATATGTATCTACTTTATTTCTTTTTCAAAAATTTAATGTTGATTTTGTAAGTTTTTGGTTTTCATTCTTGTAATTATTGCTGCTTGTATTTTTCCTGGCATTCCTTTACTATAAATTTTATAGCCTCTTGGTAATTTAGTTCCGTCCTTCTTTTTAACATAAAATCAAAATACATGCAGATCTTTGCCAAAGATTGGATTACCTGCATCCCGTGAACCGTTTTATATATTTTGTCATTGTCATTCTGTTTTATAAGCAGCGAATTTCCATATTTTCTTTAGTCATAAATGGGTAGATTACTCAAAGATCTAATTTTTAATATTCTTATTATTATAGATTTGGTAAAGGACATACTTTATTTCAGGACCAAGGTTAATTGTATGGAAGGGAGGATTGAAGTTCTTTTGTGTTGAGACTTACTTTGTGCTTTGACATAAGGTCAGCTCTAAAATGTTCAAGTGTGTCTGGAAGGCATTCATATCTTATAATTATTAGATACAAAGCTTCATTAGTGCTTTAATAATTGTTAATTGGATTATCGAGTTGTTAAATTACCATTACTTTTTTATTGGCCACTTGGTAACTGATGATACAAATATAGTAAAAAGCTTTATTGTGATGGGAAATTTTGCCTTGTTTGTTATAGCTATGCTATTAGATGTCTAGAGAAGTAATTTGTTATACTTGTTGATGAATTATTTCAATTTTATTATTTAGTAACTGTTTCTCTTCCTTAATGTTTTTTACTAAGAAAGTAGAGTTGGGCATTAAGCTAGCTACCTCAGGTTTCCTACTCTTTCAGGAGAACATCTCATCTTGTATTTTACCTGTGGTTATTGTCAGTAGTATGCTATAGCGTTTTACAATTCACAATGGTGCTTGATCAGAATATGATTGATTTTTGTTAAATTGATCACTTGCATGTTGAATTGCTAGTATCTATTTTATATTTTATAGTTTTTTTTTCAGTTTTAGAAATTCCATTATGACTAATGAGGAAATGTGTTTGGAAGCTATAGGGGCTTAAAGGGGAAATTGGGGATGTATATGATCAAATTTCATTGTATACATAGATAAAACATAAGATAAAATTTTACTCTGATGTATTATTTGTGTTTTCTTAATGTTCTTCCATGTTAAAATTGTTCATTTCAATTTAATTTTCTATCTGAAATTAATTACCTTTAAGTATTTAATAATCCTTTGATATTTCCACATTGCTGTACTATTATATCATTCTTTCAAACTTTATAAAAATGTAGAAGATTCCATGTTGAATACATGTTAGTGTTGTATAGTGCTTTTCTTTGGTTCTTTTAGCCCATTTTTACCCTAACTCTCTTTAAGGTTCTCTTGTAGTTTTCAGGATCTCAGATTGAACTGGCAGTTGCTTAGAGTGTTCATATTTTCCCAACTCCACATTCTGTACTATGATGTTTAACTGTTGACTACAGTGAGGGTGTTTACATCATAAACAGTAAGGAATAGCAGCCTATTATCTTTTGTTTTTAAGGAATGAGTTGCTGAATAATTAGCAAGATAACCATTGGTATTCTTATTTTTTATTTATCCCATCCACTATTCTGGATTTCATTTACTTATTTTAATATATATCTTTATATTCCATTAATGAATGGCTATGATAAGGAAACTCTAGGTCTTTATTAGAAACATGATTTCTATTTGTTTTTAATGATAGTATATTTTAGTTGCGTATATAATTTAGAAGTGTTTATTTGCTCTCAGCACTTTGAAGATATTACTCTTTTATATGTTCTAGCTTTGCTGATGAGAAGTTCTTTACCTGATTAGTTGTGTTTCCTCTAGAGATAATCTAGCTTTCTCTTTGCCTCTGACATCTGTAGAGGCCTTGAATATATGCCTTTATGAGTCATATTGAATATATGCCTTTTTGAATCATTTTCTGCTTGATTGTCTTCATGAGAGCTGACCAAGGTGAGGCAAATGCTGTTGCCTCCCATATAAGTTTTCTTCTGGTAGGTAAGTTTCAGCAGTGGGAACCATTGATACTTGATTATCATGTAAGAGGAAAGGAAAAATGAAAATATTTTATTTCTAAATTTTTATTTCTTGTCTTCAGTAAAGGCAGATAATTTTATTCTTTCAAAAAATTTAAGTTAGAAACTTTTTCATATATTTTGTTCATGTTTTTCTCTAGATCTTCCTCGCCTTCCTATCAACTTCAACTTCATTTTTTTCTCTCTCTCTTTCTCCCACTCTCTCTCATGTGTGTCTTTCTCTCAACTTTCACCAAAAAAAAAAAAAACTATTTAAAAAAATCTTTAAAACCATGAGGTTTATTTTTGTTGACCACTACTCTTCAGCACAGGGCCTACCATGGAATGTGGTTAATACACCCAGTAGCACTACTTTGAAGAAACTTACTTTACCTTTTTCAGAAGCAATAATTGCAAATAGATTCTTGTTTAGGGGTATAATCCTGTATCCACTTCCACGTCTCAGTATGAGATATTATGTGGCTTGAACTTGGGTGGATCCTACACATGCTTCCATAGTCTTTGCAAGTTCATGTATGCTGTGAAGAGACACCATGACCATAGCAACTCTTATAAAGTAAAGCATTTGATTGGGATAACTCACTTATAGTTTTACAGATTCTGTCCATTATCATCAAGGTGGGGAGCATGTCAATGTGCAGGCAGATGTGATGCTGGAGTAGTAGGTGAGAGTCCTGTATCTTCTGTGCAAAAGGAAGTTGACTGACTCACTGAACAGTATCCCTAGCATAGAAAACCTCAAAGTCTGTTCCCACACTGAAATACTTCCTTCAACTAAGCCATACCCACTCCAGCAAAGCCACACCTCCTAATAGTACCACTCCTTTTGGGGTTATGGAATTACATTCAAACTATCACAGTAGGTAAATATAGAAAGATGTCATTGGGAGCCACTTTATTGTTGTGTTCCTTTAGCAAATCAATAGTATTTGGTTTTCCCCTGGGCACATAACCTATTGAGTCTCAGGCTTTTAGCCACTTCATCAGTGTCAGGTGTGGGTTCCATCTCATAGAGCGGGCCTTACTCCTACAAAAAATAAGTAGTCATTCAAATCTCGCAGAAAGGCTGTTGTTGTGGGTCACAGAGTTTGTTGCTGGGTGAAATTGATAGTTACTTTTCTCCTACAGTAGCTTGTAGAGTACCTTCTAGAAACATGGACACTATTATTAGTAGGGGTGAAGCTTCTAGTTGGGCTTAACTTCTCCTTGTTGGATGGCACCAGTGTTATTTCAACCACAGAGCCTTACCATCATGTTGTAGGGAGCAATCAATAGCCTTGGCAAATAGCTGGTTATGTTTGGGGAGGTCCATAGGACCCCTTTGGCCAACAATTCACCACATTCTATACCATTTCTGGCACTGAAGATTTTACTTGGTGGCATAAGATGTCTAGTTGGGGTGTCAGCTCCTCTATTATGTTGTGATTCCATCTAAATCCCTACCATCATTAGTGTAAAGTGGCAGCTTACAGAATAGGAAAAGGTCTTTACCAATACATCTGATAAGGGATCAGTATCTAGAACATATAAAGAACTAAAGAAAATCTGAACATTAAGAAAACAAATAACTCAGTTAAATATAGGTACAGAACTAAGCAGAGTTCTCAAAAGATGATACACAATGGCTAATAAACAAATGTTTAACATCCTTAGTCATCAGAAAAATGCAAATTAAAATTATGCTAACATGTTAACTTTCTTCGGGTAGAATAGTCAAAATCACTTATCACTGGTGGGATAAGTGTTTTTGAGCTACTATGAAAATCAGTGTGGTAGTTCCTCAGGGAGTTGGAAATAGATCTACTTCAAGATCTTGCTATACCATCCTTGAACACATTCGAAGATCTCTAAACCTTATGACAGAGATACTTGCCCATTCACGTTCATTGCTGCTGTATTTACAATGGCCAGAAGTTGGAAAGAACCTCTATCAACTGATAAATGTATAATGAAAATGTGGTGCATTTACACAATGTTTTACTCAGTTGTTAAGGGAAGTGAATTAACCTTTTTACTCTTTCTCGTCAGTAATAGGGATAGTGGTTACACTGCTGGGTAAAAAGGTCTTATGTTATTAATACTGTTACATATCATTTCCTGTCAAGTGTTATCTGAGCTTCCAGCTCAGGACTACCTCTTGGGTAAGTTGCTGGACTATAGGATACATGCCCACTAGGGTGTCTTTACCATCTGACTGTTTATTTTACTTCCTTAGCTTATAATAAGCTGTTCTTGCCCTTTTCATGCATTTGTGATGCTACTGTCAGGATCATGTAAGGAAATCCTTACTTTATAGCTGACACTTTGCTTATTTCATTATATGCCCATGACATTAAGCACTATAAATAATCCTAAAGGGTAGGTAACATGATCAACATTTTAAATACAGAAAATATGTAGCTGGCCTGAGATCTAATTGTCTGGTGGCAAATTCTAAGCACTTAATCATCAGCCCACCTGGAAACTTTGTTGCTGCCTAGAATTTAGTATGTTTTGGTCAGGGATCAGTGATCACAGGAGTTGCTATCTTTGTTCTTGTGACCACTTCACAAGGATGGGCTCAGTTGACCTGAACCTTGTAACTATTATGTTGCACTGGTTTCAGGAGACTAAAATTATGACTACAGACCAAAGAAAAACTTACCAGTTACAGAGAGAATCTATTAGCTGTATCATCTTATCTGTCCGGGAAGAATGGTGTGCCCTATCTTCCCTTCTTTCCCTTATGATGTTGTCATAACAGAAATGATTAACAAGTAACTAACTTATTTACTTAAGCGGCTGATGAATAACTCTAGTCTGTTAATAATTGTCTGCATGTTTCATGTAACTGTGTAATCTGAGACAATCTCACATGCCTCACATTGTAGATTGGGTCAGTATTTCTTTGATCTTATTTATGTTACATCACCATTATCATGAAGCAAATCACATAAATAGAAATTTAAATATTTAAAATAATTTACCAGTGCAACTTGTAAGTAATGCATACTAAGTCTGAAACTTTTAGTCAATGTTGTCTATAGATAAGTTTCATTCCACAATATGAAAGAATAAATGTAGTATACACTTTCTTGTTCTAAAATGCACAAGCTGTCTTGGAAATATTCTGAGCTGTTACGTTTGCATCTGTATTTGAGCTCTCCCTACATATGTTCAGAGCTTTTAAATGGTTAGTGCTGTGGGGATGGGTCCTACTCTATCTTTTAACACATGGCAGTGATAAATGCATCACCTTGCACACAGTAGATGCTCATTGAATGTTGCCTGCTTAGTGAATAAATTAGTCTCTACTAGATACAACAGATTTTCAGTCCTGAGTTGTTCTTGCCATCATTTCACTCTGCATAATTTAAAAAGTTTTACTAAGATGATTAAAAATGTGTTACTGAATTACTGTGTAGATTCTAGAGTAATGGGATGAAAAAGACCCTGTGTACCCTGATGGAGAGGCAGTGTGTACTCTCTGTAGGCACACCTAGCAGGTTTTATGTGTGATTGAATTAATTTATTTCTAAAAGAAAATTTATGATTCCCATACGGCACTTCACAATTTTTCTTTTACCTCTTCTTTACAAATCAATATTTTACTAGTATAAAAGTAATGATTATTGTTGATAATTAGCTGTCTATGTACCTAAGCAGAACAGAATTTTGAAAGAGTAAATAGTCTTATTCAGATCTAATATCTTGGTGTTTATATGTGTGATTCCATTTTTATAACCTTCAGTGTCATACTTTCTGTGTGACCAACATTATATATACTTACATAACTTACTGTTACACATGTGAAGAATCCATAAAATTAAAAAATATTTAAGGTTCATTGTAAGTTGTGAGAAATATTAGTTTATATGTATATGATATACCTTACTTTATTTTGTAAGACATTCTAATTTCTTTCAATTTTTCAGTACCATACAATTATATTTTATGTTTTGTTTACTTACCATTGGTGTATGTGTGTACATGTGTGTAGGTTGGAAGTGGAGCAAAGGCACATGTGCAGGTCAGAGAACAACCTAAGGAGCCAGTTCCTCCCTTTCACCATATGGATTCCAAAAGTCAAATTCTGGTCCTTAGAATTGGCACCAAATGCTTTTACTTACTGAGCCATTATGTCTTAACATGGATCTCTACTTGTTTGCTATAAATGCCTAGAGCTAAGCCTACTGAGACAAAAATTCAAACTTTGACTTCTAGATACTTACATAGTATAGCATTCTGAAGCTTCTTGTCAATTAATGCTCACTCCAGTTTTTGTATTTTAATGAGCCATTATAAACAAAATTACCTATGCACACTTTTGAGCAAGGTTTACTGACCTTTTCCTCTTACTATTATCAGCTAGGCTTAGTCTTACATAAAACAATACCTTCAGAAAGAATTACGAAACTCTTAGTTTGGACACTTTCACTTGTAGCGTTTTTGTTAAAATGATCTTCCATCTAAATTCACATATAAATGTGATTATCAGCTGTAGTTTTGAGCTGGACATTCACGGTCCTCTTGGTCAGTGCCTATTTCTCTGGTAGTTACGGCAGTGTGTTAGGCCAAGGGGCACTATGCAGTATGCCCCATGTGCTGGGAGCAGATCTGATAGAATCAGTCTGGAATTGCTCTGCTGTAACAAAGTAAAGGAGCATTCAAAGGTATCAATGCTCCTTTAATGTCTTCACTTCAGCATTTTTTTTTTTTTTGGTGGATGGCTCTGTGGAAGCTCTTTGCTTTCTAACAGTGTTCTACCAGCGTGGCAGCATGAGTGCAGATGAACTGGAAGAGTTTCCATTTCAAAGAACAGCAGTCAGATTTGTATTAGGAAGGCATTAGTCCTGGAAGAACACCAAGAAAAAATCATTTCTAAGTGTTTTCCTCGTCCTCTAGTGAGAACATTTGCATTTTAGAGGCCATGGTGAGTCTGGTCCCTCAGTGACAGTGCTGAGGTACTCTGTGCATACATTCACATGTATGAGTTTAGGGTGATCTGAAATACCTATGGGAGCATACACGCATAAACTATTCTGCCTTTATTATATGAACTGCAATCTTTCCTAGTTTTCTGCAGAAGTTGTCTCAGCATACATAAATTATAGTTTTGGTTCAGTAAATTAATTTTCACTTAGATAACTTATTTGTTTTATATTTCAGAGTACCTGATATATTGCAAGTCTGTTTGTGCCTCATACTGCACAGGTATGTATAAGAACCACCTATAGCTATGTAAATGTATGTATCAATTGTCTGTCATCATATTTTTCTGTATTAAAATTGCTTATAGAAGTCATTATATGCAAATATGAATTTTTCTGATCACTTGTCTTATAAATATTGACAGTTCCAAAGAGCTGTACTTTGTACACACGCTGCATTGCAGTTCCCAGTAAGAATCAGGTATACATCTCTAAGATTTGATGAGGCAGAATAATTTTAATTACAAAGCATCCATCTGGTGAAGATTAGAGAGTAGTTCTTAGCACTGTACTGTTAAATCGACTTACCGTATGAAATCGGATCACCAAAAAGCCACTGTCTTTCCAGTCTAGGTTTTGTTTTCAAACTTCATTGTTTTTAATTTTTATTATTATTATTATTATTGCTATTATTATTATTATTATTATTATTATTATTATTATTATGTAGAGGTTGCTTTAGGGAAGGAGTGGCTACAGACCTACCTTCTTCTGCACCATCTCAAACATCAGATAAATGAGGAGGGGTGGGAATATTTGCACCTGTTTAAAATTTCAGCCGTGCTGTATTGTGGTTCCTGGGCAACAGGCAGGAATTCTCGAAAGCTTGGTTGCACCTGCTCAATTGGTGCTCACAGCTGTGTCATATGAATGGGAAGTACAGAGAAGCTTGTTAGTTTGCCTGTGCTGTTGTGTTTTTGTATTTTGCGTACTTTTGAGTTGGAGAGATAAGAGTTGTAGAACTCGGAGTGTTACACTGGTCCATTTTAAAACTCACTGATTATCATATCCAAATACTTTTACTTAATTCTTTGTTTTGTGTCTCAAATATTTGTACTAGGTCCCCAGTGCCTTAGATAATGTATGTGCTTTGTACCTCAGAGAGTGTATCTCTTGAGAAAACTGTGTTGATAACTTTTGTCCTAGGAGAGATATTGTGTGTTTGGCTTGATTTTACCATGTTGGCAGCCCCACTATGTGGGGCTGGATGTAGTTATTGATCCATTTAGCTGAACAGATTTGAAAGCATTTGGTTATTAGTGGACACATGGGGCACATTCAGAAACCACAAGAGTATATTGTAAGAAGATTTTACTTGTGTGTGAGTCTCTCCTGCAGTTGGGTTTGAAGTAGTGGGTGGGTGGGAGAGTGAAAATTAAGTAGTAAATTCTAGAAGAGGGGCTAAAATACACATTAGGTTTTAAGGCTGCTGTATTATCATTTAATCAAATCTTGCTCCTTGGTGTCTTTCCAGAGTTGTCTGTAGTGATATTAAGTTTCTTTTGTGAGTGGCTTTATTTATGTGCTGACAAATTGGTGTATCTTTAAGAGATTTGAACTGTTACTGAATTTATCTTAGGTAAAGTTCTATATGTGGAATACAAACAGCTGTAATTTTATATAAACGTATTAAGCTAATTTATTCACTTTTCCCAGATTCCTGATATTGAAAACTCATTCATATGGCTTGAATTATTCTCCTTAACATATTAGACATGCTAGGGATTTTCCATGAGAATTTAATAAAATAAATTTTAAGTCTTAGTGCTGCTGTAGTTTTCCTCTATCAGTATACATGGAATCTGTTTTATAAATAATAAATCATTAGAATATGGCCTAAATTTACCTCATGGGAAGTAGGAGAATACTCACAGAGGAGGTGGAGGCCTGTCTGTGTCTCCTTAACATTGTGCCTTGTACATAGTAGCTTGTCAGTGAGTGTTGAATGAAAGTGTATAGAATGAAATGTGCCTGACAGTGTATTAGATATAGAGGTACTGTGCACCAGACACAAATGACCAATTAATATATTTTAGATGAGTATTGATGGGTTTATTTAACTTTTCACATTGTTGGTTAGGGAGAACAAAAATACATATAAACTCGTTTCCAAAAACAAGTATTGATATAAAATCAATCCATTATCATTGTTTCAGATCAAGAATTTAAATACCAGTACTTGCTTTCTACAAATTTTTATTGACTATGAGGAAAATATTTTTATTCTCCTCATTATACATAAAAATACCGAGGCATCCATACTTAAGTTCCATGTCACCTTGGAGACTCTTTGGAGCAGAGGGATAAGTAATCCCTCTGGTAGATGGGCCATGCCTTAGTTTTCCACATTGGTGGTGCTCCCTCCCTCCTTGCCTGTGTTGCTCTCTCCTTGCCTAATGCTAGCTCAACAACTTCACAGAAATAAAATGCATGTTGGCTTTTTTTTGGGTCAGGTGAGATCAGCACATATTAAAAGTGTTGTAGTTGTCTTACTAAGCAGAAATAGTGGACCCTGTATTTACTATCTACATATTTATCATTATGATTTCTATCCACTACTAAATCCCAACTGTAAATACATAACAAAGGTAAGGGCAAAACACAGCAGCTAAGATTTGCTGTGAGCCCTACTAAGATTACATTGTGTAGCTTGAGGTAAGCTCATTAGAATGGTCTAGGTCTCAAGCCAGTAATAACTACTGTGTGGTACGAATAATAAAAACCCAAAGGCAGATATTGGGGTTTAAACTGAAGATCAGAGAGACAAAGCAGCCAAGCCACCAGAGAGCTCTAACTTACTAAGGCTGGGGCTCTTCTGACCTCAACTTGGTTGGAGACTAATTGCTGGAATCCTGCCTAAGACACTGAGATTCTTTTCCATACCTCTTTAGTGCTGGTTTTAAAGGCATGAGCTCCCAAGTGCTTAGATCACTTTTGTGTGAGCTCTGTTACTCATTTAGACTGATTTCACTCTCATAGAGGCCAGGGTGACCTTGATCTCTCAGAGTTCCATCTGTCTTCTGAGTCCTGGGCTTAAAGACATGTGCTACCAACACCCAGCTTTATGGCTAACTAGTGCAGTTGTTGGGATTAAAGGTGTGTACCAACATTGCCTGGCCTCAGTGGCTGGGGCTAGATTTGCATTCTGTTCTTCAGGCAAATGTTTCTGTTTGATGATATTCATGGGCACTTTAAGACTTGAACTTTTTTTTTCCTATGGTGACAGTTTTATTCACTCTTTTTTATTTTTGAGTAAAAGGTAAGTATCATGGACCTGTTTTTTCCTCCCTACCCTTAGTGTTAAACTATATCTCTCCATTATTCTCAAAGTGAGAAATTAGGAGACCAGCAAAAAATATGCATGAGCCAGAGAGAGTTGTTGACAACAAAGACCGATCCATCTCAGCACAACATTGATTGTGTGGAATCTCAAAGAAAATAAAAGGGTCAAACCATTGGATTCTAGTGCATACCCTTAGCTTCCCTGTGATTTCGTGGTTAAATAAATAAAACAAGACAATATATACTTATTTAGAAGATATCATGCCTAAATGTAATTCTATTCTTCCTATCCTTTCCCCTCATTATTTACTTCTTTTAGTCTACATAGCAATTGAGTAACTGTTCCTTGCTTGACTCAGTAACAAGCAAATCCATGTCCTCTCCTTCAAAGATCATAATGACAACGAGAGCATAAGTGTATCAATATTGTTTATTTATTTATTTAGGTTTTACCACTTACTAATAATGGAGCCCAGTTGAATCTCTGTTCTTTTGTTTCCTCATTTGTATAATTAGAAAAATAGAAATTTTAGGCTTTATTAATGTAAAATATTAGTGCAATGATTAACATGTAGAACATGCTTAGAAAACCTTTCTCATCCTTGTTCCCATTTATAAAACTACTGCTGCCACTGTTATGACATCTTTTGCATACTGATGGAAGACTGATGGAAGACCATTTAATTAGGAGTTACTTGGAACCCTGGTCTAGAATTGTCTAGTATTTTGTCTCAGAGGTAATAGCTAAAGATATCTCTGCTTTCTTGACTATAAGGGAGATTTTATAAAAATCATTAATCAATTTACTGAAGCAAAAGATACCAATATTCCTTTATAATTTTACTACTTTTTATGATTCTAGAATACATATAGAATAAAATTCACCTGTTTTGTTCTTTTTAGGTGTAGAGTTTAATGATTTTTAAACATACAGATAATGTTTATTCAGCCACCACAACAAACCATCCATAAAACTCTTTCATCTTAGAAGTTTGAAGTGTTAAAAACACTAAAAAGAACTTCCCATTCTTCCTTCAGTTTTTGAAAACCATTTTACTTTTTGTCACGATAATAGTGGCAACCCTATAGGTAATGCCAAGAAATATTTGTTTTTTGTGTTCTAGTTATTTCAGTGAATAATGTCTGCAGGATTCTTCCATATTGGGGTACATATTGTACATATATGTACTTCCATATTTTTCATATTTTAATGACTAAAGCTATTCCATTTCATATACCACACATTGCCTGATTACTCATTTTGTCAGTGGACACTTTGATTCTTTTTACATTTCAGTTTCCTATATATCTGTGGTGAACCTATGGATACACATTACAACCAGAGAACCCAGTTTGAACTTATTTTAAATATAGGTTCAAAAATGGAATTTGTAGATTATATAGTAATTCTGTTCCCATAAACCTTTGTGAGATTGCACTCAAAATTGATGGAGCCTTTTTAGTTTATGCTTGTGTGTGTGATGGCATTAGATTCTTTGTATGAGTTATTAGAAGAGTCATTTTCATCATTTCACTCATTCTAATGTGAGTTCATATGATATAAGAAGTCTATAAGTACCTTAGATGGAATAAGTCGTAGGAGCCAGTGATTATTTTGGAATCATGAACATGTTTGAATATAGGATGATTGGATTCAAACTAAGTGCCACTAAAATTCCAAATTTGTTCTACACTTTATTCCTTACCACAGAATATAGAACATATATGTCTTTTGTTACAGACAATTAAGGTTAACGTGGGTCAAGGTTAATTAACATGGTCATTAATATAGGTTTATTCCAAAACAGTACAAACTTAGTGCCATAGGTAAATATTTGTTTCCTTGCAGTTTCAAAGTAGGAAATAAAATTTTATAAACATTCTTGATCACTTCTCTGTTTTGGGAGGGAGGAAATACATTCCATGACCTTCATTTTGACTATGGATGGACATCCCTTTTTTCTGTCTTCTCACAGTGTCTCCCTTCCATGTATTGTTGCTAGTGTCAAGATTTCTCTTTTTATGGAGAATAAGTCATATCACAACGAAGACCTGCTTGTATTAGAAGTTAGTACTCTGTTAGATTTATTTTTATAAACGTGGTGTGTGTGTGTGTGTGTGTGTGTGTGTGTGTGTGTGCCTGATGCCAGAAGACAGTGTCAAATATCAGATATCCTGGAACTAGAGTCATAGATATTTATGATCCACTCATATGGTTTCGGCAAACTAAACATTGGTCCCCTAGAAATTCTCTAAGTCCTTTTAACTGATGAACCCTTTCTCTAGCTCCCAACATGATTCTTTTATTTTTTTTTTTATTGACACACTTAACTTGAATTGTTGTATTAATATTTGAGTGACTTGGTATACTCAGGCTCAAATGTAGGTCAATGTTAATTTTCTTCTACAGAATTTAGTGTGTATGTGTGCATACACAGGCGTGTGCTACTGGTAATGCTTACAGTAACATAGTTAGGTAAATGTTATTTTTTTCCATTTTGTAAGTGATAAAATTAATATCAGAGTACACAAATGCTAAATGTGAACCTATTGAGATGATATTTTTTAAAGATATTTTCATAATTGAGTCCAAAGTACATCACATCCTTAGAGCATTTATGGTATTGTTTTGTTTTGTTAATAGGACTGAAGAGACTCTGGCCAGTTCAAGCATGATAAGCATGTCTCTGCCAGGCCTTGTCCTTCTCTCCCATTCTCTCTGCTTTGGTAAAAACCATTAGATAACATTTCTGAAGCTAGCTACCAAGGTCTATTCCCTTATTTGGCAACTTCCTCCTCATGAGGCTGACTACCAAGGTCCAACTATCTAGGAATCAAAATCCCCCCTTAGCTCACTTAATAAACATGTCAAATTAAAATTAAACACTTAATCCTAACATGGGGTCTCCCCTTGTACCTTTATAAACTGCCACTCCGTTTCCCCTCTCTTTTCTTCCTCTTCCTCCTCTTCCTCTACTTCCTGTCTTTGTCCCTTATCTCTGCCCTCTTTCCTTCCGTGGCAAGTAAATCTCCTTTGTGTTGATAACTTAGTTTTGGGGTTTCTGAGCCAATACTGATCACTTATAAGGACTATGTCAAATTAGGATGCTATCTGTGTTGTTGTATCAATGACCAATCAGTGATTACCTGTGTCTTCACTCCTAAAATTTGTTGAAGGTTATCTTTAAAACCTTAGTCCCTTAACTTTCCCATATTTGGTGAAACAAATTGATAGAATGGACTCTAAGCACATGCATCCTAAATATATTCTGACCCCCCATTTGTGTGACTGTGTCACTGTGACTCTTACCCTATATATTTCTACGTATCTTGTGATATTTTCCTTCCTTCTTCCCTCTTCTTCTCTCTCTCAAGCTTATTCTTACTCCCCACTCACCCTTTCTTCCCTCTTCTTTTGTCTCATTCTTTTGCTTCATCCTTGTTTTTTCTGTTTTACCAGGTAGCACCTGAGTTTTCTCTTGTATGCAAGAACACTATGAGTGATACACATTGAAAGGAGTTGTTGCTTCTGTGAGTCTCTGCCCTTGTAGGTGTGTGCTGTACCCTGTCCACAGCCTTATTGTTATTGTTACTCATTCACACTAAAGCAGAAGAAAATTATGTACCTTATGTAAGTTTCCCATCTTACCGTTGAAAACATTTTGTTTCTTACTTTGAAATTTCAAATGAGAAGTACTAGCTCATGACCCAGTTTCACTAATAATTTTCTTAAGTAACCATTGTACTCATTTATAATATTTTTCCACCCACTGTCTATCTAGCCTGGTTTAAAATTTTATATATGTTCTTTTAAAAAATTGATTAGTTGGAGAGCTGCCCATTCCTCTGTTCTGTATAATAAGGATTTAAAAACTGCATGCTGAATTCTGTATAGTGTAATTAAAACTGACCCACATTTGGACCTGAGTACACCAGGACTTAGCCAAACTTGCCATGAGCTGAGTTCTGGTGGCAGATGGGAACTAATGAGGACACACTCCACTCCAGAATTTCCCAGCTGCTTGGCCCCTTTTTGTACAAACAAGGTTTGGAGCGAAGTCCGGATCCCAAGAGCATGTTCTGTAAATGTGCTGTGCCCAATGGCTTGGGAAATGTTCTCACAAAATTATGCTGCTTCGAGGTACCCTTAAGTCTTTAGCTACTGTCCAGTTTAAAACATAAAAATTCCAGGGATTTTAATGCTCTTGCCAACCAGTTTTTAGTTTTACAGTGAATAGAAATCAAACACACCCCATCTTTTCTCCTTTGCCTGGCAGTGATGGGAAAGCCATTTCTAACAAACCTGGAGATTTGTAAGCCCTTACCTCAGGGACTGTTGTACCTCACGAGAGGCTGTGTCTCTTTGCAACCTATGGATCTCTTCAACTGGTTTGATGTCCTGGGACTATTCAGGCAGATGTAATTGAATCAGTTTGAAGCAGCTGTAGCTGGCATGTGGTCTCTCAGATTGCTAGCACCTGCTTGTTTTTTTGCAACTCACTAGAGTGAGAGAAGTGCCAAAACCAGCATTGGTCTCGGAGCAGCCGCTCCAGCACTCCAGATCTCACATCCCATCCCTTCCAGCCTCACCACATCATCACCGGTGCCTGAATTAATAAAACTCTTTTGCATGATTAGGTCTGAGGTAGACTTTCCTTCTCATTCTTCTCAGTATGCAGATCCTGACAGTATTGACCATGGGTCCAAAAAAATCAGGCAGGATAATGGTGATCAGGTGGCTTTGGGGCTCTCTTATCATTAGACAACTGGGTAGCCTGTGGTTTGCAGAAGCATTTAAATGAACGACCCAAATTCATTTACTGTTCCAGCATAGTCTTATTGGCACAGAGAATGAGCAGTTAATGTATAACAAACTGTGAGCAGTCGTGGAATATGATAAATACATTTCCTTAGCTGGGGAAGGGATAAAATGGGACCCTTTCTATAATGTAAGAACTAAACTGATTGCCATGGATTGCTTTAGAACTCACTGTGTGCAGGATGATGTAGTATACTAGATTGAAATCCTGAATTCTATATCTGTTTTCAGTATATTTGTATACCTTTAGCTTTTCTTTGTTGCATTTAGTTATTTTGCCAGAATATAAGTAAACTCTAAATGTCACTGGATCCTGATGTGTATTTGAACTGAGATAGTAATGTATATTTTCTTAAAAATTATAGTATGCTTTAAAATTTCTCTGAAGGAGATTTAGTGTTGATAATATTTTGAGAGAAGCTCTGAATTTTAATAATGACTAGCAGTAGGAAAGTGCTATTTCATTATCATTAGGAGATTACCACTTTGTAACACATAGGTGCTAGGCAGAAAAGGAAATATATATACTTAAAGACACATGGCTTAGGGCTTTAAATGATAAAGTAAGGCATAATTAATATCAAATTAGTTTTGTTAGAACTGTTAAACCCCTTTTGTCTCCTCTACTGTTCATGGAATGCATTCCTTGTCCATTTTGGTTCTCTTTGCCACCAAGCCAGAATCCTCCTAAAGATATCACTGTAGACAGCCATTGCCAACTGATGGACGCTGTGTGTAATATGAAACCAGTGTACAGTTGCTGGAAAAGCATGGCAATATTAACTGCTAAAGCTGTTTGGTGGGAGCAGAGATCTCTGTGAGCTTACTAGGGAGAAGTTAGTTGACATGGGTCTTGAATAAAAAGAAAATATATACATTAATTTTCTAAAAATGAGAAGAAACTTTGTGAAGCCAGGGAGTAATGTGTGCAGATGCATGTGTGTGTGAATTTGTTGGCAGAGTCAATGATGATAAGATCTCAGTAAAACACGAATGCTTAATTTTCTGCTAGACTGTCAACTGTGCCATGGTTTATTACTCATCACATAATATATCTTCACATGTGTTATCACTGTCTTTTATCTACCTTTGGTCTGTCATATGCTGTTTTTATTCATTTTATTGTTTTTCTCCTGTCTATGATTCACCAGTAGGAGACTACATTCTCACTGTCAGGAGTATTCAAAGAGGACTTTGTTCTCTATAAGTATATAAAATAAATAGGTAGGTTTCTGGACCTTTAAGGACACTATTGTGTGAGGGTAATTTCTGTTCTATCTGCATGTGATGGTTAATTTTACCGCAAATCTCTGGTTTCAGGGAAGAAGAAAGTAATTCTTTACAGTAGGAACAATGCAGGGATTAGGGGTGGATTTAGGCCTGAATTGTCTGCTGTGATACTTGGCAACTCTTCATGTGCTCTTACACTGAGTTCCTCATCTGGAGAATACAGGTGACAATATACCAAAGCCCTCTAATATGGGTGCTCCCTTCTCCCTTGCTGTCATCCTTATAATTTTAGTTGCTTATTCAATGGAAGTTATTGTAGCTGTTATCCCAACTGCGTGTGTTTTCTGCTTACTATGTTTGAGTATTCATAGTTTATATATGCATGTTAACTGAACTTATAAAATTTGAAAGCTCTTTTTTTCAGAACGAAATCAAATTGAAATTGTCTTCTTGATTTGGAAGTATATTTGTCCATATCTTTAGGCTATGTTGAGATTTGATCAGAATTTTGTCTAAGATTCATACGTCACAGAGACATCTTCATTTTCTATTAGTCCATGAATGCCTATTAGTATAAAGAAAATAACAATATTTTCAGTTTTTGGAATAACTCTCATTAATATTTCTTTGACCATAAAGAGAAAAAGGTGAATGTCTTCATCTATAACTTTAAGGATCTGGGGAACTTTATCAATTCTGATTTTCCAACAAGAAGTATGAATAACTGGGCATTGATAGTACACATCTTTAATTCCAGCATTTGTGAGCCAGGGGCAGGTGGATCTCTGTGAGTATGAGGCCACGCTGATCTACAAAGCAAGTTCCAGGACAGCCAGAGCTGTAACACACACACACACAAACACAAACACACACACACACACACACACACACACACACACACACAAAAGATGTCTCAAAAAAGCAAAAAAAAAAAAAAAAAAGATTTTTCTTTTTTCTTTTAAACCATTTACCTGTTTTTCAATACATAAAAATTATTTTGTGATATGGGTCCTGACTTTTTAAAGACACAACATGGGAAATTTTGGATCTTCTGAATTCAGTGATTATATCCATATAATGCTATTGATGGTGTATGTGTGTACACATATACATATGTAAAGAGTATGTGTTCCCGCCTGCTGCCTGGTCCCGCTGCCATGCCAGCCCCCAATAACATGATGAGACTCTGTATTTGATATAATGTTGTTGGCCTGTTACTTGTTTCTTATCGGCTAGCTCTGTCTTAATGATTAATCCATTTCTATTAATCTAAGTATTTCCATGTGGTCTCATCTTACCGGACAGTGGGCCCGGACCTCTGTTCTCTGAGGTCTCTCGACTGACCCCTCCTTACTACTTACTCTTTCCTCCTTGTCTCCTAGTCCTTCCTATCTTCCTTTCCTATTGACCAACAGTGCTTTATTCATTAGCCAACAAGAGAAACATATTTACAGAATGACATCTCCCATCATACATATTTACACATAAAGATGTATATACACACACAATAAATAGGTAAACTGAAAATAGACCAGAAGTGTTTTTACTATGCCTTAAATTTATAGATCAAACAGGATATCTGAGTTGAGTGTTACTTGGGAAATAGTTAACTTTGTGCATCAAGAGATATTTCAGGCATAGCCTTTAATCATGTTAGGTTGATGCCCCAAGCAAAGCAATGTATACTTATTAGAGTCATTGCTAGTGTCAGGATAGTATATACCCAAGGCCAAAATAAAATTGATTTTTCCTCTGTAAATTTGTCATTTGAAATCATATTCAAATTTTTGTCGATCCAAAAATTGGTATATTTACTCTCTAAATCCGGCCTTCAGCAACATAAATAATATTTCATTACATGGCAGACTTGAATTATGTCCAATTAAATAATTGCAGGCATAACCTTGGTATTGATTATATGCTATCATAAAATATTCATTTACTATTCACCTTTACATATAACTTGGAATTTGAAAATACAAATCTATTAGTTTTATATTTTTGAAATGTTGATTAATGGACCAAGACCAGGTTCTAGCTATCTTAAAAGGTAGTATTATCTCTCACCAAGTACAGGTAGTATTTTCTTTGTTGGCTTGTCTTGCTAAGAGGAGCAACCGCTAACAACACTTTCATTCAGGTCCCTTGTTGATTGTGCTGAGTATTTCTGTCTACTGGGGACATTGTAGTCACCATCTGTGTGTAAGATGCTTTTACTTCTCTTTCTGAGGCTTATAGATTCTGATGACTGAGTACTGCATACCTGAGGCTGATGTAATATGTTGTCACTAACCTTTTGGCTCATAGAAGCATAACCTCTTACAGTTCTTGAGGTCAGAAATCCACGTGAAAGTGTAGCAGGGCCACATTCCTTCTGCTGTCTCTAGTGCAGAATCTATTTGCTTTTTCAGAGTTCTGGTGGCCCAGGGTATTCCTTAGCTTTTGATAATGCCACTTTAAACTTCATGCATTTGTGTTTGGCCTTCTCCTCTGTGTGTGTCTCTCTGTCCTTTCTCCTTTTCTTATAAAGGTATCAGATATTACATTTAGGTTCCACCCTAAATAAGAATGATTTTCCCATGATCCTATGTATTCCCTTATTAATGCCCTATTTTTCTCCCCTCTGACTATGGCACTATGCACCTGGGACTTAGTGCCATTGACTCTTGAAAATTCAGGACAATATGATGACTGTATTTAGTGTTTGCTATCTATGATTTCATTTTAAGACTTTAGCTGCAAAATATGCATTTCTCAAGTGATCAGGACAGGCTTGCATGTGCAGGAGAGAATTGCAAGTCTTGGCACAGAGGAGTCCCTTTTTTAAAATTAATTAATTGATTAATTATTATTATTATTATTATTATTATTATTTTTTTTTTTTTTTTTAGGTTTTTGAGACAGGATTCTGTGTAGCACTGGCTGTCTTGGAACTTGCTTTGTAGGCCAGGCTGCCCTTGAATTCACAGAAACCCACCTTTCTCTGGGATTAAAGGTGTGTATCACCACACCCAGGGAGGGGTCACTTTCTAAAGTTGTGTAGCCTGAGAGTGACTGTGGGAGTGTTTAAATAGCACTCAGCCCATCTCATAAACCTGTGTTTTTTCGACTTCTCCCAAATTGATCCTAATAGGAGTCAAATTTGGTTCTCTGTCAATAAGGATCAGACTACTATTAGTGTGAAGGTAGGAAGAGACACAGAGTGTGAAGTTCTTTCATTCCCAAAATAAAGGGGAACAACTAGAAGCATTTGTTAACCCTTCCTACCTCATAATTGGAATTTTAAGTCAATAATTTCAGAATTCAAAATTTTAAAATAGTGAATTGATTACATTATATGTATAACTATTGTTATATGTATAACAATGTTATATGTATAACTATTGAACAAAATAGTTTTCTTTGTGAACTTTAATTCTGTGCAAACATATATAGAACAAAAAAATTTAGAGATTAATATTAGACCTGCTTGCTAGAAAAAAAGAAGATAAAATTAAAATTTGAATTTTTAAACATAAAACTATGACTTCTATCCAAAACACATTAAGTGAATATACTCTATTTATTGTTGTTGTTGTTGTTGTTGTTGTTGTTGTTGTTGTTGTTCTAGAACCAGTGGGGGAAAACATACTTTTGCTAGATTATTGTTTTCCTGTTTCTTTTGGGAGAGTAGCGAATAAATCTAGGGCTTTATTCATGCTGGGGCAACCACCCTCCCATCTCTGGCCTTGTTTTTAGTGTTTTGTTTGTTTGTTTTTTTGTTTGTTTGTTTTTGTTTTTCCTTGCTTAAGACAGTTATTCAAATTAATCTTGGACTTGCTGTTTTCTGTCTCAGCTTCTCAAGTAGCTGAAATTTCAGGCCCAGCTAGACTGCATATTTCTTCTTGGTATAGCTAAGACTTGATCCTGGACCACAGAAAGAGAATCTGAATAAGAATTCTGTGTTTTACACAGCTAACATGATAACTTGTGTGGGTGTGTTTAGACTACTAAACAAATAATAAACTGGTAAATAGGATATATCTACAAAGTCCTAGTTGGTATTCATGACATACAATGGGAAAAATAGAATAAAGAATAGATAGAAACAGGAATTTGAGTTGTGAATAGCCTTTCAGAGAAATAGCCTTTCAAACTCTGCACATGAAGTGTAGGGAGCCAGTCACAGGAAGGAAGAAATCTGATGTCTAGGTTGCCCAGGGTTGCATGTTGAATATGTGTCTGAGAGTAGCATGGCAATAGGGGAGCTCCAGGTGTTGACTTGTCTGTCACAGGTTATTAAATCATCTCTTTCTCCTACTAACAAATAGGACAATAAGAAGAATGAGTGAGAGGACTGAATACTCATAGCCACGTTTTTATCATATGTAACAGATTTCCTGTTGTAAACTCAGAAGTGTATTTGGCAGTGGAAGCATCTGATTTGTGTCCACTCTGAGCCCTTTCTAGCAATCCCATTGTTCACTCTGCTAACAGGTATTCAGAGGATTCAGGGAGTCTTGAGTCTCCACTTCTTTTTTTTCCTTAGATCATCATTTTAAAAAGATTTATTAACTTTTATGAGTATGAGTGTTTTGCCTGCATGTCTGTCCCTGTGTGCTGTGTTAGAGGAGGCCAGAAGAAAGTGTCCGATCACTTGGAACTTGGAGTGACAAATGCTTGGAAGCTGCCTTGTGAGTTCTAGGTAACAAAGCAAGGTCCTTTAGAAGAGCAGTCAGTTCTTAGCTCCTGAGCCATCCTTGCAGCCTGATCAATTACCCTTTAAAGTAAATTTATGATACTTTGTTTTCTTTGTCTGCATACAGACTGACAATTAGATAAAAGACCAAATGAAGTAGTAATGGGTGTTTTTGTTGCTAGTATTAACAAGATTTAAAACAAAATTTTTGAGGAACCTATAGTTATGTTCTCAGTGTAGTAGAACATAGGGAATCTGTTATTCTTGCCTATATTTTCATCTTGAAACAAAAATTTCTACAAATGGTCTATTGAAAATTAAATTATTATTGTATAATAAGATAAAGGTACTTAGTGATGAACTGGTGCCATATTATTGTTACCTGAGTTTCACATGTGTGAGCAATATAGTGTTCACCTCGTTGTTAGATTTTCATTGCTCATTGGTCCAGAAAAAATGGATAATACTACGAGACAATGTAGAAGGAAGTAGTCAGTCTAATGTGAAAATTCAGAAAACAGATTAAAATAGCAGTGCACAAATGGTTAAATTTTTAGTTTAGAGAAACTAAAACTCACTCAGTGCAGTCTTGAAGAGGCTGCAAATATCCCAATTTGCAAAATAAACTGTCCTGTGACTAATAGCAGCATTGTTATTGTTAAGCCCTTCACCCTCCTAAGGAAAGACTCTGTTCCTATCTCAGTAATGGAATCTGAAATAGAGGAGTGTAGTACTTGGTTTTCCAGAAACACACACATAATTTCCATTACATAATTTAGTTGACCCTAAAAATTGTCATCCAAGTCATACCTGAGAGAAGAGTCTTTATAAAACTCTGTTTATGTGTCCAGAATGTTAAGTCATCATGGATGAAAGCCATTATTATACTGAAGACTTGTGTATCATAATTTAAAAACAAGATAGAAGGTGTTTCTTATAAGTTGGAAAAACATGTTCTGTCCTGTTGTAGACTATGGCTTTTATACGAGTGCTTGTGAAAATACATACAAGATTTACAAACTAATTTTGACATTTATCTCCTTGTGTATATGAAAGCATTTATCAGGATACATTAAGAAATAAACCTGGGTTGTGCCGTGAGCTGGCAGGCAGTAAGGAGTGCAATAAACACTCTTTAGATCAGTCTTGTTTGGCAAGTTTCACCACCTTGGCAAAGCTAAACGGAGACCTAGAAGCACTATTCGTGCAGGCAGTGATGTAGCATTTAAAGTAATATTTAATTTATTCAGTTTGCCATATTTTTCAGCAGCTACTTTATTTGCTTTTGTTACAAAAATATGGTTACAGTCTGTTGTTCATTTTAGTAGATATAGATATTCAAAATTGATATTTAAATTTTCGATGTATTTTCCTATCGTATTATATCAGATTATGGGCTCATAAAAAGCATAAACTGAGGAGCTGTTAGGTAAGTTACAGGTTATGTTGTCAGCTGATTGACTTGTTCTACAGAAGAGGGAACAGTCACAGCAAGATGAGTGGTTTGCTGTAGACAAGCATGGTGTGAGAAATTCAGCATGCATTGCTCTTTTAACACGGTCAACTTTCAGTTTTTCCATGGCACTAAACAATTTTGCTTACTCTTATTTTCTAAAAGTATTCACATGTTTCAAAAGCATTGGGTGATTCATAAAAATATGGAAAAAAACAAACAAACAAAAAACCCGGCTTTATCAACTTACCCAAGTCATCAAAGAATGTAGAAATATAGCAAATAGACCTACTGAACTTTAAATAGAAATGGAATCAATGTTCAAATGTTTTGTGATTTTTTTTTTTCTTAAAAGCTTACTTTCAAAGTCATTAATGCAAGGCCAGTTGTGATGGCACATTCCTCTTAATCCCTGCCTCCTCAAGAGAGGCAGAGGCAGGCAGATCTCTGTGGGCTCAGCCAGGCTAGTCTTTATATGTATATATATTTTGTTTTACAAGCTATCCAGAATTACATGATGAGATCCTGTTACTAATAAATATAAACCAGGCATTCTGGAGCAAAAAAATAATCAAACAAAAAACTTCACAAAAATAGCAAGAAAGTTATAAAAGAAAAATAATTTTTTTTGTGTCTATAGATAGCATACCACCTTCTCAGTAGTTGCTATTAGCAGTTATTTATTTATCTTACTGGAAGAATAAAAACTATATTTTATTATTGTTTTATGTGCAATTTGTATCAGTTAGATTAGATGACATTTTTAAAACTTCATTGCATAAATTTTTTTTTTTTTTTTACGATCTGGGTTTTAAATACTTTTCATTGGATTTTTATTTTATTTTTTCATTTTTCATTTGTTTTCAAAAAGCCTTTTTACCAATCTTTATAGCCTCTTTGTGTAAATGTTAAGTTTTACAGGTGACCGAGTAAAGCTTGAAGCTAGAGAGGTGGTCTTCCCTTGGGAAGAGCTCACCAATTGGTCGTCCAGTGCCTGAAGCCATACATACAAGTAATATTATAGGGAATCAACAAGTTATATTTAGGAATATATGTGTATATACATATGTATATGTGCATACAATAACAATGCAAAGAGAGGCCATGAATTTGAAAGAATGCCTGGAGAGGATGTGGGGTGTGTATGTGTGGGATGGTGGAGGGAGGAAAATGAAGGTAGAAGTGTTGTAATTAAAGTACAGTCTCAAAAATTTTTTAAAGTACTTAGAAAAAAGTGAAGTCTTGTGTTCAAATATTAGTTATTATTTTTTTTTACCCCTTTGTATTTTTATGTAGTTGTTTTGTTTACTAGTATGACTTAGAAAACCTTGTGTGTAGAGAAATTACTTATATTTTTTTCTAGCACATTTCTTTTCTTTATTTAGAATTAATCCTATTTTATATATCAATACCCTGTTCCCTCTCCCTCCCACCCTCCCATTTTCCCCACTGTCTTCCTCCCACCCCACCCCATACCCACTCCCCAAAGATAGTGAGGCATTCCATAGGTGATCATCAAAGTCTGTCACATCATTTGGGGGAGGGCCTAGGCCCTCCATGCATCTGGGCTGAAATAGTATCCCTCCATAAGGAATGTACTCTCAAAGTTCATTTGTGCACTAAGGATAAATACAGGTTACACTATTAGAGGTCTCATAGACTGCCCAGGCACCTAACTGTCACACACATTCAGAGGGTCTGGTTTGGTCCAATTTCTAACACATTTCTAATTCAATCTTTTTCATATTTATATCTTTGATTCAGCTAAAGTTTACATTCTGTGTACTTTCACAAATGTATTTACCCTTGTTTTTTGAATGAAAGTAGCAGGTTTATTTTTTCACCTGAAGTGGAAGAAACCCTTTGTTTTTTTCATAAACTTCTTAGGAAGGCAGGTATTAGCACAGAGACAAAAGAAAAAGGAGTATTAGATTGAGGACTAGGATGTCAGAATTGGCATTTTTTTTTAGATCAATCACTGATGTCTGCTGTTTGTGACATAGGAAGTCCCAAGAAATTCTCTCATTTATAAGAATAAATTATTATATTTTGATTGTCTAAGCAATGATTAAATCAGTGAAAGCATCATAGAGTAAATCAAACCCCTAGTGAGATACTTTCAACAGCAAATACAGTTCATATGGTAATGTTAATTTTACTTACTTAAGAAAAGCACTTATCAGTAAGACCATATAACTGAACAAGTGAAATAAAAATGTGAATGTTGTAATTTAAGCAGGATGCAATAACCAGGTGATAAATTTATTTGTATCTTGAAAAGTTGGCTCCATGTAGTCATCATTATTAAAAGGCAATTTTTTCGTATAATTTTATTTGGTTTTCAAAGGAGCTTAGGCTAAGGATTTTGATAGCTTACATCTTTGGAATGTTTATAACAAAGCAGTTACAGAAGTTGAATATTTAGCAATCAAAGAATGTTATCTGGTTTAACATGTATTTGTAAATACATTTGATGAAGAGAAGGGTAAATATGGTGGGAATAGTCAGGAAAGTCACTAATTTTTCTTCTACGTTCAACTTAAAAATTTCCAGTATTATTTTTGTGCATATCAGTGTTTTGTCTGCGTGTATATCTGTATGCCACATGCATGCCCAGTATCTACAGAGACCACAGAAGAATATCGGATTCCTCTAGTTCTTGGGCAGTTAAAGTTATAGGCACTTCTGAGCTGCCATGTGGGTACTGGTAATCAATCTTGGGTCTTCTAGAATAGCCACAGCTCTTAACTGCTGAGCCACCTCTCCGGCTCTATGTTTAATATGTTAAATCATATATAAACAAATATAATCATATATATTTTTATTCTATTACTAACATACCTAAATGTAAAACTATTGGAGATAATCCAAAAATAAAAATAATAAGAAATAATAAAAGAAACTTATTAATGTATTTGTGTGCATTTTTAAAACTAGGGGCTATGCTCACAATGTATAGTTATTTCTTGTGGCTTTTGTTAGCGTGCAATGCAATTTAATATGAACAAGACTTTTATTAATAAATAATTTTCCCTGATGTATTTATGCACTCCATAAATGTATGCTATACCATCTTACATGTGCAAGTTACTCCCACTTTTTCTATATTTAAAATAGAAGACTATCTTTCTGGTAATACCTTAATAAACACCCCTTATAAATAAATGGAAGGCTGTGGACATTTTAGCCTTTTGTTGCATTTGCAAGGCCATTTATGTGCAGGCACACATTCATGGATAGTCTGTACCATCCTTTCTTAAAAGGAGCTGTCTGTTCATACCACTGTCAGTTGGGGACAAGCCCAGTGGCCCAAAGAAAGCTCTCAGTGGTTTGAGAAAGGAGAAAAGAGAGTAACAGAAAGAGGTCAAGCATAGGGGACATTTTTGTTTTAAGACTTGATACATGCTGCCAATGGCCATGAAGTTCAGCTTTGTCCAAAGTGAGCTTGTTTTAAAGGCAGTCCTGACTAAGTGCTAACTTGGCATGATCGAATGTCCCTGTTTGCTTGGAGTCAATAGCCTGACCCTTTAAGCACACCAACAGATTCAGTGATTGAGACCACTTACTCATACTAATCATTGCATGCAGAAAATACATAAAAGATTTGTATTCATCACTCAGTATGTTTTGCTACTCAAGTGTCATGAAACATTCAGGGTATATTAACTGGCAAATGCACACCTGGAGTATGTTCTTAGCTTTAGAAACTGCTAATTTAAAAAAATCAAATATTTAATTTTGGGGGAAAAATCAGTTTTGGATTTTGAGCATATATATCATCTTTCATTTTGGCCCAATTAACCCAGCAGGTGTGTGTAAATTAGGTCACTACTTTGTCACCGTGGTAACACGCATTGGGGAGGTGGATGTGAACCACATCTAGCACAGGTGATGTTGCCTGAGTTAGTAATAAGAGGTGCTTGTAAAACAAACATGGTGAATTTAATATGTTAGCGTGTAAAAAAGCAGTCTGATGCTGCGAATTGACTGATCATTCTCTATGACACAAAGCAAGTACTACCTGAAATCTCCATTAACAAGAAGTTTTAATGAGTCTGAGAATCAGAAATGTCATGTACAGTGTACGGAAAGTTTCTGAAAGGACAGATGCTGCAACACCATGAGGTCATGGGCTCATTTCTCATGGAACATGGGATTTGGGGGTCACAGCCCCCCCTCTAGAACTTAAGGCTATTCATAGAGTTTTCAGAAGGCCTGTGACTTCCTGCTTATTTACTGGAGTGTCTGGAATCTAGCCAATGCTTAGAGGTGCTGTTTTGTTTTGTTTAGTTTTTTTGTTTGTTTGTTTGTTAGGACTGTGCCTAATTCTTTCTTTTGTGTGCTCTATCTTAATCAATATTCATAGTTGTTCATGGGGTAAAGCGTTGGCAGAGTTGGTCTCTGCCAGCACTCCAACACTGATACAGTCTCTAGCTCAGGCTTCCCACCAGGTGGAAAATCAGACATGCCTCAAGATCGCATGTAGCGCTTGTGCAATCTGTTTGGCTGTTGAAGGCTCCAAATCATGTGGGCATTCTGCAGCCCTACAGAGTGGTAGAATTTCCTCACTTATCACTGACAAGTTCACACCTCTTTTGGTTATTAAAATTGTAAATGTGCATTATCAGATGCAAAAAAACAGGCCAATGATATTAAATCCACTTCTAAGGAAACAAGTCTCAGGCTGTTTTAGCCCCTAGTCATTGATGCTGTTGTTTCCATTCTGCCTGTGTTACAGATTCATATGTAGTTTGATAGCTTTCAGTTGTCCTCATGTTCCCCCTAACATTTATATTACTTATTGTAATTTTGAAGCATTTTATTCTGTACTTTTCAAATGGCATTTAAGAAACTTGAATTCCCCTCATGTTTATTTTCACTTGGTTGTGACTGCAACTTTATTAGTTATTTTATGTGTTCTCAATAGTTAATATTTACAAAACACTGAACAAACTCTCTGAGATTGCTTTCTATAATCTCCCTCTCCATGCATCAAGGATGAGAGTTACTAAGAAAAGAGGCCCAGTGAGTCACGTGTCACAGTGTTTGGATTCACTTCCTAGGACAGTCAAGGGTCCCTGGTTTTCAGGTTTATTTCTCTTTTTTATTACCCAAGAGCCCTGCAGGCTTGGAGACTCACAAAAGGACACCTGAGCTGAGTGGGGGAACAGTTGGCTCAAGTGCTCTTTATTTCTAACGTGTCTTGCATGGACGTCCTCTTTACGTTCAAGTCTTCGTGCCATCAGCTCCCCAGTGGACCTGGAAAACCATTTATTTTGAAGAGTGGTTTACTATAAAAGAAGTCCTGAAGTCTCAGAGAAATCTATTAACCTGGATTGGGTGAGAGTACGCATTGTTCACTAAAGAACAGCATCCCATATTCTAAGACCCAGTCTGTTCAGGAACAAGAACAAGACAGGAAGGTTAGTATTGGAATAAGAAAATTATCAGAAGGATCCCAGATGGGACCCCAAACAAAATGAAGGGGGTTGAGTTATCAAATCTAATAAAAGGAAGTTACAGTAGAATCAGGGGACTTGGACCCAAATTGTGGTACCCAAGCTGGGGGTGGGTGCAGACACTTAAACAGAGTAGTTTCTTTCATTGTTTGATGAAATAATCTTTACCCCTTTTAAGTAGCATGTTAAAGAAAAAGAGAGGTTGGTGTGACTGAAACAAAGAGCTTACACAGTCACAGAACCGGTTGGTTTTTATACCATCCTTACTGAGTATTGTCCTTCAGTACAATACAGAGCCATTTCTTTGTTCTCACAAGCTAGCAGTTAAATTGTATGTAAATGTATGCAAATTAGATGCTGTCTAATAAAGAGAGTCATTAGATGGAAGAAATATTTAGTGTAGGAAAAAAAAAAGCAGGTGTATTGTGTAAAAGAAAATGTAACACTCCAAAAAAGCCCAAACTTCTGTGGACAGTTATAGAAGAAAATGATTAAAATAGATTTTTAAAGACTTACGTCTTCTTGACCTTTCCTTTGTGCTTATATATACGTGCTTGTTTTTAAAATATTTACATGTAAAACTAGGGGATTGGCTTCTTTCCCAGAATTACTGGAAGCACCTTCACCAGGAACATTTGGACTTGAATAATCTCCACAGCAGCATTTCCTTCTTGAATTAAATGAAATGTAAAATGAATGATTATCCCAAGAAGAAACTTTTCTTCTTTAGGTTGGTAAAGGTCTCATGTTCTCATGACAGATTCCTTACAAGTGGTCATCATGGTTATTTTTAGTTTGCCTTTGAGGAATAAGGGTCCTGACTCTGAAAATTCCCTTCAAACATGTAAACGGTAAGATTCTTGTGAGGTACTTACACTTTGTCATGGTCAGTGCCTTCTTCAGGGTGTAATGCAATGCCTCCCGTTCAGTGTAGATATACACTGCCATCTTGCTTTGAGTGACTGATTCTATATAATTGATTCAATTTTTGATCAGATACATGGTTATGGGTATGTCAAATACCTTTGTAATCTCTAGGATAAAGTGTAGTGGTTCCCCATGTGTGTTTGTTTGTTTGTTTGTTTGTAGCACTTATGTAGTAAAAGCTTATTGAAAATACGATTTTGATATTCCGTTTCAAGTCAGCTATGACAAAAGTATGGAATGCACATCACATCTTATGTGATGTTTGTGGGGCAGGAACAGGCTTAACAGTGGCTCTGAGAGTTCAGGGTCTACACAAGGAGCTGTATATACAATCATCTAGTACATGGAAGATTGAAAAATTATAGATACAATATGGAAAAGTGAGACAGAAATTCTGACTGTAGGATCTCAGAAATGATTTCTTAGAGGAAAGGGGAGTTGAACTAAGAGCTAGGAAGGAACAGATGGTTGGCTATGATGGGGTAGAGAAAAGCAGACTTACTAACTTCTCCACCTTGAATTCCCAAATTAGTAGAAATATACTAGATTTTCTTCTATCCTCTTGTGAATTTCTAGGAACAGCTTGACTTTAACCTCTGTGGAAACACAAATGAGAACCATGATGGATACAATAATTACCAAAGTAAAATTATAACTCTAAGTCATATTTATAATCATATTCAATCATTAACAGAGAAATAAGGAAAATTAAGTAAAGAGACTTTATAACTTTTTGATTTGAATACATTATAAATATAAAATTTTATTATTACTCAATCTGTCCATGGTGTGAAATAATGTTTGGGGTTGAGAGGCTTGGGGACCTCAAATAGGATGCCTCATTTATGCCTACTAGGTCCAGTTTACAACATATGTTGTTAAACTATTTTATTTTCATGGCAACCCTTGAGATATAATAATTAGTGTTATCATTTCCATTATAAATATAAGGGGAGTAAGGTTATGAACACTGAATTACTTTGCTGGGATCACAATGTAAGTGGCTGCACCATGTTTCCCTGATAAGTCGTCTAGTTCTTTTTCATTGGAACAGAAGCAGCATACATCTTGGATTCTAATTTTATTCTAAGTGTTTTCCATTGATTTGATGTTATATTCTCATTTCTCCATTTTAGTATACATAAAATATCAAAGATTGAATAGAAACAGACAAATATGGGGGGAACCAGCATTTTGGTAACTGAGAGTGTGTATAGAAACTGTAATGGGCCTATGGACTAAAAGAATTTGAATATGCTTTCTTGACTTTTGAGTTACAGAAAAGATTTCAGTGTGGAGGTGCAAGATGTGCTGCATTGAACTCATCTTGGAGGTAACCAAAGGGCTGAGGGACTAACAGCTTTTGATATTACTTAGTGCTTATTATTGTTATTATTATTATTTCTTTTTAATTATGCAAAGTGCTAATCAGTTTGATTATGCACAGTGCTAATCAGGTTAATTATGCAAAGTGCTAATCAGTTCTTCTTGAAGCACACGAGGAGAGCAGAGGTGCTCGCGGTGAATGGCGTAGCTAGATGGGGGTAGTCACGGCAGTCATTCCTTATTAAGATGGGAGAAGACAAGATAGCAAATGGGATTTATCTATGAAAGTGAAGAGGAAAAGAGAGACTACTATGGGCACATTAGAGATTATGGTTTGGGCAGGACAGTGTTTACGCATAGAATGCTTTTTTCTCTGTTAGATAGTTTGGTTGGATAGATTGTTATATGTGAAGGCACTCATTTGAAGCCAGAAAGACTGCAGAGGGAAAGAAACAGAGTATTGTACATAGCTAGAGAAGTTATCAAAACAACGTACTGTAGTTGGCAAGCAACAAGTCCTAGGAGGACAGTAGAGGAAGTGGAATCTAATAGACCTATACATGAAAGAGGGCATCAATAAAGAGAATTGAAAAATTAAGGGAGTGTCATTCTGATCAGATAAACAGGGCCACTTCACTTCTGCATTGTTATTGGGCTGGCCATCTGTGCAGCATATTTCCTGAGGTGAACTGAGGGCTGCCTTCTTGGTGATGGCACCATCTCTGTTGAGAGTAGTGATGAGAAATATGACAATAAGGGTTTTATGTAATAGCTCCTAGTTGGATCAGCTTTGTTGCCACTGAAATCAAAGTGAATTTTAATATTAACTTGCAGGTCTGTGCTTATTAAGCTGGGCAACTTCCTGTGAAGATGAGTTTGTAGCAATGTGCTCATATGTTTTTATAGAACAATGACCAGAGAGTTCCCCTAGGAGCACCCTTTTATTCAGTCCTGTCCTGTGGTTCGATAAGCTATCGATGAAATGCTGCAATACCTGCTTGAAAAGAAACCATTTCAGGTTGCTAGTTGAATATTCACTTTTTATTTAAAGAAATGGTTTCAGTCTGACTTTTCCTTGACTCTAGAATTTGAGCTGGAGATTTATAAATTTTTTGGGAAAGGGAGGGTCTAATTCTCTAATTACTATCTGACAGTATTTTCTTTTTTAAGCACATGTCTAAGCAGGACTCATCACACAAATACCTTACGTGAACTGGATTTCTGTAAGTCCAAACAGTGATAACAATCCCACAGAGACAGAGTCACTGGTGGAAACGCCAGCCTAGGGCATATTAATGACTTATTTGTCCAGCCAGCATGGATTCTTTGATAAAAATATGCTTTCAATTTTTATTGTTTCTTTAACCAGGACCAGTTTCCTTTTCAAATATGAAGAGAATGACATAAATCTTTGGTTTCCAAGGAGAGTCTGGAAAGAAATAGATTGTTAGAGGGCAGTGCCCACAAATTGAGAAAGCCTGTTGGGGGCCCTTCGGGAATTTGGCTGGGAAATTCTGTAATAAGTAGTCCTTCTGCTCTGCTTCATAGGAACTTTGTTTTAGAAATAAGAATTCCTTGTGTTTTCCACACCCCTAAAAACAAAGATAAAAATGTAGCACTCATATTAGCACTTATATTTTGAATCACTTAATAAATTTGAAAGCTTTTCATAGTGATGCTAAACCAAAGCACACCTTATAAATTGGCTTCTGTGATTGGTATAAACTCTTGATTCCTTCTGAAGGCATTTGAAGCCAATAATATTGTGACATAGACATATATAATACCACTCGAAAGTTTCAAGGAGAAAATGATATTATTTAAATGGAAAATGAAAATGAATTTAGTAATACCACAAATATGGCTAAGCACTGATTTATTATATATTTTATATATTTATATGCATGCCACAGACATATATATATATGTATGTATGTATCTATATATATATGTTTATATATATATATATACATATATATATATACTCATTACTTCATTAAAACCAGTGTTCTTTGTGTAAATAATTTTCTAAAAATGTATGCACTGTGCTAGTTACAATACTCAGAATTTTCCTTAGTACTAGAGACATTGTTCACCAAAAGCAACACAAGTACTTGGCAGGAGAGTGCTTAGTGATACAATTAAGTGGTATTTGCTTCATGAACTCCCAGAAACAGATTGTCAGAGCACAGTTTCCACAGATTTAGAAAGATTTAGAAAGCAGGATGAAATTTTTATGTTTTACTTGTCCTCAAATTTTCTTTTCTTATGAATCAGCTATTTGCTTAGATATTCAATTATGTAAAAATTAAGGTGTTATACTAAATTATTTCCCAGGTTAGCTCATCTTATGTATAATGTGCTAAGATCGATTGGCTGACCATGAAATGAAGTTATACTTTATTACCATGAGAAAAATCTTAGAAGTATATATTTCTTTCATTCAGACTTTGATCTTTTTGCAAATAAGTCATTTGTTGTTGTCAACCCATCAGTTTGCTTTCTATTGCATTTCTGTGACAAAATACATAACCAAAAAGAAAGAAAGAAAGAAAGGAAGGAAGGAAGGAAGGAAGGAAGGAAGAATGAAAGAAAGAAAAAGTTGGGGAACCAAGGGTTTATTTTGCTTACACATCATATCAAAGGAAGTCAAGACATGAACTCAAACAGGGAGGAAATCTGGAGTCAGAAACTGATGCAGAGGCCATGGAGGGGTGCTTCCTACTGCCTTGTTCAGTCTGCATTCTTACTGAATTCAGACCCACCAGCCCAGGGATGTCCCCTAAATAAGTGGGCCTCCCTACTTAATCACTAATAACTAATAGGGGCCTCCTCTATTAATCACTATTTAAGAAAATGCCCTACATCAAGATCTGATGGAGGTTTTTTTTTTTTTTAATTCAGATTTCCTCTTTCTGTTAGCTCTAGTTGTGCCAAGTTGACGTAAAGCTATCCAGTACACGCACTATAGATTTTAAGTTAAATGGAATGTAGATAGGGTGGACTTTGGAATATTCTTGTGTTTCAATCTTGTATTTTCCAGTTACTGTTGAGGAAATGATAATACATTTGATCTGTACTTCTTTATACTTTCTCCCTTGAAGTTTGGTTTTTCCTGTTGACCTAAACCATGTAAGCCTCATCACTCAGCATCTAGTGGCTCCTAGCAACCTTGTGGATCCTTTGTCAGTTCATCTTTATTTTTTGACAAGAATAGCCTTCCTGGCTACCCAAATACCATGAACTTATGAAGTTCCTTTTGACTAGCCTGGTTTTCTATTTTTTTTTTTTTTGTTTTTGTTTGGTTTGGTTTTGGTTTTTGCTTGTTCTTAAACTCCCTATTTTTCTTCTCTTATATCTTTCTTGTTCTTCTTATATACTTTGATGCTTAATCAATTTTTGGTGACATATCTATTGTATGTGACATATCCTTTATTATAGCAATGAGAATGTGTACATCTGTAATTGAAGTCAATTAAATAGCAATGAGTTGTCTTCCTCTGAGCTATACCTTATTTGTTTTATCTTCTTAATTATAGTGGAAAGTTCTTGAGAGCAAAAGGAACAATTTGAATTCTTGTATATCCAGTATCAATCATGGACTCTATCAAAAGGCATCCCCACAGACTGTCAGAGACGAGGAATTTTAAGGCAGAAAAATGCATGATCTGCAGGTGAATAAAGTATTGAGGAGGTAATGATGCTGAGAAAGCTTCATGGAAGAAATATTAGTGGAAGAAGTCCAAATAATGCTTGGGTTTATCCTTTTGAAAACAGCCTTAGTTTTTGGGTGGGAAATGGGAGAAAAGGTGAATTCTAGACAGTGATGAGAACAAGAAAAGACTAACACAGAGGAGTTGAATGGCAACTGGTTCGTAAGAAAATCAGGAAGAGAAGAAGAATGAGGAGGAAGATTGGATCCTTATGATGTAGAAACTATGAGTCCTTTAAAATTTTGTGATTTTTATAGTTCCATCTTTTCAAAATGTGTATATATTTGTGGTAAGTAAAACATTGTAGGGCTAGTGAGATGGGTCATTATGTAGAAACACTTGCCATCAAGTTTGATCACTTGAGGTTGATTCCCAGGATCCACAAGGTAGACATAGAGGGCCAACTCCTCAAAGTTTTCATCTGACCTCCATATATGTGTATGGTATACAGATAGGCAGACAGACAGTTACAGACACATACGCGGCATATCATAATGTAAGAATATAGACATTAGTATTTTTCTCAAGAAAGAAACTGAGTGAATAGCAGAGTATGGGAAGAAAGACAATGGAATACCATGTGAAATAAGGTCAAGTTTATTTAATACTTCATGGGTTTCAGTCACCTTTTCTGATTATAACTAAAATGAGAGTCACTGGATTCCTTAGTCCCTAGAAGTTGAGGATGAAAAAAATACATTTTATATTAACAAGTTATTTTATGAAAATATAAAAATTGAAGCACAACAGTGCTTTTATGTTGAGATTAGATTGAATGTATGTCTATATCTACTCAAGGCTTATGACTAAATTTAAGAGCAGAGACACTAAATGATTCCTTTTTTCAGAGCTCTGGATCTGAGGTAAAATATAGACACCTGTGTGAAGAAAGCAGGAGCCCATGGATCCGCATGATTTTTCCTTTGAAAGTTGATTATTTAACTGGCAGTTAACTAAAACATTAAATAGAGTATAGATAGTACTGGGGTGATATTGAGAGGGATATGTCCATTAGTTTTCAAAACTTGAGTTTTTCATGCATGTGGTTGTAACAATGAGAAGTACATATGTTCATTCTTCTTAAACCACCATACAATTGAATGCCCCTACCTGTATCCCTTCCCTTTCATCTAAAAACTCGGTTCATAACTAGACCTTGTATGCAGACTAGGTAGAATAGGAAGCAATTGGAATCATGATCATGGAAGTTGAAACTTGACATATGGATGGCATGATTTTCAGTATATGCTTCTGTATGTCTGCTTTTTCTTTGGATCTAAAACAGGTATTATGTGAGACACAAGTTCATTCTCACATGCCCACAGCCACCACCATACAAAAGGTGAAGTAATATGCCTCAGGCTTACAGTGTTTCATAATTAGGTTGTAGATATTTGTGATTTATGCTGTCTATTAGCTATCCCTGATATTAAGGTTTAAGAAGTAGAAGGAAGATGTCAAACTAGAGTGGATTTCCCACTAGACCCAGACCATAGCCCCGATTCCATGTGCATTTCATTAATGCAGTTTTTCCTTCTTTTAGTTTCACTTTTTACTAATCAGATAAACAAAACAGTTTCATGCTAAACATGCCAGACATGTACGTAGGTGAGAAAAAAAGCCTTGGATTTTCAGGCATTATTTGTGGTCTGTCATAATCTTCACAAGATTATATGGTTAGTCAAGTTTCTTATAAGAAATGTTAAAAGTAAGACACTATCCATTAGAATACTGTTATCCATTGTTGTTACTCTGGAATTAAAGTTCACCTTGGGTAGCTCTTGAGCCATGAAATTATGCTCTGTAAGATTGACTAACCACTGTTCATATTTGATATTACTTGCTAACTTCCATGACTCTGGTGATTTCCTAACATGCTCTGTATGTTTTTATACTGCACGTTTTCTCCAACATCAAGTGTACATTTTGAAATCTTCCTTTCTTAAAAGTATCTTTGCATTCTACAAAGGCTATTTTTTTTCTCATACTTGCATTTTCTTAATGTCTTAAAAGTGGAATTTTGAATGAGTAATGTAACATTAAGCTATGGCTACACAGAGATTATAAAAAGCTGTGGCCATCATAAGTAAATATTGGTGATAATGCTAGTGGAATTTCACATGTGTAGTATATTGTGAGGAAAGAAAAGACGTGCACAGAACTTAGATAAGAAAGTAGGCTTGCTGATTACCAAAACTGTAAATGAAGGCATGTGCTGGTGAACTTGTGGCCTTGTCTCCTTGCTTCACTTCAGAGAAAGCACCATAAGGCAGATGAGGTTTTTATGACATCAACTGTATTGGCTCTAATATTATTTTAAAAAGGAAAATTCTACAGCAATCACATACAGTAAATGGATAAAATATGTGATTATAAGACTGTATTACTGCTTACAAACTTCCCATAATATAAAAAAGAAGCAACAATATATCTAGATACACAATCCTATAGTTTGGATGTTCTGTTGCTGTTTGCCTCTTTGCTGTTTTTTTTTTAGTTTTGGCTTTATTACATTCTGCCTAGTAGGAGTACAGGTAAACATGGAGTCTTTGAACCATCAGCCAAATCACCTGCTCTTAATTCTGCTTTACCCTTATGTGTATCCTGAAGCCACTATAAGATTCTTCAGTTTGGGTTTGATATACAGTCTTTGGGTAGGAAATAAGCAGTACTTTCACTTTTTTGGTATGTTCTAGTCTGAAATAGATACACGCTAATGAAGTCCAGCTGAAGAGAGGAATTAACAGCCGTCCTCCTTTGGGTAGTTGAGAAGAACTAAGAAAGGCTCCTGCTATGTTCCTGTACTGAAACAGAAAGTGTGCTTGCAAAAACAATAGGATCGGGGTGAAAAATCCAGTGAAATTACTGAGGGAGATTTCGTAGAACTCATTCTACAACTGTTAAGTAGACAATAGGTCTGTGAGTTCTGATATTAACCTCCTTTATATGAGCAAGCTGAAGAAAATAAGAAGACTTAAGATTCAGCTAAAGATTATTGTCAGGAAATAGCCAAAAGATAAGATAAGATGATAGCTATCAAAAGGAAATTGAAGATGTTAGGCTTGATTTAATAGTTATGCTGGTTAGTTTTTGCCAACTTGACAGAAGCCACAGTTATCTGTGAAGAGAGAACCTCAATTGAAGTATTGCCTCCATCTGATTGCATACTGGGCATGTCTTTGGAACATTTTCTTGATTAATAGTTGATGTGGAGGGTCCAGCCCACTGTGGGTGGTCCTAAATTATGTAGAAAGCAGGTTGAGCAAGACATGAAGAGCAAGCAGTAATCAGAGTTCCACTGTGTTTTCTGCTTCAGTTCCTGCCTCCAGGTTCCTGCTTTCAATTCCCTTGATGATGGCCTATAACCACTAGGCCAAAAAACCCTTTCCTCCCCTTATTGCTAGTAGCCACGATGTTTTCACTGCAATAGAGAGCTAACTAAGACAATGATCAGGGAATTCTGTAACATAAGGGAAGATAAATAAAAAGGCTACTTGTCATTCTTACTAAAAGAAGTCTTGATAGATATTGAGGAAATACCAAACAAAACTACTTTCATATTAAGCAGGCCTGATGAACAAGCTTTTGAGGACAGGATAATCATGTTGTTCCATTATACACATTTATTCAGTATTCCAGTGAGTCTACAACTGGAGACTTAAAATCTTTCTATTTCTTTTGACACCAACACCACTCTAGAAAACTCCTATGCTTGGGTCATATCTCTAGAAAAGATGGAGAAGTGCTCCTTGGAAGCAGCTTAGATACACACCATAAGCAGCATAGGAAAGCCATAGCATGGTGGGGATGTTTAATCAGAACACTTGTCAGTTAAGATGCTTTGCCGGCATAAAGGTGATTGTTAAGGTAATTGACTGGTTATCTGTAGTGTCCCAATTCCTGGGTTCTCTTTTCTTCCTGTACAACATTTCCAATATGGAGTTGCCACTTTTATAGTGAAAAATACTTAAACCAGTCTAAGTATATTTTATTATAAAAACTGATGAATTCTATTGGTACAAGCTAATGAAAGATGATAATTTATTTGAAAATGTTTTCACTGTCTAGTTCCACTGATCATGTGTAACAAGTACAAATGAAGATCCTGAGTATGGTAAAGGGCTTATGTTTGCATTCCTCTGCTTGTTTGGACATCCCCAAGCAGGACTCCTTTTTTTCCCGTTTATTGACAGTAATCTTTAGTTCTTTGTAAAATTATAATGTACACATTACCAGCATATATTTGGTTGCATAATGAGAGTAGATTTTTAGTAAATGTAGCCAGAAGGTAATATAAAAATTCATTGCACTAGTTTTAAGGCTTTGGGTAAAAGAGGTTTGTTCTGTGAACCTTGAATTACATAAGACAGAGTGCTGTGTTTAGGAGACATAAAAGCAGATTAAAAGTCAAGGAAAGCAGCATTGCTTCTCCGTGGAGAGTGCTGGGCTCTTTATCTGCTAGAGGAAGAGGCATATTACCTTGATTCTCCCTGCTCTGATACTCAGAAGTGTGTCAGTTGTGCTTACTTGGAGAACTTTGGCAGTGATACACAATTTACCTCGAGAAAAATAAAAATAGATGACAGATATTGGAATCGGTCATGTTGCTTTTATTTTCATTTTCCTTAAATATCATTTTTCCTCTTCCTTTCCCAGCAGTGGATAGCTTCTTTGGATTTTACTTAAAGGGTAGGAGAAATATAGGTTCCTCAAGAATGGGTAAATGTCACTTGTTTTTTTGTTTTTTTTGTTTTTTTGTTTTTTTTTTTTTCATGTGTACTTGTTGAAAGCATCACACTGCCCCTAACCTTAACTAAACAGGAGATTTGGCAGGAAGTATGTCTCTATGTGCTGAAAAGGGTCCTAAGCATGCCGGTGTAACCTATGATTCTATCTGAAAAGGAGTCCTTCACCCTCAGCTAAAATTAAGGGCTTATCTGAAAACTTGAGGGACCAACCTGTTGTTTAGAGAAGTATTTTATTCTTCAGTGCTGTATAGCTTAAGTTTAGAAGCTGGATTGTCTGGATGCAAAGTGAGACAGGAAACAAGGCTGTCCGTTTTGTAAATTCCTTCTCTTTCCTGTAACCCCCTACCTCCCAAAGTGGAGGGCCGCATCTATCATTTCAGTGGCTATCATTTCAGTGAGCTTGCTGTTGTGGTGAATCATGACCATTCCCTCACAGTCAGGAAAGTAGCTCTTACTCTTCATTTCTAGGACAGTCCACTTTGATGGTGGTTGTTGCCTTTACCATTTATTTCTCAGGAACAGTCTGGGGATTTTGTTTTCAATTTGTCTCCTTCTAAGATTCCAGTGCACTTAAAATGTCATTCCCCTCTCCAGGTGTGGTGGTGCTTGGGAGACAGAGGCAGGTAGATCTCTGTGAATTCTAAGCAAGCCTGGTCTATAGAGCGTGCTCCAGGACAGACAGCCAGAGTCTTTACAAAGAAACCCTGTCGCGAGGACAAAATAAAAATGTCACAACCCTCTAGTCAGCATTTGATTCTGCTCATACATTTCATTGTTTGAGTAGGATCTACCCATTTAATCCAGAACAAAAAACTTTTCACAATTCTATGAAGTAGACAACATTGCTTATCATTTAATTTAATGATTGTGTATATGGTTTGTGCAATGGAATATCCCTCTTTACTACTTACTGCTTAACAGTAGGCAGGTGGTTATCTCATGTGTCTTAGTTAATTCTGAATAAAGCCTACGTTTAGTCTCAAAGCTGGTTTCTGCAGGTTGTTGGTTCAACATCTGCAAATAACACAAAGTGTGGATACAAAAGTTTCTTATATAAAATGACCTAGTATTATGTATAACCTACATACATTTTGAATTTTTAAAATCATGTTTATAATCCTTTGAATATCTAATACAATATAAATGTTATATAAATATTTGTTTTACTTGATTGTTTAATAATGACTAAAAATGTACATGCTCATTAGATAAACACTGTTTTAGAATTATTTTTGATACATGGCCATACGAATCCTTAGATGCAAAACCCAAGGGTATGAACAGCTGACAAGTCATTTTAATAATTAAATTTGTGTAAAATACTTAGCAATGACTAATATTTTATTTGTGTACACAGAAAATTAAGGTCCATAGTTAAGGTCTGGTTCCAAGACCACACAGCGAATGGTAAAAATGAGCTTTGAACTTATGCTGTCTTTCTCCAAAGTCAGGTATTTAGTTAATTTCTGTTTTAACATCTTGAGGGAAACAATATAATGAAATGGATGAATTTTTCACATTAGCCTCCATGAGTTCAAATCCTCACACTCACTTGCCCAAAGGCTTTAGAGAAGTTACTTGACCTCTTTGTTCATGTGTTTCCTCATGTTTAGAACAGGAATAACATTCATAGAGTAATAGACAAGTTAAATTATTTCCAGGAATAATGCCTTTATTCATGAATTTTAAATGAAAGAATTTCAGACACAAAGGACTCATGGAAGGGTTTCTGAATTTGCCTGCAAATTATTATATCTGATACTTGGATTTAGGAACAATATAGGAAATAAATGAAAATAATCATAATATGTTAATAATCCTAATGTTGCAGATAGCTTTCTGTTGCAACCAATTTGGATACAGTTTTTTTTTGTTTGTTTGTTTTTTGTTGTTGTTGTTTTTGAGGAAACAGCTTTGAGACAGTGAAAATCATGAGTTTTGTTCAGAATATTTAAATAGCTTTAAAATAAAATTGAACCTAATAGATGGGAGGAACCTGTTATAGAATGAAACCTGTGCCTGTGCAATGGTGGTATGATGGAAGATCCACCACTTCAATAAGAATTTGCTCTTTAGTGAATTAGAAGATACAAAAATTTAGAATGCTATGTATGACTTCTAATCTGTCAACTAAAAACACCTGAAAGGTAAGAACTATGAAGAAATGCTTTCGTACATATACTCTTGTTTTTTGACAAAAATACTTGCTTGAAGGTCTAAACACCCTGGGAATAGGCACCATGGAGATGTATCATTGTATTGGTATAGGAGCCTAGAAGTGTTGGTCCTTCTGTATGATGGATTAAATGCCACATGCTTCAGTTTTCTGTGTTCTTTCAGCCCTGTTTGCAATAAACATGATTTTGTAAAAAGAGCAGAAATCTTACTAATGTTTATAAGAGATAAGTGAGAGGTTGGGTTTCATTTGTCCATTATGAAATAAAAGTCCAAAAGAAAAAGCATAATATATATTTTATTTTCAAAAAAACTCTCTCTATATATATAAAATCTTTATATATTAAAAATAACATTAAATGCAGACTATTAAGGAAAAAATTAAGTACTTACATAGACTAAAGGGAATGTGTCAATATAAAGGATAAAATTGTGGAAAAAATTGTAAGACAAGTATATATAATGCTACCTTTTTCACTTTGATATAATCCTCAATTTTCTGTAAATTATAACATGTAGTAGTAGCTACAAATATATCTTCTGTTATTTGATTATCTATAGCCCATTTGCCTCCTGAAAGTTGGTAGTCTTTTCAGAATAGGAAACAATTATGGATATTATTTCTTGAAAACTTTTAGAAACAGATAATATTGTATGGTAAATGTTAGATGGATTGCTATCTCTTCCATATGATAACAGCTACTTCTTTTATCATTTTACTTTAAGAGAATTGCACAACTTTTTTTTTCTTTTTCTTTTTTTTTTTTTTTTTTTAGGCAATTGGCATGAACATTAATCAAGGGAATCAAATAGTTACTAGGAAGCCAGGGACTGGAAAGATGGTTTAGTCAGTGAAGCACTTACTGTGTAGGCCTGAGGACCTCAGATTCCCAGCATCCACAAAAATACCCAGCCATAGTTATGCATGCTTGTAATCCAAGATCTGAGAACATTGAGACAAGAGGGTACTGGGGTGATTGCTGGCCATGCAGTCTAGTGCAATTGATGAGCTTCATATTTAGTCCAAAAATAAGGAGAGGAGTGATTGAGAAAGATGCTGGCCTTTACACGCACAGTTAAATAAGGCAAATGAAGAGGTGTAATGCAATAAGAAATGAGAAATAAGATGGTCAAGCAGATTGAACTCCATTGACTTACAGGGTTAGATAGCTAAGACACTGTCAGTGGACAGGTGCATAAGAGTGACAATGGAGTTCCTGGGGTGGTTCTATCTCTATCAAGAAGGTATAATCAGAACAGGGATGTGAAATAATTTTACATTTAAATTTCAGCTTTAAAAAATCATGAGCCAGGAGGTAGATACAAATCTATGTAGTTTCTTTTGTTTTATAATTACTACATTTCTTTATTTTGTATATGTGTGTATATGAATGAATGTGTGCATGTCAGTTCTCTCCTTTTACCATATGGGCCAAAGGAATTGAAGTCAGGTCATTATGCTTGAGGGCAGGCACTTTTACATGTGGAGCTATAACAGTCTTTATATCTAGATTCTAATTTTGGTATACTAGAAAAATCAAATACATAGAATGTCTTAGCTTATTTTCCTTTTTCAAGGAGTATCTAGAATGCTTTCCTAGTATTGTTGAACTCTTACATAAAATGTAACATCTTTTAGCTTCCTATTTAGAAGAATAAAACTTAAGGTTACTGCTAGCACCCTAGGTACACATCACACTTAGATGCCCTTAACCTCTCTGACTTTCTCATAATGTAAGGAGTCTATAAAATGTCTGAAAATCCATTTTCAAGCATAATTAATTACAAAAGCTATTGTCTGGCCTAAATATGAACTCATCGGGATTGAGGTTATTTTTAAGTAGCTAAGTAGATTTTCATGGTGTGATGTTAGTCTTGGGAACCTAAAGACACAAGTCCATGGCATGTGCATGAGAGAGTATTCTAGATACCAGAGGTTGGAAGATCCTGCTCAATTGCTAGACTAATGTAAAGAAGAAAGTAACCTGAGCACTGGCATTCATCACTCTCTGCTTCCTGCCAATAGATGCAATGTGGTCAACTATCCATTGCACCTGGGCTATGACCCTTCCAAACTATGAGCCAAAATAAGCTTGTCCTCCCTTAAGCTGCCTTTGTCTGGTATTTTGTCACAGCAATGAGACAAGTAACATAGTGCATAGGGTGAAATACTTTCAGATGTGCATGTGTATCAGCAAACCATGATTTGGTGAACTATGCTTTGATTGTGGGAATTTGGTTGGGAATATCCCCATAGGCTCATATGTAGACAGCTAGTAGAACTGTTTAGGAAGGATTAAGAGGTGTGGCCATGTTGCAGGATGTGTGCCACTGGGGATGGGTTTTCAGGTTTCAAAAGACTAAGCGTGTTCCCAGGATCACTCTCTGCTTTTTTCTTGAAGATCAGAATGGAAGCTCTCAGCTGTTCCTACCTCCATACCTTCTTTCTACCATCATGTACCTAACCCCATGAAAAGTTAAGCCCAAATTAAGCACTTTCTTTTATAAGTTTCCTTGGTCTTGGTGTTTTAGCAAAGCAATAGAAAAGTAATTAAGACAAAATGATGTTATTTTTGAACTTCTCTTTTAGTTGTAGATATAACCTACTTTGAAATAGTCCAAATAAAGCTTGAATGTGTATTTGTGTAAAGTGAACACCAAGGAGAATAATGATTAGATATATAAATCACATCTTTCAGAATCCATTTGGATACATGAATTAATACCTCAAAACTCAATCCAGTTATCTAGGTAATTACCAGTCACTCATTTTATGGATATTTCATTTAATTAATTGTTATTCTTACATTTTTATATAGTTTCCTCATATATTCTAAACAATAAGCTGGGTTGTTGAGTAGTCTGTAAATTAGGGGATAAAATGCTAATAACAGACAATACCCACAGATTCCTAGGCATCACTTCCCTACAATTTTACTTTACATTAACATACTCCTTAGACTCAGAAAACTGTTTAACCTCTAAAACAAGGGCCTTCTTCCAATACTTGGTATGCAGAATTTGATCAGTAAATATTTGCTAAACAAATACATACTTTTGTAAATATGATCCCTGTTCTAGATTCATCCATTACGATCAAATCAATTTTTTTTGATTTACCCCTAAGGGGAAAATTATAACTAGGTGTTCCTAGCTTAGAAGCATAACCTCTTCCATAATTCAGTCAGGTAGTAATGAGTGAATGATTGTTTTCTGACTATTTATTTAGAAAAATATTGATTCATGCAGCACTTACTATAGTTTCACCTTATATCTAGCCTCTGGAGATAGTTATGGTATTAAACAAGGTACAGAGTTCCAGTCACAGAGACTCATTACACTGATTCTTAGAACTATAACTAATAGAGTTGTGTGTAACACATAACATACATCAATATTTTCCAAAGCAATATTCTTAAAGAGTGGCTTTTGAACTAAAAAAAAATCCATGTGGAGGAGTAGATAAGAAAAATACTTTAGGTGTATTCTCATTAAAGTTCATTAATCTTCCTGGGCACCTACTTTCTAAACAGACTCATCTTTCTACTTGCTTTGTCTTTGTCATGTGGCCATGGTGAGCTAAGGTCATGTGATCTTCAGCTAAAAATAATGAAGATATGATAATATCCTAATTCTCACAGAGTACAGCATAACTTAGTAAATTAATGTTTGCATAGTGCTTAGAAATCTGAGGTTGAAAATTGCTAAGAGAAATGTACAGAACTATTAATTGCCACTAAAACTATAATAGACAATTTCTTCTCTACCAAAAAAGACTTCAGTCAATTGGTGTTTATATTGTAGAGCTGTATGCCACACTAAAACAAATAAATAATAAGATGTTCAGTGTATATCTAAATGAAAAACAAATAATGATCTGTCCTTTCATTATAATATGATTAAAAAAAATGTCACCAAGGAATCAGTATTGGGGGAAGTAAATGGCATTTAAGACCTGATGATTCAGTAGTCTGGACAGATAGGTGATTTTATCTTGTTACAGAAGTGGCAGGTGCACCCCAAGTGTAACGAGTTTCAAAGTTCTGATTTTCACATCTTACTACCTAGTGTTTGGCTCGGGGCAGCAACAACTCGCTCTGAGTCTAAGTAAAAGGAGAATTAGTTGGTGGAAGGGAAAAGGTTTGGTTTTGGGTGTGTGTCACTGTTGTTGGCTCTTTAGTTGATCCCATCTATGTTTCAGCCTGATGAAAATGGCAGGGCACAAATGTTCCCTATGGAGAAGTTGTGATTTTAGAACAGGTCTGAATGTATGCTTCGTGGGATGTGAGTTCTTCACACAGCTTTCTATAATATCTAGAGTGTTAAGGATCATCACTGTGCCATGTCTTCTCCTATCCTTAGAGGATGGAGTTTAAACTGCAAAAGTTGAAGGAGAATAAATTAACACTATTTGTTCACTCAACAAATTTATAGTGAGCATCAACTACCCATTACTTCTATAATGGTTCATAGCCCTCATAAACAATGAGGAATAAAACAAAGTGTTTGGCTTCCATCTCTATTTTAGTAGAGAATAGAGATGATAAATAATAAATACATAATTTTAACATGGAACAAACGTCATGAAAGAAACAAAATAATGTCAGAGTGGAGTTGGCCACCATTTTAGATAATGTAGATAGCATCTACTGGTGGACAACAACATACATTTACAAAATGAATTCCAGTTTCACATTTTCAAATACTTTCATGATATTTGTGACTTGAACAAAAAACCTAAAAGATGTGATTCTTCAGTCATATCTCACAGGACTCTGTCTCCTGACAGGACAGGACTAGTCACTCTGAATGCTATTGAGAACGAATGCCACAAGACAGCTACTGTTGCCAGAAAGCTAGAAGAGACCCACCTGAGGAGTCGTGTGTTACTGGAGCACGGGGGGTGGGGGGGGCGCTCACCTTCATTGCAGGTTTTTTGTTTGTTTGTTTTGAAATATATGTATGTATATATGTATGTATATGTGTGTGTATGTTATATATATATATTCTTATTTTATATATTGATCCCAGTTCCCTCTCCCTCCCTCTCTCCCATGTCCCCTGAACCCCCCTCCTATCCCATTCCCCCCACCCTCCACAGGGAGAGTGAGGCCTTTCAGGAGGGATCATCAAAATCTATCAAGTCATTTTGAGTAGGGTCTAGGGCCTCCCTCCTGCCTCTAGGCTGAGGGATTATCCCTCCATGGGGAATGTACTCCTAAAATCCTTTTGTGCACCAGGGATACATCGTGGTTCCACTGTCAGAGGTCCCTTAGACTGCCCAGGCTTTCTAACTGAGACCCACATTCGGGGGGGGGCGGTCCAATTTGGTACAGTGCTAGTTTCCCAGCTATCAGTCTGGGGTCCATGAGCTCTCCCTTGTTCAGGTCAGCTGTCTCTGCGGGTTTCTGTAGCCTGATCTTGACCTCTTTTCTTATCACTTCTTCCTCTCTGTGACTGGATTCTAGGAGTTCGGCTCAGTGATTAGCTGTGGGTGTCTGCTTCCACCTCAGGTTTCTTATTCTTGTTAATAAAAGAATTTAAGAATCCACCCAGTGCTCAGCTGTCAGTCTCTGCTTTTGTTTCCATCTGCTACTGGATGAAGGCTCTATGATGACAATTAATGTAGTCATAAATCTTATTATAGGTGAAGGGCATTTAAGATAGACCTTAATCTATTGCTTAGATTCTTAGTTGGGGTCATCCTTGTGGATTCTTGGGGATTTCCCTAGTGCCAGGTTTCTCCTTAAACCTATAACAGTTAAGCAGTGAGCCAAACTCCTAGAATTCAGTTGTAGAGAGGGAGAAGTGATGAGCAAAGAGGTCAAGACCATGCTAAGAAAACCCATAGAAACAGCTGCCCTGAATAAGGCGGAGCTCATGGACTCCAGACTGATAGCTAGGGAACCAGTCTAAGACGAAACCAGATTCCCTAAACATGGTTACCAGTTGAGGGGCTTGGGAAGTCTTTGGGGCCACTGGCAGTGGAACCAGTATTTATCCCTAGTGCATGAACTGGCTTCCTGATGCCATTTCCCTATGGAAGGATACTCTCTTAGCCTAGATACAGGGGTGAAGGTCTTGGTCCTGCCCAAAATGATGTGACAAAATTTAATGATCCCCATAAGAGGTCTCACCCTCTCTGAGGAGTGAATGGGGGTTGGGTAGGATGGGGAACCAGTGGGGGTCATGGGAGTATGGTAGGGAACTGGGATTGGTATGTAAAATAAAATTGTTTTTAATTTAAATAAAAATTAATTTAAAAAATCAATTCAAGTAGAACTTGAGGACAATTTTATTAAAATTTAAAGGAAAAACACCATAGCAGACAAGAAAAAAAAAAGTGGAGAAGAAAATGAGAATAAACCTTAGTATTTGTAAGCTGTCACATGGTGGAGTGGTGATAGGGTGTAGCTGCAGAGATTAACAGGAAGAGTCCAGAGTGTTTGAGGAAGCATGCCCTTCTAGACTGTGGCCAGTATCTAGAAGAAAAAGAGAAAGAAATGAAAAGGAAAGTTCCTTTTCTGACTTAGGTAATACAGCTGTGCTGTAGTAGCTCTCAGTACTGCTGGAAGCATGGAGTTTCTGGGAAGGAAAAGTACATTCCCCTCAGTAAAGAAATGATTAATCTCCTTATCTCTTCAGCATAGTAAGAGGTGATACATTCATTCTGAGTGGTGATCCTCTGGCCAGGTGTTTGGTACTCCAGCCTTCCCAAGAGGTGCCCTGTTGATCATGTGATTGACTCCGCTTTCTTGGTAGGTACTCTGTTACCAGGTGATTGGCAATGAAAAATGGATTAACTCTAAAAGAGTGGACAAGGGTATGTGATGGTTTAATCTTTAGAGCTGGTCAGAATGTCTTATGATAGATTCCTTTCTTTAACTTAATGGGCTTTAACAAAGCCCCAATCAAGACTGCTGTGAAACATCCCCCTTTGTGATGTGCAGCCTTCAAACAGTTTATGAAGTGGGCTGAACAGGATATAGGTACAGCACTTTTCACCCTGAAGACCTAGAGATTCCGTTCCCAAGCTGTTTAGAAGCTGTTTAGCAGAAGGCCCTGTGTGTGGACTGGTTTTGCTCACCCTTCACATGCAGCCTCCAGGCAGAGTGCTCATTTATCAGGAGATAAGAAGTCAAGGCTCTCTCTTAGCAGTCCTGGTCTGAGAACCAAGGACATTTCCTGCTTCTAACCAGGGACAATGAAGGAATTGTTCCCTTTGAGAGTCCCTGCCTCTAAGCTGCCTAGCCAGTTTCTGTCTACTATCCTGTCATTGGCTCATACCCAGGAGGAATTCAGAGGGAGGCCCTGTCTCAGTCTGGAGTCCCTTTTCAACTTTTTCCACTGTTAGCTACTGCTGCAGCCATGAGTACTGGATGCCATGCCATTGTCATTCTTAGTTCTATTCTCCCTGGGAAATCTCTAATTTTCCTGAAGAACTGACATTTCTATTAGAATGGCAAACATCTTTGATTGATTTTGTGAAGTTGAAAAACTTAAACCATAGTTATTTTTTCCTCTTATTTATAGCTTTTTTCCTCACATAATATATCCTGATTGTTTTCTCTTCCCTCTACTCCTCCAAGTTTCTCCCCACCCCCTTTCAGTCTAGACCCACCCTGATTGTTTCTCCCATTAGAAAACAAACAGACTTCTAAGAGATGATAATAAAATACAATAAGATAAAGCAAAATTTAATACACCAGAATAGGACAAAACAGACAGATATAGATGCAGAGACCTGTCTGTTCACATACTCAGGAATCCCACAAAACACTAAAGAAGCTATAAGGTATATGCAAAGGGCCTGCAAGGTAAAAGGAGAGAAAACATACAAGTATAAATAAAACAAAATCCAATTTAAAATTTTAAAAAGAGTTTAAAAACAAAAAAGCTCTGACATGACATTATGAGACAAGGAACTTCTAGTGATAGTGATGCTATCGAGTTCATTTTCTGTTGGCCATCTACTGCTGGACCTGCAACCTACTCTTGTAGTAGTTTATTTCTCCAGTAAAACTCCTTGAAGAAAACTACAATTTTCATTTGTAAGTGGTTATCAATTGGAGATAAATTCTGGGTTAGGGATGGGGGCATATGTCTATTTCTCCTTTTAGCTCTAGAACCGCATCTAATTCAGACCATTCAGGCCCTATGCAGGCATAGGTCTCTGTGAGTTCATATTTGTGGCAGTCCTGTTGTTTTAGAGGTCCTTGTTTCATTAGTGTCCTCCATCTCCTCTGCCTCTTTCATTCTCTTTGCCTCCTCTTCTGCATTGTTCCCTGAGCCCTGAGGAGAGGGATTTGATGGAAATAACTCCTTTAAGCCTCTCATTTTCTATAAAATGGTCTGCCTATGGGTCTCTGTATTTATTCCCAACTGCTTAAGAAGGAAGCTTCTCTGAGCAAGGCATTGATCTATGAGTGTAGCAGAATGTCATTGCTGAAAGTATTGGATACCTGGTTATTGGGTATCCTCCACCAATGCAATAAACCAAATCAAACCGAATTAATTAATCCAGATTAAATAAACAGAACAAAGCAGATCGAAGCAACTCCAGGGTGACTCTAGGGAAGACAGGAGAGAGATCTTGTGGCAGGTTTAGGGTCTGGGTTCTAAATAGCCTGTAGGTATTAAACAGCTACAGGGGAGGGGAGAGAAACCATCTCTTGGGCTTTCTCAAAGGGGGCAGGGTTTGGGGAAGCTCTAGGGTGAAGTTTCCACCTAACAATTGCTACTTTTTTTTCTTAAGACCATTATTGTTTGTTTTCCCCCTAGGTCCCTGGGCTTCTACTATCAGGTTCCTGGTTACCCAAGTAGTTTCAAGATGGGTTCCATCTTGTGGAGAGAACCTTAAGTCAAATCCCATATTGGTACATTATTCCCATGAGGTTTGTATCACTAGCCTCTTTCACAGGCAAGACACCATTGTAGACGAAAGGGTTGGTGTCTGGGCTAGTAGAAAAACTTAAACCTCAGTTTTAAGCATTCTCCTCAGCGGAGGCTCTGGCAAATTACTTTGTAAAACAATCAGATCTTAATATTGTTGGGAGTTTCTGAATATTTTGTAAATGTTAATTTACAACATATAGACTGTAGGAACTGTAGTGGTTTACATAAGAATATCCTCTGTAGACTCATATGTTTGAATACCTGGCACTTAGGGAGTGGCACTATTAGGAAGTATGGCCTTGAAAAGTAAGAGTGGCCTTGCTAGAGCAAGTGTGTCACTGTGGAGGTGGGCTTTGAGGTCTTAAATGCTTATGCTAGGCTTAGTGTGGCAGTCTCTCCCTACTGCCTGCAGATCAGGATGTACAACTTTCAGCTTATTCTCCAGCATTGTGCCCACTTACATGCTGCCATGTTTCTCCCTATGATGATAATGGACTTAACCTCTGAACTGTAAGCCTGCCCTAGTTAAATGTTGTCCTTTATAAGAGTTGCCATGGTCATGGTATCTCTTCACAGCAATCAAAACCCTAACAGAGACAGGACTGTAGTTTCAGAAAATAAACTTGGATTATTCCTTTAATTTCTTTCATCTGTGGAAGATTATTTCAAGCCTGAGATTTGAAACCAGAATACAGAACAGTGAGGAAGAGTGTGCCTCATGTCAGTGGCACCGCAATTGTGAAGTAACCTATACATGCTATGTGGACTGCTCGGCTGTTCACCCTGTGTCTTTACAAAAGCCATTACAATCATTGACAGAAGACCACTTTTGTTTAGAGCACACCACAAGCTGTAGTGTAGAATACTAGAATACATTCCCAGTATAGGAATGTATAGAAATGTTCTGATCTCTGAATGGTAGCCACAAACTTTTGGGAAAAAAAAAGTTATTTAAAGTCATCCATTGCCCCCTCAAATGACCAACTTAAGTTATAAAAGATGGTGGATTTTGAAACAAAGTAGGGTTTTCTTTATACCCAAATTTTAGTTTCCTCCTCCAAATTAATGGTAGAAAGTGTAAGAGGAAAGGTGGGGGTAAGAGTAGGAGAGAGGATGAGGAGAGACACAGAAACAGAGAAGCAAAGTAGAACCAGCAGTAAAGGAAAAAGACAAGATGAAATGCTTCTTAGAAACCCATGGATTTTCTATTTTTAAAAAATATCAGTTTATCTCATGCAGTCTTGAAAGTTTGAAATTGACTGGTTTACTGTAAGAAGCATTTAGTAAATGCAATTTTTATTTTTAATAACTAAGGCTCAAATTTCATGTGAGATCTCACACCAGCCCTCCAATGTAATTAAGTTTATGGTTTTCTCAGGCACTTCAAAGACCTGTGATGTGCTGTTAACAACATTTTTTTTTTCTGGATAAGGAGTAGGACACAGCAGTCATGCTGCAGCTGGCTGCTGTCTCTCAGTAAAACAGACGCCACCAAGTGATGCAAAGTACTGTATGTTTTGGTGTAATTTGTCTCAAAAGACTCAGGACAAAGAAGTCTGTTTTACCTGAAAGTCCAAAGTAGTAAGATGTTGGCTCATGTGTTTGAATAGAAAAGAATATAATGCAAAGTCAGTGTATGCAGACTGAGCAGGGCATCTGTACTACATAGGTATTGTTGAGGATTCAGTAAGGCATTGAAGCAGGAATGTATGCACTGGGGATTATAGTCTGGGAGCTCCTAAGGCAAATGATGGCCCATGATTTCTTCTAACATCACACACATATACACACACTAGTAGAGACTGCAGGTGCTCCTTTTTTATTGCACAATGTAAAGAGAAAATGTAAAATGGACAAGCTTTCCACAATCATGTTCTCTTCATCAAGCTGTTATTGTTGTTTTAGTGAGTCCACTAAAAAGAATTATCTAGAGCTTCTTGTCTTTGCTTCTTTGTGCACTTGATGAATGTGATTACCATTTTACCTCCTGTATTTAAACCCCTCTGCCTAATCCCACATTCTGCCTAAAAGCCATGTCTGTGAGAGCTTGTCCCCCTTCCTGTGATAGATTTTAGAAATATGACTGTATTTAAGCAGGTGCAGTCAATGCATTTTGAGCTATTTTCACTGACTTGTGCAAGTACAAAATGCCCAACATAATTAAACTAAGATTAATAGAGACTATTAGTAAAATAAATTTGTTTTATGAATGAAAATCCCATACGAATTCAGCATAGCCTTTCTTTGACAAATGCACTATATTCACTTATGTAGCACATCATTATATGCCTAGGAAGCAAATAAACATTTGTCAGGCTTCCTTCCAGAATTTTCTATTAACCATCTTCTAATTTTTTTTCATGTGGCCCATAAAGGAAATCTGAGTTTACTTTTTTTTTTTTTTTTTTTTAACCAGAACAAAAGATTGGCCTAGTACCAGAAGGCCCAATGATTTTCAGGATCACAAGAAATCTTTACTTAATTTTCTTCTGGAAATTTTTTTTAGTCTTCTCTTTTCTTCATTTTAGAATTTAAAGCATCCTATTCAAAATGGCCAACATAGAGGGGAGGAGAGATGGAAGAAAATAATAAAGAACAGTAGCAACCGAGTTGATGCTGTATAAATAAGCACATTTGCTGTGTCTCTCTTCTGCAGTTTTTATGTCCTACTGATGAGAGAACTGGTTTGAGATGTAAATTGCTTCCCTTTGATTGAACCAGGGAGGAGATGTCATGTAACTCATCTCATCAGCATAGAGCATTGTGCGCCTTTGGTGAATTATAGGATAACAGAGCTAGGAAGAATTCCTTAACCTCCTTCTGCGGCTCTGTTCCAGTGTTTAATAACCACCAAAGGGAAGGTCTTTCTCTCCATTTACCTGACCGGCTTCATCATTTTAGCTCATCTATTCCTGTCCTTAAATAATTTTTAAAAGATCACTGGAAAGTACCACTGGTTTATTTGCTGTAAATAATGTGCAAATGAAAATTAGGTTATGTGTGTGGGGGGGTTGTTGCTCATGTTAATTTGTTTTAGGTAGAGATCACTTAAAAGATTGCTTCAGAAAAAATGAGAGAAGTTATGAAGAAATGATGTCCTGGTACTATTTCCGATGGTGCCTGGCTCATCTGGGTTTAGGAAAAGCCTGTAGGGATAGCTGCAAAGACAGAAAGCTCTCAGTGTGGTGGGCAAGTTGGAGCAAAGGGTCAGATAGGAGTAGGAATTCTTTCTGACATCTGCCTGGTCACATGCTGTATGAACGAATATGAAAAAAAAAAAAATCGGGAAAGGGGCTTTGAACAAAAGAACTGGGAATGAGCCTGTAACCTAGCTGCCGAGGGAGCACTCAGCAAGCCAGGGACTTTTATTATTTATTTTCTTATATAAGACATTCAGGGTGGATATCACAACCCTATCAGTACAGCAAGGCCTTTTCTTCCTCCCTTCCTATTAAATCTACATTTTGAAGGTGGATGGTGCTGACTCATAAATTAAATTGGAGTAATACATACAGTGTATATATATTTCTGTCACTTTGTCTCAAATTAAACACGAACCTTCTCCCCTGACAAGATGATAGAAAAGTTAATTGCTCGCCCTGGCTTTAAATTGGAATTTGAATTTGCAAAATGCTAAAGGTTTATGAGATCTAAATCATGAGGAGCTTAAATTACATTCCTGTGATAAAATATTAATAAATCAATTAAAACATAAGCCGAGTATAATATTACTTTTTTTGTGGGAACCTTGAACACAATAATTCATTAGGGTGTAGTGCAGTAACAATTATTGTATCTTTTTTTAATTTTCTTTTTATTAGTTTTTTTTGATAAATACATCATCCGATAACATTCCACATGGTAGATTATCATCCTCTAATGCAGCATCTAGAAGTCACTGTACCCCTAAACAAGAGCAGCTACGCTCTAAATTATCTTCTCTTAGTTATCCTTGTTAGCATCAGCTGCTTCTTTTACTGAAGGGGTATTTTCCTCTTGGGAACATCTGTTCAATGCCAGCTCTACCATTTTGTGGTTTCTTAATCTCGTCTCTAAAAAAATGGGCATAATCATAACAATCCTACCTAAGCACTTGCATGTAGAAGCAATCAAACAATGCATATAGAAATCCTTTGCACATGGTAAAGTTCCAGCTTATTATTACTATTATTATCATCATCATCATCACAAATTTGTGTCTCTAGAAGAGCTCTTAGACATCATTTAGTAATCAAACCTCTTATTTTAAAAATGAAGGATCAGATATCCAGAGAGTTTAGGTCATTTAGGTAAGACCACACAGCTAAGCAGGGAAATTGCAAAAATAAAATCAAGAGTTAAAACTCTTAACTCAGGGTGTTCCTCGGGTCATATTTCAGTGTTCCCCTCTTTAAAAATGCTAGAAAGTTTGCAACAAGGTTGATGTGTCATTCTGTTTACAACTGTTTCCCTTTGAAACCTTGTGTGGTGTGAGCTGTGTGAGCTGTGCATTGTCGTGTGTGTGTGTGTGTGTGTGTGTGTGTGTGTGTGTGTGTGTGTGTTTGGATTTTATTGTATCTATTTTATTTTTGGACTGATTAAACATTAGTCATTTTAGGCATAATTTTCTAAGAGGCCTGGTGGCACAAACACATATTCCCACAGCTGTCAGGAAGGGGCTCATTTAGCTAAGGAGAGAATGCCTTCTCCTGCTGCTCCTCAAATGAAGACTCAGCAGTCACCTTCCTTTCCTACAGGGTTCTGGAGGAGAACACAGAAGAGAGGAGGTCTTTGTTTTTAAGTAACTCTCATGTAATAATGGGCAAAGATTCAAGAGCCCCAAGTTTATCTCCTTACAGCCATCCTGCTCTTTAGCCCCCACCGTGGCTTTTCTGACTCTCCTCTCACCTGCTCATATCACAAGATTCTCTGTGGCTTGCTTTTATTTATTACACAAATAAAGAGAACTATTGCTATAATGCTGATTAGATCTACCTCAAATAATAGACTTCCCCCCTGACCTGTGACAGTAGGGAAACTCAAGCTCAGAAGGCTGTCAGTCAATCAGAATGAAGCTGAGTGTGATGGTGTTTGTTCTGCTGGTCAGAGAAAGGACAGCCTGACAGTGTTTTCATTCCATTTTGTTTTTTCTAGCTATTTTCAGTAGCATTTCAACATATGCTAGTATTTTAAAGATGTGTACTGGAAATGTTAAATGTTCAGGAATGATACAACATTATGATATGAGCGCTATACAAAAGCAATTTCTGATAGCCTTCAGAGGTGCTCAGACAGAGTGGGAGGTTCTGTGAAGTCCATAACATACATATAGATGGTTACTATTCAGTGGTGGTTTTTTTCTTTAGAATATTCAGTGCTTTGTGGCCAGAGAAAATATGGTCTCTGTCTGGAAGTTAGATTAAGGTTAGTATCTATTATTTTATGAGTACGAGAGAAGGAAAGAATGGAAGATAAAAACTCAATAGAAACAAGTTGTTGAAAGTATATGATTACTTAGCAGAAACAACTAAAAATTATGTATTTAGAAAGGAAAATACCTGTGGTACAATTTTTAAAAAGCATCATTATTGGGGATGAATAACTGAATTAAGAGCTCCTACAAATTGCACTGCGATGTCTTAGTCATGAGGTGTTTCTTAACCTATATTAGGAACATAAAATAAGCAAACTCTGTATTTAAGAAAATAAATCAGACTTATTGAAGCTCAAGAATTATACATACTATACAGCCCTATGTAGTATCTTTGATTTTGTGCTCCATTGATTGAGCCCATATTATATGCCATACTTTATGTGGAATTAATCTAATGTTTTTATTCTGACATTACTCATTCAACTAAGGGATATTCAATAAAGAGCACAAGACCCAAGACCAAGGACCAGGATTAAAACCTGTATGACTCCCTGTATTCCTTATTATTCTGTGGGATCTTCCACTGAAGACTTAAGCAGTGCAAGTTACAACCAAGGGAGGTGAAGGCCTATACATATATACTGGAGATAAAGAACAGGGAGATGAATTGTTTTCTTCTAAAGGACTCACTGAAGGCAGTCTCATAGTGTGTAGCATAAACTTCTCTGGACATCTCTGTTGTCTTTCATAGCATTGTAGTGTTTTCTATGGATCATGCTTTATTAGTAAAGTACTGATTCTGTTCTACTTTACAAATCATTTCCCACACATATGGGAAGAAAAGGAGTATTGCTCCTCATGTTTCACAAACTAGAGACCTGAGTCCTAGTGGAGTGGTTTGTTTGCCAGAGTCTTTTCTTTAAGTGACAGAAAAGGCTGAATAACCCAGAACTTTGGTTATAGTGCTGTGTGTTGGAGGACAGGAGGCAGAGTGATGTTGGTGTGATCTTCAGTCAAACTCCACTTTATGTTTTGAGGCATGTTCTTTCACTGAACCTGGAGCTCACCCAACCAAGCTAGTGAGGAATTTTCCAGCAGTGGGGTTATATAAACCCTCAGCATCCTGCTATGTCCATGGGTGCTGGGATGGGAATCAGGCCTTGTGGTATACACTTGAGGAGCTGCTCCCAAACCACATACTATAATGTTCTTTTACAGTATCAATTCACCGCATTACTTTAGAAAACAGGAAATCATAGTAAAGCTTTCCAATTAATGATTTAAAGCATGTTGGAACATAGAGTCTGGGGAGACAATTCAGTGGTTAACAGCACTGGCAGTTCTTTCAGAGGGCCCATGTCCAATTCCCAGCACCTAAATGGCAGCTCCCAACTATCTAACTCCAATTTCAGAAGATTTGACAGCCTTTTTTGGCCTCTGCAGGAACCAGGCACACATGTGGTGAACAGTTATACATGCAGACAAAACACTCATATACATAAAAAGCAAATAAATGTTTAAACAGTTAATTAGGAAATTTACTAATATGCAAAGCTTTATTCTCCTGTTAGAGAAAAAGAATTGGGGTTATCAATCTAGAGAGTAAGGCAGTACAGTTCATTTCTCATAGATGATTTCCTGATACTGATTATGATTCTTCAGCTTCTTTCCTCCATTGACATTCCCACTTGTCCTTCTAAAACATGGCTTGATTTTGTAGCATCATTTGGAAGCCTGATAGAGCATAGGTTTTAAAGAACCCCCTATTTAAATGCAAATATGTTTATGAAAGCAGTGATAAGAGTGTTCCCAGAATGTGGATGCTAAAGTTGACAAGAAATGACCAAACACTCAGTTGAGAAAAGGGTTGGAGAAAGACCAATAATTAAATTTGTGTTTTACCAATTAAGAGGAAATAAACAGGAAATGTCATTCTTTTCATCTGTTCCTGTGAACAATCAAAAGTGAGACACATACAAACTTTTTTGGAAGACCGGCACAATCAAAACTCATAAACCGCTTTCTCCTGTGCTCCTTCCCATTCCATCCCCTCCCCTCCCCTCTTCTCCACTCCCTTCCTTTCCCCTCCCTTCCTCCCCCCTCCCTCTCCTTTCCCTTCTCTCCTCTCCTGTGCTCATCTTCCATGTACTGTGGCTTTTCTGTCCTTCTCTCTGTAGTGTTCTCTGCCACATACCCCACCATCGATGACATTATGCTTTATCTCTGACTGAAAGTAATGGAGTTAGTAGATCATGGACCAAAATATCTAATGCCATAGACCAAAATAAATTTTCTCTACTTTAGGTGGATTTTGTGTTAGTTTGTCCCAGTTACAGAAATCTGGTCAACAGGCACTAAGGGAATTGACCAGAGAGAACAATCTCTAGAGAAAAGCCTGATCATCTTGAAGAAGGATGATATACTTGAAGCAGTGGAGCACCGAAATGAAACGGTCACATATGTCACAAGCCTCTGTTCACTTTGCCAACTTCTCTTTTGGCAAACAAGTGATCATATGTAATTCACTGTATAAAGGAAATAGGAAGGGATCTCTGTTGGATCTACACACAACTCCCAAGAACATTTAAGTAACATTAAATAGAGGTAGACCAGATGTTCACCAGGAGCACACTGTACCAGAACATAATACATGTTTCCTATAGGAGGAAACAAATAGAAGACGTTGTCATCTCTTTGCAGTGAAAGATCAGAAATGGGTGTGCAGAATCAGAGAGATGATAACTGTAAACAGAAAAATAAAAAGTTGGCTAAAAGGAATAAGTCATAGAAGAGGAATGTAAAGCTGTATTGACCCAAAAATCACATTAGAAAGAAAGTTGGGGTGGTGGGATGATGTTTTTGACACTAATCAGAATTACAGATGAGAAAATCAAAATGTTTAGGTTTTAAAATGTGTGGGCTTCTTGATCCCTCATGTTTCCATCCTCCACCCCCTCTATTCTACACCCCCTCCCCAGTTTACACAGAAGATCTTAGGTTTTTTTCTCTTCCTAGAGCCCTCAATATGTGTCTGGGATCAAGAACACAGTGTTTGGGGAGGGACACAGGGGGAAAGCAGTATCTTGATGGTGCCATTATGGGATTAGGGAGAAACCCAGCGCTAGAAAAATTCTCAGGAATCCACAAAGATGATCCCAGCTAAGACTCCTAGGAATAAGGGAGAGGGTGTTTCAATGGACCTTCCCCTTTAATTAGATTAGTGACTACCATAATTGTCATCATAGAACCTACATCCAGTAACTAATGGAAGCAGATGCATTGACCAAGAGCCAAGCACTGGGCTGAGCTCCTGGAGTTCAGTTAAAGAGATAGAGGAGGGATCATATGAATAAGGGGGGGTCAAGTACGTGAAGAGGAAAGTAAACAAAACAGAGACAGCTGACCAGAGCTAGTGGGAGCTCACAGACTTTGTACTGATAGCTGGGGAACCTGCATGAAACTGAACTAGACTGTCTGAATGTGGGTGGCATTTATGTGGCTTTATCTGATGGGAGCTCCAGGACCTATCCCAGTAACATGAACTGGATTTATGGAGCTTATTCCTATGGTGGGATACCTTGCTCAATCTTTAAACAGCAGGGAAGGATCTTGGTCCTACCTCAACTTGGTATGCCAGTCCTTACCCCTTCTGAGGCATGGGTTGGGGGAGGTGGGGACAGGAGAGGGGGTTACTGGGAACTAGGGTTGGTGTATAAATTCAAAAATAATTTTTTAAATAAAAAATGTATTTAGATGTGGCTTAGTGGTTAAAAAATTTGCCTAGCATGTCAAGACCCTACATTCACTCCCCAGCACTAAAAACAAAATAAACAAAACAAACATAACAGAGATAACAATTTTGAAATGATGTAGAAAAATAACAATTATGATTGGCAACTCGTATCTCAGACAATTGTGATTAAACTAAGGGTAAACACAATACTAGCTATGAAAATTTTTGTTCATAAATTTCTTGATTATTAGGTATTCTTTAATTTACAAGAACTTAATCTACACCCTAAAGATAACTACTGTCTTTGAAAAACACAATCGTGTGGAATATAAAACTTTCTTTTATCTTATGATAAACATTGTTTTCCTTGAATGGCACTTAAATTGAGAAATTAATTAAAACCAACCGTGCTTTTATGAGTCAGCATATAAATGGTTACAGTAACTAAGAAACAAAGAACAAACCATGTGACAGTGAGGCATACTTTCAAGACCAGCACTTGGGAGGTAGAAGCAGTCATATCTCTGTGAGTTCAAGGCTAGCATGGTATACATAGTGAGTCCCAGGAAGTCATAGATAGACAGAGAAACCTGTATCAAAAAAAAAAAAACCTACAACAACAAAAGAGACAAATGAAAAAATTAATCTATACAGTCATGGGTAGCATATATGGTTTGGGTTTGTCAATTTACTCATGGCTAAGAAGAAAGTGTGTCCAAGGTATTATTCGTTTTCAGATTTTTGAACTAGATTTTTTGTAGTCAATATTTTTCTTTTTAGCCTCCTCAGCACCCAGCTCTCTCTCCTCTCTCTCTCTCTCTCTCTCTCTCTCTCTCTCTCTCTCTCTCTCTCTCTCTCTCTCTCTCTGCCATTTTATTCCTTTTTTATTAATAATATAATTTAAAAATTTTATATGTGGATACCTGTTTCCTCTCTCTTCCTCCCTCCAATCCTCCCTACCTCCCTCTTACCCTCTTTCCCCAGTGACATGCACCCTGGCTACCCTCCCCTCCCATCCCCCCACCCCCATTCCACTTGTAGGGCTATGATATCCACATTGGGTCATGTAAATCTGTCACATCATTTGAAGTAGGGACTAGGACTTCTTTCCTGTCTCTAGGTTAAGGGGGTATACCTCCATGGGGGAATGTGTCCACAAGGTCCTTTTGTCCACCAGGAATAGATCCTGTTTCTACTGTCTGAGGTCCCCCAGACTGCTCAGTCCTTCTAGCTGAGACCCATTTTCTGAGTCATTCCCATGCTGGATTCCCAGCTATCAGTCTGGAGGGGGGGGGCATTAGCTCCTTTTGCAGTCAATTTTATTTTGAATTTATAAACTGTTGTATGGAAATGAATTATATAGTATCAAATACTTCATGGGTTGTATATGGAAGACAAAATTCAAGGGTTTTATGCCTTTAAAAATGTTGATTTATATTGAATTTCAATGGAAATGATTAAATAATCCACATTTCCTGGTTATCACAGTTGTCTTGTGCTCTGGCCTCAGTTTGTTTTAGTAAAAGATTCAGTGAGTGCCGTCCTAGGGAGCCAAGAACTCTAAGATCTATGATACATATATTTTTAACATCAAATTTAATATTA